>JAVTVX010000030.1:18217884-19546217 GCA_033439265.1 Dillenia suffruticosa
CACTTTGTGGTCATCTCTATTGCTGGCCTTGTATTTACAAGTGGCTTCACTCTCAGAGTGCATCATCTGTGGATGATCCAAATGATCCATCACTTCAATGCCCGGTTTGCAAAGCAGAAGTTTCGCACACAACATTGATACCGCTCTATGGTCGAGGCCAAACAACAAGACCCTCCGAAAGCAAAGGGCAACATCTTGGTCTAGTCATCCCACAAAGGCCTTCTGGCCCTGCCTGTAGAGTTCACACCCTTGTAACAACTACTAGTTCAGATCCACCTCAATTTGATCACCGCAATATACAAGATCCGTCCGAGTTCTATTACCCTTACCCTAGCAACTATAATGATTCTCCTATGATAGGCTTCGGTGGATCAACAAGAAGTATGCCTCATCCGATGGTTGGCATGTTTGGTGAAATGGTCTATGCCAGGATGTTTGGAAACTCGGTGACAAATTTGTATAGCTCTCCGAACTCTTACAACGTTGCAGGGAGTACACACCCTAGAATTAGAAGGCATCTTATGCAGGCTGACCGGTCTCTCGGCAGAATTTCATTTTTCCTCTTCTGTTGTCTAATCATATGCCTGCTCCTCTTCTAGATTTTCTTTTTCATTTTGGTTTATTATTCCAACACAAAAATGCCAATTCAATCCAGCGGGCTGGAGAGTACGCTTATCCAGTGCTGTGATGTGTAATATATCGAGAAGTCTTAAAGTTGGAATATGGTAGAACGTTAATTGTTCAATAAAAGATTATGTAGTTTTGGTTTTTGATCGAAGCTGCTCCAGTCCTGTAGGTTATTATTTTTTTGTTTTAATACCAGTATTTGGAGTCATATTCAGATTAATTCGGTCTAAATGTTATCGGATCTAATTTAGGAGAGTTTTTTAATATAATTTTTTTATTTTTAAATTTCGAATCACCTAATTAAAAAATATAATATTTTTAATTTTCTGAAACAGATGACCTGCCAGGGTTGTGATGACAACCTGGGATATCCTCCATGACCACAAGAAAATTCTCCGGTTGTAGCGGCTCAATAAATGAGGCATCACCTCTCTGCATTTACAGAGCCGGAGCCCCACAAATCTGACAAATTCTAAAATATTTTCGATAATGTTAAACTTGTAAGTGATGATTTTAGGGATTTCGGTCGTAACATCAAGCTTTCAAATGATCACTTTAATCGTTTTTGTCGTAATGTCTAGCGACACCATGACTATTAATACCGGCGGGGACCTCAGAACGACCCAGCAAATTTATTTATTTTCTCTAAATTTGACTCGATTAATCCAGAATCATGAATCCCATTAGGTTAGTTTTTTTTAATCATTTCTTTTTATTTGAATTTTAGATTTCAGATAAAATATTCGATCACTCAATTTAAAAGAGTTTAGTGAACGATTCCATATATAAACACCCGAGGAAAATGTTGAAGAGCGCATGCATGCATTTGTTGCTCATGCTGATCTCCATGATCCCATCCCATCCCATTCAATCCGCATGCAATGGTAGAAACTAAAAGTGTCACTCTCACAAGTTAACCCCATCGTGGCCTCTAGAAGTTGGTTTGTCCATAATGAAGAAAAAGAAGGGGTGTTGGCGTGATGCAAACGTGTCTAAATGCTTTGGGATGAATGTGGTCCAAGTCAGATGATAGGGTTTTTCTTCCTAGCTGATGAGATATTTTTTTTTGCTACACAAGTTGAATGGAAAGATGATCTCATTCAACATTGTTGAAATCATAAGTTTTGTCTATATCGAGCAATTTATGTTTTAATTTCTTTCCGAATCAAATTATCTCCTCTTGTTGAATTGAATGAGGGTGTTGATGATAAGGTTTTGAGATTACATTAATTAATTATAAAAAGTTTTAGAGAGAGAGACAGAGAGAGAGAGAGAGAGAGAGAGAGAGAGAGAGATGGGACCGCGGCATACCAGTTTTGGAGTCTCATCAAAGTTTCCAGTAATTCTTGTAGGGTCATTTTATCCTCCAACATCTGAACCAGTGGCTAAGCCTCCGCCACTAAATTTTGAATATATATATATTTTTTCCAAAAATATTCGATGAATACAATTAAAAATCAAGAAAAATCTCCATAAAAATATAGTTTTAGTGGCATTTTTTAGAAATATCTGATAAGTATCATTAAAAATCACAAAAAAAATTAGAAAAAAAAAGTATTTTAAAATATTATTTATTTTCTAAAATTATCATGTTTTGTCACTGTCGCTATATTCTGTACTCGGTCCCCTAAGATATATTTGTGGTTTCACCCTTGGTCACAACAGTGCCACACATTAGGCGGCAACGAGCATTCATTCCCGCCTGAATTATAGCTATGAATATGGATGTCATTTTCATTTTGCAAAAGTGTTTGGTTGGGGGTGAGACTTGTATGGTGGCCAGTTGCTGTTGTCGACATCTTACCATGGTCGGTGGTGCTTGTGATGGAAATCTCCCCAATGGATTTATATGCTAGTTGATATACGCAGTCGCAAGTGGAAAGAATTTATTAACTTTACCCTCGACAGCTCTTCATTTCCTCCAGCAAAATGATGAAAACAGACCGAAATTGGTCTTGCAGCTGTCACACATCACTAGCTTGTGGGGTTGGTATTGTTGAAGAATACCCTAAATCAACATCATTCTTGAGCAGACACAATGTCCAATTCAGCGAAACGTGTATCAGCTTTTCAGCATTTGGTCCTATGTGTATGTTTGTAGGGCACTCTAATGAAGAAGGTTGTTGCCATTATAAAGTATGCCTATAAATTATAGAGAAGCAGTATATATTGATGCCAACTATTTATTTATTTTTTGTTTTAAAAAGAAAAGTAGAGACTGGAACTCCAAACCTACCATTAGACGAAGGTCTGCTGATGCAAACTATTTCTATATAGGTTTTGGAGCATTTAGGCTTGGCCACCACAAATTTTTTATCGTGGAAAATTAAGGTGATGCCATCTCACTCGTGGTATACAGAGGTTTGGAACCAATGCATGAAACATGAGTAACATAGCCACCCTAACTTGCCTCTTTGTTTTCCGCGGAAGAAATATATATGGTCATGGTCATGGTCATGGTCATGGTCATGCATGAAATGGAAGTGGGTCCAAGCAAGAGACATGATGCGTATGGCATTCCATTTTGATGGAGGAAGAAGAAAGGCTACGAATGCTTTAAGCTTAGGAGGGATGATTCGAGACTGGGAAAGGTACCTAACAAAAGCACCAACATTTATCTCATTTATTTTCAAATGAATTTTTGCAACATCAAATTTATAACTTTTTCTACATAGAAAAAGAATTATATTTACTAGACAACTACTAGGAATCATATACCTTTTGCTGATTCTACAATGGATGTACGCAGCCACACAGTGAGCACAGAGCGAACTATTCTTTCACTTTTTCCTAAAAAAAAAATTCGGACGTAATATTCAAACGAGAGGTAAGACACTAATTTTTGATTTTGTATAAGTAATGAGATCCATTGTTTTAGCTAGCAAGTTGAGGGGGTGTAATATAAATATATAAAATTTAAACAAATTATTTTTAATAAAATTTAAGCAAATTATTTTTAATTTTTAATTTCATAAAATTCAATTACTATATTCACCACCCCTGTGAAAGTTCTGGCTTAGCCCCTGCACAAGCATCCACCGTGGCAAGGTTTGATAAATATTTAATACAAACGACCATGCCACCAGAAGCAAAGATGCTTCAATGATATGTAAGCCAATGGCAGTATCGGTATCAACCCTAGATATCAAGGAGTTGTCCAACAACAAAGAATATGGATATAGAGGAATTTCCGCATAAATACAGGAAGCTGCGATGAGTTGTATCAGGTAAGCAGAATTTGTCATGCTATTTCTCTCTCAGAACTCTTCTTTACAACCAAACAGTAAAAAACCATGGGCACTCAGGTATTAACTTGCACCAGATTAAGCAATTGTAAAGAGAGAGAAAAACTGGGTACTCGAATAACACGGGAGATATAGAAGAAAGACAATGGAGTTTGCAAAAGAGACAAAACCCTAAAACTGTCAAAGAAAACTATTACTCTAAGAGAAATATTATTAATAATGTCTCCAAAATAATGAAACACAACAAGTATTTACGGGGTCAATGTAAATCCTAAAAATTGGGAAACTATAAAAAAGAAAAAGAAAACTAGAGAAATTTAAAAACTAGAAAAATAAAAAAATTAAAGAAATTAGGAAACTAACTAAAAAGATCAAAAGTTAATTGATCTCTTTTCCTTTCTTGCACCAATCTTATGTAAATTAGACTGGTATAAATTAGCACTCTAATTTTGAAGTCAATATTTTCATGCAATCCTTCATCGGGATCCTGATCATCCCCACCCATCTGTTCAAAAAGGCCTGCTCCCCCCCCCCCCTCATTATTAATGTAATTTATTAAACCATCATAAGTTTCATCTGGTAAATTGCACCTTTCTTTAATTAATCTTAAAATATCCTAAGCTGATTCCACATCTCCCTTCTCTTTCAAGTATTGTAAACAAGATCTGACATTAACTTCTATTGGCTTCCACCAAGAATAATGGTTCTCCAAGATTGCTTTCTTCAATGAATCCACCGCCTTTTCCATCTGGGCCAAATGAATATATCCCTTGGTTAGACGATTCCAAGTGCCTGAATTAGGCTCCTTACCTCTGTACGAGAGTGTCTATGAATGCTTCGGCCTTCTGCAGAAGAGCCTTCTTGGAATAACCATTGGCCATTACATTCAGAACATGAAAGTCATATGATGTATTAACAGATTCCCACCCCTCAAACAGCTTCTCCGCACCTTCAATGTCATCTAACTTCATGAGAGAGCTAATCATAACAAGGTAGACTGAGTTGTTGGTCTTACCCATCTCTTTGTATTTATTCCACACACGGCAAACCTTATCTTTGTTTCCCAAACTAGCATGCTGATATAGAAGAATTTCATAAGCAACCCTTTTTGTTTTACCAAATATCAGATGCTCTAATTTCTTCAATGCTTGAGAAGCTTTGTCTCTTAGGCCAGGTTTTGTGTATCCCCTTGCTGCAATACCACAAGCATTCCAGGTCATGTGAAATTGCAGATCACCTTCCATTTCCATCAGCAGCTTCTCCATTGTTTCTATGTCTGGTGTATCTGCATATGCATTTAAACGAATGTTCAATGTGTATCTATCCCACAGGATTCCTCCATCTTTCATTAGTTGCATGAGATTGTCTGCTTTATCATGCTTTCCCATCTTATGATAGAGTTTTAGCATGACATTGTACGGAAGTGCGTTCCTCAAAAGTCTCGACTTCATCAATTTTTGCATAAATGCCTCTGCTTTCTCCAAGGAATGATTGTGGGAATAACAATTTAAAAAAGCACCATAGACCTGGAACGCTCGTAATTCATCAGGGATGTCATTGAAAAAATTCTCCGCTGCTTGCCATGAACTTTTGAGATCAAATCTAACTGAATCGCAATATCTCCAGGTGATAGATCAAAGTTCCTCCTCGCACTCATCCACTCAGATATCTGAAAATTGAAATAATGCAAAGCAAGACACCAACCCAAGGATTATGAAGTTCCTAGGAATCAAGTTTCTAAAAATATATTAACTAGTTCAATTGACTAAAATCATTTACAAGAATCAAAATAAGGTATACATCAATAGAATCACACAAAAGTAGAAGTACTATTTTTAAGGTTCAAACTGTTTATAAGGGTCTTGGGCATAGAAGGATGTGAAATCTGTGTAGAAGGCCATAAAAATAAGCTTTGGAGCATTTGGCCGGAAGAAAATGCAGGACAATCTAGAAATCAATTTAATTGCACCTCTCTCCTTTAGGATAAAGTTATCTTTATGCTTCTTTGTGGTCTTATAAATTTGGGGCCTTTATAGACTTTAGGTTGGAGAACTTAACAGATTGCAAGCAAACCATTTTTACCATATTCTACGAAATGATTTCTGTTCCTTTCTTTTTCTCTAAGAGATTTCGAATCCTAATCCAGTACTGTAATTCCTAAGTAATTCCACAAAACCATCCAAGGGCATTCTTGACAGCTGTACAGGCTTATATGAATGTACAAATATGAAGGGAGTCTTGAAGGCTCCAGTTAGATGTTATGGATAGACCAATTTTGAATAAGAAAGTTAAATCATATTGCACATATATTCCTCAGGATGAATTTATTCTACCACCCTCTAAATAATCCATGGTAACTAAAATACCTAAGTGGGCTACCATATAGTGGCCAGAGTAGTCCTAGGAAAAAGTTACTCAACTCAGAGAGAGCTAATGTCCCAACAAATAGAAACGTATCGTTAAGAAATTTTCCCCTCATTGAACACCTGGAATCATCAATCTCCTACGTGAATTTGAATCAACTTAATATGGTACAAAAATGATGGTGTTAATTAGGTGATTAGGGTCGCTGTGTCCCTTAACTAAGGTCACGAGTTCGACTCGTGATTTGGGCATGAAATCGACTACGTTGGGAACCTCTACCCTTTTAAGAGGGGCCTCAGTCGAGTCGACCCGGGTTAGTCGGGACGAAATTTCGGACACCGGATGGTGGATCAAGTCCAAGGGCACAAAAAAAAATAAAAATTAGGTGATTAGATCCTACCAGGAGAAATGGAACATGTAGTATTTTGAACATATAGGCATGAGATAATACATAGATTTTGTAAGATGAGGGTGTTGGATGAGGCAAAAGATTTACTTTCTCCAATGCATCAACATTTCTACGGATTCCAAGAGAAGTTCTGAACCTTAGGGAACTACCATGTTTAAGAGCTGTTGTTTCTTTGCAAGTAGATGATCAAGGGAAGTTGGAACATCGGTTGTTATTAACAAAGGAACCAAAACTATAACCCATTTGCTGCAATTAAAAAATGAGGGAAGTAAAAAGACTAATGAAATTTGCACTGGGTATCCTTGGTGCACAAACTTGCACCAGAATAAGAGATAAAAGCTACCGGGAAATGTTAGTGCACATGCACCTCAATTAGTATCCGAGGAAGTAAGTTCAAATAAGATGTTTTGCCAAGGGTTCATTAATTAAAGGAGTTAAGAGGCCTTTAATGTTGTTCATAGGCTTAAGCTAGCATTTTCCAATATAGGGGAGAGGCAGAATAGAATATGTGCCAGGCAAAAAAGTTAACTCTTGTAAATTATTCTGAAGCACCCCCACCATCATTCTAGTTTTATTTCTTGAGTCCCTTGTCACAGAGAGAGAGAGAGAGAGAGAGAGAGAGAGAGAGGATCATAGTAAGAGTGAAATCCAATGAGAACCATTTTACACCCCCAGACAAATACCAAATCATGTTGATTCGGTAAGAAAATTGATATTTAAATAGCCCTAGGGTTAGATGAGGCAAAATTATATTGGTAGTAAACTGCATAAAAAGAGTTGTACAATTCGCACAACAAAGATGTGGATTTAGAGCCATTTCAACAAATATAACAAATATAGGACGGTGCACCGAATTGCATGAGGTAAGCAAAACTTGCCATGCTATTCAGTCGGAGCTCTTCTTGACAATCTTAAGAGTAGAAACATGTACATCAAATATTAACTCGCACTGAATTGTATCAGGTAAGCAAAACTTGCCATGATTCACTGGGAGCTCTTCTTGACAACCTTAAGATTAGAACCACGCACACTCGAATATTAAAACACACTGGACTAAGAAATTGTAAAAAGAGAAGGAAATCCGATAGTGATAGCAGGCAATTTCTTGAGGTTACTAAAGCCCAAGCAAAACGCTAGTAAAATTTTCATTACCTGGCGCATTTCAAGTCCTGCTAGAAATCCTAGCACCATAATTTTTGCACGTTTAGATAAGAAGAAATGTAACAATAAAGATGCAGTAAGAGATTAATCTCTTTGTTGAATGCCCCAACTTGCAATAGTTAAGAGCGGGAAAGAACCTAATACAGAACAGTATTTCCCTTTCTCATTATGTGCAATAATATCTTAATGTTAAATTACTGTCTGACTAAGGCACCCTGACCTGGGATCCTCTTAAACAGCATCGATGCATCCCTTGAAGTGTAGCACGCGATGGAGGCCTTGTACATGACTTCCCTCCTGCAGAGGTGGGGTTTTCAGCTGTAATAATGCTTAGGTAACTTATATCCATGCAGCAGCTGCTAATAGAAGCTGGAACAGTGCCACTGGAAATGTAAGACAGATAACAGAATGATTGAACGGCAAAGAATCTTCAATTAGTCTGGCATAAATTAGCACTCTCTTATTTTGAAGTCAATATTTTCATGCAATCCTTCATCAGGATCCTGATCATCCCCAACCATCTGTTCAAATGGGCCTGCTCCCGCACCCTCATTATTAATGTAATTTATTAAACCGTCGTAAATTTCAGTTGGTAAATTGCACCTTTCTTTAAGTAATCTTAAAATATCATCGGCTGATTCCACATCTCCCTTCTCTTTCAAGTATTGTAAACAAGATCTCACATTAAGTTTTCTTGGCTTCCACCCAGTATAATGGTCCTCCAAGATTGCTTTCTTCAATGTATCCACCGCCTTATCCATCTGGGCCAAATGAATATAGCCATTGGTGAGACGATCCCAAGTGCCTGAATTAGGCTCCTTACCACTCTGTATGAGTGTGTCTATGAATGCTTCAGCCTTCTGCAGAAGACCCTTCTTGCAATAACCAGTGACCATTAAATTAGGAACACGAAGGTCATATGATGTATTTACAGATTCCCACTCCTCAAACAGCTTCTCAGCACCTTCAATGTCATCTAACTTCATGAGAGAGCTAATCATAACAAGGTAGGCCGAGTTATAGGTTTTACCCATCTCTTTGTATTTATTCCATATACAGTAAACCTCATCTTTGTTTCCCAAACTAGCATGCTGAGATAGAAGAATTTCATACGCAAACCTTTTTGATTTACCAAGAATCAGATGCTCTAATTTCTTCAATGCTTGAGAAGCTTTGTCTCTTAGGCCAGCTTTTGTGTATCCCCTAGCAGCAATAGCATAAGCATTCCAGGTCATGTGAAATTGCGGATCACTTTCCATTTCCATCAGCAGCTCTTCCATTGCTTCTATGTCTGGTGTATCTGCATATGCATTTAAACGGATGTTCAATGTGTATCTATCCCACAGGATTCCTCTATCTTTCATTAGTTGCATGAGATTGTCTGCTTTATCATGCTTTCCCATCTTACAATAGAGTTTTAGCATGACATTGCAAGGAAGTGCATTCCTCAAAAGTCTCGACTTCATCAACTTTTGCATAAGGGCCTCTGCTTTCTCCAAGGAATTATTGTTGGAATAACAATTTAAAAGAGCACCATAGACCTGGAACGTTCGTAATTCATCAGGGACGTCATTGAAAAAATTCTCTGCCGCTTCTAAGCCATGAACTTTTGAGATCAAATCTAGCTGAATCGCAATATCTCCGGGTGATAGATCAAAGTTCCTCCTTGCACTCATCCACTCAGATATCTGAAAATTGAAAGAATGCAAAGCAAGACACCAACCCAAGCATTATGAAGTTCCTAGGAATCAAGTTCTAAAAATATATCGACTAGTTCAATTGACTAAAATCATTTACAAGAATCAAAATAAGGTATACATCAATAGAGTCACACAAAAGTAGAACTATTATTTTTAAGGTTCAAACTGTTTCTGAGGGTCTTGGGCAAAGAAGTTTGTTAATTCTGTGTAGAAGGCCGTAAAAATAAGCTTTGGTGCATTTGGCTGGAAGAAAATGCAGGACAATTTAGAAATCAATTTAATTGCACCTCTCTCCTTTAGGATAAAGTTGTCTTTATGCTTCTTTATAGTCTTATAAATTTGAGGCCTTTATGGACTTCAGGTTGGAGAACTTAAAGACAGATTGCAAGCAATCCATTTTTACTATATTCTACAAAATGATTTCTGTTCCTTTCTTTTCTCTAAGAGGTTTTGTATCCTAATCCAGTACTGTAACTTTTTTCTAGAAGATTTTTTTTCCCCTTATAAAAAATGGGCTCCCACTTTCAAAGAGAATACGATCTGTTACATTTTATAAAAAGATTAATACGCACAGCCTATGAAAAGGACGCAATTGAATGCCTAAGCCACAGAACCATCCAAGTGCATTCTTGATGGCTTTACAAGCTTATATGAACATACAAATATGAAGGGAGTCTTGAAGGGTCCGGTTAGATGTTATAGATAAACAAATTTCAAATAAGTTAAATCATACTGCACATATATTCCTCGGGATGAAGTTATTCTACCACCCTTTGAATAATCATGGTAACTAAAATACCTAAGTGGGCTGCCTTATAATCGCTAGAGTAGTCCTAGGAAAAAATTAGTTAACTCAATGGGGGTTTTTGTCCCAACAACTAGAAATGTCTAGTTAAGAATTTTTCCCTTCATTAAACAACTGGAATCATCAATCTCCTACGTGAATTTGAATCAACTTAATACGATATAAAAATGATGGGTGTTAATTAGGCGATCAGATCCTACCAGGAGAAATGGAACATATAGTACTTTGCACATAAAACCATGAGACTGGATGAGGAAGAAGAGATACTTTCTCCAATGCATCAACATTTCTACAGATTCCAAGAGAAGTTCTGAACCTTAGGGAACTTCCATGTTTAAGAGCTGTACTTTCTTTGCAAGTAGATGACCAAGAGAAGTTGGAACATTGGTTGTTATTAACAAAGGAACCAAAACTATAACCCATTTTCTACAATTAAAAAATGAGGGAAGTAAAAAGACTAATGAAATTTGCATTGGATATCCTTTGTGCACACACTTGCACTAGAATAAAAGATAACAGCTACAGGAAATGTTAGTGCACATGCACCTCAATTAGGATCCGAGGAAGTAAGTTCAAATAAGATTTTTTGCCAAGGGGTCATTAATAAAGGGAGTTAAGAGGCCTTTAATGTTGTCCATAGGGTTAAGCTAGCATTTTCCAACACAAGGGAGAGGCAGAATAGAATAAGTGCCAGGCAAAAAAGTTAATTCCTTTTGTAAGTTATTTTGTGGCACCTCAATAAAATAGCCGTAGGGTTACAGGAGGCAAAATTATATGGGTAGTTACCTGCATAAAAAGAGTTGTACAATTCACACGAACTGAAAAAGAATGATGTGACCTAATTCTATAAAAACACAAGAATCGCACGAACCAAAGAAGAAAAATGTAACCTAATTCTATAAATACACAAGAAATGAAGTTGTTCAACTTAAGTTCAGGAGAAGAAGTTACGAGTAAGAAGCAAAGGAAAAGGAAGAGTACCTCGAGAGCATGTGCATATCGTTTGAAGGATCTAACATGCCTTATGGCACTGACAAGTTCTTGTTGTTCTACGCTCTTTCCCCCTTGGACCCATTGATCAAGAATTGGCACCATTGAAACCCTAGGATTTCCGCAGGCAGAGATCCTCCCGAACAAACTGGAATTGGAAGATTCATCAGTTTTCAGGGTTTCTGTTGAAAACAACAAAACCCTAATGGACTTCGGAATGTTACAGCGACACAGCGATTTAAACGTGCTCGAGAAAACACACTTCATCTCTGCATGTGTGTGTGTATCGGACACTAGGGAGAGAGAGAGAGAAGAGAGAGAGTCTCCGGTTTTCAATTTTTGAAGAGAGCTCCGGCGGAAACCAACAAATTTTAGGCCTTAGGCTCCGAGGCAAATGCTGCTCATGGGGGTCTAGCAAGTGATTAAATATTATTTTTTATATTATGGTTTTTATGTCTTTGACAAAGAGAAATAATATTTTCCTTCCCTGTATAGCTTATTTTGATAATTCAATTTCTTTCGCCTATCTAAGTTGAAAGAAAATAAATTTTATAATGATAAAATTCTCGGACCGGATTTAGTCTGATCACACTTGTCTAGCCTACCCTATAATAATATGTAACAACCCAATTTGAGAAAAAATAAATAAATAGAGCTGTCTGTGGGGAATGGAGTTTGTAATGGAGAACAACGGAAATGTAGGAGATAACAAAGAGAAAGAGAAAGAGAAAGAGAGAGGCTTTTTTTTTTTTTTTTTTGATACTATATATATACAAATCGGTGTCTGGATTTATGATTCGATTAGTGGTTTATTTGAATGATTACTCTGTCAATAATCTATTAGTCAAATTTAAAAATTTGATTAAGAAATTTATTATCACATTCTATTAGATCAATTATCAATTAATATAAGAAAGAGTTATTGAGAGAAAAAGAGACGAAAGAGAGAAGTTAGAGAAAAATATAAAGAATAGTAAAGAAAGAGGAATGATCACTTGTCAAACTCTCTATACATTGTGGCTTCTCAAATTAACGAATCTAACTATTTTTCCAACTATTAGCTATCCTAGCTAAACTAAACTAATCCTTTCATTTAAATTTAATTCACTAATTGTTACCGGATAGCACCATTTGTCCACCCCAAGGCCCACCTCGTGTATGGGCTTCAAAACCCACATATGGCCCAATTCCTGAAAGGGCCTCGTCTTCATCCTCCAACCAACCTTGATAGGTACAAGGCGGTGAAGATATAATTAAATTCTTCCTTTGGTTGGTTCTTAACCCAAAAAAACATGACCAATCTTGAAAGGAAAAGATGGCATTTCGCGGAAGATGCTTAGTGTCTTAGATTTTTTTTTTACTATACCGATCGGTATTCGGAGTTATATTCTGACTAATTCGATTCAAGACTTGTAATGGTCAAGACTACCCTCTTAACGTAGTTTTTTTCATATTCAAATTGTGAGTCGAACTCGAGAACTTGGTTAAGAGACATAGCACTATATTTCATTAGGTCAACTGTCTGTTGGTACTTAGTGTCTTAGATGCAGAGGGGTGGAGGTTCTCTTAAAGGAGATTGTTGGAAATTGTTGGAAATTGTTGTATTGTTTTCTTAGTTTTGATGATAACAAAATCTTTCATAGTGTTTTAACAATTTTATTTAGTGTACAGAATTTATATTTACTAAAAATATTTTATTAAAGAAAAGTTATGTAACCAGCCATAAAACTAATCATAGAAACAAGACTTATTTGGGCCATGGAAGTAAGATTTTTTTATTTTTGTTGAAAACCCAACCAACAAGGCAAGTGTAACTTAAGTACTACACTTAACCTATAATTGATCTTAGATGTACATAAAAATACCCCAATATGAGAACACTTCATATTTCACCACTTATAAATTTTTGTAAATATAAAACAATGATCATTTGATCATATTTGGATATTCATATTTTTGTATATGTTGAAATACTTTCAATACCGAAAATTATGTTTCAAAGAGGATATATGGAATTTCAAATTCAAGTAATTACAGTACAATTATTTTGTTGGAATGGTAGAGAAAATTTAGCTAAAAGTTGCTTGATCACTCATTTTACATAGTAGAAATTCTGGACAGATTATGGTTTTTAGTGAGTATTTGGATTTCGATAATTTCACTACAGGTCAGAAACTTATGAGTTTATTTATTCAACATTAGTATACTACAGTTGGACAGTAAATATGATGATTCGTGGCACATTTATCTTGAGATTTTGGTAGAAAAATAAATGGGTAAAGTTTGCTAGTTGTTCTGAAAAATTCAGGACACAAGGCTAATTTCCTGGAGTTATTTTCAAATTTTTTGGGAAAGCAATCATTTAAATATAATCTAACCAACTTTTGAATATATTAGAGAGATATTTAAATTTCAAAAAAAAAAATATTTACTGCTAGTAAATATCATTATTCAATGAGGATTTGAAGCCTATTTTTCAGGAGGTTGGTGGAGCTGTTGCCGGTAACTTTGAGGAGTTTTTACTGCAGGGTTTTGAATTTTGAAAGAGTAGATTTTTCAACAACAAGGAGTTTCGAAATTCAAGGGAGCAGAGTGCATTGAACAGCAAACTTTCATAGAAAAAAAGAGCAATACAATTCCTGAATTCTTAGAAACAAAATTCTGCATTCTGAAAGAAGATGTTGCTACTGTATTTCTAATTTTTTACCTCTATATCCATTTGTTCAAGTATTGTTTGAGTTGTAAAAGAGTATTGTGTGAACGAATCATTGTATGAGTTATCTTCCCTTGTTGGACAAAGAAATCTTCTTATGAATATCAGAAATTGACAAGTGGAGTGTATATTATTGATTCGATCATAATGGAAACTAGCTAGTAGCTAGACCCCGGCTTGGTTGGCTGGAAGAGTGGACGTAGGTACAAGGCCGAACCACTATAAAAACAGATTTGTCTCCTTACTCTTATCTCTTTCATTGCATTAGATTGACCAAAGATTTAATTATTGAATTTATGTAGAATTAGATTTTTGAAAAACCAATTTAGAACAACCAATTCAATCCCCCCTTCTTGATTGTTTTTGGGACCAACAATTGGTATCAGAGCATATACTCTAGTCCACTAGAGAGATCTCTCTAGAGTAAAAGATTTATGGCTTTACTCTATAATTATGGTCAGGCCGTGAACAAAACGCCATATTTCGATGGTACAAACTTTTCCCATCGGAAATGTAGAATGGAGATATTCATTCAAGTCACTGATTATGAGACTTGGGAAGTGATTACTTCTGAAAATTTAGAAATTAAATTGCCCATAATCACAGACGATGACAAGAGAAAAATGTCTATTAATTCTCATGCTAAACATTTGCTTTTATGTGCAATCTCACCAACTGAATTTAATCTAGTTTCTTCATGTGCAATAGCGAAGGAAGTCTGGGACAGGTTGTGCATTATATACGAAGGAATCAGTACTGTCAGAGAGACTCGAATCAGTCTCTTGATGCAAGAATATGAATTGTTTCGATTTCAGCAAAGAGAAAATGTAAATGACATGTTTAATAGATTCTCTACAATAACTAACGAACTTGATTCACTTGAAAAAAGAATTTCAGATTCAGATCAAGTGAGAAAGATTTTTCGAGTCTTGTCAAGAAGAAAACTGCTATTGAGGAAGCACAAGATTTAAACAAACTGTCTTTCAATGAATTGAGAGGAAAATTGATATCCTATGAGTCTGAAGTTTTTCATACTGCAGAATCTGAAAATAAGAAAAAGTCCATAGCATTTACGGTTGAAGAAAATGAGAATTCTGCAGAAAAATACAGCAGTGATCAAGATATCAACATTCTGGCCAAGAAGCTCTCTCATGCCTTTAAAAAATGGGGTAAAAAGTTCTTTAAATATAAAAATTTTCAGAACTCACAAAAGTTTAAATCCAATGCAGGAAAGGACAGCAGAAAAATAGAGCAAAAGGATGATAAAATCTGTTATGAATGCAAGAAGAAAGGACATATCAAATATAAGTGTCCAGTGCTAGTGAAAAAGATTGAAGCATTCAAAAAGAAAAGTAAAGCTATGATAGTGATATGGAATGATTCAGAAGATGAAAACTCAGATGATGAAAGTTCTGAAACATCAGAGGAGATTAATTTTTGTCTTATGGCAAAGGATGAGGTGATCTCTGATAACTCAATAGATATTGCTGAATCTGACAATATGTTAAATATATTTTCAGAACTGAAAAATAAAATTAACATATTGGAAAATGAGAAAGATTTGTTTAGGAAAATCAAGAACTTGTTGAACTTTGAAAATGAAACCATTAGAGCTGAAAATGAGGTACTAAAAACTGAAAATTATGGACTGAAAAATGAAATACATATTCTGAAAAATAGAATTGCTAAACTATCAAAATTAATAAACAATACATTTCCAAAGTTTCATGAGAGTAATGAAAAATTAATCAAGTTACTTTCTATACAAAGAATGGATTTTTCCAAGAAAGGTTTAGGTTATGTTCATGGTCATGATATAGAATCGATTTCTAACAATGGTAAGTTTGTTAGAGTTGCAAAAATAGAAAATAACAGCATAGTTTTGCCTGCAGTAAACACTCATAGAAGTTTACAAATGACTGCTGAGAAAACCAAGATTCATACTCAAAAAATTACCCAACAAACCACACAAAATCTGTAAAAAACACACTCACATTCTGTACAATATATACACACAAACTTTTCTCAAACTGTAAAAAAATATCACAAAATGATACACAGAAATGGAAACAAAAATATCCATAAAAGCACCCATGGAAATATCCATAGAAGATCTGGTAAAAACTAGTATTTTTACAGAAAATTTTATTCTTGATTTAGATATAACAAATTTGACAATATGCAGAATTATTTTACTTATAGACCTAACTATACAAGAAAGAAAAATAATGGATCATATAATATATGTCATAAAATTGGTCATTTTGCTAGAAATTATTTTTTGAACAAGTTTAGTACTCATCAAGGCAAATTTAACACATATACAATCTTGTCTTCAAAAAAACCCAAATATATTTGGATTTCTAAAAACAGATGATGGTTTTTCTTTATGTGTAGGAACAAGAGGCAAAAATAAAAAAATGGTATGTTGATAGCAGATGCTCAACATATATGACCGGTGATGCCTCATTGTTCAAAAAACTCGAAAGAAAAAACCATGGAGTGGTGACTTTGGAAATAATAAAAAAAGCAAAATAATTGGAAAAGATACACTAGGTATAAATTCTATCTCAATAAAAAATATACTTTTTGTCGATAAATTAATACATAATTTATTGAGTATAAATTAATTGTGTGATTTATATTACAATGTGTTATTCAAAAGTGATAAATATATAGTGTTAGATAATGAGTCGCATGAACAAATTTTTGAAAGAATAAGATTAGATAATGTTTATATAGTAGACTCTACAATATTAAATAATTTAAAAGAAAATTGTTTAATGTCATTTAATAATGATATGTTTATATAGTATAAAAAAGCAGGTCATATAAATTTCAAGCAATTAGAAAAATTGTCCAAAGAAAATATGGTTAGAGAAATTTCTGAATTTTCATTGAAAGAACCTATAATATGTAGTGCATGCATCTTGAATAAACAAGTAAAAATATCATTTAAAAGTAAATATCATATTTCCATATCTAGACCACTAGAAATGTTGCATATAGATTTATTTGAACCGGTTAGGAGCTTAAGTCTTAGAGAAAATAAATATGGACTAATTATTGTTGATAATTTTTCTACATTCATTTGGATTTTATTTCTACCTCATAAAAATGAAACTTTTGAAATATTTAAAATTTTTGAAAAGAAAATTCAAAATGAAAAAAATTTAAAAATAGTGAGTCTAGGAACCGATTATGTAAAAAATTTTGATAATTTATATTTTATACAATATTGTGATAAAAAATGAATTAATCAAAATTTTTCAACACTTTATACACCATAACAAAATGGGGTTGTTTAACGTAAAAATAGAACCATTCAAGAAATGACTACAACTATATTAAATGATAGTGGTATTAGAAAATATTTTTTGACCGAAATCGCATCAACAGCATGTTATATAATAAATAGAGACTACACAAGATTTATGACAAATAAAGCCCCCTATAAAATTTTTAAAGAGAAAACCAAATATCTCTTATTTTCATACATTTGGATACACATACTTTATTCTGAAAAATAGTATGAATATTAGAGATAAATTTGATGAAAAAACCATTGAAGAAATATTTCTAAATTATTTTTTAAATAGTAAGACTTATAAAGTTTTCAATAAAGAGTTTAAAATTGTAAAAAAAAACAATAAATGTCAAATTTCATGAAAATAAATTCAAAATATTGAAATGAAAAATGATCTTGAATTCCCCCTGAAAAA
This sequence comes from Dillenia suffruticosa, assembly GCA_033439265.1. Classification (NCBI taxonomy): domain Eukaryota; kingdom Viridiplantae; phylum Streptophyta; class Magnoliopsida; order Dilleniales; family Dilleniaceae; genus Dillenia; species Dillenia suffruticosa. The sequence continues at coordinate 18,235,621 of JAVTVX010000030.1, forward strand.
TCAAAATGCAAAACAAGATGATCAAAATGAATAAAGAGAGAAAATTGTTAGAAGCTGGAAATTCTTACCTAGTCATTTACCTAATGATATGATGAGAGATGTAATTGAAGGAATAAAAACTAAATCAAATTATAGAAATATTGAAAATCAATTCTCTTTAATCTCTGTCATAAAACCGAAAACCATAGAAGAATCCGTAGAAGATGAAAGTTGGATAGAGGTTATGCAAAAATAATTAAATCAATTTAAAGAAACAATATTTGGACTTTAGAATCGAAACCCAAAGATAAATCAATAATTGGAACTAAATGGGGTTTTCGAAATAAATTGAATGAAAATAGAAATGTTGTAAAAAAACAAATCTAGACTAGTTGCAAAAGAATATTTACAAGAGAAAGGAATTGATTATGATGAAACATTTGCACCCGTTGCTAGATTAGAGATTATTAGACTACTTTTAACTTTTGCATATTTTAAAAATTTTAAATTATATCAAATGGATGTTAAGAGTGTATTTTTAAATGGTTACATAAAAGAAAAAGTATATATTAGTCAACCACCTGGTTTTGAAAAATATAATAAGGAAGATTATGTCTATAAATTGTAAAAAATATTGTATAGTCTAAAACAAGTACCAAGGGTATGGTATGATAGACTAAGTGAATACGTTGTGAAAAATAATTTCAAAAAAGAAAATATAGACACTACTTTATTTATCAAATATGTTAATGGTGATATTTTTATTGTTCAAATATATGTTGATAATATTGTGTTTGGATCTACAAATGAGTATTTGAGTGATGATTTTAACAATATCATGAAGAGTGAATTTCAAATGTCAATGAATGGTGAACTAAATTTCTTTTTTGGATTACAAATTAAACAATCTTCTCATGGTATATTTATAAGTAAAAAAAAATATGTAAAAAAATTAATTAAAAAATTTGGAATGAAAAATTCAAAATATGTTAATACCCCAATGTCTACCTGTATTAAATTAGATCTAGATGAAGAAGGGAAAGATGTGAATGAAAAACTCTATAGAAGCATGATAAGATTATTGTTATATTTGACCACTTTTAGATCCGATATCCTATTTAGTATATGTCATGTGCAAGATTTCAAAACAAATCTAAAAAATCTCATATTAGAGCCACTAAAAGAATTTTAAAGTATATAGGCGGTACCAAAAATCTAGGAATATGATATCAAAAGAATTCAAATTTTGAATTAATTGGATATTCGGATTCCGACTATATCGGTTGCAAAATTGATCGAAAAAGTATATCAAATACTTGTCAATTTTTAAGTTACAGAATCATAAGTTGAGTATTTAAAAAATAAAATTTAGTTATATTGTCAACAGCCGAATCGAAATGTCTCAATAGGAAATTGTTGTGCTCAAATTTTGTGGTTAAAACAACAAATTAGAGACTATGGGTTAGATTATAAAAATATTATCATAAAATGTGATAATACAAGTTTCATTTATCTTACCAAAAATCCCATAAATCATTCAAAATCAAAATATATCGAAATTATGTACCATTTTATTATAGATCATATTTTAAATGGAAATATAATTTTGGAATATGTAGAGATACAAAATCAATTTATCGATATTTTTACAAAACTTTTAGACAAAAAAAAATTTGAAAACATTAAAAATGAAATATGAGTATACTTTCCATTTTAAAATAAACAAAAATAAAGTCGAAACATAGAAATTTCAACGACAGCCCACATAGAGCCTCTACAGAAAATAGTCTCTCTCTCTCTTCGAAAGCACTAACAGAGATCCCCAAAATTCAAACTCTAAATGGCTACATGCAAATGTTCAAGAATCATGGGAAGAACTACAAAAAATCCATTTTCTTCACATATTAACATCTCAAACTCTGATTCTTCAAGTTCTGAATCTTCCACTTCTGATTCTTCAAACCTTCGTTTCAATTATGACGTTTAGAACCCTAGGTCAAATTCGATACCCTCTTGTGATTCTAATTCTCAATTAACTGAATATCAAGCTCATTACTCGACTCAAGAAACCCATATAACATTCTCAGAAAATCAGTTTCTTCAATCTCTTGGAATCCAAATTCCTCACACTTCGTCACGTCCAATCATGTTCAAAGTTGGCTCCTGTAGGTTTGTAGACTGCAACTATTTTGAGCAAATGGTTTTGGAAATGCAATCTATTCTTGAGAGGATTGGAGGAGTTGGTTTGTGTCACAGTAATAGAAACTGCATAAAAAAGGTAATCTTTGATTTCTACAAGAACTTAGATGCTGAAAATTCTGATATTTTAAGATCAAGAATCTTGGGTATTAGAGTTGAGATTATAAAAAATGATATAACTCATTGTTTGGGACTTAAAAGAACAGATGATCAGTCTGAAAACATGAGAAAAAGATATGTTTATCAATTATTTCATGCAAATTCTAACTCTGGAATTGGATATCTATATAAGAAGGATTTTCCTTTATTAGTTAGAATACTACACAAGGTTATTGTGATGTACATAATTTCTAGGTATGGAAGCACAACAACAGTGATTGTGAAGGATGCCAAAATTCTAATTGCAATGCTTTTTGGGCTAGAACTTGACATTATTAATGTGGTATTTCATCACATTCATAAGAACAAAGGTAGCAAACTGTATGAAAATGTTCTTATGAAGTTATTTGAATTTAAAGAATTTGATTTTTCAGCTCTCAGAGATTTTATCTTAGAACCATCTGTGTTAGGAGAATCATGGTTTCTCATATGGGAATAACTATTTCTGACAGCAATGTTTGGAAAGCCAAGGATAATTCTTTTTGAAAAGACAAATTTCAAGGAAGTTGTGGCATTGCTTGTCCATTTTCTGAACCAACCAATGAAGACATTCCAAACTCCACTTTTGTCCATTGTGAATCTTCAACGAAGAAGAATAAGCATGTTAAGTTTGATGATGGTGATTGGAAGGAAAGAATTGAAAAGAAGATTGATATGTGTCTAAAACAACAAAGAGATACTCAATCTAAATTCACTGAAGTTCTGAATTTGTTGTCAAAGAATTCATCCTAAAGTTTGATACTTTTTGTTCTAATTTTCTGGTTTATAGGATTTCCTTTGTCTATCTCTATTTTCTGTGTTTAGCTTCAATGTTCTGACAAGAGCCGGCTCCTTTATGTTTCAATGATATATATTTTTTTTTGTCAGACTTCAATGAAATTTCCTGTTTTCTTCTATCCATTGTTATGATTATTTTTTTTTTGATACAACAAAAAGGGAGAGAATAAGGTTAAACAAAAGAAAGGCTGCTGCCAAATCAAACTTCTGCACAAAAGAAATTAAACTTCTGTAATGAAAGATAGCACTGTAAACTGCATAAATAGAAAGCTGCACACATTGAGGGGGAGAACAAAAAACAAATAATAAATCTTATGGTTAAAAAGATAATAAACAAAGACATAAACTTAGAAAGCGTTTTGAAATAAGACATAAATGTCATTTTATCATTTTGACAAGAATGAGCTTTATTTTTTTATATATTTGAGAAGTAATCTAAATGTAATTTATTGAATTCTTTTGTGACATTTTTTTAAGGTTTTGTTGTCCTCAAAAAGGGGGAGAATGTTGGAAATTGTTGTGTTGTTTTCTTAGTTTTGATGATAACAAAATCCTTCATAATGTTTTAACAATTTTATTTAGTGTGTAGAGTTTATATTTACTGGAAAGATTTTATTAAAGAAAAGATATAGAATCAGCTATAGAACTAGTCACGGAAGCAACACTTATTTAGGCCATGGAAGCAAGATTTTTTTATTTTTGTTGAAAACTCAGTAAACAAAATAAGTGTAATTTTGGTACTACATTTAATCTATAATTGATCTTAGATGTACACAAAAATACCCCAATATGAGAACACTTCATATTCCATCACTTAGAAATTTTTCTAAGTATAAAACAGTGATCGTTTGACCATATTTGGACGTTCAATCTTCCTATATGCTAAAATACTTTCAATATCGAAAATTGTGTTTCAAAAAGTATGTATAGAACTTCAAATTCAAATAATTACAGTACAATTATTTTGTTGGAATGGTGGAGAAAATTCAGCTAGAAATTGCTTGATCACTCATTTTATATAGCAGAAATTCTGGACAGATTATGGTTTTCAATGGGTATTTGGATCTCGATAACTTCACTACAGGTCAGGAACTTATGAGTTTATTTATTCAATATTATTATACTACAATTGAACAGCAAATACGATAATTCGTGGCACATTTACCTTGAAATTTTGGTAGAGAAATAAATGGACAAAGTTGGCTAATTGTTTTAAAAAATTCAGGACACTATGCTAATTTCCTGGAGCTATTTTCAAATTTTTTAGAAAAGCAATCATCTAGATATAATTCAATCAATTTTTGAATATTTTAGAGAGATATTTAAATTTCAGAAGAAAAATATTTACTGCTGGTAAATATTATTATTTAAGAAAGATTTGAAGCCTATTTTTCAGGAGATTGGTAGAGCCGTTGCTAGTAACTTTGGGAAATTTTTATTGCAGGGTTTTGAATTTTAAAAGAGCAGATTTTTCAGCAACAAGGAGTTTCGAAATTCAAGGGAGTAGAGTGCATTGAACAACAAATTTTCACAGAAAAAAAGTGCAATACAATTCCTGAATTCTAAGAAACAAAATTCTGTATTTTGAAAGAAGATGTTGTTGCTGCATTTCTGATTTTCTACCTTTATATCCATTTGTTCAAGCATTATTTGAGTTGTAAAAGAGTATCGTGTGAGTGAGTCATTGTATGAGTTATCTTCCATTATTGGACGAAAGAATTTTTATGGTATGAAAATCAGAAGTCGACAAGTAGAGTGTATATTGTTGATTCGATCATAATGAAAACTAACTAGTGGCTAGATCCCGGTTTGGTTGGCTGGAAGAGTGGACGTAAACACAAAGCCGAATAACTATAAAAATAGATTTGTCTATTTACTTTTATCTCTTTCATTGCATTAAATTGACTATAAATTTAATTATTGAATTTAGGTGGAGTTAGATTTTTGAAAAACTAATTTAGGATAACTAATTCAAACTCCCTTCTTAATTGCCTTTGGGACTAACAGAGATTAACAAGGTGGCCGTCCTCCACACTTTTAGGGAAGGCAATAGGTGTGCTGATCACCTCGCCTCCCTTGGTCACAACAGCAACTCTCGGGTTATAGCGTACTTTAGTCCTCCTCCTCTATGCAAGTGGCTAAGTGAAGACGTTGAGGGAATGTAAAGGCAAACCTTGTATGCCGGCTTGAGCACCCAGCGCTTTTTGTCGTTTTTTTTCTCCTTCTTCACCCAACGTGTGTTTGGTAAATAATTTGATAAATATTATTCTAATTGAGGGTAGGATAAAGGAAGGAAATAGGTAAAATAAAAAGATACAAATAAACAAATTTATGTTTTTTCTCTCTCTCTTTTTTGGGACAATTTTCTCTCTCCTCTCATTTTCCTTTTTTAAAAAGGAGAAATAGATGCAAATTATTGAAAAATAATTTAATGTAAAATTTCTCCTAATACAACCATACAAAGGGGAAACAAAAAATTTTATAGAAGTAAATTTTATCCTCGTATTATTAATCCAATACTATCACATTTTTTATTATGTTACACGAGATCTGAATCCCAAACTACGGGTTATCCAGAGGACAATCCATTCTTAACACACTTGTGTATTTAGAAGATCCAAAATGTTGAAATTCTAGAAATCGAGTATTGTCTCTTTTTTTTTGTATCATATCTTAAATACTGTCCGATATTTGGGATTTCGCCTTAATTAATCTGGACCGACCGTTGCAGTAGCTCCTTTTCGAAGGGCGGAAAACACTCCATACATATGAGGATCCGAGACTCCCAGCGGGAGTCAAATTTCGATCATGTTTAAGGGAACTCAACCCCACATTCAGTTGAGCCAACCCATATTGGTGTATTGGCTCTCTTTTGTGATAGATGACATTGTGCTCTATGTTTCTAATTTAGAGGAGTTAAGAAATTGAAGAGTGATCCTTTATTAGTATATGTATTGCTCTTCGTTTTTTCTCCCCTAAGTTTCAAAAATTTCTCATCCTACGAAATCTTGTGCACTTTTTTTCTCTTTTTTTTGGTACTAAGAGAAGAAAACAAACCCAAGCCCAAGAACAACAACTATAAGCCCACAACCGAAGCCCTGAAAGGCTTGGCTCGACCATTTCTAAGCCTTCCAGCTCCCACCAAATCTTCCATTAATAACTTAGGCATCTCCTGAGGGGAGGAGTTTAGGACTGTCACTCCAGACTCCGCGCTGAATCCCATCTCGGCAAGAAAGTCTGCACAACGGTTCAATTCATGAAAGACATAGGAGACTTGTGAAACTTCTAGCTCTTCCATCAGAGCTTTACAAGCACTGCTAATAACGTGAAGAGGGTGGTCGGCTTCCTCTTTTCCTTCCAGTAAATTGATTAAGGAACGACTGTCGTCTTCAACCTGCAGCTGCCCAATTCTCAACTCTTTAGCTAGCTTAAGGCCTTCCCTCAACCCCCACATCTCAGCAGAGATGATATCAGCACTACCAATGTTGATGATGTACCCCCTCACCCAACTCCCATCCTCTCTCCTCATGAGGCCTCCTACGCAATCCCATCTTGTGCATTTTCTATTGCATCTAATAACAGTTCTTTTTATATTAAGTAAAAGAAAAGGGAAAAAAAAACCTACGTCTATGGTTAATACATAGATACATATGCAAAAGAGCAAAGATGTACATGACTTCCTTCTTCATGATGTTTAATCTGGTCACCATTACAAGGTCCGGTGAGTGTATGACCTTGCCACCACAAGCAAAGATGCTTTTTCATATCTTAGTCTCGGCGATACATGTTAAGCCGACATGAGCCCCAATATCAATTCTGGCTATCAGGGCTTTCAACCCCACGTATCATTTCATATGTAATTGTCCAACAACAAATATGTGGATTTAGAGGCATTTCAGCAAATATTGGACAGTGCACCGAATTGTATCAGGCAGGCAACATACCATTCAATGGGAGCTCTTCTTGACAACCTTAAGAGTAGAACCATGCACACTCGAATATTAACTCGCACTGGACTGAGAAATTATACAGAGAGAAGGAAATCTGATAGTGACAGCAGGCAATTTCTTGAGGTTACTAAAGCCCGAGCAAAATGCAAATAAAAATAATTTTCATTACTGGCACATTTCAAGTCCTACTAGAAATCCTAGCACCATAATTTTTGCACGTTTAGATAATGGTGCAGTGCGAGATTAATCTCTCAGATGAATGCCCCAACTTGCAACAGTCAATAGTAGGAAAGAACCTACCATGGAATAGTATTTTCCTTTCTCATTATGTGCAATAATATCTAAATGTTAAATTACTCTGTCTGACTGAGGCACCGTGACCTGGGATCCTCTTAAACAGCATCCATGCGTGCCTTGAAGTGTAGCAGGCAATGGAGGCCATGTACATGACTTCCCTCCTGCAGAGGTGGGGTTTTCTGCAATAATAATGCTTTAGATGGCTTATATCCATGCAGCAGTTGGTAATGTAAGCTGGAACGGTGCCACTGAATGTACCAGATGGATTACAGGATGATTGGACAGCAAAGATTCTTCGGTTAGTCTGGCATAAATAAGCACTCTCCAATTTTGAAGTCAATATTTTTCGTGCAATCCTTATTCAGGATCCTGATCAACCCACCCATCTGTTCAAATGGGCATCCTCCTGCACCCTCATTATTAATGTAATTCATTAAACTGTCAAAAGTTTCGGTTGGAAAATTGCACCTTTCCGTAAGTAATCTTACTATATCCTCTGCTGATTCCACATCTCCCTTTTCTTTCAAGTATTTTAAACAAGAACTCACATTAAGTTTTCTTGGCTTCCATCGAGAATAATGATTTTCCAAGATTGCTTTCTTCAGTGTATCCACAGCCCTATCCATCTGATCCATTTGACAATAGCCAGCTGTTAGACGATCCCAAGTTCCTGAATTGGGCTCCTTACCACTCTGTTTGAGAGTGTCTATGAATGCTTCAGCCTTCTGCAGAAGACCCTTCTTGCAATAACCAGTTACCATTAAGTTAGGAACCCGAGAGTCATATGACGTATATACAGATTCCCACTCCACAAAGAGTTTCTCAGCACCTCCAATGTCATCTAACTTCATCAGAGAGCTAATCATAACAAGGTAGCCCAAGTTGTAGATTTTACCCATCTCTTTGTATTTATTCCATAAACGGTAAACCTCATCTTTGTTTCCCAAACCAGCATGCAGAGATAGAAGCATTTCATAAGCAAACCTTTTTGATTTACCAAATATCAGATGCTCTGATTTCTTCAATGCTTGAGAAGCTTTGTCTCTTAGGCCAGCTTTTGTGTATCCCCTTGCTGCAATAGCATAAGCATTCCAGGTCATGTGAAATTGCAGATCACCTTCCATTTCCATCAGCAGCTTCTCCATTGCCTCTATGTCTGGAATATCTGCATATGAATTTAAATGCATATTCAATGTGTATCCATTCCAATGGATTCCTCTACTTTTCATTAGTTGCACGAGATTGTCTACTTTATCATGCTTTCCCATCTTATGATAGAGATTTAGCATGACATTGTAAGGAAGTGTGCTCCTCACAAGTTTCAACTCCATCATCTTTTGCATAAGGGCCTCTGCTTTCTCCAATGAATTATTGTTGGCATAGCAAATTAAAAGAGAACCATAGACCTGAAAGCTTCGCAATTCATCAGGGATCTCATTGAAATAATTCTCTGCTGCTTCTGAGCCACGAACTTTTGATATCAAATCTAGCTGAATTGCAATATCTCCGGGTGATGGTGCAAAGTTCCTCCTCTCAGTCATCCACTCAGATATCTGAAAGTTGAAAGAACACAAATCAAGATACCAACCCAGGGATTATGAAGAAGTTTCAAGGAACCATGTTCTAAAAATATGTTGACTAGTGCAATTAAGTAAAAGCATTTACAAGAACCAAAATAAGGTACACATGATAGAATCACACAAGGATAGAATTATAATTTTTAAGGTTCAAACTATATCTACATTCAAACCAATATATCCAGGTCAAAGTTTAGTGCTTTATGTGTTGCAAGATAAATGAATCAAGAGACAACTTGTTTTTACATTGTCACATAGCTCAGGAGATGTGGATCAGATTGTCTAGCATTTTTGATAAGCACCTCTTACAAATAGAAGGTGTGAAGGATAGCTTTCACTCAAGTGTAGGGGCCAGGGCCTAGAAGGTGTTAGCTCCATGTAGGAGTCCAAAATAGTTAGCTTTGTTGTATTGCAAGAGAATTTAGAAATTAATTTAATTGCACCTCTCTCCTTTAGGATAAAGTTGTGTTTATGCTTCTTTGTGGTCTTATAAATTAGGGGCCTTCAAAGGCTTTAGGTTGGGGAACTAAAAAGAGATTGCAAGTGATCCATTTTTTAGTATTTTCTACAAAACTATTTTTTTTTTTAACCTACTTTCCTCAAAGGGGTTTTATATCCTTTTTCCAGTATTGTGATTTTCTTCCTAGCAGAACTTTTTTCTTTTCCTTATTGGTGTCACACAATATAGAGAGATTAATATGCATAACCGACGAAACAAGATGCACTTGGATGCCTAGGTAATGCAACAAAACCATCCAAGTGCACTCTTGACGGCTGTACAAGCTTATTATGAATGGACAAACAGGAAGGGCGAGTGGAAGGCTCGAATTAGATGTTATAGATCAATTCCAAATAAGAAAGTTAAAAATTTTGCAGGTATGTTAGAAAATGATTTTGTTGAGAGAGAGAGAGAGAGAGAGAGAGAGAGAGAGAGAGAGAGAGAAGGAGAGAGAGAGAGAGACATCACAAGAGGAAATCCAATAAGGACTACTTTAGACTCCAAACAAATACCAAATCATGTTAATTCTATAGAAAAATGCAATTTAAATAGCCCTAGGTTATAGATAACAAAAATTCTAATGGATGTTACCTGCATTAGAAAACAAGGATGTACAATTTGGAGTAACAACTAATAGGAACAGTGACAACCCTAACAAGAGTGTACTCAACTAATGCGCGCAAAAAACCCAAATTATTCAATGGAAAAGGAAGTGTACCTCAAGAGCATGTTTGAATCGTTTGAAGTATTTAATATGCCTAATGGAACTGATAAGTTCTTGTTGTTCTACGGTTTTTCCCTCTTGGACCCATTGATCAAGAATTGGGACCATTGAAACCCTAGGGTTTCCGCACAGAGCGATCCTCCTGAACAAACTGGCATTCGAAGATTCATTACTTTGTAGGGTTTTAGTTGAAAACAACAAAACCTTAATTGACTTCGGAACGTTACAGCGACACTGAGATTTGTACGCACTCGAGAAAACACAATTCATCTCTGCACCTGTGTGCGCGCACTAGAGACACGAGAGAGCGCTCGAGTCCAAGCTTCAATTTTTGAAGTGAGAATGATTCTGCGGAAAGTCATTTTAAGCCCAGAGACAGTGGGCCGGGTTTCCACCGACCCGATAAGTCCAGCCCAGCCCAAGTGGCCTGAACTGGCTTTGTGACCCAACCCAGGCTCTGTGTTGGTTTGATGCAATTCCTTTTTCCTTTTTCTTTTTTTTTTTATTTATTTTTACATAGATAAAACACGATATTTAATAATTACGTTAAATTCAACTAAATACAATTTGAATTAAATTAGATACTTAAGGAGTAAAGTTTTCCTGGCATCTTTTTTGTCGTACACAAAATTCGAACTCTAATTCGACATTTTATTTAAAAGATATCAGTATTCAATCAATTTACTGAACTAACTAAACTTTGTTTTCCTTTTTTTTTTTTAATTTTCGTTCATCTCATATAAGTTTTTATGCAACCTGATGTGGGCTTAGCTAGTGATTAACTATTGATTATTTTTTCATTATATTTTTGTATATTCAAAAAAGAAAAATAATTTTTCCATGTATAGCTTAATTTTACAAGTGATTTCTTTTGCTTATCCAAGCTCTGAAAAAATAAATAATTTTTATTATGATAAAATTATGGGGCTTGGTTTGACCCCTTTAATGATATCACCCGTTTGTCTAGTCATTGGCCAACCCTTACATGGCCTTTCTTGGACATCAAAGCTTTAAGGACATGTGTGGTAAAATTAACAAAATAAAAAATAAAAAATAAAATAAAAAGAGAGAGAGAAACGTTAGGTTCCTAAATTTTCAGTTATTTTATTTTATTTTTTATTTTTACTTATGTTTCAAAAATAACATTTTTCCCTCTAAATTTAAGTTGGACTAACATTTATCCAAAACCACTGAGTTGGAAGTAGGGTAAAGAAAATAAAAATATTAAAAAAAAAACTAGTAAAATAATATAAAACTTGAAAAAAATTTCTTATTGGACAAATTTCGCTCATTTTTTGTTCTCTTGGAGAAATAGATGAAAATTATTACTAAAAATTTGTTAAAGGTAAAAATTTTTACTTAATTTAATCACACAAGTGAAGAAATAATATTTATAGAAGCAAATTTTTTCCCCCAACTTTGTTATTTTCCTACTACACATATTCTAGAGACGTTCAAGATTTTTAATTAAACTAGAAATGAATCGCTTCGATTTGATGAGAACAAGAACATTTTGGTACTGGTTCTAGAACAATTTTTTTTTTGTTTTGATCTTTAGATATATAAATATATCTCTTGCGCACTAGCAACTCACCTATGTTGTTCGATCAGGTAAGTAACCTCTTCCCTCTCTCTTACCCCTGTTCTCTGAGCTTTGTTAAAAAAATAAAAAATTTTAAAACAACACTGATCGTAAAAAAATTTCAAAAATAACATATCATGTCAAGTCTAAAACTTGACATGAGATGGTTATAAACAGCACCATATTGAGTTTTCAAAACTCGACATCATGAACAGTGCATGTCGAGTTTTGAATACTCGACATGTTGTGATATTTTTTGAATTAATTTATTATGGGGGATGTTTTAATTTTTTTTTCCTTCGAGACTACATCCGCACAAAGCTCCCCACTCTCTCTTTCTCTCTCCCTCCTCCTCCCCCGGTATTGTGCATTCGATCACTGTTGCCCTCTTTCCCTTTCCCCCTTCTTAAGAAAACCTACCCTCCTTCCAACCATAATTGTCCATGATCAGCCCCCCGCCTATGGCATCCGGCCAAGATCTAGCCCTCACGAGCTTCAATCTCTCCCTCAAAAGCTCAGACTTACCCTTAGACCACTAAGATCTACCCTCATAACCCTCTCTCCTTACTGACCCTTCGATCTTCGTCTTCATTTGTGAAACTCTCGATCTTCGTTTGTGAAACTTAGATCTGTTCATCTTTATCTTCATCTGTGAAACTCTCACTCTGGCCACCCCCTCTCTCTCTATCTATCCCTTCGATCTGTCTTCGTCTTCATATGTTTAATCTTTGATCTGTTTCGCTCTGTCTCACTCAGATTTGTCTTTGTCATCGTTTGTTCATATTCAATCTTTGTCTTCGTATTCGTCTGTGTTTCATCTAATAGTATTTATTATTATAAAATATATTACTCTGAATTTAAAGTTAATAAAATATAAAATAATCCAAACTCATATCGATATTAGTGTAACATAAATTCTATAAATCTTTGTTATTGTTTTATTATTATTACATTTTACTTCATTTTATATATCACTGTTTGAAAAAATCCATCACGGTTGGTCTGAAACCCGAGTAAAAGAGTAGGGTTATGGTAGGCTGACAACCAGGGTAAATCTTATTGTTAAATTAAAATAAGAGACAAATATAGGAAAATGTTTCGAGCGTTTCCCCCTTAGCGACGCGTTGTATTGGATTCTAGGTGTAATAACAAGTTAACAAGGAACATTAGGGTGTAGGTAAATAAGATAATCTATGAAGATATGATTCGTCTAATCACTTAGAACATAAGATCTCTAACCGCAAAGTTAGGAGAGATATGAAAAGTAATTAATAAAAGAAAAATTAATATCATGGTCTCCAAGAAACTAAGTAGGTAGGAGAGAAGGTTAAATCAATAGAGTTTTATGGTCATAAGTTTTGATATATATGTAAAGGTAGAACTAAAAATGAGGTAAGAGTAATTATAGATAATGACCTAGAGATAAGAAAAATATGAGATAGAATTGTATTTGTCAATTTAATAAATGGAGAAAATATGTTAATATAGTTAGTGTATATGTATTCTAGATAGGTATAGATGCAATTAATAAAAAATATTTAGAAAGATTTAGATGAATTTATATAACTTATACCTAATAGAGAGAAATTATTTAATTGATGAGACCTAAATGGACATATATGAAAGAAAACTTAGTGATTCGAAACCGTACACGGAAACTTTGGCTTTGGTAGTAGAAAAGTGGTGGGATGTATCATTCTAGAGTTTGTCATAACATTCGATTCATCACTCGTAAACACATTTAAAAAAAAAAGAGTCGTACATAATTACATATTAAAGTGGGTCGAATGCTAGCAAAATAGATTTATTTTTCACTAGAAGTGATGATAAAATGACTTATAAGAATCGTAAAGTTATACCCCGAGAGAGTGTAACAATTTAATATAAGCTTTTAGTTTATATGTATGTATGCCTAAAAGAAAAAAAATAATGTCAACCATTTATGGAACTAAGAATTAAGTAGTAGAATCTGAAAAAAGAAAATATGACGACTTTTAAAGACAGAGTAATTGAACTAACAAATTGGTCTACTAATGATAATTCAAAAACAATGTAAAAAGATATGTCTAATAATATTAAGAATATAAGTAGGGACATTCTTGGCGTATCTAAGGGATGGGCTCCAATAGGTAAGGAGTCATGATAGTATAAAACGAGAAAATACAAACTGCTAAAAAGAGAGTGCTATATGAACTTTAAAAGTAATAATAGTAGCGAGATATATGTAAATACAAAAATCCAAAAAAAAAAAAAAGAAATGAAAAAAATTATCTACGAATCAAAAACTAATGTGTATAATGAATTATATAAGAGATTGGAGACTAAAAAAAAAAAAGAGATTTATAAAACTGTCAATTAAGAGAGAGAAAGAGAAATGATTTAAATGATATTAAATATATTAAAAGTAAAACTAATAGTATAATCGTAAGGAATGAAAACATAAAAAATCATTGGATGGACTATTTTGAAAAGTTCTTTAATATTGAGTGTACAATAGGTATAAGAAATATCGTAATACCTGTAAAAGAGATGAATAGAGATTTTAAATATAAAATTCATTCTCATGAAATAAAAGAGATTATAAAGAGAATGAACAATAACAAAACCATAAAATCTTATGGCATTCCTATTGAAGTATGAAAATATTTGCATGAATTTGGTATAATAATGTTAATAGTTTTTTTAATAAAATTTGGCAAACAAAAAAATATCCAAAATATGGAGGGAGAACACACTTATACCACTGTATAAAAATAAAAGAGACATACTACAGAAAAATTTAACTCATGAGTCATACTATAAAATTATGGGAGAGAGTGATAAAATATAAATTAAAACTGAAGATAAATGTGTCTTAAAATTAATTTGAATTTATACCACGTTGATCCATTACTAAAATAATTCATTTGTTAAGACAATTGATGAAGACATTTAGAGTATAGAAGGGAGATCTATATATAGCATTTATTGACTTAGAAAGAATATATGATAAAATTCCTAAAGACGTGTTATAGTAGACACTGATAAAGAAATAGATCTCTTTGAAATATATTAATTTTATTAAAGATATTTATGAAGGGGATATGATCAATGTAAGAACTTGTAGGGATTTGAACAATAACTTTTTTATTAATATTTGACTCTATCAAAATTCGGCATTAAATTCCGTCATTTTTGTAATAGCAATAGATGAAATCACAAAAATCATAAAAAATGAAATACCATGGTACATAGTTTTTGTAGATGATATCGTGTTTTGGTTGATAAAACTAAAGAGTGTATTATCACTAAATTAGAATTGTAGAGGGACACACTGAAATTTAGAGAATTTAAATTAAATAGATCCAAAACTAAGTCCATGAGAAGATTTAGTGGCAATTATCAGAATGATAAAAAAACGATTAGGTTAGAAAGAAAAGACGTATCAAAAAGTGAACGGTTTAAATATTTTGGATCCATCATTCAAAACGATAGTAGTATAGATGAATGTGAATAATAAGATTCAAGTGGATTTAATGAAATGGAGAAAACCATTTTGAATTTTTTGCGATCGCACAATACTATTACATTTGAAAAGAAAATTCTATAAAATTCTAGTAAGACGTGTAATATTGTATGATACTAAATGTTGAGTTATTAAATAACAACAAAAGTATAAAATAATTACAGGTGAAATGAGAATGTATAGATAGATATATGATATAACTAGAAAAAATATAATTAGAAACGAATAATACGTAATAAATTGGAAATCAATTCAATTATAGATAAAATGAGAGAAAATCATCTGATATGGTTTGTGCATATGCAATGAAAATCCAAAAACGCACATATTAGGAGAATAAAAAACTTAAATATATGAGATTTAGTAAAATAGAGATAGACCGTTGAAAACTTGAATACAAATTATCCATAAAGATATGATAATTATGGATTTAGTTGAGCATATGATTTTAGATATGAATGAGTGGGGTAGAAAAATTCGCATAAATGAAATCAATATTTTTATCTTATATATTTGTTTTTATTTTTACGATATTTGTCTCTCAAATAACCGATCTCAATTTTGAGACAGAAGATTTAAATTGTTGTCGTTGTTGTTGTTATATATCTTTTGCCTTTTTTTTTTACCCTGTTTTTCATTTTTTATAGTTTTCAAGATTTTTTAAGATTTTTTACTATTCAATTCTCACTTGTTTAAAAGTTTTGATTATTGTTTGGATTTCAAAATATAAAAATCAAAATTAAACCATCAACTTCTTATTTTGGCTTTAAAATTGAACCAAACTTTTTTCAAATTTTTGAATCCATTTTACAAAATTTAGTTTCAATTTTATAGGATATTTTCGAAGAGACGTTTTTCAAGATTCAGTTACAATTCGATTTCAATTCAATTTCAAAATTTTAAACGTAGCAAACCTGATCATAATTCTTGGATCACTTCCAACCTAGTTTAGTTTAGTTTCAGCACAATAACTTCTTCCATTTATTTGGATTCCCGAATCTTTGGCATCTAAATTTATAGACTTAATTTAGAACATACTTGATAAAAAGGTCTATGCAAAACCCATCAGCCTAAGGACTTGACTTCTAAATAAATAAATAATTAATGCACCATCAAAATAGCTTGAGAAATGTAATTTTTTTTAATCAATCGATATTCGAAATTATAATCTAATTAATCTGATTTGAATATTGTCAAGTACAATTTAGGAAAGTTCTCTCAATATAATATTTTTTATATTCAAGTTTCGAATTCGAGACTTAATTAAGAGATTTAACACATTTACTCGTTAGAGCAACCGTCTGTTAATTAAGAAATGCAATCTATGTCAATTAATATTACTAAAAACCACATTAAAAAAAAAGTTAGATTCTCTGCCTAATCAAAATTAACATAATTTGGTTGTTGAGTTGCAATACAGGCAACAAATCATCCATCAACATATCTAACGTAGATAGGGATGATGGCCACGGTAAGGAAGGCAAACTTTAAGCAGAAAAACTAAGTTTTATTACAATATAAGACACGAGTATATATGGTCGTGAACAACATTTTTTCCTTGGAAAAAATCCAAAAAGAAAAAAGAAAAAAAATCTAAAAAGGAATAAATGAAATACAACTCAGCTATAGCAAACTGGTAATTGCTCTGGAAAAAAAAAATCCTAGAAGGGGTTTTGTTTATAAATCTAATGTCAAAAGTAATACTATTTGAAAATAAGGAGTGTTTGAAGAGTGTGATGAGCTCAGTTTATGTCGGGACTTGGTCCCGAGGGAGGCACTGGAGAACCCTTTGGAAGCATGGCAGCAAATTGTCTCATAAACCTCATCTCCCAAAAGCTGTTGCTTGTGGGGGTTTCCGAATCCGCGGCTGCAGGTGGCATGGGTCGACCCTCAAAACTGATCATAAGAGAGACTACGATGCAGACAACAAGAAAGAAGCATAAGAGACTTCTGTTTTGATAATGAAAACACCCCATTGTTTTGTTTGTTTTTGGTTTTTGATGAGAAAAATGTAAGGGTAGGTGTGACGATTATATAGAGAAATGAAAGGGGAGGATGAAATGTGGGCCGGCTGGTAGTGACTTGTGGCTTGTTTCTTCGCTGCCTTCAACTGAGAGTTTCTGAAAACATGGAAGTATGGAAATAAAATATATGTAGCAAGACGTAGAAATGTCAAACATTAGACATTTATATTAAATGTTTTGTGAGATAAGGCCACGCCGGCAAACAAGGGAAGATCAAGAAAAAGTAAAATCACTCCCACCCACCCCAAAAAACCTGAAAAATATGCCGGCCATAGCTCCTCTTCTTTTCTCCTATGTACTCTGCTTATTCCGAAACATGGGAAAGACTTGGGGTTTCTTTCAATAAAAAAGCCGAATGAGCTTTGACAGTAGAGTCTGAGGAAGGTTTTTGCGTGCCTAGGAAAGGGCAAGTCGTGGGTGACATTTAGGGTTTTTCATTCTTGCAAGTGAAACAGTTGACCTTCGCCCATCTGCTAATGCTTAGGATAGCATTCATGCATTTATTTGACTTCTGTAATATTATAAACCACACTGCAAAGTCCAACCTAGTATTTATAAAATAGAAATCCGAAGTCCCTTGCTTTTGAGGAAAAGAAATGATTTTGATTGTGATAATGCGAAAGAAACCTTAGAATGAGGTAGATACATAGGATTTCGAACAATATTCTTCTAAGAATCATAAGAGAAACCCAAGGCTTCCATTTGTCGATATTCTCACCAACCTTGGCTTGGTTGGCGGGTATTGGTCTGAGCCGGGAGAACTCATTTCCTAGTCAATATATGTATCTTGTACACCAACTCTACGAAACTAACTCCAGTAAACTCTAGCTCACAAACATGCTACTAATGAATTAAATGGAGTGTTTAAACTCATTCATTTCTGAAACAAGCCAAATCGAGGCAAAAGTGGACAGCCTTGTTCAAGCTCTGCTCATTTAGCAATTAGCAAGCCATGCTAAGCTCTAAAACGAGTTTATTCATATAGAAAGATCTGAACCCTAAATTTGAACTCAGCAAATTTGGCTAAATGGAAGAGATAATTAATGAGGGTTGGTTTGGTTTGGCGAACATTGGTATATCTAAAGAAATTTTGTTCATTAAGGATTCTCACTACAAGAATACAGTTTTAACGACGGAATTTAGTAACAAAATAAGAAATGAAAATAATTTTCGTTACTGTTTTACAACGAAATTTCACTCATGACTAAATTAGCAATAACTAGGATATTCGTGACTAATTAACCACGAAAAAATTTTCATCTCTAAATTTATAGCTAATTAGCCATGAAAATATATTCGTCGTTAAATTCGTGGCTAATTAGCCACGAAAATGTATTTATCACAAAATTAGCGATAAAAGTCTATTTGTCACTATATTCGTCACTGATTAACGATGAATTCCATTACTCGTGGTTAAGTTCGTCGCCAATTAGTTATAAAAATATTTTCGTGACAAAATTTAGTAATGAATTTGATGGTCGTGACTAAATTCGTTACTAATTAGCCACACAAAATTATTCATGATTAAATTTATCGCTAATTAGCAACGGTTCCCAAGAATTCGTGACTAATTTCGTGGATTAATTCTTTCTATACTCTCTTATTAAATATTTTCAAATGTATGTCTCTTTTTAACTCCTGAGTAATGGAGTTGGATAAAATATATAGTAAATAGTAAAATTCTGACCAAATTAACTATTTTTGATAATAAATAATTCAACTAATATATTACTATTTTACTTATGTAAACATATATTTTATCTTTTAGAGATTATGAATTAAATAATTCCATAAAAGTTACAATTTTTTTATCAATCACAACCTTAAGAGAAGTTATACATTTGTTCAATAATCAAGCCATTAAGAAAATATGAAAACCAAGTTTCTTTTACCAATGAATCATACGATGAATATTTTTTCTTTTCTAATTTTTGTTGTAAATTTCTTAAAACTATTTTTTCATTGTTAATTTTTTCACGAACAACTAATTTATTACTAAATTCATTGTAAGAAGTGGATAAAAGTATATTTCATCACAAAATTCATCATTAATTAACTACGAATTATCACTTTTGTCGTTATTTAATGATGGAAGAAATATTTTCATCGCTAATTTTAGCGACGAAAGGTCTGTCTATCACTAACTTTAATGATAAATTCGCTTTCCATCGCTAATTTTAGTGACGAACGTTCTGTCCGTCACTATTTTTAGCTATGAACTAGTAGTTTGTCATTAATTTTAGCAATAAGATGAATTTCATTTTCGTCACTAAGGGTTTTTAGATACCAACACTCCCTAACCCTAATTTCTTATCTCTCTCTTCTCGACTCCTCTCCTCTTGGGCTGACTGCTACATCAATTGCCCCTCTACTTTTTGCCTTGGGTTGCAAGAGACAGTGATAGTGATTTGAGTAGCAAAACCCAGGTTTCAATTTCTCTCTCTCTCTTGCTCGTGTATTCGATTGTTCTTTCTCTCTCTCTCACATTTTGATCTGACGAGTCTCCATCTCTCTCTTGTTTTGAATCTCAAAGCTTGCATCATCTGTGAGTTCGATGTTCAAAAGATTGAAGGTCTCTCTTTCCTCTTAGTATCATGAACTATCAATCCCTTTGATAGGTTTGATCTTCCTCCCTCATCTCTCTCTTGAGGGTTTGCGAAATCGGGTTTTTTGTTCATTCATTCAGTTTCGTATTTGTCTCTCTCCTTCTCTCTATTTCATCTTCATTTCTCTCTCCCTCTCTCTACAGTCTCTCTATCCCTCTCTATGCAATCTCCCTCTTACTACAACACAAATCATTTATAGCGGAGGGCCAAAGTTGTCACTATGTGTGATAGCCGCCACTAAAACTCTATAGTGGTGGCTATGTGGTCGTCAACGGTCGTCACTAAAACACTGTATAGTGGATGCCACATTTAGTGAGAATATAATTTGATCCCCACTAAATATGAACATTTAGTGACAAGAGAAATATAATTTAATACCCACTAAATATGAATATTTAGTGACAATAGAAATAACGGTCACCAAATATTTTATCATTTAAAATTAATATATTATTGTAAATTTTAATAATTTTGATGACTAATATATCAAATTTGAAAAAAAAAAAAAACTAAACTTTGAAAATTTACTGAATTGGCTAGTCACCAATTGAACAATAGCACTCTATAAATGTTTTCATTACTCTTGTCAGGCTGGGCCTACTTGTGCCTATCATGTGATAACCATTCTAAATAGCTTAGTTCCAGACTTATGGGGGTACCTCTGCTTCTACAACTGGATGGATCCATTTTTGCAGCTACCGATGATTCTTGTGCATATTGCTGGGATGTGGTACGTACATCAATATGGTGGATTTTTTTATATAAAATATCGTGGATTCACTATTTTTTATTTATATATAAAATATAATGGATTTGGAAATATTTAATGCTTTTGTTGTCTATTCACATTTTTTAAATTTTAGAATGTTTTGTTCTTGGAATATATGATAAATTTGGCATATTGATTATCGTGGTTCGGGTGAAAAGTTGGATTCTGAGAAAGTTTGAGAGAGAAGAGCTTAATTGACGACAAAAAGAAGGTTGATTTAGCCCCCTTTTGTATATCAATTCACACACCATCCATGCATCAAAATATATTTTTCATTTTGTCAAAATCATTTTGGTCGAAGGGAGAGGCAAAGAGGGTGGTTGGGCATGGGGCAGGTAAGGAAAAATTTTATGTAATCATTTCGGTCGAAGAAATAGTCTATAGCCTATTCATAAGAAATGTTACATACTTGATTGATGTTTATTAGATTTTGTTTCTATTGACATTTTATTAGATGTTCGAACATTTATGGACAATATCGAGTTTATTGATTTCGAAAAAAATGTTTAAAATTTGATTATTATGTTGGTTGGATTAGAGAAATTTTTATATTTATTGGATGGATATTCATGACTAAACTTGATATTTATGTTGGTTGAACATGACATTTCTTTTTTAATAGGGAAAAAAATATTTCATTTTGTCCAAATTTCTAGATTCGTCACTAAATTTGTCACCAAATCACACTATCATCGTGGCTAAATTCCAAAATTCGTCATTAAATTTATCGCAAAAAGCTTGTAGTTAAATTTAGTCACGGATTTATATATTCATCACTAAATTTAGTTACGAATGTAGGAATCCATCATTAAATTTAACTATGAATACTCATATTCGTTCGTTAAATTTAGTCACGGAATCTCGTATCTATTACTAAATTTAACGACGAATTTAGTCACGAATATATAAATTCGTTGCTAAATTTAATCACGGAATCTCATATTTGTTGCTAAATTTAACGATAAATTTAATCATGGATATGTAGATTCGTCACTGAATTTAGTCACAAAATCTCGTATCTGTTGATAAATTTAGCAACAAAAGTTAACATCCGTCGCTAATTACGGACCAATCCTATTATGGCTAAATAGCAATACTTTTGCGACGAATTAATTCATCTGTAATTTTCCACGAAAGTGGCCACATAATGTTTTCATCACAAATTTATGACATTAAAAATTTTTTGTCACTAAATTTTATGATGTTGTATTATCCACGGATTTTTTTCGTCGCAAATATTTTTTGCGACGAATTTTCTTTATTTTTTCATTGCTAATTCTATGGCTAATTAGTATTTTTTGTCACGCCTAATTTGGAAAAGAGACTAAGTTGCTACTCGTAATGAAAAACTAAAACATAAGATGATGAAACTGCTTTGTGATCAATGTTTTGTTGGTTTAGCGATGAGAGCGTTGCTTTCTCTTAACCAAACGAGTTTTGGGAATGGAAAAATTTATCATTACAAGAGTTCACATTTTAACAAATCGACGGTTAATTTAAATCAAATTAGTCAAAATCAATAAATTAGTTATCGAAAATCAGTCTTTCAAGAAAAAAAAAATGAAACTGCTTGTGAATGGTGGTGCAATAGCACGGAAGACGTATGTCAAAAGCCTACAATTTTTTATTGAGCTAACAAGGAATTTGGAGTAACCTGGAAACACCTTTGACGAGTGTACCGCTATCGAGCCTGACAATATGTGATGTATATGCAGCTGGCAGACACAAGAAATTTAAGAATACTCTAAATTCAGCCTGCTATTTCAAAAAACTTTATAACAAAGGAAAATCCCATCTAATTTTGTGTTTGATGAAAGAGTTAAGGCCGGAGATTACAATCACATCAGTTTTCGCATAGAAACGGACAAAAAATTTATTTGTCCATATAGCACTTTGGTTTCACAATGATAACAAATGAATCATGTTTCGAAATAATTCAAAAAAAATTTTTAAATAACTCAAACGAAAAAATATTTCCGTTTATGATCTGTATTTGTCAGGAGTTAAAAACACGATACACTGTGTCACATTTTCAACCCGCGTTAAAGTCCTCAGAAAGAGAGAGGAGTTTGCGGGGGGAGGGAGAGAGAGGGGAGGAGAGCGGTGGGGGGCGGGGGCGGAGGGAGGAGCGCGTCGGGGGGCGGATGGGGGAAGGAGAGAGAGCGGAGGACCGTGACGGGATGCAGAGGGAGGAGGGAGAGAGAGAGGGGAGGGCCGTGGAGGGGGGAGGGAGGGAGAGAGAGAGGAGGGGGCGGGGAGTCCGCCGGGGGGGGGGGGGGAGAGAGAAAGAAGGGAGGAGCGCGGTGTGGGGCAGAGGGGGGAAGGAGAGTGAGAGGGGAGAGACACGACAGGGTGCGGAGGGGGGAGGGAGAGAGAGAAAGAAGGGAGGAACGCGAGATGAGAAGTTGTCATACACGGGAAGTGAGCCCACAGAGGAAGCTAGATGGATAAAGAAAATATAGATGTAAAGTGGATCTATAATGCCATGTAATTGGTCCAACCTTTAACTGCAATTTACTATATAGTCAACATTATATTTGGCAAGAGGAATCATATGCATCTGCGTCAGACAACAGGAATCTACATGGTTGTACATGACCACATCAACAAAAGAACAAATGTGCGACAACTAGAAATGTTTGCACTGCTTCTGTAACCTAGACAACTATTACAACTCAACCACAGCGGGTACTAAGCACTGATTGAAATCTTACAGCAAATTACAAGAGTGGCTAGTCTAATTCCAACGAAGTTGGTATCTCCATCCTATACATCAGCCCTATAGAAGCGAATCAATTTCAGTTTCGAGATGTTTTCCTGCAATAAAAAGTTGGCAGAGGTTTGCTTCTGTCACAAACTCCACGCATGTAAGGCAAACAAAAACATAAAACATAAATTGAGAGCTTTGCTTTTCTCAGACCTGAACTGTTTCTTTGGACTGGCGAGGAAAATTCAACCCAATTGAGCAATTATCCAAGATCTCAGGGTTCTTCATCCATGCTTTTCGCGCATCACATGCTTTTATCTTGTATTTAAAAATCTAAAACAATAGAAGATACTTAAATGAATATCTATCCCGTATACGGGTGTTCACCAAAAAGTGTTGCTATCATCAATCTAAAAAAAGGAAAGAAAATGGCCATTCAAACCTCAGAAAGATCAATAGTAGGTTTCTCAAGCTCCTCTCCTTCCTCAAGTACTATTCCAGTCCCCTGGCATTCGGGGCAGAACAAGTGGGTTATTTTGGAACGAATCTCCATCACTGTTCCTTGCTTTTGCTTTCCATTACATTTGTCATTTTCAACACTCTGTACCTCATTAGAAGCGAATTGGTTTTTGTACATTTCAAACTCAGACAGGAGCATCCAGTGGATAAGGCAAGACATATGGTATACATGAAATGCCTGCACATCAAGTAGACCAGTGAATGAGAAAAAGCATATACCTCTGCATGGTGCATGAGCACCAATATAACAGCTGAAGGAAAAGTGACAATATTATATGGAGATTTGTACCCCATGAATGTTTCTACTCATGCAAGCCAGTCTTCCAGTCTTCAAGTTCAGGAGTGCTGCAGCATCTTTCCCTGGAAGAATTTTATGTTGGCAGACAATACACATTCTTTCAGATGCTACACGTTGTTGCTTCCGAACCTCACGCCTTATTTTCTTACTTGATATTAATCTGGTATCCAGAAGCATATAATCATATCCATCTACAAGGGATCTTGAAATTGAACCACTTGCGGTTGAAGAATCTTCGCCACCTGAATCATATTGACTACTGAAAGAAGCACTGACATCCTCAGGGTCAGAAAATGACTTTCTTTTTTTTTTTATTGGGGACCCCATATCCTCATTCTCTGAACAAAGACTAGATGAGAGGAGACATTTTATATCATCAAACAATCCTTTTCTAGCTAAAGCATAGTTATAACTAAAATTGACAACTGCATAGTCATGAACTGCCATTATATCTCTATCATTGCGATCTTTTACACCCAACCACTCACACCATATTTTCGTCATCACATGTGAAGACCCGCTGTCCAAACAAAATTTTGCGCCCATTTGTCCAAAGCCCGTGAACTTCACCACTAAATCTGAGACTTCCTCAATAAGAACACCCGGAATCAAAAGATGGTCAACACCACAATCAACATTCATATTCACACCTGTAGAGCAGACGCCAAATTCTTTATAATAATCTACACTAACTAGCTCCTTGTTATGACCAGGCATTTCATGTCTGACATGACCATTACCACTCGATGGTAGAAACTCATCAGCAGCACCTATAGAAAGATCACCTTTCTTATCAGGAGCACTTAACATCCTAAACCTGCTACTTGTATTTGTAGTGGGCAATGGCTCATACTCTTCGGGTGGCACATAAAAGAAAACCATACCGTCGTTGAAAGGCCACGGATTGGCACCCATTAAAGTAATTTTTGCAGCAGCCAATCTTTCAGAGTGAATATTGCCTTTGAGATGATCAAACAACACTGCATCACTGTAACATGGTGCAAGACATAAGGTACAAAAGAAAACAAATCGCTTCCCATCTTCTCTCAAATCCACATAAGTATGCCCCTTGGTTCTCACATTTCGCAGTGTTAATTTTGCTGCTTGTTCCTTCAAACTAGTAGCACTAACCTTCGGAAACCCTAACTCCAAACCACTCCTTCCTGCCATCATTCTAATTTTATCACATTAAAATCCAGGAACCAATCACCACAAACAAGAATAAAACCCCAAATCACAAGTCACCAGTCCAAATTGCCCAATGATTGGAGAAACACTGAATTCTTCAATCTCTACCCCAAATTGATGATTTATAGGAAACCCTAGACATCTTGAATTCTTTCCGACATAACAAATTACCAACAAGAAATTATCTTCAATCACGGCACACCAATCCAAATTTCTTAAATTCCATGAAAACCCTAAAAATCAAGAATTCATATCCAGAAAATTTCCCGCCAATCGAACATTTGCACCATAAAATCAACTAAGAGCGTCTATGTTCAAGAAACTAGCCAAACAAGAGCCAGATTTTTACTTCTATTCTTGTTGCTCTTCAATTTGACTTCAAAGTCTCGAAATATGAGCTCGAATGGAAGGAAAAACGAAAACCCTAGAAATTCAAATTCGAGAAAGGAAAACCCTAAGAGAGAGAGGAGAACGATTTAGTAAACTCTAAACTTACATATTCGTCGACCACTGGTTATACACTGCTTCGGTGGAGACGGTAAGCCACGTTGATCTCCACTTTCAAATGCCTTCAAAACCCAAGAAACTGCACTCAACAAACTTGTTTCCTCCATAACCATCTCCATTTGCTTTCAGATGAAAAATAAATCGAGAGAGAGAGAGAGAGAGAGAGAGAGATATCCGAAAAAGAGGATGAGAATGAGAAAGAGGGAAGGGGAGAGAGGGAGGGGAGAGAGGGAGGCTCGAACTTGCCCGATACGAATGAATGGTGTTGTGTTTGTGCGTGTGATGGAGCAGGGTAAGGCTGTGGGGCTTTTAGTGATTCAGCATTGGATTAGGCTGCATGAAGGGGTACACGTAATGGACAGTGATGGAGGGATGTTGGAAGTCAAAGAGTAAGGTCGAGGAGACGTAGGATTGTGGAAGATTCGAATCAGTGGGTTTCTAGATGCTACGTAAAAATTAAAGATACCAAAACAAATGCATTATACATTAACCAGGAGGGTTCTGCCGCACAAGGTGCGGATTTGACCCAGATTTTTTTGTGCGTACGTTATAATTATTAAAAAAAATAATGAAAAGTGAAAAAAAAATAAAAAAATAGAAAGAAAAAAAAGCAGAAAAAAAGGAAATAGTAAAAAACGAGTAATAAGGAAATCCAAAAAAAAGAATGAATAAAAGGGTAAATAGTGAAAAAAAAAGTAAAAAAAAAAAGAATAAGAATAAGAAACCCAAAAAAAAGAAAAAAAATGGGTGAAGAGTGATAAAAAAAAGCATAAAAAAAAGAAAAAAAATTGAAGGGTAAACGATGAAAAAAAAAAGAATAAACTAAAAAAAAAGAACAGTAACAAACTGTTCTCATCCATGGTGGCAATTCGTCCCACCTCCCCCTTCCCACTTGTTTTTTAAAAAAAACTTTCAATAATGTGTAACTGTACATGCATACAGTTTTTTTATCAGAACGTGTTTTAATAAATTAGATAATCAAAAAGGGTCCAAAAAAGGAAATGACTCGAAAAAAATTAAATTGCACCAAGAGGTGTCAAGAGGAGGGGGATTTCCAAAGAGAGTTGCGAAAACAGTGAAATCTACAAAAAAAAAGTGAAAAAAAGAAGAGAAGAGAAGAGATAAATTAATAAGGCAAAAGGAGTGAAGGAAGAAAAAAAAAAGAAGTAAAAAAGAAAAAGAAGAAGAAGAAAAAGGAATAGTAGCAAACCGGTAACAGTGGAATAAAAAAAAAGTGAAAAAAAAGGGTGAAACGTGAAGGGTGAAAAAAAAAGTAAAATAATAAAAAAAGAAGAATAAGAAGAGATCCAAAAAAAAGTAAAAAAATAAAAAATAAAAAAAAACGGAGGGTAAAGGGTGTGGAAAAAAAAAAGAAGCAAAAAAAAAGAAGAAACAAAAAAAAGAAGTAAAAAAAAGAATAGTAACAAACCAGTAATAATAGAACAAAAAAAAAGAGTGAAAAATAGGGTGAAGGGTAAAAAAAAAGTTAAAAAAAAGAAGTGAAAAAAAAAGAAGAGTGAATGGTAAAAAAAAGGTAAAAAAAGGAAGAAGAAACCTCAAAAAAAAGAAAGAAAATGGGGAACAGTAACAAATTGTTCCCATCTGAGATGACAATCCCTCTCGCATCCTCTACACTTATTTCTTTATATATAGTTAAGAAAGATTAAAATTAAGATAAGATTAAAATTATAAAAATAAATCCCAAAGAAAATAAAGAAGGAAAAAAAAAGAGGAAACAGTCATCTATTATTCCCATCCGAGATGCTACTCCTTCTCACTCCCCCTCCCCCATTTGTTTCTTATCATAGAAAAAGAAAGAAAGAAATCTCAAAAAAAGAGAAAAAAGGGAGGAAATAGTGTGCTACTGCTCCCATCTGACGTGGCACGCTCTCCTACACCTCTTCGCTACTGTTGCTTTCTATAATAGTACATTATTATTATTATTATTATTATTATTATTATTATTATTATTATTATTATTATTATTAATTCAGAAGATTAAAAAAGAGTAAAATTAAGATAAGATATATATATATATATATATATAGAGAGAGAGAGAGAGAGAGAATGGTGAAAAAAAGTAAAGAAAAAAAGAAGAAATAAAAAAGAAGTAAAAATAAAAGGAATAGCAGCAAAACGGTAATAGTAGAATTAAAAAAAAAAGAATGAAAAAAAAGAAATGTGAAGGGTGAAAAAAAAAAAGAAAAAACCCAAAAAAAAGTTAAAAGAAAAGGGTGAAGGAAGGGCGAATGGTTAAAAAAAAAAGTAAAAAAATAAAAAATAAAATAAAAAGGAAAAAGAAACCCCAAAAAAAGGAATAAAAAAAGAGAAAATAGTAGTCAACCGTTCTCATCCGAGATCGTATTCCCTTCCACTCCCTTCACCCAACGAGTAAAGGGTGGAGAAAAAAAGTAAAAAAAAAAAGAAGTAAAAAAAAAAAGGAATAGTAGCAAACCGATAATATGAAACTCATAAAAAAAAAAAGTAAAAAAAAAGAAAGGTAACAGGTAAAAAAAAGTAAAAAAAAAATGAAATCTAAAAAAAGTAAAAAAAAAAAAAAGGTGAATAATGAAAAAAGGGGAAGTAAAAAAAAAGAAAAAAAAGGGTAAATGAGAAAAAAAACAAAATAAAAAATAGGAATAATAGAAAATCGGTAACATTGGAACCCGAAAAAAAAAAGAGCGAAAAAAAGAAGGGTGAATATTGAAAAAAAAAAGAAGAAACCGAAAAAAAGTAAAAAAGAAAAAAGGAAGGGTGAATAGTGAAAAAGAAGAAAAAAAAAAGAAAAAGCAAAAAAATGGTATAAATCGGTAATCGTGGAACATTAAAAAAAAGAGTGAAAAAAAAAATAGGAAGAAGAAATCTAAAAAAAAGTGAAAAAAAAGAAGGGAGATAAGAAAAAAGATAAATGGATAAAAAAAAGAAAGAAAAAAAAAAAAAGATAAACAGTATTGTACTGTTCACTGCCGAGGTGGCAAAACCTCACACACCACCTCCCCCTCTTGTTCTTTTATTTTATAGTTAGATTAATTCTAATTCATGGACAACCTATGAAACGAGAATTATAATTTTATAAATACGTATATTTTTATAATTTTTATAATTCTTTTTATATTTTATTTAAAAAATTTATTTAATATTAATTTCAAAATTAAAACCTAGTCATGATAATTTAAAATATACAAATATTTCTATTTTAACAAAGTTTTTAATATTTAAACAATAAAATGGTATAATTATTAAAAAATTAAAGAAATAGAATAGATAAATAAATATTATCAATTTTCAAATAAATTATCATTAATTTTTATGGCCTCCTACTCATTTTAATCTTTTTTATATAATCTCTCCACTCATTTATCATCTTTATTTCAAATCCGCAGCATAAAAAATGTATTGCACAAAATATTTTAGGGAAAAAGTCTTTAATTATGCTGACTTTTCTTATTTTATCTTTTTTGAAATAAAATAAGATAGAAATTCAAAAAACTTTACAAGAAGGCTATTAAACGTCTATTAGGCTCCATTAGGCAAGACCCCATTAATTTTTTTGTATTATTTTTTTATTTATAATATTTTTCATTTTAATAAAATATTTTTAATTAAAATTACAAATTTTCTTAAAACTTATAACATTTATCAAACAAATAAATAAAAGAGAGTTGGTAGACCATTAAACCTAACCAACCGCTGGTTGGTTTTGTGATCAAACACCGATATTTTTTAAATAAAATTTTGAATTCAGATATTGTGTATAAAGAAAATAGATATAAAAAAAATTTTATCTATTAAAAGTTTAATTCAAATCAAATTGAATTTAGTCAATATCAGTATAATTATCGGATATCGATATGATTTATTGAAAAAAAGACGGTTAAACAATTTTAGAACTTAACACATTGGTAGCATTTAATTTTCATTCTAAAAATTTTGTAGTTTTTAAGAAATAATGTTTTATTTATGAAATTGGTTTTATAAAATTATTTTTATTTTTTAATATTATATCAATTGATATCTGAAATTATATTTTAACTAATCCGATTTAAGAATTATAATGATCAATTTAAGAGTTAATCCGATTCTAAGAGTTTTATCCATGACATGGGTAAAATTACTTTTATAATATATAGTACGGCTCTTCAAACGTAACTTACCCAATGATTTAAAGAGGTAGTTGGGGGGTATTAACGGGAAAAGATTGTTGGGGAGAATTAGGTGGCACCTAAGCAAAGGTTTCTTGTCCGGCTCACATGAACGTGACAACCCTTTTCCTTTTAGTTAATTTGTACTTGTCCGGTTCACGTGACAATTTATCCTCCCATTTTTCATTTTATTTTATAAATTAACATTATTAAATTCGAATGTTGCCCTCAACAAACTTGCATTTCCATAAAATCCTCGTTGCTTTAATTTAAAAGCTATATTTTTTATCTTCAAAATTTAAATTTAAAATTTTGATTAAAAGATTATTGAATACACATGTCGTTAGTATAATTCTTTTTCAAGTTATTTTTTTTAATAAACACGTTTAAGTTTTAATTTCAGTGATTCTCTTACGCTTGCGATATTTTTTATTAAATAACTAGGCATAAATACAAAACAAGAAATTGCCTAGTACTTGATTTTTTTTTTATTTTCACCACTAATATTCAAAATAATAATTCAATTGATCAGTAAGTGTCGATAAAAACCTTATTTAAAAAATAATTTTTTTAATATAATATTTTTTATTTCTAAATTTTGAATTTAAAATTTAATTAATAAATCTAATATTCCATCCCAATTTCATTTGTCAGTGTTTGTTTATAAAAAAGATGATTATTTTGGGCCACATTGCAGGCCCGTCCAAATCTAGATGGGCCTCTTTCTGAACCCTGACTTTTTGCAAAAGCTAGTTGGACAAATGTATGTTTCAAATCATTTTGGGTTAATAAACTCTTTGTTCGGGGTTAAACGTAATGGATGATAATGGAAAACCAACACCAACCGAGGGTAACGTGATATTATATTAAATTTCTTAATTAAGATATCCAATTTAATTCGTGAATCGGATATAAAACAGATTATATTAAAAGGATAATTTTTTAAATAAATCATTATAAACCGAAGAACGAATTAATCAAAAAATAATTTAAAAAATCGATTTATATATATAAAAAAAAAAAACTAACACAATGAGACTGAGGCACATCCTGGCCAACCCCATCGTCAAGTGGTATTCACGTATTCAAAAACTCGTAGACGGAGCTATGAGATGTTTTCTCGACGGAGGTATGAGAGCTCAATCGCCGGTGATCACTTCTTTTTCTTCTCAAAACTACAAATATTAAAATATTTTAATTATGATAAAACCAAAAGTCTTTTAAAAAAAAATTCACAAAAATTTAAAATTTAATGATATTTTTAGAATTATTGTTAAATAAAAGTGGGAAGTAGTTGCATCCAAACATCATCTAGATGGGTTCCTCCTAATGAATCATTCAAGAGCTCTTTCTGTAAACAATCTGCAAAGTTTTTATATTTATTTATTTTTGAGAAATTTCGCACTATACGAGAGAGTGACAACCGACAGTCAAGCATGTTAGAACCAAAAAAAAAAAAAAAAAAAAAAAAAATTATGAGCACAAAAGTAATTAATGGGAAAACACAAAACTCAAACCATATTTCACATTAATAAATCAATTAAGACATGATTACGAATTAAATAATAATAATAATCAAACCAAGTAAGTCTCTCAACAGACTCATATCGTTTACATCAAACCCTAGAGAGAGAGAGAGAGAGAGAGAGAGAGTTTTTGGGACAATCATCATGAAATCAACGGCGGATGTGTCTGACCTTGTACCATCCTTTCTTGCAAGAATCACCGACGATCTTCACTCCTTTCTTGAAGAGAATCGTCAGTTCCTTCGCTCTCTTCTTCACTTGCTTCTCAAAATCCCCCATTTCTAAGAGAGAGAGAGAGAGAGAGAGAGAGAATCAGTGACTGCGAGTTGCTTTGCTGTCTCTCTCAGCCTTTTAATAATAGGATGCTCTGCAGAATTGGACACATGGAGTTATTCAAGGGGGGACGATGTTTTATTTTTGGTTTTTAATGTAATCGGACGGCTGAGAATGTCCAAACCGCGTTAATTGCGGGATAAGCTTGAATTAGTACTGTAGTTCTGTTCAGTGCGGTGAACGTCTCTTTCCCGAAATGGGAAATTAGGATAATCTGATATTAATATTCATGACTTTATTATTATTATTATTATTATTATTAATAAAAATAAAATAGAAAGAAAAATACGTAATTTAAAACACTATTTTAAATTAGGTCTTGAATTTGCTAATTAGAAAAGCAATTGAAAAATTCTAAATTATATAAATTAAGTAAATTACCAAATTTAAATCGTTCAATCGTTGTGCTTTCAGCCAAACTTAATCTCACCCCAAATTTGTAGCCTATTGATGCAATAAATGCAGCATACTTTATGGAACTTTAAATAATATGGGTTTAAATGAATTATAAGAAATACGAATTTTCACTTGTTTTATTTGGAAAAGTTGAGGTTAGATTGAGATTAATTTAATTTTTTTAATTGAATCTAAAAATTGAGGTTAGATTGAGGTTAGATTGAGTAACGTCATCTTAAATGCATTCAATCTAAAAATTGGTAGATTTTTTTTTTCTACGCACCAAAACCCAAGGAATACTTTATATATATATATAAAAGAAAATATAATCAAACGAAATCAAATTAATAAAAATAAAATAAAAGTAGAGAGACTTTACCGTTTAAACTGTCCCGAAAGACAAAACACAAGGAATACTTTATCAACAAATGAAGCAGGTAGGTCTTGGTATTTTTTTTTTTGGTTCCGAATATTCAAGTTTACGATAGGAGAGAATCTCATGAAATGGTCAATGTTCAAGTGCCCCACAATTAAGTATCATGAAGATATCAACGGACAATCAATTCAATAGATAAAAATAATAAATTTTTTAATTAAATTTTGATTTTAAAACTTAAAAATAGAAATAATTATATTAAAAGAAATTTCTTTAAATTAAACTCGACAATAGTCAAAATGAATTAATCGAAATATAAATTCAAATATTAAATATAAAAAAAGAGAGTGCAACCCAGAGATGAACCAAATTATTATACCATTTGAAAGTGTAAATAAGAGGAAGAGCTCTTCCCTTAGGATATAAGTTTATAAATAAGACCACTTGGTTCCCTATCCACCACAAATGCAGTTTTGGGTAACAAGAAGTGTGTTTCGTATAAAATGAGTTTCACCTCACCACTCACTTTCATATATACATATATATATATATATATATATATTTTTTTTTTCCTGTTTTTGGGGTATACACCTTTGCTTAAAAAGTGAGAAATATTGAACCTACTAAATTTAAGAAACAATGCAATATTTGAGATGCATGGAGAAGGGAGATTACCTAAAAATGTGTCTAATGTCTTTCAAATGCCAATGGGTCAAGTTGAATGCATGGACCATCTCACAGATAAATGAGGTATCAACCGATTGAAAACAAAATTGTTACATTAAAATCACGGGAAAAATCTGAATTTGAGTCTTTATTTTTCCATTATTAACAAGTTTTTTATCTTTTTAAGGAATTAATTTACGAAAATCTCCCTCTAACAATCCTCGTACCAGTAAAATTTAAACCCAAGATTTCTCTATTAATAGTCAAAACCAGAAATGATTTGCTTCGACTTGTGTTAATTGATTTGATACAATCTCCACTTAAAATAATTCATTTTAAGATCAATTTAGCGCCGTTAATTACGCTTGCTTCCGTACAATCATTCATCACTTTCCTTGACACTCCTCATTCGGACGACTGCGAGGCTATGGCACAGCTCTTTAATAGGTTGTAAAGCAAAGCATGTCACTTGTAAACGGAATTAAACTCATAATAATATCCTATCAAATCAGATCCTTCGGTCTATCTTGAAATTCATGGATTCTACTTCTATACTCATGAGGTATGTCATTCCTTTGTATGTGATAATCGGGTATACCTTTTTTTAAAAGGGTCAGTTTCTCTTTGTTTCTATTTTTCAAAAAAAAAAAAAAAAAAAAACAACCGAGAACAAATCAGCACTCCTACTTTTGTCAATAAAGCGATTGAGCTGTGATTAGATCGGAACCCAAATTAAAATATCATCTTGCATTATTAAAACATGGAGCTTGTCACGATGCGCTTTGCATCTTCTATCGACCTGTACTAATCATTTAATGACATCTTTTCCCAAACATCATTTTAGTGTAGAAAGTTTCTTTTTCAACACACAAACAGTTTTCAAACCAAGATCCTTCTGTCAAATATATTACAGCATTACCTTTATCATGATGTCTCAATTCCCCCGTTTGTCATCATCATTTTTGTTCCCATCTTCGCCAACCTTAGTTGTACCGTTCAACTTTCACCGATGCGTTTCTCTAAAGTAAGTGGGCCTACCGAAGTTGATGCAAACCAAAACTTGAGGCATTTGTCCATGCCATGTAACAGAGAGAGAGAGAGAGAGAGAGAGAGAGAGAGAGAGAGAGAGAGAGAGAGAGATTTATCATGAGGAAAATGATCAGTGGATCAGTAGATTTGAGTGTGGGAAACATGATTGTGCGTCTTCTTGAATAAACAGACATAAGTAAGCCCCATGTCCATGTTCGTATACACAAGCATAAAGGAAAAAGAATTAATATAAACCATGCTGCGAAAAATGGGAGCAATGTCTGTTGTCTCTCTGCATACGGGTCGGTTTGGTTAATCATACAGCAGAGGATATAATTATTACAGGTCCCGCGATATCATACCGAGAACCCTAGCCCCTCTCTCTCAATTTTGAGACAAAGTGACAAAGGCCCTCGAACCATGTGATGGGGTGTGGAGATGTGCTTTAGGTGAGGAAGGAGAGTGTTGGAGGTAGGTTTTATTTCACATATAAATACTCTTTTGAACATAATGAGGAAGAGGTAAAAAGAGAGAAATAAACCAAAAAGAACCGTAGAATAGCTGTGTGTAGTTTTGTGTGCTATATGTAAAGTAAAAGTGTGCGGATTGGTTGTTTGTATTGAATATATTAGTATGTATGTATAGTAAGTCTCATATATCTTTATGGGTGTAAAAATTCTAATCTCCTTAAAGAGAGATTATTGATAATTTTTTTGAGATTACAGTGATTATGGTCAAAGACCTTTAAGGGAGTTAGAATCCTGTTGGTTAAATAAATTTCAAGTTATCACGAAAATTCCTTTCATTTTTGGGAATAACTACCGAGATTTGTTTACTTAAAAGAAGGGGTTTTCTCGAGATTAAGAAATGTTTTGTTTTGTTAGAGATTTCCTTTCGTGTTGGACTTATCAGATAATGGAAATTAATTCATTAACAAAGAGTACCTAACAAGGAGTGGGGACAACCAAGAGATCCAGAGGCCGAGAGTTAGCATGACTGATAGGCTAGGTGATGATTCAGAAAGCATTTGGTTGAAAGGATCTAGTAAGGAGACAGAGCGATTGAGAGGCCGCAAAACTGAGAGGGTGGCATCGAGGGGATTTGGACGAAAGGCCTCTCTTGGTAATATATGGGCCTTGTGGTAATAGGCTTTCGGTCCATGTACCATCATTTGCCTCTCACTCCTAATTTTGCTTTGAAGAAAGACATTAAGAGTAGTGAAAAGTTGTAAAAATGAAGTGTGAAACTAGAGTATTAAATACGGAACGTGTTCTTTCGATTTTTGCAAATCTTCTTTAATACGTTTTTTATTTCTCGTCTCACAATGGGTCATGGGTATTGTGCTATTTACACTTTGGACAATTACTTTTTGAGAAAGTAAGAACTCAACAATTTAGGGCTTTCAACATTCATGAAGAGATTGAAATGGCTAAAGGTTCTGGATCCCTTGTTCCTCGCTCAATTAATGATATCAGGAGCATGCTAACAAAAGAAAAGTTACAAGAATTGTAGGACAAGATGACATTGGGGGATGACTATATTTGCCCTCTGCTATGGAGGACAAGGCAAATAAGTTAGTGGAGGGTTTTGTCCCCATGTACAAGGAGTATGTGCAAATGGCATTTGGGTGTCATATATGGGTTCTCTTGCTATGGTGTTGAAATATTGGAATATTTTTTTGACTTTATTTATTTTGAGTGTTTGGCGTTTAGTAATAACTGTGATGAGTTTATTACACTACTGTCACTTAACGTTCAATTTTAAGATTTTGTCTTTAATTTTTTACTTTAAGGAAGTGTCCTTCCAAAAGTACTACGGATGGTTGGTTTTGTAACACCGAAATATTTGGTATTAGACAATTTATATTGAATTTTCAATATATTTTGAAAAAGTACTAATTGTAATTAGTTGCAATTTATCAATGGAGGTTTTATAAAATTTGGTTGGGAAAAAAATAAATTTTGGAGATAATTTGGAACAATTAAAACCTATTTAGAGTCAATTAAATGAAGACAAGTAGATTCAATCTATGATAAGATGATTTGAAACTCAAAATTTTCATTTTTGTTAAATATAGAATTCACCAAAATGACCTGAGAAAGTTTCATGGCGATTTGAGAAAATTAGACCTCAAAATCCGTAACTCTGCACAAAGGTAGGTTGCATTGCCCCAATGACATATTGACTTGTGCCTTCAAAACATACAGGCAAGTCACCTTGCCCCAATAACACGTCGACTTATGCTTTCTGATTATGTGTCTATAAGGCCACTTATGGCTAGTACAAGCTTATTCGCCATATTTGACTCACAAAGAAACATCTCTGCACATTAAGCAATGTGACTCACTAAAAAGCAAGGCGACTTAGGGTTATACAAAAAGGAAATTAGGTCGTCTTGAGGGAATTTTTTGGCTACTTGAGGGCTCGATAAAATAAAGAACAAGGCAACTTATCAGATAATAAGGGGACTTGATCTGTGAAAATCTTAAACACATAAGACGACTTGTACTTTATTGCAAGTCGACTCATGAGTGTGAAATGTTATGAAATGACAAAAACGGATAACCAAACTCGAACAAATTTTAAAAATAAATAAGGACATGATGGAGATTTCACCTCTTATAATTAAAAAGGCTTAAACAACATTCATTTTTCATTCTTTCTTCCCGAACTTCTTCTCTGCTCTCTCTCTCGACTCTTTGTCTCTCTCTCGACTCTCATCTCCTTCGCCCATCTAAGTCTCAATCTCTCCAAAAATCAATTACATCTCCCCCAAACCCACTCTATCAAACTTCAAAATCCTCAATTAAACACTTGGATTGAGATAGATTTAGAGAAAGAAATCTAGAGTTTGCTAGAAAAAGGAAAAATCAAGAGTTTTTGAAACCCAATATTCAAAACTCAATCCAACCCCAAAATTGAGATAATTTCTTCATTCTAAACTTGGATTTAACTTTCTCATTAGTGGATTTAAATTTGTTATTAAGATTTGAGGTATTTAATTGAAAGTATAAATCTAGGGTTTATAAATGAGGAAAAATTGAGAAATTTATGAATGAAAATTGTATATTGGTACAAATAGTTTGTAGATGATGGGATTAGAATATACGTGATTGGATTAGAGAAATTAGACTTTGTGCTAAGTTTGGAAAAAATTCATAAACTTTAGAATTAGACGTGATTTAACATTTAATTCATGTGATTGTCATAAAATAATTCAACTAGAACCCGAGAAGAGGAATACCTCGGAATTGATTGTGAATTTGAAAGTGTTCATTTTCTCAAGATGTGAGTGGATAGTTATATTTAGTATGGATGATAAAATAATTTTCAATTATTATTTGTAAATTAAAATTTAAATAGCATTTGAAATGAATTTGAAATATTTTGTGATTGTGGGTACCGAAATGAAATTATTGATAAATTCATGACTCTTTTATTGTTGTTTGAATTGCTTGCACTATATTACAATGGAACATTGACTGTGATGCTCTCTCTTGTATATGAATACAAATGTTAAATGATGAAATCACTATAAAAAAATACTGTTTTAGTCACAAAAATTTTTAAAAACAATTCATCACTAAAAACATTAGTGACAGATTTAACGACGAAAAATTTTTGTCGCTAATGATGCGTCACAAAAATTTAGTAATGAAAACTAGAAATACGTCGCTAAAATAGCGATGGATTCTGAATTTTCGTCGTTAAATTATATTATATATTATTAAATTTTTTATTTATTATATATATTTTATTTAATTATAATATTAATATTTTATTTTATTTAATTATATTTAATTTAGCGACGGATTCTTATTTATTTATTATATATATTTTATTTAATTATTATATTAATATTTTATTTTATTTAATTATATTTAATTTTGTGATGGATTTAGAAATCTGTTGCTAACCTTGAATGCATGCGCAAGAACACTCCAGGCTCCGGCACCCTCACACCCACACGTGCTCTCGACCCGCATCCACCCTGCCCATGTACCCAAGCATGCTGCACGAGCGCCCGTGCCCGCACGCACCCGCCCATGCATTTCGATAAATGCCTCAAGAAATGCCTTCCCGCATGCCTCCAAGAGGGTTCTCAAAATTATAAGTACTCGCAACCACCGCCCATGCACTGTGTCACGGTCCCGCCCGTTGGGCCCGCTAGTTCGATTCGCAACATGTTTAGAAAGTTGGATGTTAGAATAGCTGAACACAGATATGGATGATACGGAGAGCCCACTATGTCACGGTTGGATCCGTTGGGTCTGAGGATTTTTGGAATTCTGATTTTGATTTTGCCTGACACATATATCAGTGTTACGGTGGATCCTCTAAGTTATGTGTTTTAGATCATGGGCCCACGGGTTGGGCCCGCGCACCCCTTGCTGCGTCTTCAAGACGCGATACAGTTGGTCGTGTCTTTAAGATGCGGCCTTGTCCAAAGTGCACC
Organism: Dillenia suffruticosa; assembly: GCA_033439265.1. Taxonomy (NCBI): domain Eukaryota; kingdom Viridiplantae; phylum Streptophyta; class Magnoliopsida; order Dilleniales; family Dilleniaceae; genus Dillenia; species Dillenia suffruticosa. The sequence continues at coordinate 18,274,411 of JAVTVX010000030.1, forward strand.
ACATGGCTCTATTATGGGTTGAACACACGACATACCCTGTCCCGGATTCAACTTGCAACAAATATGAGTTATTTTCAAAAAAATTTTCCTCTCTGGATTATTTAAATTGTTTTTTAATTGATGTATTTTGGTACAAAGCTTGCAAAATGGTCTCTTCAAACCTTTGTTCTTCCTTACTTAGTTCCTTGTAAGTGCTTTCAAGGAAAGCAGAAGGCCATGCGGACTGCATGTGCCACGAATCTCGGCAAATAATGCCGGCTGGCGACTTCCAAAGTTCTCAATCAACGCGTTGAATGTTTGGTGGTCATTCACCCCGCGGACTTGTTGAAATCTATTGAAACAATGGAACATCCTTGTCACTTGTACCTGTGGCTCAAGTGCCTTTTGGCTAAGATCGAGTACTGGTGGTTGAAGTTAGTTCAAGTAAGTGGGCCTGCTTAAAGTTTGCCTCCTTTTAACTAGGGAAGCATCAACAAGAAAACAAGGGGTGGTCCTCCAATTTTGACCAAGATTTGTTATAGGAATAAAGATTTTTCCAACTATTAAGGCACCCACAATTTGCAAGTGGATGTCATTGACAAGTTTACCATATTCCTAATAATACTGACTGATAGTGTTCCTTCATTTAATAAATCCTTGTTTATATGTACACGAGGTATAATTGGAAAATAAACCAACAAAAAGATAGTATGAAAGATCTCAAGATTACAAATTTTATGATCCCACTGGTAAAGTTATGTTTGAGTTAGAAAAGTTTTGGTCCTTTAAGAATGCTGAGTTTGCAGGGGAGAAACAGATAAGGGGAATATTAGAGTACCCCTATTCTAGAAGAATAAATTTTACCAACTCTAGAACCCATGCTATTACGAAGATCGGCATCTCAACAATTATATTTTATATTTTACCAAATCATTATCTCATTAGGTTTTAAGATAAATTGGATTGGTAGTTATGTATACTACAAATTCTGCGAGAGTAAATATTTTATTTATATTTTATATGTCAAAAGTTTTATTTTGTTTTTTCTTTCTAAAAGATATGACATTTGAAATTGTAAATTAGGAGATACCCCTTTACTTAAGTGAAACAATTTTAGTCTCAACTAATGTCTCAATAATGACATTAAATAGAGGGAAATGTTGAAGATTTTGTATGCATCAACGGTATGGAATTTGATATATATTCAGATCGGTACGCATTCAGATATTGTATATATTACAGAAATGTTGAGCAAATACTTAAATATCTTAGAAGTAGACCATTGGAAGGCAAGTAAACAGATCTTATCATAATTACAGAAAACAAAAAAAGATACATGCTCACATATCAAAAATCAGATCAAATTGAGATCATTCAGTACCCTAATTTTGATTTTATTGAATGCCAAAATAGTATTCGGTTAACATGTTATGAGGCATCTATGGAATATGACTGCAAAAGTTTATAATCAACATCCGTTGGAGTTCATAAAAGGAGATTTGAAAAGTATAGATTTATGCATCATTTATTTCGGTTGTCATTTTACATTATTTGTAATTTTTTAATAATTTGATATATGATCTCTGATTTATGTATTGATAATAGTTTTCATAAAATAAGTTTCAACATAATATAGTTTAAATCGAATTTAGTCAAATTTAATATAATTATCGGATTTCGATAGTTTATTAAAAAAAAAAAAGAAAGACATATCTTTTTTAAAAAGTAAAGTGAAAATGAGATCGCCTGGCCTGTGAGCATGACAGCTGTTTTATTCTCTTTTTGTATAAGATCTATTGAGAAAAGCTAAACTTAATAAAAATTAATTAAAATTTTCAAAACAAAAACTTATTCATATAATAATATTTTTACTTATTTTTAGAGATTTGAGGTATAATCCAAAATTCTGTTTTTTTTTTCCCCAAAACTTGTTTACTCTAATTAAAAATTATTATAAATAAAATAAAATAAAATAGATATAAATTAATATTTAGTAATTTATCCAAAACCTTGCCTGCTTTCGGCATTCACTCATTCGATCATATTTATGAAGTATCCAGAACTAGGCCTACACTATCTCATTTTTCTTCATAAAACATTCAGGGCCCCACGTGGTTTGGTCTGATTTTTGACAAAGGCCCTTGGAGCCGAACATCACTGCAAATGTTTGCTCATGTCCCTTGAGAATTATTGAAGAAGCAGCATACTCTGTTTGGTTTAGTTTAGTTTTGTATTTTATTTTATTTTTCTGAATTAAACATGCAAGTCGTGACATGTGGGGTAGTGTTAACAAAAATAATATACCAACTTAGGTGTAATTATTTCACATTATAAATGTCTTTCATTACTTAGCGTAAATTTTTTAAATTTTGACTACCTCTAATTTTTCTTGATATTATGATATTGAGAAATAATTCAATATATCGAAATTCTAGTCATATGCATTTCTTTTAAAATGATGCTGCATTACACAAATACAAGTGTGAAGCTGACCTGTCCAGTGGGGAGGGTTAATTTTTAACTTGACCTGTTGTAATAAATGGGCACCGGCTGGTCCATAATGATTTGACCCGATCCGAATGATTTAAATTCAAAAAAGAAATAGAAAAAGGGGAAGTAATTTTTCTTGAAAAAATCTGACTCTCAACGTCCCTTCCATTTTGAATTCTAACTTGTTTGCTTTTGAAAAGAATGAGGCATGTATGAACATGTAAAAAGAGAATAACATTGTCGTTTTGGGTTTGGATGGTTAAGAAAGAAAGGCAAATATTGGTTCCTTTTTTAAGGATTACACCATGATTAATGTCATTTGAATTGTGATAATCGAAACAATTTTGGAACTATTTTCATACCACTAGTTAGTGATTCAATTTAAAAAAAAATTTAGAAATCATGATTGTATTTTAAGTATAAAAATGCAAAATTTGAATTTAAATTACTACCCGTGTCAAGCGTCAAGCTGAGGCGAAAAAGGAGATAAAAGCTGCATTTTGTTCATTATCGGAGCCAAATTGCTAAAGCTTAGTGACATTCTTGTCGATGCCATTTTTGCACATTATTTATAACAAAATGCCAGCAAAATGGTCTCTTCAAACCTTTGATCTTCCTTAGTTCCTTGCAAGTGCTTTCAAGGGAAAGCAGAAGGCCACGCGGCATCAAGCTGGCAGGAGTGAGGTCGGCTGATGAACTGTATGCACGTGCCATGAATCTCGAAAAACAATCCAGGCTGGCGACTTCCAAAGTTCTCAATCAATGCGTTGAATGTATGGTGGTCATTCACCCCGTGGACTTGTTGAAATCTATTGAAACTATTGGAACATCCTTGTCACTTGTACCAGTGGTTCAAGTGCCTTTTCGCTAAGATCAAGTACTAGTCGTTGAAGTTAGTTCAAGTTAGTGGGCCTGCTTATAGTTTGCCTCTTTTTGACTGAGGAAGCATCAACACGAAAACGAGGGGTGGTACTCCAATTTTGACCAAGATTTGTTAAAGGAATAAAGATTTTTCCAACTATTAAGGCACCTACAATTTTCTAGTTGATATGTCATTGACAAGTTTACCATATTCCTAATAATATTGATCCTGCGTTTTGTTGAGAATTATATTGATCCTGTGTGAGAGCGGGGTTGAGAAAAAAGCCATGGACCCAAGGTTGTATGAAGCTGCAAGAGCTGGGAATCTCATAACACTCAAGGAATTATTGTCAAAAAAACCAGCACTTGCCTGTCTTCCAAGCCGACCCACAACGAATACGATCCTTCACATAGCTGCAAAAGTTGACAATTTAAGCATGTTGGAGCTAATCTGTCATCACTATCCTCAATTAATTGAGAAGAAAAATTCCAGAGGCAATACTCCGCTTTATATTGCTATTCAAGCTGGCAATCTTTCTGTAGTGACGTACCTTATTGACCATGTGCAGCATTTTATCAGCTCATTTTCTGCAGGAGATGGAGAGGAAGAAAATGATAAGTATGTACTGCTGAGAGTCCCAAATAAGGACGGGGATATACCTTTGCATGAGGCTGTTAGAGGAAGGAATCCAAGAGTGATTGAAGTGTTGCTTAGAGCTGATCCAAAGTCGGCATTTATTGCTAATAAGAACGGGGAGTCGCCCTTATACATAGCGACTGACAGAGGTTTTCTTGACATTGTAGACAAAATTTTGCTCTACAAAGATTTGGGAGATATGGAGGAAGCTATCTATCAAGGTCCCAATGGCCAAACACCATTGCATGCTGCCGTTGCTAGACAAGATACAGGTGATCCATTGCATGAGGCTACACTTGTGTAAAGAAAGTAATCACCATAAATAGCTTTTAATTGTTCATTACTTCCCTTGGGCCCTGGCTTTTTTGGTGAGAGTTTGGCGGGAAGAGGGAGTTATTTTCATCAAAATGCATTATGACACATATTTGTTAGGGCTTTTTAACAGAAATTACCTAAAATATTATTACTAGATAGAGTGCTCCTTCAAGTATGGCACTGGAAGTGGTGTTTTGGTTCATAAAATCAGTACCGTGGACATCTTAGAAAAAATGGACAACAGTTATGTCCTCGAATGTTTGTTTTCTATTTCCCTGGTCCTCCATTAACCAAATCCTTCTTCTTCTTTTTTTCTTAATCTATATGTTTTTGACTAGGCCATTAATATGATGTAAATTCGTTGAAGCAATTAGACAGATTAAGTTTGAGGAGAAGTGGATTCATATAGCTGACTCGAATTAGTTTGGGACTTGGGCCTCAGTTGAGTTGATGTCATACAAATTTTGAGTTTGAGAAGTGAATTTATGTGGTTGACCCCGAATAGTTTGGTACTTGAGGTTGAGTTGAGTTTGAGGTCATATTAACTTTCAATCTCTAGGATGCTGAAGGCACGAAAAATATTTGAAATAACGGGGATGTGGAAGACAAGTCAAAAGTTATAGAAGGGGAGTAAGAGGGTACAGATTACTAACAGTTTCCTAGGACTTTTCTGGCATCTGAAGGATCAAATAATCTTCAGCATTCTAAAATGATGCAAAAGCCCTTGTGCATTACTTGTCATTAATTCAATAATTTGTGGATTCATCAGTTTTGCAATAATCAATTGAAATTGACCTTATCCCCCATCAAAATAAAATTATCTTGCCTAAGTGAAAGTTTCCTTCTTCTAACATATCGTCCCCAACTTTACTATTTGTCTGTTTTATGTCACAGAGATGGTAAACCTACTGTTGAGACATAGGAAAGAGCTAGTTAAAACAGAAGACAAAGATGGGAGGACTCCTCTTCACCATGCTGCATCTTTTGGTTACTTGATCGGAGTTTCCATCTTGCTACAATATGATAACACGTGTGCATATATAAAGGATAAAGATGGTTTCTATCCCCTTCATATGGCAGTTATCAAAAGTCATATTAACATAATTCAAGAGTTGCTTAAGTCTTGCCCGGACTTGAGAGACATTCAGAACGAATATGAGCAAAATATACTTCATTTTGCTGCATCCTGGGGAAGAAAAAGGGTTGCCAAGTCCTTGCTGAATAATTCTGATCTTTCTGATCTAATAAATGAGAGAGATGCAAACGGAAACACACCATTGCATTTGGCCACCATCAACAGGAATCCAAAGGTTGTTAGTATTCTTGTCTGCGACAAAAGAGTAGACATGGCAATAACGAATGGTGAAGGTCTAACGCCCAGGGACATAGTAGAGCAAAATATTGAGGAACATACTTCATTTCGCAAGGTATGCTACCACATGCATCATTTGTTAATGGAAAATTTAATGACTGATGATCTTAATTTAGGAACTGAATGGATTAGCAAATAGCATAATGTAATCTGGGAGGATCAAGAATGTAGTCCATCTAATTATGAATAATGCAAATAAGCCAAATGGTAAAGTGTTAGAGCTCTGCATGTTCTTATGATAAATGTGTGATGAAGTGTGTCTGTGATGACTTGTTCAAGAATGTTCAAGCTCAACTCTTGTACAAATGTAAAAGCTTGGACTTGGCTTCTCTTGGCTCATTTAACATGAAAGGGACAATCTTAACTTGGTTCATCTTATTCATGCTCATAAACTATTTCAGTTAGTTTCATTAGCCATCATTTTTGTTTTCAGTATAGAAAAAATTCCGTTGTAAGGAGAGTAGTAAGGATATGACAACCATTAAAGCATTAAATCGTAAAGAAAAGTTGAAAAAAAAATGCAAAAGGCGCTAAATATATAAAACTACAATCACAGTCACATGTAAAATATATTGTTGTTCATGAACCTAGGAGCCTACTTTGCCTTATTTCAAGATTGGCTGATTTCTTCAACAAGCCTAAAATGTTAGTTCAAACTCTGTTCATTTCTCCAATAAATGATCTTAAGCTGAGTCATGACTTGTTTGCAAACGGCTCATTCATTTACAGCCCTACTTCTTGTGATCTTTTATATTAGAGATGTGAATATGAACATTATGTTTCTGTGCTTCCAAATATAAAACTCAGTTAATATTCCTTGACTGCAGCTCCTGACTCAGACAGCCTTAAGGACAGCTGGTGCACCACGAGGTCAACAACGGCCATTAGTTGAGCCAAACAGGCAGCATCACAGACGGGAATACGATAAAGTGGAATTTTACAAGGAGAGGATTAACACTCTGGCGCTGATAGCAACTCTGATAGCTACAGTTTCCTTTGCCGCAGGATTTACATTGCCTGGTGGCAACATTAATGATGGACCAAGCGCAGGTGCAGCAATTATGCTTGATAAGTTCACTTTCCAGCTCTTCCTAATCTGTAATGCAATCGCTATGTATAGCTCCATTATTGGAGTATTTGTGCTTATCTGGGCACAATGGGGTGATATTAACTTGCTTGTTGAAGCACTTAGGATAAGCCTGTTGCTTTTGGGGGTGGCTCTAACTATGATGGCCATGGCATTCGCATCAGCCATTTACTTGGTGGTGAATAGACTTAGATGGCTAGTTGCTGTTGTTCTACTTCTGACTGCTATCTTTCTTCTTTGTATTGTGGTTCTGTTTGTTCCACTTCGAGGCCCTATTTGGTCTAAATACCGTGGCCTGCGAATTATCTCCTACTATGCCTACCATATTCTAATTCTGATCGTTAGCCATCAGCTTGATGACATAGATGACTGATTCCTTTATTAGCAGTTTTAAGTATTGATTCACAGAAACAAAATCCTGTAAGGACATAAATGAAGAATCCTGTATCAGTTTGGTCATTAAGAGTTTTTGCTTTTTTGCGTTTATTAAACATCTATTTTTTTTTTGGTAGGAGTTTATTAAACATCTATCCGTTGTTTGTGTTGGGCTCACAACTAAAGCCCATTCTAGGTCCAGCTTCATTATTTTTGCGCCTCTCTCCGACAATTTGCTTTGAGAATAAAGATGACAAGTTTTCAAAGCATTTTAATGTTTTGTTTTTTCCTTGAGTGGTGTTGCATTAAAAGGAAAAAAATGGAAGAAAAGTTGGTAGAAGCTTGTGAGAGAAGCTTCGGGGTTTGCTTTTGTGTGTTCTACCCGAGAAAAAAAGTGAGCGTCTTCTTGAGAGGTTAAAACAACAAAGTAAGCAGTTTGGAGTTTCTGCTGTGCTGCCGGACGGATAGCACTGTCAAAAGCAAGGTTCCTGTTCCACGGAGAGAGCAAGGGTGAGAGGGAAGCATATAAACTGGATTCTCTTTAGTGTTAAGTTTGTGGATTTTAAAGACATACAATCATTTGTAATATTTCTCTTTTATTGTGAATTTTAAACTTTAGACACAAGGTTAAAATATTAACCCTTTGTAATTGCTTATTTTTCATAATGGATTTTTTATTTGATTTGGCCCAAGATTGTCCCCTCTACATGGGAGGATTTTTCACATAAATTTCATATTCTCTGTTCTTTTTATTTTTCCTATAATATTTGCTCTATTTTTATGGTTGAGTATAATGGATCATTATTTTTGTTGATTGGCTATTTGGATTGTGGGTATTTTGTTGTGCTTGTTGTATCACTCGGCTAAGAGGTTTGCCCTAACAACTGGTATCAGAGCAATGTTATTTTGCTTTAAATCATGGAGAGTGACCAAGATACAGATTCCATGATGAAACAAACAGTTTTAAATTATTCAATTTGGAAGCCAATGATGGAGAACCATTTATATTATAAGGATTTGCATGATCCGATATTGGATGAGTTTGGAATGCCATCTACAATGAGAGATGAGGACCGAAAAATACTAGATAGAAAGACATTGGGTATCATTAAAAAATGGGTTGATATTAGTGTATTTCATCACGCAGTGATATAGACTAGTGCTAAGGCTGTATGGGATAAGCTAGCTACGCTGTATAAGAGGAAAACTGCCCTAAATAAGGCTTTCTTGATTAAAAAGTCTGCAAATCTGAAATATAAGGAGGGCCATTCTATTTTTGAATACGTGAGTGACTTCTAAGATGTATTGAACCGGTTGACTACCTTGGAGATTAAATTGGATGATGAGGTACAAACTTTACTTCTTTTGAGTTTTTTGTCAGACAGTTAGGAAATATTAGTTATGACTGTCAATAACTTGACTCCTAATGGCAAGTTGAGATTGGGGATGGTAAATGATAGTATGTTCAATGAAGAAGTAAGATGAAAGGACATGGAATCTAAGAGTAGTCAAGCTCTTGTCACAAAGAATAGGGGTAGAACAAAGAACATAGACTAGAATTGCAAAGAGTATAGTAAATCCAAGAAGTGGTCCAAGTCCAAGAGTCAGTGAAGTGTTATTACTGTAAGAAAACTAGACACAACAAAAGGAATTGTCGACTTTTGAAATAAGAGAAAAAGGATGAAAAGGGCAAGAACACTTAAGATGATAGCAATGTGCAATGGTCAATCCTGACGAAGAGCTTGAGTCTTTGGTGTGCATACCTAGTGACTGCAATCATGTGAGAAATCCATTGACTAAGTAGATTGTTGATATTGATGCGGCATATCGTTGTGTTCCCAAAAGGGAGTTGTTTACAACTTACAAAGAAGGTAATTTTAGAGTTTTCAAGATGGGAAACAATATCGTATGACAAATTATAGGAATTGATGATATTGTGGTTGACACTAGCACTAGTTGCACACTAACTTTGTGGGATGTGAGACATATTCCAGATATAAGGATGAACTTGCTTTCAATTAATGTACTTGACAAGAAAGAATATGAGAGTCAGTAGAAAAATAGGCAACGGAAGCTTCTTAAAGGGACTTTAATAGTTGCAAAAGGAAAACTATGTTCCTGCATGTACAAAACTTGGCTGAGAGTGTGTAGTGGGCAGGTAAATACAGTTGAGAATGATACTTCACCAAACTTATGGCATAAGAGGCTGGGAGACATGAGTGAGAAAGGTTTGCAGCTTTTGGCAAAACAGTCTCTCATTTCTTCAACCAAAGGTATTTCTCTAAACTCATGTGATCATTGTTTATTTGGTAAACACCATAGAGTTTCTTTCCGCATTCCTTCTAAGAGGAAAGAAAATAAACTTGAATTAGTTTAATTTGATGTTTGTGTCCCATGGAAGTTGAGTCTCTTGGTGGAAACAGATATTTTGTCACGTTTATTGATGATACTTCACGAAAGGTGCGGGTGTTTTTATTGAGAAACAAAAGCCAGGCTCTGAAATGGTTTCAAAGTTTTCATGCTTTGGTGAAAACAAATATTTTGTCACGTTTATTGATGATACCTCACGAAAGGTGTGGGTGTTTTTATTGAGAAACAAAAGCTAGGTCTGCAATGGTTTCAAAGTTTTCATGCTATGGTGGAAAAGATGATAAGACTACTCTAGAAATGTTTTCATACTAATAATGGTGGAAGGTACACTTTTAACGAGTTTAAAGCTTATTGTTCAAAGTATGAGATAAGGTATAAGAAGACAGAATTTGGGACACTATAGAACAATGGTGTAGTTGAGAGGATAAATTGCAGCATTATAGAGAGAGTCAAATCCATGTTGAGAATGGCTAAATTGTTGAAATCTTTTGGGGTGAAATAGTTTCCACAGCTTGCTATCTAATCAATAGGTTACCATCATTTTCTTTGGACTTTGACATTCCAGAGAGGGCATGGATAGACAAATATGGTTCGTATTCTCACTTGAAGGTCTTTGGTTGTAAAGTTTTTGTTTATGTGCCAAAAGAGCAAAGGTCAAAGTTGGATAGTAAAACCACTCATTGTCTATTTGTTGGTTACGATGATGAAGAGTGTGGTTACAAGTTATGGGATCTAGAGTAAAGAAAGGTTGTTAGAAGTAGATATCTGATTTTTCATAAACAAGAGATTATAGTCGATTTTAAAATGAAAGTAAAGATTTCATAAAGTTTTGGTGAGTATGAGGATGAGACATCAACAATAACTCCACCTAGTAATGCCATGGATGGTGGAGATATAGAGGGTACAAAACTTGGGGATGTAGATAAGCCAACCACAAGTGATGGATTAGATGCCAGTGATGTCATAGTACAACCAGATGTAATGGGTACTAAGCAAGGGAAGCAACCTCCTCTGCAAGAGAACGTGAGATTTTAGCTTAGGAAATCTATGAGAGAGCATTGATACACACGAGATATCCTAGTTCTGAGTATATTTTGCTTACTAATGAGGGGGAGCCAGAAAGTTTTCATGATACCTGGTCTACTCATAAGGAGCAGTGGTTGGAAGCAATACAAGAAGAGATGAACTCTTTGTAGAAAAATGACACTTATAAGTTAGTTGAGCTTCCAAAGGGTAAAAAGGCCACTAAAGAATAAATAGGTGTTCAAGCTAAAGAATGATAAAGAGAAACTAGTGAAGTATAAAGCTTGTTTGGTGGTGAAAGGCTTTGCTAAAAAAATATGGCATAGACTTTGATAAGATATTTTCTCTAGTTGTGAAGATGAGTTCTATTCAAGTTGTTTTTGGATTGATAACCAGTTTGAATCTTGAGATTGAGCAACTTGATATTAAGACTGAAATCTTGCATGATGACTTGTAAGAAGAGATATACATGAACTAGTTAGACGGTTTTGAATTTAAGGGGAAGGAACACATGATTTGCAAATCGAAGAAGAACTTGTATGGCTTGAAACAAGCTCCCGTGGTACATGAAGTTTGATTCTTTTATGTTGGAACATTCCTTTAAAAGAACGCATGCAGATCATTGTGTGTATATGAGATTATTCCCTAATGGTAACTTCATTACTCTCCTATTGTATGTTGATAATATACTGATCGTGGGACAAGATGCTGAGATGATTCACAGGTTGAAATGTAACTTGTCTAAGTCATTTGAAATGAAGGATTTAGCTCTAACTAAATAGATTTTGGGTATGGATATTATTCGTGACAGGAAAGTTGGAAAGTTGTGATTATCACAAGAAAAGTATGTTAAACGTGTGATTAAGTTGTTCAATATGTAACATACTAAGTTGGTTAGTATGCCTCTTGTTAATATTTTAAGTTGAGTAAGGGATCATGCCCTATATTTGAAGAAGAAAAATATGCGATGTCATCTACACCAAATGGATGGCAATTATTTTTATCCACTTGAATTATATTATTTTAGTATTTATTTATGAATTTTAGGATTGTTAAAAATCTTATTTCGTGATATTTTATTAATTAAATTTGTAGATTTTGTTTTAGAAAATATTGGACTTATTAAGGAAATTCAGACTATACAAGCAATTGTCAGTATTTTGGATTTATCTCTTCACTCCGATGTTCAACAGGGTTAATTTTTATTGCATTGGAAACTAAAATTTGAGGTTTACAAATCTTGTGAAGAACCTAGAGGTTAATTCAAGCAAAAACATGTTTAACAATTGGGCAGAGTTTGCTATAGTATGAAATTCAAGACTATTGAATAAGAAAACTAATTGAAGATATCTAATGAGTGATTTTTGAGATTAAGTTGTTGATAAGTCTAGAAGTTTTCAAAATCAATGATAAGGAGTAAGTTTCAATCCTTGGGAAATCTAGAGATTTTTATAATCACAATAGAAGCAAGTTTTCATGTCAAAGTGAAAACCTAAGTTTCTAGAAAGCTCAAGCCTCTTTGTTGATTTATGGATGAGTCCTAGAAATAAGAGATATGTTACGACAAAAAAGAAGATCATCTTTTACATATCTTTCTCTTCATGAACCTTAATAGGACCATTGAAGGTCATGATTTTCACATTCTTTTATGCAAAAGAGTTGTAATGCTTTCTAATGTGTCGTCAAACTATCAAAAATAAATTAAACTATTTCATTAAATGCTAGTGGAAATGGTAGATTTACCTTTTTTAAGGAAATAAAAATAAAATATAGGGGTTTGAAGATTAACTAAATTAATAAATTAATTTAAGAAAATAATTGACTAAAAATAAATAAATAACTAGAAATTAAAGGAATAAAAATTAATTGAAAATCAATTTCTAGTCAAAATAAGTATATCCACCTTATTTCAGGTTGATTGATCATTGATCTACATAATGAATTTAATAAATTATAAATAAATTAGTTATAGTCATTCAACAAATAATAAATAACAAATTTCTTCTTATTTTATCGGCAATTAAAAGAAATTTATTAATTAATAGATAAACTCTTAGAATTTAGTATTATGATAACATTAAAATATAAGGAGACGCAATTCTGATCGACAAATACTCAATAAATTTATTTAAATTAGAGTATTTAATTCTATGATGTAGTTTAAACTAATAATGAAGATTTGAATTTATGTCATACTCCACTAAATTAAAATAAACAAATAATTACGAATTTATTATTTTAATTAGTTATAAATTATTTTAGGATTATCGAATATGAGTCTTTTATTCAATAAATCAAAATAAATCATAAATAATAAACTATGAGAATTAAATAAATACCTATAAGATATTAATATAATATGCTCAATTAGAACTCACAACCATAAAAAATTAAGAATTAAATACTTCTTCCAATAGAAAAGAAAATTAAGAACAAAATATGAATGAAGAAGAAAAACAAGAAATAAATAAATTTTGCTAGAAAATAAAACTACAGAAAAAGTAAGGTTGAGGAGTTTTATACCTCTTTTATAGGAGTAGATCTCCTATTTTAAAGGCAAGTCTTCTTAAATCTTTCTAACTGTTAAAAAGAATAAACTTCCTAAAAAAATATTCTAATTGGTTTAGAAAAAAAAGAAACTTTCTAAAATAGAAAAAATTTTTAAAATTGAACCTCTAAAAAACTATGTCTAAATATTAGGAATAAATCAATATCTTCGAGAATTTTCAACACTTTCAAATCAAACTCAAATTTTCCTTAAATTATCATGCAAATAAGAAGGAATAATGTTGACTCGGTGTCTAGAAAAATCTTGCAATAATTTTTGAAATCGATATACTCATGCGCTAATATAAGAGTGTTATTGTCCACTGTTTTCAACACTTATACATCAATGTTCCAAATTAACTTTTTTTTTTCACTCTCCTTCATAACTCTTCTCCATCAATCCTAAACTGTCAATCATCATAAAATATAACTATTACTATAATATTTATTAAAAAATTAAGTAAAATCAATTATAATTATTACACTAATTTATACCCTATCATTTTCTTTCTTTTATTATTTTTTCTTATAATATCTAACTAATTATTTTTGTTCTAACAATCAATAGATTCTATTTTAATTAATTATATGGCTTAATTTATTTTTTCCCTTATATTTTATTGATATGATTATTGTTTGATAAAATTTTATTATTAATCGTAATGTTTTAAAATATTTATGCCTATATTTTGTATGAATAGAGATTGATTGCATTCATGACCAATATAATTGTATAATATTATTCCATAATAATAAAATCCACATAAAGTTATGATATCGACTGAAAATTACTTTACGTGTGTGAGAATTTAGGGAAAATCTTAAATTACAGTTTTTTCACAAAATTTAATACTATTTGATTTAATCAAAATTATATGACTATTGAGTTTTGATTAGTTGAATTAGAGATTCTATTACATAACCTTTGGATGAAATCTAGTTTTGAAAAATATGTCATCATAAAAAAATAATTCTTTAGTCAGTAAACTTAAGAGATTTGAAAAGATCCGACAGTATAAAAGATTGAAAATAAATGAAACTGATATTCTAGGGTTTTTACCAACTAGGATTGTTATATATTAAAATTTTATCAATTAATTTTATTTTTTAATACATTCGTAATCTTGATTTGATTTGTCTAAGTTAAATAAATTAATTCATATTTGGTTATATAAAATATTTTCGTGGGAATAATAGTTAATGTCATCACTATACATAACATTTGATTAAAATATATTTGTCCGAAATTGTGATATAAAAATCACGTAATAAGTTTTTGGCGTCATTGTCGGGGATATTTTTCTATATCAATCAAAATAATTTTATTTAAAATTTGACACTATTTTTTATATTTCTTGTTACTTTCTTTTCATATTTCTTAGTATACATTCTTTTAGGTTATATAATGTTTTACGGTAATTAGATTCGATTTGAAAATTTCTAATGTTAACTTTTGTCTGAACATTGACTTAGAATTTAGGGTTCTATGACCATTTTTTCAATGGATTTCAATGTGCTAAGCCAAATCCATGCTCCACCACGAGCATTGCTCCATCTTGATCAAATTCCATTGTTTTCATAGGTTTTTCAATTTTTTTTGATTCTTTTCTTGATTTTTAGGGGTTTTCAATTGCTTGCTTGGATTTTTTATGCATTATTTTGCTGTTTTTTCATGATTTATATTTTTATATAGGTAATATATAGATTTTCTTGAGTAATTTTTGTAATTTATTTTGTAAATCTAATTTTTTTCTATTTTTTATGTCAATATAGTATATGCTGACGAGGAAAAGTTTTGATCCAACTGAATTTGATGCTAAAATAGAGAAAACTTTGAGAACCATTAACAAACGAGGTAGGGAAGTCAAAGAAGAAGTAATGACTCAAGACAATAAAGTTATGAGAGAGTCTTCGATGTCTGGACTTCAAGATGTATAGATTACCATTGCATGACCTACTATAAAAGCAAACAATTTTGAATTTAAATCAAGTCTCATTGACATGGTGCAGACATATTAATTTAGTGGAGAAGTTTTTGAAGATCCAAATAATCACATGAAAAACTTTCTGAAGATCTGTGATACAATCAAGTTGAATGGAGTAAACTTTGATGCAATATGGTTACCATTATTTCCTTTCTCTATTATGGGAAAGGCAAAGTTATAGTTTAATTCATTTCTTGCTAATCATTTTATCAATTGAGAGAATTCATATTAAGCATTCCTAACTAAGTATTTCTCAACTGGTAACACTGCTAAATTACGTAATGATATTATTAGTTTTAAACAATTTGAGGGTGAATCTTTATATAATACTTGGGAGCATTTTAAGGATTTTATTAGGAGATCTCTACGTCATGGTATATTTGGTTGGTTGATTTTATAAACTTTTTATAGAAGTTTTTTAAATTCTATTAAAATTATCATTGATATTATGATTGTGGGTCCTTTTATGAGTAAGTCTTATAATAAAACAAACATGTTACGTGATGATATGGTTTCTAATTAGTATGATTACTCTAATGAACGTGAAATTCCTAAATAAAGAGCTGGTGTGCTTGAGGTTGATTGTTTTATCATACTTAATGCAAAAATTAACTTCTTGATTAATGCTATGAAAGCTAATCAAATCAATACTGTGACTAGCTAGGTTTTATCTTGTGATTCATGTAGAGATTATATTCATATGACTTCTGAGTGTCTACAGGTATAGCAAACAAATTTTGTTTCTAACTTTGATGAATCTCAAAATAACCCTTAATTCAATACATACAATCCTAGGTGGAGAAACTATTTTAACTTTTTATAAAGTCAAGAAACACCAAAACCAAATAATCCACCATGCTTTACCTTAGGAAATCCACAACCAAGAGAGAATAAGGCTACAAGGGAAATGACAATTGAATACTTGGCAATAGTAACAAATGAAACAATTGAGAGTTTGGCAATAATAACAAATGAGAGATTCAAAAAGTTTGAAAATAAAATTGATCAATTGACTAACACCTTTCATTTTCATGTGCCTCATAGACTACCAAATGATACTGAGAAAAACCCTGGAGAGCAGGCCAAGGAAATTTCATTAAGTAGTGGGAAGGAATTACAAGAGGTGCCAATTTGGTTCACGGACGAAGAGGATAATCAAGAGTCCAAACAACCTACAAGTGAGAAGTTCAAATCACTAGATCCAAAAAGATGCCCAGTTATGGGAAATTCCTTAAGGATGTGATCATTAACAATAGTAAATTAGATGATATTTCAATGGTTAAGCTTGTAGAGGCATGTTCTGCAATTTTGTAAAAGAAGTTGCTGCTGAAACTCAAAAATTCAGTGAGTTTTTCAATCCATTGCGCCATTAGTTTTACTAATTTTTTTGATATTTTATGTGATTTGGGTGTTGGTGTAAATCTTATGCTTTGTTTTATTCTTGAAGTGAGGATTAAAGAAATATAGACCAACGAATATTTATTTACAATTAACTGATAAGATTGCAAAGTATTCAAGAAGCATTGTTGAGGACATGCTTCTTAGGTTAATAAATTTATTTTTATAGTTGATTTTATCATCTTGGACATGGATGATGATGAGAGTACTTCTTTAATTCTAGGTCATGGACATGCTTTGATTGATGTTTCTTATGGAAAATTGATTCTGAGAGTTAATGATGGATAAATTGAGTTTGATGTCTTTAATTCCATGAAAAATTTTGGTAAACAAGAAGCTTTTAGAGTTGATTGTATTGAGAGAATTGCTAAACATAATTTTAATGTCTTTTACTTTAGTGATCATATTGAAAATTGTGTTGTTAATTTGTTACATGTTAATCATAACTTTCTAGATAGTGAACATGTTGATGCATGCACTATTTTGGATGCAAATCTACATAGATGTGATAACTTGCAAGAGTTTTTGAGTGTCAAGGAGAAAAAGGATAAATCATAGCAAACGGCTTAACTATTTTCCATACTTGAACTTAAACCTTTTCCTTCTTATTTGAAGTATGTCTTTGGATAGTTTTTCAATATTTCTAATAATTATATCTTCTGAATTGATAGTTTCAAGAAAGGAGAATTGCTGCAAGTTTTACAAGAACACAAAAAAGCAATAAGCTAGACCATCGTCGACATCCATGGTATAGATCTTTCAATTTGTATGCATAAGATCTTACTGGAAAACAAGATCAAAACCACGACTCAACCACAGAGAATACTAAATGGGCATCATAAAAAGGTAGTAAATAAAGAGATCATTAAATGACTTAATGCAAGTATTATCTTTCCTATATCAGATTCTGTTTAGGCAAGTCCTTTACAAGTTGTATCTAAGAAGGGTGGAACAATTATGATTGAAAATGATAAAAATGAGTTGATCTCTACACATATTATCATGGGTTAGAGGGTTTGTGTGGATTATAGAAACTTAAATGATACAACTAGCAAAGTTCATTTCCCCATTCCCTTTCTTGATCAACTTATCGAAAAATTTGCCTGATACGCGTTCTATTATTTTCTAGATGGTTTTTTTATTATTATTTGCAAATTGCCATTGAATCTACTGGTAAACAGAAAACTACTTTCACTTGTCCATATGGTATTTTTGCATTTAAATGCATGTCTTTGGTCTTTGTAATACTCCAACTACTTTTCAAAGATGCATGATGTCTATATTTATTGATTTTATTGATGATCTTATGGAGATCTTTACAGATGATTTTTTTTTGTATTTGGTTTCTTATTTGATAGTTGCATGAATAACTTAAGCAAGTTTTCAAAAAATGTGAGGAAACCAATTTGTACTTAATTGGGGTAAATGTCAATTGATGGTAAAAGAATGCATTGTTTTATGACATAAAGTATCTTCTAGGAGAATAGAAGTTGATAGCGCACAAGTCGAATTAATTGAAAAACTTCATTCCCTTAAATCATTAAAAGAGGTTAGAAGATTTCTATTGTATGTAGATTTTTATCGTAGGTTCATCAAAGATTTTTCTAAAATTGCTAGACTTCTAACTAATATTTCAGTGAAACATACATCTTTTATGATTGATGATTCTTTCTTGAATGTCTTTAATTGCTTAAAGTTGAAATTGATTGAAACTTTTATTGTGCAACCACTTAGATGAGATTTATCTTTTGACATTTACTGTGATGCTAGTGATGACATTGCAGGTACAGTTTTGGTTCAAACTGTGGATAAGAAATTTTATATATCATGCAAGTAGGACTATGAATGAAGCATAAAAATTATACACCATCACTGAAAAAGAACTACATGCTGTAATCTTTTCACTTGAGAAATTTTGTTTTTACTTATTGCTATCCAACATTGTTTCATACTAACCAGTCGTACTTAAATATTCGATATCACAAAAAGATGCAAAGCTCAGGTTGTTGCGTTGGATTCTTTTATTGTAGGAATTTGACATCGAGATAGTAGATAAAAGAGAGGTAGATAATGTAACTGCTAATCATTTATCTCGATTGGAGAGAGATTTCATTAAGATGATGATTGATCATTCTCTCCTGATGAAATTTTTTTTTCTATTATTCAAATTGATGAGTCATGATATGTTGACTTTGTTAATTATCTTGTTTATAGGATTATACCATGGTGATTGACATGGTAGTAGAAAAACAAATTCCTGTTTGATATATACCACTATCTATGGGATGAGCTTTACTTGTATAAGGTTTGTGGTAACGGTATCATTTGGAGATGTACACCCCCAATAGGAGGTAAGTAGTATTCTTAATTTTTGTCATGATAAGAAAGTTGGTGGCTATCATGAACCATCTCGTATAATAGTTAAGCTATTTTAGTTTGGATTTTATTGGCCAATTTTATTTAAGAATGCTTATTCTTATGTACATGTATGTGACCAATGTCAACGAACTGAGAATATTTCAAATCATTATGAAATGTCCTTAAACAATATTTTAATTTTGGATATTTTTGGTATATGAGGTATAACTTAACATGGGTCTTTTTTTTTAAAATCTTTTAATAATGAATTTATTCTTGTTATTATTGATTATGTGAGTAAGTGGATAGAGACAATACCGTGTGTGAAAAATGATTCTAAAACTGTGTGTAAATTTTTAAAGAAAAATATATTTTCCTGTTTTGGTATTCCTAGAGTCCTAATTAGTGATGGAGTTTCATATTTTCACAAATATTTTGAAAAACTTTTGGCTAAATATGATGTTACCCATAAGATTGTTACCCTTTATTATCCCCAATCAAGTCGGCAAGTTGAGATTTCAAATCATGAATTAAAACACATTTTGGAAAAAATTATGAGTCTTTCTCATAAAGATTGATCCATAAAATTAGATGATACACTTTGGTCTTATAGGACAATATCTAAGTTTCCGATTAGTACGTCACCTTATCGTTTGGTTTATGATAAAACATGTCATCTTACTATTGAGTTAGAACATAGGGCATATTGGACAATGAAATATCTTAACTTTGATTTGACTTTTACAAGTAATGAAAGGAAGTTGTGGTTAAATAAGCCAAAAGAATGGCAGAATAAGGTATGTGAGAATACTCGAATTTATAAGGAAATGATAAAGGTATGACACGATACTAGAATCAACATGCGAGAGTTCGACACATGAGATAAAGTTTTATTATATAACTCTCGTTTGAGACTTTTTCCAAGGAAGTTGAGATAGAGGGTGTGGACCATTCGTGGTGATACAAGTTGTCCCGCATGAGGCTATAGAACTTTCAAACGAGCAAGGAGAAAAATTCAAATTCAATAAGTATCATTTAAAGATCTATGAGGATGAGACCAACTTGAAAGAAGGGTCCGCCATTTTCTTAAACGATTCATAAGCATAAGCCCTTTGCACAAAAGGAAAAGAAGTTGCTAATGAATAGGAGACTACACGTTTATTGGATTTACGAGGGAAGTTTTTTGTTCGCTTTCACTTTATTATTTTTATTTTTTTATACATTGCAGATAATGCTTGGTTTTATTTTTTTAGAAAATTTTTGACAAAAAAAGAAAAAATTTTAAAATTTTTTCAAAATAGAAAAATTTTGAGTTTTTGCTGATTTTTTTTTTATTTCAATAAATTTTTCTCTAATTTTTTAGTTCTTGTATGTTACTTGATTTGAGTCGTTTTGTATGAAGGATGATTAATATTAGTAGTTATTTGAAACATGATTAGTTGTTCATCTTTTTATGATTTATTTGAAAGATAGTTATACAACATTTAACACAAAATTTATCTAAATAAGAAATTGAGTATTAAAAAGCATTTTTTTGCTCTCATTTTTCTTATTAAGCGTATATCACACGTGCAATGGTCATTCTAGAATTTGTTTTGTAATGCATGTCGAGATTATATTTTTTTTTTATGTATCAAAATGATTAAAACACCTAAGATTACACTTTTTTGGAATTTGAAAAATACTATCCCTAAAATTTATATCCACAAATTAAACTATTTTAGTCTTGACCTTTTGTTTTTTTGAATTACTCACACAATTTTCCCCAAGATTGTTTTTTCGATGTCCTAATTTTGAAGTTGAATTCACTAATTTACTTATAGTTGATAGAATGGTATTATACTTTTAGGCATTATATTTTTTATGTTGGATTTTTTTCTTGGTAGTATGATAAATTGGCTCAATATAGTAAAAAAGAAGAGAATTATCATATAGAGTTAAAAAAAAGAGAAAAAAAGTAGAAAAAAGAAAAGGAAAAAAAGAAGAAGAAGAAAAAAAGGTGAAAAATTGTTTATATCTTAGTGGGAGTTCCGATTCTGTATATTAAATTACATATTTGGAGTTGGAGTACTATTACATGTTTCGGGATTGGAAGTCGTTGATGTTGCATTTCTATGCTTTAGATGTGTGAAGAATGCCAAGTCTTGATATTTGACTATTTTAGTGAATTATTTTAATCAAATATTTTTTATCTATCTATCCTACCCTTGATATAAATCTCATTACAATAAAATAAAAGATATTTTGATTGCTATATAAATTTCATATATTGGAATAACGGAGTTTTGATATATTAGCAAATCTATAGTAATGTCATCTTATTGTATTGATTTATTTTGAAATTGAATTCACTAATTCACATATAGTTGATAGTATGATATTATAATTTTAGGTATTATATTTTTTATGATGGAGTTTTTTCTTGGTAGTATGATAAATTGGCTCAATGCAGTAGAAAAGAAGAGAATAATCATATTGAGTTACAAAGAAGAGAAAAAATAAAAAAATAAAAAAAGCAAAAAAAGAAGAAAAGGAAAAAAAAGAAGAAAAAAATGGTGAAAAATTATTCATTTCTTAGTAGAAGTTCCAATTCTGCATATTAAATTTCATATTTGGAGTTGGAGTACTATTACAAGTTTTGGGATTGGAAGTCATTGATGTTGCATTTCTTTGCTTTAGATGTGTGAAGAATGCCAAGTCTTGATATTTGACTATTTTAGTGAATTATTTTAATTCAATATTTTTTGTCTATCTATTCTACTTTTAACATAAATTTCGTTACAATCAAATAAAAAATCTTTTGATTAGTGTATAAATTTCATATCTTTGAGTGATGAATATGTGATATATTAGCAAATCTATAATAATGTTATCTCATTGTATTGATTTGGGTGATACACATATCTCTTCCATAAAATAGAGTGAATTGAGTAAATCTAATGTGAGCGTGGTTGAATTTTGCTTATACGAGATGAAATAGTTATTCTAATGTTAAATACTATGAAATATTGGTTATTTTGATTGTATTTCCAACTTGAACTTGTCATACACGTAGTTAGGATCTTGAAAAAGTTGAATTAGTTTTGAAAGTAAATTGCTTTTGTTATATATCTTACTTGGGGATAAGCAAATGTTCAAGTACGGAAGTATTTGATGGCAATAATTTTCATACATTTAAATAATATTATTTTAGTCCTCACTAATGAATTTTATGATTGTTATAAACCTTATTTTGTGATATTTTATTAATTAAATTCATGGATTTTGTTTTTAGAAATATTGAGTTTATTTAAGAAAATTAAGACCGGACAAATAGTAATCAGTATTTTGAGCTATTTTATCTAATTTGGTATCCGATTGGGCTGATTTTTGTTATATTGGAAACTAGATTTCAAAATCTATAAATCTTGTGAAGTGTCTAGTGGCTAATTCAGGAAAAAAACATGTTCAAAATTTGGGTAGCAGTTGCTGCAATGGTGAAATTCAAGAAAATCAAGTCTATGTTGAATAAGGAAACTAATTGAAGATATCCAATGGGTGATTTTTGGGATCAATTTACTGATAAATTCAGAAGTAATCAAAATCGAGAATAAGGAAAAAGTTTTCAAATTTTGGGAAAGTAAGAGATTTTTATCATTATAACAAAAGTAAGTTTCTAAATCAAAGTGAAAACCTAAATTTCTAGAAAGCTCAAGACTCCTTGTTGATTTACGGTTTGAATCCTATAAATAAGAGGCATCGTAGAGCGAAAAAGAGGATCATTTTTCACACATTTTTCTTTTTGTGAACCCTAATAGCTACCATCAGAGGAAGTAATTTCCACATTTCTCTTGTATAAAAGGATTGTAATGTTTTCTTTTCTTTTCTTTTTTATTTTTTTATAATGTCTAACTAATTTCTTTTTAAAACTCGATGGATTCTATTTTAATTAATTATATGACTTAATTTATTTCTTTCCCTTAAATTTTATTGGTATGATTATTGTTTAATAAGATTTTATTATTGATCATAATGTTTTAAAATGTTTAAATCTACATTTTGTATGATTAAAGATTAATTACATATATGACCAATAATTGGACTGTAACAATAAAATCCACAAGAAATTATGATATGGATCAAAAATTAATTTTGTGTGTAGAAATTTAGGGAAAATCTTAGATTATAGTTTTTTTTAATAGAACTTGCAATCTGATTTAATCAAAATATCAAAATTGTATGACTATTGAGTTTTGATTAATCAAATTAGGAAATTTTATTACATGATTATTGGGTGAATTCTAATTTTAAAAAATTTACTATCATAAAAAATAACACATTAGTTAATAAATTTAAGGATTTGAAAAGATCTAATTGTATAAAATATTGAAAATAATTGAAATTGATGTTTTATGACTTTTATCAACTAGAGTTTTTACCAACTAGTGCTTTTATCAATTAGGGTTTTATTAATTAATCTTATTTTTTTAATATTTTCATAATTTTGATTTGATTTGTCTAAATTAAATAGATTAATTCATATTTGATACTATAAAATATTCTCGTGGGAATGATACTTAACTTTATCACAGTGCCGAGAATATTATTAATCAAAATG
The DNA here is from genome assembly GCA_033439265.1 of Dillenia suffruticosa. Taxonomy (NCBI): domain Eukaryota; kingdom Viridiplantae; phylum Streptophyta; class Magnoliopsida; order Dilleniales; family Dilleniaceae; genus Dillenia; species Dillenia suffruticosa. The sequence continues at coordinate 18,297,805 of JAVTVX010000030.1, forward strand.
TTGTGGTCTTGTGGCAAGAACTGCCTGTAGAAATGATCCACACAGTGCCGAAGACACTAATGGGCATTACAAAAATTTTCCAGAAAATAAAATAAAATAACTTCATGGGTGTATAAAGTCTTAAAAGTATCATAAAAACTTAAAAAAAAATATACGATATTATTTATTTCATAAAAGTATACTATTCGGTCTCACTGTCTGGGCAAGTTATACTTGACTCCCACTAAAATAATTTTATGATTGCCCATGACTCTCTGAGATCACTAACCATTAGAGTGACCTTGCCTTCCACGTTGTTGCCAAATCCAGGCATGTCCCTATTGTGAGGTCTTTTCTCAGACACAGAGAAATGGGTGAGGAGCAATGCAGAGGCTGAAGGTGTCCTCAGCTGGTAAGGTAATGGAGAGATACTCCCCTGCACATAGCAACAAGAATTATCACAAGGAGATGCCTTGTTCCCAGCTAAGATTGACTTGGAAGTATTATTAATCTAACCTCAACTTTCCTAAACCGTGCCTAAAAGGACATTACATGTAACATGTCACGCCCCAATCCGGGGTCGTGAGCAGCCACCCGTTACCCTGAATACCGACTGTATTTTTACAGAAAATCAGGTAAAATCTTCCCATATTTCGGAGGTCTCCAAAATACAATTTGACCTGTATATCTACATTCATCCTGTAAAATAAATAAATAGTCATCCCGTTCTCTCCAAAATCAATCACTGCCACAGCCAACATCCAGAACAACGTAAAACTATAAAGTTTCTAGCAGTTCTAGCCACAAATCTCTACTGTCATGCCCAACTAGAGCATGAGCAGCGCCACACCGAGCGGATCTAAATTCTACGCGTATATAAAATAAATTCCCAAATTATTTTTAAATATTCACAAATGCCTCAATACAATGAAATAAATCAATACGAGGGTTTCATGAATAAATGTCCATAATTTATACAGTCATCCCATAAAAAATTAGATAAATACATTGGTCAAACTAAAATCTCCGATACATAACGATATCACCAATCATCGTGATGAAAATATCCATACCCAAGCCCAGTGATATCACGTTCGCGTCACAGTTATACAAACCCAACAATACCTCCTCGGTCCAACACTAATTCTGTAGAAAAGAAAGTGAGAGGTGAGTATCTATGGGAGGATATTCAGTAAATGAGAGAATTGACATCATACTATCAATATCGATTGTGAATTTGGAGTGTAAAAGCATGAAACACAATATCAAGTGTGGAAAAAATAACGTGCTGTTTCAACAAATCAGATATCATCAGGTACACATTTGAAAATAACATATGCATTCAATGTAGAAATCAATTCATAAAGAGCCGGCCAATCAAACGACCTCGGTAATGGTCTACCTCGACCAAGGACGGTGTATTGGGGGTTTTTCCAAATGCAAGTATTAAATAATGGCTCTCTATCCCAATGTTGGTTATAGACTACTCCAACTAGTCTGTAAATAATAATAATGTACATATAACTAGTCGGCCGTGTATGGTGTCCCCGCCTGGTACTAGACGGAGCTATACTCAACGTTCTCTCCGATGAGGGTCAACCTGAGACGCCCATACACATGACGATCTGGCGGATACCTCCGGCTGAAGCGTATCCGGACACAAGGGATGCCTCTACCAGATGTCCTTCGTAGCTACGGATGCTATAGGAAGCATATCACAATATCATATCGACCAGGCACGTAGCTCCATACATCCCATCACCATGTTGGTCGGGCATATAGCCCCATGTATCATATCATAACGTCGGCCGGTCATACAGCCCAAATATATAAATAAATCCATTTAAAACCATGTGCCAATGCAGTGGAAGTATTAAAACATGTCAATATGTTGAAAATGTGGCACAATATTCAGTTATCAAAACTTATAGATACATATCAATAAAGTCATAAATTAAGACACTCCAAAGGTCACAAAACATTTCATAAAATATTCGAAAGTTTTAATAATCATACATTTGCATAAACATGTCATTTAAAAAGTATTTTTGAAACATGATTTTCAATCAATAGCGAATGTCAAAGTCCCACTCACTGTTCTAGGGAGGGTGGTCACTCCCTATTTTCAAAACAAATCCAATCTGATTTCTCGAGTTTCCAAAAAGATCAATCTAATTAGATCATCAAAATTTAATATCAATTTCTCAAATATTTTTAGGGTTTATCCATTTTCATAATATTGAGATCATATTTAGATTGCCTATATGCAAAATAACTTATAATGAAAACGATTTCAACCATCCTTAATCTCTGATCACCATTTTTAAGCTACCCTTCGTCCTACATACCATTTTGCCAATTAACTACTCAAAATAACCTAAAAAAGATATGAAATGTACAATATCCTCCACTTTACGGCTCATTTCATTCCAACCGTACCACCCAGATACTTTCATGCATATTTCAAAGTTTAACTCTAAGCGAAACTATTCGAATTCATTCGACATAATTTTATGATTCTATAACATACATCTTTCATATCAGACCATCTAGTTTCTGTAACATTTTATAATTAATCTTCAAAATCACATATAATCATTTCAGAAATTGTATTATATTCGCATTCTACTTACACTCTAAACATATACAGAACATTTCATCTTAAATTCAATCCTAAATTCATTCAATTTATCAATTAGAGCCGAAATCTCCTCACCTAGGGTTTTGTTGAAACGCAGAGTTTCGTCCGAATGTCTTTTCGGTCACTCCAAAGTCTGTAGTATTTTCTATCAAAACAAAATTTATTTGTTAGATCTAAATACTTAGATCAGAATCAAAACTCTCAATTAGTTACCTGCGTGGAGGTTTGTGGGCTGTCACGAGCCATTGCGGGCCCGTAGGTTCATGGGTTAGCGGGCCAGTGGGTTTCGGCTAGCGGGCTCACGGGTCTGCGGGCCAATGGGCTAGCGGGCCGGCAGGCCTACGGGCTGGCGGGCGTACGGTTGATGGGCCTGCGGGCTGACGGGCCTGCGGCTGATGGTCCTACGAGTCGGTAGTGGCTCGCGGGCCACAGTGGCTTGTGGGCTGGTGCTCGTGCGCTGGCTCGCGCGCTGCCGCGCGGGCTGGCTCGTGCTCGCAGGCTCAGTCTTGCTCGCGGCCTAGGCTCATGCTGCGGGCTCGGTCAAGCTCGCGGCCTGGCTCGCACTCGCGAGCTGGGTCCTGCTCGCTCAGGAACTGAGGCGCGCTTGGCTCGGGCTGGGGAATCACACTGCAGAAGGTGCTGCAATTGCGCGCTGTGGCTGAAAGCGGTGCTCGCGGGAGGAAAGGCAGCTGCGGTCGCGCGCTGTGCGATCGATTGTGGCTCGCGGCGGTGTGCGGCGGAAGGGAGAGAGACCGCGGGAGATCGCAAGGGAGAGACCGTGAGAGAAAAACCGAGAGGGAAAGAAGAAGAAGAAGAAGAAGAAGAAGAAGAAGAAGAAGAAGAAGAAGAAGAAGAAGAAGAAGAAGAAGAAGAAGGTGGCGATGGCGGCGGAACACGCGGCGAAGGAGAAGCGGCGCCGTGGTGGGAGAAGAAACGAAGGGTCGGGGAGAGAGGGAGAGAGAGAGGGAGAGAGCGGGATTAGGGTTTCCAACCCTAATTCCCAATTTTTGGGGACGCAGCGTTTTGTCCCAAAATGCTGCGTCTCCATTTTTATTTTTCTTTTATTTTTTATTTTTTTATTTTTTGGTGTTACATAACAAGTCACAGACGCACATTAATCTACAAGGAAAGCAGAAGTCTGTGAGGTCCTCTGTTGAATTGTGCTGGTGCATCATGTGAAAATAATTGATGAGTGAATGCTAGGAAGTTCTCAACGAACACATTTTTGTATCTACTGGAGGGATTGATCCAGGGGAGTCATTGAAAGCTATGGAGACCATAACAAATCATTGTCAAGGGCTTACTTGAGATTTTGGCTTGACTCATTCTTTGGAATATTATCTAGTCACACATGTTTTTTCTTTTCTTTGTTTTATTAATCAAGTGACCCACAATTTGCATTTTTTGTTGACCAATTGTTTGTTTTTCTTCTAATAACATTCTTTATAGTATTATGTCATGTTCCTGATCCCGTGTCTGACAGCAAAGGTGACAAAAAACCATGGATCCAAGGTTGTTTGAAGCTGCAACAAATGGCAATCTCTTAAAACTCAAGGAGTTGATTAAAAATGAAGCAGATTTATCTCACTAAGTCGACCAAGTCGACCCACAAGGAATACAATCCTTCACATAGCTGCAAGAGTTGATAGCATATCCATGTTGGAGCTGAACTGCCATCACCATCCTCATCTAATTGAGAAGAAGAATCCTAGAGGCGACAAACCGCTCCCGCGGAATACAATCTTTCTGTGGTGACATATCTTATTTGTTTTCTGCGGAAGGAGATGGGGGAGAGGACAAATTTGTCCTGTTGAGAGTCCAAAAAAAGGATGGGAACATACCCTTGCATGAGGCTGTGAGTGGAAGAAATCCTAGAGTGGTTGAAGCATTGCTTAAAAATGATCCAAAGTCTGCGCTTATCGCCAATAAGAATGGCGAGTCACCATTGTACATTGCAGCTGACAGGCATGTTTGACATTGTTTATAAAATTTTGCTCTTTCAAGAATATATATATATATATATATTTGGATATATGCTCTTCCCAGAAATAGGAAATATGGAGGACAAGGTCCCAATGGCCAGACACCATCACATGCCGCTGTTGCTAGACAAAATACAGGTAAATCAATGCCTCTTCAATCTTTAATTTTCTGAGTTCATTGAGTTTCAAGAAATTAAATTTTGAAAATTTTCCCTTTGTATTATGTGTTTTCAGTACTGTTGGTATCTTTGATGTGTGGAATTTCTTGAATTTAGGGAAGAGATTTCATTTGAACTCTTGTGGTCAACTAAACGGACCCATGGCCTATGATTTGATTAATGAAAGAATTTCTATATTGTTATCTAACCATTTTTTGGCACCATCTGCAATGAAATTAGACTAATATATGCCTCATAATAATTAATGTCTTCTTGTTGGCCTTCAAGGCTACATGAATTAACTGAGGTAGGGTAAGTGTCATACCCCGAATCGGGATCGTGAACGGCCGCCCGTTGTCCCTGGATGTTGGCTATATTTTTACAAAAAATCGGACAGAATCTCCCCATAAATCGGAGGTTTCCCGTATACAATTTCACCTGTATATCACATTCATCCTGTAAAAATAAACAATTGGCCATCCTGGTCTCTCCAAAATCAACAAATACCACAGTCAACATCCAGAACAACGCAAAACTATAAAGTTTCTAGCAGTTCTAGCAACAGACCTCTACTGTCATGCCCAACTAGAGTATGAGCAGCCGCCACACCGAGCGGACTTAAATTCTACGCATATATAAAATACATTCCCAAGTTATTTTTTTTAATATTCACAAATGTCTCAATGCAATGAAATAATTCAATATGAGGGTTTCACGAATAAATGTTCATAATTTATACAGTCATCCCATAAAACTTAATAAATATATTGGTCAAACTAAAATCTCCAATACATAATAATATCACCAATCATCGTAGCGGAAGAGATGGAAAATATCTATATCCAATCCCAGTGATATTTTCTTGGTCCAACACTAATGCTGTGGGAAAGAAAGCGAGGGGTGAGTATCTATGGGAGGATACTCAACAAGTGAGGAGATTGACAACATACTATCAATATCGAGGGTGAACTTGGAGTGTCAAAGTATAAGATAAAAAAATATCCACAGTGTGCAAACCGATCATGTTATTTCAAAATTATATATCATACGCACACATCAGAAAGCAAGATATGCATCCAATATTTACATCAATATCATGAAGAGCCGACCAATGAAATATTTTCAGCAATGGTCTACCTCGACCAAAGACGGCGTATTGGGGTTTTTTTTTCCAAATGCAAGTATTAAATAATTGCTCTCTACCCCAATGTTGACCACAGACTATCCCAACTAGCCTGTAAATAATCATAATGTACATATAACTAGTCGGCCATGTATGGTGCCCCCGTCTAGTGCTAGACGGAGCCGTACTCAACGTTCTCTCCGATGAGGGTCAACTTGGGACACATATACACATGACGATCTGGCGGATACCTCCGGCCGAAGCGTATCCGGACACAAGGGGTGCCTCTACCAGATGTCCTTCGTAGCTACGGATCACAATATCATATCGGTCGGGCATGTAGCCCCATGCATCCCATCACCATGTCGGCCGGGCATATAGCCCCATGCATCATATCATAACGTCGGCCGGGCATACAGCCAAAATATATAAGTAAATCCATTTAAAACCATGTGCCAATGCAGTGAAAGTATTAAAGCATATCAATATGTCGAAAATGTGGCACAATATTCAGTTATCAAAACTCATGAATGCATATCAATAAAGTCAGCAATTTAGACACTCCAAAGGTCACAAAACATTTCATAAAATATTCGAAAATTCTAACAATTATACATTTTGTAGAAACATGTCATTTAAAAAGTATTTTTGAAATATGGTTTTCAATCAATAGCGAATGTCAAAATCCCACTCACAGTTCTAGGGAGGGTGGTCATTCCCTATTTTCAAAGCCAAATCAAATATGATTTCTCGAGTTTTCAAAAAAGAGCAATCTAATCAGATCATCAAAATTGAATATCAATTTTTCAAATATCTTTAGGGTTTATCCGAAAGACATAAAATGTATAATATCCTCCACTTTACGACTCATTTCAATCCAACCATACAACCCAGATACTTTTATGCATATTTCAAAGTTTAACTCTAAGAAAACTGTAACACCAAGCTAAATAAAAAAAAAAAAAATAATAATAATATTTGGAGACGCAGCGTTTTGGGACAAAACGCTGCGTCCCCAATTGGGGATTAGGGTTGAAACCCTAACCCCCTTTCTCTCTCTCTCTCTCTCTCTTTCTCTCTCCCCGACGTTCCCTCTCCTGCGGCCGTTCGTCTTCTCCCGCGGCCGTTCGACTTCCTCCGCCACAGCCACCGCCGCCGCCGCCGCCATCCTTCTCCTTCTTCTTCTTCTTCTCCTTCTCCTTCTTCCCTCGCGGTTTCCCTCTCTACCTCACTCTGTCTTCTCTCCCTCTCGCGATCTTCCACGATCGCTCTCTCTCCGCCTCGCCGCACACTGCCGCGAGCCGCGATCGAGCCACCGAGTGCGCAGCAGCACAGCGCATAGGCGTGCATCAGTGCACGGGCGTGCACCAGCGCGTATCAGCGCACTAGCGCGAGCAGGACCCAGCCGCAGCGCGAGCCCAGGCCGCGAGCAGGACTGAGTCCGCGAGCACGAGCCCAGCGTGCAGCAGCACAGGGGCGCGAGGCCCAGCGCACGAGCGCGAGCAGAGCGCGCAGGGGCGCGCAGCAGCGCGCGAGCACGCACTAGCCAGCGCAGCACACGGGCGAGCACCAGCCCGCGAGCCACTGTCGGCCCGCAGGCCCGCCAGCCTGCAGGCCCATTAGCCGCAGGCCCATTAGCAGCAAGCCCACGGGCCCACCAGGCCCGACAGTCCGTCCAAGCCCGCAGGTCCAGTACGGCCCGCGGCCCAGTTCAGCCCATCGGCCCGCCAGCCCGCCGGCCCGTTACCCCGTAGCACGCAGACCAGCGAGCCCGCTAGCTGTAGCCCACGAGCCCGCGACAGCCCGCGACAGCCCGTGACGGCCCATGAGCCCGTGACAGCCCACGAACCTCCACGCAGGTAAATGACTTAGGGTTTTGTTTCCGATCTATGAGTTTAGATCTAACAAATGAACATTGTTTTGATAGGAAACCCTACAGACTTTGGAGTGATCGAAACGACTTTCGGACGAGACTCGACGCTTCGAGAAAAACCTAGGTGAGGAGATTTCGACTCTAATTGATAAATTGGACGAATCTAGGATTGAATTTAAGATGAAAGGTTTTGTATATGTTTAGAGTGTAAGTGGAATGCGAATAGAATACAAATTATGAAAATGATTATATATGAATTGAAGGTTAAGTATAGAATGTTACAGAAATTTGATGATCTGATTTAGGTTGATCTTTTGGAGACTCGAGCGGTCAGATCCGATTTGGCTTGTCAGTAGGGAGTGACTTCCCTCCCGTAGAACTGTGAGTGGGACTTTGACATTCGCTATTGATTGAAAACCATGTTTCAAAAATATCTTTTAAATGACATGTTTCTGCAAAATGTATGATTGTTATGACTTTCCAATATTTGATGAAATGTTTTGTGACCTTTGGAGTGTCTTAACTGCTGACCTTATTGATATGCATCCATGAGTTTTGATAAACGTATATTGTGCCACATTCTCGACATATTGATATGTTTTAATGCTTTCACTGCATTGGCACATGGTTTTAAATGGATTTACTTACACATTTGGGCTGTATGCCCGGCCGACTTTATGATATTATGTTTTGGGCTGTATGCCCGGCCGACGTTATGATATTATGCATGGGGCTATATGCCCGGCCGACTGGTGATGGGATGCATGGGGCTACGTGCCCGGCCGATTTGATATTGTGATCCGTAGCTACGAAGGACATCTGGTAGAGGCACCCCTTGTGTCCGGATACGCTTCGGCCGGAGGTATCTGCCAGATCGTCGTGTGTATGGGTGCCCCAGGTTGACCCTCATCGGAGAGGACGTTGAGTACGGCTCCGTCTAGCACCAGGCGGGGGCACCATACACGGCCGACTAGTTATATGTACATTATTATTTTTTTTACAGGCTAGTTGGGGTAGTCTGTGGCAACATTGGGGCAGAGAACCATTCTTTAATACTTGCATTTGGAAAAACCCCCAATGCGCCGTCCTTGGTCGAGGTAGACCATTGCCGGGAATATTTCATTGGCCGGTTCTTCATGACATTGATGTAAAATTTTGGGATGCATATCTTACTTTTTGATGTGTGCGTATTATATGTGATTTTGAAATAACATGATCGGTTTGCACACTATGGATATTTTCTTATGTTTTGACACTCCAAGTTCACCATAGATATTGATAGTATGATGTCAATCCCCTCACTTACTGAGTATCCTCCCATAGATACTCACCCCTCACTTTCTTTCCCACAGGATTAGTGTTGGATCGAAGAGATACCACTGGGCTTGGGTATGGAGGTTTTCCATCTCTTCCGCTACGATGATTGGTGATATTGTTATGTATTGGAGATTTTAGTTTGACCATTCTATTTATTTAAATTTTTGGGATGACTGTATAAATTATGGACTTTTATTCGAGAAACTTTCGTGTTGATTATTTCATTGCATTGAGGCATTTGTAAATATTTAAAAATAACTTGGGAATTTATTTTATATATGCGTAGAATTTAAGTCCGCTCCGTGTGGCGGCTGCTCATGCTCTAGTTGGGCATGACAGTAGAGGTCTGTTGCTAGGACTGCTATGAACTTTATAGCCTTGCGTTGTTCTGGATGTTGGCTGGGATATCTGTTGATTTTGGAGAGACCGGGATGACCAATTATTTATTTTTACAGGATGAATGTCATATACAGGTGAAATTGTACATGGGAAACCTCCGATTTATGGGGAGGTTCTGCCCGATTTTCTGTAAAAATACAGCCGGCATCCAGGGACAACGGGTGGCTGTTCACGATCCCGGTTCGGGGCGTGACGTTCGGTTGGTATCAGAGCTCTTGGTTTAGAGCTATGTTTTATAAAATGATTTGAAAACATTCCCAAGTAACTTGATTTTAAAAGTTCTCAATGCATAAGAGTTTCATACAGTCATTTATGTCCCTGCATATGGTCTTCGACATATGAGTTTATCTATTTTAGGGGGTTAGATACAAATTCTTATCTAACCTAGCATTTCTTCATTTTCAAAGAAGGAACCAATGGAGATGGTTCTTAAATTGATGATTTCATTCATTTTAGGGGGTTAGTTGTACTAACCCTAATCCTTGAACAATGCCTAATGAGAATTCTTATATTGCGGAACCATGACGAGTACATGGAGCGCTAGATATGTACTCCCTGATTTACTTAAAGAGAGCGAGGATACTTCCTCATTTTAGGTGCCCCTTTCGGCGCTGAAGAATACATCCTCTGTGTGTGTTTTCTCCAGCACCTTCTCAGCCGGCTATTATACCAACGTCTCCACCATTTACTCTTGATATTTTCGGGTAAGAGTACGAGTGATACACGGCACATGGGGTCCAGATGTCACCCCATCACCTTTGATAGCAAGGCCGATACCTATGGCTGCGCTTATTTCTTCTACAGTAGTTCTTACTCAAGCGGCACCAAATCGTCCATCGGTGGCCGTTCTTCTTACAGTTTCGAATTTGAGTGATAATAATTGCGCCATACTTAGGTGCATCCCCGAGTTGACCCAGCTAGTCACGGTAGCTCGACAGTTGGGATGCACAGATTTTTGGACTTGGTGATGCTACGGTAATACTGAGTCAACTGAACCCGACGGATCTTGATAGATCTAGGCTTGCGCGAGGAGTATAGTCTACGAGTTATTGAGACTATTCGATAGGGAAGCCCTCACTTGATGGGAGCTATTTGCGATGAGGCTATAAGCCATTGCGGCAAAGCGATTTCCTAATGGAATTCGACCGCAGCTATTTTACGGAGTTTTAGCGGGACCATATCTCCGGTGGTTATATCACCAGTCCTAGTGCCATGAGCTAAGCTACTGTTCAGCGACCTTTTATTTGCCGCATATGTGGCAAGCATCACGCTCGAATAAATATGTTGAGCACTTATTACATGCTTCCACTATGAGAAGCTGAGGCATATCAGGAGTTTATGCCCTGATCTGTGACTTGGTGGTTAGTTGGCTTCGAGTCATCAGAATACACCACATGTAGGACAGCAGGGAACGCCTGCGCATCCTAGTGACACTGCTCCACGGACTGCAGCCGGGAGCAATATAGTATTAGGTTTTCACGAGAATAGTTGAGGGTGCAGGCCCTTGTGTATGCGATGACTCAGGAGGACGCTTTGGCGAACCCAGATATGATCATGGGTAATCCTCCTGCGGATCCTTCCGTTTAGAGGTCCTTATGCACTGTTTCTTTTGAAATCGTGTATTTTGTGATGATATGTACGAATATGATTGTTACAGTACTAGAGGCTTAACTATTTTGATATACAGGTGTATATCCCTATTATTTCCGTACTCTTAGTAAATTCTTTTTATTTTAATTTATTATATTTTATTTTATTTGAATCTTGGTGCTATGAAAATACATGGAGTAGACGTTTGTGTTCTTGTTGGCACAAGGTCGAACTATTTCTATGTGAGAGTTTCTTTCGCTCAACAGTCGGATTGGCTGTTATCGTTAATTGATGAGGAACGATTAGTTGTTGCTCCTCTTGGTGAGCAGTTGGTTAGAGAATTCGTATATAGAGAGTATGATGTCATGGCAGGTGGGACAGTGCTGAGAGCAAACCTGATCCCACTGGATATGACAGATTTCGATGCCATCTTAGAGATAGATTAATTATATACTTATAGAGCTTCCTTAAATTGTTTTATCAAGAAAGATGATTTTTGGAGGCCTGAAGGGCCACCACTGACGTTGCGAGTGAGAGACGGGTGTTACCCCGTGGTATTGTATTAGTGAGGAAAGCCAGACGTATAATACGTCGAGGAGGTATGACAGATCTGACACATATGATCGATACCACCATACAGAACCCGAGACTTGATGAGATTCTGGTGGTATAGGAGTTTCCTAAATATATTCCCGAGGAGCTACCCGGACTACCCCCAGTTCGGGAGTGTGATTTCGAGATTGACCTAGCTCCAGGGATCACTCTTATATTTATTCTGCCATACAGAATGACACCAGTGGAGTTTAGAGAGCTCTAGATCTAGTTGCGGGAATTACTGGACAACGGTTTTATTCGTTTGAGCACTTCGCCTTAGGGTGCTCCGGTGATTATTCGTGAAGTAGAAAGACGGGATTCTAAGATTGTGTGTGAACTATAGATAGCTAAACAAGGTTTTCATCAAGAATCGGAACACTTTGCCGCATATTGATGATTTATTTGAGCAGTTCCAGGGTGTGCGTGTTTTTCTAAAAGATCGATTTTCGATTTGGATATCATTATGGACATTATGAGTTCGTGATCATGCCATTTGGGCTGACCAACACACCAACAGCCACAGACAGTGACCGAGGTGCGAAGTTTCCTTGGCCTTGCGGGGTGTTATCGGCGATTCATAGAAGGATTTTCTCAGATCGTCGCTATACATACCAGATTGATACGAAGGGCGTCAAGTTCTTGTGGGACAATCGTTGTGAAATGAGCTTTCAAGAGCTCAAACAACGTCTGACGAGGGACGGCCAGACAGAGAGGATCTTAGTGTTTTAGCTCAACACGTAGCTATTCTAGATTGATAGATCAGAAAGCTACAGAGCAAAGAACTTTCATTGGTCAGAGTTTTGGGGAGGAGTGATTAGGTCGAAGAAGAGACTTGAGAGACCGAAGAGACTATTAAGAGACTTAAGAGACAGTACCCCCACTTGTTCAGCGTATTACTTTCTTTTAGTTTCGAGGACGAAACTTGTTTTTAGGGGGTTAGAAAATGTAACACCAAGCTAAATAAAAAAAAAAAAAATAATAATAATATTTGGAGACGCAGCGTTTTGGGACAAAACGCTGCGTCCCCAATTGGGGATTAGGGTTGAAACCCTAACCCCCTTTCTCTCTCTCTCTCTCTCTCTCTCTCTCTCTTTCTCTCTCCCCGACGTTCCCTCTCCTGCGGCCGTTCGTCTTCTCCCGCGGCCGTTCGACTTCCTCCGCCACAGCCACCGCCGCCACCGCCGCCATCCTTCTCCTTCTTCTTCTTCTGCTTCTCCATCTCCTTCTTCCCTCGCGGTTTCCCTCTCTACCTCACTCTGTCTTCTCTCCCTCTCGCGATCTTCCACGATCGCTCTCTCTCCGCCTCGCCGCACACTGCCGCAAGCCGCGATCGAGCCACCGAGTGCGCAGCAGCACAGCGCATAGGCGTGCATCAGTGCACGGGCGTGCACCAGCGCTCATCAGCGCACTAGCGCTTGAGCAGGACCCAGCCGCAGCGCGAGCCCAGGCCGCGAGCAGGACTGAGTCCGCGAGTGCGAGCCCAGGCCTCGAGCGTGAACCCAGGCCGCGAGCGCGAGCCCAGGCCGCGAGCGCGAGCCCAGGCCTCGAGCGAGAGCCCAGGACGCGAGCGTGCGGCCCAGCGCACGAGTGTGCATGGGCGCGCGGCCCAGCGTGCAGCAGCGCAGGGGCGCGCGGCCCAGCGCACGAGCGTGAGCAGAACGCGCGAGCAGAGCGCGCAGCAGCGCGCGAGCACGCAGCAGCGCGCGAGCACGCACGAGCCAGCGCAGCACACGGGCGAGCACCAGCCCGCGAGCCACTGTCGGCCCGCAGGCCCGCCAGCCTGCAGGCCCATTAGCCGCAGGCCCATCAGCAGCAAGCCCACGGGCCTACCAGGCCCGACAGCCCGTCCAAGCCCACAGGTCCAGTACGGCCCGCGGCCCAGTTCAGCCCATTGGCCCGCCAGCCCGCCGGCCCGCTACCCCGTAGCACGCAGACCAGCGAGCCCGCTAGCTGTAGCCCACGAGCCCGCGACAGCCCGTGACGGCCCGTGAGCCCGTGACAGCCCACGAACCTCCACGCAGGTAAATGACTTAGCGTTTTATTTCGGATCTATGAGTTTAGATCTAACAAATGAACCTTGTTTTGATAGGAAACCCTACAGACTTTGGAGTGATCGAAACGACTTTCGGACGAGACTCGACGCTTCGAGAAAAACCTAGGTGAGGAGATTTCGACTCTAATTGATAAATTGGACGAATCTAGGATTGAATTTAAGATGAAAGGTTTTGTATATGTTTAGAGTGTAAGTGGAATGCGAATAGAATACAAATTATGAAAATGATTATATATGAATTGAAGGTTAAGTATAGAATGTTACAGAAATTTGATGATCTGATTTAGGTTGATCTTTTGGAGACTCGAGCGGTCAGATCCGATTTGGCTTGTCAGTAGGGAGTGACTTCCCTCCCGTAGAACTGTGAGTGGGACTTTGACATTCGCTATTGATTGAAAACCATGTTTCAAAAATATCTTTTAAATGACATGTTTCTGCAAAATGTATGATTGTTATGACTTTCCAATATTTGATGAAATGTTTTGTGACCTTTGGAGTGTCTTAACTGCTGACCTTATTGATATGCATCCATGAGTTTTGATAAACGTATATTGTGCCACATTCTCGACATATTGATATGTTTTAATGCTTTCACTGCATTGGCACATGGTTTTAAATGGATTTACTTACACATTTGGGCTGTATGCCCGGCCGACTTTATGATATTATGTTTTGGGCTGCATGCCCGGCCGACTTTATGATATTATGTTTTGGGCTGTATGCCCGGCCGACGTTATGATATTATGCATGGGGCTATATGCCCGGCCGACTGGTGATGGGATGCATGGGGCTACGTGCCCGGCCGATTTGATATTGTGATCCGTAGCTACGAAGGACATCTGGTAGAGGCACCCCTTGTGTCCGGATACGCTTCGGCCGGAGGTATCTGCCAGATCGTCGTGTGTATGGGTGCCCCAGGTTGACCCTCATCGGAGAGGACGTTGAGTACGGCTCCGTCTAGCACCAGGCGGGGGCACCATACACGGCCGACTAGTTATATGTACATTATTATTTTTTTTACAGGCTAGTTGGGGTAGTCTGTGGCAACATTGGGGCAGAGAACCATTCTTTAATACTTGCATTTGGAAAAACCCCCAATGCGCCGTCCTTGGTCGAGGTAGACCATTACCGGAAATATTTCATTGGCCGGTTCTTCATAACATTGATGTAAAATTTTGGGATGCATATTTTACTTTTTGATGTGTGCGTATTATATGTGATTTTGAAATAACATGATCGGTTTGCACACTGTGGATATTTTCTTATGCTTTGACACTCCAAGTTCACCATAGATATTGATAGTATGATGTCAATCCCCTCACTTACTGAGTATCCTCCCATAGATACTCACCCCTCACTTTCTTTCCCACAGGATTAGTGTTGGACCGAAGAGATACCACTGGGCTTGGGTATGGAGGTTTTCCATCTCTTCCGCTACGATGATTGGTGATATTGTTATGTATTGGAGATTTTAGTTTGACCATTCCATTTATTTAAATTTTTGGGATGACTGTATAAATTATGGACTTTTATTCGAGAAACTTTCGTGTTGATTATTTCATTGCATTGAGGCATTTGTAAATATTTAAAAATAACTTGGGAATTTATTTTATATATGCGTAGAATTTAAGTCCGCTCCGTGTGGCGGCTGCTCATGCTCTAGTTGGGCATGACAGTAGAGGTCTGTTGCTAGGACTGCTATGAACTTTATAGCCTTGCGTTGTTCTGGATGTTGGCTGGGATATCTGTTGATTTTGGAGAGACCGGGATGGCCAATTATTTATTTTTACAGGATGAATGTCATATACAGGTGAAATTGTATATGGGAAACCTCCGATTTATGGGGAGGTTCTGCCCGATTTTCTGTAAAAATACAGCCGGCATCCAGGGACAATGGGCGGCTGTTCACGATCCCGGTTCGGGGCGTGACAAAAACTATTCGAATTCACTCGACATGATATTGTGATTCTATAATATGCTTCTTTCGTATCAGACCATCTAGTTTTGTAATATTCTATACTTAACATTCAAAGTCACATATAATCATTTCAGAATTTGTATTCTATTCGCATTCTACTTACACTCTAAATATATACAGAACCTTTCATCTTAGATTCAATCCTAGATTCATTCAATGTATCAGTTAGAGCCGAGATCTTCTCACCTAGGGTTTTCTCAAAGCACAGCGTCTCGTCCGAAAGTCGCTTCGGTCACTTCAAAGTCTGTAGGGTTTCCTATCAAAACAAGTTTTATTTGTTAGATCTAAACACTTAAATCCGAAGCAAAACCCTAAGTCATTTACCTGTGTGGAGATTCGTGGGCTATGACAAGCTCACGGGCCGTCACGGGCTGTTACGGGCTCGTGGGCTACAGCTACTGGGCTCGCTGGTCTGCGGTCCAGTGGGCTGACGGGCTAGCGGGCCTGCGGCTGATGGGCCTGCGGCTGGCGGGCCTGCGGACTGGCAGGCCTCTGGCTGATGGGCCTGCGGGCTAGTGGGCCTGCGGGCTGGTGGGCATGCGGGTGATGGGCCTGCGGCTGGCGGGCCGATGGGCTGATGGGCCTGCGGCCTATGGGCCTGCGGCCTATGGGCCTGCGGCCTATGGGCCTGCAGGCTGGTGCTCGCCCTTGCGCTGGTGCTCGCTCGTGCGCTGGCGCGCGCTCGTGCACCGGCTCGCGCGTGCTCGTGCGTGCTCCTGCACTACTGTACGCCCATGCGCGTTCCTGTGCTGGCTTGCGCGGGCTCGCGTGCGCTCGCGGGTCGGGTCCTGCTCGTGGCCTGGCTTGCGCTCGCGGGCTGGGTCTTGCTCGCGGGCTGGGCTCGCGCTGCGGGCTGGGTCCTACTCGCGGCCTGGGCTCGCGCTGCAGGCTGGGTCCTGCTCGGGGCCTGGCTCGCGCTGCGAGCTGGGAGATTGTGCTGCGAGCTGGGGGATCGCGCTGCGGGCTCGAGCTGTGGCGGAAGGCGGTGCTCGTGGAGGCTCGCGGTGGAGGAAGGCGAGGCGGAGAGAGTGCGATCGCGGGAGATCGCGAGGAAATGAGCCGCGGGAGAAAGAAAAAGAAGCAGAAAAAGAAGAAGAAGAAGAAGAAAAAGAAGAAGAAGAAGGAGAAGGAGGAGGAGGAGGCGATGGCGGCGGAGCTCGCGGCGAAGAGCGGCGCCGCAGTGGGGGAGAGAGACGAAGGGTCGGGAGAGAGAGAGAGAGAGAGTGAGAGGAAGATGAAGGGACGAATTAGGGCTTTAGCCCTAATTCGATTTGGGGAGGGCCAAAATGCTGCGTTTTGGCTCTCCCCGTTTTTTTTTTTTCAAATATATATATATATATAAAATTTCGGTATTACATTAAGGGTGACGGTACACCCCATCATTCTAAAATGACGAGGAAAATTGAAATATCTGAGCAATATTCCATGCCCTACAACAATGTCGTTGCCTGCAAGTTGCATTTTAGTCACGGTAATAATTTTCAAAGTACGATTCTCATGTTGGAATTTAGTGTTTGGATGTAGAATCAAAGGAAAGATCAGACATCTTAGAAACAAGTACCGTTCCTTCTCGGTGAATCAAAGTACAAGAATTGGAGATCAACTTGCTTGTAAAAGAAAATTTTTATAAAAGAAACAAATTCTTAAGATTGTTTTTTTGACATCAACAATGAGAAAATTCAACTCAAGATGCCACAAAATTGTGTACTATAACCTGCCTCTAACGTAGACAAGATCAAGAAACATGCCAGAAAACAGTAGAATGGTTCATATGTTCATAAATAGTTCTGTAAGACTTCCCTTGGCCAGTGGGCTTGATGTTAAAAGTTTGATGGCAACAGGGTGGTTCTTGCTTCCAGTTGCTCAATTTGAGAACTCGAGTTTTTTACTTTACAAAATTGCTTTGAATGAAAATTACCATAAAAATGCTCTGATAGAAAAATATGCCATAGACGTCTTCCTGGACCACTGTTATGTGCTTGAGCGCTTGTTTCTATTGATTCCTAATAGTGCACTTACATTATCCAAACGCTGTGACAATTAGGATACTTAAGACATGGTAAAATTGAGGTATAGATAGTCAGTGGTGAAGAGAGCTCAACAGTTAAAGAAAAGGAGGGGAGGTATGTAAGAATTACACATGGACTTCTCAATGCATTTGAAAGGCAATCATTCTAAATTGATGCTAAAGACTTCATGTATTTATTGTCATCAGTTGATTAATTTTCTGCATGATTGAAAATCTTCTTGTTTGTGTATTCCGTGCTTCAGAGATGGGAAGATTGTTGTTGAAACATAGGAAAGAACTCGTTAAAAAAGAAGATGATAATGAGAGGTGATGATGCATGGCTGAAACGGTCCAAACTGTGTTGGCCTCAACACCGACCCAGAACGGCTCCCAATAACCCTATTGCCTGCTCAGTAAGCAATCACCTGATTAACCAACTGTCTAGTTTGAAGATCTATCATTATTATGAGATTTGAGACCCTCCAAACCTCTTAACCCAAGAGATACATCGACTGAAGCGTATTATCAATACGAGATTTATCTTCCAGACTAGTAAATACGGCCCATACTCACTCGATATTCATCAACCAAGTTCTAATCGATTGGTAGTTGCTCCACTACAAAAAAACACAGTTTTAGCCACGGATTTTCGCGATGGAAAAAATTCGTCGCTATTTTGCAACGAATTTAGTGACAAAAACTTTTTCGTCGCTAATTTGCTACAAAATTTGCAACGAAAAGGAAGTCGTGGCTAAATTAGCGACGGACACATCATTCGTAACAAAATTCGTCGTTAATTAGTGACGAAAAAATTTTCATGGCTAAATTCGTCACTAATTAGTGACGAAAAAATTTTCGTGACTAAATTCGTCGTTAATTGACGACAAAAAAATTTTTCGTTACAAATTTCGTTACTAAACAAGTTTTTTATATATAATTAAATAAAATATAATATTAATATAATATTTAAATTAAAAAATTAATTTAACAACCACGGTTTAGCGACGGATTTCTAAATCCGTGGCTGATTCAGCGACGGATTCGAAATCCGTCGCTAAATAGGTTTTTTATATATAATTAAATAAAATATAATATTAATATAATATTTAAATTAAAAAATTAATTTAACAACCGAATTTAATTTAGCGACGGAGTTCCAAATCCGTGGCTGATTCAGCGACGGATTCCAAATCCGTCGCTGAATAATGAGAATTTTGTTTTATTTTTATTTTATTTTAATAATTTCAGCTACGAATTTGAAAATCCGTCGTTTTATCTTCTTTTAATTATAATTTTATTTTATTTTTATTTTATTTTATTATTTTATATTAACAAATCATATTATTATTTTATAATATTTTAATTTACATTTTATTTTATTATATTATATTTCTTAATTCTTAAAAAAAAACCATATATTTTATTTTATTTAAATTATATATATTTTAATTAATTTATTATTTTTTTTTCTTTTTTTTGATTTAATATTTTTTATTATTGTATAGGTAATTTTATTTTATTTGTATTATTTTATTTAATAATATAAAATTTTTAATTAAATATTAATCTGAATTACGCGGGTGCCGGCCCATGCACGCATGGGCGCCTGCTTGCCTGGGCACCCGCGCCCTGCGCGCGCCTGCCTGGGCGCCCAGGCAGGCTGCCTGCTCGGGCGCCCAGGCAGGCTGCCTGCTCGGGCGCCCAGGCAGGCTGCCTGCTCAGGTGTGCCACAAAAAATATAAATAAATCTGTTGAAATGATTCGAACCTTGGACTTGAATCTCGACCTTAAAGACATGTTACCACTACACCACAGGTGTTGTTGTGTGACTTTCTTCCTCCTCTTTGTTTTCTATTCTCACTTTTGTTTTCCTTATCTTTATTTTTGGGTTTTTTTTTTTCTTTCTACTCTCATTTCTTATATATAATAATTTTATTATAATATATAATAATTTTATTATAACGAATAAAAATATTTTGTAATTAAATATATAGATTTTTTAAATTATTAATATATTATAATTTATTGATAATTATAATTTTATAGTTTTGAGATATTGTAATCCATTTTTAAATTATGGATTAAAAAAATAAAATAAAAATAAAAAAAAATAATAAGATAATAAGATAAAAGAAAAAAGAAGAAATCAAAATATAATATAAACATATTTTTTAATTAATTTATTATTTTATTTTAAATTAGCATTTTATTATTTTTTATTTTATTAAAAATTATCATATTTATTATTTTTAATTAATATTATTTTAGGTGGGTGGTATAAATAAAAAAAGTTATTATATTTATTATTTTAAATTATTATTAGATATTATTTTATTATTATTAGAAAAATGTGAAATAAATATAATAAATAATAAAAAAAGAAATTTATATAATAATAATATCTTTGGCTCGGTAGTTTACAGGTTGCATGCAGGAGTTCGGAGGAGTGCGGAGTTCGGAGGAGTGCGGAGTTTGGAGTTCGGAGTTCGAACCACGGTGGAGGCAGAAGGCATTTTCCAGCAATTAAGAGTGTCTGCGCGGGGTGTGGGGTGCAGGGTGTTGGCTTGGGCGGGCGGGTTGCGCGGGGTGCGGGGTGCTGGCTCGGGCGGGCAGGCTCGGGTGGGCAAGGGTGGCGCTCGGGTGGCGCTCGGGTGACACGTGCCCTCCCTGAACATTTCATTTGACGGAATTTGAAATCAGCGACGGATTTTTGCGACGGATTCCTAATCCGTCGTTGAATTTAGCGACGGATTTTTTTATTATTACAAATTTTTTCTCCCTAAATTAGTGAAGGATTTTAGCGACAAAAATTATCTGTCGTTAAATTTAGCGACGAATTTTATATTTTCATTGCTAAATTTAGCGACGGATTTTTTTATGTCGCTAATTTAGCGACGGATAATTTTTCGTCGCTAAAGTTTGTGACGAATTTTAGCGACGAAAAATTATTTGTCGCTAAATTTAGCGACGGATTTCAATTTTCGTCGCTAAATTTAGCGACGGATTTCTAATTTTCGTCGCTAAATTTTTGCGACACATTATTAGCGATGAAAAATTTTTTGTCGCTAATGTTTTTAGCGACGAATTTTTTTTAAATTTTCGTCGCTAAATTTGTGACTAAAAGGTTTTTTTTTTTGTAGTGGCTCGGTCACAGCACCTCCTTAGTGTTCGGTGATCATCATTTCATCCTACGAGGAAAATATTCGTTTTTATGTAAATATGGATAGAATCTTTCATAAATAGAAAGGAAATCTCAAATCATGGAAAGGAATCTCTATAGCCATCCGAACTTTCCTAACCGATAACATTTGAGATCTTTTGGAATCCTTTTGTCGTTATCCCGATAATCTCGGGAGTCTTTTAAAAGGAAACTAGGGTTTTAATGTTTCGCATGCATACGTCTCTCATATCGGGTAATTGTATATACTTTGTTAAGTCAACCAGCCAGATATGCAGACTCTTATGCTTAAGCCCATGCATTCTCTTGCCTTCTGCACAATAAAATGTTTTCTTTTAGTCTGTTTCATTTCTTTCGAAAACTACCCTCTAACTTCAGTGTCGGAGTCTCCCCTAAGGAACACACTCTGGCAGTCTTTTGCAGGTCTCACTGTTCGATATCACCAAACAACCAAGCCACCCAGTTTGAGTTAGTAGAGTCATTATCTGTGGAGCAAAACTCACGTCCAACAAGAGGATTGAAAATTTTCTTGTTTGTTCCATGCTTTAGAAATGGGAAGATTGCTGGTGAAACATAGGAAAGAGCACCTTAAAAAAGAAGAGAATAATGAGAAGACTCCTCTTCATTATGCTGCATCTTTTGGCTACCACGGTGGTGCTTCCTAGTTGCTACAATATGATACCTCGTGTACTTATAAAACCCATATTTTCCCTTAGGTTTCACACCACCCTTATTCTGGGTTTCATTCGTAGACTTTCATTCCCATTTCATTAATCCGAACTCATATAGGTTTCAATCCGATTCTTGATTCACATTCCCTTTAACCAAATCCCCCAAGAGTTGTTTAAATATTGTGTGGACACGAGAGAAATTCAGAATAGAGAAGAGCAAAATGAACTTCATGTTGCCGCATCCTTGGGAAGGAAAAGGGTTGTCAGGTACTTGCCGAGTAATCACAACGTTTCTGCTCTTATAAACGAGACGGATGCAAATGGAAACACACCACTGCACTTGACGACCATCAACTGGAAAAGGGCTTTGGCAGTGACCAAATAGTAGACATGACTATAATGAATGGTAAAGGGCTGACACCCTGGGACATAGCAGAGCAAAATATGGATGAACTCACATTATTTCGGAACCTGTGTCTATACTTTTACTTGTTTGAAAAAACCTGGCACCTAATGGCCTTAATTTTGGGACTGAAATTACCAGCAACGTACACAGTGGAATAAGGCATAAGTAGTTGGCCCAATATGGCATTTGATTATTCAACTATTTCATATGGGATTGCTCTATACAAATTTGGAAACACGACTCATCACGACAGGAAAATGCTCATCACCACTCATATGGCTTTGGCAGCAAACTCCGATTGGCAACTTATATTGGCACGACTTGTCATGATAGACATCATACAATATTGCCAATACTTATGAACTGCCTACGCTCATGAAAATGTCTTGAGCATCTTTATAATGCCATCTAGCATTTTGCATGCAAAAATATTGTGAAGTTTGTCTCCCCTACCAATTATGGAACTTGATTGATCTACCTTCAATGCAGCTTCTCACTCTGACAACTTTAAGGACAGCAGTTGCATCAGGAGGTCAGCATCTGCCATTCCTTGGGGGAAAACAGACGGAATGAAAGAAGGAAAGATGATAAAGTGGAATATTACAAGGACATGAATAGCACTCCTGTGCTGGTAGCAACCCTTATCGCCACAGTTCCCTTTGCAGCAGGATTCACAATGCCAAGTGCTAATGTCAATGACGGGCCAACTGAGGGCATGGCAACAATGTTTTATAAGTTCATTTTCCACTTATGTATAATCTGTAATACTGTTGCAATGTGAAGTAAATTTTCTTTGAAGTTAATTTTCTGAAACACAGAGAAAATTTCTGAAATACAAAAAAAAACTAAACTTACATTGATCATTAAAAACATTACAATTTAAAACTTGATTACTAATTACCCACTAAAAAAGCATGAATAAAAAATAACCGACATCTAAAAATAACCACCCATATCAGCAGTCCTAAACATTTCATCTAACACTCCTCCTTGCTTTAGGAACTGCAAACACCAAGCTTTGTCCTCAGAAATTCAAACTTGCTAATTGGCAGTGGCTTGGTGAAAACATCTGCAACCTAATCTTCTGTTTTGCAGTAAACAAGTTCAACAACTCCATCTTTCTGAACTTCCCTTAAGAAGAATAACTTGATATTAAAACACTTAGTTTTCTCATGAAACACAGGATTATGAGAGATAGCAATTGCAGCTTGGTTGTCAACAATAATCTCAGTGCTTTCCTGGTGCTCCAAATTGAGATCAATTAAAATCTTCCTCAACCACAAAGCTTGATTAATAGCAGCTGTTGCAGCAATAAACTCTGCTTCAACAATGGATTGAGTTACAATTTCTTGTTTTTTTGAACTCCATGAGAAAACACCATAACCAAGTGTGAAACAATAGTCTGAAGTGCTCTTCATATCATCAATGGAACCTCTCAAATCACTGTCTGAGAAACCAACCAGTTTGAACTCTTTGCTCCTTGTGAATTTCATGCCAAAGTCACATGTGCCTTTCACATACTTAAGCACCATCTTTGCAGCTTTGAGATGCCATTCACTTGCACAGTGCATAAACCGAGACAAAATGCTTACAGCATTCAAAATATCAGGCCGAGTTGCTGTGAGATACATTAAGCAACCTGTCACGCCCCGAACCGGGATCGTGAACAGTCGCCCGTTGTCCCTGAATGCCGACTGTATTTTTATAGAAAATCGGGCAGAATCTCCCCATAAATCGGAGGTTTCCCATGTACAATTTCACCTGTATATGACATTCATCTTGAAAAATAAGTAAATGACCATCCCGACCTCTCCAAAATCAACAAATACCACAGCCAGCATCCAAAACAACGCAAGACTATAAGTTTCTAGCAGTTCTAGTAACAGACCTCTATTGTCATGCCCAACTAGAGTATGAGCAGCCACCACACCTAGCGGATTTAAATTCTACGCATATATAAAATAAATTCCCAAGTTATTTTTAAATATTTACAAATGTCTCAATGCAATGAAATAAATCAATACGAGAGTTTCAAGAATAAATGTCCATAATTTATACAGTCATCCCATAAAACTTGATAAATACATTGATCAAACAAAAATCTCCAATACATAATAATATCACCAATTATCGTAGCGGAAGAGATGGAAAATATCCATACCCAAACCCAGTGATATCTCCTCGGTCCAACACTAATCCTGTGGGAAAGAAAGTGAGGGGTGAGTATCTATGGGAGGATACTCAGTAAGTGAGGGGATTGACATCATACTATTAATATCGAGGTGAATTTGGAGTGTCAAAACATAAGATAAAATAATATCCACAGTGCGCAAACCGATCATGTTATTTCAAAATCATATATAATACACACACATCAGAAAACAAGATATGCATCCAATATTTACATCAGTGTCATGAAGAACCGGCCAATGAAATATTCTTGGCAATGGTCTACCTCGACCAAGGACGGCGCATTGGGGGATTTTTTTTTTCCAAATGCAAGTATTAAAGAATGACTCTCTGCCCCAATGTTGGCCAAAGACTACCCCAACTAGCCTGTAAATAATAATAATAATGTACATATAAATAGTCGGTCGTGTATGGTGTCTCCACCTGGTGCTAGACGGAGCCGTACTCAACGTCCTCTCCGATGAGGGTCAACCTGGGACACCCATACACACGACGATCTGGCGGATACCTCCGGCCGAAGCGTATCCAGACACAAGGGGTGCCTCTACCAGATGTCCTTCGTAGCTACGAATCATAATATCATATCGGCCGGGCTCGTAGCCCCATGCATCCCATCACCAAGTCGGCCGGGCATATAGCCCCATACATAATATCATAACGTCGGCCGGGCATACAACCCAATGCATAATATCATAAAGTCGGCCGGGCATACAGCCCAAAACATAATATCATAAAATCGACCGGGCATACAGCCCAAATGTGTAAGTAAATCCATTTAAAACCATGTGTCAATGCAGTGGAAATATTAAAACATATCAATATGTCGAAAATGTGGCACAATATACGTTTATCAAAACTCATG
Organism: Dillenia suffruticosa; assembly: GCA_033439265.1. Classification (NCBI taxonomy): domain Eukaryota; kingdom Viridiplantae; phylum Streptophyta; class Magnoliopsida; order Dilleniales; family Dilleniaceae; genus Dillenia; species Dillenia suffruticosa. The sequence goes on from JAVTVX010000030.1 coordinate 18,322,807, forward strand.
GATGCATATCAATAAAGTCAGCAGTTAAGACACTCCAAAGGTCACAAAACATTTAATCAAATATTGGAAAGGTCTAACAATCATACATTTACAGAAACATGTCATTTAAAAGTATTTTTGAAATATGGTTTTCAATCAATAACGAATGTCAAAGTCCCACTCATAGTTCTAAGGGAGGTCTATGGGAGGGAAGTCACTCCCTACTGACAAGCCAAATCGGATCTGATCGCTCGAGTCTCCAAAAGATCAACGTAAATCAAATTATCAAATTGAATATCAACTTCTCAAGCATCTTAAGGGTTTATCCGAAAAAAACATGAAATGTACAATATCTTCCACTTTACGGCTCATTTCATTCTAACCCTACAATCCAGATATTTTCATGCATATTTCAGAGTTTAACTCTAAGGGAAACCATTCGAATTAACTCGACATGATTTTATGATTCTCTAATATGCTTCTTTCGTATCAGAGCATCTAGTTTCTGTAACATTCTATACTTAACCTTTAAAGTCATATATAGTCATTTCAGAATTGGTATTCTATTCGCATTCTATTACACTCTGAACATATACAGAATCTTTCATCTTAGATTCAATCCTAGATTCATTCAAAGTATCAGTTAGAGCAGAAATCTCCTTACCTAGGGTTTTCTCGAAGCGCAGAGTCTCGTCCGACTTTCGCTTCGGTCACTCCAAAGTCTGTAGTGTTTCCTATCAAAACAAGATTTTTATTTGTTAGATTTAAACACTTAGATCCAAATCAAAAACCCTAAGTCATTTACCTGCGTGGAGGTTCGTGGGCTGTCACGGGCCGTCGCGGGCTCGTGGGCTACAGCTAGCGGGCTCGCTGGTCTGCAGGCCAGTGGGCTGACGGGGTAGCGGGCCGGCGGGCCGACGGCTGATGGGCCTGCGGCTGGTGGGCTTGCAGGCTGGCGGCCTGCGGACTAGCGGGCCTCTGGCTGATGGGCCTGCTGCTGGTGGGCCTGCAGGCTGGCGGGCTTGCGGACTGGAGGGCCTGCGAGCTGGCGGGCCTGCGGGTGATGGGCCTTCGGCTGGCGGGCCGATGGGCTGATGGGCCTGCGGGCGATGGGCTTGCGGCTGGCGGGCCGATGGGCCTGGTGGCCCGTGGGCTTGCTGCTGATGGGCCTGCGGGCTGGTGCTCGCCCGTGCGCTGGTGCGCTGTGCCAGTGCGTTGTGCTGGTGCGCTGGTGTGCTGACTCGCGCGCGCTGGGCCGCATGCCTGTGCACTAGGCCGCGCGCCCGTGCACACTCGTGAGCTGGGCCGCGCGCCTGTGCACACTCGTGCGCTGGGCCGCGCGCCCGTGCACGCTGGGCCGCGCGCTCGTGTGCTTGGCCGCCTGCGCTAGTGCGCTGGCTCGCGCGCTCGCGGCCTCGTTCGCACTCGCGGCCTCGGTCCTGCTCGTGGCATGGGCTCGCGCTGCGGGCTGGGTCCTGCTCGGGGCCTGGCTCGCGCTGTGGGCTAGAGGGGCGCACTCGGTGGCTCGATAGCGCGAGGAGGCAGCAATCGCGCACTGTGGCACGATCGGGTTCGCGTGGAGGAATCGCGCTGCGGGCTTGAGCTGTGGCGGAAGGCGATGCTCGCGGAGGCTCGCGGCGTGCGGTGGTGCTAAATCTTGGCTCGCGGCGGTGTGCGGCGAGGCGCCTTTTTGTGTGAGGCCCCGCGGGATCACACCCAGAACGCAAGCCTCCATAGCCAGGTATTGTCACCACAATTCCCGCATCTATTCGACCGCACCCTGCAGGGTCTGAGCGTCGAACACGGGACCTTGTGCATTTGTCCCCCATCGTGGGAGCTCCTGGGGCCTCACACAACCAATCAGGATTCTGAAATATGCCTGATCAATCTTCTTTATTCCATCTTCTTTACAGAGCTTTTCCTTTGAGTTCATCAGGGTGCTCATTTCTTTGCATTCTTCAAGTTTAAACTATTTCAGAATCTCCTTGGCATATTTCTTTTGACAGATGAAGATTTTATATTCATTTTGCTTAATTTCCATTCCAAGAAAGAAGGTCATCAATCCGAGATCTGTCATCTCAAAATCCTTTATCATCTCTTGCTTAAACTTTTCCACAAGATTTGTGTTGTTTCCTGTCACTAGCAGATCATCCACATACTGTGAGATGATAGAATGTCAGCTCCATTGTCCTTGACATATAATGTTGATTCAGATAAGCTTTTAGCAAATCCCAAGTTCTGCAAATGTTCATCAATCCTGCTATACCAAGCTCTTGGAGCTTGTTTCAATCCGTAAAGTGCCTTTTTAAGAAGATAGATCTTGTCTTCTTCTCCTTCCTTTACATAGCCCTCCGATTACTCTACATAAATTTCCTCCTGCAGAAAACCATTCAAGAACGCTGACTTGACATCTAACTGGTACACTTTCCAATTCTTTTGCGCTGCAACAGCAAGAAGGAGCCTGATGGTGTCGAGTCTAGCGACTGGTGCGAAGGTATCTAAGTAGTCCACACCGAGTATTTGAGCATATTCCTTGACCACAAGTCTAGCTTTATACTTGTTGATTGAGCCATCAGCATTAAGCTTGGTTCTGTGCACCCACTTGACTCCAATTACTTTTCTGCCTTGTGGTCGATCAACTAACACCCATGTTTTGTTCCTTTCAATCATGAACAGCTCCTCCTTCATTGCAGCAGTCCAATTTTGATTTGTCTTGGCTTCTTCATAATCTGAAGGTTCATACACAGCAATATTGCATATTTGATAAACATCTGAAAGTGATCTTGTGCCTCTAATAGGACTATCATCCACCATTTCATTTTCCCAATCTCCAAAGCTTTGTGTTGTTGTGTCCAAGACAGGAAACTTGAGATTTGACTTTTTTGAGATTGGATCCACTTTCTCCCAGCTCCACTCTTCGTCTTCCATAAAGTGCACATCCCTACTTATAATAATTTTTTCGGTTTGTGGTTGGAAAACTTTATAAGCTTTTGCAACCAAGCTGTAGCCGATGAAGATGCCTGGAAGTGCTCTTTTATCTAGCTTATCCCTTTTGATCTGTGGAATGTAAGTAAAGCACAAACATCCAAATATTTTAAGGAAATTCAGAGATGGTTTATAACCATACCATGCCTCGAAAGGTGTTTGATCCTTCACTGGTCTTGTGGGAAGCCTGTTTTGCAAAAAAACAACAGTGTTTGTTGCTTCAGCCCAGAATTGTTTTGGTAGATTCTTCTCATGTAGCATGCATCGTGTCATCGCCAATATGAATCTATTCCGTCTCTCACTCACTCCATTTTGTTGTGGAGAGTATGGAGAGGTTAATTGATGTTAGATGCCTGCCTCCTCACAAAAATGATTGAATGCTTTAGAGGTGTACTCCTTGCCATTGTCAGATCTAAGAGTTTGAATTTTACAGCTACTCTCGTTCTCAACTCTGGCTTTGAAGTTCCAAAAGACTTGAGCCACCTTTGACTTGTGCTTCAAAAAGAATATCCAGCACATGCAGGTGAAATCATCAATGAATATAACATAATGAAGACTACCTTTCAAAGAAGGCATTCTTTGTGGGCCTGCAATGTCAATATGAATCAATTGTAGCTTCTTTGATGCTCTCCATGTTGCTTTGGGAAATGGTTTCCTGCTTTGCTTTCCAAACTGACATGCTTTGCAGGTTGGAATATGATCATCAAGTTCTGGAAGATCATTTGCTATCTTCTTGGATTTCATCTATAGCAGCCCCTGATGATGATAGTGCCTAAGCCTTTTGTGCCATACTTCAATGATATTTTCTTTGATTGGAAAGGCAATTTACTCCTCCTCCAATGGATTTAGAGCAAAGCTTTTCCCTTTCATTTTTACTTTGAAAATATCTTGGCCAACTGCATCTTTAATCAAGCAACTTTTATCTTCAAACACAACTTTATAACCCATTTCAATTAGTTGTCCAACACTTAACAAGTTTTGATCAATTTCAGGGACATACAACACATCAGAAATGAACTTTGTACCTGAACATGTTGAAATTGCAACCGTTCCTTTTCCTTTCACAGCTATGTACTTGCCATTTCCAACTCGAACCTTCGATGAGTTTACGTTGCTTAGTTCCTTGAATAGATCCTTTTCATGTGTCATGTGGTTAGTACAACCACTATCAATAAGCCAACTTTCACTTGATTCGATGCCAGAGAAACATGTAGCAACAAACAGGTAATCTTCCTCCTCATGATCCTCTGTCTTTGCCTCTTCACCATGTTGAATTTTATTTTTGCAGATAACAGCTTCATGCCCCATTTGATTGCATTTAGTGCACTTTGCATAAGGTCTTCTCCAGCATCTAAATGGAGGATCACTCTTCTTTTTGCAGTGTTTGCAAGGTGGATAAGATTTCTTCTGATTTTTATCCATTCCTTTTGCACTGGCTGATGCTGTACTTACCCTAATTCCTTCAAGATCCTTCTTCTTCTTTTTGTTTTTGGCCACGTTTTGATGCTTGGCTGCCAAAGCTCCTTCGGTTGTTGTTTCTTCCCTCATTAGTCTTCTTTGTTCTTGTGCTTTCAATGAGTTAAGCAATTCTGCCAAGGAAATTTTTGACAGATCCTTGGTATTCTCCAAGATAGTGATGGTTGCTTCATATCTTTCAGGTACTGTAACAAGAATTTTTTCTACAATTCTTGAGTAAGTAAATTCAGAGTCAAGAAGCCTTACTTTGTTTGCGATATCAAGAAGTCTGTCAGAGTAATCTTTAATCGTCTCAGATTCTTTCATTCTTTGAAGTTCAAAATCCTTGATCAAGTTCAAGACTTGCATTCCTTTAATTCTTTCATCTCCTTTCATATTCATTCTTGAGATAATCCCATATCTCTTTTGCTGACTTCAGAGACATGATACGAGTGAAGATGGTGGATAAGACTGCAGTAAACAGGCAGGCCTTTGCCTTTGATTTCTTTGTCTTCTTGTCCTTGTGCGCTTTGATCTGTGCCATGGTAGGGTTGTTCAGAAGTGCATAGATTTCATAGTCTTCCTCCACTGCTTCCCAAAGATCCAAAGCTTCCAAATATGTCTCCATACGTACTGCCCAAATCTGGTAGTTGTCTCCGTTGAACTTCGGCGGAGTAATTGAGGAGAAACTAGCTTCGGCTTCCATGACGTGTCAAACTCACACACAGGTCCCTTAAAGAAGAAAGCTCTGATACCAATTGAAGTAAATTTTCTGAAACACGGAGAAAATTTCTGAAGTACAAAGAAAAACTGAACTTACATTGATCATTAGAAACATTACAATTTAAAACTTGATTACTAACTACCCACTAAGATCATGGTCATCCCACTAAGAAAGCATGAATAAAAAATAACCAACACCTAAAAATAACCACCCACATCAGCAATTCTAAACATGTCATCTAACACAATGTACAACTCCATTATTGCAGCAGTTGTGTTCATTTGGGTGCAATTGGTGACACTGACTTGCTCATTGTAGCTCTTAGGAGAAGCATGCTACTATTGGGGGTGGCTTTGACTATGATAGCTAAGGTATTCACGTCAGCCATTTACTTGGTGGAGAACAGATTTAGATGGCTAGCCATTGTTGTGCCATGCCTGAGTGCTGTCTTAATTATTCTGTGTATGCTGGTTCTGTTTATTCCGCTTCAAGCCCCTCTCTGGTCTAAATACTACGGCCTACGACTTATTTCTTATGCTGAATCCGATGTTCTAGTTCATGTAGTTGGACATAAGATTGATGATTTAGATGACTGACAGCATTCTAAGCCTTTTTTAATTAGTGAATCAAAAAAAAGGTGAGGAATTTTTCCCCTGCCTGATGTATATGAATCAGAGAACAAAATCGCACACAGAGCTATAATACATTTTTCCCCTCTTTAACTGGTCAATCCTTTTTCCTTTTTCTGACTCTCGAGTATTTATTAGAACTTACTATTGTCCTTTTAGTTTGTGTCAGAAGTTGTGCTTTGGAGAATCACTTTTATCATGATGGCTGGTATCAATCCACCGATAACCGGGGGTTGATTGTGATTTTCCTAATCCTAGTTCATCAAACTTTTAGTTACATGATTAAGTTGAAAAATTTTGGTTAGTAGTAGACATCTATAGATGACTTTCTCTCATCAGGGTTAATATTTCATCAGTTGATTGCAGAAAGCTGTATGGTCATACTTGCTGCTGCAAGGGTTTCCAAAGCTGATGAAAACTAGCCATCTATGTCGAAATGCATCCTTTCTACCGCAACAATGCTTGAAAGTTTGAACCCTTTAGATGATGAGACCCATGACAGCTGCATGGGAAAAGTGGGAAATAAACAAAGAGGAAAAAGAACAAATCAGCCAACTGACGGTATTAGGTGAAATGCATACACTTAGCTGATATCATTTCTCTTAATTAATTCAATAATCTGCTTTTGACAACAAAAATTTTATTATTGCCACAATGTTTCGGTTACTATATTATATAAACACGATCATTCGCAGTTGCATACCTCAATACTGTTTACCATATCTTGTACATGCATTTATCTCTTGACAAATGCCACTTAAATTTATTGTTTATAGTAAAACATTTTCTTTTTTAGGTAGGTTATGGCTTCATCCATCTTACAATAATTGTGATAGGCTGACGAGGTGAAAACATTTTTTGAAGGCGGAGAGCAGCCTATTACCTCTCCATTCGGTATGCTTATTGCGTCAATAAATATTAAATTTGAATCTTCCAAACCTAACCCGGTTTTCTGAAAGTGAGTTTATTTTACACCACAGAGGAGTTACCCTGTCGGCCTGTTCTTTCTACATCTGCATCACATCTTCCCAACAGTTCCAGTGAGCTCTGAATCTATGTCTTCTCATTTAACAGCAAAGAAGAATTCTCTGCACGAAGCAAAAGTTAGAATTAGTGGATCAAGTGATGGAAAGGCTGGAAATGTGAAGAGGAGAATAGAAACGTTAAGAATGGGTGGGACAGGAAACTGCAAAGCCACATGTTATTTTCCAACGGGTAAATTTCATGGGATGAACCCTGACCTTTACAGGGCTGCAACAACAGCTAACATCAATGGTTTGATTGATCTCTTTGAGTCATTGTATGAAAATGATGCGCAACACTCTCTTTCTGATTTATGTTACCAAGTCAGCCCTCAAATCAATACCGTTCTTCACTTGCTGGTTCTTTCAATAAATTATGTAGCAAGTGCTCGTAAAAGGTCTGAAGTGATCCATATGATTGAATATATAAGTGATGAGTGTCCTGTCCTTGTTACTAAGACAAACTATGAAGGAGACACAGCGCTTCACATAGCTGCAAGAGAAGGGCATGTCGAAGTGGTTAATGTGTTCGTTTGTCGACGAGAGGATCACACAGGCTTGAGTGGCGAGGATGTGGAAGCAGCCAACAATGTTTTGCTGATTCCGAATGGGTTGAGAAATACTGCATTGCACGAGGCCTTGACGAATCACCATCTTGCTGTGGCAGAGTTGGTGATCAGTGCTGCCCCCGAAGCTTGGAACTATCTAAATGAAGAGGGAAAGAGTCCCTTATATCTCGCTGCCGAAGCAGGTTATGTGGGTCTCATGGAAAAGATGCTAGATAATGATGCTATGCCTGATCAACTTGGAAAGTCCCCAGTGCATGCTGCAATCTTAGGAAAAAAGACTGGTAAAATTGATATCTGAATTGTTTTCCTTCCTTCTTTTGAATTTTTCGCACTCTTTTGCTTTATTTTCATCTCTTGACCGATAAAGACTGCAGTCACTGTTTTAGACGGACTATGCAGCCTCTGCAACCCAATCCTAGAAATTAGCTTAATAAAATTGGGAGAAAAAATTTATCCATAATATATGCTCTGAAAATTGCAGGTGCTTTGGAGATGATGTACAACATGAAGCCAGAATTCTTCAGACTAAAGGATGAAGAGAATCAGACACCTCTTCACTGGGCAGTGCGTGAGGGTTATCTTGAGGGAATCCATTTCATGTTAGAGCAGTCTATAGTAGACGTATATGAAGTGGACAAAAGTGGATCATGCCCTCTTCACCTAGCCTCAAGTGAAGGCCATGCAAACATAGTCCAAGAGTTGCTCAAGTACTGTCCGGCAGCAAAGGAGTTGCTTAATGGACAAGGACAGAACATTCTTCATGTTGCTGCTATGAGAGGCAGGTTTAATGTTGTAGATTACTTGCTCAAAAGGCAGGACCATGTGAAGCTTATAAATGACAAAGATGTACAGGGTAACACCCCTCTTCACTTGGCTACCATATATTGCCGTCCTAGGATTGTTCATGACCTAACTCTAGACAACCGGACAGACATCAACATTGTGAACAAAGAAGGCCGAACAGCACTAGATATTGCTGAAGGATGTTGGAAAAGACAGGCTTTATTCCGAGAGGTATGCCTTTTGCTTCAAACTAGAATTTGTACTCTTCAATTGCAAAATCCTAATGTTGGAGAAATACTAGGTGTTGAAAGAGCGGGTATTGAGATAGAGAGAGAATGTAGAAATTGCTTAAAATCTGTCGCTCTATATCACCATGCATTATCTTTTCTCTACTACTGCAGGTACTAATGGTCATGGCTTTAAAAACTGCGGGTGCAATTCGAGCTTCCCACCTAAATTGCCCTGAAGAAGGCAAAGACAAAACTCGGGAAAAAATTAAAATAATAAAGGGCAAACACAAGGACAAGATTGACACACTTCTGTTAGTGGCTACACTCATCACTACCGTAACCTTTGCAGCTGGTTTTACAGTGCCTGGTGGGACAGACATATCAGGGCCTCGCACAGGCAAGGCAACAATGCTCCAAAACAATTGGTGCTTCTCTGTCTTTCTTCTTTGCGACAACGTGGCCATGTATAGCTCGGTGACAGTAGTCATTACTTTGATGTGGGCACAATTGGGAGATATACACTTAGCCAATGAGGCTCTTAGATTGGCATTTCCTCTGCTAGGAATATCCCTTATGACAATGTCTGTAGCGTTCGCTGCTGGTATATATATAGTTGTGGGAAATCTTCGATGGCTTGCCAATTTGATTTGGATCATGGGAGTACTTTTCCTCATCTCTCTTCTGTTCCTTTTTACTCCATTGTGGCTCCCGTTTTCCTTGGGTTATCGCTATTTAAACTGCATCACTCACTATCCTCTCTGGCTGCTAATGAGGTCCAAGAAGTTTAATGTTGATGCAACTTTTACTGATTAACTTGCAGTTGCAGCCTGCCTGATTGTGAGACGTTTTTCTTTCTCCTATGTACTTTTTTTTGCCTCAGAGGTTTATCCAAGTTGGAGGATTCCCTTAATTGTGTTGTAACATAGCTATGTACTAGGAAAATAGATTATACTTGTTTTTTGGTGCTTTTGCTTAAGAAATGGCAATCTCTAATTTGATATTTTAAAAGCAAGTCGTGCATTTCAAATGTAGATTTATTATTAATTCTTCCTTAAATGAAGTTCTCAGTTAGGTTCCTTCAAGCTAGGAACAAGCAACCAATACCGTCAGTTGAGAATGATAAGTTTTGATGATGATAAATTGAAAAAAAAAAAGATTTAAGTATATTAAAAAGTTATCAAAAAGCAAAAGTTTGTTGATTTTATTAACCTGTTCTTGACGCACGTCGACTTGTTACTATAGGTCCGTCAATTTTCAAAACTTTGTCGATCAATTTTAACAACTCTTTAAACATGTCGACCTATTAATGACCCATATCGACCTATTAATGACCCTTTCAACATGAATGAAACAAACATAATAATTGTCCAAAGTAAGATTACATCAATAATCTTGAAAACATATCAACCTGACTTGAACATTCACATATCTTGTTAACCTGCGTCTCGACTATGTCAACACATTAAACACATCGACCAATTTCAGAAATTAGGCCCACCAATTTTGTATAAGTACATAACTATGTCGATGTAGACTTAAATCATGTCAACCTGATGTAATTGTTGTTTAGAATTCACACAGCGACCTGCATTTTAATCTTGTTAACACATTTAACACATCGATCAATTTCAAAAGTGTAACACCAGAGAAAAAAAAAATCTGGATTAGGGCTAAAAAGCCCTAATATCTCTTTTTTCCCCATCTCTCTCTCTCTCTCTCTCTCTTTCTCTTCTCCTCCACCGTTGCCTTCTCCTCCGCCGCGGCCTCTCCCTCCCACCACCGCTCCCAACCGCCGCTGCAACACCTTCCCGCGAGCACGATTTGCTGCCAGCACCCCAGAGCACGCGAGCCCAGCGCGCCACAGCTCGCGATCTCCCGCGAACCCTACGCGTGAGCCCTGCGCGCAACCCAGCGCGAGCCAGCGCGAGCCAGCACGCGACCCGTCTGCATGAGCGCGCACGCCTCACAGCGCGCGATCCTGTCGTGAGCGCACGCCTCAACTCACGAGAGCGCGCTTCAGCTCGCGAGCGTGAGCCCTAGCCCATGAGCGGGCCAGCCCACCAACGGCCCAAAGCCCAGTCCAGCTACGGCCCACTGCAACCTGCGGCTTATTGCGGCCCGTGCACCCAATGTTGACCCACGAGCCCACTGCGGCCCGCGAAGCCTGCTGCGGCCAGCAAGCCGGGCTGAGAGCCCGCGAGCCCACCAGCGGGCCAGCCCGCCAGCCCACCGGCCGCGAGCCCATGACGGCCCGTGAGCCTGCGACCAGCTGTTCCCTTCGAGATCTCACCTGCATTTTCTGTACTGCAGGTAACGACTATAATTGGTTGAAATTCTAGGGTTTGGTGTTAGAAATTTAGTTGTTGCTAATATATTTGAAATTTGAAAATATTACAGGTTTTAGATCAACCCGACGGACGAACGACAGTTAAGTCTGAAACCTGAGGAACCCTAGGTGAGAGAAATGCACCAACTTTAAAGTTTGAATAAATTTTGTTGATAAAATCCCTTATTAGGGTTTTAATTGATATAAAATTTAACGATTTGATTAGATCTATCTTTTGGTAACTCGTTGAAAAATAGGGAGTGACCACCCTCCCTAAATAAGTGAATGAAACTCTAATCTCTTGCATAAAATAGTAAAACGTGTTTTTTGCAGTGTTTTCGATAAAACATGCTTTGATATGCATTCGTTTGACGTATGATATTAAATTTAAAAATTTGTTTTGTGATTATTGGAGTGTCTTGAATTATATTTACAATGACTATGCATTCATGGTTTGAAATGAAACAATAATTGTGCCATTACTTGAAAATGTATAAATTTCATTTTATACCGTTGCATTGATATGTTGTTTTGAAATGAATTGATGAGACATATTGACACGCAAATTTAAAATGTTTTTGATGAACTATGTAGATTGGATGCCCACTAGTTATGCGATGATGTGATGTTACTTATGGGACGTTGTGCCCTGAGACGTTGTGCCCTTTGTGATACTATGATGATTCTGTAGTTACGAAGGGCGTTTGTAGAGGCACGGGTTGCCCGAATACGTTTCTGCAGGAGGTATCCGCAAACATCATTTATTCTAAAGGCTATAGGTGCGGCCAGTTGAACCCACATAGGGGGAGGACGTGTGTGACGCCACCGTCTAGTACCGGGCGGGGTCCTATATACGTTGATGAGTTAGCCCCAACGAACTCATGGCCAACATCGGGGTAGAGAGCATTTTAAAGTTTATGCATAATAAAACCTCCGATGCGCCTGTCCTTGGTCACAGTTGACCTTTGTCAGGACCATTTTTAGCTCGCTCTGATATTACTTGATTTTAAATGGATGCATACATGCTTGTTATCGTGTGATTGACTAAATGATTTTAAATTGTTAAACACATCATGTTTTGCTGCGAAATATAAATTTTTGTTTGAAATGATGTTATTTGACACTCCAATGGTTCACCTATACTATTTATGTTTGATGTTATCCCCCCTCACTCACTGGGTATCTTCCCATGATACTCACCCCTCTCTTTTCCCTTCTCAGATAGGTTTATTGTGATAGAGCGACGTTACAGGCTCTTGAGCGGATTTGGTTTTCCCGACGGTGAGATTTACTTTAAATAGAAATATGAAATCTTAATTTAGTTTCGACCCTACGAGATCTTAACATTGAGGTGCATAGTTGGCCATGTACTTTTTTTTGAATGACTGTATAATTTAACCCTCATATTTCATTTGCATTGAGACGATTGTACATATTTAAATGTTACTTGGGAATATTATTGTATATAAGATAAAAGTTAGATCCGCTCGGTGTGGCGGCTGTTCATGCTCTAGTGGGCATGATAGTAGAGGTCTGTGGCTAGAACTGTTAGAAATTTTATAGTCTTGCGTTGTCCTGGATGTTTGGAGTGGAAATTGTTAATTTTGGAGAGGCCGGAATGGCTATTTGTTTAAATTACAGGTTGATTTTGATAATACAGGTTTAATTGTACACGGGAAACCTCTTATTTATGGGAAGTTTCTGCCCAATTTTCTGTAAAAATACAGCCGGCATCCAGGGGCAATGGGCGGCTGTTCACGATCCCGATTTGGGGCGTGACAGTTCTATTAGTATCAGAGCCCTTGGTTTAGAGTTATGTTGTATAAAATGATTTGAAAACATTCTCAAATAACTTGGTTTTAAAAGTACTCAATGCATTAGAGAGTTTCATACAGTCATTTAAAGTCTCATATTTGGCCATAGGCATATAATTTCCTTTAGATTATGGAGTTGGATACATAACGTTTCTAACCCGTTATTTCGCATTCAAATGTTTTGAATTATAGTTCATTTTTTTAGGGGGTTAGTTACGGAGCAACTAACCCTAACTTTTGATTTCTATCTAATAACAATGTATTTTTTTCGCAGAATTATGCCACCTAGACGTGGTAGAAGAGGTGCTAGATTCGTCTCACTTGAGGGTCTTACGGTGCCTGATACGTCTAGTGCACCTGAGGCGCCACGAGTACCAGAGGTTGCTTCCTCTACTCGAGCACGCTCACCAGCACCACCCCCAGCACCTCCACCGGCTGTTACAGCCGAGATTCCTCCACCACCACTCGATGCCTTGAGGCAGTGGTAGGAGTAGTACAGTAGCTATGGGGCGCAGATCCACCACCTCCACTATAGACTCCAGCGACCGCACCTGCGGCCGTACCTGCTCCTTCGGCACCGATTCCTCCGTCGGTGGCTGGCCCTTCCGTTTCTACTCCGACCGATGAGGCGTCGGCTACTTTGAAACGCATCCACGAGCTCACTCAGTTGGTGAAAGAGTCTCGATAGCTCGGATGCACAGACTTTTCAGGATCCAGTGATATAGTAGCGGTGAAACACTGGATCAACAGGATTCGTAGAATTCTTACGGATTTGGGGTTGTCAGAGGAGCTCAGATTGAGAGTTGCTGAGAGACTCCTCAACGGAGATGCCCTCTCGTGGTGGGAGGCTATCCGTGACAGTGCTACATAGACCCTGCGTAGGAAGGACTTTCTACGAGAGTTCGACCGCAGGTATTTTACCCCGTTCTAGCAGGACTGGATGAGGACGGAGTTCCTGCACTTGCGTCAGGGGATGAGGTTAGTTTCAGAGTACGAAACTGAACTTAGACGACTAGCGGCCTTTGTCCCCGATATGGCTGCACCGGCTCAGATGAGGTTCAAGTTTGAAGATGGCCTCCAATTGAGTATCAAGAAGTATATGACGGTAACTTCCTCTTTGACATTATTAGAGGTGATTGATTCAGCCTATCGGGCGGAAGAGATCATCCGAGCATAGGCTAGACAGAGGGAGAGTCACCAGAAGAGGAAGACTGGGTCACAGGGTGGACAGTCATCGAAGAGGGGTAGAGGTTTTGGATATCCCGGAGGTTCTTCTAGCTTCAGACCAGCAGTACCGAGATAGGGACCTCGACCACAGGGTTTTGGAGCACCAGCCCCTAGTGGCTCTACACACTCTACTACACAGAGACTGCCTTTCTGCTGTAGATACAGTAGCCACCTTGCCTTTGGGGCATGTAGAGTACCAGTTACTTGCTTACAGTATGGAAAGAAAGTTCACGTTAGGAGTGTTTGCCCCGATTTAGGTCGAGGAGGATTAGCTTTACAGAGCCGTACTGGTACGTCTGGCACAGGCTAGTAGGGGGCACCTGCGCACTCAGCTCTTACCGCTCCTCGGATTGCAGCCGGGAGTAATACAGTGTCAGGCTCGTTGCGACAGCAGCCTAGGGCCCAACCTCGTGTGTTTGTGATGACACAGGAGGACGCACAGACAAACCCTGATATTATTATGGGTAATCCTCCCGTAGACCCCTCAGTGTAGTACTTTTGTTATAATTTCTGTATGATTTTTTTTGTATATCATAATGTCGATGAACAGTTTTGATTGGTTAAACCTTTCAAAGCTTAGCTAGTTTGATATATATATATATATTCGTTCACTTTTTCTTCGCATTTTAAATTTTGTTGATTTTTTTCTTACTTTTAGGTACCATGCGAATATTCGGTATCGACGCCAGTATTCTCATAGATACTGGTTCGAATTTTTCCTATGTGAGCTACACATTCGCTCACCATTCTGATAGACCTCTCTCGCCACTTGATGAGGAGATTATGGTAGTCACTCCTCTTGACAAGCATATCATTCGAGATACAGTCTATAGGGGCTGTGAGGTCGGTATTGGGGAGGTGATATTAGAATCAGATCTTATTTCGCTCCCTATCACGGATTTCGATGCCATCCTAGGGATAGATTGGCTGAGTTTACACCGGGCTTCCGTGGATTGTTTCATGAAGGAGGTTGAGTTCAAGAGGTCCGAGCAGCCATCGTTAGTATTTTGGGGCGAGAGACGAGTCTTGCCCCGCAATATTATCTCGGTTATGAAGGTCAAACGCTTGGTACGCCATGGTTATGTGGCTTATCTGGCGCCGACACCACCGTTGAGGGACCGAGGCTTGAAGATATCCCAGTGGTGCAGGAATTTTCAGATATGTTCCCCGAGTAGCTTCCCGGATTACCACCAGTTCGGAAGTTTGATTTCGAAATTGATCTAGTATCGAGGAGCAATCCTATTTCTACTCTGCCATACAGAATGGCGCCTGCTGAACTAAGAGAGCTTAGAACTCAGTTACAGGAACTTATGGACAAGGGGTTTATTCGCCCGAGCACCTCACCTTGGGGCGCTCCAGTGCTGTTTGTAAAGAAAAAGGATGGTACATTTTAGCTTTGTGTAGACTACAGGCAATTGAATAAAACCACCATAAAAAACAGATATCTCGTGCCATGTACAGATGATTTGTTTGATCAGCTGCAGGGAGCCAGGGTTTTCTCTAAGATTGATCTCCGTTCGGGTTATCATCAGTTGAGAATTCAGACCGAAAATGTGCCCAAGACAGCTTTTTCGCACCCGATACGGCCATTACGAGTTTCTAGTCATGCCATTTGGGCTAACTAATGTCACAGCTGCTTTCATGGATTAGATGAATCGAGTTTTTCACGACTACTGGATCGGTTCGTCATCGTATTCATCGATGACATCTTGATATATTCACGGAGTAATGAAGATCATGTTGAACACCTTCGGGTGGTATTGCAGATACTACATGAGAAGCAGCTATATGTCAAATTCTCAAAATGTGAGTTTTGGCTTAGACAAATTGGGTTCTTGGGGCACATTGTTTCTACGGAGGGTATTTATGTTGATCCGCTGAAGGTTCAGGCTATAGTGAAGTGGGAGTAACCACAAACAGTTACCGAAATTCGTAGTTTTCTTAGTTTGGCCGGGTATTATCGCAGATTTGTAGAGAGATTCTCCCGGATAGCTGCTCCGTTGTCGAGATTGACCCAGAAGGGGGTCAAGTTTGTTTGGGATGATCGTTGTGAGGCGAGCTTTCAGGAGCTCAAACAACGGTTGACATCCGCTCCTATTTTAGCCCTTCCCACTAATAGTAGGGAGTATACAGTGTACAGTGATGTTAGCCGACAGGGATTGAGTTGTGTTCTAATCAAGATGGTCGGGTTATTGCATATGCCTCGCGATAGCTGGAGAAACACGAGGTTAATTACATGACACATGATTTGGAGTTGGCAGCTATAGTCTTCGCATTGAAGATATGATGGCATTATCTTTATGGGGTGACCTGCAGGGTATTTACAGATCACAGGAGTTTAAAATATCTATTTACCCAAAAGGAGCTGAATTTTAGACAGAGGAGATGGTTAGAACTCCTAAAAAATTATGACCTCATTATTGACTATCATCTGGGCAACGCGAATGTTATAGCAGATGCCTTGAGTCAGAAGTCAGCATCATTCTCACAGTCGACAGAGAAAACCTACCTTTCTTGTTTAGTGGGACTCCGAGCCTTAGAAGTCAGTTTGACTAACGATGATCAGGGAGGCTTACTAGCTAGATTTGAGGTTAGGCCGACTTTGTTCGACCGTATCAGAGAGCTCCATAGTACAGATAAGGAGATTTAGGGTTTTGCGGATGGAGTCTGCAGAGCTGAGGGCGAAGACTTTAGAGTCCGTGATGATGGACTCGTGGTATTCAGAAACAGAGTGTGTGTCCCGGCCGATGGTGATCTTCGACGTGCTATCCTTGGGGAAGCGCATTTTTCTACATATGCTATGCATCCCGGGGGTACGAAGATGTACCGGACCATCAGAGGTAGCTATTGGTGGTCAGGCATGAAGAGGGATATAGTAGAGTTTGTAGCACGATACTTGGTGTGCCAGCAGGTGAAGGCCGAGCATCAACGTCCAGCGGGCACACTGCAACCTCTTCCCAATCATGAGTGGAAATGAGAGCATATTACTATGGACTTCATGATGGGATTGCTGCGGACTTCTATACGGCATGATGCAATTTGGGTGATTATCGATTTACTCACCAAATCTGCACATTTCATCCCTATCCGCGGTGACTATTCTTTAGAGGCGTTGACACTTCTCTACATTGATACCATAGTTCGACTTCATGGGGTGCCCGTGTCGATTGTTTCAGATAGAGACCCCAGGTTTACATCTAGGTTTTGGCCCAAGTTGCAGGAGGCATTGGGTATTAGATTGAATTTCAGTACGACATATCATCCTCAGACGGACGGCCAGTCTGAGGGGACCATTCAGACCCTTGAGGACATGTTGAGGGCATGTGTGATGAATTTCCGAGGTAGTTGGGATCGACACTTTCCACTGGTCGAATTTGCATATAATAACAGTTATCAGGTCAGTATAGGGATACCCCCGTATGAGGCACTGTATGGCAGGAAGTGCCGCACTCCGATATGCTGGGATGAGGTCGGAGAGCGACGTCTCAGCAGCGTTGAGTTGATTGAGCAAACAAAGGATAAAATTAAGGTTATCTGTGAGCGAATGAAAGCCGCCCAGGACAGACAGAAGACGTATGCTGATCGTAGGCAGCGACCTCTTGAGTTTGCTACGGGAGATATGGTTTTCTTGAGAATATCACTTTGGAAGGGAGTTATACGGTTCAGGCAGCGGGACAAGTTGAGCCCCAGATATATTGGACCCTTCCGTATCCTTCAGAGGGTCGGAAATGTGGCATATATATTAGAACTGCCAGATGAACTCTCCCGTCTTCACGACGTATTCCATATCTCAGTACTCATAAAATACTTGACCGATCCTTCTCATATACTTTAGCCTCCACCTCTTGAGTTACGAGAGGACCTTAGTCCTCCAGTTCAGCCCGTGACTATTCTAGATCGACAGGTTAAAAAGCTGCAGAGTAAGGAAATTTCATTGGTCAAAGTTTTGTAGAGGAGTGATCAGGTCAAGGAGGAGACCTAGGAGCCCGAGGAGACTATGAGGAGACAGTACCCCCATTTATTTACAGCTTAGTTCTCTTTTAGTTTCAATAACGAAACTTGATTTTAGGGGGTTAGAAATGTAACACCAGAGAAAAAAAAAAGAAAATCTGGATTAGGGCTAAAAAGCCCTGATCTCTTTTTTTTCCCCATCTCTCTCTCTCTCTCTCTCTCTCTCTCTCTCTCTCTTTCTCTTCTCCTCCGCCGCTGCCTTCTCCTCCGCCACGGCCTCTCCCTCCCGCCACCGCTTCCAGCCGTCGCTGCAACACCTTCCCGCGAGCACGATCTGCTGCCAGCACCCCAGAGCGCACGAACCCAGCGCGCCACAGCTCGCGATCTCCCGCGAGCCCTGCGCGCGAGCCAGCACGTGACCCGTCTGTGCGAGCGCGCACGCCTCACAGCGCGCAATCCTGTCCCGAGGGCACACCTCAACTCGCGAGAGCACGCTCCAGCTCGAGAGCGTGAGCCCTAGCCCGTGAGCGGGCCAGCCCACCAGCGGCCCAGGCCCAGTTCAGCCGCGGCCCACTGCAACCCGCGGCCTATTGCGGCCCGTGCACCCAATGTTGACCCACGAGCCCACTGCGGCCCGCGAAGCTTGTTGCAGCCAGCAAGCCGGGCTGAGAGCCCGCAAGCCGGGCTGAGAGCCCCCAAGCCGGGCTGAGAGCCCTCAAGCCCACCAGCGGGCCAGCCCACTAGCCCGCCAGCCCACCGGCCGCGAGCCCGTGACGGCCCGCGAACCCGCGACCAGCTGTTCCAAATTTAGTTGTTGTTAATATATTTGAAATTTGGAAATATTACAGGTTTTAGACTAACTCGACGGGCGAACGACAGTTAGCTCTGAAACCCGAGAAACCCTAGGTGAGAGAAATGCACCCATTTTGAAGTTTGAATAAATTTTGTTGATAAAATCCCTTATTAGGGTTTTAATTGATATAAAATTTGACGATTTGATTAGTTCTGTCTTTTGATGACTCGTTGAAAAATAGGGAGTGACCACCCTCCCTAAATAAGTGAGTAAGACTCTAATCTCTTGCATAAAATAGTAAAACATGTTTTCTGCCGTATTTTCGATAAAATATGCTTTGATATGCATTCGTTTGACGTATGATATTAAATTTAAAAATCTGTTTTGTGATTATTGGAGTGTCTTGAATTATATTTACAATAACTATGCATCCATGGTTTGAAATGAAACAATAATTGTGCAATTACTTGAAAATATATAAATTTCATTTTATACCGTTGCATTGATATACTGTTTTGAAATAAATTGATGAGACGTATTGGTACGCAAATTTAAAATGTTTTTGATGAACTATGTGGGTTGGATGCCCACTAGTTATGCGATGATGTGATGTTACTTGTGGGACGTTGTTCCCTGAGACGTTGTGCCCTTTATGATACTATGATGATTCCGTAGTTACGAAGGGCGTTTGTAGAGGCACGAGTTGTCCAGATACGCTTCTGCAGGAGGTATCCGCAAATGTCTTTTATTCTAAAGGCTATAGGCACGGCCGGTTGAACACACATAGGGGGAGGACGTGTGTGACGCCACCGTCTAGTACCGGGCAGGGTCCTATACAAGTTAATGAGTTAGTCCCAGCGAACTCATGACCAACGTCGGGGTAGAGAGCGTTTTAAAATCTATGCATAATAAAACCCCCGATACGTCTGTACTTGGTCACGGTTGACCTTTGTCAGGACTATTTTTTGCTCACTCTGATATTACTTGATTTTAAATGGATGCATACATGCTTGTTATCGTATGATTGACTAAATGATTTCAAATTGCTAAACACATCATGTTTTACTGCGAAATATAAATTTTTGTTTCAAATGATATTATTTGACACTCCAATGGTTCACCCATACTAGTTATGCTTGATGTTATCCCCCTCACTCACTGAGTATTTTCCCATGATACTCACCCCTCTCTTTTCCATCCTCAGACAGGTTTATTGTGATAGAGCGACGTTACAGGCTCTAGAGCGGATTTGGTGTTTCCGACGGTGAGATTTACTTTAAATATAAATATGAAATCTTAATTTAGTTTCGACCCTCCGAGGTCTTGACATTGAGGTCCGTAATTGGCCGTATACTTATTTTGGGATGATTGTATAATTTAACTCTCATATTTTATTTGCATTGAGGCGATTGTACATATTTAAATGTTACTTGGGAACATTATTGTATATAAGATAAAAGTTAGATCCACTCAGTGTGGCGACTGTTCATACTCTAGTTGGGCATGATAGTAGAGGTCTATTGCTAGGACTGCTAGAAATTTTATAGTTTTGCGTTGTCCTCGATGTTTGGAGTGGAAATTGTTAATTTTGGAAAGGCCAGGATGGTCAATTGTTTAAATTACAGGTTGATTTTGATAATATAGGTTTAATTATACACGGAAAACCTCCGATTTATGGGGAGATTCTGCTCGATTTTCTGTAAAAATACAGCCGGCATCCAGGGGCAACGGGCGGCTGTTCACGATCCCGGTCTGCGGTGTGACAAAAAGTCAGGTCCACCAATTTTGTGTAAATTTGATGTGGACTTTGATCATGTTGACCTGATCTAACTGTCTTTTAGAAATCATACAAAAAACTGCATTTCAATTTTGTCCACACATTTAACACATTGACCAATTTCAAAGGTTAGGTCCACCAATTGAGTGCAAAAACAGAATTGTGTCGATGTAAACTTATAACGTGTCGACACGGGCTGTTGATTCTTAAGCTAGGCATGTCGATATCTAATTAAAACAATGTTGACCCACCAGAATACGTCGACCAATTTATTCTTATGTATCCACCTATTTTAATTTGAAACATGACTTAAGTTCTCCCATGCCAACTTGATCAAGAAAGTCTATAATACAAAATTTTAAATTCAGGTCGATATATTGTTTAAAATTGTCGATCCGAAATTATCAAAAACCAAAATTTTTAAAACAAATTTGAAGACAACAGTCTTCTCTTTTCCTGTCTGTCTGTTTATTTCTATTCCTATCAAAATCTAAATTTTAAATTTACTCTTGATTGGTTAAAAAGAAAGCGGCATCAGTGAGAAAATGAAATTTCAACGTAATTTTAACGTGAAAATAGACACTATTGTATAATATTAATTGACGAATATTAATGACTAACGTTTGGTTTCAACAACCGTATAACGGATATATTCAATATAATAATTAATATTAGAGAGATGTGCTCTCTCAACAACTCATACACTCTATTTTTCACTTGAATTTCATTTAATTTTTTTTTTCAAGTGTAACCATTTGAAAAATCAAGTCTGTCTGATATGAGAATTAGAGTCTCACATCTTAGATATTTCTCTCTCACCTGTACTAAAGATTTCAAAAGACCAGAATGTGTCACCATTTTAGGTCTAGAGAGAACCAATTTGTATAGGATTAGTAAAGTAGTGTTTGTGAAAAAATATTGTAAAGGTTCAATTTGAACTTATTATCAAATTTGTATCATTAAATTGATAGTGAAAAATTTAAGAGGAGTCTAGAACTAGGCGTACACCAGATCTGATGAAACCACTATAAAAAGTTTGTGTATCTTTTATTTTTCGGTTAAACCACTAAACATCTCTATCATATTTTTCTTTTAATTCCTGTATAGTTAATTTTTTTTTTTTAAATATCTCTATTCAAGTATTTATCATCTTTAGTTGAATATCACCGTCCCCTTTAGTTGAATATCACAGGCAAAAAAAAAAAGGTTGCTGAAGGCCAATTGATCAAGGTTTCAGTGGCATTGTTTACGGTTCTCTCACGCATTCTATTCATTTTTCTAGATATCAAAGATAGAACAGATATCAACTAAGTTGATGACTAGATCATTTGTATTTCTTGGAGTTGGAAAAGGCTAGATGATCATTAAAAGAAGTTCTTGAACCTTGGTAGATAAGACCTTACTTTCATTCTTTTTTTTTTTCCATAAATGCAGACTTGCATACGCTGCTAATGAGCAGCTGAATTGTTGTGATTAGGGCATTGTATGAATCTCTCTGCAAGTCTACAATGAAGAATGTGAATACGAAAGAAATGAAGAATAAGCACAAGAAGAAGAAGCGCACATAGAAGAGAACAAAGCAACCACAGGACAAGTATTAGGTGAAATATTTTGATGTGAATGATCACATTTCTTGCTCCTTTTTTCCCCCACCAACTTGTGCTTAATTTATATGCCACCTCCTTGAACAATAGAAACATTACAAAATAATGTTTCTTTGGGTCAGTATGTTAGGTGAACATAAATGTGGTTGCTCACATCAGTTTCATTTAGGGACATGCATTTATCTCTATTTATTTTGCAGTAAAGAGCCAAAAGGAAAGAGAATTTTGACTGAAGGAAACATGGACAACGTCACCTAATTTGATCGTTTACAATTAAAAGAAGCTTTTATATGGAGGTATACTTTGACTGTTGGATTATGTCAACATCAAGGAAGAACTTTTTAAAGAGAAACGTCATTTGAATTGATTGTCTTCATATTGACATCAAAATTTTCTAGATGAAGGTACAATTTGAATATTATGATACAGCTAGAAAGCTTGTGAGACAAAGGCTGACCGGTTGATAAAGTAGTTAGAGACAAGTTAGTTTTTTTGTACATTTCATGCGTCAATATGGAGTTATGATCAGCTAAACTTTGATGTTATCTAATATGTTTTAGCTGTTTGATCTTCATTTTTGAACTTCTTTTGCCGGTAGGTTCACCCAGCTTTCATTCTGGTTTTGTTGATTTGGAAGGAAATGAAGAATTTCGAGGATGAAGTAAGAGTGAGAATCAATGGATCACATGATCACTGGAAGAAGAGAGTTGAATGGCTAAGTAAGAAACAGACGGGAAGCTCTAGACTGGCAAATCATGATTCCTTGAGTAAAGTTCATGGCATGAACTCTGACCTCTACAGGGCAGCATCAAGAGGTGACATAAATGGTTTGCTTGATCTCTTCGAGTCATTTGATCAAAGTGATGCACAACATTCTCTTTCGGAACTACTCTACCAGACAAGCCCTCAACTGAATACTGTTCTTCACTTGCTTCTACTGTCAAGAAGTCATGCACTAAAAGATATTCAACATAATTCTCAAGTCCTTCATGTGATGGAGTTTATAAGCAACCAATGCCCTGCTCTTCTCACCAAGACCAACTATGAAGGAGATACAGCACTTCATATCGCTGCAAGAGGTGGGCATGTCGAAGAGGTTAATGTATTCATCCAAGGTAGAAAGGACCATGCAGGTTTGGATGGCAATATATTGCTGATTCAAAATGGATTGAGAAATACTCCATTGCATGAGGCCTTGATGTACCATCATCTAGCAGTAGCTGAGTTGCTGTTTAATGCTGCCCCGGAAGTATGTAATTATGCGAACAGGGAAGGCAGGTGTCCCTTATACCTTGCCGCTAAAGAAGGGTATGAAGGACTTGTGGAGAAGATGCTTGATGTTAGTCTCAGGCATGAAGCTCTTGGCAAGTCACCTGTGTATGCTGCAATCGAAGGAAAAAAACTAGGTAAATTCAACATCTCAATTTTTCATTTTTCTTTATTATGTCTGTCCTGATAACTGGCTTAACTACAATAGCCTTCTCCAACCACATGATCTAGAAATCACATAGCGATGTTATAAAAAGAAAACCTGGTTTTAACGGAAATATGAAGGCACTCACGTAGGTGTGACAAATCGGCTGCCTAGAACTTTGTGTCCCTTAATATGGTATAGGTGTTTATAACTCAACCTAACTTTCTTTTCTGATTGGCTTTTCACACCATCATTATAGGCAAAACATTAAGCACAATGAATTGAATTGTATTTTAAAACTTTGTGGTGGTAGAACCTATCCTTATTGTCCAAGCTTAGGTTTTATATACACAAAATGGTGTGCTCTCAAATCTGCAGAAGTTCTGAAGATGATATATAAGAAGCAGCCAGCACTGTTCAGGCTTAAAGATGAAGAGAACAGGACACCCCTCCACTGGGCAGCATATGAAGGTTACCTTGATGGAGTTCACTACATGTTAGAGCACTCTACTTTAGACATATACGAAGCTGACAAAAATGGATCATACCCAATTCACTTGGCATCAAGTGAAGACCATGTTGACATAATCCAACAGTTGGTGAAGTACTGCCCGGACTCAAAGGAATTGCTTAATGGAAAAGGCCAAAATATTTTCCATGTTGCAGCTGCGAGAGGAAAGTTTGATGTGGTAAATTACTTGCTTAAAGGGCTAGAACATGTGAAGCTTATGAATGATAAGGATGCAGAGGGTCAAACTCCTCTACATTTAGCCATCATACACTGTCGGCCGAGGATTGTTTTTGATCTGGTCATGGACAAGCGGCTAGACATGACAGTAGTGAACAATGAAGGCTCAACTGCCCTTGACATTGCTGAAAGGTGCTGGCAAAGACAGGCATCATTCCGAGAGGTATGACTTCTAATTTTTTGGCATCAAAACTGCAAGAGATTCAAAACTAGATTTTATCAATAGGAACTGAAAATACATTAAGCATTTAAAGAAACAAATAATGTATAAAAATTTGAACATAAAACCACATATTCCCTGTCAACAAGCATAATTTTCTCCTCTGTCAATGCAGGTCCTCATGTTTGTAGTACTGAAATCTTCGGGTGCAGTGAAAGCACCCCGCATGAATTTTTCTGAAGGACACAAGGAGGGTGACAATATGGATAATAGTCTGCACAATATCAAGGATAAACACAAGGACAAGGTTAGCACAATCATGTTGGTGGCTACACTTGTTGCAACTGTAACATTTGCAGCAGGTTTCACAGTGCCTGGAGGAACTGACATACTTGGGCCTCATGTAGGCAGGGCAACTATGCTTGACAGTTGGTACTTCTCTATGTTTGTGATCTGTGACAATGTAGCTCTCTATAGCTCAGTAACAGTAGTCATTACCTTGATGTGGGCACAGTTGGGAGACATTCGCATTGCTAGTAGTGCTCTCAAATTGGCATTTCCTCTATTAGGGATATCACTTATAACCATGTCTCTAGCATTTGCAGCCGGTGTCTACCTAGTGGTAAGCGATTTACAATGGCTTGCTAATATGATCTGGATCATGGGGCTGCTTTTCCTCATCTCTCTCATGCTCCAATTTACGCCACTGTGGTTCCCATTTTCCACACATGCTCGCTATATAAACTACATTACTCACTACCCTTTTTGGATATTGATGAGGTCCAAGATGTTTAATGTTGATTCAGAGTAGGGAGATTAATTTTTGCTACCCTTGAGGTTTGTCTTTTTGACAAATATATTGAGGCGTAAAGCAGCATTGGCTTTGTATCTTATCAGCATGTATTGTGGTTTCGTTGGGGGTAGGTACCTTACCACTAATATATTTTGCAGGCTCAAGTATTGTACTATTTTGTGAGATAAGACTTAGCTTAAGGTAATGTATGCATCCTTTTGTTGCATCCTTCTTCTGAGAGAGTATGTACTAAGCCATCTTCGTTGTCTTGACGACTGCTGTCAGTTTTTCTTCTCATTGCAACGAACAAATAAAAGGAAGTGCCTAATTCAGGAGGCCAGCGTAATCACTTTCATGTCTTACAATCCTAATAACGCCTTGCATTAGGTTTTTCTTTCTTTTTTTTTTTTAGATGTAATAAGCTCTGTAGTTGGGCAATAGTTGGGCAATTAAAACTATGGTCATTTTCTGCTGATGTTTGTCAACTAAAACGGGCACCACAGCTTACAAAATGCAAATGCTGCAAAAGCATGGAATTTACCCAAAAATTCACTTTTCCTGGCCTTGAAAAATAAGTGAATTAGAAAGAAAGATGGTGGTAATGACTCAGAATTGTTAAGAACACTAAGATTTTTTCTAAGAAGTTAAAGTTTGATTAAATGTAATAATGTTTTCTAGTATGTATGATTCATGAATAACTCTTAGTATTCATAGAAACTTCTAGAATTCTTAAAATATTTCTTTGAATATTACGAACCTATTAAATATAAATTATCTCTTGATGTGTAGAGATCTCTTATAAGTATTCTTGTATTCAAGTATTTTGTATGTATGCAATGATGCAATTAAGAAAATAAGAGAAGAACAATTTCAACTCCTCAAAATTTTTGTCATATGGTATCAGTGCACAAAGTTTACTACAACAAAAGGTGAAACCAGCAAAATGGTCCTCCAATAATTTTCTCGGAGCAGGTCCTCCTCAGTTTTCTGGGGAAAATTATCACATTTGGGCCATTAAAATGAAAGCTTATTTAATGGCTCTAAATCTATGGGAAGCTATAGAAGATGAAGGAGAACCAGAACCTCTAGGAGCTGATCCAACCATATCACAGATAAGGACTTATGAAGAAAAAAAGGCAAGGAGACCAATAGCTTTAACATGCCTTCATTCAGCATTATCTGATGCTATCTTCACCAGAATCATGGCATACCAGACACCAAAGGAAGTGTGGGACACATTAAAGGAAGAATGTGAGGGAAATCAATGGGTGAAGACTATCAAACTTCTTACTCTTAAAAGGGAGTTTGAAATGTTAAAAATAAAAGAAGGGGAGTTGATTAAAGAGTACTCATCTAAACTCCTAGATCTGGTTAATAAGATTAGATTGATGGGAGAAAATTTTCTAGATACAAAGGTAGTGGAGAAAGTCCTTGTAAGCCTACCTGCAAATGTAATACCCAATTTAAAAAAAATAAAAAATAAATAAAAAATAAAAAACAAAATTAGGGCTTAAAGCCCAATTTTCTCTCTCTCTTTTCCCCTCTCTTCTCTCTTCTCTCTCCCTCTTCTTCTCTCCCTTTTTCTTCTCTCTTTTTCCCTTCTCCCCGCCGCCGTGTCTCTTCCCCTCCCGCTGCCATCCTCCGCCGCGAGCGACCGCCCGATCACAGCCGTGCGATCATCTCCGCACGAGCGCTAGCGACACCGCGCAGTCTTCCTCGTGAGCGCGCGAGCGCTGCAGCGCGACCCTCCCTCGCGTGAGCACGCGATCGCTCGAGCACGCCGTAGCACAAGCCCCTGCGCGCCCCTGTGCGGTCCCTGCACCAGCTCGCACTTGCGCGCCCCAACGCGAGCACCGGCGCACCCCAGCGCGTCCCAGCGCGTCCCAGCGCGATCCAGCCTAAGCGCGAGCAGCGCTCGAGCAGCGCGCGAACCGCGTACGAGCAGCGCTCGAGCAGCGCGCGAACAGCGCGCGAGCAGCGCTCGAGCAGCGCGCGAACAGCGCTCGAGCAGCGCGTGAGCAGCCGCGATCCCCAGCTCGCGATCCCCAGCGCGCGATCCCAGCGCGACTCAGCACGCCCCAGCACGAGCGCGAGCGCTCCAGCGTGCGACCCACAGCGCGAGCAGCGCACGATCCAGCTTACGAGTGCGCTTCAGCGCGTGAGCCAGCGCCAGCGCCAGCACGAGCGCGAGCGCGCTCCAGCGCGTGATCCGGCTTGCCAGGCCGCAGGCCCACCAGCCGCAGACCCATCAGGCCCGCCGGCCCACCAGGCCCGCCAGCCCGCCAGCCCGCGGCCCACAGCCCGCGACGGCCCGTGGCAGTCCGTGAGCCTCTGCGAAGGTAAATGACTCTAAGTTTCGATTTTTCGCACTTGGGTTTCGAATGTCTTTAGTAATTGGACTTAAATTGTTCGCAATTGTTTCAAATTTGGAAACATTCAGGTTTTAGACCAAACCGACGGGCGAACGAAAGCTAAATTCGAGATCCGAAGAATCCTAGGTGAGAGAAATGAAATCTCTTCAACCCTTGAATAAACCTTGTCAAATTAGGTAGCATTAGTTGATTTGTTTATAAATTGAGGAATTTAGGGTTCGTACGAAATTAAGAAAAACGATAAACCCTGAAATAGTCGGAAATTGATGAAAATCGTGATGACTTGATTAGGTTGGCTTTCTTGGTGACTCGATTGAGGGGCGCTTTGTTTTGCGTATTTTGGTGTTATTGGGGAGTGCGCTACCTTCCCCAAAACTGTGAGTGGGATTTATTTCAATACTTTTGTTTAATATGTAAATCCTGTTTTACAACATTTTAATAATGAGCATGATTTGTCGTATGTTGGAAATGTTTTGACTGATTTTAAAATTGACTTTTGTGAACCGTTGGAGTGTCCAAAAACTGTATTGAATTATGAAATTATGCATCCATGTGGTTGAAATGTATAATGTGCCATTTTATGCTCTATGTTGCATTGGTTTATGAACCTGACTTCGGCACATTTTGATGTGATATTGATTTTGGCTTTGAGAGCTTTGATATGTACTGTTCCGTAGTACGAAAGACACCGTGAGAGGCGCTTTGGTGGCGTCCGGATATGCCTAGGCCTGGGGTATCCCACGAGTTGTCGTGATTTGATTATCTACACGGTACTAGCCAGGTTGAACCCGAAAGGGGGAGGATTTGGATTTGGATTAGATATCCTCTCCAAGTCTAGCACCTGGACGAGGTTCGTCGCCAACGCCGGGGTAGAGAGCACTTTAAAGAAATTTGCATATAACACCCTCGGTGCGCCTGTCATAGGTCGCGGTAGACCTCTGCCAGGACATTTTCGGCTGGCAGCTCTATGATTTTAATGACAGTGCTTTGGATGCATATTTGACTTGAAAATGCGTGAAATGATATATTGTTGAAATGAAGAGCATGATGATTTGAAATATGATTTATATACTTATGTTTTGACACTCCAGTTTCATACTCCATATTTGATGACTGCATTGACCCACTCACTCACTGAGTATTCTCTCCCGAGTACTCACCCCTCATTTCCCTTTTGTTTCAGAGATAGTATTTGACAAGGAGTGTCGCTTTTAGGACGCTCAGTATCTTTGGGAGATCAGGCCTGGACTTGAGGAGTCATTGTGTATTTCCGCTGCAAAAATTTATATTGGTGATGTATTTGTATTCTGAGGTCTATAGATGACCATTTTTATAATTCTGGGATGACTGTATAAATATGGACATTTAAATTGTGGAACTCTCATATCACTGCATGACATTGCATTGAGGCATTTTTTTTTCGTTGCGTCTGTATTTGGGAATGTGTCATGTCTTAGAATTGTCCTCTAGGATCGCTCGGTGCCTCCTCTAAATCACAGGAGGGGCGACTGGCGGCTGTCCATGCCTTTGACGGGGGCATGGCAGTAGAGGTCTGTGGTTAGGACTGTGGAGAATTGTTTGTTAGCCTTGCGTTGCCCTGGATTGTGCAGTAGGATGATCTGATTTGTTGTTGAGGATAATATATGCATTTTGAGGCCGGGATGGCCCCTTTTGGACAGGTAACAGGTTTATTTTAATATGGGAGACCTCCGATATATGGGGAGGTTCTGCCCGATTTTCTGTAAAAATACAGCCGGCATCCTGGGTAACGGGCGGCTGCTCACGATCCCGGGTCGGGGCGTGACAGTTGGATTGGTATCAGAGCGACTTGGTTAAGAGCTATGTAGGAAGAGAGTCTTGAAAACATTCCCGAATAAATTGGTTTTTAAAGTCCTCAATGCATAAGAGTTTCATACAGTCATAAAGTCCCAGTGCATGGTCATAGGCATATGAGTTCATCTATTTTAGGGGGTTAGATACGGTTGTATCTAACCTAACTTGCTACATTCTTCTCCTATTGAACTAAGACTCTCATCCTTTTGTGAAGGTAGCCATGCTATGATTAGTCCAAAATTCTTGAACCGTGCCTATTCTTTTTATGATAATAAACATCTTTCTCTTGCAGAATTATGCCACCTAGACGTGGAAGGAGAGGTGCTAGATTCGTATTGCTTGAGGGTCTGTTAATGCCAAATGCACCTCGGGCACCCGAGACCCCACGAGTACGAGAGGACTTAGACGAGCCGGAGGATCGTACCTCGACTCGCGTGCCACCACCGGCACCTACTCAGCCAGCTGCTCAGGCTGAGACTCCTGTACCCACACTCGACGCCTTTAGGCAGGTGTATGAGTGGTACGCTTCGCATGGGGTTCAGATTCCGCCCCCACCACCTCCTACAGCGGCGCCTGCACCTGCAGGGCTTGGTGATGCTGCGGCAGCCAAGCATTGGATCAACCGCACCCGCAGGATTCTGACCGATCTGGGGATTGGAGAGGAGCTCTGCCTGAAAGTGGCAGAGCGATTATTAGAGGGAGAGGCCCTCTCATGGTGGGAGACCCTTACTTATGAGGCAATAGAGCCACTGAGGTGGGACGACTTCCTTCGGGAGTTTGACCGCAGATTTTTCCCACTCTACCAGCAGGACCGGATGAGGTCAGAGTTGGGACGGCTTACACAGGGGTCCAGATCTGTCTTGGAGTATGAGGCAGACATGCGGAGACTAGCCGCATTTGTACCAGATCTGGCCACACCTCAGTATTTGCGCTTCAAGTTTGAGGACGGTCTTAGCCTCAGCATAAAGAGGTATATGACTGTTACTCCACAGTTTACACTGGTTGAGGTGATAGACTCTGCTCACCGCGCGGAGGCTTTGGTCCGCGCTGAGACTAGGCAGAAAGAGAGCAGAGAGCAGAAGAGAAAGGAGAAGTCTCATTTTGCGGAGAATTCCAAGAGGGGCAGGGGATCCAGTTCGTACAGAGGCGGATTTGGATCTGGATTTCTTGAGCTGGGACGGGGACAGTACTCCCAGGGGTTTAGACAGCCCACACCGACTCACCCTGCACAGTTTACTACTCAGCGGCACCCTTATTGCCGCAGGTGCAGTCAGTCCCATCCGAGCGGAGCTTGTTCAGTGACGGTCACTTGCTTCCACTGTGGGAAGCCGGGGCATATTAGGAGTTTTTGCCCTGAGTTAGGACTCGAATGACAGAGTTTATTGAGCCGCACTAGTACTCTTCGTTTGGGACAGCAGGGGCAGCCTGTTCGGCCAGCAGTTTCTACTCCCAGGGTGACCACTGGGAGTAACACAGTGCAGACTCAGGCACGACAGCAGCCTAGGGCTCAGGCCCGGGTTTATGCCATGATGCAGGAGGACGCCCAGGCGAACCCCGACATCATCATGGGTACTCCTCCTTCTGATCCTGTAGAATAGGATCTCTATTCATATTCTCACTTCTTTTGAGGATGTCAGCATTGTATCAGTCGTATGGGTATTGTATGTTGTGTTCCCTTTTGTCGACATGATACTACTCTGACATTTTTGTACACCGAGATTGTAGAAGCCCTAGAGGCTCAACTATTTTGACATATATATATACATGTCAAGTTTGAAATTATTCTAAGTCTATGTGCATTTTGTTCAATGATAGGTACTCTACCCATTTTCGGAATAGATGCTCGTATCCTTATTGACACGGGGTCTAATTATTCGTATGTGAGCGATAAATTCTCCCGACACTCTGACAGACCGCTCTCACCTTTGGACGAGGAGATATCGGTCATCACTCCTCTGGGTGAGCAGATTGTGCGCGGCACAGTGTATAGAGAATGTGAGATCAAAGTTGGGGATACAGTGCTGAAAGCAGATCTAATCCCCCTCGCCATGATTGATTTTGATGCCATCTTGAGGATGGATTGGCTACATGTGCATCGGGCTTCAGTTGACTGCTTTAAGAAGCTGGTGGAATTTCGAAGACCCGATCGGCCAGTGTTGATTTTTGAAGGCGAGAGGCGGGTTTTACCCCGCTGTGTCATTTCAGTTTTGGAGGCCAGACACATGATTCGCCGTGGATGTGCGATTTACCTGGCTCATATCATTGACACCACTGCTCAGGGACCGAGACTGGAGGATGTCCCAGTGGTACAGGACTTTCCTGATGTTTTCCCCGATGAGCTGCCCGGACTACCACCTGTTCGGGAGTTTGATTTTGAGATCGATTTAGCTCCGGGGACTACCCCTATCTCTATGCCGCCATACAGGATGGCGCCGGCTGAGCTGAGAGAGCTCAAGGTCCAGCTACAGGAGTTGCTGGATAAGGGGTTTATCCGTCCTAGCACGTCTCCGTGGGGTGCACCGGTGTTGTTTGTGAAAAAGAAGGACGGCACATTTCGGCTATGTGTAGATTATAGACAGCTGAACAAAGTTACCGTTAAAAATCGATACCCACTACCACGTATTGATGATCTCTTTGATCAATTACAGGGTGCCAAAGTATTCTCGAAGATAGATCTCCGGTCGGGTTACCATCAATTGCGGATTAGGGCCGAGGATGTGCCTAAGACGGCTTTCCGCACCCGATACGGACATTATGAGTTTTTGGTCATGCCGTTTGGGCTGACTAATGCCCCTGCCGCATTTATGGACCTAATGAACCGAATTTTTCATGATTATTTGGATCGGTTCGTCATTGTTTTTATTGATGATATCTTAGTCTACTCGCGGAGTGATGATGAGCATGCTCAGCACCTTAGGGTGATTTTGCAGACTCTTCGTGAGAGACAGCTTTATGCAAAGTTCACTAAGTGTGAATTTTGGTTGCGGCAGATTGGTTTTCTTGGCCATGTAGTTTCTGCGGAAGGTATCTTTGTTGATCCGCAGAAAGTTGAGGCTATCTTGAGATGGGAGCAGCCACAGACAGTGACTGAGATCAGGAGTTTTCTTGGTCTAGCCGGGTATTACCGCAGATTTGTAGAGGACTTTTCTCGAATTGCTGCTCCGTTATCTAAATTGACGCGAAAAGGTGTAAAGTTTGTATGGGATGATCGTTGTGAGGTGAGCTTTCAGGAGCTCAAACAGCGATTGACGTCCGCTCCGATTCTAGCCCTTCCCACGAGTAGTCGAGAGTATGTGGTGTACAGTGACGCCAGCAGGCAGGGATTGGGTTGTGTATTGATGCAGGATGGTAGAGTTATCGCCTATGCTTCGCGGCAGCTAAAGAAGCATGAGGTGAATTATCCTACGCACGATTTGGAGTTGGCAGCCATAGTCTTTGCGCTAAAGATATGGCGCCACTATTTATATGGGGTCACATGCAGAGTGTTTACAGATCACAAAAGTCTAAAGTATCTGTTCACTCAGAGGGAGCTGAATTTGAGGCAGCGGAGATGGTTAGAGCTGCTAAAGGATTATGACCTCATTATTGATTATCATCCGGGCAAGGCTAATGTGGTGGCTGATGCCTTGAGTCGGAAGTCATCTTCCTCTTCTCAGACTACCGAGAGTACTTATCTCTCGTGTTTATTGGGACTCCGAGCTTTGGGAGTCAGGTTGGCTAGTGATGATCAGGGAGCTATACTAGCCAGATTTGAGGTTCGACCGAGTTTGCTCGATCGTATCAGGGAGTTTCAGCAGAGTGACGAAGAGCTCCGAGGTATTTATGAGAAAGCCAGCAGAGGTGATATTGACGACTTTAGAGTTCGCAAGGATAGACTGTTGGTTTTTCGAGATCGAGTATGTGTACCGGCAGATAGTGATCTCCGCAGGGCTATTCTTGAGGAGGCTCATTCATCTGCCTATGTTTTACATCCCGGTAGTATTAAAATGTACCGCACCATCAGAGACAGTTATTGGTGGTCGGGTATGAAACGGGAAATTGCAGAATTCATTGCTTGTTGCCTTGTATGTCAGCAGGTGAAGGCTGAGCACCAGCGTCCAGCTGGCACTTTGCAGTCCCTTCCCATTCCTGAGTGGAAGTGGGAGCATATCACGATGGATTTTGTAGTGGGATTACCGCGGACTTCGGCACAGCATGATGCTATTTGGGTGATAGTTGACCGACTTACTAAGTCCGCATATTTCATCCCGATTAGGGGTGATTACTCGCTTGAAAGGTTGGCACGCCTCTATATTGATATGATTGTGAGACTACATGGGGTTCTAGTGTCGATAGTATCAGATCGAGACCCCAGATTTACATCCCATTTTTGGCCCAGTTTGCAGGAGGCTTTGGGTACTAGACTGAATTTCAGCACAGCGTATCACCCCCAGACAGATGGTCAGTCAGAGAGAACTATTCAGACTTTAGAGGACATGCTTAAGGCATGTGTTATGGATTTCTGGGGGAGTTGGGATCGGCATCTTCCGTTGGTGGAATTCGCCTATAATAATAGTTATCAGGCGAGCATTGGCATGCCACCTTACGAGGCATTGTATGGGAGGAAGTGTCGTACCCCGTTGTGCTGGGATGAGGTTGGTGAGCGATGACTCACCAATGTTGAGCTGGTAGAGGAGACGAAAGAGAAAGTGAGGATTATCCGTACGCGGATGAAAGCTGCCCAGGATAGACAAAAATCCTATGCAGATCGTAGGCGGCGACCTCTAGAGTTTACTGTGGGATCATAGCCAGCACGAGCACGAGCGCGCTCCAACGCGTGATCCGGCTTGCCAGGCCGCAGACCCATCAGGCCCGCCGGCCCACCAGGCCCGCCAGCCCATCAGCCCGCCAGCCCGCGGCCCACGGCCCGCGACGGCCCGTGGCAGTCCGTGAGCCTCTGCGAAGGTAAATGACTCTAAGTTTCGATTTTTCGCACTTGGGTTTCGAATCTCTTTAGTAATTGGACTTAAATTGTTCGCAATTGTTTCAAATTTGGAAACATTCAGGTTTTAGACCAAACCGACGGGCGAACGAAAGCTAAATTCGAGATCCGAAGAATCCTAGGTGAGAGAAATGAAATCTCTTCAACCCTTGAATAAACCTTGTCAAATTAGGTAGCATTAGTTGATTTGTTTATAAATTGAGGAATTTAGGGTTCGTACGAAATTAAGAAAAACGATTAACCCTGAAATAGTCGGAAATTGATGAAAATCGTGATGACTTGATTAGGTTGGCTTTCTTGGTGACTCGATTGAGGGGCGCTTTGTTTTGCGTATTTTGGTGTTATTGGGGAGTGCGCTACCTTCCCCAAAACTGTGAGTGGGATTTATTTCAATATTTTTGTTTAATATGTAAATCCTGTTTTACAACATTTTGATAATGAGCATGATTTGTCGTATGTTGGAAATGTTTTGACTGGTTTTAAAATTGACTTTTGTGAACCGTTGGAGTGTCCAAAAACTGTATTGAATTATGAAATTATGCATCCATGTGGTTGAAATGTATAATGTGCCATTTTATGCTCTATGTTGCATTGGTTTATGAACCTGACTTCGGCACATTTTGATGTGATATTGATTTTGGCTTTGAGAGCTTTGATATGTATTGTTCCGTAGCTACGAAGGACACCGTGAGAGGCGCTTTGGTGGCGTCCGGATATGCCTAGGCCTGGGGTATCCCACGAGTTGTCGTGATTTGATTATCTACACGGTACTAGCCAGGTTGAACCCGAAAGGGGGAGGATTTGGATTTGGATTGGATATCCTCTCCAAGTCTAGCACCTGGATGAGGTTCATCGCCAACGCCGGGGTAGAGAGCACTTTAAAGAAATTTGCATATAACACCCTCGGTGCGCCTGTCATAGGTCGCGGTAGACCTCTGCCAGAACATTTTCGGCTGGCAGCTCTATGATTTTAATGACAGTGCTTTGGATGCATATTTGACTTGAAAATGCGTGAAATGATATATTGTTGAAATGAAGAGCATGATGATTTGAAATATGATTTATATACTTATGTTTTGACACTCCAGTTTCACACTCCATATTTGATGACTGCATTGACCCACTCACTCACTGAGTATTCTCTCCCGAGTACTCACCCCTCATTTCCCTTTTGTTTCAGAGATAGTATTTGACAAGGAGTGTCGCTTTTAGGACGCTCAGTATCTTTGGGAGATCAGGCCTGGACTTGAGGAGTCATTGTGTATTTCCGCTGCAAAAATTTGTATTGGTGATGTATTTGTATTCTGAGGTCTATAGATGACCATTTTTATAATTCTGGGATGACTGTATAAATATGGACATTTAAATTGTGGAACTCTCATGTCACTGCATGACATTGCATTGAGGCATTTCTTTTTCGTTGCGTCTGTATTTGGGAATGTGTCATGTCTTAGAATTGTCCTCTAGGATCGCTCGGTGCCTCCTCTAAATCACAGGAGGGGCGACTGGCGGCTGTCCATGCCTTTGACGGGGGCATGGCAGTAGAGGTCTGTGGTTAGGACTGTGGAGAATTGTTTGTTAGCCTTGCGTTGCCCTGGATTGTGCAGTAGGATGATCTGATTTGTTGTTGAGGATAATATATGCATTTTGAGGCCGGGATGGCCCCTTTTGGACAGGTAACAGGTTTATTTTAATATGGGAGACCTCCGATATATGGGGAGGTTCTGTCCGATTTTCTGTAAAAATACAGCCGGCATCCAGGGTAACGGGCGGCTGCTCACGATCCCGGGTCGGGGCGTGACAGCAAAGTTTGAATCAAAGGTGTCAGCTATTGAAAAATTATGTGATCTTAAAGCCTTGAAAATTGCTGAACTCATTAGCAAACTTCAAACTTATGAACAAAGGATACTAACTCGTGAGAATGAAGTTGTTGAAGGAGCATTTCAAGCAAAGCAAATAGGAAGGCCAGGCAAAAAGGAAGCCAAGAAACCTACAAAGGAAAATCTTGGTAAAGGCAAAAATGGTCAGAATTCACAAGAACAAGGGAGAAAGGGAAAATTTCTCACCTGTAGTCATTGTCATTGAACAAATCACAAGGAGGAGGATTGTTGGTTCAAAGGCAAGCTACCTGTTCAGTATAGGTTTTGCAAAAAAATGGGTCATATTGAGAAGAATTGCAGACAGAAGCAAAAGCAAGGCCAAGAAAAGCCATTTCAAAAGGCTAACTTCACTGAAGAAGAGGCGGAGCCAAAAGCAAGCCTGTTTATGGTTGTGCAAGAGACACATGAATTGCTAGCTGTACTTGATTTATTGAGAGTGGCTGCACAAATCATATGGCTAAAGATAAAGCTTTGTTCATGAATCTGGACAAAACCAGCAAGATAAAAGTCAAGCTTGGGAATGGACGATTGTGGAGTCTCATGGAAAAGGATCTATCATGGCTCAAACTAAACAAGGTACTAAATTTATCCATGATGTTTTATTTGTGCCTTCTCTTGCTCAAAATTTATTGAGTATGACTCAAATGGTGAAAAATGGTTATTCATTATTTTTTAAAAGAATGACATGCTTCATTTATGATGATGCAAATGTACTGGTAGCAAAATTGCCAATGGTGGACAAATACTTTCCTTTAAATTGGGCTTGTGAAGGAGTTAATTTTGTTAAAGAAGATGAATCAAGGTTGTGGCATTGTAAATATGGTCATTGCAATTATAATGCTTTGACTCAATTGTGGAGGCAAATTTTGGTGAGATTTATGCCTGAAGTAAGAAGACATGATGGTGTTTGTAGCTCATGTCAAATGGGGAAGCAACACAGGGAGCCTTTTCCGGCAACTTCAAAATGGCGAGCTAGTGAAAGGGTTCAACTAGTTCATAGTGATGTTTGTGGACCTATGCAAACAGAGTCCATGAGCAAAAACAAGTATTTTGTGCTCTTTGTTGATGATATGACACGAATGACTTGAATTTATTTTATAAGAAATAAATCACAGGTTTTTTAAGTGTTCAAGAAGTTCAAAATACTAGTTGAGATTCAAAGTGGGTGCAAACTCAAGGTTTTAAGAACTGATAATGGAATGGAGTATAATTCTAAAGATTTCAAAAAATTTGTGAAAATGCTGGTATTCATCAACTTACAAATGCATATACTCCTGAGCAAAATGGAGTGGTGGAGAGAATAGAGTCGTAGTGGAAATGGTTAAAGCAATGTTGGATGGAAAGAATATGTCAAATCAGTTTTGGGCTGAGGCGGCATATACTACAGTTTATCTATTGAATAAGTTGCCAACAATTGCAGTACAAGGAAAGACACCAATAGAAGCTTGGAGTCAAGTCAAGCCATCTGTGAAGCACATGAGAGTATTTGGCTCATGCTGCTATGTGCATGTTCCTGCTGCTAGAAGAACAAAATTAGATAGAAAAGCATAAGTAAGGATTTTCTTAGGATATGTTTCAATGCCAAAGGGCTATAGAATTTATAATTTGAAGGAGAAGAGAGTGATGATCAGCAAGGTTGTTGTAGTAGATGAAAATTAATTTTGAAATTGGAATTCAAATAAGGTTGAGTAGTAAAATAATGAAATTCCAATTGATAATTTGGTTTCCAGTTCAAAAGGCCATTTTTCAGCTTCTTCAAACAACCACAAAGAGGAATTAAATGATAATGATGATGATGATTTAGAGAAAATAAAAACAAGGAGTCTTGTTGATATTTATGAAAGATGCAATTTGATGGTAGAAGAGCCTGTAAATTTTGAGAAAGCTTACAAGAATGTTGGATGGGTTAATGCAATGCATGAGGAGATGAAAATGATACAGAAAAATGGAACTTGGGAATTAATTCCCAGACCCAAAAATAAAAATGTATTGGGGCTGAAATGGGTTTATAGAGTTAAACTCAATCTAGATGGTTCTCTCAATAAATTGAAAGCAAAATTGGTAGTCAAAGGGTATGCTCAACAGTAAGGGACAGATTACAGTTAAGTTGTTACACCAGTGGCTAGACATGACACCATTAAATTTTTATTAGCTCTTACTGCTCAATACAGGTGGAAGGTATATCATTTAGATGTAAAATCAGCATTTCTAAATGGTGAGATACAGGAGGAGATCTTTGTTGAACAGCCCCAAGGTTATAAAGTTTCAAATGGAGATGGTATGGTGTATATGCTAAATAAGGCTTTGTATGGCCTTAAACAGGCTCCAAGAGCATGGTATAGTAAGATTGATGCTTATTTTACTGAATGGGAGCATGACAGAAGCTACATTGGATACAAAGAAGGAGAAGAATGAGAAAATGGTGATTGTTTCATTATATGTTGATGATCTCTTGATAACAGGAAATGATGAAAGTATGATTATGGAATTCAAAAGCAAAATACAAGATGTGTTTGAGATGTCTGACTAGGGAGAAATGAATTATTTTCTAGGAATGGAAATTTCACAATCACAAGAAGACATTTTTGTATCCCAGCATAAATATGCATTGAATGTGCTTAAAAGATTCAAAATGGATAAATGCAAATCAGTAGCCACTCCTTTAGTATACAATGAAAAAATTTCTGATGATGATGCTGGTGAAAAGGTAGATTTCTCATTATATAGAAGCTTGATTGGGAACCTTTTGTATTTCACAAATACCAGGCCAGATTTGATGTATGCAGTAAGTGTGCTGTCTAGGTATATGCATTCTCCAAAGCAATCTCATTTTGGCATTACTAAAAGGGTTTTGCGATATGTTAGAAGCACAACAGATTATGGGTTATAGTATAAGTCAGCTGAAAATGGATGTTTGTTGGGATATTCTGACAGTGATTGGGCAGAGAGTGTTGATGATTGCAAAAGTACCTCTGGTTATATTTTTTCATTTGGAAATGGAGCTTACTCTTGGAGTTCTAAAAAGCAAGAAGTTGTTGCTCAATCTTCTGCTGAGGCAGAGTATATTGCAGCAGCAGGTGCTGCTAATCATGTTATATGGCTGAGAAAATTGCTTACTGATTTAGAAATGGCTTCTATCTGTGCTACTGTTATCAAAGTGGACAACAAATCAGCTATTCATATGACTCAAAATCCAGTGGTTCATGGTAAGTCTAAGCATATAAAGGTTAAATTTCATGTTTTAAGACAGTTGGAAGCAGATCAAGAAATTCAAATAGATCATTGCAAATCTGAAGATCAGCTTGCAGACATTATGATAAAGGCACTTTAGAAATCCAAGTTTAAGAAGCAAAGGCGTTGCTGGGAGTGTTTGGAAAAAATCTCAAGGAGGAGTAATGTTAAGAACACTAAGATTTTTTCTAAAAAGTTAAAGTTTGATTAAATGTAATAATGTTTTCTAGTATGTGTGATTCATGAATAACTCTTAGTATTCATAGAAACTCCTAGAATTCTTAAAATATCTCTTTGAATATTATGAACTTATTAAATGTAAAGTATCTCTTGATGAGTAGAGATCTCTTATAAGTATCATTGTATTCAAGCATTTTGTTTGTATGCAATGATGCAATTCAAACATTTTGTATGTATGCAATGATGCAATTAAGAAAATAAAAGAAGAACAATTTCAGCTTCTCAAAATTTCTGTCAAGAGTTCAAAGCTCTGATTAACTCAAGGAATGATCGGGAAATTTTTTTGAAGTTTAGGAACAAGTGTGAATCCATGCTCGATCCTTCTCAGACAAACAAAAACAGTATTTTCACTCAACAGAAGGAAACCGCATTGCTGCAGACTAGGTAAATTTACCATGAAATGTAGATCTTATTTGGCAAACTTTTCCTACAGATCTCTCATCCTAAAAGAGCTGAAACATGCTTTCCACTCCACCATACGCATGGATTTTGGTCTGTTACTATCAATACAACTGTTTGTTTATAGTAGTTCTTTTTCTTGGTCAGCTTGATCTATAATCGCAGCCGCTTACCTCAACGCGGTGGTTAGTTATATGGGAGAAAGTGACAAAAACTCTAAGAAAGAAAGCTGCCCCTGGCGTAAGATTCTAGAACTGTATCCAAATACTGTCCGGCAAATCTGGCCATGCGTCATGAAGGTACAAAGTCCACTCTCAAAAAGCTTTTTTTTTTTTGGGTGACAACCATTCTCAAAAAGATGACATCTCGTTTTGAATGCTGCTGTTAGTCCATCTTCTTCATGAAATTGTAAGCATACCTTTTTCTTAATCTTTTTTCTCGGTCTATTGGGAAACTTCACAATCTCTTTGCTTAAAATTCCACAAGAGCCAGATCTCCACCATATGCATGGCCTTTGGTCTTTTACTATCAATTACAATTGTTTGTTTAAAGTAGTAGTTCTTTTTTTTGGTCAGCTTGATCCATAACCGTGGCTGCTTACCTCAACGTGGTGGTTAGTTATATGGGAGAAAGGGACAAAAACTCCAAGAAAGAAAGCCACCCTGGCGTAAGATTCTAGAATTATATCCAATACCGTCGGGCAAATCTAGCCATGCATCATGAAGATGCAAAGTCCACTCTCAAAAAGATGACATCTCAGTTTGAATGCTGCTGTTAGTCCATCTTCTCCATGAAGTTGTTAG
The DNA here is from genome assembly GCA_033439265.1 of Dillenia suffruticosa. Classification (NCBI taxonomy): domain Eukaryota; kingdom Viridiplantae; phylum Streptophyta; class Magnoliopsida; order Dilleniales; family Dilleniaceae; genus Dillenia; species Dillenia suffruticosa. Next base: position 18,363,529 of record JAVTVX010000030.1, read on the forward strand.
CATACACTTAATCTTTTTCTCTGTCGATCAAGAAATTTCACAATCTCTTTGCTTAAAATTCCGCAAGAGTAGGATCAGTTCTGATTAAGTGAAGATGAGGAACTTAAAGAATGAAATAAGATTGAGAATAAGTGGATCGGGTGATGAAAAGGGCGTGACAGAAATTAGGAGGAAAATACAAAAGTTGAGAGAATATAGTGGAAACTCTGAGCACATATGTCATGACATGATCACTGAGAGCCATGCCATGGATCCATGCTTGTACAGGGCTGCATCAAGTGGCAATCCCTCTGGCTTTCTTGATCTGTTTCTCCCATCGGACTCAAAACATACACAACTTTCTCTTTCTGTTCTGTGCAGGCAAATAAGTCCGCAAATGAATACTGTCCTTCACTTGCTTGTACTCACAAGAGCTCAAGCACAACAGCCTCAGACAGATATGGGATTCATAGATCTGATAGATTTTATAGTCGAGGAATGTCCTGCACTTCTTGTCAAGACAAACTCTGAAGGGGACACTGCACTTCATATTGCTGCAAGGGCTGGTTGTTTTCCTGAGATCAATGCTCTAGTTCATTATCAAAGAGATCGTACACTGTGCAAGAATATGCTGGTGATTGAAAATGAAGCAAAGAACACGGCCCTGCACGAGGCTTTAAGAAATCGCCACAGGGAGGTTGCTGAAGTTCTGGTTCAAGCTGGGCCTGAAGTGAGTTATATTCTAAATGGTGAAGGAAAATGTCCTCTTTATCTTGCTGCTGAGGCTGGATATGAAGAAATAGTTGAGAAAATGCTACATGCCAAGGGTGGCATCCATAAGCCGTGCAAGTCACCCTTGCACGCTGCAATCATCTCAGAAAACACAGGTAGGTTGACCTCTACTTTTTTATACGAGCATAGGTAAATTCTAAAATCCAAGTTCCTTTTAACATTTTTGTATTTCTACCGATAACAAAACAAAAGGGAGAGAGACTGAAAAAGAGTGATCCAATAAAATCAACATACAAGTCCCCCAAACATTGTTCCTTGTTGGACACATCTCATCTCCTGCGGCTTATTTTGGTTGTTAAATGAAACAATTTAAGCCTACATCGTATTTTATTTTTCTTGTGAGATAATGTAGGTGTTCTAAAGAAAATATTGGACAGAAAGCCAGGAATTTTCAAAATAAGAGATGAAGAAGGCAATACCCCTCTTCACTGGGCAGCTTCTAAAGGTTTTCTTGAAGGTGTTCAAATTTTACTAGGATATTCTACTCTCGAGGTCTATGAAACAGAAAAGAATAACTCGTACCCAATTCACTTGGCGGTGAGTGAAGGCCATTTGGAGATAATAGAAATGTTGCTTAAACAATTTCCCGATTCGAAAGAGTTACTAAACGGGAAAGGACAGAACATTCTTCATGTTGCAGCTATGAGAGGAAAATTCAATATTGTTTCTTACTTGCTCAAAGGGCATGAACATGAGAAGCTGATAAATCAAAAGGACATTGAGTGCAACACTCCACTGCACTTGGCTGTCTTGCACTTCCGTCCTCGGATTGTGTATCACTTTACACAGGACAAAAGGGTTAAAATGTGTGCAGTCAACAGTTCAGGTTCAACACCCCTTGATATTGCTGAGAGGAAGGGTAAAAGTCACCCAACATTTCGACAGGTATGTCCACTAGAAATGAATGATATTGCTTGCAGTTTTTACAATCTTCCATTTATTTCTTTCTCACTGCAGGCCATGATGCTAGTAACTCTAAAATCTGCTGGTGCTAAGCGTAGCAGAGGAAGATATACAATAAACATGCCAGCAAACCCAGATGAGCAGAAAGAAAAGATCAATAATATTTTACTAGTGGCAACTCTTATTGCCACCATAACATTCACAGCCGGTTTCACTCTGCCTGGCGGAGTCAATGCTTTTGAGCCTAATGCAGGCACGGCAACTATGCTTAGACATTGGCATTTCTCAGTTTTCGTGCTGTGTGACAACATAGCTATGTATAGCTCAGTGATTGTTGCCATAACCTTGATCTGGGCACAATTGGGCGATATCTATCTGGCACATAGTGCTCTAAAATTGGCTTTTCCATTATTAGGCCTATCGCTTGCAACAGTGTCCTTTGCATTTGCTTCTGGTGCCTATCTAGTGGTGAGCAATCTTCACTGGCTTGCAGATTTGATATGGACACTGGGACTGCTCTTTCTCATTGTACTTGTGCTCATATTTGTTCCTCTCTGGTTCCCATTCTCCTCACGTTCAAGCATCATAAATGCCATCACCCACTATCCTATTTGGCTTATGCTTCGATCTGATAAATTCAATCTTGACCAGGATTTGGAAGAGTAATTTTCACCTTCCAACTATAGTAGAAATATGTATCACAAAGTCCTGAAAATAACTTCTGCTATTGTATGAAAGCTTCAGATTTTTAGTTGGACTTCTGCTATGTGAACCTGTCTCTAAGCCTTCAATCCAAGATAAGAATTTGCACCCACTTTTCGCAAGAGAGGCAATTCATGCTTCATGTACAAGAGCTGATTTATATACAAAGAAATCTAAGATTGGTATCATTTCACAAATTTAGTACAATAAGGCTCTTGAGCAAGAGCTTCAACAGGAGCAGGAATATGTATCTGCTTCTTTACCCTATTCCTGTAAAAGGCTTCAATCTTGCAAATGCACGACTATACATTTGCATTCAATCCAATTCTTCCTATAGAAGAACTTCAAATAGGAGCATAAACTTGAGCAATTACATACGTATGTACAATTATTGTACATGCTGGTCGGAAGTAGCAATTCATTCTTCCAAATCTTCAGGGTCATATCTACTGCAGATGTATAGCATCAAACAACACGGAAGGTAAGAAATGTACCTGAGAATGTGGTAGTTTGATGAAGCTAAGCAACAAAATGGAACTATGAGAAGCACGAGTATCAAAAGGAAGGCCATGCCTGTGATGAGAAACTGTTGGATTAAATCGACACAATATATGCATGTGGAAGCGTCGTAAAAAATTCGGAATTTCTAGAATAAATATCTCAACGTATAGGGTCTCCAAAAATCCAACGAAATCACGACATCCCTTGAATGGATTGCCCGGTCAGAACAGTGATCACAAAAATCGAACCACTATCGCATATTCACGACACCTTAATCCATCGTCCGATGAATCCTTTGACGAGGGAGATTTTCTTACATGAAAATTCCCAAACTCTCATGGTTCCCTCTCTCTAGAGATGTGTGTCTCTAGAAACCCTAGCCATCTCGCTATCTTCTCTATTGAAGAGGCTTCTTTCACATAGGGTACACACTAAAGGTTAATTAGAGAGTTTTCCAAAAATAAATGATGGTTAATGGGATTGTAAATTGGATAATGGGAGTTACCCTATTATCTCTAAATTTACCAAAATGCTCATCAATGGGCATAAAAATCCAATATCTCCCACTTGCATATGAGGGCATTTTAAGTCCGTCACAAGATCATAATTCATGCGATCTATCATATCATCTTGCTGGACTTTCATACAGAATTGGACGTCGTGCAACCAACGAGTACACCTGCAAACAAAGATTTCTCGATATATCTGTTAGGATGATCAAAAAGTCACCGTGAGTAACAAAAAAAAAACAAAACAAAACTCACTGTACTCCAAATCCAACGCATCTACATCCATCGAACCACTTTTCACATCGAAAGTGATCCCCAATTGTTTACTCGACTATGTATTCACTATTATGTTTGAATCTCAATATGAATTAAACAAATTATAATTCAATATGTACTCCAAATCCAACGCATCTACATAACAAATCGACCTGTGAATATAATATCATGTTGTAATGCTGATTGGTCTTTCTTTTTCCTAACTCAAATCTATCAGTCTCAATTCAATTGCTTTTTTAGACCTGCCCCTTAGACCTCAATTTATCTTCTGGTCCATAAGTAAACAAATTAAAGTAGTAACACTGAATCAAAACTTTTAAAAACAGCCGAAAGTAATAGGGACACAAGAGATTTATCCAATGAATTTCGGATCTCACACACAGTGGGAACGGGAATCATGATCACATTATTGTCTCAAGTAATAGCTCACACTGTCCCATAGTCGTCTTATCACACGTGGTATGAAACACGTACCACAGTGTTATTCCCCTATTTCTCAAAGGGTATATGTCAGATTTTTCTAATATTATGTAGGTATGGGATTTGGTCTACACATAAAATTTTACCCAGAGATCTCAAAGAGAGTATCTCAGAGACAATATCACTAATCGCTGCTAATATCTGAGATGTCAAATCTAACTACTTATAGACAACATGGACGTGGATATTTTTATGTCGGTCATATCGTAAATAATTTCATCCTGAACACCTATCAAGGTGACTTATGTTCTAGTAGAGCCACTCTCAAAGTCTCTTACAACTAGAAACAGTCTCATCTCCGCTCACTTAGAGCTAGAGGTAGTCACTCGTGTAAAAAAGTCAACCACGTCTGCCTGACACATCTTTTATCATAATATATCACAAAATATATGACATTAAATAAGTACAAAAAAAATAAATTTGTGACCTAATGATGCAAGCATGTCATATATTTCAGTAAACATCATATACAGTACATGATGAGAAATGTCAAAGTACCCAAAACCCAATGATTCCTTATCTCACAAAGAAATCTCTCACAATGGGTTTTGTGAAAAGATCAGCCATGATACTGTATATCAAGATGTATTTAGTTGTCCCAGTACCCTCTCGGTAATGTCTCGCATAAAGCGGTATTCGATATCAATATGTTTAGCTTTATTATGATACTTAGAGTCTCGGGCAATGGGGTCTGATTATTATAATAATTATCAATGACCTCCCACTATTTGCCATAATCTCTAAGTCATCCAAAAATTTTTAGAGCTAAACACTCTTATTAATTGCTATTGAGCATACTATAACCTCAGTTTCTATCATAGATAGAACTATACAGATTTGTTTCTTACTACTCTAAGAAGTAAAACCTTATGTCAATTTGCGTTCATTCAGATCGCTACTCCTAGTTGATATTTGAATACCCAACGAAACGCAAATGATCTCTTCTGTAACACGAGAAGAGATTCTCAATTCTCTTGAAATATCTCAAAATCCTTTTTACTGCTCTATAGTGATCCCTTCTAGGATTCTGTTAATACTTACTCACCAGATCGACTGCAAAAAAATAAACGTCTAGTCATATACGCCTCATCGCATACATTAGACTGTACGTTGCACATGTATGCCTCATCGCATACACTAGAATGCACATTGTACTGGAAGACTCAGATTTTCACCTTTAGCAGTAGAGAATCTATTGGGTTGTCATCATTCATCTCGAAATGCTCAAGAATTTATCTGATATAAAACTTTTGTTAAAAAGTCAACACCATTCTTAAATAATCACTCTGAATCCTGATTTCGAGAATGAACTAAACCTCACCCAAGAACAATGACCATTTAGATACTCTCTATTGTTCCCAACCAACAGATTGTCACCCATATTTAAGAACATAATCATTAAAGAGTTATCAAAATGTATCAGATAGACACAATGATTCTCCTTGATCATTATAATATTGTAAGATATCACCTCCTCGTGAAATTTCAGGTACCACCGTCTAGATGAGTGTTTAAGTGGTATGTTAACTTCCAAAATCAACAGACTTTATCCACCTGATCTACTAAAACGAACCCAGAGGGATGCTCCATGTAAATCGTCTGATCCAAACTTCTATTACGGAAAGCAGTCTTTACGTCTATCTGGTATAATTCCATATCCATATTCGTGACAATCGCTAAAAATAAATGGATTAAGATAAATGGGACTACGACTCTCTAGTAGTCCACCCATTAGTCTAAGTGTAACACTTGGTTATTAGATGGGTTTTATACTTCTCTATCGATCCGTCGACCTTCTCTTGACCGTGAGAACCTACTCATTTCCAATGGTCTTTCTACCCTCAGGCAAATCAACTAGATCCCAGATCTCGTTGATTCTCATCGACTCCTTCTCTTCATCTTATGACCTTCAACAAATAGTTCTCCACAAAACCCTCGAGAGCCTCTTGGTTCGTTTTGGATTTCTTATCATCTTCTAGAGTCATAATGAGGGGCTCACCCTCAATGGGGAAACGATTTTTAAATACGCATCTTCGATACTTTACGATGAGAGAAAAATTTTTACCTTTTGATGGATCGCTCCTATTGGGACCAAAATTTGTAGTGGATTCTTGTATCCCGCCGCTAGGCTTCCCGAACCACTAGACTCATCCATCTTATAGAGGTAACGTTCAGATTAATTTCACATCTCTTAAAGAAATCATTCTCAACGAATGTGATATCACGAAACTCAATCTCGATAATAGTGTCATTTGTATGTTCACCTAAAAACACATACTTTCTCGCAGGCCTAACTTGCTATGTGGATTCGAGAAATCACGGCACAACCCCATAACCTCAGGTGGTTAAGGTCAGGTTATTTCTCTGTCCAAAACTGATGTAAGGTACTGACTGCAGACTTTAATGAGATACAATTAAGGACGTAGGTAGCAGTCAATAAAACATCTCCCCAATGGGAGACGGACATATTGATCTGCACCATTATAGACCTCACAATTTCCAACAAAATCCTATTCCTTATCTCTATTACTCCGTTCTACTGAGAAGTAGCAGGAATAGTCAGTAATCTCGTAATATTCTTCTCGAAACAGAACTTTCTGTGTTATTCTGACAAATATTTGTGCCACCGATTAGTTTTAAGAGTTTTCACTATCAAATCTAACTGATTTTCAAGCTCGCTAATAAACCTCTTGAACCATTATAATATCCTAAACTTGTGCAAGATCAGATAGACGAACCGAAACGCGATGAATGTCATAACGTACATAGTGATGCTTATTATGCTTGCTCACTATGTCTGCTCACATTAGTGAAAGTATGAATACTCTCGTTATTCGTGAAATAAGTTTTTATGATTTCTCATGAATCAGGTAAAAGATTGGATTACATCCAGTACTTGAATTTCATCCAAAATTGGTTCATCCGTATTCTTTAACTCGGCGATCATACTTGACATTTACATTAAATATTGCATCATTGTATGATCACCCATTTTCTTTAGCATCCTTACATTAGGAGCTGAAAAGAACATCATAATGCTCTTTTAGGTCGAGCTTAACCGATATATTCGTAGGATATTGCTCGTAAAACAAGATCAAGTCATCGTACATGTGACTGATAAGGATTATCCTAACTTGGCTATCCTTTTCTTATATGCACGATAGACCTTCTTATCCCGTCTATTCTGAGGTACGGTACCCTCCATAGGGCTCCCGTTCTCGTATTTCAGAATCTCAAACAGATTTTGCTCCTCGAGAATAAACTGAATCAATCGGTGTGACATTTCGCAGATCACATCATTCAATTTACTCTTTTTGCAAAAATCTAATAAGAGAGTTCTCAATACAGTAAAAGAGACATTTGTGACTTAGTGATACATATTTCGCATTTTGTGCACCCTACTAATCAACAAATCCAAAATGACTCGAATGTAGACCCCAAAGCGAGTGTATGAGTTTACGCGAACACCATACATTACAACCTGAAATCATATCTTACCATTCAAACTTTGATTCAACACACAAAAATCCACAAAAAATCACAAATATGGTGGCAAGACCCTCAAAAAATTGAAAAAATCCGATTTAGAGCAGCCTCACGCGCAACCAAGGTCCTCACGCCGGGCCACGCACCGGCAGCGCACCTCCATGCGCCTGACCTGCTCACATGGGTCAGGGCTCGAACTGGTTCTGCCCGGTCAGATTCGGGTCGCTTGGGGGGTTGGACTTGGTTTTTGAGTCTAACCTAACCCAGTCCGCCAGACTCTATCACACACCTTCTCGCACTTGATGTGCACGCGCCTGCCTCTTGCCTTCTAACGCGCTTCCTCGCATGTGTAGTGCACACTCCAATGGGTTGGAGCTTTTCTTCCTCGCCCGACGGGTCCTGCAATGGGTCTTCACGACCCGATTGCCGGAAAATTCATTTTTGGCCATTTTTCACACCGTTTTCGCCAGAAAATTGCTACTAATCATCATCCAACTATCCTTGACTTGATTTTAGTTAGATTTAAATCCGCATCTCGGCAAATCTAGCACTAAGGTTTCGGCCCTTCGCAGCCATTTTTGAAACTCAATTTCCAACAACCAAAACACAAAATAAATATATGCAAAATGTAGATCTAAGCATAAGGAACATGCATAAACCATTTTCATGCATCGATTTGCCCCCTAACTTGACAGATCTAAGGTTTTAAAGTTCGTACGGTTGCAAATTTCGACCTGACTTTTCATGGCCAAAATTTGCTCCGAAAATTCAGAAAAAATCATTTTTGTAATCCTTGGACCATAGGTATTCCTTCGGTGTGCTCGAATTCAAGAAACTCATTCGTAATCCGGACTCTAAAATTTTTACCCTACTTGTTTTACACCCAAAAATTCCGAAAAAAAAAATTTTAATTAAATCCAATAACACTCTGATGTCAATGTTAGATTTAATCGACACAACAAGAGCATGCGGAAGCGTAGTAAAAAGATCAGAATTTCTAGGATAAATATCTCAACGTGTAAGGTCTCCAAAAATCCAATGGAGTCACGATATTTCTCGAACGGATTGTCCGGTCAGGACGGTGATCACAAAAACCAAACCACCATCGCATATCCACGACACCTCAATCCATCATCCAATGAATCCTTTAACAAGGGAGATTTTCTTTCGCGAAAATTCCCAAACCCTCATGGTATTCTCTCTTTCTAGAGATGTGTGTCTCTAGAAACCCTAGCCATCTCACTGTCTTCTCTATAGAAGAGGCTTCTTTCACGTAAGGTACACACTAGTGGTTAATTAGGGAGTTCTCCAAAAATAAATGATGTTTAATAAGGTGGTAAATAGAACAATGAGGGTTATCTCATTATCCTTATATTTATCAAAATGCCCCTCAACGGGCATAAAAAACCAACAGAAACAAGGTTGCCCAGCCAAAGAAGTTCGCTGACCACTACATATAAGCCTGCAATGAATGCAAAGGACATCTTTGTAACAGCCAGACTTAGGAGGGGCAGTGCGATTTTAAGGATGACAAGGGCCCAATTAGGATCACCTAATTGTGCCCAAACTAGTACAACAGCGACAATTATGGAGCTGTACAAGCTATCATATCGCAGATCACAAACATGTGGAAAGTTCTCTTTTCAAGCGTGGTAGCAAGGCCTTGATCAGGGTTAGAGTTGTTGTCACCGCCAGGAAGTGTGAAACCTGCAGTAAATGTGGAAGCACCCGCAAGGGTCGATACCCACAAGAACACTTAATCATATCCGTATAAAGCTTCATCCTGCAAGTATCTCCAATTGCTGAACTTTGTCTTTTACCCCTAGAGTTTACCCTATTCTGAGAAGGTGGAGCACCGGCTACTTTTAAGGTCACCCAAGTCAACCGCTGCATGAAAGAATGATGCTGTCAATTTGTGGTACTAAATTGTGTATCGTCTCAATGGAAGGTGAACATGCTGCAGTCTCCAAAAATGAAATGGAATTCATGTCTGTTTCTTTTCTCTTTGATAGGCGAATTTATGTATTTATGTGCTTGCTTATTACTAGTGGAACCACATATTTTACGATAGGAGGCCACCATCTCAGTGCTTTCATTGTATTTCTCAACAATATCAAGTGCTGTAAACCATTTATTATTCACTCTCTCAAGATTAACTCTCCTAGCTGAAGTTAGAATGTTAACAATTCTTGGGTGCTGGTATATTGTAGCCAAATGTAAAGGGCTGTTCCCATATATGTCTCTCTCATTCAATAACTTTTTGAGTTTGGGACTCTTAAGGACGTACTCAACCACTTTGACTTGTCCATGCTTTGCGGCAACATGAAGTATGTTCCGATTTTCTCGAGTAAGCATTTCTCTCAAGTACGGAGAACTTGGTAAGAACTCTTGAATTATGTAGATGTTGCCTTAACAATGATGCTACGTGAATTGGACCTAAACCATTCTTGTGCCTTTGATAAGCACCAACACTAAATCTATCGAGCAAGTACACAGTTCCTTCAAGGTAACCAATTGATGCTGCACAATGGATAGCATTCTTCCCTTCTTCAGATCTTATGTAAAAGATGATTGATCCTTTTCCCACAATTTTTATATCTGACATCAGTTCATAAGAGAACCAAGTGAAGAAGGGCCTCGGCCATTCAGCAGCAAGAAAAGCCCTACATACGAAAACATCAAGAAATGAATTTTAAAGGGAAAACGGTTCAGCTTACCTGAGTTCTTTGCAAATATAGCCCGCATGAACAGGTAACATGTTGAGCTTTTCGCCTCCACCAAGATTGTCAATAGGATTGTCCATTATAAGCATGACAATGTCCACACATCCTGCTTCGGCTGCCAAATACAGCAAGGACTTCCGGAGTTCAATCCCTATGAATCAACAACCGTACCGCCACCATGTGATGATACCTCAATGCTGCATGCAATGCAGTGTTACCTTCATCATTTGTATCATTCAATATACCATCAACAGCATTTCCCTAAATCTTCCTGTTTCCAAATCAATTTGGATTCCGAAATCTGCTGCCATGTTCTTTACTTTTTTTTCTTATACTATACCAACCGATATTTGGAGTGGTCTATTTAAGAGGCTCTCCCAACGTAATTTGCTCTATACCCAAGTCGCAAATTGAACTTGTAATCTTGATTAAGAGAGTAATATCATATCCTACTAGATCAACTAAACTTTGGTGCCATGTTCTTTACTTGCCAGAGGTTTGGTTCCTTCTTCTATGGCAAAGCTGGGGCTGCTCTTCAGATTGGACTTTCCTCTGGGACCTGAGCTTCTTTCTCTTCGCTTGAGCTTGACTTGGGGATTGGCTTGGACTTGATTGAGCTTAATTGAAGCATGGGCCTGCAACTTGGATTCATTTGACTTGTGCTTTGAATTTGACCAAACAGATTTCCATTCCATTTTAAACTTAACGCTTACAAGCACAATCTCATATATATTTTGAGTATAAAATCTGCTAAATTTTGTTCAAAAATATATTTTAAAAAATCCCATAAATTAGGTACAAGGTATATATATTAAAGATTTATCATTAGTCATGATGGAAAGTTCTTGGATGTTAAATTTAGTGACTATTTTTTTTTTATCGTGAGTCTGAATACTAAATTTTTTTAATCAAAATTTTGAATTCGAATTTTGAAAATGAAAATATAAGTACTAAAAAAATCAATCTCTAAATTAAGTTCCGTCAAGAGGAAAATAAGAAATTTGTTGCTGCCCAGGAGGGTTTAGGTTGAGGGGTGTAAGACTAACTACACCACAGCAACGATTGACAAACGAACATGGTATGGAACTAAGACTTCTCTAACGAAAGTGCACATGGTTAACTATGAAGGGCCTTTTCGTCCACAAAATATTTTTCTCTAAACTCAAATCTCCTCGACCTCGACAAAAAGAAAACTCTCATTTTATCAATGTTTCTCCTTTCACTTAAAACAAGGCACTTTAAGGGCACACAAGGGTGGAGCCACGTAGGAGGCCATTGCCCCCCAAGACTATTGAATTTTTTTTTTTTTTCAGACGTAAAATTTTTAACTTTTAAATTTTGTGAGCTCATAAAGAAAAGTTATGATCCCACAAAAAGAATTTTCTGGCTACGGCCGGGGCACATATTCTACCTTCAAAATTAAGGACCCCTTGATTTCACCTTGACTCAAATTTTGCTTCTATTCTTACTATTTTTGAGAATATTTGAATGTTAATTTTGTCAAAAATTTTATTTTCAGGAGAGAGAGAGAGAGAATTATGTGTTTGAATTTGATAATAAAGACTCATTTTGACGATTATGTTCAACAAAATAGAAGAGAATATCAATTTCTTTTTTTTTGTTACAAAAAATTTAAATTTCAAATCACGGGATTGAAGAAAAAGATTACAACCACTAATCTGTCTTTGGGACATATCAATTTCTATTATAAAACAAGAGGGTTGTATTAAAAGGAGGCCAAACTAATTAAACTAAAAAATTTCATAAAAATAACCTTATTAGGGTCATGGCCCCCCTAGTATTGCTATCGCCTTGGTCTCTCTCTTTCTCTCTCTCACTTGATTAACAGATTATCGATGTAGATTAAATTGTCGATGCTGAAATTGTTGCTATGTAGGGACATGTTTAAGACTAATGTGACAACCCCTATTTTTAAAAAATAATATTGTAAATTAAACCACAATCTCCATCATTGATCAATTAAGATCATTTAGGGTTTCCTAGATATCATATACTCTGACTTAACTCAGAATTAATTGATCACGATAATTCATACTCTTTAACTTAATATAATCTAGGTCTTTTGTTTATTTGATTACATCACTGCTTATAGTATAATTTTACTCTAAATTTGTTCTTCAATAACTAATGAAACATTTAATTAATTAAGATTAGATAAATAATTGTGATTTTTTTACAAAGTTTCTCATTATTGACTTCCTTTTTACTCATTTAAATTTTTTTATACATCCCGTGCATACTAATATATATATAATTATGATTAAATGGTTATTTAATAATTGATAATTATTTTATAATATATTTTTATGAGAAATAATAATGTTGTGAACTTGGCTATTGGCAATGTGTTGTAACATTCCACGAGCAGCCAGCACATGCCTATGTACTATTGCATGAGCAATGCAATGCCTCTGCACATGAATGCCATCTTCAGCCCATGCCAAGAGATGCCAAAGTATGAAAATGTGTAATTCATAGTACCACCGTATGAGCAGCACACCATGGAAGATAAGGCAATGCACTACCATGTCTTAGTGCACCACAAGTATGAAGATATGAGCAAGGAAATGCATGCAGTCGAGCCAACAAGTGAAGAGACATCATTTGTAGACACATGACTCGAGGGAACAGAGAGAATGTTCGAGGAACATGAGCCATGGCCCGAGAAGACAGCACCACGGGCCAGCATGTAGCAACGCATGAACAGCGCGCATCAGCGCGCGCAGGCAGCACCAATGCCAAGCAAAGCAATCTTTTGTTTTCCCATGCAGTAAGTGTTTTTATGAAATAATTCCATCTATTTTTCTAAGGATTTCATTAGGGAAATAAGGACAGTTACAACTGCCAAGATAATTATTATGTATTAGAATTTTTTATTTAAAAAATTGTGTATAATAAGGCCCTTTCATATCCCCTCAACTTCTATAAATAGGGCATGCCTTCCTCATTTGTAATAAGTAGTTTTTAAAAAATAAAATATCAGAATTCAAAGGAAAAGAGTTCCTTCTCCAGTATGAGAAAACTATCTTAAGGTTTAAGGGTGCCAAAAACCCCTTGAGTAACATCACCCTTGCATGATAATAGGGCTTAAAGGTGTAGCGTCCCTTTGAGTAATGTCATCTTCGCATGATAAGTCGGGTTTAAGGGTTTAACGTTTTTCCCTTAGGTTACATCATCTTCACGTAATATATTGGTTCTTGTACTTGAAGACCCAATAAGGCAAGTTCAAATCATTTTCCATCTTCTCCATGTACTACTCTTTTTTCATTCTATTTTCTACGAGTAAGGATTTGTGCATTGGGCATTTTAGTACATTCGACAAAGGAAGAACTCAAGCCATCCACTCAAGCCTCCCCAAACCCCTTAACCATGCAAGAATCAAAGGCATTCTCGACCCTTGCATGCCAAGCCAAGCATTCTACATTTCTCACAGTTCTTGCGTGAGGAAAAGACCATGTGTCGTGGACCCAACATCGAGGGAACGCGACACAATGCCAAGGGGTTACATTGTGTGTAAAAAAGCACGCACAACACAAAAACGATGCCGTTGGATTATGTCCAACTCGAGTCATGTACGCATCTGAACCCAAAAGAAAAAAGAAATTTTAAATATTCTTTGAACAAAAAAATTTCTAAAAGTAACTCACATTTATCGTGGATGGAAGCCGCAACAGACTATATCGTGTCTTGAACCTGCGATATGGGTTCCCCCGCCGCCCGCGACTCTCTCCCTCCCTCCTGCACTCGGCTCTCTCTCCCTCCCCCACCCACGGCTCTCTCTCTATCTCCTCGCCCGCCGTCAGGGGCCATCCTCTCTCCCTCCCTCCCCCGACTCCGGCGCTCTCCCTCCCTCCTCCGCCCACGGCAATCCTCTCTCCCCTCGCGACAGTCTTCCCTCTCTCCCCCTACGGTTGTCCCTCTCTCCCCCCCCCCCCCCCGCTCTCTCTCTCTCTCTTTTTCTTTCCTCCCCCGCCGCCCGCGGTGGTCCTCTCTCCCTCCCTCCCTCGGCCGCGGCGCTCTCTCTCCCTTCCCCGCCCATGGCAATCCTCCCTCCCCCCACAACAGTTTTACCTCTCTCCCCTTGCGGCTGTACCTCTCTCCCCGCGGCTCTCTCTCCCCCTGCACGGCTCCCGCGGCACTCCTTCCCCTGTGCGGCTTTTGCGGTAGTCCTCCCTTCCTCCCTTCCTCTCTCTCCCTCCGCGACGGAGTGCAGCGGGAGCAAGCGGAGCGCCGATATCGCGTCTTGAAGACGCGAAACATTGTGTCATGTCTCCAAGACGCGATATACCTCTCTGCCGACACGTTATCGTGTCGTGGGTTGAACTCGCGACATAGCCTATTGCATGTGGTAGCCGCAACAGGTTATGTCGTGATTTTCACCTACGACAAATGTGGTTACTTTCAAAATTATTTTGGTCCAAAGATTATTTTAATTTTTTTTTTATGATTCATATGCGTATATGACTCTGTCCAGATCTGGCCAACAGTTGGCCGTTCGGATCTTTCAAAACTTCTTCGTACGCTACAACGCGTACTGTACGTATTACTCTCGCTCCGAATCTCAAAACCCTAAAATCAATAAAAGAATGCAATTTCCAAATTCTACCAAACCCTATTTGTTATTCCTTTGTTCATTTGTGGGTTTGGTTCAATTTCATTATTTTCTTCATCTACTGATCTGATTTCTCTCAAAATTCTCAATTGATTTTGATCCCATTTATTCTTCTCTGAGTTTGGTGAATTGGGGCTGTTAGAATTGGACTCTGATGGCGAGTATGGTGAGGAGTTGTATACAGTCGGTGTTGAAGTTTGTGAATTCACTGATTGGGATGGTGGGGATGGCAATGATATTGTATGCATTATGGATGCTTAGGGTTTGTGAGAGGCACATTGATGATCACCCCTTTGTTCCAGCATCCGATGCTCCTGTTCCTTGGTATTTGCTCTCTCTCTCATTTTGATTGGATGTATTGTATACATTTAAATAGGCATCATGCATTTAAAAGAATAGATTGTATTAACAGGGGTGAAGGGAGGGGGTTAGCTGTCCCCCGCGAAACTTTAAGGGAAAAAATTCATAGTTATGATTTTAAAAATCATATTCTCATACACCTGCATCCCCGGAAATTAAAATCCCGAATGTATGTCGGGCTTCTCTTTATATAAATTTCTCTCTTCGCCCTGATTGTATATATTAGGGTGTTTGTATGTATGAATAATTGCGTTCTGTTGCATTATTTGTTTATATTGAATCTTTTGGTTTTTCTTATATTTCTTGTTTCTGCGTCTTATTTAATTTTCTATTTTGCCCGTATTTAGCACGAAATTTATGTACATGAGTGTCTTTAAATATGTAAGCGTGTAGGTATTCTACTGAAGCACTTATTCTGTTAGTTATCTTGTTTTTTCTTGTTTTTCTTTTCTTTTAGTTTCAGTTTATTCTTTCCTGACGTTATTGAAGAAATTCTTTCCCATTGTGTGTCTGGCATATTAAAATATAACAGGGAATGGGTGAATATGGTGGGTGTCTTTCCAAAGTGTTAGTCTTGGCCACTTATATTGCACCAATTGAATTTGGCCTGAAATATGGTGTAACTGGCTGAATTTCATTACATTGATCATAAAAGGAATTTTGTTCTTCATTAAAATTGTGGTGCACTCTGGAGTTTTCTCCTTGGGCATCTTTTTCTTTTTGGAGGAAGATCGTTCTCAACTTTCCAAAAACGCCTGGTTGTTTTTATTATTTTATTATTTGAAATTCTTGGTCAAGTGCATTTTGTGTTTGAGAAAGCTTGGGGTTCTAGATATTTGAATCCTATCTCAACCATCAGGCATATAACAAGCTTTTGGACTGAAACATGATGCCCTGCTATATAAAATTGTCTAATGGCAATTCAAATTAAGGAAATTAAGTTTGTTCATACTTTAATAATTATCTCTTCTTTCTTTATTCGAATATTGTATTTCTGCTCATTTATTTGAAGCAATTTAACTGGATATGCTTCACTTCAATGCAGGTTCATTTACAGTTTTCTTGGAATTGGGGTAACTTTGTGTGCAATAACGTGCTCAGGTCATATTGCTGCAGAAACAGCTAATGGTTGTTGCCTCTATTTCGTATCCTTCCTTAATGTATTAGTTAGTTTGAAGTTGAATTTTCCCTTCTTTTCTAATATATATTTTTATTTGTGCAAATGCATATGCATTGGAACATTTTTTTTTTTTGTTTATTATTATTATTATCATTTCCTTTTTATTTTTATGTCTTTGCATTCAAAAATAGAATTTCCCAATCAAGGTAAGTGTGTCTCCAACCATCACATGATACCACGTAACCCCCATATGATGAATCTTTGAATCTTACTCCTTTAGCTTTGAAACAGCAGAAGCTCATCATCACTATGCCTTTTCTTATGTCTTTCCTCATGTAGATCTCATACATGCTTATGTTCTTTAGGTAGCTACCATCCTTACTATCTCCTTCTTACTTCATTTCTTCTTCCATAAAAGGAGGGGAAAAAAAAAAAGAAAAGAAAAGTGAGAGTGAGTGGAAAAGTCTACAGTCATTCCATGAGGTAGTTGGGGAGTCTCCAGTACTTTACAGAGGGTAGAGCCATACCCTCCATAAGGTCTACCTACTAATGTAAAAAGTATGAATTAAGCAGCCAATGCATCTGGAACTCTTCAATAAGAATAAGAAGAAAAGACTTATGTTGCAGGATAAAATAATTCTTTTCTCTTTTGAAATAAGAGGGATATGTAATAGGTAAGTTTAAGTTTAAAAGGAATGAAAAATATCATAACTTCGCAAGGAGTCCTACATCCCATAAGATTGAAAGTGGAACCTTGCCTCTCAACCAAATAAGAATCTCACAGAAATGTAGCTCTTAAAAATAAAGACACAATTATTAAGAAGTTTTACAAGCTTAGAATCTGACCTCCCTACACTCATCCCCACTATCATTGAGTTTTCGAGAATTCCTTCCTTTCTAGATTGTTTTCATCACAAGTCATTCATCAAACTTTGATTATCTTCCGCTTCATATCATGCCTTCTTGGCCAGATATTGCACCTACCAAATGCTTTGCAACTACCCTCTTTATCCAACACATTGAATTGAGCAACAACCATGGATCATGGAAACGCGAAAATTAAAGAGTACTACAATTTCTCTTTCAACAGAGTACACCAACTCTTTTCTCCTACATGGACATTTGAAGTGCTTGAACTAGTTTCTGTGAGGGAACTCACTTTGATCTCAATCTGCTTGATCAGAAGAACAGAAGCATTCTCCATTGTTTAAATGAGATTACAAGGTTTTATGAGGTTAAGAGTGTTATTGATAGAGAATCTGAGTAACAGAAAAGGTGTTGCATGAAAAGCTGTGTAGCTTTTTCTATCCCAGAAAAATGAAAAATAAAAAATAATAATAATTTTGCAGCTTCAGTGGTTCAATATTGGTTCAATCCTTTTTTTTTCTTCTGTGGCCCACTAGGAGGGTAACTCCCTTTATAATGCACGCGTGTCTGGCTGCAGTGGGGAAGGGGGAGCCCCCTCATATCATTGGCCTGGGAAACCAGTCTTAGCTGGTCTGACCTCATGCATTGTGTTGTGCAATGATGAAAATCACTGTTGTAATTGAAACTCCATAAAATATTAGTATGTGCATAGTACAATGGCAATTTGAAGTGGTTATTGGTTGATCAATCCTCTGAGCTCCTGCAACACATGCACATGAAGCCAAAATTAATTAAGCAACTTTTGAATGGACCATGAAAAGTGGGGAAATGCATTAGATCAACATATGAGCTTAATTACTTTGAATGTTTGCACTGTAGATGGATTTATAAATATAATTTAAAGAAACTTTCCATCATTTCTATTGCACAACTACAACTTTTGGAACTTGAGTGCTTTTCATTATTATAAAATTGCCCTGGGATCTTGGATATGATCTCTCTTTCTAGGCAATGGTGGAAACTTTTTTTCTGTGAAGGTGTATTCTTTGCAAGCTCTATGGTCTATTTATCTTAAGTGCAGATCCAAGATATTTAATTACTTAGTCAAAATTGGTTTGGGTACTGAGCCATTTTTACATCAATTAGTCACCTAGAAGACTTGGATCCCTCACCTTGTTCTTGTCACGTATTTATAGTGACACAAGCATTGGCCCCTTGAGAATAAAAATAATCCTCTTATTTTCTTTCTCCTGTTTTTCTTTTGGTGTACCATTGGTCAAAAAATTTTACATATTAAAAATTGCAATAACTTGTGTCTCCAAATTCATCACCTTTTCAGTTCATTGTTGACCTTGATGGGATGTAGTATATGCTTTTTGTCGTTGTGCTTCTCATGCTGGAGGCAGCAGTGACAGTGGATGTATTTCTGAACCACAACTGGGAAGAGGTGAATTTATTCTAGAAACAGTTCTTCATCTTTTTCATGGCCTTTAAAGATGGTCACTGCTTAAAATGATGTATGTGGTTGCTCATTTATTGTTAATTTACTTTTCAGGATTTTCCAGTGGATCCTACTGGGAACTTTGAAGAGTTCAAAAAATTTATCAAGTCAAATTTTGAGATCTGTAGGTGGATAGGTTTGTCAATTGTGTCTATACAGGTACTATCTCTCTCTCTCTCTCTCTCTCTCTCTCTCTCTCTCTCTCTCTCTCTCCTCTCCCTCTCTCCCCCGGTGCATGCAAGCCATTTGTTCCCCTCCCTGCAGGCCCATTAGTTTAATGGTGAATATGAGCAAGACTCCACAACTGACTGGATACTTTTGTCAATTGCCAGATACTCTTTAAACATACTTTTGTCAATTACCAGATACTATTTAAACAATCTCATCGACCAATTTTTATCAGATATAGAGAGCTTATAATATGGCCCAATATCCTAGCTAGACAGAAAGCTCTTTGCCCTTCATTTTGTTGAAGGCCCAATTGCACACATTGTTTCTTGAAGAGCCTCTGCATGAATTCTAAGGGGTAGTTTAAATGCTCTTTTACCTATTGAAAAAGACTTGGATGTGAAAGAGGAGAACTGGTTTTACGAAGTTCAATAAAAAAGTGATTTTTTTTTAAGGATTCATCCTGATTCTGGTCTATGTAACCAGAAGAAAAAAGGATAAAAAGGTTAAGGGGAGGTGAGGGTATTTTAAATCTTCGTAATGGGATAGATTATGCGAATTACAGGTGTTTAGTTGGAGATGGCAGTCCTGGGGTATTGGAAGAAAGGGAGTTGCCTAATGTGTTAGGTTCTTTTCATATTTTCTTCTTCGGGTTAAATCGTGTTCTCTTTGTCTTTGTGGTCAGTAATTGAGGGTTTGGCTGTTTCTTGATTAGAAAAGGGGAAGTGGCTTGGAGAAGTTTCTCCTTTGGATTTTGTTTGGGGTGTCTTCTTCTTCCCCCCCCCCCAAAAAAAAGATTTCTTATCCTTGCTCTCTCTCTGTACATTCTTCTTCTTTTTCTATAAAAAAGGACCTTTTCTTTAAAAGTGTGAGGAGAAAGTCTTGCCCAAAAGTCAAGAGAGGATCCAAACTAGCCCTAAATTGGATTTTGGGTCTGATGATGTCAGCATCTGTGAAAGTTGGAGTCTTAGACATTGTAATTTTCGGCTGATTTTGTTGTCTAATCTCTTCACAAGTTGTTCGCATTCTTAAATATGGACATTTCTTAGACATTGGCATTGTTGGGATCTTATTTAACTAACTGCTGCTGACATTCTGCTAATAACATCCACAGGGAGTGTCTCTTTTGTTTGCTATGGTGCTTAAAGCTCTTGGACCACATCGATACTATGACAGTGATGATAATTATGATTCATCCAGGCTTCCACTCCTCAGAAATCCTGTCCATCCACCAACTCATGTTGTTGCTGACACCATGTATTTAAAGACTGGCAGTGCTTGGAGTACAAGGATTAATGACAAGGTAGGACCCCATAATTTGATTATATCCTGAGCCCTATGGTAGACATCCTTGGATAACATGATATTGCGATTAGAATCTCTCATATCTTTGGGCTTTTGTGTTGTAAGAATGAGTACTCGTTTGTTCTTATATGTATACAAGCATTTAGTGCGAACAGAAGGAAAGGAGGGGAGGGAAATCAAATTTCAAGGATGCTGCCTCAATTGGTTTCGTCCTTTGCATTCTATTTGTTATTCATTGGCTGAAGATAGAGTGAGGCTCAGTGCCAAATGTTTTGCTACTCTAATGGCACATAACTCTCTCGCTCTCTCTCACACATGCACAGACACAAAATGACTATTTGCTTGTTCTCGTGTTGTACCAGATACAAGACAAGAGGGGGGGGTTGAACTTCCCAAATTGATACATCAATATGTGTGTATTTTGCATTCCATGGTATTTTTCCTTACCATTTTCGTTATTTCACCAGGCAACTTAGTAAGAAGTTGTGGATCGTCATCCAGGTCATTGGACAGATACATTGCCAGGGCATGACTGCAATATTTCTCTGATGGTCTGCTAAAACCAGAATTGAAGATGGTTAAGCCTCTCTTTTTGCAGATATATGGAACGAGCATACATAAACATGAATGTACATTATAATACATAAAACTTTTGGTCTAAATGTGTTGGAAATAAGTCTTACGCTGCACTAACACTGCTGTAAATGAGAACTGCCATTATATGATGACTACAGAGATGGAAAACTGCACTTTAGTATTAACAGTGTGGATCTAATAGCTGAAACTTTGTCTAGTCAATTTTGGTCTGGTGTCTACAATTATGTTTCAGAAAGGTGGATAGGGTACCTTATGGGTTGCTGTTTTAGCACCATCCATCTTGTAAATGGAAGCAAGTGAACACTGTTAGTGCATCCTTTCACGTTGTCATTTATCTTATAATTTGAAGAACAAAGCCTCATGTCAGTCGTAACCATCATTGCCCCCTATGTATCCTGTCTATGGCCCCATGTTTGCTTCAACATGCACACTAACATAATATAATTAGTCAAAGTATTACATAAAAAGATTTATACCACACTGTTCATCTGGTCTAGAAGCAAATCCAGGCTAGCATCAGAGGAGGAGGGAGAAGTTATTTAAATGGCTTTTGGTCTTTTTTAATAACGAACCCCTTTTGCAAAGGAAAATTTTTGGATGACACGGCATTACTTCCATATCTATGCGTGCAACCCCAAGCTAGCGTCATGTGCATGCGCAGTGCATCCGCATGCGCGTGCATATGATACTAAATATTGGCATAGTTAAGGGTATATTCTGTAACAATGGCTGCTTTAACTACCCAACTAGAGATATTCACCACTTTCCAGCACTTTGAAAGATCTTGGGATTGCTTGCGCGTGTGTTAGTCACAAATACTATAAAACCATCAAAGATACATAAACATAGAATAGTATATTCATTAAAATTTGAAGATTGTGGGATGGCATTGAGTTGCTCTTTTGACAAAACCATGCTTTTGTCCCCAAGGGACAACTTAATGATACAAACATTTCTCTTCCAACATGATAATTTCAAATTCAAATTCTTGTTCAATTAAAAAAAAAAAAAATAAAATAAAGCCATGCTTTTGTTCATGTTCCCGCTAACAGCTTTTATTAATCAGACTAATTTGGGCCTAAACTTTAGCTGATTGCGCCTGATTTTGTGCCAAAATAAAGGCATTTTATCCACAAGGCTTTCACAAAGCACAAAATAGCAGACACCCTTTGTTCTCTAACCTTTTTGGTTTATTTTAATTCTCTTGAAGATTCCGTTCTACACCTTTTTAAAGCTGCACACTAAAGTGCCTACTTTCTTCTAAGTAATTATATATTCAAAGCCTCTTTCTGGCAAGACTAGCCTCAACGTTTGTTCCACACCTTGTACTTTCTCTGTGGAGTGGCAAGTACATCTTTCTTCTCTAAAAATCAATTTAATTATCTTTCTTCTTTAAAATCTAATCTGGGTTTGAGAAATCTCATTGCTACAAGGTTTAGCAAAATGTTTGGAGGAGATTTGTATAATTTTTGAACTGGGTGGGGTAGACTCATTAAAACAATGTAATGAACCCATAATTATTCTTAAATAAATTTGGGATTGAAAACCGGATGCATTAATCGCCTTCTACATTTCAAAAAATGTTATTATTTGGGACAATGCTGGGGACGTGGAATTCTAAGAATAGGCATGTGGATAAAGTACTTAGGAACAGATGACTTGCGGACAAGTACAGTCACATGTGATCTACTCGACAAAGAAGTACTTGGAAAGCTGTGAAGATCAAATTTGTGCATGGCGTTTCTCTTCCAAACTTGTTGGGTCTTGGAACTAAACCCCAAAAATTCACTAATCAAGGAGGAATATCTGTATTTTTAAACTTTATTATCATGTTAGTATTTTTTTTAATAAATCATTTGATAAATATATTTGATCCGATTAGATCTGATTCGATCTAAATTAGATTCTTAAAGACAAAATTATTTCGGTGTTTATTTTCGCCATACACAATACTTGAAACTAATTCTTTATTTAAAAAATATCATTTATCACTAAACTAACTAAACGTTGATTTTATTAATATTTTCGGTCTCTCTTTTTAACAAAATATTATTTTTATTTGAGTGTTATCAATTTCATGATTTCTTATCATAACATATATGCATAATGAAGTAGCGGTGGGGAGGTAAGAGTAGTTTTTAGAGGTGGCAATGTCATGTTCTTTATGATATAACAAACATCATTGGCCATTAGGATCCATGCGTTCACTGATTTTGGGATATCTGAAATTAGGAGTGGTCCACTTATTGGATGGATAAGGTGACATCGACAAACAAAGAATTGGTAGACAAGTTTTGGTGATCCGTAGGGTCTAAAGGACCCCAATAATTCATCACTTTATCACCCACATTTATCTCCCATTTCTTAATAAGAAACCCACATGTTAGAAACAAAATCAAGTTAAAAATTCATATCAAGAACATAAAATATAATTTTAATAGATAGATAATAATTGAATTATAATTTTTTTAAAATATTTATAATTTTTTCTTAAAATTTTACGAATGAGCTATCATGTCATCGGCCCTTCGTCCCCCATCATTCATCCTTGCCTTCATATATAGTTTCCATTACCAATAGACAGCCACTTTGGTGAATAAAAGTATAAGTGGATAAAAATGTTAAATTTTTTAATTAAATTTCAGATTTAAAACCTAAAAATAGAAAAAAAAATATACTAGCAGAACTCCTACCTAAATTAAACTCGATAACATTCGATCGAAATAATTAAAATATGATTTTAAATATCGATTAATTATAACAATATGTATATATAGTTCTTATTTGTAAGCACCAGTTCTTTGATGCACCAAGCTCAGTCACCCAACCAAAATGGGTGGAAGATATCATCAATAAGATTGATACATATATAATGTTTTCTAAGACAATACTCTCTCTCTCTCTCTCTCTCTCTCTCTCTCTCTCTCTCTCTCTCTCTCTCTCTCTCTCTCTCTCTCTCTCTCTCTCTCTCTCTCTCTCTCTCACTTTATATTATATACCCCAAATCCTTTGTTGTGCAAATAAAAGCCAATTTTGCACATTGTGATGCAAAGCTTAGCTATGTCTTGGCGCCAATTTTCGCGCTTCTGCGTACGATCCGCAGACATTGTCGAAATCTAAAATCATGTATGAGATTATTTCACATCTCCTTGTTGCGTGGTTCGAGGCGTAAGAAGGCTTGACTGTCTGTTTTGACTAATTATTTAATTTTGGGTGTTAAGGTACAGACACGAAAGACACATTTATCAAGAAACTGAGGCAAACATGGTGTCAACAAAGCCTGCACAATCTTTTCACACGAAATCCCCAAACAGAGGAGTTGGAAATTACTCCCTCAATATGTTGCTTTCTTTTATACTTTAAAACTAGAATAACCGGCGATTAAATGAAATAGAATATTAAATTTATTAATTAAATTTTAGATTTAAAATTTAAAATTAAAAAAATTATGCTCCTAAATAAAACTTTTTAGATATTCGAACTGAATTAATTAAAATATAACCCTAAATACAATAACAAAAATAAAAAAATTAAATAAATACTCTTTTTCTTTTTCCATAAAAAAATACAAATACCATTTTATGTTTAACATTTTGAGCACCTAAACATAATTTTATACTAAAATTTCATAGACAAAATTTACTTTTCTTATTAAAAATAATTTATTATAATTAAAAAAATTACCGATAAGTTAAAACAAAGTATTACATTGGTAGAGATTTTAAAAGAGGAATTCACAAAAAAAAATGCAAAAAACATATAAGTTTGTGATTGTGACGGCTCTCTGTATTGAATTAATTTAAATGGACATATAAAATTTCTATATATATATATATATATATATATATTATATACTACTCATTAAGTTAGAAAATGAATCGGATATGACACTCAATTATCCCTTATTATCTTTGTATAACAAATTCTTGATAAAAAATTTAGAGTTTATATTTAATGGTTACATTTTGGGTTTTCTTTTTTTTTTTTTTTGGTTACAAGAAGGAAAAGAAAAACACAATTAGCCTCTAAAAAGGCCATACCCCTTGAGTCTTTTTTTTATAAGACAAAGAATCTCATTGGGAGGAGAATGAAGCATGTGAACTCCCAGGGAGAGTCTATGTATACCCAACTTTACAATAGCATTGACACACGAATTTTCTTCTCTAGGGATATGTTGAACATCCCGAATCGAGAGCCTCTGGGGTAACGCTCTACATTCATCCGATAAGTGGGAATTGGGATGGAAAACTAGGCTATGGTCCTTCAAAAACTTAACCACCGATGAGGAATCAAGCTCTAGGATTTCTGGGGAAAAATGATAATCTATCAAGATTCAAAATTCCTCATAAACTACACATAATTCGGCAAGATCCCAGTCGACAATCCCCAAATTAGCTATAAAACCAATGACCCAAAATCCATGTTCATTTCTGAGAATGTCACCTGCACTTCCATATCCCGAGTTTAAATGTATAGAACCATCTGTATTTAATTTGTAACAACCAATGGTGCAGGACACCAACTAAGCCACTGACCCTTCTTGTAAGGAGGGACTCGATTCTGCCTGATAGTTGCAAATGAATTCATAGCATAGTTCACTGCGAACTAAAGAGTTTTTTCCCTGCTGAAAATCACTCCCCTAAAATACCACCTGACATCTCATCTTCTATGAAACCCATAACATGGACACAGGGTGTTGACAACGGAACATCCCTAGGAGTAGCATGGGAACAACAATTACTCTTCAACCATACCAAAATGTCGTCCATCGTGAAGTCAATCTGTGAAGGTAAGACTCATCGAGAAGGAACTTCGCCCAATGACTTTGACTACAATCCCTCAAGATATAAATTGTCGTCTCTTTCTCCGAGTGTCAAACGGGGCATTGAGCATCCGTGGTACATTGCCTCCGAACCCGCTCTTGGTTAGTGAACACTCAGTTATGTGCCATAGGCCATAGGAAGAATTTTATTCTTTTTGGGCATTTTAACTTCTAAATCCATCTCCAATCCCGAGACCCCTATTGGTTCACTTCCCCCAAACTCTATAAACATCTATATGTCGAGCTAACTGAGAAACATCTACCAGACTCTCCTCCCCAACACATTTTATCCCCCGCCCGAAGGTCTCGGGAAATAGTAATCCCCCTTATCTCTTCCACTCATTCATGGGGCAGAATATTGAAGAGACTATCCAAATCCCAATAACCTTCTAGTGTCATAAAGTGTCGAAGATCAAAGGTTGGGTTCCCACTCAAAGGACCGTCCAAAAATTAATCGTTGGGTTTTAATGGTTACGTATAGTTACAGTGAAAACATTACAAATGCACGCCTAAAAGTAGTCTGGTGTCCGAATATTTCCTTTTAAAAAAAAAAATTGAGGGTAAATGAATCAGTCCATTTCAATTATTTCTCATCCTTTGTTTTATTTTTCCTCCTCAATTATCTTATACATATCGCATGTGTCATGAATACCAATTGAAATTATTTCAAAATACAACTATAGAAAAAAAATATTTTTTTAACAGCCTTGCAATTAGACCAATGAAATAATTTCAAAAAATATATATATTTTTTGGCTAATTTAGTAGTTAATGAAATTATTTAAAAAAGCCGGGAGATATATGTGAAACAACTAGGGTGAATAGTTATTTTAATAATTTTTGAATTTTTTTGCTAATAATAGAGTCTTGAAAACGAATAACAGATGAGGGAGTTGGATGGTTTAAATAAAATTCAAAGAACATAGAAAATTTTTATAGTAGTTCCCCCAATCTTAGTGAACGTCAACTCCCATATTCTCTATTAAATTTTCACTATTAATTCAAAAGTACAAACTTAAGTACAAATTCAAGTTAGACCTTTAAAATACACTTTCAAAATCTTTCTCTCTCTAAAACCAATATCATGACTCACTTACTAGTCTCTATAATTTCTGGTATAAGGAAGAGTACTAGATTTAGAATATGAGACTTTAATTCTCAGATGTGACAAATATAGATCTTACTTGGAGTTATACTCAAGAATGTAAATGAGAAGAAAAACAGAGTGCAATGAAGCAAAAACAGAGCAAGGCAAGTAGTGGATTAATTGTTGTTTTTTATCATTAGAAAAGTATTAACTTCTTTACTCTCATATCTCTGGTATTTATTGTTGGGCAAGAAGGACTCGTAGTGTGGTGATTGAGCTTGAACTATAAAAAAACACGGCATCTAGGATAGTTTAGCGACGGAAATCTTAAAAAAATTCGTCGCTAAATATTTTAGTGACGGATTTAGCGATGACATTTTTTCGTCTCTAATACGACGTCGCAAAAGTTTGGCGATGGAAAAATGATATTTGTCGCCAAATTAGCGATGAAAATACTTCGCCCCAAGATTTCGTAACTAAATTAGCGACGGATTTTGTGATGGAGTATAATTGCCTCGCTAACGTTAGCGACAGACAACCGAATCCGTCGCTAAACTCTGCGACGGACGGGGTTATCCGTCGCTGAATTTAGCGATGGACAATTGTATCCGTCGCTGAATTTAGCGACAGACAGATATATCCGTTGCTAATTTTTGCGACGGATATCCGTATCCATCGCAAAACTCAGCGACGAATGCCTTGATCCGTCGCAAAAGTTAGCGACGGATAGTCGTCTCCGTCGCGAATCCGTCGCGAAACTCAGCGACGGATAGTCGTCTCCGTCGCTAACCTCGGTCAATATTTGGCGATGGAAATATTTATTTGTGGCTAACTTGATGACGAATTTGGAAATCCTTTGGCGACGGATTTTGCGACGAATCTGTAAAATTTAAAAAAAAAAATTCTGTTTGTTTTAATGTCCAATTGAACAAAACCTGTGCAACCAATATTCAGATATTCAATCCAATTGAATCTGTGCAATAAAATTTAAATATCCAACATTCAAATATCCCTGTTTAGGAAAAAAAAACCTGTGCAACCAACATTCAAATATCCAATTGAACAAAAAAATCCATCAATCACTATCCAATCCAATATTATTCATATGCAACCAAATATTCCATTCATATGCAATGGAACCAAAAATCCATCAATGCTCGCCCAACGAACATTCATATAATAAATTTACAAATATTGCAATCTAACAAACATCCATCGAATAAGAGTTTGTGCATCGAACAAAATGTGAATAAAATGAAAGTGAAACAAATGTAAATAGTCTAATGTCCAACATCAATGATAATAATAACAAAATAAATATCGTCAAATATCTATCCAATAACAATATGTGAATAATATCGAACAAACAAACATCTGAAATCTGGTCGCATAGCTTGTCCAGGTGACCCTCGTTAACAGACTCAGAGGTGAAGAGGAAGGTATCCATTGCTGCAGAGCTGCACAGCACAAGCAAAGGTAAATACTTTATTATACAAGTACTTAGTGGCGAATGAATCTCTTGTTGTGAAAAGTCAGACGAACCTCATCGGATCCTCTAGAATAAAGAACATCTTAAAGGAACATGCTCACTCCTCAATAGCGATAAAGATGCCTTGTAATGAATTCCTATCGTGGGCAACTCTGGAGAATTAGATTTCAAGGTGGTCTATAATGTTGAATGGATCAACATTATTGAGTAGAAGAACAAGAACATTGTAACAGGAGTATTTTACCTTTTCCCCATACTTCAGTTACTCATCTCTATACCTTAAGTTCATCAGAGCATTTCCTGGAGTAGGCTTATCAACGCAAATAGAGAAGTGCCAAATGAGAAACACAAGAAAAGCATCCAGTTCAGCTTCACATTGAAATAATAATCCAGGCCAATCCCAATAAAAGAAGATGAAGAAAAGTAAAATGTCAGAAAAAAGGAGCCAGATTACTCATAAAAGGAGAGTAACAAGATAATGAAATAAGCCCGCCCAACAAGTGAAAAATAACAAACAAGTCAAAGTAGAGATTTTGAACCCAACCCTTTGGGGGTTTGTAGTGACAAAACAATACATCAGTGGTTCAAATAATCCCCCTTCTTCTCCAATAAGAAAAGGAAAAGAACAAAGTTAATCAGAGAAGGAAAAAATAGTCATGACAGATACCTTCATTAAATTGAACACTTTTACCAACTATTCTTTCAGCATTGCCAACACCTCAATATCCAATCTTGCTGCATCAACTTGATTAACTCTAGAAATCAAAACTGGAATAGTTAACTGCTGAAAATTGTTGAAAGAAATTGTAGTGTGGAGAATCTAAAATATTGATCCCAAAGCAACTTGCAAGGAAAAAATTTCTACCATGGGGATTTGATGCATGTGTAATTAAGCATGGGCACACAAAGAAAAATCCTCATAAAAGCACATAGAGAAGTCAAATCTAAATCAGATGAACCGTATGTTTGCAAACATTCCATTTTAGAGTGCTGGGGACAATGATTACTTAGATTCAACATATGGGTAATACAATTGGGTGACTGGCAAGGAGGAAACCGAATCTTAAATCATAGGGGTGGGATGTTGATTTCCCTGCGAAATCTTTATTTTTAAGGATGTCATACATGTACATGAACTCAACTTAACTACTAGCGAAACCCAAAAATTGTTCCAATCCAATACGAAACTCATCAGTCAATCCTCGACGTTCAGGTAAGTTCTTATTATACATCCAAAGTCTATCGCTTTGCATTTTCTGTATCTACAAATTCAAGAAACAAAAACTTTATAAGTAGAGCCAAAAGACTTATGCGAATACAAAATCTTGACAAAACATATACACAAAAGAAGAAGTCATCTACAACAAACTTCTATTATAATAGCTTCTTCACCCACAATACTCTCCAAATAAATAACCCCCAGTGCATCATGTTACTGCAACACCTATAAGTGTTTGGTACAAATAAATACCTTCTATAACTCCCAGACCTACATCAATTAGTCACAATGCATTTTGAACATCAATTACTCAGTTTAGAGAAAGGACTCCATTTTGAATTTGAGGAGAAGATGCGTCAAGTTTGGCTCAAACACACAAAAACAAAGAGAGTATTTATTCCTCAAGAAGAAGACTCAATTATTGGCACTGATAGATGATTGAATCACCATAACACCAAGGTGAACTCAATGTTTGTTCTTAAAAGATAACCATGCATAAGGAATGAATGATAAATGAACCACACTCATTGCCCTCCCAAGAACTCAATATGCAGCAAAAACCAAGGTCTGTAAAATTCACTCGTGTTCTAACCATAAAGAAAGCAATGAAGTGTAGCACTAATCAATTAAATTTTGTCACAATACTTTCATTCAGAAATCATGAATAGCATACAAGCATGGTTGCCCATAAGATAAATCAGAAGAAAAAAAAAAACAGCAAGGTTGCCCATACCAAAGCTTCAACAACACCAGCAGCTGGAATTGCTTTGCAATTCCTATCATGAAATGATAGATTCCACAATGCACCAGCAGATTCTTGCCTACACAATGAATGAATAAGTTTATGCATGCATATACACACATAAAAATTGACTACAGAGAGAAAAGACCCTCCATATTCCAACTTCCCATCTTCAACAGAATGGAGTATAAAAGAATAAATGGTCACTCTTGGTTGAACTTATCATATCATAATGAACTAAGCTATTGTTCAGTTTGAAGGTAATAAGTTTGCTGAATTTCTTCCTCATTCTATCTTAACACATATTTAACTACTCAACAACAGTATTTGGTTCGGTTGGTGTAATTTCATTATGATTTAGTTAACAAAAAGATCAATCAATCAGACAATCTTGTAAATAGTAAGGTAGATTGTTATCACTCTCACGAATCGGCAAACTAGGTTTCATATGCCAAATTGAGAAACAAACAAATAAGATAGGGAAAGAAGGACAAAATGGAAACATACCTTCAACTTTGGTTATTGTACTGTTTAACTATTCTTCAATCTCAATAAAAACAATGTTTGATGGATCTGAAATTAAAAGAATTTATTAGTGTAAAATAAGGCTTGAGTCTTAGAAATGAATGGAATGAACAAATGGCAACATAAGGGAATACAAAATTACTTTAAAAAGCAAACATATTCCCCAGCTATCAAAGAAATAAAGCCTAGTGCCAAAAAGTAGCTAGTATTTCATAGGCAACTATAAGCAAATAAACTTACCCTTGCCATTCTTGAACTTGGGTTTCTTTAAACAATTTCCCAAATGCAATGATCCTAAGTAAAAAGATTCAATGCAACAAGATTAAAATGAAATCAGCAACAAACATAGGTAAATGGACAATATGATAACCCAAGTACAATCAAACCTCCTAAACCGACTTGGTTAAAGAAGAAATATTTTACTAAGATTTAGTACATTTTTCGGATGCCATGTACTATTGTTTTTCCTTACAAGTTGGGCTTCGTTTTCGTAGGAGTCAAGCCGAAATGTCTATGTCTATAATAATCGCAGGCAAGAAATAAATATCAATGAGGCCATCTTGTTTGTATGAATCAACAAAAATCATACATATATGACTAAACATCATTCTCAACCAGCATATTATTTTCATTTGTTTCTACAAAACATAATTTCTATCTAATATTTTTCTTTTGTAATTTTTTAAATAAAAATTACATTATCACCCAAGACATGATTGACCAAGAAATATGTAGCTCACTACAAAAAAACAAGTTTTTAGCCACAAATTTAGCGACGAAAATTTAATAAAAATTTATCACTAAATTCGTTAGCGACAAAATTAGCAACGAAAAAATTTTCGTCGCTAATTACGCGTCGCAAGAATTTAGCGACGAAAAATAAGAAATTCGTCGCTAAATTTAGCGACAAATAATTTTTTGTCGCTAAATTCATCGCAAATTTAGCGACGAATTTATAAAATTCGTCGCTAAATTTAGCGATAGATAATTTTTTGTCGCTAAACTTGTGACGGATTTAGCGACAAAACATTATTCGTCGCTAAATTTAGCGATGAATTTTATATTTCGTCGCTAAATTTAGCGACAGATTATTAGCGATAAATTTAGCGACAAAATATTATCCGTTGCTAAATTTAGCGACGAAAATATAAAATTCGTCGCTAAATTTAGCGACGAATAATTTTTCATCGCTAAATTCGTCGCAAATTTAATGACGAAAAATTATTTGTCGCTAATTTATGAACAAAAAAAATTCGTCACTAAATTAGCGACGGATATAAATTCGTCGCAAAATCCGTCGCTAAATTATGAATGAAAAATAATGCGGTCCCGCCTGAACCCGAGCCCGCCCGAGCAAGCATCCGCCCGCATACCCGCCCGAGCCGGCGCCCACAGTGCCTACCTCACTTAATTCTTGAAAATTGCCTTTACTTTGCTTCCACCAAGGTTCGAACCCCTGCGATTCCATAAACCTTTGAGATCCTGTAACCATGAAGCTAAATGTTAATATCTGTAATAATTTTTTTTTTACTTATTATCTTTTCTTCACATTTTTCTAATAATAATAAAACAATATAAAATAACAATTTATTATAAAATAATAAAATATTAGTGTAAAATAAAATAATAAAAGATATAAAAAAATAATAATACTATTTTTTAAAAAGATAAAATAAAAATAAAATATAACATATTACTTAAAAATAATAAATGTGATTAATTTTTTTAAACTTTTTAAAATAAAAAATAATAAATATATATTAATATTTTATTTTATTTTATTATATTTCAAATTTAACGACGAAATCCGGAATTCGTCGCAAAGTTAGCAACAAAAACCAAATTCGTCATTATATTAATTTATTAAATAATAAAATATAAAATTATTAAAGAATAAATATATATTTATATTTTATTTTATTTTATTATATTTCAAATTTAGCGACGAATTTCAAAATTTGTTGCAAAATCTGCAACAAATTAGAAATTTGTTGCAAAATCTGCGACCAATTAGGAATTTGTTGCCAAATCAGCGACAAATTCAAAATTTGTCGCAAAATTCAGTGACAAATTCAAAATTTGTCGCAAAATTCAGCGACAAATTCAAAATTTGTCGCAAAGTTAGCGACAAAAATCGAATTCGTCGCTAAATTAATTTATTAAATAATAAAATATAAAATTATTAAATAAAAAATATATATTTATATTTTATTTTATTTTATTATATTTCAAATTTAGCGACGAAGTCCAAAATTTGTCGCTGAATTCAGCGACAAATTCTGAATTTGTCGCAAAATTAGCCACAAATTCAAATTTATCGCTAAATTCGTCACAAATTAGCGACAAAAACCGAATTCGTCGCTAAATTAATTTATTAAATAATAAAATATAAAATTATTAAATAAAAAATATATATTTATATTTTATTTTATTTTATTATATTTCAAATTTAGCGACGAATTCCAAAATTTTTTGCTAAATTCAGCGACAAATTCTGAATTTGTCGCAAAATTAGCCACAAATTCAAATTTGTCGCTGAATTCGTCGTAAATTAGCGACAAAAACTGAATTCGTCGCTAAATTGATTTATTAAATAATAAAATATAAAATTATTAAATAAAAAATATATATTTATATTTTATTTATTTTATTTTATTATATTTCAAATTGAGCGACGAATTCCAAAATTTGTCGCAAAATTCAGCGACAAATTCCGAATTTGTCACAAAATTCAGCGACAAATTCCGAATTTGTCGCAAAATCAGCGACAAATTCAAAATTTGTCGCTGAATTCGTCGCAAATGAGCGACAAAAACCGAATTCGTTGGAAATTAGCGACGATTATTTTTTCGTTGGAAATTTTGTTGGAAATAGCGATTAAACAAGTTTTCATCGCTAAATTCATCGCAAAATTGCAAAAAAAAAAATTAGTCGCTAAATTTCGTCACAAAAATGATGTTTTTTTGTAGTGGCTCCCGTTTTAGGCCATGCCTTAATTCACAATTTTAAATACCCACAAAGTTCACTTACTCCAAGTGACTGAAACTAAAAGCAAAGAAATGCACAAAATTTTGCACTTTGCACATGATCATCAGGTAGAGGAAAGGGGGAAGAGGAAAAAAGAGGAATAAAGAAGTTCAAAAATCTGAAAAATTATTTTACAATTCCAACTTAGAACTTCTCAGATTGGTGTTCAACACGAAAAGGAAAGATAAAGAAGATCAGAATTTGGGTGAGGCAAATGAACAAACAGCTCTGCAATACTTCAAACTGACCATTAGAGATGCAAACACTCAACAACTGGGCAGATTCAAGGATCATGAAACTGGGTCAAAAAAAGGTCTACTTAAATGTTTGACTTGTCCTCAAATTTTTCTTGACCAATACCTAGTTACCCATATAGTGTAAGTTAAACAACAAGTCGCTTGTTGCACAAGTCCAAATATGAAAAGCATTGTTTGCTAGCAAAACAAGATGCTTGAAAGAGTTTTTTGGGCAAAATTCAAGACACAAACATATCATAATAAATTCCATGATTATAGTGTTTATAATTCGTTTCCAATTGCATACAAAGATCGGCTCACTTCACCTAATATGAGGTTTTCAATTTACATGATTTGTGAATGAACTACTTTATAATCAAATGAAAATCAGTAAATTCATTTGAGTTACCAAGAAGGTTATGTATGACTACCAAACTCTTCATAAGACTGACCCAATGCTGTACCAAAAGATACTACACTTCACCACACAGTCATTTCATCAAACAGGTTAAAGGCATAAAAAATGATGCATGAAACACGTAGCATACGTTGAAAGGCCATCTTCCTGTATTTCACAAATCTTTCACACTCACAACATACTAAATGAAATCAACAACAATTCTACATATTAGACCACAGTAGTAAAATCCAGATCATCGTGTGATCCAATATCTACAAAATGCATACTTCGAAAATGTAGTTCTTGGGGGGTGAAGTGTTCCAAAATCAATGCTATTTAAATTACACAAATGATGCTATAAGAATAACAAACAACAAACACTACTGAAATATCTAAGTTCAAATCTACATATTCGAGTTAGGGTTTCCAATCCTAGGTTTTACTATTCGGGTTGCTAATATGCTTTCTCACATTTAGGGCTATTGAATAGACCATCAAGAATCACAAATCAGACAAGAAATTATTTCTATCATCGACATTAGAAATGTATGTAATGTCAGAAAACCCACACTTTGTCAACGATTCAAAGAAGAGAGAAAGGGAGAGGGATAGACAGAGTACCTTTAAGAACAATGGCTACAACTTAGACTCCACGTACTGATGCAGCAGCTGAAGGTCAAAGGCTTGAAAGATGATTCATGCGGCGTTCAAGAGAAGAAATGTGGAAAGCAGTCGAGAGGAGAGAGAGAAGATTAGGTCAACAGAGTCATATATAGAAGCACTTAGTGACGGATATAAATCCGTCGCAAAGTTTGAGATGGTACTAAATTCCGTCTCAAGCTTACCGACAGAATTTGCCATTCGTTGCTAATCTAGCGACGGAACACTTATCCGTCGCTAACATCTTTGTGACGAATGACGAAATTCGTGACTAAGTTAGCGACGGATAATCTATCCGTTGCTAAAGCTAGCCACGGATTCCCAAATCTGTCCCTAACTTAGCGACAGATTGTCTAATCCGTCGCTAACTTGGCGACGGAAAATGCAATCCGTCGTTAAATTTTTTTTATATTTTCAAATTTCCATTCTATTTTTTAATATTTTGTCTTTAATTTTATTTTAATCTTCTTTCTTTTATCTCATTATTTATTACTCTCATTATTTCTTATTTAATTTATTTCTTCAAAAGTGAGATTCTTGTAAAAAACATGAGTCAATACCTCATACCACGGAAATCACCAACCGAAATCCCAAAGGAGGTTCTTAATGTCTCTATTAAAGGAAGATCGAATGGTCTCTGTTAAACGAACCGTTCCTCTACATGATAAATGGCTAATGGCTTATTAATTTTTTTTGCATATGTTCTTCCCCCAAAAAAAAATGCACACGGGAAAATAGTCACCACCTAGATAAATATTGAAGAGGTAAAAGGAAGATCGGATAATCTTATATTCAACTAACTGTATTTAACAATGAAAGGAACAAGTGATTTCCTTAAATATAAAATGACATAGTTCAAATGCGAAGTAAAACTCCATCCAAGAGTTCTCATGTTTGTTTTAAAGACAATTTGCGATGGAAGTTTGCCTATGAAATAAAAAAGAGAAAAAAATTCTCCAAATCTAAACCTTGTAATCATCCACCACCTTGAGAATTTGATCCACATACTTTAGAAAGCAAACCTAGCATAATTATGGAAAAATAAAAAGAATCTATATTCTTTTGCCCGGACAAATCTAAACAAAGATCGAGAGTTTCGTAGTGATTGAAAAAAAATTACTTCTTAGAGATTGATCATATATTATTTATTGTTGAAAATTATTTATTTTGTGAGAATTTGTAATATTCACTATATATTAAACTCCATTTTGTTAGTCAAAAAGAGAGATACGGTTCAAAATAATTCGTAATAAAGTACAGAAGAAATTTAGCTATGAAATTAGCCATTAATTTTGAAATACATGTCATGATTTTGCGATAAATTTAGCTAAAAAAATTTATTTGTGGCTATTTAGTGACGATTTTAGCTATGAAAATGGAAGTGAGCTCGTTATTAGCCACGAAGGTAGCGACGAATAACTTTTGTGGCTAATTACCGATGAAATTTCCGACGAACATTTTTTTCGTGGCAAAATTTAGCCACGAAATTTCTATTCCTGACTAAATGGTGACGAATTTTGCCACGAAAAAGTTTTCATAACCAATTACTGACGAATTTAGTCACAAATGTATTATTTGTCTCTAATTTGGCGACGAGTAATTTCTGTTGCAAATTTCGTTGGAAAATGGCGACGAAAAAAATTCCGTCGCTAATGTCGTCGCAAATTAGCGATGAAACTATTTCATCACTAAAATCCATCGCTAATCCCGTGTTATTTTGTAGTGTCGAACGTTGGCCATTAATATCCGCTTCATCGTTCATTAAATGGTTTCCAACCATTTCTCATTTTGCACTAAAAATTTGTGTTCCCGCTACCGGTTCATTTGATTTGGCCAATGACATAAATGTTTTTTGCTTTAGTTGCACTACAATGTTAGTTTTCCATAGATAGAGATAGAAAAGTAAGTCAAAGATGGATTACCGTTATATTTGAGATATTTTGATTTTTGGATTGTGAAATTGTTTCTATCTATGTCAACAAAATTTAAAATGGCACAATTTGAATTCAAATTTTTTATTATGAATTCAAAAGCCTTGTCGACATATTAATTAATTAGGTTGACCTATAAGAGAATATCTTAACAATTTCGTTAAGTGGGTCGACATATCTATGATAACTATTTGATTTGAACAGTTATAGATTGATATTATGAGTTATTTGTTTAAGAGACTATCGATACATTAAAGTTTTTGGGTCGACACAATTCTGTCTCAAGACCAATTGGTGAACTTGACATATTCATATTAGTCGACATATTCTAGTGGGTCAATATAATTTAGAGACAGATCACCATGTGAGACTCACAGAAAGAATAGCATTGAATATTCAAAGGTTGACATGTATGTTGACCTATTCATAAGATATGTCGACATTTTATTGGGTATGTCGACATCGTTAA
Source organism: Dillenia suffruticosa (assembly GCA_033439265.1). Lineage (NCBI taxonomy): Eukaryota > Viridiplantae > Streptophyta > Magnoliopsida > Dilleniales > Dilleniaceae > Dillenia > Dillenia suffruticosa. Next base: position 18,401,038 of record JAVTVX010000030.1, read on the forward strand.
TGTTTTAATTAAGATTTATGTTGACAAGTTTGATAATGAGTCAATCTATGATTTCAATAGGTTGACCTATGAGCTTAAATACGTCAATATGATATGTATGAAACTAGGCATGTTGATATATTACTTAGGTTGTGTCGACAGGCAAATTTGAAGGATTGATTTAATAAACGGGTTGACCAATTTTAGAGTTCAATTTAACCAATTCAGAGATCATGTCAACAGGTTGTTATTTAGGTCGACAAATATTGGTTTAGATAGAGTTAAGATTCTTTTAGATAGACATTTTATCGGATATATCGACATCATATTACTTAGAAAAACGTTATGTTTTAATTTCATTCATATTTATAAGGAATATAGGCTTGTTGCCATGTTTTTTGGTAAATTCATATTTTGCTTAATTGGTTGATCCATCATTCTAAATAAGTCGAGATAGATGTTTTGAGTTTTGTCGGGTCAACATGAATATTTGGAGTAGGTTTACATGTTTTGCAAATTTGTGATTTTTCATACTTAGTTTTATAATTTTTCTATTTTTGTAAATCAAATTTTCTGTTTCAAATTCTTTTAATATCGTCATAATCTAATATTCTCAATAATATATCGTATCTGTCTAATATTTTGATAAAATTATGATGATAAGTTTGAAAGTATCGGTATTACAGAAAAATATATTAAAGAAAAGAGAGAGAAAAGAAGAAAATTTCTTGGATAACCAAATATACTTACCAAGAAATCACATTCCAAACAGTGTCATCTTGTCACGTGGACCTCCCTGGTCCAACAAAAAACAAGACTAACGGTAGAATCATCTAATTCCATAATGACCAAATTATCCCCGCGCCCTTCCAACGCAGCCGACTCGTACGGTCGTCCCTAATTAACGCCTTAACCGTCGGTGGGTCCCGATGGCTAGTGGCCTTCCCGTAAATAAAATAAAACCCGACGGACATTATGGGCACAGAAAAGGAACTTTTGTGGCCTTTATATGCGCTGCCACCGAGGACCGGAAAACAGAGTAGTGAAAAACAGAGTTCTCTGTTTAACGCTCAGAGTGTTATAAAGCTGTAGGCAGCGCCTCCACCACCACCGCAACCTCCGCCCTCAAAGGGCTTTTTGGGTCGCGGAATCTCACCCAATATACACAATGCAGCTACTTAAGTTGGTTCTTTTTTGTGGGTTTTGGGCTTTTTTAGCGAATTTGTCTAGTGTTGTTGAGGGTAGTATTCGCAACGTGTCTGACGCGCATTGGTATCCGGCCACCGCCACCTGGTACGGAAGCCCCGACGGCGACGGCAGCGATGGTAAGCCGCCACCTCTAACACCCACTTCCTTCTTTCTTATTTATTTTCTCTTTTTGGATTTTTGTAAATTTTGTGCATATAGGCATGAATGGTCAAATTTGTAGACTGCTTTTAGGGTTGGTGAAACTTTTGGCAGAATAGTCTAGCTCCCCTTGAAGCACATTAACCCAAAATTTTCCTTCATTTTGGTTCCAATTCCAATTAGTAAGCTTTTGCATTTGTTTATTTATTTTTTTTTTTTTTTCCAATATCATGTAACGTATATACTATTTTCTCTTGCCAAAACAAATACTATTTTTTAGTGTATGGAATGTAAAAAATTCTACATAAAAGATGTAATACATATATCTATAATATAAGGCCATGTGACATTTTAGCCCCCAAGTTTTTAGTATGTAATTTGTACAATGTGATGTTTGTGTAGGTGGGGCATGTGGTTATGGTTCACTAGTAGATGTGAAGCCTTTAAGGGCAAGAGTAGGGGCAGTGAGCCCCATTTTGTTCAAGGATGGTGAGGGTTGTGGGGCATGTTACAAGGTCAAATGCTTGGATAAGTCCATATGCTCAAGAAGGGCAGTGACTGTAATTATCACAGATGAGTGCCCTGGTGGCTACTGCTCCGGCGGCCGCACGCATTTTGACCTCAGTGGCGCTGCCTTTGGCCGGATGGCCATTTCTGGTGAGAGTAGCCAGCTCAGAGACCGGGGTGTCCTCTCAGTCATCTACCGCAGGTACCACATCGTGTACATACAAAATGTGTCAATATGTGCTTATTGGTTAGTTAATACGCGGAGTATCCTGTCTGGAGTTACTTATGTTGAGTGGTTCATTTTTTTTTTTTTTGGGGCAAAAAGTGCCCTTTTCAATTTTTTTAACTAAAGGGTATTTTGGTCATTTTGGTAAACTTTATGGTCCCCCAATGACTTCTGTTTTCCTTTAATAAAGTAAAAATTTTTGGGGTCTGGTCCTTTCCTTAGGGGGTGTCGCCATTTGACAAAGAAAATTTTTGGCTGTGCCCATTGGCCCTTTTCTTTCACCCTTTCGCGTTGTCAAAAGAGGTTAGAAATTATGTTCACGAGCTCTTTTCTCTCTCCTAGGAAAGACTGCAGTGACTTGATCTCTGGTGGAGTAGAATTGCACTAACAAATTGCCTGCTCAAACTTTCTTTGGCTTTCATTTCCAAGAACAAAGTGATAGGAGAGAGAGAAGAAGAGCAAAAGAAAGACCTCATTTGACTTAAGACATGCAATATTTTGAATTTCAAATAATTGGATCAAGGTATTTTTGCTCATTATGGATTTATTTGTGTTGATTGTTATAGGACACCATGTAAATATCCGGGGAAGAACATTGCTTTTCATGTAAATGAGGGTTCCACGGACTTTTGGCTGTCACTTTTGGTAGAGTTTGAGGATGGCGATGGAGATGTTGGATCAATGCACATAAGAGAAGTACTTACTCCACTCTCTCTCTCTCTCTCTCTCTCTCTCTGATTTATTCGAGCTATTTTTTCATATTCTAAATTTTCATTAAAGGCGACCTTTTGAAGTGGTGAGTCTGCAAAGTAATGCACTTATATCTAAAGTTATTGCAAGTGCTTGACCCAACATGCTTAATTTAGTCAAAGCAAAATCTCTGAAAAAGCTTTGATGCCATTACTTTGTAGTAAATGATGTGAACAAATTGAACCATAAAGGACTAGTGACACGTCTCATAAATCCCCCTTCTTTCCCACCTTTTATCAAGAAAAAAGTTAGGCTTAAATAGAAGCCACCACTGTTCCACTATGAAACAGTATCTTATTTCACATTTTAGCCTAATGTGGATCTTAGTCATGTGGCATGGTGGAATTTCGAATATACTACCAACTTAGGAAACGGGAAAAATGGGAGAACTAATGTCCACTCTTAGACCATATCCTAATTGTTTATCCTGCTTGCTAGCAACATGTTGTAATTTTATACTCTACCCTGAAAAGCATGAGGTCCCAAAATGCAACCAAATATTCCCTCTAGTACTCTTTTATTAGAATTGCCATTGTTTTGTCAGGGTTGTCCACCAGTTTCATAGGTAATATCTATAGAGTTGATGACTCTATCTAACGGTCACAAATCATTCTGTCATTTCATTTCACTGGTAAGAACATTTTTTTTTGTCATGCGTATTTGTTTAATTGCTTAGTTACCTTTATCATGAACTCTACCATTGTATTTTACTGAATCAAACTTTAATATTTCTAAAAAGAAAATTTTGATTGGCAGGCAAGTTCAAGTAAATGGTTAGAGATGAAGCACGTGTGGGGAGCAAGTTGGTGCATTATAGGGGGACCTTTGAGAGGACCATTTTCAGTGAAGTTGACGACACTGTCCACAGGAAGGGCCCTCTCTGCAAGAGAAGTTATTCCAAGAAACTGGTCTCCCAAAGCCACTTACACTTCAAGACTCAACTTCTTCAACTAACTGCACATATTTCAGTCCAAGGGGTGAATATTTAATCTTAGTCCTCATCAAACATAACTCAGAAGCCATCATTTGCCCCTTTTTTAAGACCCCCATTACACAAAAAGTAACTGTTATGGGTTAAATGTTTAGTTTTTTGGAGAGAAGTAGCTATTGGATTGGAGGAAAAGGCATCCGAGGCTCCTCTTTCTTTCTTTCTACCCTCAGCTTTGTTCACTACTCCTATGTAGGGTCAAGTTTGAAGTGTTTGTTAGTATGTAGCCCTCTCCAAAGGAGAGAGAGCGGTCGTTTAACGTGAATGTGAATTTGTGGGTCCTCTCAATTTTAATGAATTTGGACTACTTAGTCCTGTGAGTGCAGTTTGTCAAGTTATTGCGTTTGTGATAGAATGTTGGCTCACATGGAGTTGAGGTTAGCTGAATTGAGTTTAATTACAACTATTAACTATATAAAAAAGGTTACTCAAATAACAATTTGAATATCTTTTTACACACAATTTTGATTTTTATTTCTAAAGTTTTAATCTTTTATCTTAGTGTTGGATTTATATGCACATACACACGTGGAAGCGTGCGAAATTTTCGGAATTATAAAAAATTAGGGTTTTCGGACATATCTCAAAGAGTAGATCGCAAAATTTAGGGAACCACGAATCTCGATCAAACGACCTCACCGTCGGGATAATAACCACGAAACTCGAGCTATCACCGCAACACCACAACACCGCAATCGAAATTCGGTGACACAAATTCTCTACACAAAATTTTCTCCATCTCTCAATCGTGTCTCTACCCAATTGTTTTGTGCAAATGTTGTAATCCCTAGGTTTTGCCCTCATTTCCATATCCTTCCGTCACCACATATAGTTGGAATTTAAATCTCATTAGTTACCATTTATGAATATGGAAAGTAGGAAAATTTCCATTTTCCAAATATGGAAAGATGTCTCACGTGGGCATCAATTCCTTCATCTCCCAATTGCACAAGAGGGCATTTTCATCCGTCACGAGATCACAACTCATGCGATCTCCTATATCACCCTTATGGATTTTCATACTAGATTGGGTGTCGTGCGACTAGCGAGTACACCTGCATATAAAGACTTCTCGATGCACCTATTAGGATGCTCGAGGAGTCGCCGTTAATAATTAAAAAAAATATATCTTGCTGTACCCTAGACTCAGCACACTTACATCCTTCGAGCCACTTTCCTCATCGAAAGTGATTCCCAATATATACTCGAATGTATATTCACTATTACGTTCGTATCCCAACGTGGATAAACGTAATAGACCGGTCGGTGAATACAATACAACGATATAATGTAGATTAGTCTTTCTTTCCCAAACTTGAATCCATTGGTCTCAATTCAGCTACTCTCCTAAATCTGTCTCTTAGACCTCAATTTATCTTCCGGACCATAGATAAAAGACTAAAGTAGCAAATACTGAATCAAGACTTCTAGAGACAGTCGAAAGTAAAATAGAGTACTAGATATCCCACCCAATGGATCTCGGATCTCACACAGTGAAAACGAGGATCATGACTAGATCATGTCTCATGTAATTACTCCCATAATCCCTAGTCGTCTATCACACACGGTATGAAACGCGTGCCACAGTGTTAATCCCTTATTTCTCAGAAGGGTATATATCAAATTTTTCTAATACTTTGCAGATACGGTACTCAGTCTACACATAAAACTCTACCCAGAGATCTCAGAGAGAGTGTCTCAGTGACAATATCATTATCGCAGGTGATATCCAAGATTTCAAATCTGGTTACTCACAACCAACATAGATGTGGGTATTTTCATGTCGGTCATATCCCAAATGACCTCATCCTGAACACGTATCAGGATGACTTTTGTTTTAGTTGGTCCACTCTCAATGCCTCTTACGACTGGAAACCGTCTCATCTCCGCTCACTCAGAGCTGAAGGTGGTCACTCGCGTGAGAGAGCCGACCTTGCCTGCCTGACACATATTTTATCATATAAAAAATATATATGATATAAATAAGTGCATTATTTAAGGAAATATAATTCTAAATGTGACTGAATAATGTACATAATCATATATAAATATAATAAGTATCATATCGCCAGTTTAGTATAATAAAAAGAGTCAAAATATTCTCAAACCCAATTACTCTCTATGTGCTATAAATGAGTCTCTGGTAATAGATTTGGTGAATGGGTCAGCCACCATGCTATGTGTCGAGATGTACTTGACGGTTACTTCAGCCTTCTCGATGATATCTTTAATAAAATTATATTTGGTGTCGATATGTTTGGTCCTACTATGATACTTAGGGTTTCGAGTATAGGCGATAGCGGCCTGATTGTCACAGTATATCATCACCGGCCTTCCATTATTAGTCACAACCCCTAAGTCATCTAATAGTTTCCGGAGCCAAACACTCTCCTGAACTGCGACTAAGCAAGCCATAAACTTAGCCTCCATCGTAAATAAAGCTACACAGGTTTGCTTCTTGCTGCTCCAAGAAATGGCACCGCCATTGAGTAAGAAGGCAAAACCTTATGTCGATTTGCTCTTATTCAGATCACCACCCCAGTCGGCGTCTGAATATCCTATGAGGCGCAAATCACCTCTTCCATAACACAAGGAGTAGCTCGCAGTTCCCTTGAGATATCTAAAAATCTTTTTTACTGCTCTCCAGTGACCCCTTCCAGGATTTGATTGATATCTACTCACTAGACCAACTGCATAACATATGTTTGGTCATGTATACAATATCGCGTACATCAGACTTCCCACTGCGTTGAATAAGGGATTTTACGCATCTCCCTTATTTCTTCCTGAGTTTTCGGGTATATTTCAAGACTCATACCATCACACTTGACGATTGGAGTATCAATGGAATTACAATCACTCATCCCAAAGCTCTCAAGAATTTTCTTAATGTAGGTCTCTTGTGAAAGAGCCAACATTTTTCTCGATCGATCTCTCTAGATCTTAACTCCAATGATGAATTCAGCTTCACCCATGTCTATCATGTCGAAACTCAATGACAACCATGTCTTGATTGTCATCAAATACTGAATGTTCTTCCCAACTAATATTATATCGTCCACATATAGGGACAGGATCACAAAAGAGTCATCAGATTGTATCAAATAAACACAATGATTCTCCTCGATCATTGTAAAACCATAAGATATCATTTTCTCATGAAATCTTAGGTACCACCACCTGGATGATTACTTTAGGCCATATATCGACTTCCGAAGTCGACAGACCTTGTCCTCATGACCTACTAGAACGAACCCCGAGGGCTACTCCATGTAGATCTACTCATCCAGGTTTCCGTTAAGGAAAGCGGTCTTTATATCCATCTGATACAACTCTAGATCCATATTTATGACAATCACCAAGAGTAAATGGATCGATATAAATTTGACTACGGGAGAGAAAGTCTCCTCGAAATCAATGTCCTTTGTCTCTGTGTAACCCTTGGCTACTAAACGAGTTTTGTATCTTTCCATCGATCCGTCGGCATTTCTTTTGATTTTGAGAACCCACTTGTTCCCTATAACCCTTCTATCCTCAGGTTGGTCAACTAGGTCCCAGACTCCGTTGACCTTCATTGATTCTATCTCCTCTTTCATGACCTCTAGCCATTGATCCTTCATAGGACTCTGGAGAGCCTTCTCAAAGGTCTAAGATTCCTCATCATCCTCAAGAGTCACGATGAAAATCTCATCCTTTATCGAAAAATGACGTCGGGGTACATGTCCACGACTACTCCTACGAGGAGGAGGAGCCTCCTCACCTCGAGATGGGTCACTCCCACTTGGACCAAGATCCGTTTCAGGCTCTTGGGTCCCACCCATGGGCTCAATTGGGTCGTTAGGCTCACCCATCTCATAAAAGGTAAAGTTCTGGTTGATTTTGTCTCTCTTAAGGAAACCATTTTCCAAGAACATTGCATTACGAGATTCAATCTAGGAGACCGTGTCATCTATACGTTCACCTAGGAACACATATCCCTTAGAATGTTCGGAGTATCTTACAAAGATACATTTCTTTCCTCGCCGACCTAACTTGCCGTGTGGGTGCGAGGAATCGTGAACGTATACGACACAACCCCATGGTCTCAAATAGCTAAGGTCAGGCTGCTTCTCTGTCCAAAACTCGTATGAGGTACTAACTACGGACTTGATTGGAATACGGTTAAAAACGTAGGCAGCAATCAATAATGCATCTCCCCAATGGGAGATTGCCAAATTAGCCTGCACCATCATCAATCTCACCATTTCCAACAGAGTTTTATTCCTTCTTTCGGCTACCCCGTTCTACTGGGGAGTAGTAGGAACAGTCAACTATCTCATAATGCCCTTCTTGAAACAGAGCTCTTTAAACTCCTTAGACAAATACTCGCGTCCTCGATCGGTTTTGAGAGTTTTAACTCTCAAGTCTAACTGGTTTTCTACCTCGCTGATAAACCTCCTGAAACAATCTAATGTCTCAGACTTGTGCGAGATTAGGTAAACGTAACCGAAACGCGTGTAATCATTTATGAACGTAATGAAATACGTGGTTCCATTTCGGGCTCTCACATTCATAGGTCTACAAATATCAGAGCAGATCAATTGCAATAGGGTCCCAGCCCTCATTGCCTTTCCAAATGGTTTTCTCGTCGCTTTGCCTGCTAGGAAAAACTCACAAAAGGGTAATTCGATTCGGGTTAGCGGGCCCAACAAGCCACTCGTAGCTAACCGGTTCATTCTCTCTTGTTCTATATGGCAAAGTCTACTATGCCAAATAGAATCATCATCAACTACACTATCGGATGTATACGCAATAGAAGACAAATCATAAATTTTATTAAAGGAAATCAAATCCAACGCATAAAGTTCATCATGGGCTAAACTAGTACATAAAATAGAGTTATCGTAGATGACAAAAATACTCAAATTTCTGAAAAATGACAGAGTATCCTAAACGATCTAAACAAGGGACAGATATAAGATTCCACCGAATTTCGGGAGCATACAGCACATCATGCAGATATAGGACTTGGTTACTTGGCAGCATCAGCTTGCATGTACCAATCCCCTTCACAATCACAAATGCTCCGTTCCCCACGTACAGTCTCCTCGTTTGGGGACTCAATCGGCGGAACTCCACATATACGCTCCTATCTCGAGCTATATGGTCGGTGGCTCCTAAGTCTATAATCCACAAAGGAGAAGAGTTGGTAAATATCACAGTGGATAAAACATAACTCATACCATATAAAGAAGAAGAATATACCTTTCACTCGCCACACTCATGAGCGAAATGCCCAGATTTGCCACAAACGTAGTATCGGACTCTGCTTTTGTCGAGCTCCTTCTTCTTACGTTTCTGCCCTCTATCACCAGTCTTCGCTAATGGCTTCCTCTTAGCTTGGCTAGGTTTCTTGTCATACTTGCGCCATTTACGCTTGACACCCTTGGAGCCCTTACTCGACTCCGCCACATAGGCATGACCGCAAACCGACCTAGCCACCTCCTGGCGCTCCTCCTCGAGCTCACAATGCCTACGAACGTCCATGAAAGTACAAATACTCTCAATGTACGTGAGATAGATCTTCACCACATCGCAGGAGTTAGGCAAGGACTGGATTACTCCCAGTACCTAAAGCTCATCAGGCATTAGCTCCCCCATGTTCTTTAGAGAAGCGATCATACTCGGCATATGCATCAAATGCTGTTTCATGGTATGATCGGGTCTCTTCTTATAGGTGATGAACCTATAGGTCAGCATGCTTAGCTTAGGAGCTGACCAGGAGCCAAGGTGCTCTCTCATAGCACTCCAAACCGACATCGCAGTAGGATACTGCTCGTACACCGGAATTAGATCATCGTGCATACTGCTAAGGAGGATGACCCTAGCTTGGTCATTCTTCTTCTTCCATGCACGATACGCCTCCTCATCCAGTTTCGCCTTGGGCGTATTTGTCATATCGTGTAATAGAACCTCTGTTAGGTCCTGCTCTTCGAAAATAAATTGAACTTTTCGGTGTCAAATCTCATAATTGTCACTGTTTAACTTGTCTCCCTTAACGAGATCAAGTACGATATTTTTTGTCGCAGCCATTGTCTCTATCACACAGAAAGAAAAAGACGTCAGTGACTAATAATGTTTATTCTCATAGTTTCGTGCACCCTACGAATTAACAATCCAAAATGAATTGAGTATTGACCCCAAAGTGAGCATATGAGTCAACGGATACCATATACCACAACCCGGGATCTTATCTCACCATCCGGACTTTAATTCGGTGCATAAAATCCCACAAATAGTCATAAATATGCACATAGGACTCAAAAAAATTAAAAAAATCAATTTTTGGATGACTTGACGCGCCGCTGGGGTCCCCACGTGCTGCCGCGCTCCAGCGGCGCATCTACAGGCCCTGTCACGCACCTCCACGCGCCAGACGCGTGGTGCGCCCTTCACGCGTTGTTACGCGCCTGGCGTGGCTCAGTTCACGTGCGCCCAGTCGCGGTGCGTATCTCACGCGCTGCCATGCGCCTGGCACGGCTAGGCTCATGCACTGCCACGCACCTGGTGCGGCTCAGCTCATGTGCACCTAGTCACGGCGCGCACTCACGCGCGGAGCCGAGTCAGCGGAGTCGGTCAACGGGTCAGGTTTGACCTGACTTGCGGTAAACGGGTCGGGTCCGACTCGACACGTGTCGGGGTCGTGGGTCGGATCTTTGACTCGCTTCGACCCGATCCAGTCCTAGATCGGCTCACGCGCCTTGCTCACGTGTGAGGTCCACACGCCTGCTGGATGCGCTTCTGCGCACGTGTCCTGCACGTGCCCGCGGTCTGGACCTTTTCTTCCTTACCCGACAGGTCTGCAACCGGGTTTTTCGACCCGGTTCTCTGAAAACCCATTTCAGACTAATTTTTTACAACGATTTCTGCCGGAAAATATATTTGGACTTCCCAAAAATATTTCAAGCTCATTTTTTGAAAGATTCAAGTTCTTAACACGGCGAATCAATTATCCAAGTTTTGGCTCTCCGCGGCCTCACTGGAAAACCCATTTTCCGGCAACCACTCAATGCAAAATGCATATCAAATCGTAGATCAATGCACATGGAACACAAATATGCCATTTATTTAGATCAAAAATCTCTCTACACGGATAGATATAAGTTTTTAAGTTTTGGGCACTTTTAAGGTCGAAAATTTTAATTTCAATTTTCATGACTAAAACGTACTCCAAAAATTCAGAAAAAAATATATTTAAAACCTACATGACATGGATAACGTCACGGTATATTCGGATTCACGAAACTCATCCATGATCCGAAATCCATTTTTGCAAGCCCCATATTTTTTTATACTCGAAAATATTCCGAAAATTATCTAATAAATCCAACCCTACGCTCTGATACTGATATTGGATTTATATGCACATACACATGCGGAAACGTGCGAAATTTTTAGAATCATAAAATATTAGGGTTTTTGGGCATACCTCAAAGAGTAGATCGCAAAATCCAGGGAACAACAAATCTCGATCAAACAATCTCGCCGTCGGGATGATAACCACGAAATTCCAGCTATTACCGCAGCATCACAACACCGCAATCGAAATCCGGTGACACAAATTCTCTACACAGAATTTTCTCCCTCTCTCTCAATCGTCTCTACCCAATTGTTTTGTGCAAATGTTGTAATCCCTAGGGTTTGTCCTAATTTTTATATTCTTCCGTCACCACATATGGTAGGAATTCAAATCCCATCAGTTACTATTTGTGAATATGGAAAGTGGAAAAATTTTTATTTTTCAAATATGGAAAGATGCTTCACGTGGTCATTAATTCCTTCACTTAGAAAAAAATATTGTATTTAAAATAAGATGAGCTAAGATTTTTCCAAAGGGAACCAGGCTTGTGCACTGCAGGGCCTTTCATGTTTCACTGCTGCCACTGCATGATTGTAAGTGTGCGCTATTGCAAATTCAGTTCAATGTTTGGTGGAACTCCGTCTACAATAAAAATAAGACTCCTAAAGGGATAGAGGTTTACAACAACAACGAATATTCTAGATTCGTCTCTCATTTTGGTTTGGATAAGAGGATATGTTAATTGTCGGTCTACCATAACCCTATTCCTTTATCCGGTCTGGTAGAGTTTTTTGGAAAAGAAGAGGAGTTGAGAAAATAAAACGACCTTTGGTTACTCTATAGTAACATGTCAAAAAAAGCTTCAATTAAATCCAAAACTGTTCTAGAAGCCATCGTCAGGTATAAAATCCTTCTGTCCGAATGATGATAGTAAGTGGATTTGAAATAAGGGTTCAATATCAGAACATAGCATAAGGTCCTGGTAACATGGTAAAATCTATTGCAAGAACTCATAGCAAGCGAAAGATGTAAATTCTATCAATTTCCCTATTAATGTCAATAAGCCAAAAATCACATGCAGCTATGCCCTATGTGTCATCATGGTCTAATTATCGATTAGATTTTTTCAACAAGTTAAAGAGCGGCAGTGTCGGAAAGTAAGGAATCGAAGTTGAGATCTTGGGCATTAGGTTAATTTCTTGTTTACTTTTCCCCCACACTTTCCTCTACTGTTAGTACATAGCCAAGTTTAAAGGCTAAATTTGAACATTCGACCAGTTTTCATATTGACTGATGTGATGCAGAGATCCAAATTTATAACAAGGTAAATTTATATTGAACGAGAGATATCCGTATTTAATAATAAGATATTAAATTTTTTTAATTAAAATCTTAAATTCAAGTTTTAAAAATAAAAAAAAATAAATATTAAAAGAGTTAATTTTTAAATTAGATTTTATAATTATTCAAATAATATTATATATGTTTATGGATACTGCTGTAAGGGCTCACTCCTTATATTCACATCACCGAGACGTATAATCTATTTTTATGAAAATGTAAGATACTGCTCTAAGGGCTCGTGAGGTGAAGCACGTGGTGAGGACGGTGCAGTATAAAATCTGGAGGCCTAGAGATCAAATCACCAGTCACATGCTACAAAATCTTTTCAAAAACTAGTAGTGGCTAAGGTTGGTGTGTACATGAGATGTGTAATAGTCTCTGACATGTGGGGATGTGGACCCATTAATTCCTTTGTTAAGTCCTTCTCTCTTATTGCAACCCTCCATGTGCCAAACCATGTGTTCCTCTTTCCATTATTGGTCAGGACAGAAATCCAACACCATCGGATCCTTCAACTTTGGCTCCATTGCAACAGAGATTTTCCATTTTCATCCCGTTGCAGAGAAAATGACCTAATTATATGATTTCATGGGGGTCAGCCTATTACCCTATTGGATCCGGTACAATCCTGATTATGATTTTTAAAATAAATAATCTTTATTTTAAATTACCTATAAAATATTTTTGGTGAAAAGATTTGACAAATGATCTTAACAAATGATGATCACACACTTTTGATCAAAAATAATTTTGAAATAACTTGATACTAATCTAATATAGTACTGTTTTTTTTTTATATATGCTATCAATATTCAGTATTTATGTTAAATTCGATTAAATCTAATTTAAAATAGATTAATCTCTTAAAAGATAACTTTTATTATAAATGTTTTTTTTCTATGATTCCAACATGAGAGATTACTTAAAAGTAATAATATTTAATTATTAGATTAATTAGATATCGATAACACGTTAGAGTACTAACGTAACACTAATGTGGCCCACCAAATTCATTTAACCATAAGAATATTCGAGTATAATATCAACATCAGAATTATTTATTTTTTATACTATAATTAAGATTTTTTCTCTCTCTATTCCTGGGTGCTACACGCATGATGTCATTTCATTTTTATCTCACTGGGTCCCTCCCTTATTCTCATGTTAATGGAAACAGTGTTATCAACGATTTTTTTTACTATATTAATCGGTATCCGAAATCATATTTTGACTAATTTAATTCAGGATTTACAATAACCCATTTAAAGGGGTTACAATGTAATCTGCTCCATGCCTAAATCGCGAGTCGAACTCGTAATTTTAATTAAAAGATATAATATCATATTTTACTAAATCAATTGACCGTTGATAGTGTTATCTGCATTAGAACGCAATAAATCAAACTTGAAAGCTCAAGACAAGTTCTCCAAAGAGAGCAGGAGACCCTTTTTTTTTCCACCGACTGGTATCCAGATTTCGCTCGAGTATTTTGATCCGAATACTATGAGCTCTATTAAGATATTGATTCTCCCAAATTTTATTTTTCTATTCTCATATCTCAAACCCAAAATCTCTGATTAAAGGAATATAACATTCTACCACTATACCTATTAGAGTTTGATAAAAAGCAGAAGACTTTTTGACATCCAAACCACTCGTTCACTAATTAAACCAAGCTCGGCCGAAATGACCATTAAAATTCTATTCAGGATCAGTGAAGAAACAAGCAATTCATAGAGTTGAATTGAACATAACAGAGGGTAATTCTATGATTTCACACATATAGAGTTGCATTGTGTTTTGACGTATCGAACTGATAGTGTTGCCTTGCTTTAATCAGAACCACCTGGGTGACGCTCTGCGTTGGGGCAGTCCTGGTGTGGTTCTATTCATAGTCGCACACAATTGGTCACATGTTGCACATATTTCAATGTTGGAATGCAAGAAATCGCATAATGCCACAATCACCTCTGAAACAAATAAAGACTGCAAGAAATCACACAAAAGCCCATTCAACTCTAAAACAAATAAAAGTCAAGGCGGTAAACCCAGCAGATAATATTTCTCCAAGCATCCCCAATTCCATAACAAGATGAGAGCAGAATGGAGACAGGTTCCATAACAGGAGAAAAGAGCAGAATGCAGAAATGCAAAATTGATATGAATCGAAACATCAGCCAGCAAGCAACTAGACAGTACACTATTAAACGCGAACAAAACAGTTTGGCAGCTGCCCTAAGCCTAATCAAGCAGCCAACTCTTCAGCGAAATATCCCGGTGGAACAAGGATAAAAAGGGTGTTCCTCCTGACTGATTTCAAAAACGAGAGAAAACAATCAATTCTGTCAACCCTCCTGAGTCCAAGAATATTCACGGACCAAGATGTTCTTATTATCTTCAACAAATGGAAAGTGGGAGTATCAGATTAGAGACAAAGAATAATGGAATCATTAGGACACCACGACAACAGCACAGTCTCAGTTAGCTGCAGCTGGCTCTGCTTCAGCATCTGGCTCAGCCAAACCAGTGGCTTGCTCGGCTGGAGCCTCCTCTGTTTTGGATGCATCGGGAGTGCTATTGGAAGTGGCATCATTGCTACAAGAGGTAGGCTTATCTCCAGCAGCAGCATCGTTTCCTGTTGGCTTGGAAGGTTTCCCATCCTTGGAATCCTTCCCATCCTTTGTGTCCTTGCCACCCTTTGCGTCCTTGCCATCCTTAGCAGGTGGTGGAAGCATCATGTGAGGCGGAGGCTGGTGCTTCAGCTTCGCAAAGATTTGTCGCATTCTTGAAAGATCTGTGGGTTTCCCAGACTTGGGGCCCTGAATGACAAGAACTGAGGGCTTTTTCTCCTGTTCTTTCTTCCCTCTTCTCTTCTCAATATTAGGAACCTCATTCGGAATGAGCTCTGCAATAGCCTTCCAGTAGTGTTTGTCAGCCTCTTTGTGGAATTTCTCTTGGTTGGCTAGGTACAGCTGATGAAAAGTAAAAGAAATAACCAAACAAATAAATAAATAATCACATTTCATGCAATTATATAATAGAAGAGTTTAGGGCACAATGAAAAGGGCCACAGAAAATTCTACCTTCTCCTTTTCTCTGTTGTTAGCTTTGTTAGTCTCCCGATTGAGCTTCCTCTTCTCATAAAATGATCTTTTAAACTCCTCAGCCTCTTCGATGATTTGATTCCTCATCTCTTTCTCCTTTTTTTCCTTCTCCTCAAGTTGGATGGCATTTTGGCTACACAATAGGTGGCAAAAATTTTACTACTTATATATTATATAACAAATATATGAACAAAGCATATAACACAATGCCTCTAATCCCATCTTGATGAATTTACTTTCCTAGCGTCACTTATTAAGACTCTTTTAAATTCTTCTTATAAATTAGATACTCAATCCGCAAACATAGCAAACCAGGGAGAAAATGGAATTACCTCAAATCGGAACAATTTTAACTAATTCACCAACAATCCTAAAGACATACAATTTAAATTGCAATATTGAAACGTAAACTTGGGCTTGTAGTTGAAGTTAATGATGTATAACAAAAATAATTTGAGAACTCCTTCAAGCAAAGAATTGATACATTGGTTTTTAAAAAATCAATCGTGTCATAATTAGCAGACAAAAACCTCACTCTGGTTAAAGTTTGTGTAGGCTAGTCCAACCAAGGAACCAAATTTTTTGGTAGACTGAGTGATTGTGTGCACCTAGAACACACGAGTGGTCAACCGCATGCGCCTAGAGTGCACAGGCAGCTGACCGTGTTTGCTTAATGCACACGAGCGGTCAACCACAAGTGCGCTCAAGTGGGTGACTGGAGAGCATTGTGCACTCGAGCGGTCAACCGTTGAGCACAAGCAGCCAGCCCACTGCAAATGGTCAACCACAAGCATGAACGGCCAACCTACTCTGCTCATTTGGCCGACCAATGATTCAAGCAGTCAACCGCTAAACCATATAAGAAATCAAATGCTCCTCTGACCGATCGAACAAAATCAAAAGCTAACCAAAACTCTTCATCAGCCAACTACAATCCAGAATCCAGTCAACCTCCTTTGACCATTTATTCACTGATACAGTTTAAGAAAGAAATAAAGTGAACACTGAAAACGTTCATTGACTATTCAAAGACTAATGACATGGACTAAATAAATTCTTTAATTAATCAATCGTTTAAATAATTTTAAATCTAAAATCAACATATTATGATTTTTTGAAAACTTCTTTTATTTATCAAGCTAACATTCCTGTTGCAGCAAAAAGACATTTCAAATTTTTTTGAAACGGGATTTGCTTAACAAAAAGAAATAATGAACTACTTAAGAATGATAACGGGCAAAAACATTAATCGAAAAGCAGGCGAAGGCATTAATTAAGGAATGTGAAAAGCATTTAATTCTCAACGTTCAAATTTACCTACCACTCAATTGCATTCTTTAATAGAGCTATAAATGTCGTAATAATGAACAATAGAGTATGAAAAAATCAAGAAAAAAAACGATTATTGCGAACTAAATACGATCTCATTGGATACTCTGAAAACACACTTTGTATTAAACTCTCTATATTCTTTCCATGTGTTTTACTGAGTTATTATTTCTTTACATTCAAGGAATAGCCTCATTCTCTTAACTTAACTTCGTTATATTCAAGAAGTAACTATATACTCTGTAACATCCCTGTATTCAAAAGAAATCTGAATATCGTAAGGGTTTCACAATCTAAGTTTTGAGATAGAAAATATTTCGGGAAAAACTACTTGTAAGATTTCACTTACACTTGCGAAACAAGTGAATTGTAAAGATTTCACTTACACCTGAAAAGCAAATGATGTGTACTATTTGAAAAAATAGTAAAAATTCAGGAGAATTGTCTAGGAGTGGATGTACATGGTCTCCAAATAGTACACACTACTTGCTTCTCAGATGCAAATGAAACGTTTACAACCTACTTGCTTCACAAGTACAAGTGAAACCTTATAAGTATTTCTCCCCGAAATACTCTCTCTCAAAACTCAAATTGTGAAATCATCACGATCTTCGGACTTTTTTTTGAATACAAGGGTGTTACAAAATGTGGGGCTAATCCTCGAATATGACGAAGCTAAACTTAGAGAATGTGGGGCTAATCCTAAAGCTCAGTGAAATGATACACATGGACAAAATACAGAAAGTTCAATATAGAATGTGCTCTCAAAATATTCTAAATATCCAATGATATCATATCTAGTTCGCAACAACAGTTCTTTTTTTTGATTTCTTCATGCTCTGTCGTTCATTACTATGGCATTTATAATTCTCTTGAAAAATGCCGTTAAGTGATAGGTGAATTTGAATATTGCAAATTAAATGCTCTTCACCTTTCTCAGTCTTTCTCAGTCAATGTCTTCAACTGCTTCTCAATTAATGTTTTTGTCCATTATTATCCTTAAAACAGTTCATTACTTTTTTTTGTTAAGCAATCCTGTCTCAAAAAAATTTAAAACGTCTTTTTGCTATAATAGTAATGTTAGCTTGAAAAATAAAAGAAATTTTTAAAAGATCATAGGATTTTGATTTTAAATTCAAAAATTATTTTGACAACTGATTAGTTAAAAAATTTATTTAGTCCATGTTATCGATCTTTGAATAGTCAATGAATATTTTTAATGTCCATGTTATTTCTTTTTTAAACTCTCTGTGATTAAATGATCAATTGAGATTGATTGGATTCTGAAATATGGTTGGCTAATAAAGAGTTTCGGTTAGTTATTAATTTGGTTCAGTCGACCAGGGGAGCATTTGGTTCCTTACATGGTTTAGCGGTTGACCGCTCGATTCATCAGTTTGCTAAATGAGTAGAGCAAGTTGACCGTTCATGCTCATGATTGACTGTTTAAGCACAACAGACTAGCCATTAGTGCTCAATGGTTGACTGCTCAAGCACAAAATGCACTCACGGTTGCCTGCTCACGCAAACTTGTGCGCTCGCAGTCAACTGCTCGTGCGCATTAAGCGCATGCGGTCAGTCGCCCGTGCACTCTAGGCACATGCGATAACCGCTTGTGAGCACGGGGTGCACGCAGTCGCTCACCTGTGCGCATTGGGCGCATGTGGTCAACTGTGCAACACATAAGGTCAGTCGCATAAGCTTTGCGGTGAGTGCACATGCTTACGATGAACCACTGAAATTCAGTTGGTCAGTCGTTGGGATTTTTCATGCTAGCAATTCGGATGAATATATTTAGTCTAATTTTCATATCATTTTTCATTAACTCCAAACATATTTTTCATTTAAATTTTCTTTAATTTGATCATCATCAAAACTTAATTTATCAACAATTTTCCCCTTTTAATAATCCTCCTTTTTATGATGACAAAACCTCTAATGATTTGAAAAATCATTTTTCATCCTTCTCCTTCGTATGTTTTGCTTAGTTGTCTTTCCCTTTTTAATAACTTTCTCCCCCTTTAACTTTTTGTTTATTCTTTAACTTTCTCTTTTTTTTAATAGATTTTTGTTCATTCTTCTCCCATTTTTGTCATCAATAGAAAGAGATCAATTTAAAATTTAGAAAACAAAAAAGGTCCAAAATTAAAATCATTGACCTATGTTAGGGTAACAAAACTCCCCCTTACAATTTGTTTATGTGCCATATTAAGGAGATAATTTAAGAACACACCTGAAAATTGATAGAAAAATAATTAAAACAATAGTAGCATTCATTGTTTTAAAAATATAAGAGTACATTTGATTGTACAAAACAACAAAGAAAAAGAAGAGTACAGATCATGTGTTCCTAACTTTTGTTCTTATTTTGTCCTTACCCCTTTCTTTAGAAGTGGATGCACCAATATTGAAAGATGTAGGAGCTAGTATTGGCACTATAGTAGGTATGGACTGAGTGGTAGAGACACTAGTAGTGGGGCAATAACTGAATTTAGGCGCAATAGTACATCGAACAAAGAATGGATTGGCAGAAGAAGCTCGCACAAAGAATGGGTTGGGAGTAGGAGCTCGAGCTTGTATGACGAATCAAGAAGGTCTAACACTCTTTGATATCAAACTATCCCTTACACTATATACAAAGACAGTGGTGACTTTCAAATTAATAGACATGCTCATCAACTTGAATTGCATATCTCTATACTCTTTCCTGCTTTATTGTTTAAATTCACTCACATTGTTTCTAATCTCTCTCGTATTTTTCTCAAATTGTCACTTTATGGTCCAAATTATCATATTTCTCAATAAATTTAATCTCCATGCCATCAACTCTATAAATGATTTTCATCTGCATGGTGTCCATTCTTTTAAAAAATTCAATCTACTTCCTTTTAGTATAAGAGAAACCCTGATTAGTTATAATTTGCATGTATTGGCTCCTCTTAGGCCTATCCTCCTCACTTCTCTCTTTATGCCTTCTTTCGTAATGTTCTGCATCTCTTCCTCTTCTCTTTAAGTTTGACCAGTCACCATTCTCAAAAACCCGATTTGGTTTATACAAAGTCGTGATATTTATACTATTTTTCATGCTAAACTCTATCTTGCTTTTTTTTTTTTTTTTGCATAGGCTAACTCTCGGTCAGCACCTCTGATCTGCTCTTCCCTCGCCCTATTATCTCTCTCCCTCTTTGTGGCAGATCCCGATTGGTCTCCCCTGTGCCAACCTCGATGCCTCCAAAACCCCCAAGCTCTCTCCAAACCTTCGGCTCCCAATCTAAGAATAAATATTAACACTATTATTATTATTATTATTATTATTATTATTAGTATTAGTATTAGTATTACTAATATCACTATTATTACTATTAATTTTTCTATTACTATTATTATAATTATTAGTATTAGTATTACTAGTATCACTATTATTACTATTAATTTTTCTATTACTATTATTATAATTATTAGTATTATTACTAGTAATTTAATTATTACTAATATAAAATATATTATTAACTACCACTACTATTATTCCTATTATTATTATTAGTATTCGAATAAGTATTATTAGTATTAGTATTATTACTAATAGTAGTATTACTAGTATTATTAATATAACATATATTATTATGAATTTAAAACTATTTAAATTTAAAATATTTCAAACTCATAACGGTATAGTTTCAATATAAAATCTCTTACTTTATTATTATTATAGATATATATACTTTATGATATATATTTCTGTATTTATTTCATTTATTTATTTAGTTATTATTATTTATCTTTTTCCTTATTATTAAGCTTATTCCTTAATTCGTTTCATATATTATTATTTAAAGAACTCCACCACGGCCGGTCCCAATCCTAGGTGAAGGAGTAGGGTTGCGATAGATTGACAGCCAATGTAAAATCTTGCATTAAATGAAAAAATGAGAGACAAATATTTAAAAACTTTTGGGGCATTTCCCCCTCAACGATATGTTACATCGGATCCTAGATATAGCAATAAATTAACAAGGGACCCTAGGATGCGGATAAATAAGTTAAGTCCATGAAAATAAAATTCGTCTAACTACTTGGAATATAGGATCTTTGCCCAGTATGTTAGGATAGGTAAGAGAAAAAATGAATCGACGAAAAATTCATATCATATGTTTTCAAGAAACTAAATGGGTCGGGGAGAATGTTAGAATAGCAGAGACCTATGGTCATAAGCTTTGGTACACAGGAAATGATCGAACTAAAAATGAGGTAGAAATAATCATATATAAGAATTTATTAGATGATATAATAGAGATAAGAAGAAAAGATGATAGAATTATACCTATCAAGATACTAGATGGAGAAAATATAACTAATATAGTTAGTATTTATGCTCACAAATAGGTATAGACGCAAATAGTAAAAAATAATTTTAGGAGAATCTAAATAAATTTATACAAATCATATCTAATAGAGAGAATTTATTTATTGGAGAAGACTTAAATAGACATGTAAGAGAGAGGAATGAAGGATTTGAACTCGTATATGAAAACTTTGGTTTTGGTAGTAGGAATGAGACAAAAGATACTATTTTAGAGTTTGCAATAGTATTCAATCCGATAGTTATAAACACCATGTTTAAGAAAAAAGATGCGCACTTAATTATATATAGAAATGGATCTAATACGAACCAAATAGATTTCATTCTCACTAGGATAGGTGATAGAATAACCTGTAGCGATTGTAAAGTTATACTAAGAGATAGTGTGACAACTCGGCATAAACTCCTAGTTTTAAATATACATGTGTCTGAAAGGCAAAAAAAGTATCATCCATTTGTGGAATAAGTAGTGGAATTTAAAAAAAGAAAATGTGACGACATTTAAAGATAAATTAATTCAAGTAGCAAATTGATCCACTAATGATGACTCAGAAACAGTGGAAAGAGATATCTACCAATATTAAGAATATAGGTAGAGAGATTCTTAGTCTATCTAAGGGTCAAACCCCAATACACAAGAAAACATGGCGGTGAAATGAAAAAATATAAATTGTTATCCGGACCAAACGAGAGTATTATAGAAACCTTAAAAATAATAGTAGTAGCGATGCATATGAAAAGTATAAAAGTGCAAAAAAAAAGAGATGAGAAAAATTATCCAAAACTCAAAAAATAAGATATATAATGAATTATACAAGAAATTAGAGACTAAAAACGAAAAAAGAGAGATCTACAAAATTGCAAAGATAAAGGAAAGAAAGAGAAAAAATCTAAATGGTGTCACGTGTATTAATAGTGGAATCTATAATATATTTATAAAGAATGAGAACATAAGAAACCACTAGAGGGATTATTTTAATAATTTCTTCAATGTTAAAAGTACAACAAATATGAGAAATATTGAGATATTTGTAAAAAAGATTAATAGAGATTTTAAACATAAATCTGTTTTCATAAAGTGAAAGAGACTTTAAAGAGAATGAAAAATAATAAAACCATAGGATTTGATGACATTCTCATAGAAGTGTGGAAATATTTAAGTAAATTTGGTATAATAATGTTAACGGATATTTTCAACAAAATTTGACATACCAAGAGAATGCCTCAAATATAGATGAATAGTATAATTGTACCGCTATATAAGAATAAATGAGACATACAAGATTGCTCCAACTATAGAAGAATTAAACTTATGAACCATACCATAAAACTATGAAAGAGAGTGATAGAGTATAGATTGAAATTAAAAATAAATGTATCTCAAAATCAATTTG
This sequence comes from Dillenia suffruticosa, assembly GCA_033439265.1. NCBI lineage: Eukaryota > Viridiplantae > Streptophyta > Magnoliopsida > Dilleniales > Dilleniaceae > Dillenia > Dillenia suffruticosa. The sequence goes on from JAVTVX010000030.1 coordinate 18,423,705, forward strand.
GAATTATGCTTTGTAGATCCACCATGGAATCAATCCACTTGTTAAGAAATTTAATAAAAACATATAAAACACATAAGAAACCTATATATGGTATTGATTGATCTAGAAAAAGCATATGATAGGATTCCGAGAGACGTATTGTGGTGGGCACCGATGAAAAAAGGAATCTTCATGAAATATATTAATTTCATTAAAGATATGTATCAAGGAGTTCAAATCAATATAAGAAGTTGTGGGGGTTTGAGTGATAGGTTCTCTATTATATTGAGCTCCATCAAGATTTGGTATTAAACTCCATCCTCTTTGCAATAATAATAGACGAAATCACAAAAAAAACATTTAAAATGAAATATCACGGTGTATGTTTTTTCCAAATGATATAGTGTTAGTTGATGAAACTAGTGAGGGTATTAGTGTTAAATTAGAATTATAGAATGTCACATTGGAATCCATAGGGTTTAGATTGAGCAGATCGAAAACTGAATATATGAGATATAAGTTTAGCAATAGTCATTAGAATGATGAAAAAACGATTAAGCTAGATAGACAAGAGATAGCCAAAAGTGAACGATTTAGATATCTAGTTTCCATTATTCAAAATGATAACAATATAGATAGGGATTGAACCATAGAATTCAAGCAAGTTGGATGAAACGGAGAAAGGCATCTGAAATTCTTTGCGATTACACGATACTAAAGCATTTGAAAGGAAAGTTCAATAGAACCGCGGTTAGAATTGCACTATTGTATGGTACTGAGTGTTGGACTATTAAACAACAAAAACAAAAAATGATCATAACATAAATGAAAATGTTTAAGTAGATGTATGACAAAATTAGAAGATATTGAATTAGAACTGAAAATATTCACAAGTTATGAGTTAATTCAATTGTGGATAAGATATGAGAGTATCGTTTGAAGTAGTTTGGACATGTGCAAAGAAAATCCAACAACACACCGATTACGAGAGTCGAGAACTTAAATATATGAAATCTAATAAAATGTAGAGATGGACCATTAAATATTTGGATGCAAATTATTCGTAAAAATATGATCGTTAATGGTTTAAACGAGAAAATGACTTTGGATAAAAATAAGTGTCGTAAAAAAATCCACACAAATTAAACTAACATATTATATATATATATATATATCTATTTGTATGTATTTATTTATTTTTCTTTTTTAATCATTTCCAAATTTGTCTCTCAAATGACCGACCCCAAATTGTTGGGATTAAAACTTTGTTTATTGTTGTTGCGTAGGCTAACTCCATGTCCAACCAAAATATACGAAATCATACTAGCGTATGATAGGTTAAAATTCTTAAAAATTCAAGCAACTATCATAGAATGAGAAATTAGCAAATGCAAATTTGGATTCTTTTAATTTATAATGCAACCCATGAGCCAAAATCCCCTCTTATGATAGAAGTGTAATTTTCTCCTTTTGACCTAATGACGCGTATTATTAAAAGATGCAGAATCCTTTCATGAACTCCGAAGTCAGTTACATTGTTCTTCATTTTCTCCATCCTAGTATCATAAAAAATAGTTCTAACATCATCAGTCAACTCAGAGTTCAGATATAATTCACATCGACAATATTCAAAACATTTTAATCCATTTTCTCTACATATCATCTTAAAATTCACTTCAATTTCTTGACCATCAATATAAGTATTAAATGCACATGGTATTAGTTCACTCTCAATCATAAAGTGAGTAATTTCACCAACTCATGCAGTCTCTTTATCAATAATTTCTACATTATTATAGAAAAGCCTAGTTGTCCGTTTCTAAATTTCTTTATTTGGGTATAAAATCCAATGAGGGCAAACTTAACGTAAAAATCTATCATACTTAAACTTAATTGTTCTTAAAAACTTTCAATTTATAAGTTTTCCATGTGTGACATTTCCATAGGAGAAAAGTTTATCGAAAAACTTACTCTTTTTTAAAGACGAAAAGTCCTTATTGTACTTAGTCACGGCAGCTTACTCCCTTTCTATTTCTTGGTGCCATCAAAATTGAGTAAAAATCTAGACTAGATGGCCTAGATTTTTTTAAACTTGTAGAGTGGATTGGAGTGATTTTGAGAATTTTGAGTTGAGAAAATGATTATTTTTTAGAGAAAGAGGATCAAGCTCCAATCGTGTTTGTGAGAGAGAGTGAATTTGATGGTTAGAGAGAGAATGAGACTTTGGCTGTGAGAGTACCTATTTATACATGGACAATCTCATTATCCATGCATGCATGACATACATTTGTTTACTCACCATGATGCATGTATGACACTTAGTGTCCATGTAAAGTATACATAATACATATATGTCAATTTCTTATTTTTATATTTATCTCTAATTAGAGTATTTGTCTTTATATGTTTTAGGAGTGACATATATGTATTTTCATTTACCTTGTGTTTCAGAAATCAAGTGCATGGACGCCATGTAAATTCTCCTAATATGACGCTTCTTTAAATATTGAACACATATTCATTTTAAAAATATCTTAGATCATTTTTCAGACGATTAGATGTTTTGTCATCATTAAAAAATGGATATTATTGATAAATTAAATTTTTACTGATAATCAAATTAAAAGAAATTTAAGTGAAAAAATATATTTAGAGTTAATGAAAAATGATCTAAAAATTAAACTAAATATAATCATCCGAACGATCAACCCGAAAAAACCCAACGGACCAACTGAAATTTAGTAGTCGATCGTTAGCATGTGCAGTCAATCCACAAAGCTCATGCAGCCGACCGCATGAGTTGCATGATCAACCGCGCGCGCCTAGAGAGCATAGGCGGGCGACTGGATGCCCCAATGAGCACGAGTGGTCAACCGCGTGCGCCTAGAGCACATAGGCAATTGACCATGTGCGCTTAATGCACATGAGCAATCGACCACGAGCGCACAAGTGTGCTCGAGTAGGCGACCATGAGCGCATTGTGCACTTGAGCGATCAACCATTGAGCACTAGCGGCCAGCCCATTATGCTCAAACGGTCAACCACGAGCATGAATGACCAATTTACTTTGCTCATTCAACCGACCTATGATTCAATCGGTCAACCACTAAACTATATAAAGAACCAAGTGTTCCTTTGGCCAACCGAACCAAATCAAAATATGACTGAAACTTTTTATCAACCAACCACATTCCAAAATCCAATCAACCTTGGTCAATCATTTATTCAAAGAGATAGTTTAAGAAAGAAATAACGTGGACATTAAAAATATTTATTGGCTATTCAAAGATTGAACACATAAATAAATTCTTTAACTAATCAGTTGTCTAAATAAATTTTGAATTTAAAATCAACATCCTATAATATTTTGAAAATTTCTTTTATTTATCAATCTAACATTCTTGTTGCAACAAAAAGGCAATGCAATGGGCAAAAATATTAATTAAGAAGCGGGCGAAGATATTGATTGAGAAAAGTGAATAGCATTTAATTCTTAACGTTCAAATTCACCTACCATTCAGCAGCATTCTTCAAAAGAACTATAAATGTTGTAATAATGAAAAACAGAGCAAGAAGAAATCAAGAAAAAGAATAGTTATTGTGAACTAAATACGATCTCATTGAATATTCTGAATACTCTGAAAACACACTCTGCATTAAACTTTCTTATTCCCTCGGTATATCATTTACTGAACTTTAATTCTTTTACATCCGAAAAGTTGTCTTATTCTGTGTAACAATCTCTGAGGTTAACTTCGTTACATCCAAAGACTTGTAATGTTTCACTTGCACTTGCGAAACAAGTAAATTGTAAAGATTTCACTCGCACTTGAGAAGTAAGTAGTGTGTACTATTTAGAGAAATAGTAAAAATCCAAGATGATTGTTTGAGAGCGTATGTACACCAGGTTAGACATGGCTAAAATGAACATGTGTTTCACACCTAAACAAATATCACATTAGGAAAATTTACATGACATCTATCTATTTGATTTCTAAGACACATGATAAATGAAAAGACATCTACTTCACTCTTGAAACACATAAAGACAAGTGATCTAACTAGAGACAAATGTAAGAATAAGGAAATTTAGCTGGCATATATGCATTATGTGTACTTTGCATGGACACTATGTATCATGCATACATTCTGATAAGTATACAAATGTATGTCATGCATACATGGGTAATGAGATTGCCCATGTACAAATAGGTCCACCCATAATCTTTACTCTCATAACTAAAGTCTCATTCTCACTCTAACCCTCAGACTCACTCTCTTTCACAAACATGGTTGAAGCGTCATTCTTTTTCTCTAAAAAATAATCCACTTCTCAACTTAAAATTCTCAAAATCTACTTCAGTCCAATCTAAATCTTAAAAGAAAAAAAAAATTCTACTTCATCTAGTATTCTGGATTTTTACTCAATTTTGATAGCACTAAGAAGTAAAAAGGGAAAAAAGTTACTGTCGAGACAAAGTCAACTGCCGTGACAAAGTACAAAATAACTACCTACCTCTAAAAAAGAATTTTTGACAAACTTTTCTCTGATAGAAATGTTGCACATGGAAGATATATAGATTAGAAGTTTTTAACAACAATTAAGTTTAAATATGACGGATTCTTACATTAGGTCTACCCTCGTTGGGTTTTATATCCCATTAAGAAATGAAAGGGTAACTAGATTTTTCTAGAATAATGTAGAAATTATTGATGAAAATATTGAAAAAATTAGTGAAACTACTCACTTTATGGTTGAAAGTGAACTAATGCCGTGTGTATTTAGAACTTATATTAATGATCAAAAAATTGAAATGAATCCCAAGATGATATGTAGAGAAACCAGATAAGAATGGGTTGAATATAATCAATGTGAATCATATCTGAATTCTGAAGTGATTGATGATGTTAGAATTGTTTTGATGATATTCGGATGGAGGAAATGAATAACAATGCAACAAACCTAGTAGTTCATGAAAGGATTTTTTATTTTTAGTAACACGAGCCATCAAGTCAAGAGGACGAAGTTACACCTCTATCACTAAAGAGGATTTTTGACTCATCGGTTGCATTATAAACAAAAGGAATTTAGATCTGTATTTCCTAATTTTTCACTCTATGATAGCTACCTGAATTTCTAAAAACTCAAATCTACCCTATGCTAGTGTGATTACGTATATCTTAGTTGGACATCGGGTTAACCTATGCAAGAAAAGCAAAATAGAGCTCAACATAAAAAATAACATAAATACCACAACCTTGTATAGAACGAATTGAGTTTTTTTTATAATGATGACCGGGCAAAACTTAAGAAAAGATTAAGAGATGCAAAACATCATGAAAGAAGGCACGAAAAGAGCAGTGAAAAGGTTAGAATTGAAAGGAGCCAATATATGCAAATTATAACTATTCAAGATCCCTCTTATACTAAAAGGAAATTGAATGAATTTTTTGAAAGAATGGACATCATACAGACGAAAATCATTAATAGACTTGATGACAAGAAGTATAAATTTATAGAAAAATATGATAATTTAGACTATATAGTGACAGAGTTTGAGAAGAATATGGGAGAAATTAGAAATTATGTAAGCGAATTTAAGCAACAAAGCGAAGAAGAGCATAAAGATATGCAATTCAAGATGATAAACATGTCTGCTAATTTGAAGGTTGCCACCGTTTTTGTTTACAGTGTAAGGAATAGTTTGATATCAAAGGATGTTAGACGTTCTTCCTCCGCCACCCAATCTCGAACTCCTACTCCCAACCATTCTCTATGCGAACTTTTTCTGGCAATCCATTTTCTGTCCGATGTGCTACTGCACCTTAATTCAGTTATCACTCCACTGCTAGTGCCTCTACCACTTAGTCAATGCTTATTATGGTACCCACACCAACTTTTACATCTTTCGACATTGGTGTCTCTACTTCCAAAGACAAAGACAAGCAAGAGCAAAATAAGACCAGAAGTTAAGGACACAATCTATACTCGTCTCTTCTGTCTCTCTTCTATCCTATACAATCAAATATACTCTTATATTCTTAAAACAATGAATGCTATTATTGTTTTAATTTTTCTCCTATCAATTTTCAAGTATACTCTTAAATTATGTCCTTAATATGACATATAGGCAAATTGTAATAGCGAGTTTTGATCCCCTAACATAAGCCAAACACTTTAATTTTAGGTCTTTTTTATCCTCTAAATTTTAAATTGGTATCTCTTTCTATTGATAATAAAAATATGGAAAAGAATTAACATAAATCTATTAAAAAAAAGGAGAGAAAGTTAAAGAATAAACAGAAAATTAAAAGGGGAGAAAGTCATTGAAAAAGAGAAAGACAGTTGAACAAAATATACGAACAAAAAGGATGAAAAATGATTTTTCAGATCATTAGAAGTTTTATTATCATAAAAAACGGAGAGATAGTTGATAAATTAAAATTTGATGATGATCAAATTAAAAAAAATTTAAATGAAAAAATATATTTTGAATTAATGAAAAATGATAAAAAATTAGGCTAAATATAATCATCCAAAAGGCCAACCTAAAGAAACCCAACGGCTGATCAACTGAATTTCAATGGTTGACAGTAAGCATATACGATTAATATGTAAATGTCATGCAGCCGATCGCATGAACTACACAGTCGACCACGTGCACCTAGAGCGCTACGAAAGCAAGCCATGTGCGTCCAATGCGCATGGGCGTCTGACCGTGTGCACCCGGTGCATATGAGCGGTCAATCGCGTGCGCCTAGAACGCATAGGCGGCTCACCGCATGCGCTTAATGCACACGAGCAGTCAACCAAGAGCGCGCAAGTACGCTTGAGTGAGCGACCGCGATCACATTGTGTGCTCGAGCAGTCAACCATTGAGTACTAACGACCAACCCACTGTACTCAAACAGTCAACCTACTCTGCTCATTCAGCCGACCTATAATTCGAGTGGTCAACCGCTAAACCATATAAAGAACAAAATGCTCTTCTGTCCAACCAAATCAAATCAAAACCCGATCGAACTCTTCATCAACCAACCACATTCCAGAATCCAGTCAATCTCGATTGATCATTTATTCGATCAACCATTTATTCACAGATGTAGTTTAAGAAAAATAACATGGACATTGATATTTTCAATTCACTATTCAAAAATTGATGATATGGACCAAATAAATTCTTTAACTAATCAATTGTCCAAGTAATTTTTGAATTTAAAATCAGCATCCTATGATCTTTTGAAAACTTCTTTTATTTGTCAAACTAACATTTCTGCTGCAGCAAAAAGGTATTTCAAAATTTTTGAGACAAGATTTGCTTAATAAAAAAAATAATGAGCTACAAGACAATAACAATCAAAAACATTAATTGATAAGTAATCGAAGGCATTGATTGAGAAATGTGAAAAGTGTTTAATTCTCAACGTTCAAATTCACCTACCATTGAACGACATTTTTCAAAAGAGCTATAAATGTCGTAGTAATGAAGAACAGAACATAAAAAAATCAAGAAAAATAATGATTGTTGCAAACTAAATACGATCTTATTGAATACTCTGAAACATACTATGCATTAAACCCTCTATATTCTCTCTATGTGCATCATTTTACTAAGCTTTAATTTCTTTATATCTGAGAAATAGCCTCATTCTCTGTACTCTGTAATACCCCATATTCAAAAGAACTTTGAAGATCGTGAGGCTTTCACGATCTGGGTTTTGAGAGAGAGCATTTCAAGGAGAAATGCTTGTAATGTTTCACTTGCACTTGTGAAGCAAATGATTTATAAAGATTTCACTTATACCCGAGAAGCAAATGGTATGTATTATTTGGAGAAATAGTGAAAATTCAGAAGGGTTACCTGGAACTAAATGTACACAAAATTGGTGAAACCACTATAAAAATTCTTGTGTCTAGCTTCTTCTTTACTTTCGGTTTCCTTAATCTGGTCTTTTATAATTTGATTTAGTTGAAAATATAAAAAATTAGAAAACAATTATTCACCCCCTTTAGTTGGTTTACAGAAGCTCTTACTATTGATGCACATATATCTTGAGAATCAATTTTTTTTCTTAAACATTGTCGTTAATTTATTGGCAAGTGCCTATGTATAATGAGTATACGCATACACACCAAACCTAGAAGGAGAAACAAGTCAATAGGCGTTGCACCGTGTTCAACTTTGACCAGATATCCATACTATTTTATTATTGACAGGTGTTGAATCTTGATCTTTCAAACAGCAAGACCCTTCAGCTGCAAGGTTTACTCAAATGCCAGAGACCCAAATTTTTTGTTGGCATACTCGATGGCGTAGACAATTCTGATGCTTATTTTACTTTCCTACCTTTTTTCTCAGAAAGTCTTTGTCTTTTGTGCAACTCAAGTTGATACTTGACAGGATTAAATTTTATAATTTTCACTACTACTTCTAGATGCATATATATTTTCAACACCAATAGTATTATTTCAACCAACAGACTTATTTGTTCTTTCTTGCTTTCATTGATTACTGGCATGGATGTTCTAGTTGTTGGACCAAGTACAACTCGCAAGTTAATCAACCTGCACATGTCAAAAATTGACATTCTTCTCATTCCACCGATCCCTTGATTATAGGATGGTTCAGCAAACAGATTAGCGATTTAAGGGGAAGCTGGAATGGATTTGGCAACACTGCTGAAAAGTTTTTCAACCATTTTTTTTTCCATATAACATTTGTATAATACTGGGGGAAAAAATACATGATAAGATATAGAAGTTCATACCAATCCCTGAAAAAGCTCTAAAATTATCACTATTCCAACTCCTTTTCTGGGTTGAAGTTAATAATCTACGCCAAAAAATAGCACCTATTTGCCCGAGTAATTCTCCTCCAGGTTTCCAGCCAGGCCTTGGGGCCTCCCATGTGGCTTCCATAGCATTTTTAGTATTGTCAAACTTTTCCACTGAGGAGTTGCACATTCTTACTCACTTTATTTAGGCAATCCCTTGGGAATGTCCATCCATATAATAAGCAAATTAAGAATCAAAAGGTGCATTCGGCATCTTGTAGAAGCACTTATATCCTATCCTGCTATAAGAGGAAAAATATTTTGCTTGGAAACCTAAGATTTTTGGACCTAACTAAAATTTCCCTCTAAAGCGCACAAAAATTATCATTACTCCAACATCGTTTTGGTCTGAAAAATAAGAATTCAACGAAAAAATCATATAACCCACATCAGCAGTTCTCAACCAAGTAGCCAAACCCCCGCCTAAAATCAGAGAATTCTTTGCCCACACCCCAAAACCTACCCACAAACTGAACAGCCCTGAATTCTCAACATTTCCTCTCTTTCCAAATTCAACAAATACATTTTTCCGATATGCTATCCACCAAAACCATAAAAAATACATAAATATCACAACGCAATTCACCCTCAGCAATTTTTTTGATCAATTTATTTTGTATGTCACAGAGAGAGAGAGAGAAGACAAATAGATTCAAGCCAACCCAAAAGCATCACAACATTCAGATCAAATGAAAACTCAAAACAAGAAATTCCAAAAAAAAAATAAATCCGGAAAAATACAAAATTTGAAAGACTCACCGACGCCATTCGCGGAAAGCAGCGCCTTCCTCCCTCTGCATTTCCTCAGGGGGAGGCAAAACCGGACCTTCGGAGCTGAAAATGCCCTCTGAATCAGCTCCGAGGTCGTAGGGCTGTTGTTGTGGAGAGTAATGGGGGAGGTCGTTGTTAGTTGGGGATTCGGAAACGTTTTCGCTGGGAACAACATCATCGGATTGTGGGAAGGCGGAAGAGGGAGAATAGGATTCGTAGGTTTGAGAGGGAATGCCGAAGCCACCATCGTTGTCGTCGAAGGGACCTGTTGCTGCCGTTGGCGGTTGATGTTGATGCTGTGGTCCTTCTTCTCCTCCTCCTCCGTAGCTGAATGTGTCAAAGTCCTCCATTTTCTATCACTTTCTCTCTCCCTCTTTCCTCTCTCTCTCACGGATTGTTTTCCTCCCTTCAATTTTTGTTTTTCCAGATCTGGAGAGGAAAATGGACAGAATGGATAGAGTATCACTCCCTCTCCCCCTCTCTGTACCATATTTCTCTCTCTACTTCCCAGGCTGACAAGTGACAAGCGACGGGCGTGTTCATGATTCAAACGTGTTTGAATCTCATACGATTTAGGAAAAACTTAAAAACGCAGTCGTTTTGATCTTCAAAGATCACAAACGGAGTGACGTCGTTTTCATGAGGATGCTCGAAGATATTTGGCGAAACGAGGTGGTTGACACGTAGCAATTCCATTACACTTGTTGAAGATCTTAATGTTCGGAAAGAAAATGACCTCGTAATCTTTAGTTTATTACGTGCTGAGCGGCGCGTTTAAGGCCTGAGCTCGAAAATAACAAGAGCAGCTTAAAATCGAACCCGTAAAAAGTTTTTTGGTACCCATTTGATAATCGAAATGAGTAGAATGCAACTTTAATTTTAATCTTTTCATATTTAAATTTTAGATCTAAATAAAATAATTTATCTGAATTCAATTCAAATAAACAAAATAACATAATCAAATTTGATTTATGTGAATTTTACCTTTCATTAAATGAACCAAAAACCATTATTTTATCCCAACCTTTTATTAAGAGTCGCCAACAAACAAAATATAACTAAAATCTGAACTCTTTTGTGTTGAGTGGTCGGTACTCTAGTCTCTCAATCAGATGTCTTAAGTTCAAGATTTCGAAATGACGAAAAAGAATTTAGGAGAACAAATCCCTAAAATGAGTTTTACAATACTCGAACTAAATTAATCGAATAAATTTTAAATATCGATAATGAAAACAAAAAAAAATATAACTAAAATAAGTATAACTTATTTTTTATTTAATTTTTTTTATAATTGGCTTGATCGAGTAGGTGAAATTGACGATACGTGAACCTAATAGTAGCATATTAAATTTTTTAAATCGAAATCTTGAATTTTAGACTTAAAAATAGAAAACAGTCAGCAAGAAAGTCAATTTCTAAATTAGAACTCATAACTATTTGAGTCGGATTAGTTGAATTTTTAAATATTTTTAATCAAATAAAAAAAGTAGGTGAACACGCAAAATTAAACTTTAAATAAATTTATGCTTTTACTTTAGTTCTTTTAGATAGATGAGAAGTTTAAACGAAATTAAACTATTTATAATGTATAGTTGGATTCACTTAAGTCCTTTATAATTTAGGTGTTAAACAAAGAAGAAAAGATTTTCTTTTTCATTTTGAATCACTTAATTAGAAGTTTATATGCCTTTTATATCTTAGTATTTGGATTAAAATTTAATTACTTATAAAATATTATATGAATTTATGTAAGTTATTATTGTATTTGATAACTAAATAAATTATTGAGAAATTAAAACAGAAGTTGTGGGAAGTAGTTCCATTCAACCTTAGCTGACCACTCTCGGCCTTTCCTATTTTTATATCAGGCAATCAGATCGAGTGTGAGTTATTTCTTCAAATTAAAATGTTAGTGGTGACGAAACGGCGTCGTTGAATGGTGGTTGTGCCATATTCAAGAGCGCGCCACGCAGCAATGGGTTCTTGAACGTGTACAGCTCAGAGCTCACCTTCACTTCAATCCGTTGACTAACCGTACACAATCATCCCAAATCGGCTATCTTCTCTAAAGGAGGAAGAGGAGGAGGAAATTGTCGTTTGGGTGGGAATGGCAGACCGTTACTTCGAGAACGACTTGCCAGACTATGCTCCAGAGAAGTCGACGACAACAACAACGTTAGAGCATGAGGACGAGGAAGTAGTAGAAGAGGAGAACTTGCTCTTGAAGCTTCTATCAATGCCATACCCAACACTCTCTGAGAGGTTCAAGCGAGCTGCTCTCGATCTCAAAGAAACTGTAATCATCCATACCCCACCCCCTCCCTCTCTTTCTTGACACTAGAACGGTAACATAGCATGGAATGTGTTTGATTTTTTGATTGTCTCAGATAATGATGAACACGTGGGGTGAGACGCGGCAGAGAGTGAAGGATTTCACGCTCTATAGTGGCACTCTTGGTACTGCCCTTTTGCTCTTCAGAGCTTTTCAGATTACTAACAACAAAAATGATCTCACTCTCTGTCTGGAGATTGTTAAAGCTTGTGACCCTGTTTCCTTACGTACTGGGTATTCCTCTCTCTCTCTCTCTCTCTCTCTTTCTCTTTCTCTCTCTCTCAATATTTCTTCTGGGTATTGTTGCATCTTATCTGGGTTTCAAGTATATGAGTCTAAAAAGCAATGTGCAGCCCAAATAGGTTTATGTTTATCGAGTTATATGGCAGTCTAGCTACTTTGAGAAATAGAATACTCAATTGGGGTGAAAATTTTGAATTCGATAGTGCTACTTTGAAACCAAATAGTAGCCCTAGGGCGGGTTTTGTATTTAAACTTGCTTCTTTTCCGTTGATGCAAATCCTAAACTATCTGGTGCAACTCTCATTATAAAAGTTTGCGCATTTATAAACAGTTTAGGATTGTTTAGAAGAGTTCAAGAGTCCAAAAATGTAATTAATCAAAGTAATCATAGCTAAATTGAATAGTATTCGTGTGGTGTTTTCGGCAGAGAAGTGACATTTTTATGTGGGAGAGCTGGTGTTTGTGCACTTGGTGCTGTTGCTGCTAAGTATGCTGGGAATAAACAATTAGTTGATCGCTACCTGACCCAATTCAAAAAGGTGATTTTATGTCAATTTTTTGAGCTTTTTTATTCATGTAATTTTAATTTTCGTTAAAAGGAATTTGATCAGCTGAATATTTGGTCAGATTACACTGCCAAGGAATGTCCCTAATGAATTGCTATATGGAAGAGCTGGGTACTTATGGGCATGCTTGTTCTTAAACAGACATATTGGTGATGGAACTATTTCTCCTTCGCATACTGTATGTTCCTTTTGTGCTTTTTCCATCCATTAATTGTAATGTTCAGATGATGAAATTTTCGTTAGCATTCCATAGGGTGCTGTTGTGAATGATATCATACAAAGTGGCAGAACAATGGGTCAAAAGAGCAACTGCCCGCTCATGTATGAATGGTATGGAGAAAAATACTGGGGTGCTGCTCATGGATTGGCAGGGATTATGCATGTTTTGATGCACATGCCTTTGAAGCCAGATCAGCTTCAGGATGTTAAGCTTACTCTCAATTATTTGATTGAGAATCGATTTCCTGGTGGAAATTATGCTGCAAGTGAAGATGACAGAGGGAGAGATGTTCTTGTGCACTGGTGTCATGGAGCTCCTGGGATTGCCCTCACCTTTGTCAAAGCAGCTGAGGTAATATTTGAATTCAAGTCACTTGCGTATGGATTTACATTTGTTTTTTAGTTGTATAAATTCAGAGCTCCACATTGCATCCTTTGGCAGTGTCACAGTTATTATCTTAAAGTGCATTGTCTGGCATACATAGGGTATGCATGACATTATTAATCCACTACAACTTGAAGTAATCCAAAGACATGAGCTGTTGCTCAAGGGGAATTGCATGGTGGACAAGTCCTTGCCGTCATTTACCTCACCATATTATTATTTTAATTTTACATTTACATACATTTCAATTTCCTTAAACTTTAACAATGTGAGATTATTCTCTTGCCCCAGCTTCCTTCCAATCTTAATAGTATTTTTTTTTCCTTTTTCTCGGCGATTATTTTAGCAAAGTACTTGTGATTAGGATCAGAACTCCTGCTTGATGATTCATCTGAAATCTAGAGACAGTGGCTTGCTTTGAAAACTTCATGTCCCAAAACATTTGATTCACAGAAACTGATTTTCAGTGAACAATAGGAAGCCACTTTGTTAATATTTTTGTTTAACTGAGACATGTGCCCCCCTTAAATTTTGTTTAGCCCGGCTATATGCCACATATGCTCCAATGCTTTGCATGTATCACTAGAAACAATACTACAAGTGGGGAAAGCCCCAAAATAAATAAATAAATAAATAGAGTTATGCAGCAAAATATGTGAAAAGAAATGGGACACTAACTAGTAGCTAATGGACTTGGCCACTCGCTCACATTCAAAACAAAGAGACATTGTTATTCCTTTATGCATTTTACTGGTTTTCTTTGTAATTATTTCATCCAGGATATCACACACATCTTTCAGGTTTTTGAAGATAAACAATTTCTGGAAGCAGCTGCAGATGCAGCGGAAGTAGTTTGGAACCGTGGCTTGCTCAAGCGTGTTGGTCTTTGCCATGGAATTAGTGGGAATGCATATGTTTTTCTCTCGCTTTATCGACTCACGGGCAATGTTGAGTTCTTGTACAGGGCCAAAGCTTTTGCTTCCTTTCTCCTTGAAAAGGGTCAGAGGCTGATAAATCAGGGATTGATGCATGGAGGTGATAATCCGTCTTCACTTTTTGAAGGGATTGGTGGTATGGCTTATCTTTTCCTGGACATGACTGAGCCAACAGACTCCAGGTTCCCGGCTTATGAACTTTGAGAGTTTTTTAAGTTTTGAAAAATGATGAAAATGTATATTGACTTTCCTAGCCTCGAGTGTGCTGATCTGACTATCATTGCCAGTTATCATTACAGTGCTGTCGCTTGCACTTTGGGTTTTACATATTTGTTCCATATCGCTTCACTTTGTAGTATTGGATGTTATCCTTGATCTTAAAAGCCACGTTTTGCTCGTTCCAGATTTACTAATTACTTGAGACAAATAGTCTGCCATGAAAACAGACGCCTATTATTTATGTGTAAATTTTCCTTGAAACAGGGACAAACCTATAACTTATTGCCTAATGGCATATTTGCTTTGAGCCTTCTTTAAGGTCTCAATTTTGATTCCCAGAAGTAGGCTCTTCTTAATAAAAAGAAGCAACCTATACACTATCTGCCTTGGACCCATTTATTCAGTGACATGCTTTAAGCACCAGGTGGCCTTATTTGTTTTGAAATAGCCATTCGCCCATATCAGTCTTCCTGAGAGGCTTTGAAATGGCAATTGAAGGTTTATCGGTCGAATTTGGAGAAATATAGTTTACATTTAAGAGAATAAGATCAATCAAACGCAATACCATGTGCCGGTTCTGCTGCAATAAGCGCAGGCCTCGTTTTATTAGTCTGGCTTTGATCTTTACATACTACCCTTCAGATCAACTGGTACACCCCTCAAAATCATATTCGATTTTTCTGAAGAAAAATGATGATGTATTGATTCATATGATGTGTTGATTCACCTCCAGGCACTGCTCTTGAACGAAATGACACCCTTCCGGCATGTATATGATCTCTAAATTAGGTGCAGGCTCCTTTCATCTTCTCGCTCTTGATGTAGTATTCGATCCCTGAAAATTTTACCAGTCCTTCTCACCCAATATCAGCAATGCTGGTGCTGTCACTTTTGGATCAGCAGTGCACCAATAATTGGTCAAAGTCCTACAAAGAGTTGAAGTTATGAATTAAAAGAGTTTTGAAAGTGTGCTTTCAAATTAACTTAGATGTTTTCAGAAGTACCTGTAAGGAACTTGCAAGGCTGTTCGGAACCCAGAGTTCTCATGCAGGTCTGTATAGGTAGATTGGTCATCCTCTGTAAACCTTGGAGGGAGAGGAGTATACGGCTCAACCAAGTCAATGATTTCTTGATCTTCCCCTGCCACCGGTAGCTCGCTTCCTGAGAAGAGTGAATATGTTCTTTATCACTGTCTTTACATCTTTTCGACCAAAATCAGCTTGCTTCTACTGTCCGTGGCTCCTAAAAACCAATTGGCATCGGTAGTAGTCATCTTGTGGAGTCACATTGTAGTTATCATGGACTTGGTTTAGTAGTCGAACATTAAATAATTAAATTTTATTAATCAAAATCTTGAATTCAAGTTATTAAAATGAAAAAATAATTATTGAGAGAATCAATCCCTAAATGAGTCAACAGTATTCAAATTGGATTAATCGGATAACCTGAATACCTGTCTTAGCAAAAAAAAAATTGTAAACCGAGATACTCCTAGGAAAGCATCATTGAAAGAGAAAGACTACCTGCCATCTATTTATGTAAAGCCATTGGGGAAGGGGTGTCCTTGGAATGCAGCAGGACCAGGCAGAAGGAACGGAATGCCAAACGTGATAACACTGGCCATCCGCTCGGGGGTGTAGCTGGAAAACAAGGACAGCTCCAAAATCCTTTTCAACAAATATTCCGGGTTTCATCCAAAATATGCACTTATTTAATTAGCTGAAGAAAATGAGTTGATTGGGGGGGGGAGAGGATATGCAAGTTCATTTTGGCATTGCTCTTATTTTCGAGTCCAAATTTCTGCCAAATTTTGTTGTAATTGATTGCAATTTCTCTCATTGATTTGTGTAGGTACATTTGAAAGTTTGAATCTTTTAATATCGTATCATGGAACATAACCCAAAGGCTTATTATCACAAGATTTGAGACTTTTGAGTCCACATTCCAACAGGTTAGAGTGTGCCAAAATATATTGTCCATATAAGATGTATTTCCCAATGGGGTAAATATAACTCACCCTCTCAGTACCTATCGATCAGATTCTTATCAGGTAGTTGACTGATCTACTCGGCACCTCTTCGATGCTCAGTATTGTTATTTGATCAATTAAGATAATATTTACTTTTTCTTAAATCGCAAAAATAACATCCCATAATTAGATAAGATATTTTTAATTCTTATCGATAAGGAAAGTATTCCCTTAACAATTTGAACTTTTCTAACCAATAGAATTCTAAATTTCTTAAAATTTTTTCATTAAGAATCTCATAATCATCGGACACTTTCACAAGAAAATTAGGATCTCTACACCCTGGTAACATATAGAACTTGCCATGCATGTAGACTATATACATATCACAAAGGCTATCGGCCAGGCATGTTCTTTTGACTCTTCACCTAGCACACAAAAGACATGATAGAGTTCTCCCACTTTCAGTTTGTTTCTATTTTTGAAAATTGCTCTCTGACTTAACGTCAGAATCTCCCCGTTGGAGCACTCTATGACAGATTTTTTTTAGATTCCATCAATCAAACAGTCTAACAACTAATCACCACATTTGAGTCAGCGGAGCTCCACCTCCAACAAATTAGCGCCATCTGTGTCAATAGACTAATTTTTTCAACCGAATGTGCTTCTCATCTTACTTCCTTCTTTCATAGTCATGACGTCAACCAAAAGGAAAATATCGGTAATCGGTTTCGATGATGACGATTTGGTAGAAGTCGACATCAACCGAAATGATTAGTTAGTCATTACTGTCAAAGTAGGATATTTCATTGTCAAAAAAACTTTTATCGATCAAAGAGTAGATCGAAATCTCCTTTTTTGTGATGTCTTCCAACAAATGGACCTCACTCAGTCCCACCTTCAACCAGACTGTTAAAGGAATTCGCTGATAAGTGTATCCTTTCAGAAGGTACTATTTCATTTGTTGTAACTTTGGGAATGTCTCCTCATCATGATACTATAAGAACCACTTTTCACGTGGTTAAACTCCTATCTCCTTACAACGCCATCTTTGACCGTCCTAATTTGGATGGTCTCGAAACATTACCAAGTATAAAATACTTGAAAATTAAGTTTAGAATACCTTTTGGGGTCACAACACTTCACGATGACTCCAACTCACTGACCATCCCATGGTAGTGAAAGAAAGAGAAATTCTTTCAGTAGAAACCTTGGAAGTTAGAGATGACAATGAGCAACTACCCAAGCCTCAACCTATAGAGGAAGTGATCGAAGTTCCAATCACGGATTTATCTGGATACACAGTCCAAGTTAGAGATCATCTACCATCATCTCTTTAGAAAGCAATTGTAGACTGTTTTCGACGATATTCTAAAATTTTTGCATGGTCTCCAGAAGACATACGAGGTATCCACCCTTCAGTTATAGTCCACAAATTGATTGTAGAAGTGAGTATTAAGCCTGTAAAGCAGAAGAAGAGGATATTTGCACCGGAATGCCAACGTGCAATATAAGAGGAGGTCCAGAAACCCCTAACAGCAGAGTTTATTCAAGAGATAGAATATCCTGAATGGTTAGCCAATGTGGTCATTGTGAAAAAAGCTAACGACAACTGGAAAATATGTGTGGACTTCACCATCTCAACAAGTCATGCCCGAAAAACAGTTATCTGCTTCCTAATATCAACAAATCGGTGAAAACCCCTCAGACCACCAACTTTTGTGTTTCATAGACACTTACTCTAATTACAATTAAATACACATGGCACCAGAAGACGAGTAGAAGACTAGTTTCATAACAGAATTCAGTACTTATTACTACTAGGTCATGCCTTTTGGCCTAAAAATCATAGGGGCGATTGTTTAGCGATTGGTTAATAAGGTTTTTAGTAGATAACTTGGCAGAATCTTGGAAGCTTATGTGGACAACATGCTCATCAAGAGCGTTAATGCTAAAGACCATGTCGTAGACTTGGAAGAAATATTCCAAATGCTGAAGCATCATAACATGAAGTTAAATTTGGTAAAGTATAATTTTAGAATCACATTAGGAAAATTCTTAGGTTTTCTAATTACCAACTAGGGGATTGAGACAAATCCAGAGAAGATACAAGTTATACTAGACGTGGCACTGCCGAGGATGCTAAAGGAAATATAATACCTCATGAGAATGATTGCAGTTTTAAATCAGTTCATGTCAATAGTAGAGGAGAAATACAAGCTCTTCTACGATATTCTGAATAAGTCTCAGAAATTTGTATAGATACCGGAGTGCTAAACAGTATTTAAACAACTTAAAGAATATCTTGTGTCACCCCTACTACTTTCTAAGCTCATTCCTAGTGAAAAACTTTACCTTTATCTCTCCATTTTTTATGGAGCACTTTGCTCTGTTCTTGTAAGACGGGAATCTGCCACACAAAAGTCAGTGTATTATGTCAGCTGTATATTTCAAGAGTCAAAAGTTAATTACAGACCTATGGATAAAATGACATTTGTCTTAGTCATTACCGCTAGGCGTTTCTGGCTTTACTTTCAAACCTACAAGATGCTAGCATTAACAAACCAGTCTCTAAATCAGATTTTACAAAAGAGGAATATTTTAGGTCGGCTCATTAAATGGAGAATCAAGTTAAATGAATTCGATATCGAATATCAACCGAGATCAGTAATCAAAGGCCAAGCTCTCATTGATTTCATCCTCGAATACATGTTCCCAACCCCACTCGAGCGAGCCCTGTCGATCATCGAGAAGAATGCTCATTATTGGATGGACGATTTATGTGGATGGGTCATCAAACTCTTCAGGAAGTGGAGTCGGACTCGTTCTCATAGGACCGGACAATTTTAAGGCTGAGTACGCCTTTCATTTTGATTTTCAAGTAAATAATAATCAGACTAAATATGAGACCCTTCAGATCGAACTGCGAATTGCAGTGTCGCTAGGAGCTCTAAACATACAAATCTTCACCAACAGCCAAGTGGTCATCAAGCAAATTAAAGAAGTATATAAAACTTAAGGAGTCGACAATGGTAAAGTACTTATCCAAGTTATGAGAGGTGGTGAACAAATTTGATAAAATAGACATACAATAGATTCCTTGATCAGAGAATGCATGAGCCGAAACGTTCTCAAAGTTAGCTAGTTCTAACTTGGTTGTAACTAATCGAATAGTTTATATCAAGAGCTTACCATATCGAGCATTGACGAACCCGACTAGATTCTATCGGTAAATAGTTCACCAAGTTGGAAGGACTCCATAGAGGCTTATATAAAACATGGACAATTACCAAGCCTACCTTTAGAGGCAACTAAAATGAGGCACAAAGCCGCTCACTATACTATTATCAATGTGAACCTTTACAAGAAGTTCTTCACTCATCGATACCTAAAATGCTTAACACCTGAAGAAGAAAATTATGTACTCAAAGAAATCTATGAAGGGATATGTGGAAACCACTTAGATACTCAAAGTCTTGCCAATAAGGCTCTACCTTTAGGATATTTTTGGCCAACCATGAAATTCGACACGTATGATTATGTTAGAATGTGCGACAAATGCCAAACTTCTCATTGGTACCACACTAGCACTCCATCGAACACTGTCCAATGGCAAGCCCATGGCGATTTGTGCAATGGGAAATGGACATTCTCAGGTTGTTCCCACCTATTACTGGATAACAAAAGTTCTTAGTCGTAGTAATCAATTATTTCACTAAGTGAGTAGAAACCGAATCATTAGCCCAGTCACCACTGACAAAATACAAAACTTTGTGTGGACATCAATTATCACCAAATTTGGCGTGCATTAAACCCTAATTACTAACAATGGCAAACAATTTGACAATAAAACCTTTCAGAACTGTTATAGTAAACTGGAAATTTAGTATTGTTTTACCTTCGTCGCATACCAACAAGCTAATGATATCCGCCGAAATAACAAACCAGGAGATCCTACAAGGACTTAAGGCCGTACTAGACGAAGTCAAAATAAATTTTAAATTATACAATATAAACACAATATCAAACATATAAATATAAGTTTCAATGTTGAAAATACTTCCAAATGATAAAATTTAAAAGTATTCAAATTAATTTTACCTAGATAAAATAATAGAAATTAATAATTTAGATATTTTAATATGTTAAATATCAAATATCATTTTTCTCATTAATATAAAAACTAGAGTAATTATTTTAAGCAATAAATTATATTTTTCTTTTTTTTAATTAAAACTATAATTTTTTTAAAAACAAAATACATAAAATATGCCCAAAATATATTGTGTCTCCCAAAAACACACACGTGGCGTGGGTTACTCGATGGTCCAATTCCCAACATTCCATGTGACTAGAGAAAAGTTATAACAATCCAGCAATAGGAAAGAGAATTTAAAGCTTACTTAGCTTCCACAACCAAAAGACACACGAAACAGAGCATACAAAACCAGAAACAGAGCATGGAAGATGGTGTGGATGTGAGGATTGAAGATCAATATAGTGATAAGAGAAATGTTGCATATGTTTAAGGATTGAAAGAAGGAATGAGGGAGAAAAGAAAGAGAGAATTATAGAGAGAGAAAAGAAGAGAGAGAGAGAATGAGTTTAGAGAGAGAGGGACACAACAACTATCAGCTTGCCTTCCTTCTTAATGTTACTCCCTTTAATACATTTCTCTTAACCTTCGTAACTGATCTAACTCCCTTAACCACTTTCAATTAATTGGATGGTTGATCAACTAACTCTAATAGCTTACAACCTTTTATACTAGTCGTTGGTTTCAAATGTTAATATAGTTGTTATAATGGATTGTTACAATTTCCCTCCCCTTCAAAGAAACACCTTGCCCTCAAAGTTAAAAGCCTAGAAATTGTGCCCTTACAAAACTCATGTCCCTCTAGATGGACTTTTCTAAGGTTTATTCATCTAATTAGCCATTGGGTGATTGGCCTACTATTTTTGGCTCTACTAGAATTTGTTTGTGAACCTCAACCAAAGGCAAAGTGGCCATTGTGACCTGATGCTTCTCCCAATTTCTTTGCTTGTTTGTATTCTGATTCCTCCTCTTCTTCTATAACTACAATCAATCAGAGTCCTAAATTTGCACTAATGCCTTGAGAAATACTTTTCTTCACATTTATAGCAGAGGTTGTTAGTTCTTCTATACTGCATCTCCTGTACTGATATCCCAGTTGTCTTATTCTCTAAACCTATGCCATTTGATCAATTTTTTCCTTTAGCTGTGACAATTCTTTGAGAGGAGTTGTTTCCTCCCACTCTTGCTTCGCCAGGATCCCTATTCTTATTTTCTTTAGTTCTCTTTTGTTTAGTCATCTCTATAGATTGTTATTGAAGAGTAGCTATTTCAAATGCTTGAAATAGAGTATTGGGTTTAAGCATTCTAATGATGTATTTGATTTCTTCTTTTACCCTACTAATAAAGTTTGATATGAAGTAAGACTCAGTGAGGGTGGGGAAAGCATAATGGACCATAACTCTTTGAATTTCTTTTGATATTCTACCATTGTTCCCACCTGCTATAGCTTATTAAATTCCTTGACTTCATCTTTGATGCCTTTCTATTCAAAGCGCTAACATAAGACATTAGAGAATTCTTCCCAACTAATCTCATTTTTAGCTCGTTTCATGCCTTGAAACCATATCCCTGCCTTCCCATCCAAATACATTTCATTGGTTTCTTCCCATGCTTGGGTGGGTACTTGATGCACAGCTAAAAAACTTGCAACACTTTCACAACCATATCTGTGGATTGTCCACTGTGAATATGGTAAGTTCAATTCTTGGGCAGATTTGTAGTGATTCCTATTGGTTAATGTCTTTCTTTATCGAAAATGGTCCTGTTTCTCCTCTGATCTGTCCTTCAGTAGAAGTAGTTAGGATTGGTGTTCTTGCTATTCTTTCTGCCTCTTGATCTTCATCTTTATCCTTGTTTAATGTTCTCATAATGGTATTGAACTGGTTGTCAATGCTGACCATGTAGGCTTCCGGTCTTTGGGATTGCTCTTCATAATCGGACGAAACTCTTCCATTTGTTTGTCAATCTACAGTCGATGTTCCCTAGTCTCATTTACCTACTCTTGCATTTTGGCTTCATACTTTTTGAATTACTCTTTAGAGAATTTCTGACAAGTACCTTCCACCGTTGATACCAATTTTATCACAGTCCAGTTTAGTAAGGAGAAATCAGAGAGTGGTGGAATAGTTTTCTTAGAAGTATGCTTGAACAATCTAGTATGGAAATGGTGCCACTATGTGTACGAATGATCAACGAAAATGATAGTAAGAACTATGTGATGAAATTAATGATTGAAAGAGAGTTGACAAAGGATAGCAATAGAAAGTTATAGAAAGAAAAGACAAGAGATGAAAATGCGGTTTAGAGAGAGAAAAAGAAAAAATAAAGAAGAAGGGGAACCGATCGTGAAACCTTCATTCTTTATTGCCTTCTTTGTTGAGAATCGCTTGCTCTAATACCATTTGTAATAGTACAGCAGTAGGAAAGAGAATTTAAAGCTTACTCAGCTTCCACATCTAAATGACACATGAAACAGAGCATGCGAAACTAGAAACAAAGCATGGAAGATAGCGTGGATGTGAGGATTAAAGATCAATAATAGTGATAAGATAAATGTTACATATTTTTAAGGATTGAAAGAAGGATTGAAGGAGAAGAGAAAGAGAGAATTATAGAGAGAGAAAAGAAGAGAGAGAGGGAATAGATTTAGAGAGAGAGACACAACAACTTTCAACTTGCCTTCCTTCTTGATGTTACACCCTTTAATACATTCCTCTTGACCTTCCTAGCTAATCTAACTCCCCTAACCACTTTCAATTAATTGGTTGGTTGATCAAGTAGCTCTAACAGCTTACAACCACCCATACTAGCCGTTAATTTCAAATGTTCATATAGTTGTTACAATGGATCGTTACAAAAGCATCATAACACTATTCAGCCACTGCGGTCAGTGCCAATATCTTTTGCCTTTTTGTTAATTTGAATTGGAATGTGGAAGCACCCTTCAATGGTGTCAGGGATTTAAGTAGGCATGGCTTCGTTCTGGGACCGACCCACATTGACATATGGCACAAATTTATTGAATTTTCCACATTTATGTACATTAAGTAATTTTTTTATTATATATAAATCACGAAAATCATAAAAATATACATATTTACAAATGCTCAAACAATAAATCTCGATCTTAAAAAAAATAATTAAGTAAAAAATTTTTATCACCTGTGTGTCTCTATAAGAACAAACATCGAGTAATTTATAACATTATATCTTCCTCCGGCAATCATTGATTATTTTATCATTCCTTTCTAAAAGATTTATAGTTTACATTGTTTAGTATAAGTCATACTATGCTATGTATTTTTTAATTTAGTTAATTATATTTTACGGTTTATAGTTTAAAATCAAATAATATTTGC
Organism: Dillenia suffruticosa; assembly: GCA_033439265.1. NCBI lineage: Eukaryota > Viridiplantae > Streptophyta > Magnoliopsida > Dilleniales > Dilleniaceae > Dillenia > Dillenia suffruticosa. Next base: position 18,447,613 of record JAVTVX010000030.1, read on the forward strand.
TTAACAAGGTTAAATAGGGCAAAAAGTAGTATGAATACCCTTTTACCTTAAAAAAAAGAGTGGCACTACTTTTTCTAATTTTTTGGTGATTTTTTTTTTTTGGATGAATTAAGGACAAAGGCGAGAAAAATTTTAAAGGGAGAGATAACAATTTGATGTTTTTCACATTTTAAGTTTTTAGTTATCAAAATGAAAAATCTTTGACCTCCTCTTCCGCCATCCACGGCGTGGGAGGGATGAAAGAAACCCTAATCCGAAAACAAACCCTCCTAATTTCTTAAATTTGCACTTGCACCCAATCAATTAAAAGAAGCCCTATTTCCTCTCTCTCTCTCTCTCTCTTTCTCTCTCTCTATAGGGTTCTTGTATTTTTTTTTTCAATGGCTAACGTTGTTGATCAAGATCAAATAATGGTTGCTCAACTGCATGATCGCTACCCTAGACCCCAATCAACGACGAAAACATGTGAGACTAAAACATAAGATAGAAAAAGGATCCTTTTAACATTCATATTATGGTTGATGATGTTTAATGGCGTCAATTAATGGAATATGTGAATTATTATTTAACTCGAAATTAGAATATTCAAAAAACAACAATAATAAAGCATAAACTATATAATTTACTCTTTTAAAAAATAATAATTGTTAAATGACAATTTAATAGTTATAAATACCAATGACATGAGGATATAACAGTCGATTTTTAATCAAAATCAATATTAAGAAATAGAAAGATAAATATTGTAAGAGACAATTTCTTAATAAATCTTATAATATCTGATCGTATTATTCAGATTAAACCCAAGTATTGATTGGTGGCAAATATTCACTTATGAAAAAAAATTAATAGTCACAAATATTATGGGTATTGAATAGAAAATCCCTAATTTTATTAGCATGTACCTACAAAATTTGTTGGGTTAGGTTATTCTTTTGGCAAGATGCTTGGCGTTGGCACACCTAATTATTGAAAAACGATATATATAAAATGAAAATATATTTTTATCTAAATCAACAATTAATTTGATGTACAATACATATATACATATGGTTGTACCATGAATCTTATGTTATAAAATATAGTTGCGACAAGCCTTGAGTGAGCTGGGTTGAGGTTGTGGAGATGAAAGAGATGGGGCATGTAGTCAATTTTTTCAGCCTCTCGTTTTCTTTCACGGTTAAGAGACAAATTTAAAAATAATTAAAAATAAATAAATAAATACAATAAAAAAAGAAAGAAAAAAAATATATAAATATATATATATTTAAAATATTTTGGTTTAATTTGTACAGATTTTTCTATATCACTCATTCCTATCTAAAGTTATCTTTTCTTCTAAATCATTAACTATCATATCGTTACGGATAATTTACATCCGAATTGGATAATTTACATCCGAATTTTCAGCGGTTTATTTATACATTTTGTTAGATTTTCTATATTTAAGTTTTGGATTTTTCTAATCGGTGTATTTTTGGGTCTTCTTTGTACATGTCCAAATCACCTTAAACTACACTTTCGTATTTTATGCACAATTGAACAAACTCTCAATTTATTATAAATTTCTTTATTCCTAATTCTATCTTTTCTAGTTTTACCACACATCTACCTAAATGTTATCATTTCTCTTATAACCATTTTTTGTTCTTATTATTGTTTAATAGCCTAACAGTCAGTACCATATAATAATACAGGTCTAACCGTGGTTTTTATGAAATATAACTTATTAAAAATTATTTTATAAATAATTTATGAAATCTGTAATTTAATAGAAAAAATTGACCAAACAACTTGTACATATAGGAATGGCCATTTCTCACCAAAATGGAGTCATTTGTTGTTTAGTGTTTTGACCTATTATATTATTATATTATAGGTTAAAAATTTATTCTTATGTATATATATAGGTTTTGATAATTATCATTCAGTTTGCATTCATTTGAATGCTTCTTGTACCTTTTCTATACAGTAAATTTCTCCTTTCTTATCATTAAATTATTTTTTTTCAATTTGAGATTTTTCACATAAACGATTATATGATTTTTTTCACTTCTAATTCTCCTTTATCTTCTTTCCTTTGTTTTGTTTTTTTTTTTTCAAATTTTTATCAAGATATGATTGAGGTAATCATAAGTCATAAACATGTAAAGTCTAGTGATAAAATTTTGATCTAATTTTTTTTTTCAAATTTTCTCTTCTGTTTCTCCTTTGTTTTTGTTGGTATTCAATTGTGGACTAAACACAACTAGGGGTGTTAATGACACTGGGTAGTGTCACGGGTACCCGTGACACTACCCGGTCAAAGCTCGAGCTCGAGCCCAGTTGTGTCGAGCTCGAAAACTCGACGAGCTACCCGAAATATTTTAATTTTTTTAAAAATAAATTTTATATATAATTATATATATTTTTTTAAAAATATTATATATAAAATTATATTTTTAGGTATATTTTTTAAAAATATTATCTATACCACCCAATGACACTATTCGACGATATTACCCGATAACACCCGAGACACTTCGAGCTCGAGCTCGAGCTCGAAAAATACAAACTCAGCGAGCTTGAGCTTGAGCTCGAGCTCACCTAAAATACATCGAGCTTGAGCTCGGGTATTATGATACCCGAGCTTGACCCGGGTGTCATAACACCCCTAAACACAACTAACACAATGGTGATATGGGATGATACTACTTGCTTGAAGCTTACCTGTTCTCGTAGTGCCAATTTTAAAACCACCGAAGAACATGCAAGTGTTTGGACAGCTTTCCCGTTCACCCAAACGTATTCTGAATAATATTTAGTGAATTCCATGAAATAATTTATATACTAATAAAAAATTTCAAGATAATCTAATTTCATTTGACAATAAATCAATTTATTTATTTAATCGTTTATTTGTTAATTACGCCAGGGAACAATGAATATAATTATTCATTTGTATATATTTTTATGAGTGTGTTTATATTCCGTAAAATTTTCCAATAAATTTTTAAAAATATCCCCACGAAAAAGAGTACAAACTTCTTTCCCAAATATGGCTGATGATTGTTTTTGCACTAACTTAGACACAAGATTTCTTGGTTGCAAGATAGTATGTCAAAATAGACTTATTTATGCTTGATTTGCAAAGTTTATGAGAATATTTTGATTGATTTTTGATAATTAGAATTATATATATTTTTTAAGTTCGCCATTTAATTTAACGAAATTGGTATATAGAAATATATGTGTAATAGTTTTACAGAGAGAAAAACATTTCCTTACTGAGAAATCCCGCGGAAACTTTTTTATATTGTACCAAAACAAACCATACCTTTCACCCAAAAAAAAAAAAAAAAAAAAAAAAAAAAACAAACCATGCCAAGTCAACAGCAATTCATCTCCAAAATTACCCCATTTTCTCATCTTCTTCCCTTTCCTCAAACTCAAAAAAGCCCAAGAGAAAGTAAAACTTTTATGTTTAAAAATTGACGACTTATAAAAAACTGACAAATTCAGTCAACTTAAGAGTTGGAGGGTTGATGTTCACGTGACATGGCATATTACCACGAAAGCTCCATCCAAGCGGATTATTCTTATTCCAATCCGTACCCAGCCTTTAAAACAATTCCTGAACTTTGCAGAGCTGTTTGCTTGAAGTGAGACCAACTTGTCATAAAAAAAAATGGGGTAAATATGGAACTATTGGGTATTTGGGTCACCCAAAAGCCAATGTATCAGGTCTTCAGATCTAAATTCGTCTGGGGTTTTAGATTTGAAAACCCCACAAGAAATTATCTGGGACTTATTTATTTTCATTTCTTTCTCTTTAATTTGTTCATTTCCGGTTCAATTTGAAGAATTTTTTGATGGGGTTAGTGGGTCTCCCAGATAATGGGAGTGAGGATGGGATTTCTGGGAGTGTGGTTTTGGGTCATAAGAACAAGTACGGAAGAATGGATTCTGATCTCACAGAGGATGGAGATGAAGATTTTGATGATTTGTTCAATTATCAGCATTCACTAGACGGGAGAAGAAGCACTAGGAAATATGTTTATGCTTGTGCTGTTTTTGCTTCACTCAATTCTGTTTCTTCTTGGCTATGGTATGTTTATCTACTGTTGTCGTCTCTATTCCTGTTGTGCTCGATTTTTCTACATTTCATGGATCTGTAGTGGATCTGCCTTATTTGGTTCTCTAAATTTAAGGACCCGAGTCTTGAAGCCAACTCTTAGGGGAGAATTTCTAAATTGAATTATTCTTGCCTTGAGTTGGCATTAAAAGTTTGATGATTTTGACAATCAGGGCACGATTTCCTCATATAGTCCATGTTACGTGCCTATCCCATTCAACACATTTATTTTGCAGTTGCAATTGTAATATTTAAATTATGTTTCTTGTCGAGGCCATGATCTATGGCTATTTTTCCCATTTTCAGCAATTTTCCAATTCGGTAGAAACTTGCACAAAAAGTACATCAAGCGGTAGTTATTTTCAGTTTTTCAAAAAATGTATAAAAATGGGAGATTTTGAAGTACAATTCATTGAACTTTCTAAGAAAAAAAAAAACAGATAGAGAGAGAGATAGAGAGAGAACTGCACAATTGCTGCTTTTTTAGTTTTCTTTGAGAGTTTCTTCACGTCAGGAGCCATTCCTCGACAGGGCAGAGGTCGAGTGAGGGCTTGCCTTAGACAAGCATATAACATCGGGGTATCAGAGCAGCATTCCGATAATGGTGCAGCCCACCGAGATCCAGCAAAACTACCAGTGGAGGAGACCCTCCAAATAATCCAACAACAAATGTTACAAGTGCAACGTGAGATGCATGAGATGTTTATTCAATTGCAAACACAAATGGATGAGCTGAGTCCAAAAAAAAAAAGCCGAAGTAGCGACATCACAACAACAATCCTGTTTCCAACAAGCACATGGGACAATCGTACCTCGGGTGGTCCGATTGGATTTTCCACGGTATTTTGGCATTGATGATCCTATCATCTGGATCGACCGCGCGGAGCAATTCTTCATGTTCCACAAAACTCCTACAAATGAGAAAGTTCCATTAGCAGTCTATCACCTAGAGGGAGGTTGGTTTCAATCCTTAAGAAGAACTCAAGTATGGGTTACCTGGGAGAAATTCAAGCAGGCCTAAATGAATGCTACAGACCAACACTCCTAGATGACTTCTACGGAGAACTCACCAAGCTCACACAGATGGGGTCAGTTCACGACTACCACACCCCATTTGTTCTACTGCTTGCAAGTGCTGGTTTGCTAACGGAACAACAGCAGATCAGCTGCTTCGTCAGTGGGCTTCGGAAGACCATCTGAGCTGATGCTCGCGCTGCAAATCTGCAAACTCTCTACTGCTAGTCTTGCACGCCTCCATGAAACCAAATACCAGAATTAAAAAAAAAAAAAAAAACCACCAACCTAGAACCCAAACATAGGACCTCCAATCAAGCTACTCAAAATCCCCAAAAACCAACGCCAAATCAGATACACAAAGTTACAAACCCACCGGTTAAGCGACTTTCCACTGAGGAGATCTAGGACGGCCGATGCCGGAATCTATGCTACAATTGTGATGAGACCTACACCCCGGTCCACCATTGTAACGGACTATTTCTTATCGACTACAAACCGGAGAACGAGAGAGATATTGCTGTGGAGGAGGAACCCGAAACTGAACCAGAGATGGTTGAAATTTCCCTCCATGCCATCACTGAGACCACTGCGTCGCAAATCATACGAGTTCGAGCCAAAATCAAAGGGCGCCTGTTGGAGGCATTGCTAGACATCAGAAACTCCCACAATTTTCTCAATCGAGCATGGGTCTCATGATTTGGGCTGAAAATGGACGAAGGGGCGCGACTGAATGTGATGGTGGCTAACAGCGAGAAGCTTCGTTGCGTGGGTTTTCTCCAAAATGTCCCGATTGAAATCCAAGGGAATCTATTTTAGGTGGAGTTCTTTGTTTTTGTTTTTGTTTTTTTTTTTTTTTTGATACAGAAGATGAAGAACCCCAAAAAGAACCAATGCAAAAAAAAAAAACACTAACGAGAAACTAAGGTAGACAAAATGGCTAGGGATCAGAACCTAAAACAAGAATCCCACGAGAGATTAGTCCTTGGTTGGCTCGTCTGAGATTAGGAGTCTCTTCCTGCTTCTGCACCAAGAAACTCCCTCGGAGTCCAGGCTCTAAAACAAGGGGGGGCCTCTCAGCTTCCACCACACTAGGCAGGCACTTTCTACCTACTTCTACCAACTTATCAGCACAACTATTCACCTCCCTAAAGACATGGTCGATAGCTGAAATTTGCAGCACACTCACGAGCTCTTTGCAGTTTGCAATAATATTCTTCCAGGGATGATTCGAGCCAACTCCCTTGTTTATGTAAGAGACCACCTTGAGGGAGTCACACTCTACCAAAAGATCCCTCATTCCCTGGTCTTTAGCTATCTTAAGACCCTCTTTTAAGGCTAGGAGTTCAGTCAAGCTATTGTCAGACAAACCAATATTAGCCCAAAATTCATACAGCCAAGTACCAGAGCTATTTCTATACAAACCGCCCATACTAGAATGGCCATTTTCTACAGCCGTCCCACCATCAACATTAAGCTTGATTCTTCCCTGAGTAGGTTTTGTCCAAGCCACTAGGAGCACTTCCTCCCTCACCTTACTGCGAATGAGGTTATTAACAGTAGTCTTCAATGAGCACCGGATCCTATTGGCAATCAGCTGGGGTGTCCGACTTTCTTTGGAAGATAGCACTACATCTAGGATTTCCAAATGAACCAGACGGATGAGGCAAATCCCGCCGCATCATCCTCCATCCACAACCGGTACTCCTTCTGCATACCATTCTTAAGCCAGCCCTCACTATCATCACTCCAAAACCTTGCTGCATTATTAAAATCCTGACCCAAGCATCTCCATATACCTCTAGCATGCTCACAATCTCTCGAGGCATGACATAGAGATTCCTCTGCCTTCTTACAGATCTCACAAATATCTGAACCCACCACTCCTCTCCTCCTCAGTTCAGATTTAGTAAGAATTTTTCCTCTCATCGCCATCCAAAAGAAAACTTTAGTTCTCTCTGGGCAGCACAACTTTCAAATCCAACCCCATTCTTCTCTCTCATTTTGTTGCAGCAAAACTTCTTCCTTTTGGAGCCAATAAGCAGAGGACACACTAAACTCACCGTCTTCCCTTTCCATCCAGAATATAGCATCAGAACTGGACTTGTTTCTGGGGATAGGAGTGGCTCTAATTTTCTCTATTTTGTGTCTAGGAAGGATAAAGACCAACACTTATATCTTCCACCCTCCTGATTCATCCCAGAAGTGGTTCACTTTAACAGTTGCAGCACAATCCTCCTGGGGGATCAAAGCATCTCCTACAAGAACCTCATTGCCAAGCCATCGGTCATGCCAGAAACTTATAGTGTTTCCATCTCCTACAAGAACCTCATTGCACTTGTTTTTTTAAAAACTATGGAGTAGTATCAAAATCTCTCCACCAATGGTTTGGCCTGGATCAAAGGTGTAACCGTTAAGAGGTTTTCAATTATTGCTAATCACAAATATCACCACCAACCATGGCATTAGCTCATAGCCTCCTCGATTGTGCAATCGAACAACCCAAAGGGATAAAAGAGGCATCTCCTGGTCTAACTACCTCCTAGTCTAATACAATAAAACTCTCACCATATGCCCCGTTGGGTCCATATTGTGATAGGAAATGACTATAGTCATTAATAAGGATTTAGACTCATACTCCAAGTCAATACATGCATGATTTCACAATACATATCATGTGCCATAGAAAATCAATAAAGTTTTCAATTCATGATTTCAGCAATTATATTCAACAAAAAGTGCAATATGGCACAAGATATATTTTCAAGTGCATAATTTCATAACACAAAATCAAAATAATTTCAAGAGACATTCCACAATTACAAAATATTATATAAATCCAAGTTAAAAATCATTTTAGAAAAAAAAAAACATTTTCAAATTGTCAAACACAATAAACCATCTGCTCATAGTGTATGTGTGAGGCCCCGCGAGATCACACCCGATCGGCCAGCCCCCATAGTCAGGTATTATCCACGCAAGTCCAGAAATTCGAGTCTCGCTGCAGTGTCCGCGACTCGAACCCGTGACTTGCCCATTTGTCCCCCATCGTGGGAGCGCCTTTCACCAATTGCGGCCAGCCCCCATAGCCAGGTATTATCCACGCAAGTCCAGAAATTTGAGTCTCGCTGCAGCGTCCGCGACTCGAACCCGTGACTTGCCCATTTGTCCCCCATCGTGGGAGCGCCTTTCACCAATTGCGCCAATTGGTGAAAGGCGCTCCCACGATGGGGGACAAATGGGCAAGTCACGGGTTCGAGTCGCGGACGCTGCAGCGAGACTCGAATTTTCGGACTTGCGTGGATAATACTTGGCTATGGGGGCTGGCCGGTCGGGTGTGATCCCGCGGGGCCTCACATAAAAAGGCAGCCCAATTGGTGAAAGGCGCTCTCACGATGGGGGACAAATGGGCAAGTCACGGGTTCGAGTCGCGGACGCTGCAACGAGACTCGAATTTATGGACTTGAGTGGACAATACCTGGCTATGGGGGCTGGCCGGTCGGGTGTGATCCCACGGGGCCTCACAGTATAGGAAGATAGAATATGTTCATACCATCAACCAAAAAACAACTCTTAACTACTCATTTACTTCTCACGTTTTCCCAAATTATCCCTATTTGTTGTCAACTTAGTAAACCCATTAAAAGAAGGTGATCACCTAAAAAATTAGAATAAAATATATATAGTTTTAGCACAGGTCCCTAAGAATATTTATTTCACTTGAAATGTATTTTCAAACATGTATTTTGCTAGATCTAGTTATTTTACCGGAATGCTTACAAACTTCAAGCTGTATATGCTATCTAATCCTATCCATTCTTATTTCGTTTCAAAACTTCTTTGCACTTTGTTCATTCTAATTCTCTTGACAACCCAAAAGCTCTTCATTTTATGAGAATTATTTGGCCTTTATGAAATTGATTTCTAAATAAATTCTCTACGAAACTTTCTTAATACATTTTAATATTCTCATCTCTTGCCAAATATCATTTGATCCTCAACTTTAATCAACTAATCTGTTTACTTAGTTCATTATTTCTATTATTAAAGGAGCTTAGAGTTTCTAGTAAATGTGATATAATACTTTTCTAGACCAGTTTATCTCCATGAATTTAAATTCTAAAATGATAACTTCACCGTTGTAGCCATTCACATTCCTTCATTTTATTTCCTGCCAAAACCACAAATATCTCCCTCAAACTTTATGCCTATTTTCAATTCAACTCTCGAACAAATATCACAATCAATTGACTTCCAAATTTTTTAAAATGTAATCAAATATTCCTCATTTCTAATGCAATCAAATCTGCCTAAATAATCATTTCGTCTATCCGTACATCATAATCTCTGTAAATTGAACTTCCAACCAACTATTCACCCAAATGTATAATCACCAATATCTCTTCCTCAAGCAGGGGTTAGGGGTCTCTCGGCATGACTAGAAAACTTGTACTAGCAAATGAATTATTGGACCCTATATCAATGAGTATGTAGGTATCGACACAAAAAATTTTCATTATATCTATTAATATAAATCTTTAAATAATCATTAATCAAATCTAATAATATACATTTCATACATCATTCCTATAATATTTTTTAAATATCTTAGAAAATTAGATCAATCAACCATTAATACCATTTTACAAGTTCAGCTACAGTAAATGCAGGACTCATATTATTCAGTCTGGTTTTGATCTTTTCGTACACCCTTAAGACCAACTGGTACATCTCTCCGAATCAGAAGCCATTTTTCTTGAGAAAAGTGAGAATGTGTTGATTAACCTCCTCAGGAAACTGCTCATGAACAAAATGAGAACCCTCTGGCATGAATATGACCTCCAAATTAGGTACAGGCTCCTTCACCTTCCCGCTCCTTATGTAGTCTTCCATTCCTGGAAATTTTATGACATAGTCCTTCTCACCCATTATCAGTAGTGCTGCTGCCGCTATTTTTGGATCAACAATGCCGCAATCTTTGGTTATACTCCTGCATACCATGATGGCAAAGTTACTTATTTCGTATTTAATTTTGAATAATTTTATATATTTATAGTTTAAAAAATTACCTGTAGGGAACTTGTAACACATAATGAAATCCAGATTTTTCATACGAGCTTGCATGCACAGATAGATCTTCCTCGGTAAACCATGGAGGCAGAGGAGTAGATAGCTCAACCAAGTCCATGATTTCTTGATCTTTCCCTGCCACAGGTAGCTCACTCCTGGAGAAGAGAATATATATGTTCCTCACCACCGTCCTCACATCTTTTCGACCAAAATCAGCTTCAGCCCGTCCAGGCTCCTAATTGTCAATTAGTATAAATTAGAAAACTCTATTTCTCATGGTCAAAATGTTCACAATTTATTCCTCTACACACTTTTTCCCACTCTAACATGTACAATTACTTTAGATATTGCTGTGTGAAAAATTACTGCTTTCGTCAAGAAACAAAATTTTCAGGGTCAATGAAACATAATGGCGGAAATGAGTCAAGCTGAGTTAAGAGAAGCTCACACTCAATCAAATTTTGTTTACCTTAAAACTCAAAACTATTTTGAAGTTTATGCTGAGTTCACACTGAAGGCATGAGCGGCATGGTTGGCTCGTAGGCTCGTAGCCATCAATTTAATTAAAATTGTTAAATTAAATATCCAAATGAAGAATTAACAGACATTGACTATTATAAATTCACAGTAGAAGCCTGAAATCAAGAGATAAAGCAAGATCACCCGCCATCTCCTTATATAGAAGCCTTCGGGGAAGAGGTGAGCTTGGAATGCACCGGGACCCGGAAGCATGAACGGAATGCCGAGGGTGATTAGTGCAGTCACACGATCAGCGTGGACTACGGCTATCTGGTAAATGGGAAAAGCCCCAACATCTTTCCCAACAAAAACTGCCTGCTCACCAAAAAGCAAGAAAAAGAAATGCTAATTAACAACTGCAACACCTTAACAGTTTGGGAGATTTATCAATGCAGCAGAGTGAATCGTGAATTATGACTTAATCACATTTGCATTTAAAATGTCAATTAAATAGTACTAATGCTCATTCCTAATTAAGACGGTTCTTAGAATTAAATGATGAATATACATAAGAAATGGATTAACCAAAATTAGAGACTTCCAATTGCAAATTACCTTGTGGATGCCCAAGACATCCAGAAGAGCGATGGTGTAAGTGACCAGATCATCCATGGACCCTTTCTCCGGTTCGGGTGGCTGGTCGGAGAGACCATAGCCCACTAAATCAAAGGCGATGGCTCGGTATCCAGCGGAGTCGACGGCGATCATTTGGTGCCTCCAGGTGTACCATATCTCCGGAAATCCATGCAGGAATACTACCACTTTGGGACCTATACATACACATATTTACATTTTGTGATGAATTAGTCAGATATTGGTGTATACTGACATGAACAAGAGAGGTGAATACGTACCAGTTCCAATTTCGGCTACATGAAGATTTATTCCTCTCACTTGTACCTGCCTTTGCTGGATTTGTTCCATTGTAGAGACCAGAGAGAGAGAGAGAGAGAGAGAGAGAGAGAGAGAGAGAGAGAGAGAGAGGTTGCGTTTTTTTTTTGGGGGGGGGGGGATTTGTAAATGACAAGCTCACCAGTTGGTTGAGCAGTACCAGTCAATTAAGTCGAGTGGTGGTGCATTTGGACTTTGGCAGGGGCTTGGAGCTCCATCCCATCAACCATTCCTCAACCTCTGTGAAAGAAAGTGGTTTGTCCATTTTACCCTTCCCCACATAAGATTTTCTGTTTTGGGCTATTTAATATGCCACCTCAATTCATAATTATAAATTTTGTAAGCTAACACGCTGTGGTCCTACAACTTGTTTTCATGAATTTTTTCATTTTTTATTTTTTTAATAAAGGTAAGAATTTATATATTATTTTTATGGGTATAAATTAATAAATTTCACTTAAGTGTTTCCCCCAATAAGCTTGCTAGTTTGGTAGCAGAGAAACATTGGATTCCTCCGGCTGGTCGCACCACAAATAGAAATTAATTAATTACTATAGCACGAGAAGTGATGTAAAATATAAAATTCAAATGATTCAATGTTTTCATTAAATTATTACAATATAAAAAACTTAAGCATTATTAAATTCAAATTATTAGTAATATATTTTATTTTAAAATCCAGCTGGGAAAATCAGATGCGTTTTTTTTCTTTTTTTGAGAAGAGTGAGAATGTGTTGATTGACCTCCTCCGGGAACTGCTCTTGAGCAAAATGAGAACCCTCCGGCATGAATATGATCTCCAAATCAGGTACTGGCTCTTTCATCTTCCCACTCTCTTCCATCCCTGCTAGCCTGAGTACATTATTAAATTCAAATTATTAGTAGTATATTTTATTTTTTTAAAAAAAAAATTGATGCAAAAGCCGATCAATGTGGCTCTGGCACTGTAGTAATTAAGATTGAGTATTTAATTCTTAGCTAATTGTTAAGACAGGAAGTTCTATTATATAAAGAACCATCTGGTCATGCCATAGAGTTCTTCTTTTCCAATTTTCCTAATAAGTGTCTATCTCTATAGTTGTTTCCATGATTATATATTCAAATTTAAAAGTTTGAAGATCCATGATTAATAAATAATAGCTTTTTATTTCAGAATACCATGGAATGCACATTTTTATATAATGAAATAAGAAAAGCATATAGCAATAAGAAGAAGAAGAATATGAGTCCCTGCCATCTGACTACGTAGAAGCCTCTTGGCTTGAGGTGAAATGGTAACGAATTGGTTCCCGGGAGAATAAACGGAATTTCGAGCGAGGTGACAGCAATGACACGATCAGGGTGGACGACACCCAGTTGGAAAGCTGGAAAAGAACACTGTTGGATTAGTATGTCCAAGAGAGGCATTATGATAATTTGAGGGATAATGGGGTAACTCCCATTATCCCATTTACCATCCCATTAAACATCATTAAGAAACTCCCTAATGAACTTCCAAGGGTAATCACGTGAGTGTGGCTCTCCTTTTTACCAATGAAATGAGATGCTCATTCTAAGTGAGTAAAGTAGCCATGTGGAGAGAAGAGAGGCTAGGGTTCGAAGGTCGGAGATTTCCACGTAGGAAAATCTCTCTCGTCAAAAAAATCACCGGATTTGAATTGAAACGTTGTGATATTGCAGTGGTGATTCGATTCACATCGTGATCACCATCCCGACCGCGAGATCCGATCGTGGGACGTGCCGTTCGGTTGATTTTGAAGATCTGCATATTGAAATACTTCGATCATTTTATGTTTCCGAAAATTATTATATGCTTCCGTTGTGCGTGAATGAGTCACCAAAATATCTAACATTGGTATCAGAGCCATACGTTGGATTATTAAAAAAAAATTTCGGATTTAATTTTAGGGTATAAAATTTGGGGTTCAGATCACGAATGAGTCTCGTGAATCCGAAAACACCACTGTGTTACCCATGATCCCTAGAACACGAAAATAATTTTTTCGAAATTTTCTGAGCACGTTTAGGCAAAGAAAATTCCGGTTGAAAGTTTCGGCCGTGAATAGTGATCGAACCATTCAACCCCAGATTTGTCGAGTTTCAGGCAAATCAATGCATAAAAATTATAGATCTGTGTTCCTTATTTCATGCTCTTCGATTCGATATATATATTGCATATTATTGTTGCCAAAAAATGGGGTTTCAAAATTGACCGCCAAGGGCTGAAATTTTGGATCCAAAATACGTCAAGATTAGGGCTTGATTATTCCAAAAATCGAGTCAAGAATGTTTGGAATAAATGAAATAAGAGATTTCCTAAAAAAATGCTGTCAAAAATAGACCGAAAAATGGGTTTTTCGGCATCCGGGTCGAAATACCCGGTTACAGAAAAATTCGGGTGAAGACGAAGAGGTCCGACCCGAAGGCACGTGCGTCTTACACGCGCTGAGGCGAGTCAGCAGAGAACAACAGGCGTGTGAGGTTCACGCACAGAAAGGGGTGTGAACCAGCCTGGGGTCATCCGGGTTGGTTATGACCCGGACACGTGTCCCTCGACCGACCAACCCAATCGGGTTGGATCCTGACCCATTGACCGAACCGTCCTACCTGGCTTGACGCGGCTCGGCACGTGATAGTGCGTGCGAAGCGCGCCATGACTGGGAGCGCGTGAGCCGACCTGCGCTAGGAGCATGGCAGCGCGTGTGAAGCGCGCCGCTACTGGGTTCGCATAAGCTGAGCCGCTCCAGTTGCGTGGCAGCGCGTGTGAGGCGCGCCGCGCGTCTGGCGCGTGCCCAAGCAGCTGGTGGCACGTGGTGGCGCGTGGGTAGGCGCCATTGGCGCATGGGACCTGGGACCTCTGGCGGCACGTCAGGTCGTCAGGAATTAAAATTTTTTCAATTTTGTGGGTCCTACATCCATAAAAGTGACTTTTGTGGGTTTTTATGTATCGAATCATAGTCCGAATGGTGAGATGCAATCCCGGATTGTGGTGTATGGTATCTGTTAATTCATACGTTCGTCTTGGAGTCTGTATTCGAATTATTTGGGTTTTATTGATTCATAGGGTGCACAAAAAGGTGATAATAAGCATCACAAGTCACGCTTATTTCTTTGACTGCTTCTAAAATTGTCGTATTGGATTTTTGCAGGGGGATAAAATTGAATAGTGATAATTTCGAGATTTTTCACCGGTAGATTCAATTTATCCACGAGGGACAAGATCTAATTAAATTCTGAGACGTGAGATGGTGGACTCCGGAGAGGGTACCACACCTCAGAGAGATGGGATTATGAAACATTATGTACATGGAAGAGGAATAATGGCCAAGTTAGGGCAATCCTCCTAAAGAGTATGCACGATGATGTGATCCCACTCTATAAGTAATATCCTACGGCTTTATCGGTTTGGCTCACCCTATAAAGAGTATTGTGGTGCTCTTATAGATCTTGAGATGGGGATACTGACTTATAAGTGCAATAACTTATAAGAAAATGGTTGATCATACGATGATATAACATTCGATAAAAATGTCGAGTATGGTCGCCGAGTTGGGGACTGTGACCGAGCCCATTTCGGATATGTTTTCTTGTGCTGGATGCAATCCAATTCTTTACATGATTCATGAGAAATCATGAAAGTCTATTTTATATACGACAAAAGTATTCGTACTTTCATTAATGTAAATAGACACAGTGAGCTCGAGTAGGAGCATCTAGACGCAAGTAGACCATACTCAAGTCATGCTTATGTGATGGAGTCGAGCAAGGACTCCTGTAAGACTCGAGATTCAGGTAAGAAGAAAACATCTTGTGGGACTCATGGATTGTAAACATAGGAGCAACCGACTACGTAGCTCGAGATAGAAACGCGCTTATGTAGGTCCGCTCAGTGAGTCCTCAAGTAGGAGGATTTACGTAGAGAAACGAAGCGTTTGTCGACATTAGAGGGAGTAGCACTTGCAATTTGGAGTTGCAAATATGCTAGGCTTTGTATGCACTGTACGCTCCGAATATTCGACGGAACTTGATTTGAGCCTAGGATATACTCTGTCAATTTGGAAATTTTATATTTTCCATTCATTATGACAATTCTTTAATTGGTTCTATTTTGGTCCGTGAGGAACTAAATGTACTGGAAGTAATTCTTTTCAATGGTATTTCTTGTTATCCTCTTAGTGTGAGAGAGGATGAACCGGTTAGTAGTGAGTGGTCTGTAGGACCCGCTAACCAGTTTTGCCTAAACGGCAACTTATAAGAAAACCATTCGATATAACAATGAGAGCTGGATCTCCATTGTAGTCGGTTCACTCCAACATCCATAGCCTTATGAACGTGAGAACCTGAAATGGTGTTGGGTACTCTATTACGTTCATAAACAATTACACGTGTTTCGGTTACATTTATCTGATCTCGCACAAATTTAAGGCATTGAGGTGTCTCAGGAGGTTATTAGCGAGATTGAAAATCAGTTAAATTTGAGAGTAGAGGCTCTCAAAACTGATCGAGGGCGCGAGTATTTGTTAGAACAGCTTTGTTTCAAGAAGGGCATTACGAAAAACTGACTATTCATTGCTACTTAGTGAAGTAGAGTAGCTGTGAGAACGGAATATGATTTTGTTTAAGACGGTGAGGCCGATAATGGTGCAAGCCAATTTACTCGTTTCCCATTGGAGAGATGCGTTATTGGTTGCAGTTTACGTCCTCAATTGTGTTCCATTGAAGTTCGTAATCAGTACTCCATATGAACTTTAGACAGGGAGGCAGTCTGACCTTAGCCATTTGAGATTATGGGGTTGTGTCACGTATGTTTACTATTTCTTGCAATTACACGGCGAGTTAGGCCTGCGAGAAAAGAGATATATCTCTATCAGATACCAAGAACACTTTGTGGGGAATGTGTTCTAGGTGAACATACGAACGACACTCACTAATATTAAGTCTCATGATGCCGAGTTTTTTAAAGTGATTTCCCTATTAGAGGTGAAATCAATTGAGACTTTACCTCCTATGAGATGGATAAGCCTAACGATTAGCTGATCCCAGTGGAAGCAATCCATTTAGAGGTAAAAAGGTTTTCCCTCATCTTAAGAGTAGTCGAGGATGCGTACTTAACCGTCGCTTCCCGATTGAGGGAGAGGCTCTCAGTATGACTCTTGAGGGTTAAAGAAAACCTTTAACTGTCCTAAAGGCTCTTGAGAGTTCTGTGGAGGACCATTGATTTGAGGTAATGGATGAGAGAATGAGTTGATGAGAATCAGCGGGATCTGACATCTAGTTGATTTGCCTAAGGGTAGTAGGGCCATTAGGAACATGTGGGTTCTCAACGTAAAGAAAAAGACCGACGGATCGATGTAGAGGTATAAGGCCCATCTGATAACCAGCGTTACTCAGGCTGAGGGCGAGATTATCTCGATTCGTTTACTTTTAGCGATAGTCACAGACATTGATCTAGAGTGAGACCAGATAGATGTTGCGACTGCCTTCCTGAGTGGGAGTTTTTGGATGAGGGGATCTACAAGGAACAGTCATATGACTTTATTCCTATAAATTAGGATGATGAGGTCTGTTGACTTCGAAAGTCGACATATGACCTAATCATCAATCCATGCAGTAGCATTTGAGATTTCACAAGAATATGATATCTCACAGTTTCGTGATGATCGAGGAGGATCATCGCATATACCTTATACGTTCTCATGACTTTTATGATCATATCTTTATATGTGAATAACATTCTATTGACTGGGAATAACAGAGAGTATCTGATGACCACGATGATGTGGACATTGTCGAGTCTTAATGTGAAGAACATGGGTGAGACTCAGTTCTTCCTCGAAGTTAAGATCCAAAGGGATCACTCGAGACAGGTGTTGACTATTTCACGAGAGTCCAACATCAATGGAGTTCTCGAGCGCTTCGAGAAGAACGATTGCAACCCTAGAGATACTTTTATTGCTAAAATATTAAAACCTAATTCTTGATATATGCCCTATGACTCAGAAAAGGACAAGGGAAATGAATAAAATCCCTTATTCCAGTGTATTGAATACTATGATGTACGCAGTATCGCGTACACGATCAGACGTTTTCTTTGCAGTCAGTATGGTAATTAGGTATTGATCGAATCCTAGAAGGGATCACTGGAGAGCAGTGAAAGGATTCCGAGACATTTCGAGAGAACTGCGGATCTCTCCTTATGTTACAGAGGAGGTGATTTGCATTTTATTGGGTATTCAGTACCGACTGGGTTGGTGATCTGAATGTACGCAAATCGATAACAGGTTTTGTTGTTTTAGAGTAGCAAGAAACAAACCTACATATCTCTATCTAAGATAGAGGCTGAACTTGTGGTACACTCAGCGGTAGTTCAAGAGAGTGTTCGGCTCCAGAAATTTTCGGATCACTTAGGGGTTGTGACAGACAGTGGGAGGCCAATGCATGATTTATTGAGAAAATCAGGCCGCCTTTGACCACACTTAAGACCCTAAGTGTCAGTAAGTCAAAACACATTGATACCTAATACTACGTTATGAGAGATATCACCGAGAAGGGTGAAGTGACAAATTAAGTACACTACTATACAGCGTGTTGGCTGATCCCTTCAATAAACTCATTATGAAAGATTCCTATATGAGATATAGGAATCATTGGGTTTGCATGTACATTAACATTTCTCACATTGTACTGATATTTATTGTGTTATATATATGATATGTGTGCATGGTTAAGTCACGATTTTATTTATTACATTACTTTAACTATCATATATTTTGTGATTTATTGTGATAAATGATATGTCAGGCAATTGTGGTCGACTCTCATACACGAGTGACCACCTCCAGCTCTGAGTGAGCGGAGATTAGACGGTTTCTAGTTATAAGAGGCTCTGAGAGTGGCCCTACTAGAACATAAGTCGCCCTGATACGTGTTCAGGATGAGATCATATGTGATATGACCGACATGGACGTACCCATATCCATGTTACCTGTAAGTAGCTAGATTTGAGATCTCAGATATCACCTGCGACTAGTGATATAGTCTCTAAGTTACTTTCTCTGAGATCTCTGTATAAAGTGTTATGTATAGACTGAGTCCCACACATGCACAGTATTAGAGAAATCTGATATATGTCTTTTGAGAGATGGGGAATAATATTGTGGCATGCGTTTTATACCACGTGTGATATGACAACCAGGGATAATGAGACCATTGTTTGAGACATGATATAATTAGATCCCCGTTCCCACTGTGTGAGACCCGAGATCTATTGGGTGGGATCTCTTGTACCCTTATCACTTTCGGCTGTTTCTAGAAGTTTTGGCTCAGTATTGTTACTTTAGTATATTTACCGATGGTCCGGAAGATAAATTGAGATCTGAGGGACAGGTCTAAGAAAGCAGCTGAATTGAGACTAATATATTCGAATTTGAGAAAGGGAAAACTAATTGACATTATATCATTGTGTTGTATTCATCGGCATACCTATTATATTTATCCATGTTGGAATGTAAGTATAATAGTGGATACACAGTCAGGCGTTTATTGGGGATTACTTTCGTGAGGAAAGTAGCTCGATGGATGTAATTAGTTTTAGATTTGGGGTGTAGCGAGTTATTTTTTATACTAACGGTGACTTCTCGATCATCCTAACAGGTGTATCGAGTAGTCTTTGCTTGCAGGTGTACTTGCCGATCGCACGACATCCAATCATGTATGAAAGTCTAGCAGGATAATGTAATGGATTGTATGAGTTGCGATCTTATGATAAACATGAAATGCCCTCATATGGAAGTGGGAGATGTTGGATTAGTATGCACAAGAGGGGCATTATGATAATTTGGGGGATAATGAGGTAACTCCCATTATCCCATTTACCATCCCATTAAATATCATTAAGAAACTCCCTAATGAACTTCCAAGGGTAACCACGTGAGTGGCTCTCCTTTTTCCCAATGAAGTGAGATGCTCATTCTAAGTGAGTAAAGTAGCCATGTGGAGAGAAGAGAGGCTAGGGTTTGTAGGTCGGAGATTTTCACGTATGAAATCTCTCTCGTTAAAGAAATCATCGGATTTGAATTGAGACGTTGTGATATTGCGGTGATGATTCGATTAACATCGTGATCATCATCCCGACCGCGAGATCCGATCGAGAGACATGCCGTTCGGTTGATTTTAAAAATCTGCATATTGAGATACCTCGATCATTTTATGTTTTCGAAAAATATTGTATGCTTCCGCTGTGCGTAAATGAGTCATTAAAATATCCAACAAATACATCCTTCCCAACAAAAACAGCCTGTTCTCCAAAACATTACAATTTTTCATTAATAGGCCAACCACAAGGACACTGTGTCTCATAATAGCGAATGAAAAACATAATAATGAGGGTGCTGAAGAATTTTGCTACTTGATAAAGTGAGACTGACCAACTACCAAAAAGAGTTGAGCTGATCCAAGAAGACTTTTTCTTTACCATATCAATGCCCAGAGCATTCAGTAAACCGATGGCATCATCAACAAGGTCATTGAAGGAAGCTTTCTCAGGTCCCGGTGGCTGATCAGAGAGGCCATAGCCCATGAAATCGAAGGCAACGGCTTGAAAACCGGAGGCAGCCACAGCTAGCATTTGGTGCCTCCAGGAGTGCCATATCTCTGGAAATCCATGGAGGAACACAGCCACTTTAGGATCTATAAGGCATATAAAAATTTAAGAAAATGTTGATATATTTTTGTTATAATTGGGTGAGGTAGCTTGTAAAAAAAGGAGTAACAACTAAAGCAACAATTCACAAGAAAATGTATACTACAGTTGTGTAATTGATATAATTTTTTAGGGGATATATTAAATTTTAATAATTTTAATTTATTTAATAATTATATAAAAATAATTATATTTTTTATACCAACCGCATTTAAAAAAAAAAAAAACACTCTTATTTATTCATGATTCCCAAGAAAAAATAAAAGTTTAAATTCCAAAAACCAAAGTAACGATCACGAGTTGCGCATTTATTATAAACAAATCCAATAATGGAGCTGGGAACTTGACAGCATCTTTTGGAGAGAAGCACAAGCCTGGGCTTCGTCGCGTCACTTGTCCTTGTGCAAGATGTGTCGTTTGCACTTTATATATATAAATTTTTTAAAAAATAAATTTTACTAAAAATAATTATATTTTATATTTATGACTTTACCTTTTCATTTTTATTAATTTTATGAATTTAAAAAAAGCAAGCTTCAACTTAAGTTCTGCGATATTATTTTTAAATTAATCTTTTATAGAAACAACGTCTATGAACTTAAACATTTTAGCCTGAAAATACAATGAAATTTTATAATGGACACAAGTGGTGGTGCAAATGTTGTCCTTCAATTAATTAGGAATCTTCTAGCACTTCTAGGTAGAGACGTGACACTACAAAAAAACAGCATTTTAGACACAAATTTAGAGACGAAAATTTTAAAAGGATTTAGCGATAAAAATCTAAAATTCGTCGCTAAATTTAGCGACAGATAATTTTTATCATTAAAATCCGTCACTAATTTAGGGAAAAAAAATCTGTAATAATAAAAAAATTCATCGTTAAATTCAGCGACGGATTTGGAATCCGTAGCAAAAATCCGTCGCTAAATTCAGCGACGGATTTAAATCCGTTGCTGATTTCAAATTCCGTCAAATGAAATGTTCAGGGAGGGCATGTGTCACCCGAGCGCTACCCTTGCCCACCCGAGCCCGCCCGCTCGAGCCAGCACCCTGCACCCTGCACCCCGCGCAGACACTCTTAATTGCTGGAAAATGCTTTCTGCCTCCACCGTGGTTCTAACTCCGAACTCCGCACTCCTCTGAACCCCTGCATGCAACTTGTAAACCACCGAACCAAAGATATTATTATTATATAAATTTCTTTTTTATTATTTATTATATTTATTTCACATTTTTCTAATAATAATAAAATAATATATAATAATAATTTAAAATAATAAATATAATAACTTTTTTTATTTATATCACCCGCCTAAAATAATATTAATTAAAAATAATAAATATGATAATTTTTAATAAAATAAAAAATAATAAAATACTAATTTAAAATAAAATAATAAATTAATTAAAAAATATGTTTATATTATATTTTGATTTCTTCTTTTTTCTTTTATCTTATTATCTTATTATTTTTTTTTCATTTTTATTTTATTTTTTTAATCCATAATTTAAAAATGGATTACAATATCTCAAAACTATAAAATTATAATTATCAATAAATTATAATATATTAATAATTTAAAAAATCTATATATTTAATTACAAAATATTTTTATTCGTTATAATAAAATTATTATATATTATAATAAAATTATTATATATAAAAAATGAGAGTAGAGAAAAAGAAAAAAAACCCCAAAAATAGAGATAAGGAAAAAAAAGTGAGAATAGAAAACAAAGAGGAGAAAGAAAATCACACAACAACACCTGTGGTGTAATGATAACATGTTTTTGAGGTCGAGGTCCAAGTCCAAGTTCGAATCCCTTCAACTACATTTCAACAGATTTATTTATATTTTTTGTGGCGCGCCCCAGCGGGCGCCCGCGCCTGGGCGCCCGCGCCTGGGCGCCCGCGCAGGCACACCCCAGCATGCGCGTGCAGGGCGCGGGCGCCCAGGCAGGCAGGCACCCGTGCGTGCATGGGCCGGCGCCCGCGCAGTTCAGATTAATATTTAATTAAAAAATTTATATTATTAAATAAAATAATACAAATAAAATAAAATTACCTATAAAATAATAAAAAAAGAAAATAATAATAAATTAATTTAAATATATATATAATTTAAATAAAATAAAATATATGGTTTTTTTTAAGAATTAAGAAATATAATATAATAAAATAAAATGTAAATTAAAATATTATAAAATAATAATATGATTTGTTAATATAAAATAATAAAATAAAATAAAAATAAAATAAAATTATAATTAAAAGAAGATAAAATTCAGCGACGGATTTGGAATCCGTCGCTGAAATTATTAAAATAAAATAAAAATAAAACAAAATTCTAATTATTCAGCGACGGATTTGGAATTCGTCGCTGAATCAGCCACGGATTTAGAAATCCGTCGCTAAATTCAGTTGTTAAATTAATTTTTTAATTTAAATATTATATTAATATTATATTTTATTTAATTATATATAAAAAAGCGACGGATTTCGAATCCTTCACTGAATCAGTCACGGATTTAGAAATCCGTCGCTAAACCGTAGTTGTTAAATTAATTTTTTAATTTAAATATTATATTAATATTTTATTTTATTTAATTATATATAAAAAACTTATTTAACGACGAAATTTGCAACGAAAAATTTTTTTGTCGCCAATTAGCGACGAATTTAGTCACGAAAATTTTTTCGTCACGAAAATTTTTTCGTCACTAATTAGCGACAAATTTAGCAATGAAAATTTTTTCGTCACTAATTAGCGACGAATTTTGCTACAAATGATGTATCCGTCGCTAATTTAGCCACGACTTCCTTTTCGTTGCAAATTTTGTGGCAAATTAGCGACGAAAAAGTTTTTGTTGCTAAATTCGTCGCAAAATTGCGACGAATTTTTTCCGTCACGAAAATTCATGGCTAAAACCGTGTTTTTTTTGTAGTGTGAAGTCTATGTGCATTTCACCTTAGCTCATCCCACTTCTTTTGGCAAGAGATTTGCGCTCTCTCTCTCTCTTCCTCGGGTAAATTCACCGTTAGATCTTTTGCCCTTAATGTGATGCAAACCAGTGGTCTACTCATTTCAGCACAACTTCTTTTGTTTGTTTTACTCACCACACGATGGCACTTAAAGGTTAATCAAAAGTATGCACACAATCACCAGAAAAACACTTCCAAACCTTCTATTGTAAGATGGTAAGAATAGGTTACGACGGGATTACAATTTCTCTCCTAAAAAATTTTTCTTTCCTAATCTTTTGACAGTTAACCAATTTATAAGTATATTCACAATTAATAATAGACCTGTTATGACACTCAGATAGTGTCACAGGTACCCGTGACACTATCCGGTCAAGATCTGAGCCCAACCTCGAACTCGGTCAACTCGAGCTCAGGTCAAGCTCGAGCTCTGCCATTTATGTATCGAGCTTGAGCCCAAATTGTGCTGAGCTCGAAGGCTCGTCGGGCTATCCGGCATATATAAAATTACGCATATGCCCCTGCTGACTATTATTGACTTTAAAATTTTGAAGGACAAAAAGGTAATTTGGCTTTCACTTCTCCTTTCAATTTCGTCATTTCGTTTCGTTTCTCATTCTGGATCTAGATCTCAAATCACTCTCTCCTCTCGCGGCGACCTAGTAGAGCAACTCTCATATCCCCTGGCGAAAATCAAACTCTGTACGGTGAAGTTTTTGTTCTTGTGTCCGTCGCTGCTCTAATTTCAGAACTTAGAGTTCGATTCAAAAGTGAAATCTCTCTCTCTCTCTCTCTCTGTCTAGGGTTTCTACAAGATTAGGGCTTTTGCGATTTTTTTTTCTCCCTTAGAGTTTTGATAATTTCTTTGATAATTTGTTCTTCTCTTACATTGACCTAGCTTTCAAGTCTTCAATGGAGATCTGTGAACTGCGACTACGCTTCATCCATCACTGTTCGATGTCGCCGTCGCCACTGCATGACCATTTCTTTTAGTTGAAGGTAAACTCTCTCTCTCTCTCTCTCTCTGGCTGTGAACAAGAAGATGTTCTTCTCTTTCTATTTCTGCAAGATCATCACTGTTCGTTGGACCTAGCGAGCAGCTTATAATTTAACCTAGATCTCTCATCATGCTTTGCGTTTTTTATTTTGTTTTAGGTTATGTATAATGGCTCATATTGATCCACTTAAAAATTTCTGATTTTTTATCTAATGATGGGAACAATTATGAGATGGTACATATGGCATTGATGCAAATTATGGCCACATGAACAAGTGGATGATTTGCAGAAATGGTAGGCAGGGTGCAATTTTCTGAGTTTTGTTATGATAATGTGGCTTTGAGTTTGATTTATGTGACTAAAATTGCTAAGAGTAAATAGGAAAAGTGAAATGCAGCTTGAATGAGATTTGAGAAATAGCAAGTTGGTAATTTCAAAATAGAAATTAGAAGAGGGTTTTGTTCATTTTGCATGTGAGTGCAAAGATTACTTTCTTGGTTGAGGAAGGTGATGACAATGGATATATGTTAAAGCAATCATTCAAAGTGATGAATGGATTTCTTTACAAAGACGCTATTTAATTGGGTTGTGTTCTGAATTTTGCATTAACCAATCATGAACTGATACATATGACCTTGATGCAAAATCATAGCCATGCGATTGACATTACTTTCTAATGAAAACTTTACAGATGAGAAGTACCAATTCTTTCTTTCCTTAAATCCTATTTTATACTTTCTGGTTTCCCATCTTCCATATCTTTTCCTTCCTATTTCTATTACTGTTAATGTTCAATTTGCAGAAATTTTTGACTTATATGCTTTCCCCCTATGTCAGTTGGCTAGTGCTTGCTTAGACTCTTGCTCACAGCTTCATTTTGGTTTAAAGTGTACAGACCAAGTAAGCCTTTCATGCTCCACAGTTATTATGCTGTTTGTTAGTGTTTCTAATTGTTTATTGTTTATTATTCCTCTTATTGCAATAGAAACATAATCAATTCAGATCTCCTTTGTCTTACTTTGAGTGTAATACTTTTAACATAAGTGAAAAGTTTTTGATAAGAAATGCAAGATTTTGCAAGTGTGATGTGTTGCTAATATATTAATTTTTATTATATATTAAAAGATATCGTTATGGTGAAGGAAATTCCGCTTGTACATCCAACAAAAAGTAAATAAATAATCGTATCAACATCTTTACTTTTATTGTTGGCATAATTTTATTTCATAACACTTATGATTTGTATAGATTGAGTTGTTGAGTGCTGAAGGATGTTGAGGATGTTGCTGAACTGTTGCTTATTTGATATGGCTTTATTTTCTGAATGTTGCTGTTGGGAAAGATTTATTTTCTGAATGTTGTTGTTGGTGAGTGTTGGAGGATGTTGTTGGAATATGCTGATGTTAGAATTAATTTGAATACCTTTATTTATCTTATATCATGTTGTTATTATGATTTGATATTTTTTTATTCGAAGGGACTATTATAAATGTAATATGTAAATAGTTTTGATTTGTATGGTTGGAGACATATGGTTGGACTTATTCAGTAGTTGTTATGGATTTTATTTAATTTTTGCGTGGTTGCAAACAAGATCGTGATTGGATTCAATTAAGATTTGGATTTTATTTAATTTTATAAGTAAGTTGGATTTGGAATGTTCAAAAAACATGAGAGATTTTATCAGTTTTGAAATTAGGAATTTAGGCAATTATGAATTTAGGCAAAATTTTGTCCATGTTACAGGGACTTGAATTTGCCCAATAGGGAACCAAAATTTGAACTAGATTTGCCAATCTTGAGCTCCGGTATGATCCCAAGTTCGGGCTTTGGTATTATCTCGGGCTCGAGTTTGGGTATCATCTCAAGCTCGTGCTCGGGCTCGGGCTTGGGCTCAATCAGGTCTCGCCAAGCTCGCGACACTCGAGCTCAAACTCCTCGATGACACTTTGAGTCGAGCTCGAGCTCTAGAATTATGGGCTCGATGAGCTCGAGCTCAAGTATTGTGATACCCGAGCTCGACCCGGTTATCATAACATCCCTAGTTGATACACCCAACTGATAATAATGACTAAGTATAACCGATTACAACCAATATTGATATATGTCTAATACAATTCATCAAATTCAAATTATATTCAGATATTCACTATAAAACAAATGTCTTATTCAGATGAATGAAAACCATTTGCTAAATCTAATAAAACTGTCAACAAAACCTTTTTCAATGAATGAACTTTCAGTTGGCTATACACTCATCGTGATAGATGTATCTCAATAGTTTTGGTCACCGTTAGATTATGTCCCAGATCTATATGAACAGTTAGAAAAGTGTTAGTAAAAACTATTGTCTTTTATTATCGATTTACAAAACGTTGGTAAAAGTTATTATATTTGATTATCGGTTATCACATGTGTCAGGAAATATTATTATTTTTATCGACTGTTACCATAATGGTTAACAATTGTTACTACTATTTATCATCGGTAACTACATATATTAGGAAATATTACTATTTTTTATCATTAGTTATCACAACTGTTAGTAAATGTTATTATCTTTTATCATCGGATCCGCAAGAGTTACGAACTATTCTTTTATCGTTGGTTATACAAGCATTAGAAAATATTACTATTTTTATCGTTATTACCACAAGTGTTAGAAAAAAATTATTATCTTTTATTATCATCGGGAAAAATTGTCACAAGTGTTAGGAATGGGGAATGGCTGGAGCAATTGTGCCTTGCATGCCTTTCAATCTTGTCTTGTTGGTAGATCAAGCAAGACTTCACATATGCTTCAATATCCTAATCCATTTTGGGCCAAAATTAAGAACGAGCTACTAATGCATATGGTTTTCCCATATCTGGGTGCCTAGTCAATTTTATATCATGGGTTTCTTGAGTAGCATTCAGTATAGTCCCATACTACTTAGGTGCCCAGTCAATATGTCTACTTGCGGCGGCAAAGAGTATGAGCAACTTGATTGTACCTACCCGGCTTGAGCTCCTATTGAAAATCAAAGTTGGCCAAGAATTCCTGCCAGTAGGTTTGCTAAAGAGACTACTTCTTCTAGGAGGCAAAGTAAGTGTTTGCCACATTGTTAGTCCACATGATGAACTTTTTGCCTAACAAGTAGTGTCTCTAAACTTGCAAGCAATGCACCACTGCAGTTATCTCCTTTTCATGGGTAGAATAACTTTGCTCACTTTCTTTGAATTTCATATTTTTAAAAGCAACTAAGTACCCGCTTTCAGCAACACACCACCCATTGCACAATATAAAGCATCAGTGTGCACCTCAAAGGGGAGGCTAAAATCTAGCAACTACAACATAGGTTCAGAGGCCACCTCTTCCTTCAATCCTCAAAAGCTTCTTGATAACGGTTTGTCCATACCTATTTGCCTTCCGTCTTTAACAAATTTATCCAAAGAGCGGTCTTTTTTTAGTAGTTTGGGATTAACTTGAGGTACTAGTTGGCCAACCCAAAAATGACTACAAATTTGCCACTTTATCAGGTGCTTTCCACTCCAAAATTGCCTTCACTTTTTGGGAGTCTATGCACACTTGTCCTTGGCTGACCCAATGCCCAAGGAATTTGATCTCGACGGACAGAATTCTCATGTTTCTACCTTGACAAATAGATGGTTCTCCCTTAGTTTCAGCAACAACTACCTCAAGTGGGTTACATGATTCTCCAAGGATTCACTATAAACAACAATGTCATCCAAGTAGATTTCTACAAATCTGTCTAAGTAGTCATGGAATACATCACTCATCACGTTACAAAAAGTAGCATGGACATTTATCCGTACAAAAGACATGATTAAGAATTCATACAAACCATAGTAGGTTATACAGCTGTCTTTGGTTCATCGCCCTCTGCAATCCAGTCTTGTTAATATCCCAATCTAAGATCCAATTTAGTGAAAAAATTGGCTTCTGCAAAATGATCAAACAAGTCTGGCACTAGGGGGGGATAGAATACTTATTTTTCACTGTCACCTTATTCAGTATCTAGTTGTCCACACATATGCGAAGCAAACCATCCTACTTCTTTAGGAATCATACCAGTGTCGTAAGAATCCTTGGAGGGTTAGATGTAATCAGCATCCAACAACTCTTTTAATTGTCTCCTCAATTCCTTCAATTCCATGGGAGACATGCAATAAGATGTCTATATTGGGGGCCTAATACATGCAATAACTCAATTCTGTGATTAATGGTTTCGTGAGGGGGCAGATTCTTAGGCAACTCCCCAGGAAACACAACTGAGAATTTTCCTTAAATCTCAGCTACCACTTTAGGAAGCTCTTCCCTCTTTTTGTTATGGTTTTATCTCCACAATTGCTGCTAAGTATGTGGATTGCCCCCTTTTCGATCCATGCTTAACTTGTAGGGCTAAAATCAACACAGGGGTACTTTATCATCATATTTTGATGAGTCTGTCACAGGGACATAGCAAGGTGCTCTTTCATCTATGATAAAAATTCCCTTCAAGTGGGGTGCTGATATAGCCTTAGCCTTCACTAAGAAATCCAGTCCCATGACAATATCAATGTCATCCAAATGAACAGCCATGAAATTACACCTACTAAACCATCTACCAATCCATAAATCCACATCCTTAACTAGCCCTTACATGGGTTTCACCTTCGAATTTATAGCCTTTAACCAACTCGAACTCTTAAAGTCTTGAGACTAAGTTTCTGTATTTCCTGATCTATCACAAAATTGTGGGTGGCACTGGTGTTTACCATAGCAAGCACTGTCTTGCCATTCAAAATGGCCTTGGCATACATAAGGGGGCGAAAAATATCAGCCTGGATCATGCTTACCAACTGCAATAGGTTTACTCGGACAGGCTCTATCGAGTCAGACGTGTCCCATTGGTCATCTGCCACCAATGCATAAAACTTTTCTTATCTTGGGCACTCCCTTGCACGATGGGGTCTATTGTAGATGAAGCAACCAGCCTTTCGTTTATCATTGGTCTAATTTTTAGAGTTTCCATCATTACTTTTATTTTTCTTTTCGCCTTTCTTTTGTATCTCCAACTTATCCTTTTACTTGCACTTATTCTTTTGGCTCGGGTCAAAAGTTTGCAATCAACTAGGCCTTTTGCTGCAGTGATAGCGAAAGAAGGATCTTTAACTCCTTGCCTCCTTAATTCAACGTGTGCCTTCTGACATGTTTTGAATATCAAGCATGACAGAACTGAATTCTTCCACATAGTCCCGTATGGTACCGGTGTATTTCAATTTTTTCAAGTTCTCCCTTACCCAAGCGATGATGCAAGGAAGAAACTGATCCTTCAATTCTTTCTTCTTTAGGATCTGCCAAGATGAAATTTGGGATCGACCACCACTAAGGTCATCTTACCTGAGTTCTCCATCATAACTTTGCATCCTCAGCCAAGTATATTGTAGTCACTATGACTTGTTGTTCCACTAGCACATGGACAGCTTTGAAGTACTACTCTATATCTTAAAGGAAGTTCTCAAGTTCTTTTGCCGATTTAGCCCCCTTGAAGGCCTTAGAGTCTGGCACTTTCATCCGCGAGTGGGCTGCTCCTGATTATGATGCTGGGACATCAAGAACCGCCTGTCTTAGGATGGCTATCTCCTTTTCTATCTTTTGAAGGTTCATCTGCATGGCATCACTAAACCAATTCTCAGTGCCCGTAGATGAAGATCCTATAGATCTTACCCTAGCACCAAGTTCCTTAATCCATGTCGTGAGAGTTACTAGTTTAGGGACCAGAATATCAACCTAACTAAACAAGGAAATCTGCAAAGGAGAATTGGTATGCCCAAGACCTTTTCCATTCGTCTTAGCTAATCATGAGTATTTCCTATTCTATCTGCCATAGAACCTATTTTCGGGTTCTGATACCAACTGTCATAGGGTAAATTCTCCCTTAGATTTTTTGCTCCTAGTGATGCAAACTAGCACTCAATTAGTTTCAATATGCCTTCTTTTGTTTGTTTTACTCACCACAAAATAGTATTTTGGAGGTTAATGGAAACTACTCGTATAATAAAAACACTTCCCAACATGTATTGTACCAATAATGTTACAATGATAGACAAAGATGGGATTACAATTTTTCTCTCGAAAATTTTCCCCACTTAACCAATTTACAAGTGTCTTGGTAGTTGACACACCCAACTGCCAATGATGATTAAGCATAACCAATTACACCCAATGCTAACATATGTCTAAAACAATTTATTATATTTAAATTGTATTTAGACATTCTTGTCGTGTATGCTAAGATAAATCTCAACCACTTGCTGATGTATCAAAACAATTGTAACCACCTGCTAATGTGCCAAGATAGTTTTAAGTGTCTGTCCCTTGGCCTTAGTCTTTACTAATTTGGGGTTCCAGCGCATACTCAAGTGTTGAGGGTATTACACACACTCTCTCTCTCTTTTGGTTATATGATATTTGAATCCTAGATCACGGGTTGGAAGAAAAGTTATGACTACTCTCTCTCTCTCCCTCTCTCTCTCTCTCTGCTTTTAGCAGAAACATTAAGTCTATCTGCAGTTCACCTTTGTTCATCCCACTTCTTTTAGCTAGAGGCATTCTCTCTGTCTCTCTGTCTCTCTCTTTGTTCTTTTTTTTTGGTTACTTCTCCCTCTTTGTTCTTTTAGATAGAGTCATGCTCTCTCTCTCTCTCTCCAGGAAATAATCATATGACAAATTTTAACTTTTTTATGAAAAGTAAATTTTAACTTTTGGCTTCTTTTTCAATTTACTTTTGAATGTTTCGATTTTATCAATTGCAAGGGGAGGATCAAGAAATCATGGACTTGGTTGAACCATCAACTCCTTTGCCTCCATGGTTTATGGAGGAAGACCTCTCTGTTTATACAAACTCCTATGAGAACTCTGGGTTTTGGTATGCCTTGCAAGTTCCACATAGGTAAATTTGCAAAGGGGGAGCAAGTTGGAAACAACTAAAGAACTAGACACTTATTATAAAAATTGGAAAAGAACTGTTGTGATGTTGTGGTACGGGACACCCAATTACAACTAAAGTTGAAACTTTAAAAACAAGAATTTTGGAAAAGTTCCCCAAACAAACTCGAACAAAATAATAGGCAAATTGTAGAAGAATTTCACTATAGCAAAAGGATACAATAATTTCTCTTAATCTCCCTTTGCTTTTACAAACACAAAAGCTCAATATAGGACTACTTCACATACTGTAAATTCAATCATATTTGTAGGACTTCATAGGTGGTGGTTCTTAGGTGGTAAGAGAGAAATATGGCTCTACATGAGCTATAGAAAATTCTAACTACCTTTGATCCATTCAATTGTTTAATTCAGTGAATAACCTAATTGATAAGATTGCTGCCCATGTTTTGACCTTTGGCCCAATCACAAAAGTGATTTTGTTACAACATTTCTTCCACTTAAAGTCACTTATGTAATCATTTAATCCTTTCTACTTGCCATTTAAATGTAGTTTATGTTTCTACTAGGCCAACAAAGGATCTAGACCACTTGAACTTGTCATTGTTAACTGGCTTTGTTAACATATCTGCTGGGTTGTCTTTAGTATATATTTTTTTTGTATATCTTCACTTCCTTTTTCCACCTTTATCTCGAACAAAGTGATATTGAACTCACATGTGTTTTGTCTTAGAGTGAAATACTGGATTTTTTGCCAAGTGTAAAGTACTCTAATTGTCACAAAACAGAGCAATCTTCTCTTGTTTGTGTCCAATATCCTCTAGTAGCATTTTTAACTAGATCGCCTTTTTGTTTGCTTGTGTAGCTACAATGTATTCTGCCTTCGTTGTTGAAGTAGCCACAATAAACTGTAGTTTCGAAACCAAGCTTATAGCTCCTCCAGAAAGAGCAAACACATAACCTATGGTGGACTTGCTCTTGTCAAGATCACCTGTATAATCTGAATCAACATAGCCTTTGATAGTAAAATATGATCCTTTATAACATAATGCAGCATTTAAGGTACCCTTGATACATCTTATGATCATTTTTATAGTACTTCAATGCTCTTTACTAGGATTCACCTGTATCGACTAACCATTCCATTGCTTGTGCAATGTTTGGTCTTGTGCATATCATAACGAACATTAGGCCACCCATAAACATACGAAACTCAAGACAGTTCCCTCCATAAACGACTCATGATGAAGGAATCAAACCTCCTATACTAACATCTTGGCGCTTGTTTGAGACTATATAGAGATTTGTTCAACCTGCAAACCAAGTTCTCTTTTCCTTTTTCTTCAAAACCCCCTGTTTGGAGCATGCAAGTCTCTTCTTCAAGTTCACCATGAAGAAATGCAGTTTTCACATCTAACTATTCTAAGGGCAAGTCAAATGTAGTACTCATAGCCAAGACTACTCGAACTATTGTAAGTTGAACAACATGAGAGAATATCTCGTTGAAGTTAATGCCTTCTTTCTGAATAAAACCTTTTACTAGCAATCTAGCACGATACCACTCCACTTGGTCATTGCCATCTTGTTTGATCTTGTAGACTTATTTGTTCCCCATGGCTTTCCTTCCTTGTAGTAGTGGAACAAGATCCCATGCCTTGTTTTTACGGAATGCTTCAATTTCTTCTTCCATTGCTGCCATCCATAGAGAAGCTTCTTGGCCTTTTGTAGCCTCATGGAAAGTTGATGGCTCTCCATCCTCTGTTACTAGACAATATGCAACATTTCCCTCCATAATATATTTTGAGTGCGAAGCTGGTTCTCTCCTCTCCCCAGTTGGCCATCGAACTTGTGAAGTTGTAAACTCATCATGCTTCTGTTCTTAGTGCTCTGGTGCGGCTTCAAATGAAACTGGAATCTTTTGTTCTTGTTTATCTTCAACTTGTACTGTGGTAGTCTCTGATTTCTCTTTTAAAGTGCTATCATTTTCTTTTTCTTGTATCTCATTTTCTAAAAATATTACATCTCTACTGATTAGCACCTTGTGGATAGTAGGATCCCACAAGCGGTACCCCTTAACTCCATCAGCATACCCTAAAAAATACACTTTTTGGATTTTGGATCTAGCTTGATGTTTCTTGGGTGTTGTACATAACGTGCATAGGACTTCCAAATATATGTAAGTGAGAATAATCAGCTGGCTTACTAGACCTATCTCCATTAGTGTCTTCAAATCAATTGCGGTTGATGGTAATCGATTGATCACATAACAGGCGGTCTTGACTGCTTTTGCCCAAAATAACTAGGTCATCTTTGCTATACTCAGCATCACTCTTGTTCTTTCTTGTTGGATTTATTACACTATATGCGCAAGTAGAGGCGTATTAAATTAAAAATTTTAATACATCGATGTGTAGGCTTCCAAGAAATCAATCGATCCGCGAACTCTCTCGTACGGATCGCTTGGTTGGGATAGTGATTACGAAATGAACCATCACTATAGATTCACAACGCTTCAACCCAAAACCTAGTAACCCAAATGATGGAAGGAATTTTCCTACACGAAAATTCATCAAACCCTCAGTTGTTCTCTCTAGAAAATTTCCATCTTTGTCCATGGCAATGTGCTCCAAAGATAGAAACTGATCACCCTATTCACGTACGCTCCCTATAAGGATTGAATCACGCTCTGTTCGCCATTGTTACAAAAACAAGTAAAAGGGGAGAGCCCCCAAGAGAGAGAGAGACTATTGTGGGAAGTTATTAGAGGAGTTATTCAAATGGATTAACTACCCATTTGAATTTAAATTGTTTATATTTGGTAAAAGGCCCCTCATGGACACATTTTATCAACATCTCCCATTTGCACATGAAGACATTTTACATTCGTCACAAAATCACAACTCATTTGATCTATCATGTCACTCTGCTGGACTTTCATATTGGATTGGGTGTTGTGCGAACGGCGAGTACATCTGCAAGCAAAGACTTCTCGATACACCATTAGGATGACCGAGAAACCACCATTAATACCAAAAAGAATTCGCTGTACCCCAGACTCAACGCAATTATTTCATCGAGCCACTTTCCTCATTGAAAGTGATCTCTAATCATTTGCTTGACTGTTTATTCACTATTATATTTGAATTCTAATATGGATTAACAACACAGGTCAACCAGTGAATACAATACCATGATATAATGTTGATTGATCTTCCTTTCATATTACTAACTTTTTATCTTATCTTAGTTGCTTTTCTAGACATACACCGCCAAACCGAATCAACCACGATTTCTTGGTAATATGCTAAAATAGCAACACCAAAATAAAATCTCTAAAGACAGACAAAAATCCTAAGGGTATAACAAATCTCACCCAATGGATTTTGGGTTTCACACAGTAGGAACGGGGATTGGGATCACACTATCATCTCAAATAATAGCTCTCACCATCACGTGGTTGTCTTATCACATACGGTATGAAACACGTATCACAGTATTATTCCTTCATTTCTCAAAACAGCATATGTCAAACTTCTCTAATACTATATAGATATGAGTCTCAATCTATACTTAAAACTTTACCCAGAGATCTCAAAAAGAGTATCTCAGAAACGATATCACTTGACACAAGTGATATCTTAGATCTCAAGCTGACCACTCACAGGCAACATGGATGTGGGTATATCCATGTCGGCCATATCACATATAAACTCATCTTCAATATATATTGAGCCGACTTATGTTTTAGCAGGGCCAATTTCAAAATTCTTATCACTAGAAACCATTTCATCTCCACTCACTTAGAGCTAGAGGTAATCACTCGTATGAGAGAGTTGACCACACATGTCTAACATATCTTTTATCATAACTCACTACAGAATATATGACAATCAAAAAGTGCAACAAATAAACTTGTAACTGAATAATGCACATATGTCATGTATATCAATAAATATTAAAATCAGTGTATAGTGAGAAATGTCAAATCACGTGTAAACCCAATTATTCCATATGTTTCACAAAAAAAATCTCTCACAATGGATTCAGTGAAGGGATCAGCCATCATACTGTATAAAAAATGTACTTAAACATCACTACACTATTCTTGGTGATTTCTCTTATAAAATGGTATCTGGTATCAATATGTTTGATTTACTGTGATACTTAAAGTTTTAGTTATAAGCAATGCCGGACTGATTATCACTATAAATCATCACTGGTTTTTCACTTTCTACCACAACTCTTAAATCATCTAGAAATCTCTGAAACCAAATACTTTCCTGAACTGCCACTGAGCATGCCACAAGCTTAGCCTTTATCATAAATAGAGATATACGGATTTGTTTCTTACTTCTCTAAGACATGGTACCATTTATTGAGCAAACAGTAAAAAACTTATATCAATTTGTGTTTATCCAGATCGCCACCCTAATTGGCGTCTGAATACCCAACGAAACACAAATCATCTCCTCCATAACATAAGGAGAGATTCACAGTTCTGTTGAGATATTTCAAAATTTTTTTCACTACTCTCCAGTGATCCCTTCTAAAATTCAATTGATACACATTTACTAGATCGACAACAAAATAAATGTCTGGTCGTGTTTGTCTTATCGCATACACAAGAATACCCATTGCACTGGTATAAGAGATTCTACTCATCTCTTTAATTTCTTCTTAAGTAATAGGGCACATATTATGGTTCATGTTTTCACCTTGAGCGATAAGAGTATCTAATGTGTTGTAATCGCTCATCTCGAAATGGTCAAGAATCTTCCTAATGTATGACTCTTGTTAAAGAGTCGACACCTTTTTTAAGCAATCCCTTTGGATCCAAATTTTAAGAATGAACTAAATATCACCCATATCGTTCATATCAAAACTCAACAATAACCATATTTCAACAGTTATTAGATACTCTTTGTTGTTCCCAACCAATAGAATGTCACGCACATATAAGAATATGATCATAAAAGAATCATTAGAACGTTTTAGACAGACACAATGATCCTACTCGATCATTATAAAACCATAAGATATCATCTTCTAGTGGAATCTTAGACACCACATTTGGATAACTGTTTTAGGCTATATATTGTCTTCCAAAGTCGACAGATCTTATCTACCTGACTTACCAGAATGAACCCAAAGGGTTGCTCCATGTAGATCTCGTCATCCAAATTTTCATTACGCAAGGTGGTCTTTACATCCATATGGTATAACTCTAGATTTATGTTCGCGACAATTGCTAAAAGGTAAACGGATCTTGGTAAATTAGTGTAACACCAAGCTAAAAAACAAAAAAAAAAAAGAAGGAAATATGGAGACGCAGCGTTTTGGGGGCAAAACGCTGCGTCCCCAAATTAGGGATTAGGGTTGGAAACCCTAATCCCACTCTCCCACTCTCCCACTCTCTCTCTCTTTCTCTCTCTCTCTCTTGCTCCTGACCCTTCGTCTCTCTTCTCCCACCGTGGTGCCGCCTTCCTCGCTGCGTGTTTCCGCCACAGCCACCGCCATCCGCCTTCTTTTTCACCTTCTTCTTCCCCTTCTTCTTCTTCTTCTTCTTCTTCTTCTCTTTCTTCTTCCCTCTCGATTTCTCTCTCTACCTCACTCTGTCTTCTCTCCCTCTCGCGATCTCCCACGATCGCCTTCTCTCCGCCTTGCCGCACACCGCCGCGAGCCACGATCGAGCACCACCGCACGCCGCGAGCCTCCACGAGCACTGCCTTCCGCCACCACACGCGACTGCAGCGCCTTCTGCAAATGTATTTCTGCAAATGTTTCAAAAATACTTTTAAATGACATATTTCTGCAAATGTATGATTGTTAAAACTTTCAAATATTTGATGAAATGTTTTGTAATCTTTGGAGTGTCTTAAATTTTGACTTTATTGATATGCATCCATGAGTTTTGATAATTGAATATTGTGCCATAATTTCGACATATTGATATGTTTTAATACTTCCACTGCATTGGCACATAGTTTTAAATGGATTTACTTACATATTTGGGCTGTATGCCCGACTGATTTTATGATATTATGTTTTGGGCTGTATGCCCGGCCGACTTTATGATATTATGCATTTGGGCTGTATGCCCAGCCGACGTTATGATATTATGCATGGGGCTATATGCCCGGCCGACTTGGTGATGGGATGCATCGGGCTACGTGCCCGGTCGATATGATATTGTGATCCGTAGCTACGAAGGACATCTGGTAGAGGCACCCCTTGTGCCCGGATACGTTTCGGCCGGAGGTATCCGCCAGATCGTCGTATGTATGGGTGCCCCAGGTTGACCCTCATCGGAGAGGATGTTGAGTACGGCTCCGTCTAGCACCAGGCGGGGGCACCATACACGGCCGACTAGTTATATGTACATTATTATTATTTACAGGCTAGTTGGGGTAGTCTGTGGTCAATATTGGGGCAAAGAGCCATTATTTAATACTTGCATTTGGAAAAACCCCCAATGCGCCGTCCTTGGTCGAGGTAGACCATTGCCGGGAATATTTCATTGGCCGGCTTTTCACGATATTGATGTAAATATTGGATGCATATCTTGTTTTCTGATGTGTGCGTATTATATATGATTTTGAAATAACATGATCGGTTTGCACACTGTGGATATTTTCTTATCTTATGCTTTGACACTCCAAATTCACCCTAAATATTGATAGTATGATGTCAATCCCTTCACTTACTGAATATCCTCCCATAGATACTCACCCCTCGCTTTCTTTCCCACAGGATTAGTGTTGGATCGAGGAGATATCATTGGGCTTGGGTATGGATATTTTCCATCTCTTCCGCTACGATGATTGGTGACATTGTTATGAATTGGAGGTTTTAATTTGACCAATATATTTATCAAGTTTTATGGGATGACTGTATAAATTATGAACATTTATTCGTGAAACCCTTGTATTGAATTATTTCATTGCATTTAGGCATTTATAAATATTTAAAAATAACTTGGAAATTTATTTTATATATGCGTAGAATTTAAATCCGCTCGGTGTGGCGGCTGCTCATGCTCTAGTTGGGCATGACAGTAGAGGTCTGTTGCTAGGACTGTTAAAAACTTTATAGCCTTGCATTGTTCTGGATATTGGTTATGGTATTTGTTGAATTTGGAGAGGCCGGGATGGTCAATTGGTTATTTTTACAGAATGAATGTCATATATAGGTGAAATTGTACATGAAAAACCTCCGATTTATGGGGAGGTTCTGCTCGATTTTCTATAAAAATACAGCCAGCATCCAGGGGCAACGGGCGACTATTCACGATCCCAGTTCGGGGTGTAACAGTTTGGTTGGTATCAGAGCTCTTGGTTTAGAGCTATATTTTATAAAATGATTTGAAAACATTCCCAAATAACTTTGTTTTAAAAGTCCTCAATGCATTTGATTTTAGTATATGAGTTTATCTATTTTAGGGGGGTTAGATACTAATTCTTATCTAGCCTAGCATTTCTTCATTTTCAAAGAAGGAACCAATGGAGATGGTTTTTAAATTGATGATTTTATTCATTTTAGGGGGTTAGTTGTACTAACCTTAATCCTTGAACAATGCCTAATGAGAATTCTTATTTTGCGGAACCATGACGAGTACATGAAGCGCTAGATATGTACTCCCTGATTTACTTAAAGAGAGCGAGGATACTTCCTCATTTCTGGCGCCCCTTTCGGTGCCGAAGAATACATCCTCTGTGTGTGTTTTCTCCAGCACCTTCTCAGCCGGCTATTATACCAACGTCTCCACCATTTACTCTTGATATTTTCGGGTAAGAGTACGAGTTATACACGGCACATGGGGTCCAGATGTCACCCCATCACCTTTGATAGCAAGGCCGATATCTACGGCTGCGCTTATTTCTTCTACAGTAGTTCTTACTCAAGCGGCACCAAATCGTCCATCGGTGGCCGTTCTTCTTACAGTTTCGAATCTGAGTTATAATAATTGCGTCATACTTAGGTGCATCCCCGATTTGACCCAGCTAGTCACGGTAGCTCGACAGTTGGGATGCACAGATTTTTGGACTTGGTGATGCTACGGTAGCACAGCACTGAGTCAACTGAACCCGACGGATCTTGATAGATCTAGGCTTGCGCGATGAGTATAGTCTACGAGTTATTGAGAGACTATTCGATAGGGAAGCCCTCACTTGATGGGAGGCTATTTGCGATGAGGCTATAAGCCATTGCGGCAAAGCGATTTCCTAATGGAATTGACCGCAGATATTTCACGGAGTTTTAGCAGGACCATATCTCCGGTGGTTATATCACCAGTCCTAGTGCCGTAAGCTAGGCTACTGCTCAGCGACCTTTTCTTGCCACATATGTGGCAAGCACCACGCTCGAATAAATATGTAGAGCACTTATTACATGCTTCCACTATGAGAAGCCGAGGCATATCAGGAGTTTATGCCCTGATCTGTGACTTGGAGGTTAGTTGGCTTCGAGTCATCAGAATACACCACATGTAGGACAGCAGGGAGCACCTGCGCATCCTAGTGACACTGCTCCACGGACTGCAGCCGGGAGCAATATAGTATTAGGTTTTCACGAGAATAGTTGAGGGTGCAGGCCCTTGTGTATGCGATGACTCAGGAGGACGCTCTGGCGAACCCAGATATGATCATGGGTAATCCTCCTACGGATCTTCCGTTTAGAGGTCCTTATGTACTGTTTCTTTTGAAATCGTGTATTTTGTGATGATATGTACGGACATGATTGTTACAGTACTAGAGGCTTAACTATTTTGATACACAGGTGTCGACGTTTGTGTTCTTATTGGCACAAGGTTGAACTATTTCTATGTGAGTTTCTTTCGCTCAACAGTCGGATGGGCTGTTATCGTTACTTAATGAGGAGCTATTAGTTGTCGCTCCTCTTGGTGAGCAGTTGGTTAGAGAATTCGTATATAGAGAGTATGATGTCATGGCAAGTGGGACAGTGCTGAGAGCAAACCTGATCCCACTGGATATGACAGATTTCGATGTCATCTTAGAGATAGATTAATTGTATACTTATAGAGTTTCCTTAGACTGTTTTATCAAGAAAGATGATTTTTGGAGGCCTGAAGGGCCACCACTGACGTTTGCGAGTGAGAGACGGGTGTTACCCCGTGGTATTGTATTAGTGAGGAAAGCCAGACGTATACTACGTCGAGGAGGTATGACAGATCTGACACATATGATCGATACCACCATACAGAATCCGAGACTTGATGAGATTCTGGTGGTACAAAAGTTTCCTAAAGTATTTCCCGAGGAGTCACCCTAATTATCATTGATTCGGAAATTCAATTTTGAGATTAATCTGGCTCTAAGGATTACTCTTATATTCTATTCCGCTATATAGAATGGTACCATTTGAGCTGAGAGAGCTCAAGATTTAACTACAGAAATTGTTAGATAAATAATTCATCCATCCAAGCACCACACCTTAGGGTGCTTCGGTATTATTTGTAAAGAAGAAATATAAAACACTTAAACTTGTTATGGATTATTGGTAGTTGACTAAGGTCACTACCAAGGATTGATATTCATTTTCCCACCTCGATGATTTGTTTGATCAGCTTCTCGGTGATAAGGTCTTTTCGAAGATAAATCTTCGATCGCGTTATACTCGGTTACGGGTTGGGTAAGCCCTGTCGCGAGGTTCCACGGCATACCTAACTCATGTTATCGACACCACTGTTGAGGACCCGAGGCTTGAGAAAGTCTCAGTGGTGCAGGTTTTCCCAAATATATTCCCGAGGAGCTACTCGGACTACCCCAAGTTCGGGAGTGTAATTTCGAGATTGACCTAGCTCCAGGGATCACTCCTATATTTATTCTGCCATATAGAATGGCGTCAGTGAAGTTTAGAGAGCTCTAGGTCTAGTTGCGGGAATTACTGGACAAGGGTTTTATCCGTCCGAGCATTTCGCCTTAGAGTGCTCCGGTATTATTCGTGAAGAAGAAAGACGGGATTCTAAGATTGTGTGTGAACTGTAGGCAGTTAAACAAGGTTTTCATCAAGAATCGGAACACTTTGTCGCATATTGATGATTTATTTGAGCAGTTCCAGGGTGCGCGTGTTTTTTTTCAAAGATTGATATTCGATTTGGATATCATTAGTTGCGGATCAGGGCTGAGGATGTGCCCAAGACCGCATTCCACAATCAATATGGACATTACGAGTTCGTGGTCATGCCATATGGGCTGACCAACACACCAATAGACATAGACAGCGACCGAGGTGCGAAGTTTCCTTGGTCTTGCGGGGTGTTATCGGCGATTCATAGAAGGATTTTCCCGGATCACCGTTATACTTACCAGATTGATACGAAGGGCGTCAAGTTCTTGTGGGATAATCGTTGTGAGACGAGCTTTCAAGAGCTCAAACAACGTCTGACGAGGGACGGCCAGACAGAGAGGATCTTAGTATTTCAGCTCAGCACGTAGCTATTCTAGATTGATAGGTCAGAAAGCTGCGTAGCAAATAACTTTCATTGGTCAGAGTTTTGGAGAGCAGTGACCAGGTCAAGAAAGAGACCTGAGAGTCCGAAGAGACTATTAAGAGACTTAAGAGACAGTACCTCCACTTGTTCAGCGTATTACTTTCTTTTAGTTTCGAAGACGAAACTTGTTTTTTAGGGGGTTAGAAAATGTAACACCAAGCTAAAAAAAAAAAAAAAAAGAAGGAAATATGGAGACGCAGCGTTTTGGGGGCAAAACGCTGCGTCCCCAAATTAGGGATTAGGGTTGGAAACCCTAATCCCACTTTCCCACTCTCTCTCTCTTTCTCTCTCTCTCTCTTGCTCCCGACCCTTCGTCTCTCTTCTCCCACCGCGGCGCTGCCTTCCTCGCTGCGTGTTTCCGCCACAGCCACCGCCATCCGCCTTCTTCTTCACCTTCTTCTTCTCCTTCTTCTTCTTCTTCTTCTTCTTCTTCTTCTTCTTCTTCTTCTTCTTCTTCTTCTTTTTCTTCTTCTTCTCCTTCTTCTTCTTCTTCTTCTTCTTCTTCTGCTTCTTCTTCCCTCTCGGTTTCTCTCTCTACCTCACTCTGTCTTCTCTCCGTCTCGCGATCTCCCACGATCGCCTTCTCTCCGCCTCGCCGCACACCGCCGCGAGCCATGATCGAGCACCACCGCACGCCGCGAGCCTCCGCAAGCACTGCCTTCCGCCACCACACGCGACTGCAGCGCCTTCTGCAGCGCGATCCCCTAGCCACAACACGAGCCCAGGCCGCGAGCGCGAGCCCAAACCGCGAGTGTGAGCCCAGGCCGCGAGCGGGCACGGACCCAGCGCACGAGCGGGCGTGGACCCAGCGCACGAGCGGGCGTGGACCCAGCGCAAGAGCGCGCGGGGCCCAGCGTGCACGGACGCGCTGCCCAGATTGCACGGGCGCGCGGCCCAGCATCCACGGGCCCGCAGCCCAGTGCGCAGCAGCACACTAGCGCACGCGAGCCGGCGTACGAGCTAGCACCAGCGCACGGGCGAGCACCAGTGTCACGCCCCGAACCGGGATCGTGAACAGCCGCCCGTTGTCCCTGGATGCCGGCTGGATTTTTACAGAAAATCGGGCAGAACCTCCCCATAAATCGGAGGTTTCCCATGTACAATTTCACCTGTATATGACATTCATCCAGTACAAATAAACAATTGGCCATCCCGGCCTCTCCAAAATCAACAATATCCACAGCCAACATCCAGAATAATGCAAGGCTATAAAGTTTCTAACAGTCCTAGCAATAGACCTCTACTGTCATGCCCAACTAGAGCATGAGCAGCCGCCACACCGAGCGGACTTAAATTCTACGCATATATAAAATAAATTCCCAAATTATTTTTAAATATTTATAAATGCCTCAATGCAACGAAATAATCAACACGCGAATTTCGCGAAATAAAGTCCATAATTTATACAGTCATCCCAGAAAATTTATATAAATACATTGGTCAATCTAAAACCTCCAATACATAATAATATCACCAATCATCATAGCGGAAGAGATGGAAAATATCCATACCCAATCCCAGTGGTATCTCCTCGATCCAACACTAATCCTGTGGGAAAGAAAGTGAGGGATGAGTATCTATGGGAGGATACTCAGTAAGTGAGGGATTGACATCATGCTATCAATATCGAGGTGAATTTGGAGTGTTAAAGCATAAGATAAGAAAATATCCACAGTGTGCAAACCGATCATGTTATTTCAAAATCATATATAATACGCACACATCAGAAAGCAAGATATGCATCCCAAAATTTTACATCAATGTCATCAAGAACCGGCCAATGAAATATTCCCGGAAATGGTCTACCTCGACCAAGGACGGCGCATTGGGGGTTTTTCCAAATGCAAGTATTAAAGAATGGTTCTCTGCCCCAATGTTGGCCACAGACTACCCCAACTAGCCTGTAAAAAGTATATAGTGTACATATAACTAGTCGGCCGTGTATGGTGCCCCCGCCTGGTGCTAGACGGAGCCGTACTCAACGTCCTCTCCGATGAGGGTCAACCTGGGACACCCATACACACGACAATCTGGCAGATACCTCCGGCCGAAGCGTATCCGGACACAAGGGGTGCCTCTACCAGATGTCCTTCGTAGCTACGGATCACAATATCAAATCGGCCGGGCACGTAGCCCCATGCATCCCATCACCAGTCGGCCGGGCATATAGCCCCATGCATAATATCATAACGTCGGCCGGGCATACAGCCCAATGCATAATATCATAAAGTCGGCCGGGCATACAGC
This sequence comes from Dillenia suffruticosa, assembly GCA_033439265.1. NCBI lineage: Eukaryota > Viridiplantae > Streptophyta > Magnoliopsida > Dilleniales > Dilleniaceae > Dillenia > Dillenia suffruticosa. The sequence continues at coordinate 18,491,594 of JAVTVX010000030.1, forward strand.
CCAAATGTGTAAGTAAATCCATTTAAAACCATGTGCCAATGCAGTGGAAGCATTAAAACATATCAATATATCGAAAATGTGGCACAATATACGTTTATCAAAACTCATGGATGCATATCAATAAAGTCGGCAGTTAAGACACTCCAAAGGTCACAAAACATTTCATCAAATATTGGAAAGTCATAACAATCATACAATTTGCAGAAACATGTCATTTAAAAGATATTTTTGAAACATGGTTTTCAATCAATAGCGAATGTCAAAGTCTCACTCACAGTTCTACGGGAGGGAAATCACTCCCTACTGATAAGCCAACTCGCATCTGACCGCTCGAGTCTCCAAAAGATCAACCTAAATCAGATCATCAAATTTCTGTAACATTCTATACTTAACCTTCAATTCATATATAATCATTTCAAAATTTGTATTCTATCTGCATTCCACTTACACTCTAAACATATACAAAACCTTTCATCTTAAATTCAATCCTAGATTCGTCCAATTTATCAATTAGAGTCGAAATCTCCTCACCTAGGGTTTTCTCGAAGCGCCGAGTCTCGTCCGAAAGTCGCTTCGGTCACTCCAAAGTCTGTAGGGTTTCCTGCGTGGAGATTCGTGGGCTGTCACGGGCTCGTGGGCAGTCACGGGCTGTCGCGGGCTCGTGGGCCACGGGCCGAACTGGGCTCGTGGGCTACAGCTAGCGGGCTCGCTGGTCTGCGGGCCAGCGGGCTGGCGGGCCGATGGGCCGGTGGGCCTGCAGCTGATGGGCCTGCGGGCTGACAATGGCTCGCGGGCTGGTGCTCGCCCGTGTGCTGGCGCGCCGTGCTGGTGCGTGCTCGTGCGCCGGCTCGCGCGCGCTCGTGCGCCGGCTCGCGCGCGCTCGTGCGCTGCTGCGCGCTGGGCCGCGCGCCCGTGCACGCTGGGCCGCGCGCCCGTGCACGCTGGCTCGCGTGCTCGCGGCCTGGGCTCTCGCTCGCGGCCTGGGCTTGCACTCGCGGCCTGGGCTTGCGCTCGCGGACTCAGTCCTGCTCGCGGCCTGGGCTCGCGCTGCGGGCTGGGTCCTGCTCGGGGCCTGGCTCGCACACGCGGCCTGGGCTCGCGCTGTTGCTGGGAGATCGCGCTGCAGAAGGCCCTGCAGTCGCGTGTGGTGGCGGAAGGCAGTGCGCGGGGAGGCTCGCGGCGGTGTGCGGCGAGGCAGAGAGAGCGATCGTGGGAGATCGCGAGAGGGAGAGAAGACAGAGTGAGGTAGAGAGAGAAACCGAGAAGGAAGGAAGAAAAAGAAGAAAAAGAAGAAGGAGAAGAAGAAGGAGAAGGATGGCGGCGGCGGTGGCTGTGGCGGAGGAAGCCGAACGGCCGCGGAAGAAGAAAGGTCGGGAGAGAGAGAGAGAGAAAGAGAGAGAGAAAGAGAGAGAGAGAGAGAGAGAGAGAGAGAGAGAAAAGAGGGGAATTAGGGCTTTTGCCCTAATTCAATTTGGGGGGCCAAAACGCTGCGTTTTGGCTCTCCCTTTTTTTTTTTTTTTTTTTTTTAAGTTTGGTGTTACAACCAGCCTGCGAGCCACTGTCGGCCCACAGGCCATCAACAGCAAGCCCACAGGCCCACCAAGCCCGACAGCCCATCCAAGCCCACAAGTCCAGTACGGCCCGCGGTCCAGTTCAGCCCATCAGCCAGAGGCCCGCCTGCCCATCGGCCCGCTAGCCCATCAGCCCACTGGCCCACAGACCAGCAAGCCCGCGACGGCCCGTGAGCTCGTGACAGCCCACGAATCTCCACGCAGGTAAATGACTTAAGGTTTTGCTTCGGATCTATGTGTTTAGATCTAACAAATAAATGTTGTTTTGATAGGAAACCCTACAGACTTTGGCGTGACCGAAGCGACTTTCGGACGAGACTAGGCACTTCGAGAAAACCCTAGGTGAGGAGATTTCGGCTCTAACTGATACATTCAATGAATCTAGGATTAAATCTAAGATGAAAGGTTCTGTATATGTTTAGAGTGTAAGTGGAATGCGAATCGAATACAAATTATGAAATGATTATATATGAATTGAAGGTTTAGTATAGAATGTTACAGAAACTAGATGATCTGATACGAAAGAAGCGTAATATAGAATCACAAAATCATGTCGAGTGAATTCGAATAGTTTCCTTTAGAGTTAAACCTTAAAATATGCATGAAAGTATCTGGATTGTAGGGTTAGAATGAAATGAGCCGTAAAGTGGAAGATATTGTACATTTCATGTTTTTTTTCGGATAAACCTTTAAGATGCTTGAGAAGTTGATATTCAATTTGATAATCTGATTTAGGTTGATCTTTTGGAGACCCGAGCGGTCAGATCCGATTTGGCTTGTCAGTAGGGAATGACTTCCCTCCCCTAGAACTGTGAGTGAGACTTTGACATTCGCTATTGATTGAAAACCATGTTTCAAAAATACTTTTAAATGACATATTTCTGCAAATGTATGATTGTTAAAACTTTCAAATATTTGATAAAATGTTTTGTGATCTTTGGAGTGTCTTAAATTCTGACTTTATTGATATGCATCCATGAGTTTTGATAATTGAATATTGTGCCATAATTTCGACATATTGATATGTTTTAATACTTCCACTGTATTGACACATAGTTTTAAATGGATTTACTTACATATTTGGACTGTATACCCGGCTAACTTTATGATATTATGTTTTGGGCTGTATGCCCGGCCGACTTTATGATATTATGCATTTGGGCTGTATGCCCGGCCGACGTTATGATATTATGCATGGGGCTATATGCCCGGCCGACTTGGTGATGGGATGCATGGGGCTACGTGCCCGGCCTATATGATATTGTGATCCGTAGCTACGAAGGACATCTGGTAGAGGCAACCATTGTGCCCGGATACGCTTCGGCCGGAGGTATCCGCCAGATCGTCGTGTGTATGGGTGCCCCAGGTTGACCCTCATCGGAGAGGACGTTGAGTACGGCTCCGTCTAGCACCAAGCGGGGGCACCATACACGGCCGACTAGTTATATGTACATTATTATTATTTACAGGCTAGTTGGGGTAGTCTGTGACCAATATTGGGACAAAGAGCCATTATTTAATACTTGCATTTGGAAAAACCCCCAATGCGCCGTCCTTGGTCAAGGTAGACCATTGCCGGGAATATTTCATTGGCCGGCTCTTCACGACATTGATGTAAATATTGGATGCATATCTTGCTTTCTGATGTGTGCGTATTATATATGATTTTAAAATAACATGATCGGTTTGCACACTGTGGATATTTTCTTATCCTATGCTTTGACACTCCAAATTCACCCTAGATATTGATAGTATGATGTCAATCCCCTCACTTACTGAGTATCCTCCCATAGATACTCACCCCTCGCTTTCTTTCCCACAGGATTAGTGTTGGATCGAGAAGATATCATTGGGTTTGGGTATGGATATTTTCTATCTCTTCCGCTACGATGATTGGTGACATTGTTATGAATTAGAGGTTTTAATTTGACCAATATATTTATCAAGTTTTATGGGATGACTGTATAAATTATGAACATTTATTCGTGAAACCCTTGTATTGAATTATTTCATTGCATTGAGACATTTGTAAATATTTAAAAATAATTTGGGAATTTATTTTATATATGCATAGAATTTAAGTCCGCTCGGTGTGGCAGCTGCTCATGCTCTAGTTGGGCATGACAATAGAGGTCTGTTGCTAGGACTGTTAGAAACTTTATAACTTTGCGTTGTTCTGAATATTGGTTGTGGTATTTGTTGAATTTGGAGAGGCCGGAATGGTCAATTGGTTATTTTTACAGGATGAATGTCATATACAGGTGAAATTGTATATGGGAAACCTCCGATTTATGGGGAGCTTCTGCTCGATTTTCTATAAAAATACAGTCAGTATCCAGGGGTAACGGGCGACTGTTCACGATCCCGATTCGGGGCGTGACAATTAGATTATAACTCCCCGATAATCCAAACCCTTAGTTTGTGTATAACCATGATAGCCAGATGGGACCTATACCTCCCCATCTATTCGTCGGCTTTTCTCTTGACCTCAAGAATCTACTTGTTTCCAATCGTCATTCTGTCCTCAGACAAATCAACTAGATCCCATATCTCGTTAATTCTCATCGACTCATTCGGGAAACGAGATTTAAGTGTATGCCCACAATACTTCTATGAGGAGAGAGAACCTCTTTATCTCTAGATGGATCGCTCCCACTTGAACTAAAATCCATAATGGGTTTTTGTGTCCCACTATTGGGCTCACCGGAGTCACTAAATTCATCAATCTCATAGAAAATAAAGTTTTGATTAATTTCACCTCTCGATTAATCGCTCCCACTGGGATCAAGATGCGAAATGGATTCTTATATCTCCCTAGGGGTACACTTGAGTCACTAGATTCATCCATCTCATAAAAGGTAAAGTTCTGATCGATTTTACCTCTTGATGGATCGCTCCCATTGGGACAAAAATCCGTAATGGATTCGTGTATCCCTCCACGAGGCTCAACTGAGCTACTAAACTCATCTATCAAATAGAGATAGAGTTTTAATTGACTTCACATCTTTTAAGGAAATCATCATTAAGGAATATAGTATCATGAAACTCAATATCAGTGACAGTGCTGTCAGTATAGTTACCTAAGAGCACATACCTCCTGGAGTATTCTGAGTATTTTATTAAAAATACATTTCTTTTCTCGCGTGCCTAACTTGTCGTGTGGATGCTAGAAATCATGATCATACGCGACACGATCCCGTGACTTCAAGTGGCTAAGGTCAGGCTATCTCTCTATCCAAAGATCAAATGGGGTACTAAGTACGGATTTTAATGAGATACAGTTGAGAACGTAGGTTGCAATCAATAAAATATCTCCCCAATAGGAGATGAGCAAATTGACCTGTGCCATCATAGAGCTCATTATCTCGAACAAAGTCTTATTCTTCTTCTCGATTACTCCATTCTGCTAAGTAGTGACAGAAATAGTCAGTTGTCTCGTTATACCCTTCTCAAAACAGAACTCTTTATATAATTCTGAAAAAGACTCACGCTTCCGATCGAATAGACGTAACCGAACTGCGTGTAATTGTCTATGAACGTAATAAATACACAGCTTTATTTTAGACTCTTATACTCATAAGGTCATAGATATCAAAGTAGATCGATTGCAATAGAGTCCCAGCTCTCACTTTGTTGCCAAATGGTTTTCTTATATCTTTGTCCGCTATGCAAAACTCACATACAGGCAACTTGAACCTGGTTAGCAAGTCTAACAGTCCACTCACTGCTAACTAGTTCATCATATTTTTCCCTATGTATCCAAGTCTACTATGTCATTCATTTACATAATCATCTATGTAATTAGATGTAAAGATAATAAAAAAAAAACAAAAATACTATTGTCAAAAAAAACATCTAGTGTATATAGTCCATAATGAGTAAAACCAGAACAAATCAAAAAACTGTCGTATTTAATAAAACAGTTGATTTTCTTGTATATCCTAGACAATCATAAATAAAGTATTGTAATCAAATTTTGTTGAATACTCAGAGTATAAAGAACATCACAGCAAGTGCCTATCCCTTTGACGACGATAAATACTCTATTTCTCACGTAAATCCTCATAACTTGAGAATTCACTCGGCGGAACTCTATTTACGCGCTTTTATATTGAGTTACGTGGTTGATGAATCCTGACTTTACAATCCATAAAGAAGAGAAATCAATGAGTATTACAAGAAATGAGACAAAACTCAAACCACGTAAAGAAGAAGGACATTCTTTCTGCTCGTCACACTCACGAGCAAAATAATCAAGTCTATCTTAGACGTAGTATTTCGCATTGGTCTTATCAAACTCCTTTTTTTGTGTTTTTGTACTTTGTTATCTGTTTTCTCGGATGATTTCATCTTGCCTGGATCTCGAGTCTTCTTCTTATGCCTATGCTATTTGTTTGGTGTCATGGGAGCCTTTTCTCAACTCCTCCGCATAAACATGACCCGAGTACGATCTACTCATCTCCAGGTACTCCTCCTCAAGCTCACTGTGTCTACTCACATCAGCGAAAATATGAAAATTCTCGTCGGACATGACATAGGTTTTCATGGTCTCCTATGAATAAGTTGGTTACCCATGAATCAGGTAAAAAACTAGATCATACCCAATACCTGTAATTCATTCGAAATAGACACATCCACATCCCTCAACTCGGTGATCATACTCGACATTTGCATTAAATGTGATTTTATCGTATGATCAACCCTTTTATTATAAGTTATAAACTTATAAATCAACATCCTTACCTCAAGAGCTGAAAGAGCACCATAGTACTCTTTTAGGGTGAACCATAACTGACATTACCATAGGATAATGCTTATAGAATAGAATCGTGTCATCGTGCATGTTACTGATGAGGATTGTCCTAACTTAGTTATCCTTTTCTTCCATGCACGATAAACCTGCTTATCCCGTCTAGCCTTAGGTGTGGTACCCTCCCTCGATCCACCATCTCGTACCTCAAAATTTTATACAAATTTTGCTTCTCGAGGACAAACTGAATCATCCGGTGTATAATATCACATTTCTCATCATTCAATTTATCTTCCTTGAAAAAATTTAATATGACAGTTCTCATTCTCATTGCATCCAAAAACGGATTTTAGTGACTTATTGATATTTATACACACATTTTGTATCCCCTTTGAATCAATAAATCTTAAATGATTCGAGTATAGACCATAATTTGAGCGTATGAGTCAACGGACTTTATACACCACAAATCGAAATCGCATCTTACCATTCAGAGTTAGATTTGACACACAAAAACCAACTAAAAGTCACAAATATGGATATAGAACCTTAAGGTATTTGGAAAAAATCAATTTGGAATGACATCAAGCGCTATCAGAGGCTTCACGTGCCAGCAGCTTACAGCAGCACGTGCTAGCAGCTTACAGCAGCACGTGCGTGTTTGGCACGTGCCTACATGCGTGACTGGGTCGCGTCCCGAATCAAGACATGGGTCGACTCGCCGGTCTGGGTCATAACCAACCTAGACCTCCAGACCCTTGTCATGCGCTGTGATGTGAACTACACGCGCTGCGGAGCGTATGAACTACACGTGCCTATTGTCAAAGGTTTGCACTCTTTCTATGCATGTATACTGCACAGGCCCGCGGGTTGGGTCGGGTCTTCTCTGCCCGATGGGTCTGCAACCAGTTCCTTTTGACCCGGTTGCAAGAAAATGCTTTTTCGGGCGGATTTTGATGCAGATTTCAACTATAATTCGAAATCCAACATTTCCAATTCATCCTTAACTTAATTTTTTTAGAGAAATAAGACCTAAACCCGGTGAATTTGAAATTCCCTTTTACTGCCCTCCACGGCCAATGTAGGAAATCCATTTTTTGGCAACAAAAACTCATAATTAATATGTCAAAATGCAAATTTGTGCATGACAAACATTTCTAGACCATTTTTATAGTTCGATTCATTTTTAAACTCGACAGATCTAAGGTTTTTTCAGTAGGGTCGAAAATTTCGACCGAACTTTTAATAGCCTTAATGTGTTCAAAAAGTTCAACAAAAATTATTTTCATGATCCATGTGTCATGGATATTCTTGTGGTACTCTCGGATTCACAAAATTCATCCGTGATCCGGAGCCTAAATTTTGTACTTTACATATTTTATGTCCAAAAAATTCTGAATTTTTTTTAAATAAATCCAAATTCACTTTGATACCAATGTTGGATTTATTACACTACATGCGCATGCAGAAGCGTATTAAATTAAAAGTTTGGAACTTTTAGATAAATGTCGCAATGTGTAGACTTTCAAAAAATCAATTGATTTGCAACTCTCTCGTACGGATCGCTCGATCGGGTTGGTGATCACAAAATGAACCATGAACTCCGGTGACCCAAATGGTGGAAGAAATTATCTTACACGAAAATTCCTCAAACCCTCAATCGTTCTCTCTAGAAAATTTCCATATTCATCCATGGCCATGTGCTCTAAAGATGGAAACCTATCCCTCCATTCACGTACACTCCCAAGAAGGATTAAATTTTCCTCTTTTCGCCATTGTTACAAAAACCAGTGAAAGGGGAGAGCCCCCCAAGAGAGAGAGAATGGTTGGAAGTTATTGGAGGAGTTATTCAAATGTGTTAACTACCCGTTTGAATTTAAATTGTTTATATTTGGTAAAAGGCTCCCATAGGCACATTTTACCAACAATTCTAACAAGGTTCAGTTCATCTGCTCTACTACTCTATTTTATTGTGGAGTGTATACCACCGTGAACTCTCTCTTTACACCTTCTTGTTGACATGAGTTATTAAATTCATCCCTATTATATTCTCCTCCGTTATGTCTTCTTAAACACTTGATCTTCTTTTCAGATTCAAGATCCACTTGCGCTTTGAATATTTTGAAAACTGGAAATACATCCGCCTTCCTCTCGATTGGATACACCCAACACCTCCTAGAGTAATCATCAATAAAAGATACAAAGTTTCTTGCACCTCCTAGGGACAGAACTGGTGATTTCCAAACATTGGATTGAATTAGTTCTAAGATAGCTTTGCTTCTAGCATTTGAACTGCTGAATTTTAATTTGTGTTGCTTTCTAGTAACAGTGCTCACAAAAGGGTAATAAGACCTTTTTGAGCCCTGGAAGAAGCTTTTGTTCAGCGAGAATCTTCATACCTCGTTTCGATATGTGGCGAAGCTTGCTGTGCCACATCATCATTGATTCTTCTGCAGAACTTGCTGATGCAATAATCGCTTCTCCTTTAATCATGTACAAATTTGCTGCTATCTTTTCCACTTTCAATACCACAAGTGCGCCTTTAACAACTTTCATGATCCCATTTTGAACATCAATTCTGCACCCATTACTATCCAATTGTCCCAAAGACAATAGATTTTTCTTCAGGCCCTTCACATGTCATACCTCCTGGATCGTGCGAACCGTACCATCATACATCTTCAATTTGATTGTACCAATACCTACAATTTCCAATGCATGATCATATCCCATGAATACAGATCCTCGTGGAATTAGTTTATATTGGTAGAACCATTCTCTTCGGGGGGTCATATGCCATGTAGTTGCCAAGTCCATAAACCAGACATTAGCAAATCTTCTTGTGTCTCGGTAACAATTGTTGCCTCACTGTATAAAATTTCACCATCATCTGAGGTACTTGCTGCACAACCCTGAACTTTTGACGACTTAGGATCATTTCCTTTGGCTTCTTCATACTTCTTAAGATGCCAACACTCCTTTTTGCAATTCCCTTTCTTGCCACAGTTACGACACTTGAGATTCTGCTTACTTCTGGATTTTGATCTACTCTGATTTTGACTCCCATTGGGACCAAGTTCCGTTGATCTCCCGCTCATCACCATCAAAGTTTTAGCTTGTTGTTAGCTTCCCAGTCTATCTTCTTTGCTCTTGCGCCGACTTTCTTCTTCAAGAACCGCAGCTACAATTTCATCGAAGACTAGTACTTCTATGTTGTTGGTAAGTTGATGATGAGTTGATCATATGAATCACGTAGAATTTGAAGTAGAATTTCAGCACGTTCACTCGTCTCTATGTTATGCCCCATTGCTGTAAGCTGTGAAAATAAGTGTTAAGGGTGTTGATGTGGTCGGTCACCGTAGTCAACTGCATCATTCGAAGGGTGTAAAGCTTTCTCTTCAAGAAGATTTTGTTGTGTAGTGATTTGGTTTCGTATAATTTTGCGAGAGTATCCCATATCTATTTTTGCTGTCTTCTTCTCCGCCACACTTGACAATACTCCGTCGGCTAGTGCTCGATCCAGATTAGCAATAGCATTGCCATCCATCTCATTCCACTTGCCGTTGTCAAGGATCTCCGCGAGCTTATCTCTAATTGACACCAAGCAGTTGTCTTTTCTCAAAATTGTTTTTATTCTCATTTTCCACATTGAGAAATTATTCCCATTGAACTTTTCTATTTCATACTTTGTCGCCATTATTGAAGAGGCCTCTTTTCCACTAACTGGGTCTGACTGTAGCTCGAAAACCGGCTATGAACCTGACTCTGATACCACTGTTGTGATGCTGTGGTATGGGATACGCAATTACAACCGAAGCAGAAACCATAAAAACAAGAATTTTTGGAAAAGTTCCCCAAATAAACTCAGACGAAATAATAGGCAAATTGTGGAAGGATTTCACTATAGCAAAAGATACAATAATTTTTCTTACTTTTCCTCTGCTTTTACAAACATAAATGCTCAATATACGACTACTTCACATACTGTGAATTCAATCATATTTATAGGACTTCATAAGTGATGGTTCTTAGGTGGTGAGAGAGAAATACAGCTGGATATGAGCCGTAGAAAATTCTAACAGCCTTTGACCCATTCAATTGCCTAATTCAGTGAACAACCTTATTGATAAGGTTGCTGCCGTGTTTTGACCTTTGGCCCAATAACAAAAGTGATTTTATGTTACCAATTCCATATCGGATTCTTAAAAAATCATAAAATATTATTTAAATTCGATAGACTCTCTCACCCAACAGGTCGATCTTTTAGGCTGAGTTCTCCTATTGGGTTTATGTTACCTAGAAGAGAGTTATTTGGAAAAGGGTTATCTGGTGCCAGAGTGAGAGACGTCTAAAATAGAAAAGGGCTACCTGATGTAGGAGTAAGAGCCATCCGAAAAAGAAAAGGGCTACCCGTCAGAGTGAAAGCCATTCAGAGTGTGAGCCGTCCATGGACGTCCGACTTCTCAAGGGGAGGGTAATATTACGAATACCACATCAGATCCCCAAGAAATTATAAAATAATACTTAAATCCGATAGGCCATGTCGATCTTTTGGACTAAGTTCTCTTATTAGATTTGAGTCCATTACTTGGGTCCGTGACACTTTACCGGAACAAGAACTCTACCACATGACCAAAAGTTCACCTCAAAGTCTCACGTGCACTAAATCTCTATCTTAACAATTAGCTAAGAATTAAATACCAATCTTAATGCAGCGCCAGAGCCACATTGATTGCCTTTGGCAACATTTTTCTTTAATTAGTAGAGGCAAGTATAAAAAGGAATCAAGATAAAATATTTGTAAAGGAAAAATGTTTTTTTTTCCATGAAAAGTATTTCTTTATAATTATTTACAGCTTTAAACTTTAAAATTGGCTTTTGATTTTTTTTTTCTTCAGGACTACTATGACTAAAGACTCTGGCATTACTAACCCAAAAATCACAGCATTGCTTCTAATGGGAGAAAAAGAATATGTGCTCAGGCTAGCAGGGATGGAAGACTACATAAGGAGTGGGAAGATGAAAGAGCCGGTACCTAATTTGGAGATCATATTCATGCCAGAGGGTTCTCATTTTGTTCAAGAGCAGTTCCCGGAGGAGGTCAATCAACACATTCTCACTTTTCTCAAAAAAAGAAAAGAAAAAAAGGCATCTGATTTTCCCAGCTGGATTTTAAAATAAAATATATTACTAATAATTTGAATATAATAATGCTTAAGTTTTTTATATTGTAATAATTTAATGAAAACATTGAATCATTTGAATTTTATATTTTACATCACTTCTCGTGCTATACTAATTAATTAATTTCTATTTGTGGTGCGACCAGCCGGAGGAATCCAATGTTTCTCTGCTACCAAACTAGCAAGCTTATTGGGGGAAACACTTAAGTGAAATTTATTAATTTATACCCATAAAAATTACTATATAAATTCTTACCTTTACTAAAAAAAGATGAAAACATGTTGTAGGGCCTCAGCATGTTAGCTTTCTAATTTTGCAATTATGAATGGAGGTGGCATATTAAATAGCCCAAAAAAGAAGATCTTGTGTGGGGAAGGGTAAAATGGACAAACCACTTTCTTACGCAGAGGGTGAGGAAAGGTTGATGGGATGGAGCCCAAACCCTCGGCCTAAGTCCAAACGCCCCCCACTCAACTTAAATGACCGGTGCCGCTCAACCAGCTGGTGAGGCTGTCATTTAAAAGCAACCCCCCCCCCCCCAAAAAAAAAACGCAACCTCTCTCTCTCTCTCTCTCTCTCTCTCTCTGGTCTCTACAATGGAACAAATCCAGCAAAGGAAGGTACAAGTGAGAGGAGTAAATCTTCATGTAGCCGAAATCGGAACTGGTATGTATTCACCTCTCTTGTTCATGTCAAAATACACCAATATCTGACTAATTCATCACAAAATGTAAATATATGTCTGTATAGGTCCCAAAGTGGTAGTATTCCTGCATGGATTTCCGGAGATATGGTACACCTGGAGGCACCAAATGATCGCTGTCGCCTCCGCTGGATACCGAGCCATCGCCTTTGATTTAGTGGGCTATGGTCTTTCCGACCAGCCACCCGAACCGGAGAAAGGTTCCATGGATGATCTGGTCACTTACACCATCGCTCTTCTGGATGTCTTGGGCATCCACAAGGTAATTTGCAATTGCAAGTCTCTAATTTTGGTTAATCCATTTCTTATGTATATTCATCATTTAATTCTAAGAACCGTATTAATTAGGATTGAGCATTAGTACTATTTAATTGACATTTTAAATGCAAATGTGATTAAGTCATCATTCATGATTCACTCAGCCGCATTGACAAATCTCCCAAACTGTTAAGGTGCTCTAGTTCCTTATTAGCATTTCTTTTTCTTGTTTTTTGGTGGGCAGGCAGTTTTTGTTGGGAAAGATGTTGGGGCTTTTCCCATTTACCAGATAGCCGTGGTCCACGCTGATCGGGTCACTGCCCTAATCACCCTCGGCATTCCGTTCATGCTTCCGGGTCCTGGTGTATTCCAAGATCATCTCGCCCCTGAAGGCTTCTATATAAGGAGATGGCGGGTGATCTTTCTTTTCCTCTTGATTTCAGGCTACTCCTGTGAATATATAATTGTTGATTGTTCATTAATTCTTCGATTTGGATATCTACTTGAACAATTTTTATTAAATTGATGGATATGAGCTTTCGAGAATTATAAGTTTGAGTTGTAAGTTAAACAAAAATAGTTTATCGGTGTGAACTCAGCCTAAACTACAAAAATAGTTTTGAGTTCAACAAAATTTGAGTGTGAGCTAGTCGTAACTTAGCTTGACTCATTTCCATCCCATTTATGGACGAGAATTATGTTTCATTGACCCTGAAAATTTTATATTTCTCGACAAAAGTAATCATTTTCACACAGCAAAAGAGCAAAAAAGTGTGTTGAGGAATAAATTGCGAACATTTGACCATGAAAAATAGGAGTTTTCTAATTTAGACTAATTGACAATTAGGAGCCTGGGCGGGCCGAAGCTGATTTTGGTCGAAAAGATGTGAGGACAGTGGTGAGGAACATATATATTCTCTTCTCCAGGAGTGAGCTACCGGTGGCAGGGAAAGATCAAGAAATCATGGACTTGGTTGAGCCATCTACTCCTCTGCCTCCATGGTTTACGGAGGAAGACCTATCCGTGTATGCAAGCTCATACGAAAAATCTGGATTTCATTATGTGTTGCAAGTTCCCTACAGGTAAGTTTTTAACCAATAAATATATAACATTATTCAAAATTAAATACAACACGAAATAAGTAACTTTACCATCTCGGTGTGCAGGAGTATGACCAAAGATTGCGGCATTGTTGATCCAAAAATAGCGGCTGCAGCACTGCTGATAATGGGTGAGAAGGACTATGCCATGAAACCTCCAGGAATGGAAGACTTCATAAGGAGTGCGAAAGTGAAGGAACATGTTCCTAATTTGGAGGTCATATTCATGCCAGAGGGTTCGCATTTTGTTCATGAGCAGTTTCCAGAGGAGGTTAATCAACACATTCTCACTTTTCTCAAGAAAAATGGCATCTGATTTCGAGAGATGTACTAGCTGGTCTCAAGCTGGGTGTATGAAAAGATCAAAGCCATAGGAATAATATGAGTACTGCACTCAGTTGTCTAATAGACTGCTTGGGTGCCAAGAAAAATAAATAGAATTGATGTTTTTTTTTCTTTTCCTCTTAATAGTCATAGAACTCTATGACTTTTATACATTCTATATAAAGGAAAACATAAAATAAAATAAGAGAGAGTGTTGAAAAAAATATTAGAAAGTTAAGTAATTATTTTCTTCTATTATAAAAAGAGAATTTTCATTGTTTTTCCTTTACAAACGGAGAGATTGTAACTTTTATTATTTTTTTATCGTAGAATTCTTCAATTTTTACTTGTATGGAGTTTTTCAGGTAAATTTGTGTGTTTCATTATTCTTCATTTTTATTTTCTTAAATTTAACTATGATCCGGGTTTCGATTTTCGCAACATCTCTCTCAAATGGAACAAATCCAGCACAAAGATTTTCAAGTTAGAGGAGGCCTCAAGCTTCATGTGGCCAATGTAGGAAGGGTGTTTTTTTTTTTTGTAAGTAGATTATTTGTTACCAACTGATATCTAAGTCGTACCTGATTAATTCGATCCTAACACCACAGAGAGGAGTTGGCTTTTTCAAATCTTTTTTTTTTTCATTTTCACGATTCAAACCCAAGACTTTATTCCTCACCTTATCTTAATTTCCGACACCCTCTGCGTTTTTCTCTAAGGTCATCTTAAAAATATACATATATTCCTTCCTTAATTCCGCTATATATAATATGACATGATAAAAGTTTTGGGCATATATATATATATATATATAGGTCCCAAAGTTGTGGTCTTCCTTCACGGATTTCTGTTATACTGTGCTAGAAAAACACGAGTATTTATGTGAAGAATCTCAAATCGAAAAAAAAAAAAACTATGGGTGGAGAAGGAAAAGCTTATTATATATATAAAAAAAAGAAAGAAATAAAGAAAAAAGCATATAAATGAATGCAAACTGAATACATGCAGTATCAAACTTCTTAACGCATGGTATAATAGGTGAACACACTAAACAAGTTACTCCATTTTGGTGAGAAATGCTGATTCTGGCCAATTTTTTCTATTAAGTGGCAGATTCCATAAATAAGAAAATTAGTCTTAATCGTTACAAAAAAATAGTGTAGTTTGGTCAATTAGTTATTATAGTTAGTGAGATAGTTAATTTGCTAGTATAGTGATTAGTTGGTTAATAGTCAATTAGCATATAAACCTTTTGCAATCCCATTTACAATTTGGAATGAAATTTCTCAATTTCTCCCAATTTCCCCCAAATTCAAGGACTCACCCAATGCTTGCATTTACTTGCCAAGTGATTTTATTTCCTTCGAACTTAAAGCTTTTAAGCATGGAGCCAGGAGGGTTACATGTGTAGAAGCCTTCCTTCCACCTTCCTCTTCAGCTTCATCCTCCTATCTAGCAGATGAATTAACCTTACCTTCCTAAATTAGCAGATGGTAACACTGAACTATGAAAACATAATATTTCTATTTTGGAACATCTCAATGAGCATCCTGGAATAACACACATATAATTTATTGCTCACGATATGAATAAAAATGAATATGAATGTCTCAATTTCTTCTCAAAATAAGCATAGATGCACAAATACTTGCCGATAGTATCTTCAGGTTCCTTGGCTTCTTCTGGTGCAAGAACTAAATCTAAGACATTTCTTTCCTTTGTTCACCCCCTCATACAATTTAAAATGACGGGGGTGCAATATACTCCAACAAATGATGCTTCTTTAGAAACCCATGTAGAGTCGGAAAAACTGCATTATGGCACACCAATCAACATGCAGAAGCCTGTCCAGCTTTCCGCACCAACTGCTCAACATCTCCCAGCTCTAATTGACCTCCTTGCCATCCATGTTCATTTTGAAACAACAACTCGATCTGCTCTAGGGATTTTCCTTTGGTTTCAGGCACAAGTCTGTATACAAAGGCGACAGAAAGAGCTGAAATAGCAGAAAAGATAAAGAAGATTCCACCCATTGTGATTGCTCGAGAAACTGAGAGGAATGACATGGCAATGAGGCCACTGCAGACCCTATTACCCACTGCACCAATGGCAGCTGCTTGAGCACGGAACCTTAATGGGAATATCTCAGATGTCAGAACCCAACAGACTGGCCCGATACCAACAGAGAAGAAAGATACATTTCCATAGACAAATAAAATCACCAATGCAATGGTAGACCCTCCAGGCTCCAGTAATGACAAAGTGACGGCCAAACTGAACAAGCAAACAGTCATTCCAATTGTGCTCAAATAGAGCAATGGCTTTCTCCCTAGTTTGTCTATGAGGATTATAGCAACCACTATAAAAACAGTCTTTGTTATCCCTACACCAACAGTTGCAGCAAGAAGATTTGCATCATCCTTAACTCCGGAAACCTCAAATATTTCTGGGCTGTAGTATACTGTTGCATCAATTCCTGTAATTTGTTGGAAACACTGGATTCCGATACCTGTTAAAAGCATCCGACAAAGGGCTGGAGAAGGCTTCAACAGCTCACGCCACACGGCTTTCACCTCACTTTTGTCGCCATCGACCATTCCAGCAGCTAGCTGGATTTCTGCAAGTCTATCCTCCACCTCTGCCTCATTGTCCATGGTCTTTAGCAACACCAATCTAGCTTCATCCATCCGGTTCTGCATAACTAGCCACCTTGGTGATTCAGGGATGATGAAAAGTGCAAACCCAATGAAGACTGAGGGCAGGATCCCAACAGCAAGCATTACCCTCCAGTTTATGTGCGGTGAAAGCCCTTTGAATCCATAGTTAGAAACATAACCAAGGAGTATCCCTAAGTTTATGAAAATTTCTGGAAAGGAAGTCAAAGAGCCTCTAGCAATGGTTGGTGATATCTCAGCAATATATACTGGTGCTATCATGACTCCCAAGCCAATTCCTAGTCCTGCCAGGAGTCTTCCCACCATAAGTATGTCAAACGATGGAGCAACAGTCATGATGAGTGCACCAGTTTGGAATACAACAGCAGCTAAGGCCATTGTCCACTTTCTACCAATAGCATCTGAAGTTCTTCCTCCAACTAAACTTCCAAAAAGTGAAACAAAGCTCAAAATCCCAATTAGAACTTCCTCTTGTACTTCCGTTATCTTTAGATCTTGTTTTATATATAGAACTGCACCACTCATAACACCCACATCTGCACATGGAGCCAGAAAACATCAAAATATTATCCCATCTTCACTTGGCTTATCAAAGTAGAGATGTAAAACTAAAGTAGCAACCATTTCTACGATCTTATTCATGGAATGAAATCCATTCATGCTCACTACACAGTGCAACACACTCAAATCATACCATTGTGAATTATATAATGTACCACATGCAAATATTGGTGCATGAAGCGTGTCATAATATGTATTCTGGCTATCCATTTGTACAACTTTGGTGTTTAGTTTATATTTTATAAATTATATCTAATCTGTGTATTGCAATGTTTAAGATACATAATGTGTCACAACATAGTGCAACTTGGTTTGATCCACACTTCCATTTATCCATGGAGTCATGTACATAGTGATATAGCATTAGAAACAACAAACAAGTTTCCTTTCTGCTTATAATCATAGCATGGTATTCAAGCCAGCCAGTGATAATTATGAGGCAAACCTCACTGCAGCACCTAGAAGGTCTTGTTTTGTCCTTTGGGTGTATCTTGAGGATCCAACAATTTTGGTAGCGGCAAGAATTTCAAGGAAGCATATATTCGTAAGTCAATGTGTGAGTTTTAGATATGTATGCTCCTAAGACCTGCTTCTACTGTCGACTTCATATTAATCATCAAATGAGCACTAATATCATGAAATTTGATTTCTAACTGACTAAATTAAACTTGAAGATATTGTGCATATTTTAAAGGATTTTGGCAACCAATCATGGTTAAAATGCTTCAGTTTTTGCATGGATAAAACGGCTTATCTTGCCAACGTGAAAGCTGAAGAGCCAAAAAATATACTCTTGTAAAGGACTTGCAGTTTTTGAAATTGAAACTATTTTGTCGGGCTCCGTTTGTGCTTGCCCCACAGCACTCATCACAATCCGAATCTGAGTTAGATCAGAGTCTGCAGTTAACTAGAGCCCATAGTCCATACTTGCTCAATGGCCAAAAGAAATGCATCACCATTTCAACCACTTTGGTACTTGGAATAAGGCAGCGACTGGACGATTAATCTTAACATACCTAGAGCGCTTCACCATTTCTCATTATTAACTTTTTGGTAACTGCTCATAAGGTAGATATTGACATAATCTCATAGAGCTGCTAACCATTCTGAACTGAAACTCCACCAACAAACTGAAAATTGAACTAAATTCGTTTCTATCTACTTTTCCTATTACCATTCTTGCAGAGTCTCGTTCTTAATTTGTTATTTATGTGCAGACAATATGGCAGATGGACCATATGAGGAAATCGTGCCCCGATTATCAAAATCATCAAACTTTTAAAGCCAACTCAAGGCAAGAATAATTCAATTCAAAAAGTCTCCCCTAAGAGTTAACTTCAAGACTCGGGTCCTTAAATTTAGAGAACCAAATAAGGCAGATCCAATACAGATCCATGAAATGTAGAAAACTTAAATCGAACACAACAGGAACAGACAACTGTGGATAAACATACCATAGCCAAGAAGAACAGAATTGAGAGAAGCAAAAACAGCACAAGCATAAACATATTTCTTAGTACTTCTTCTCCGGTCTAGTGAATGCTGATAATCATCAAAATCTTCATCTCCATCCTCTGCGAGATCAGAATCCATTCTTCTGTACTTGTTCTTATGACCCAAAATCACACTCCCAGGAATCCCATCCTCACTCCCATTATCTGGGGGGCCCACTAGCCCCATCAAAAAATTCTTCAAATTGAACTGGAAATCAACAAATTAAAGAGAAAGAAACGAAAATAAATAAGACCCAGATGATAATTTCTTGTGGGGTTTTTAAATCTAAAACCCCAGACGAATTCAGATCTGAAGATGGGATACTTTGGCTTTTGGGGTGACCCAAATACCCTATAGTTCCATATTTACCCCCTTTTTTATGACAATTGGCTTGGTCTCACTTTTTGTCCTTGCAAGCAAACAACTCTTCAAATCTCAGGAATGCTTTTAGAGGGCTGGGTGTGGATTGGAATTAGAATAATACGCTTGGAAGGAGCCTTCGAGGTAACAGGCTATGTATTAATGTGAACATCAACACACCAACTCTTAGGTTGATGGACTTTGTCAGTTTTTTATAAATATAAGTCGTCAATTTTTAAATATAGAAGTTTTACTCTCTCTTGGGCCTTTTTGAGTTTGAGGAAAGGGAACCGTCTGTTGACTTGGTATGGTTTGTTTTGGTACAGCATAAAAACGTTTCCATGGGATTTCTAAGGAAATGTTTTTTGTTTCAGTAAAAATATTACACGTATATTTGTATATATCAATTTTGTTAAATTAAATGGTGAACTTAAAAAAATGTAATTCTAATTATCAAAAAATTAATAAAAATAATCTCATAAACCTTGTAAATCAAGCATAAATAAGTCTATTTTGACATACCATCTTGAAACCAAGAAATCTGGTGTCTAATTGAGTGCAAAAGCAATCATTAGCCACGATTGGGAAAGAAGTTTTTTTCTTTTTTTCATATTTTTATAAATGTATTACAGAAATAATAATTAGCGATTAGTATCATCTTCATCCCATATCACCATTGTGTTCGGTGTGTTTAGTCGATAATGGAATACCAACAAAACAATAAAATATAATTCCATTATCATAAAAGGAAATGGGGTTATTTGATGATAATGTATGATTAGCATCATTCTCTTTTTTTTAGAAAATTTTAATTCAAACACTACAAATATAATTAGTATAAAAAAAATTTTTTGGTTATATAATTCAATTATCTTGAAAAAATAAATAAATCATTGTGAAAATTTTAATTTATTTCCTATTTTTTATATTTATTTTAGGGCGTATGGGTAAAATTACAAGTAATTTTTGTGTTAAATATATTATTCTTTTTTTTCTTTATTATATAAATATTTAAATATAGAATTATGAGATCGGAAGAGAAGTTCAGAGTATATTATCCTCCCCTAACAAAAAGTTCTCATGCCATTGCTTAGTTGTATCCAAAGCCCTTTTTGTGGGGGCCTGGACAACTACCGACAACAAGGAAACCTACGAGGGCAAGTGAATCGCAGAACTAACAGTGGTTTGGATGGAAAGATTAAGAGAGAAAAGAAAGGTTTAGGAAAAAAGGTTATGATTTTTATTTTCTTTTGATAGTTTAGACATAATAGAAACTAAGGAATTTAGACGAATTTAAAATCTCTTTAAATTTAAAATTTTTTTCTTTTAAAAATGAAGAAAAAACGAAAGAAAGAGAAAATATTAAAATTAAATATTTTTTATATTTTAAAAATATTTTTTAAAAACTGAAAAGAGAAAATTATAATTTTTCTCTTCTTCTCTTTCTCTCCTAATTTTTTTTTCTCTCTCCGAAACTCCCAAGTGTACCGTAAAAGAGTCTCACAGCATTTGTGAATAATGTTCAAAACAATCTTATTTGATTAAAGACAGTTTCATAAAAATATTTATAGGTCTCTTTTATCTACAAAATCTTATATTTTTATAAATTTCTTTATTTTAATTAAAAGTATTATAAGTTAATTAAGACAAAACAAAAGTAAGTAAAAGAAAGTTAAAATTTTTAAATGGCCAAAATCTGTTATTATTTTGCTAATAAGCATAATTAAAAGAATCTTAACTTGACAAGTTAATTTTTCTTTTTTTTTTTTGAATATTATCTGTGTATCAAATACAATAATAATTAAATATAAATAAAAATAATCTAAAAAAGGGATCGAATGTATTTCCGGCTATTCGCGTTTAACAAGCTCCGAAAATAAGATTTTTTATATTAAAATTTGGTCAGATGCATTCAAAATCAAAATTTTTATATTTTTTATCAGATTTAATTTTTTCCTGTTATATTTTTTTTATTAATTTCATTTTAAATGTTTTAACTCATCAGATTTAAATTTTTTTAAAAATTACTAACGTTTTTTTTTCTTAGAGACCATATTTTCAGTATTTGATTTTATTTTGTAAACCTTGAATTTATTATTTTTATTTGTTTTATGTTAAGACCCTTTCAAGGGGTGTTATCCTTGGCACGTCTGCAGGTTTTCTTATAGAGAGAGAGAGAGAGAGAAAGATGGGACGGATAAGAGAAGGATGGTGGTCCAAGAGGAAAGAGAAAGTGGAGGGAGGAGATATTAAAGTCAAAGATTTTTTCATCAGGGATAGTAATGTCTTTTTACCATTTTCTGTTTTTGTAATTTTAATTCGGCCTAAGATAAAGAGCTGCTGGGGTCTTCGTTCGCTATTTGCTAGTTCAATTGATAATTACAGTAGAAAGGAATTGAGAGTCCGAGTCAGTTGTACCATTGGGTTCCAATAGAGTTCGCTTCGATCTTCCTTGAGTTCTTCGATTCAATTCAAGCATTCACCGTTAGGTACCCTCTCTCTCTCTCTCTCTCTCTCTCTCTCTCTCTCTCTCAAACACTACCATGGTATTCCTTGTAACACCCCACGGGAAAACCCTAACCCTGAATGTAAACCCTAATCGCACAACCCTCTCAACCCTTGCCCTCCTTATCCAACAAAAACTGGATCTCCCGATCCACCTTCAGAGGCTATTCCTTTCACATAAACAATTATTCCCCACACCCACAACTTCAACAGCAATCCCACTGATTTCGGATTTGGGGATTGAATCTTCCACAACCCTGACCCTAAACGTCGCTCTCTACGGCGGTATGCAAGCCCCCCATCCCCCCCGACCCCGCCTCGACTTCCTCAATTCCAAACCCCCTCCCAACTACGTCGCCGGTCTCGGCCGTGGTGCCACCGGATTCACCACCCGGTCCGATATTGGTCCGGCACGTGCCGCGCCCGATTTGCCAGACCGGTCTGCCACGGTTCTTGGTGGCGCGGCCGGGGTGGGGCGGGGTCGAGGGAAAGGCGGTGCAGGCGAGGATGAGGAGGAGGAGGAAGGAGATGATAAAGGGTATGATGAGAATCAAAAGTTCGATGAATTTGAAGGGAATGATGTGGGGTTGTTTGCTTCCGCGGAGTATGATGAAGATGATAAGGAGGCGGATGCTGTGTGGGAGAGTATTGATAAGAGAATGGATTCGAGGAGGAAGGATAGGAGAGAAGCTAGGTTGAAAGAAGAGATTGAGAAGTATAGGGCTTCTAATCCGAAAATTACGGAGCAGTTTGCAGATTTGAAGAGGAAGTTGTACACATTGTCTGCTCAGGAGTGGGACAGTATACCCGAAATTGGGGATTACTCATTGAGGAATAAGAAGAAGAGATTTGAGAGCTTTGTACCAGCGCCTGACACATTGTTGGAGAAGGCTAGGCAGGAACGGGAACATGTTACAGCATTGGACCCGAAGACTAGGGCAGCAGGTGGAACTGAGACGCCTTGGGGGCAGACGCCTGTTACGGACTTGACTGCAGTTGGGGAAGGACGAGGGACAGTGCTGTCGTTGAAGTTGGATAGGTTGTCTGATTCGGTTTCTGGGTTAACTGTTGTAGACCCAAAGGGGTATTTGACTGATCTTAAGAGTATGAAGATCACTAGTGATGCAGAGATATCGGATATTAAGAAGGCTAGGTTGTTGCTTAAGTCTGTGACACAGACGAATCCGAAGCACCCACCTGGTTGGATTGCAGCTGCAAGGTTAGAGGAGGTTGCAGGGAAGATTCAGACAGCTAGGCAGTTGATACAGAAGGGTTGTGAGGAGTGTCCCAAGAATGAAGATGTGTGGTTGGAGGCTTGTAGGTTGGCGAGTCCTGATGAAGCTAAGGCTGTGATTGCGAGGGGAGTTAAGGCAATTCCCAAGTCTGTGAAGTTGTGGATGCAGGCTGCGAAATTGGAGCATGATGATGTGAATAGGAGCAGGGTATTGAGAAAAGGGCTTGAGCACATACCAGATTCAGTAAGGCTGTGGAAGGCTGTTGTGGAGCTTGCCAATGAGGAGGATGCAAGGCATTTACTTCAAAGGGCTGTGGACTATTGTCCTTTGCATGTTGAGCTATGGCTTGCTCTTGCGAGGTTGGAAACTTATGAAAATGCCAAGAAGGTGTTGAATAAGGCGAGGGAGAAGCTTCCTAAGGAGCCAGCTATTTGGATTACGGGTGCAAAGCTTGAAGAGGCCAATGGGAATACTGCCATGGTTGGGAAAATTATTGAGAGGGGTATCAGAACTCTGCAAAGAGAAGGAGTAGAAATTGATAGGGAAGCTTGGATGAAGGAGGCTGAGGCTGCTGAAAGAGCTGGATCTGTAGTTACTTGCCAGGCTATTATCCATAATACAATTGGGATTGGGGTCGAAGAAGAAGATAGAAAAAGAACTTGGGTGGCTGATGCAGAAGAATGCAAGAAAAGGGGCTCTATTGAAACAGCTAGAGCTATTTATGCTCATGCTCTTACAGTGTTTATGTATAAGAAAAGTATATGGCTCAAAGCAGCACAGCTTGAGAAGAGCCACGGAACGAGGGAATCTCTTGATGAACTTCTTCGTAGAGCTGTGAAATACACACCACAGGCTGAAGTTTTGTGGCTCATGGGCGCCAAGGAAAAGTGGCTTGCTGGAGATGTGCCTGGTGCTCGGGACATCCTTCGAGAAGCCTATGCTGCTATTCCCAACTCTGAGGAGATCTGGCTTGCAGCTTTTAAGCTTGAATTTGAGAACAATGAGCCTGAGAGAGCGAGAATGCTTCTTGCTAAAGCTCGAGAAAGGGAAAGAAATGAGAGGGTGTGGATGAAATCAGCCATTGTTGAAAGGGAATTGGGCAACACTTACGAGGAGAGGAGGTTGCTTGAAGAAGGGTTGAAATTGTTCCCATCATTCTTTAAATTGTGGCTGATGCTTGGGCAGCTCGAGGAACGCCTTGGTCGACTAGAACAAGCAAGGGAGGCATATGAATCGGGTCAGAAAAATTGCCCTAACTGTGTTCCTCTTTGGCTTTCGCATGCTAATCTTGAAGAAAAGATGAATGGACTGAGTAAAGCACGTGCTGTCCTTACAAATTCTAGGAAGAAAAATCCCCAGAATCCTGAACTATGGCTTGCTGCGGTTCGTGCTGAAATGAGGCATGGCAACAAGAAAGAAGCTGAAAACTTGATGGCAAAGGCCTTGCAAGAGTGCCCTACGAGTGGCATTTTGTGGGCTGCATCTATTGAAATGGTGCCGCGCCCCCAACGTAGAACAAAAAGCATGGATGCACTGAAGAAATGTGACCATGATCCATATGTTCTTGCTGCTGTTGCCAAATTATTTTGGCATGACAGAAAGGTGGATAAAGCCCGGACGTGGCTCAACAGGGCTGTAACTCTTGCACCAGATATTGGAGACTTTTGGGCATTGTATTACAAATTTGAACTTCAGCATGGAACTGAAGATAATCAGAAAGATGTGCTTAACAGATGCATTGCTGCAGAACCAAAACATGGTGAGAGATGGCAAGCAATTTCGAAGGCAGTGGAGAATGCTCACCAGCCAACTGAAGCCATTTTGAAGAAACTTGTGGTTGCCCTAGGGAAGGAAGAGAGCGCTGCAGAGAACTCCAAACACTAAGGCCAGGAACTTGTAGTGCTAGGCCTGGAACTTGGCCTGGAACTTGTAGTGCTAGAAGCTCATGCATCTTGGTCATTTGCTCCAGAGTTGCTTCTGCATCAAAGGAGAAGCTGTAATGTTTATTTCTCTTCTTCATTTGTCCGCAGTGAACATTTTGACATATCTGGTTCCCTCTTTTAGTCTTCTTAAAATGAATTTCTTTAACAAACTCATTCTAATGTTGAAACCCTGTTGTATGAGGCCTGGATTTTGATTTAAGATTTAATTTTTTGAGTTTCGATATAGTTATCAGTGCCATACCTCTGTAATTTTGTATGCATGCTTTTTTTTTTCTTTTTAATCATTGTACGTCTATACAATAGCATTGATACTTATTTTATTTGTGTCCAATGTTTTAGCAGTATATTTGCCAGATGTATATGCAGCATTGGACTGGAAAAATATATTTTATTAGTTGAAATTTGTCTATTCTGCTAAAGTACTTGTCCCATGCTACATGCTAGTTTTGTATGATTACATTCCTTCCTTTTATACTGATTACTCCCGGAAAGTGCTGACTTATAGCTCAATCCTGCAAATCTGATGAGTAGTTCATTAAAACCAAGACATGTTTAGAATAGACGCACAGTTTACGAAGTATAATTCTCAGTGGAAGCATCTTGCGCCATGCAAGTTTTGTTGTCACCTGGTCTGCTTTTTGTGGTTGTGGTGATTTTGTGGCTTAATGGGATACAGGAAACTGTAAAGCACAACTGATATGTTTGAGGCCTGAAGCAGTTCAAGGTATGCAAAAGTCTTTTGCAGTTCTCCGATCCAAACAGTTTTTAATCTTTTTCTTTATATGTCATTCTAGCAGAACACTACATTTCCATGTGAACTGTTGGACTGCCCCCATATCATCTGTTAGGGGCTTAGTGCTCATACTGCTCCTAGTAGTGACCAAGGGACCCTATAAAACTGTAAGGTGCACTTTCTTTGTTGTTTTGTCTTAGGACTGGTTCTTTATATTTTATATAAATTTTTTCTGTTTATAAGGGTTGAATAGAACCTAATCCTACGGAGGAGGTGACAAAAGAATAAAGATCAAGTTCCTCATGAATCCAACCGGGGAAAAGATGCTGCTGGATTTTGATGTGTTAGATTAAGGTTGCCTATGCATTTCATCCTTAAATACATTCTTGTTGACGGGAGCCTGATGCACTTGTTTGACCTCGGAAACCACTTGGCATGTTCTACATAAAATTGATAGAAATTATTGTTTCTTGCAAAAAGGTTTCATCCAAAAAAAGCATTGTTTTGTGTATTGTCATTTAGGATAATATCTGTGAGCCTTTAATCCTCAATAGTTCTTTTTTTTTATGACTTTGATGTTGAAGTCCTATCGCATGGGATCAGGATTTAAATTGTAGGGTTCACATTGACTGTGTACTGTATCATTATTGTCTGATGAAATAGTATTCATCCTGCTTTTATGTTTGTGGGATGCTTTAGCACTGATTGGGTTTCCAGCCAGATATGTTATTTGTTGGCCTTCTAACTTTTTCTTGTGGGTACTTGAGCTGTCCTATAAACACATGCTAATTTTGTGTGGGTGTGTTTAGAATAAATTGGAAGGTTATGCTCCATTCACAATTGATGTGACCATGCATGAGAGTGTAGGTATAGAGTTGTGCTGCTAAACTTCTTTAATTTCTTCCTCCCCCTCCCCCCCCCCCCCCCCTCGTTCTGGTATTTTGGAGAGCTAAATGGATGTGGTGGCTGTGTGTTAGCATGCTTACAAGGAGGGGAAGGTGATGCCATTTATTTGCTGTTAATCTGACTGAGCATTGCCTCCATTTTCCGCATGAATGTGATATTTGTGCTGATGCCTTTAGGAAAAAGCTAATCGGTATAGCTCAACATTGAAAATGTAATGAGTTAGATTTTAAAGTTGAAATTTGTTTGGAAATGAATAATGTACATATCTTGCAGAAACCAAGAAAATACCAGATGATAATTTTGTAGGAAACCCTCTTGCTGCTTGCATGCTTTCCAGTTGCTGTCTGGCCTGCATTTTTGCTGCCTTTGGAAATGCAAGAAATTTTGAAGTGCAACAGATGGGTTTGAGGCTTGAAACAGCTTAAAACAAGGAAAATTGAATTATCTCTAGCAGCCTTTCCAATGAATTATTATCCTTAAATCTTTTTGCAAGTCATTATGAAAAATTTTTTCCTTTGTATGCCAAATTTTTGGACATCTTTCTCAGTCTCCATTAATAATATCTGTTAAGGGCGTCTTTATGGCATGTTTTATCATGTGGGATCTTGTCCTATGTGCGCACAATTTGTTAGTTTCAGCTAGAGCCCTGGCTGTGGCTAGATCCAATCCAGAAGAGGCTCCTGCTATTATCATGTTTCCGTTTCTGAGAGTTATCTTTCCTTCTGACATGGCCTGCTTTATCACCACAGTTGTCGCAGCTGTTCATTCTCTAATGGATCTGATATGTATCTCTTGCTTTCTTCCTACAAGTGTATATTTTTGTGAGATTATTTTTTTGTTTAGGAGTTTCGCAAGATTATGTCGTTTCCAGGTTCTTTATTGGCTAATAACGTCAGTAAGAAACATACTAATTTTTCTTTTACAAGTTGAATTTCCATAAGTTCACGTCACATCATTTCTGAATTTCCACTTGTTATGCTTGTGTATGATTGCTGACTCTGTTGCCATCCAGGATAAGTTTCTTTAGTAGTCCTTTTGGTTGTCCTCATTTTATCCTTTCATGTATGCTTTTGTCGTATACGCAATTGGAGTGCCATGAAAACTGGCTGCTTTGCCTGGAAACAAGGAAAACCATCTTTTCCTTGGATTTTGTGTGTGCGCGCGCGCGCGCGCGTGCTCTATTAATCGATATCTAGAGTCATATTTTGATTAATTCGGTTTGAACGATTATCGGGCCCATTTAAGGGGACAGTTCTCTCAACATAGTTTTTTTCATTTTCAAGTTTTAAACTTCAGAATTGATCTAACATCCTTACTACGTCAATTATTTGTTGGTATCTTTTCTTTAGATTACAACTCCAACAAGAAGGAAGACCAGCTTTGCCCGGAAACAATAGGCAATTGCAGCGAATACGTCCTCGTCCTTAAATATTACAGAGGAAAGAAAACTGGCTGCTTGAAGTGCAATGAAGATAAGTTGATAAGCTCATCTTTTCTTTAGTTCCTTTTCTGTTAGAAATGCTTTTATTTGCCTGTTTACTTATTTCCCAGGTGCTTAGGAGAGCTAACTACACTTGCTAGTTTCTGAGTGGAAAATTACCTTTTATGTGAAGGCAATGTCAGTGTCTTGGGCCAATGAAGTGGCCCAGTGTCTAGCTAGTTGGAGTTGTAATCTAGTTTCCACAAATTGGGAGGTTAAGTTGTCGACCTGCCATTGTTGTCAAGCCGTAGACTTGGATTTGGGTTCGTTGGAGTGTGCTCTTCAGTTGCAATTGTTTTCCCAAAAAAAAAAAAAAAAAAAAAAAAAGAAGAAAGAAACCTAGCTCATTTTGAAAAAGCAACCCAATCACTTGAGAAAATTTAATACCCACCAGGTTGGGTAAGTTTCGAGCAATTAGTATCATCTTCATCCCATATCACCATTGTGTTCGGTGTGTTTAGTCGATAATGGAATACCAACAAAACAATAGAATATAATTCCATTATCATAAAAGGAAATGGGGTTATTTGATGATAATGTATGATTAGCATCATTCTCTTCTTTTTGGAAAATTTTAATTCAAACACTACAAGTATAATTAGTATAAAAAAATTTGTTTGGTTATATAATTCAATTATCTTGAAAAAATAAAAAATAAATCATTGTGAAATTTTTAATTTATTCCCCATTTTTTATATTTATTTTAGGGCATATGGGTAAAATTACAAGTAATTTTCGAGTTAATATATTATCTTTTCTTTTTTTGTGTTATATAAATATTTGAATATAAAATCATGAAATTGATAAAAATAGATTTATACTAAAAAACTGTTTTCTAAAGGCTCCTCTGTCAAAAAGATCTCAGGCCATTGCTTAGTTGTATCCAAAGCCCTTTTTGTTTGGGCCTGGGCAACCACCGACAAGAAGGAAACCTACGAGGGCAAGTGAACCGCAGAACTAACAGTGGTTTTGATGGAAAGATTAAGAGAGAAAAGAAAGGTTTAGGAAAAGATATTTTAAAAGAGAAAATTATATTTTTAAAAATTGAAAAGAGAAAATTATAATTTTTCTCTTCTTCTCTTTCTCTCCTAATTTTTTTTTTCTCTCTCCAAAACTCCCAAGTGTACCGTAAAAGAGTCTCACAGCATTTGTGAATAATGTTCAAAACAATCTTATTTGATTAAAGACAGTTTCATAAAAATATTTATAGGTCTCTTTTATCTACAAAATCTTATATTTTTATAAATTTCTTTATTTTAATTAAAAGTATTATAAGTTAATTAAGACAAAACAAAAGTAAGTAAAAGAAAGTTAAAATTTTTAAATGGCCAAAATCCGTTATTATTTTGCTAATTAGCATAATTAAAAGAATCTTAACTTGACAAGTTAATTTTTCTTTTTTTTTGAATATTATCTGTGTATCAAATACAATAATAATTAAATACAAATAAAAATAATCTGAAAAAGGGATCAAATGTATCTCCGGCTATTCGCGAAGCTCTGAAAATAAGATTTTTTATATTAAAATTTGGTCAGATGCATTCAAATTCAAAATTTTTATATTTTTTATCAGATTTAATTTTTTCCTGTTATATTTTTTTTATTAATTTCATTTTAAATGTTTTAACTCATCAGATTTAAATTTTTTAAAAAATTACTAACGTTTTTTTTTCTTAGAGACCATATTTTCAGTATTTGATTTTATTTTGTAAACCTTGAATTTATTATTTTTATTTGTTTTATGTTAAGACCCTTTCAAGGGGTGTTATCCTTGGCACGTCTGCAGGTTTTCTTATAGAGAGAGAGAGAGAGAGAAGAGATGGGACGGATAAGAGAAGGATGGTGGTCCAAGAGGAAAGAGAAAGTGGAGGGAGGAGATATTAAAGTCAAAGATTTTTTCATCAGGGATAGTAATGTCTTTTTACCATTTTCTGTTTTTGTAATTTTAATTCGGCCTAAGATAAAGAGCTGCTGGGGTCTTCGTTCGCTATTTGCTAGTTCAATTGATAATTACAGTAGAAAGGAATTGAGAGTCCGAGTCGGTTGTACCATTGGGTTCCAATAGAGTTCGCTTCGATCTTCCTTGAGTTCTTCGATTCAATTCAAGCATTCACCGTTAGGTACCCTCTCTCTCTCTCTCTCTCTCTCTCTCTCTCTCTCTCTCTCAAACACTACCATGGTATTCCTTGTAACACCCCACGGGAAAACCCTAACCCTGAATGTAAACCCTAATCGCACAACCCTCTCAACCCTTGCCCTCCTTATCCAACAAAAACTGGATCTCCCGATCCACCTTCAGAGGCTATTCCTTTCACATAAACAATTATTCCCCACACCCACAACTTCAACAGCAATCCCACTGATTTCGGATTTGGGGATTGAATCTTCCACAACCCTGACCCTAAACGTCGCTCTCTACGGCGGTATGCAAGCCCCCCATCCCCCCCGACCCCGCCTCGACTTCCTCAATTCCAAACCCCCTCCCAACTACGTCGCCGGTCTCGGCCGTGGTGCCACCGGATTCACCACCCGGTCCGATATTGGTCCGGCACGTGCCGCGCCCGATTTGCCAGACCGGTCTGCCACGGTTCTTGGTGGCGCGGCCGGGGTGGGGCGGGGTCGAGGGAAAGGCGGTGCAGGCGAGGATGAGGAGGAGGAGGAAGGAGATGATAAAGGGTATGATGAGAATCAAAAGTTCGATGAATTTGAAGGGAATGATGTGGGGTTGTTTGCTTCCGCGGAGTATGATGAAGATGATACGGAGGCGGATGCTGTGTGGGAGAGTATTGATAGGAGAATGGATTCGAGGAGGAAGGATAGGAGAGAAGCTAGGTTGAAAGAAGAGATTGAGAAGTATAGGGCTTCTAAACCGAAAATTACGGAGCAGTTTGCAGATTTGAAGAGGAAGTTGTACACATTGTCTGCTCAGGTGTGGGACAGTATACCCGAAATTGGGGATTACTCATTGAGGAATAAGAAGAAGAGATTTGAGAGCTTTGTACCAGCGCCTGACACATTGTTGGAGAAGGCTAGGCAGGAACGGGAACATGTTACAGCATTGGACCCGAAGACTAGGGCAGCAGGTGGAACTGAGACGCCTTGGGGGCAGACGCCTGTTACGGACTTGACTGCAGTTGGGGAAGGACGAGGGACAGTGCTGTCGTTGAAGTTGGATAGGTTGTCTGATTCGGTTTCTGGGTTAACTGTTGTAGACCCAAAGGGGTATTTGACTGATCTTAAGAGTATGAAGATCACTAGTGATGCAGAGATATCGGATATTAAGAAGGCTAGGTTGTTGCTTAAGTCTGTGACACAGACGAATCTGAAGCACCCACCTGGTTGGATTGCAGCTGCAAGGTTAGAGGAGGTTGCAGGGAAGATTCAGACAGCTAGGCAGTTGATACAGAAGGGTTGTGAGGAGTGTCCCAAGAATGAAGATGTGTGGTTGGAGGCTTGTAGGTTGGCGAGTCCTGATGAAGCTAAGGCTGTGATTGCGAGGGGAGTTAAGGCAATTCCCAAGTCTGTGAAGTTGTGGATGCAGGCTGCGAAATTGGAGCATGATGATGTGAATAGGAGCAGGGTATTGAGAAAAGGGCTTGAGCACATACCAGATTCAGTAAGGCTGTGGAAGGCTGTTGTGGAGCTTGCCAATGAGGAGGATGCAAGGCATTTACTTCAAAGGGCTGTGGACTATTGTCCTTTGCATGTTGAGCTATGGCTTGCTCTTGCGAGGTTGGAAACTTATGAAAATGCCAAGAAGGTGTTGAATAAGGCGAGGGAGAAGCTTCCTAAGGAGCCAGCTATTTGGATTACGGGTGCAAAGCTTGAAGAGGCCAATGGGAATACTGCCATGGTTGGGAAAATTATTGAGAGGGGTATCAGAACTCTGCAAAGAGGAGTAGAAATTGATAGGGAAGCTTGGATGAAGGAGGCTGAGGCTGCTGAAAGAGCTGGATCTGTAGTTACTTGCCAGGCTATTATCCATAATACAATTGGGATTGGGGTCGAAGAAGAAGATAGAAAAAGAACTTGGGTGGCTGATGCAGAAGAATGCAAGAAAAGGGGCTCTATTGAAACAGCTAGAGCTATTTATGCTCATGCTCTTACAGTGTTTATGTATAAGAAAAGTATATGGCTCAAAGCAGCACAGCTTGAGAAGAGCCACGGAACGAGGGAATCTCTTGATGAACTTCTTCGTAGAGCTGTGAAATACACACCACAGGCTGAAGTTTTGTGGCTCATGGGCGCCAAGGAAAAGTGGCTTGCTGGAGATGTGCCTGGTGCTCGGGACATCCTTCGAGAAGCCTATGCTGCTATTCCCAACTCTGAGGAGATCTGGCTTGCAGCTTTTAAGCTTGAATTTGAGAACAATGAGCCTGAGAGAGCGAGAATGCTTCTTGCTAAAGCTCGAGAAAGGGAAAGAAATGAGAGGGTGTGGATGAAATCAGCCATTGTTGAAAGGGAATTGGGCAACACTGATGAGGAGAGGAGGTTGCTTGAAGAAGGGTTGAAATTGTTCCCATCATTCTTTAAATTGTGGCTGATGCTTGGGCAGCTCGAGGAACGCCTTGGTCGACTAGAACAAGCAAGGGAGGCATATCAATCGGGTCAGAAAAATTGCCCTAATTGTGTTCCTCTTTGGCTTTCGCATGCTAATCTTGAAGAAAAGATGAATGGACTGAGTAAAGCACGTGCTGTCCTTACAAATTCTAGGAAGAAAAATCCCCAGAATCCTGAACTATGGCTTGCTGCGATTCGTGCTGAAATGAGGCATGGCAACAAGAAAGAAGCTGAAAACTTGATGGCAAAGGCCTTGCAAGAGTGCCCTACGAGTGGCATTTTGTGGGCTGCATCTATTGAAATGGTGCCGCGCCCCCAACGTACACCAAAAAACCTGGATGCACTATTGAAATGTGACCATGATCCATATGTTCTTGCTGCTGTTGCCAAATTATTTTGGCATGACAGAAAGGTGGATAAAGCCCGGACGTGGCTCAACAGGGCTGTAACTCTTGCACCAGATCTTGGAGACTTTTGGGCATTGTATTACAAATTTGAACTTCAGCGTGGAACTGAAGATAATCAGAAAGATGTGCTTAACAGATGCATTGCTGCAGAACCAAAACATGGTGAGAGATGGCAAGCAATTTCGAAGGCAGTGGAGAATGCTCACCAGCCAACTGAAGCCATTTTGAAGAAACTTGTGGTTGCCCTAGGGAAGGAAGAGAGCGCTGCAGAGAACTCCAAACACTAAGGCCAGGAACTTGTAGTGCTAGGCCTGGAACTTGGCCTGGAACTTGTAGTGCTAGAAGCTCATGCATCTTGGTCATTTGCTCCAGAGTTGCTTCTGCATCAAAGGAGAAGCTGTAATGTTTATTTCTCTTCTTCATTTGTCCGCAGTGAACATTTTGACATATCTGGTTCCCTCTTTTAGTCTTCTTAAATGAATTTCTTTAACAAACTCATTCTAATGTTGAAACCCTGTTGTATGAGGCCTGGATTTTGATTTAAGATTTAATTTTTTGAGTTTCGATATAGTTATCAGTGCCATACCTCTGTAATTTTGTATGCATGCTTTTTTTTTCTTTTTAATCATTGTACGTCTATAGAATAGCATTGATACTTATTTTATTTGTGTCCAATGTTTTAGCAGTATATTTGCCAGATGTATATGCAGCATTGGACTGGAAAAATATATTTTATTAGTTGAAATTTGTCTATTATGCTAAAGTACTTGTCCCATGCTACATGCTAGTTTTGTATGATTACATTCCTTCCTTTTATACTGATTACTCCCGGAAAGTGCTGACTTATAGCTCAATCCTGCAAATCTGATGAGTAGTTCATTAAAACCAAGACATGTTTAGAATAGACGCACAGTTTACGAAGTATAATTCTCAGTGGAAGCATCTTGCGCCATGCAAGTTTTGTTGTCACCTGGTCTGCTTTTTGTGGTTGTGGTGATTTTGTGGCTTAATGGGATACAGGAAACTGTAAAGCACAACTGATATGTTTGAGGCCTGAAGCAGTTCAAGGTATGCAAAAGTCTTTTGCAGTTCTCCGATCCAAACAGTTTTTAATCTTTTTCTTTATATGTCATTCTAGCAGAACACTACATTTCCATGTGAACTGTTGGACTGCCCCCATATCATCTGTTAGGGGCTTAGTGCTCATACTGCTCCTAGTAGTGACCAAGGGACCCTATAAAACTGTAAGGTGCACTTTCTTTGTTGTTTTGTCTTAGGACTGGTTCTTTATATTTTATATAAATTTTTTCTGTTTATAAGGGTTGAATAGAACCTAATCCTACGGAGGAGGTGACAAAAGAATAAAGATCAAGTTCCTCATGAATCCAACCGGGGAAAAGATGCTTCTGGATTTTGATGTGTTAGATTAAGGTTGCCTATGCATTTCATCCTTAAATACATTCTTGTTGACGGGAGCCTGATGCACTTGTTTGACCTCGGAAACCACTTGGCATGTTCTACATAAAATTGATAGCAATTATTGTTTCTTGCAAAAAGGTTTCATCCAAAAAAAGCATTGTTTTGTGTATTGTCATTTAGGATAATATCTGTGAGCCTTTAATCCTCAATAGTTCTTTTTTTTTATGACTTTGATGTTGAAGTCCTATCGCATGGGATCAGGATTTAAATTGTAGGGTTCACATTGACTGTGTACTGTATCATTATTGTCTGATGAAATAGTATTCATCCTGCTTTTATGTTTGTGGGATGCTTTAGCACTGATTGGGTTTCCAGCAAGATATGTTATTTGTTGGCCTTCTAACTTTTTCTTGTGGGTACTTGAGCTGTCCTATAAACACATGCTAATTTTGTGTGGGTGTGTTTAGAATAAATTGGAAGGTTATGCTCCATTCACAATTGATGTGACCATGCATGAGAGTGTAGGTATAGAGTTGTGCTGCTAAACTTCTTTAATTTCTTCCTCCCCCTCCCCCCCCCTCGTTCTGGTATTTTGGAGAGCTAAATGGATGTGGTGGCTGTGTGTTAGCATGCTTACAAGGAGGGGAAGGTGATGCCATTTATTTGCTGTTAATCTGACTGAGCATTGCCTCCATTTTCCGCATGAATGTGATATTTGTGCTGATGCCTTTAGGAAAAAGCTAATCGGTATAGCTCAACATTGAAAATGTAATGAGTTAGATTTTAAAGCTGAAATTTGTTTGGAAATGAATAATGTACATATCTTGCAGAAACCAAGAAAATACCAGATGATAATTTTGTAGGAAACCCTCTTGCTGCATGCATGCTTTCCAGTTGCTGTCTGGCCTGCATTTTTGCTGCCTTTGGAAATGCAAGAAATTTTGAAGTGCAACAGATGGGTTTGAGGCTTGAAACAGCTTAAAACAAGGAAAATTGAATTATCTCTAGCAGCCTTTCCAATGAATTATTATCCTTAAATCTTTTTGCAAGTCATTATGAAAAATCTTTTCCTTTGTATGCCAAATTTTTGGACATCTTTCTCAGTCTCCATTAATAATATCTGTTAAGGGCGTCTTTATGGCATGTTTTATCATGTGGGATCTTGTCCTATGTGCGCACAATTTGTTAGTTTCAGCTAGAGCCCTGGCTGTGGCTAGATCCAATCCAGAAGAGGCTCCTGCTATTATCATGTTTCCGTTTCTGAGAGTTATCTTTCCTTCTGACATGCCTGCTTTATCACCACAGTTGTCGCAGCTGTTCATTCTCTAATGGATCTGATATGTATCTCTTGCTTTCTTCCTACAAGTGTATATTTTTGTGAGATTATTTTTTTGTTTAGGAGTTTCGCAAGATTATGTCGTTTCAAGGTTCTTTATTGGCTAATAACGTCAGTAAGAAACATACTAATTTTTCTTTTACAAGTTGAATTTCCATAAGTTCACGTCACATCATTTCTGAATTTCCACTTGTTATGCTTGTGTATGATTGCTGACTCTGTTGCCATCCAGGATAAGTTTCTTTAGTAGTCCTTTTGGTTGTCCTCATTTTATCCTTTCATGTATGCTTTTGTCGTATACGCAATTGGAGTGCCATGAAAACTGGCTGCTTTGCCTGGAAACAAGGAAAACCATCTTTTCCTTAGATATTTTTTGTGTGTGTGCGCGCGCGCGCGCTCTATTAATCGATATCAGGAGTCATATTTCGATTAATCCGGTTTGAACGATTATCGGGCCCATTTAAGGGGACAGTTCTCTCAACATAGTCTTTTTCATTTTCAAGTTTTAAACTTCAGAATTGACCTAACATCCTTACTACGTCAATTATTTGTTGGTATCTTTTCTTTAGATTACAACTCCAACAAGAAGAAAGACCAGCTTTGCCCGGAAACAATAGGCAATTGCAGCGAATACGTCCTCGTCCATAAATATTACAGAGGAAAGAAAACTGGCTGCTTGAAGTGCAATGAAGATAAGTTGATAAGCTCATCTTTTCTTTAGTTCCTTTTCTGTTAGAAATGCTTTTATTGGCCTGTTTACTTATTTCCCAGGTGCTTAGGAGAGCTAAATACACTTGCTAGTTTCTGAGTGGAAAATTACCTTTTATGTGAAGGCAATGTCAGTGTCTTGGGCCAATGAAGTGGCCCAGTGTCTAGCTAGTTGGAGTTGTAATCTAGTTTCCACAAATTGGGAGGTTAAGTTGTCGACCTGCCATTGTTGTCAAGCCGTAGACTTGGATTTGGGTTCGTTTGAGTGTGCTCTTCAGTTGCAATTGTTTTCCCAAAAAAAAAAAAAAAGAAGAAAGAAACCTATGAACATGATGAGTTGGACTTTAAAGCTGAGATATGACAAAATTGAAGAATAATGCATGCACTTTTCAGAAAACCAAGAGAGCACCAAAATGATAATAGCCTGGTTTTGTGCTTTTGCTTAGCGGTCCAGTGAAATGCACCAAAATATATATATCGAAGAATGAAAGAGATACCTGAGTTTGAGGCTTAAGGCAGTTGAAGCTAGGGTGAATTGGGTTATTGCAGGTTTTCCAACATAGTTTGTATTCTT
This sequence comes from Dillenia suffruticosa, assembly GCA_033439265.1. Taxonomy (NCBI): domain Eukaryota; kingdom Viridiplantae; phylum Streptophyta; class Magnoliopsida; order Dilleniales; family Dilleniaceae; genus Dillenia; species Dillenia suffruticosa. The sequence goes on from JAVTVX010000030.1 coordinate 18,528,381, forward strand.
AAAATCACGCCATATCATTCAGAATCCTAACCTTTCAATGAAATTTCATATTTTGGTTTTACTCTCGTTTATTCACATCCTTCTAGTGGTGATATGGTAGAGGGTAATATTGCACAGGCAAGAATGTTTCTATCACACGCTTGGAAGACAGAGAGCATAAGTTTTGAGGTCTGCGCCACTGGTTCTCAGTCACAGGAACCTGGCTGTGCTAGCCATAACTAGACAATTGGTTAGAAGAAAATCTTTCGAAGTTCTTTTACAAGTGTTACAACTAGCAAGTTCGCACTTGTGTGCTGCATTATTGTAGAACATTTTGGTGTAGAAGAAGTTCTCCTCTTGCATAATGGCCAAGGGTAGTAAAAAGGAAATCCATTTCTTTCCTCTTAGGACTAGAAACTTAATTCATAATTTTGAGTTTTCTCAGAAACCCATATGCATTAATTACCTGCCATAGGCTTTAGCTTATCAGAACTTTGATTTCTGTCCAGAGTTTTCCCCCTCTTTTCATATTTTTTTCTCTTGATACAGTCATTTTAGTGTGAAAAAATCATTCATAGAAATGACAGAGACGTGCATTTTCCATTTAGCATACAATAAAACTTGTGATGCCTTCCGGGATCGCCATAGGCAGTTCTTCTGTCATTTAGAACTTACTTTACATCATTAACTCAATTATTGTTGCTTATAGGAGTGTAAACAGGCGTGTTATCGTTCTATTTTAGGTCCAGTAGGATGCTTTGGCATCTTTGCTATCTTGTGCTAATTATTTTTTTGTCTATTTGGCAGATACAATCCCTCCTACAGCTAATCTTACAGCCTCAACATTATATACAGATGCTCAAAATGTTTATATAAATATTTCTTTCAGTGAACCCTGTACCCAGGATGGTGATTTTAAATGCTCATCATGTGGATGCTTGCAATGTATGTACGTGGCTCACTAATTTCATGAAACATCATCTGTTTTCTGCCCTCGCTGGCTTTTGGTTCAATTTCATTCTAAGCGGACTTATCCTTTATTTAGCTTTTTCCCGGTAAATTCTGGCTACAATTGAATAAACTAAGACAATGTAACCGTTGCTTCCACTGTTCCAATGGTTCGGTAGAAACTTCAATTGATATGCCGTGACAGAATGAAAAGTGGTAATAATACATGCAATGTAAATGTTGAGCTGTGACTGTGTGAATGTTGAGGCATAATTATTCCAATATGGTATTTGCAGAAAGGTAGATTCAATTGATTTATGGGATGGTTGGCTGTTCCCCGGACAACATAGAAACCTGACTCCATTAGTCATGAAAAGATCTCAGCTGACTAACATGGAAATATGCATGGAAATTAAATCAGGGGGATAGCTCTTTGTTATATAATTCAAAAATAGTGGATCATTCATCTCAATTTCTATCCTGGGGTGGCATAATAAATTCTTGTCACTGAAATATATTAAGTTTGTTGCATTGTGTGGCTACTTATGGGCTACGTATAATTGATCAGCTTCCGCCCCTAATGCATTCCAGTAAAATCAGAGCTTTTGCCTTGCACATTTTCATTTTCAATGAGCTGACTAATTTCAGATGTCTTGGATGATTAAGCTAAAGCAAATATTGTAAGCATGTCTATCATTTGTCTTTTTGTACCCTACTGTTTCATTGAAAATTTTGTTTACAGCTTCTTGGCCACCACTTCTTGTCCACGTTGGTGGCCAAGTTTTGCCATCTACATTCAACATTCTTCAACCAGACCTCAAATTTTCCCTTCTCATATACTTGTCGTCCAGCGTTCAAAACGAACAACTTGCAATGGACGAGAATTTCTGTAAAGATAGTGCTGGAAATGGATTCACGAAAGCAACAAATTCAAGTCTCTCCTTAGAAATCGGTTGAGTCTCTTGAGCTGTTGCTGTTTTTCTTAGTGTGACATTAAATGTACTCGATAATATGTGGCTTTCACACCTACGAAAAAAATGTGGCTTTCATTGACTACACCGGCCTGTGATCTTATTGATGGTTTCTTCCCCATAATCATTGATGTCTGTCTCCATGTTATGGAATTGCTTGTGTCTTGTCAAAATTTTTTGATTTGTAGGGCAAGTTTCTGTCCCACAAGCTGGAGGATTCTTTAGGTATCAAGTGTAATTCTGGAAATCGAACTATTCAAGCAATTCTTGAATTTTTGAAACTGTTAGATGACGTGTTTAGAATTGTTGATGTGGAGTCATAAATGTTGCTTTGTAGAATGTTTTAAGTTGTTTCAGTTTTTTAGGTGTTATTTTTTTGTTATTCATGTTTGTGATCACGACTTAATCTATCTTATGACTATGATCTTAGTGAGTAGTTACTAATCAAACTTTAAATTGTAATGTTTTCAATGTTGAAGGTGAGTTCAGTTTTCTTTGCTTCATAGGACGCTGCTCTCAATTTTCATTTGCCTTTCATATAGCAATACTTTGTTCTTCTTTTCTAATTTAAAAAATTAATTTCATTTGATATCGGAACTTTCTTCTTAAGAGACCTGTGTGTGAATTTGACGCGTAATGGAAGCCAAAGCTAGTTTCTCCTCAATTGCTCTGTTGTTTGACAAAGACAACTACCATAAAGCTTTTCTCTTTCATTTTTACTTTAAAAATATCTTGATCAACTGCATTTTTAATCAAGCAACTTGTCTTCGAACATAACTTTATAACCCCTCAATTAGTTGTCCAACACTTAATAAGTTTTGATCAATTTCAAGGACATACAATACATCAGAAATGAATTTTGTATCTGAACAGGTTAAAATTGCAATTATTCCTTTTCCTTTCACAGTTATGTACTCGCCATTTCCAACTTGAACTTTTGACGAGTTTGCATTGCTAAGTTTCCTGAATAGATCCTTGTCATGTGTCATGTGGTTAGTACAGCTACTATTAATAAGCCAACTTTCATTTGATTCGATGCCAGAGAAATATGTAGCAACGAACAGGTGATCTCCTCCTCTTGATCAGTTGTCTTTGCTTCTTCACTATGTTGTTGAATTTTGTATTTGCAGATAACAACTTCATGCCCCATTTGATTGCATTTAGTGTACTTTGCATCAGGTCTTCTCCGACATCTAAATGGAGGATGACCTTTCTTTCTACAGTGTTTGCAAGGCGGATAGGATTTCTTCTGATCTTTATCCTTTCATTTTGCACCGGTTGATGCTGTATTTGCCCCAATTCCTTCAAAATCCTTCTTCTTCTTCTTCTTGTTTTGGTCACGTTTTGATGTTTTGATGCTTGGCTGCCAAAGCACCTTCGATTGTTGTATCTTCCCTCATCAGTCTTCTTTGTTCTTGTGCTTGCAATGAGTTAAGCTATTCTACTAAGGAAAATTTTGACGGATCCTTAGTATTCTCCCACGTAGTGATGGTTGTTTCATATCTTTTAGGTACTGTAACAATAATTTTTTCTACAATTCTTGAGTTAGTAAATTCAGAGCTAAGAAGCCTCACTTTGTTTGCAATATTAAGAAGCCTGTCGAAGTAATCTTTAATCGTCTCGGAGTCCTTCATTCTTTGAAGTTCAAAATCCTTGATCAAGTTCAGGACTTACATCCCTTTAATTCTTTCATCTCCTTCATATTCGTTCTTGAGATAATCCCATATCTCTTTTGCTGACTTCAGAGACTTGATATGAGTGAAGATGGTGGATGAGACTACAGCAAACAAGCAGGTCTTTGCCTTTGATTTCTTTGTCTTCTTCTCCTTCTACGCTTTGATCTGTGCCATGGTGGGGATGTTCGGAAGTGCAGGGATTTCATAGTCTTCTTCCACTGCTTCCCAAAGATCCAAAGCTTTCAATGTTTCCATACATATTGCCCAAATCTGGGAAAACTAAGTATGACAAAGCTAGGTGTTTGCAGTTCCTAAAGCAATGAGTAGTGTTAGATGACATGTTTAGGACCGCTAACGTGGAGTCATAAATGTTGCTTAGTAGAATGTTTCAAGCTGTTAAATTAGAAGATCTTAATTAACGAAGTATGTTGTCTTTTATTTGATGAATTCTTACTAATTTCTCCATCTTGCAATTTTGCTTCATTGGATCATTATCCAGATAGAAGAAATGTAATGTTTGAATGTGACAACGCTGTTCCCGGAAAGATTATTACGAAAATCTAAGATCCAATAATCTACAAGTGGGTTATCATAAAAACTCCAACTCCCACTAGTTTGTGCATGTAAGTCTTGAATAATTTTAAATTTTCTTTTAAATGTTAAGAGATGTCATTTCGTCCAATCTTGCAGATAGAGCGAATTCAAGCTTTAAACCCCCTGCTGTTGGGCCGACAAGTTTAGATCATAGAGTGGCTTCCAAATTGATTAGCACTACTTTTGGGTAGACAACTTTAGCTTCTGGAATAGTCAGTATATCGACTGCTGCAGGCCTTCAATCAAGTCCCAGATTTTCTCTGCAATCTGGTTTGTTGACAGGAGATCCTGCTTTGAGTCTTTTCGTAAGATATCAATCGCATTTTTGTTTCATCACAATGGAAATAGATTGCTTATTGTTAATGGCTTTAAATGCCAGTCATGCAAGAGATAGAAAAATACAAAAAAGAAGATATAATTCTGCATGGAAAGGAATGAGGAAATTAGACGAAGTCTACCTCACTTGCATTTCTGAGTGACTAATAAAGAATATCATGTATGCCCCTTTTCTGATAATTATCCAACTGATGATTAACCAATTTTGCTGCTTTTGCAGAATGATCCAAAATAAATTGAATATGGGTTTTTTAACCATTGTTCTAGGAGTGAAATTTGATGCTGTCAACTAGTCATTTTCATCATTTGCGTGGAAGATACTACTGTTGTTGACATGGTGGTTCAAGTGGGATAGCCAAATTGTCTGTATTCAAAACTTGCACTAATAGAATACTGCTTTCAGGATAATCTACTAAAGAATCAGGACACATCTAAAATTGTGCTTGTTCCTTCTGTCTTGTATGCTTGCTTATACATGAAAGATGGGCTTTGTTACAGTTTAATGCAACGTGGACAAGGCAAAAGATTAGCCGATCTTCTCTCTCTCTGGGTAAAACAATGATTTTCTTTGCTAAAAGCACTAATTGAGATTGATCTGTGTGTTACAAAACAGAGAACCTGGGGCCACATTCATGTCTTTGCTCTCTCTAGATGGATTGCTGGCAATATGTCAATTAAGTACTATGAATTTCTTCGGGGTTTAGAGTGGAGCATCCTGTACTTAGATTACCATGGGAGGAGAATGGGCCTGATTCAGCTCCTCCTGCCACTTCAATGCAATATGGATTTCTTTGCTCTGTGCTTGGCTCACCACTTCATTATTTCTGTCATCCTTGTCCAGGAGTGGGCACCGTCTGCCACCTGTTGACCTTGGGAACAAAGATCGCATGCCGGTCTGTAGTGCTTCCTGTAACATGTTTTCCTTCCAATGTGGGTTTAATCCCTTTGTTTTTTTCATTATTGTATTACACCGAATTGTCTATTTTGCAGGACCATAAGCCACCAGGACCAATCGGTAAATTTGATGAATTATCTGACTAAGTCGCATTGATATTTTGCCATTTCATTTCATTGTATTATTTGGTCATTTTTGTATAGTTGGGGACACGAAAGGAATTTGAATACTTGAAAATAGTAGAAAAGCTGGTGGGAACAGTGAAAAATTATGCAAGTGTTAAATGCATCTTGTACAAGAAGGCAATGTCGTGCATTTTTCATGTCCATGTCCAGCAAATTCAAGCATAAATTATGCATTGGGACAAAAACTTTGAAAATAATTTTTGTTTGTACAAATCGATTTATCAGTTGAATTTTAATCACTCATTGATGTTGTTTCTTGCATGCTGAAAATGTTCGAGAAGCTCAATTTCTGGATGGGTGTAATTGATCTTAGCATTGTTGTTAGTGCATGTTTTAATCTATAATCTGTTAAGAGTCTGGAAAAATCAATCAGAAAATCAGAGGAATTTTGGATTTCTTACTTTCCGAAGAATTGAAATTTCCCTCGCAATTCTTGCATTATCTGATTTCTGCATGGCCTCCGCTGCTCTGATTCACGGTATGAAACTGGTAACATGTGTGTGGTCTACTCTAGTATGACTAAGTTGTTTCTGCATAGGATACCTAGTGTTATATATGATGTCCCCTTCTTTGTTACATAAATCGTAGATAGCTCTTCTTGCACATGTGTTTGGGGTGAAGTCTGGTTTTTGGAGTTGAAAGCAAACGCAATTCTTGCTATAGAGTTGGATCAAAACACATTTTGGTAAAAGGGATTTGACTGGCTAGATCAGAAGTACCGGTTTCCAAAACCATTATAACATTAACACAGCTGCAACTGTAAAAATGTCATCAAAGATAACGAATTTATGATGATATGTTTGATCAAATCCATTTGATTGGAAATATTTTCTGATTAATCACCAGAACTCAGATTTGAATCTGGCCAGACTCTTAACATTTTACTCATAATGGACAGCGTGGGTGCTAATGTTCATCTTGCCTTGTTTTGATCCCAGGACGTTCAACATCTGGAATGATGGTAGCAATTTTGATGATGGGAATAGTATCACTCATTCTACCGTTCTCATTCTTATTCCTTTATCTTGGGATCACACGTGGCATTCTAACAAAAAATGGCGCAACATTATCTCAGATGTTACAAGGTTTCAAGCAAGTGCAACAGGTCCTGCTGAAAAAAGGGAATGGATATGGAAGAACCAGCCAGATTCTATTAGACGATTCGAGGGGAGTTTTTTGCTGGTTTAGGAATATACTATACAATGATCCAATTTGTAAACATGGTTTCGCAGGGGACACTTAATGGTTTCTACCCAAATGATCCAACTTCCAAAGCCCCAGAAATTGTTATACTGAGTCTCCCCTTTTCAGTTCGTGTTTCTTCTTCTTGCAAGGCCATTTATTGAGAGAAGATTCCAGTTTATGGAGACGTTTCTGTTATGACCGAAGTGGTCATTTTTGCAATAGCAGCTCTAACCGAGGATGAATCCTATTCTCATGGAAAACAAGTAGTTGGTGCTCGTTGATGGTACTCTTCTTGGTGTCCTATTCAGTTCAAATGATAAATTTATGGTACGATTATAATCAGAAAATGAAACAGCTGAATTATTGGCCCTTTTTTGTCTGTGGATTGAGAAGAACATTCAATGAAGTGCCTAACTTGTTTACCTTCAAGAAATACCTCATCAGGAACACCCAAAATGATCTGCATGCAGGTTATGAAGAGACCCAGAGGATGAGCTACCGAAAATCCGGCTGTGTAATTACTGCACTTTTCTAGCCCTTTCCCCTTTGTAAAAATGCTTTGTCAATTTGTTCATAAACAGAACTGAATCAGTAATCAAGTTGCAGACGAAGAAAAGCACAAGGAGAGCAGCCCCACCACTGATCAGGTTGCTGATGAAGAAAAGGAGGAGACTCGAACCACTGATCGAGTTGATAGGAGCACAAAATGTGAATCCGAACCGGGGAGCTTAAGGACAGAAATTAAGCAGTAATGTAGAACCCCAAGTGTGCATAAAGCTTGAAGTGATGAATTATGTTTCGGAAGAACTTAAAAAGTAGCACTAGTTGTGTTGTGTGTGAGGAAGTGCCTTAGATAACTATAGCTCAGAGCTTGCCATTTTCAAGTTGCTTTTCTTTTAAGCAGATTTTTGGTAGGGTGACTTGTTTAAGAGAAATGTATACCGGTAATGCTGTGATAAGAATTAAGATATCTTTTAACACCTCTCAAATTTGGTTTTACTGCTATTCTGAATTGGCATTTTTAGTCTGAAGTGCTCCTTGTTTTGATTTAATTTAATGTAGAACCCCTAGTATGGATGATTGTTATGACAGCGTAAAATTGGTTGCTCTGCAGCATTATGAACTCGACCCATTCCTACCCATTCTGGGACACCATAGCTCTGCAGTCAGTACCTGAAAGCCATGTTGAGACAAGGTGTCTCCTACTTTGAATTGCAAGTAAGCAGCACTTTGAGCTAATCACAAGCATCCCAGCAGACAGCCACCTTATTTAAGATACTCTTAACTGATGAGGTTGTTTACCTGATGCAATTTTTTCACTGCTTTCCTGAAACATATTATCTGAAATTAACAGAAAAGCAAAAAACAACAATATAAGGGAAAGAAAGACATCATTACCATATTTTATATTCTTAAACATTTGACAACATCGGAAGCTACATAGCACCATCGGAAGCTATAGTGGAGTTTACCCTTTATTGTACTTTTAGTTGTTCCTGGACTTATGTATGGGAGGGCACAAATGAGTTCGGCAAGGAAAATGGGCAAGGAATAAAGTAAGGCAGGTATTGTGGCAGAGCAGGCAATCTCCTCCATCAGAACTGTTTATTCCTTTGTTGTGGAAAACCAAACTATAGCCTAATGCTCTGCAAGTCTTCAAGGCTGCCTGAATTTGGGGATAAAGCAAGGGTTTGTGAAGGCCTTTGGCCATTGGAAGCAGAAGTTCGATGTACATTTTGTGCTCCATAGTGTCATGGTATGGAGGAAAATTGATCAGGTACCATGGAGCTCCTGGAGGGACAATTTTTTTCCGTCCTTATCACCATAATTATTGGTGGAATGTATGTATTTCTAATCAATAACTCTTTTTGTTAGCTAAGATTATTATAAATAAGTGGATTAACTACTGATTTTAAGCACCAGAAGTAATGGTAGTAAGTATAATATTTACAAATAAAAAAATATATATTGGTCTAATTGGCAATTTGAGCTGTCAACAGCTTGCAACTACATTTGTGGCTTTCCAGCATCCAGCAATAAGCCAGCCATTTGAGGTTTATTTTTTTGCCCCTACTTTTTAATATTGCTGAGAACTTAACCATTCTCACAATGGTTGTTAAACAAACTTTGTACAAAAGTCAGTTGTAATCTCAGCCATTTGCATTATGTTTGTGATCAAACATCCCATAAGTCTTCGGGGAACTTAATTCAAGTCTGAATTCTAAGCTTCCGCGTATATGTTCATTCAGGAAATTTGTCTCCATAAAAGTACTACAAGGATGTCATAGCTTTTCTCCCCAAAACCAATAAAAGTAATCGATTTTTCTGATAGTGCTTCAATTTGTTCTACTTTGCCAAGGTAAAGGGGCAAATGGGGCTAAATTTATCTATCTCATTTTAACTGATTAGATCACTTGGCAATGCCATGGCAAACATAAAGTACCTCTCAGAAGCCTGTTCAGCTATAGAGCATATAATGGAGGTAATCACAGCAGTAACCAGTATTGACTCGTACAATATGGATGGAGAGATTTTACAGAATATTTCAGGACAGATTGAGTTCAGACGGTAGAGTTTGCATATCCATCCAGATCAGAAAGCACATATTGAGAGACTTTTGCCTAAGCATCCCCGAAGGAAAGACAGCAGCATTAATTGGAAGTAGGGGATCAGGGAAATCAACAACAGTTAGTCTACTGCAAAGGTTCTATGATCCATGTGAAGGAGAGATACTCTTTGATGGAGTTCCAATCAATAAGCTTCAGCTTAAGTGGCTTAGGTCGCTGATGGGATTAGTGAGCCAGGAGCCTATATTATTTGGAGCCAGCATAAAGGACAATATTCTACTCGGCAAGGAAGATGCAAGCCCCGATGAGGTTGTAAAAGCAGTCAAAGCTTCAAATGCTCATCATTTCATTTCCGAGTTGCCTCAGGGTTATGGTGCTTGTCATCAGTCTATTCATATCCCTATTCCATAATAATCAGAAGGCAAATGTGCACTACCAGGTGTGCGAGAGAGGCATCCAGTTATCAGGAGGTCAGAAGCAAAGAATAGCAATTGCGTGAGCTATTATCAAAGCTCCAAAAATAATCCTGGATGAGGCAACGAGTGCATTAGACTCAGAATCAGAACGAGCAGTCCAAGAAGCACTTAATGAAGTGATGATATATTGTACAACAATCATCATTGCTCACTGCCTTTCCACCATCCAAAACGCCCAACATCATTGCTATTCTCCGGAATGGCCAGATCATGGAAATGGGATCACACAAGGAGTTAGTGAAAGACGTTATGGGTTGTACACCTCATTTACCCATCGCAACAAAAGGAGAAAGAAAAAGCCGTAGTTCCCTACACCTCAAACAGAGTCACAATTCAGGTAAACAACATGAAAGATGTCTAGCTCTTAATTGCTAATCAATCAAGTTCTGCAAACTCAGAGGCAGCAAGTAGAGCTTCAGTCACTTCCAAAGGTGTGACAACACGGGATCAAGCTGCTCCACCACCCACACTTTGGAGACTACTAACGTGGGTAATACCAGATGGAAGCAAGCGCTTGTTGGATGCTAGAGTGCAATCCTGTGTGGTGCAATTGAACCGATGCATGCATTTATGCTGGGATCATTGATCTCAGTGTATTTCATGACAGATCATGGTGAGATTATCACAAGGATGTGTGCACTATGTTATCTTGGTTTAACCATGTTCTCATATTTGGCAAGCATAAGCCTGCACTACAACTTTGCAGTAATAGGAGAGTGCTTGACAAAAAGGATTGGAGAGAAAATGCTCACAAAGAAACTCACATTTGAGGTTGCATTGTTTGATCAAGATGATAACTCCAGTGGTGCTGTATGCTCTCGACTGGCCAGAGAAGCCAATGTGGTGAGTTGACTTCTTTGGTTTTTACTGCTTATGTTGAACTGCCCTACCAGTCAGAAACATGGGAAGTGTGCCGGCTACAATATTTACTCCATAACTTATCGGATCCTACATTATAAACATTCAAAACTTAGAATCACCGGAGTAAACATAAATCATCATTAACAATTACGATTGATTTGGGAAATTTTAAAATGAACAAATGGCAATCATAACTTGACTATGAACTGATGCTCAAAATGATTCAATTAGGTTAGAATTGAGAATTTTCAAGAATACTTCAAAAAAATATTTTGTCACTTTAATTGGTAAAGTATTAGACAAAAAGGAGCGAGAATCCTTATTTCGCAGTATTAGTGTTGGAAAAAATTGGTGGGCGCCGATGAAAAAAAGAATCTCCTTGGGATACATTAATCTTATTAGGGATATATACAAGAGAGGTACAACCAATGTAAGAATTTGTGGGGGTTTGAGTGATAACTTCCCTGTTAACATTGAACTCTATCAAAATTCAGCATTAAGTTCCATTCTCTTCACGATAATAATAGATAAAATTACAAAAAGTATATAAGATAAAATACTATGGTATATATTTTTTGCAGATGATATAGTATTAATTGATGAAATTAAAGAGGGTATCAATGTTAAATTAGAGTTATAGAGGGTTATATTAGAATCCAGAGCGTTTAGTTTGAGTAAATTAAAAATTGAATATATGACTTGTAAATTTAGCGACAATTATCGGAATAATAAAAAAACAATTAAATTAGATGGACAAATAGTATCTAAAAGTGAATGATTTTGATATTTAGTTTCTATCATTCAAAACGATAATAATATAGATGGGGATGTAAATCATAGAATTCAAGTGGATTGGATGAAATGGAGAAGGACATCTAGAGTTCTCTGCGATTGCACGATACCACTGTATTTGAAGGGAAAGTTATACGAAATCACGGTTAAACCTGTACTACTATATGATACTGAGTATTAGACTATCAAATAGCAACAAAAACAAAAATGATCATAACAGAAATGAGAATGTTTAGATGGATGTGTAGCAAAACTAGAAAAGATAGAATTAAAAATGAAGAGATTCGTAACAAGATTGGAGTTAGTTCAATTGTAAATAAGATGCGAATGTCGTTTGAGATGGTTTGGGTATATATAAAGAAAACCTAAAGAACCACCAGTTAGAATAATTGAGAACTTAAATATAAAATATCCAATAAAATGTAATGATAAACCGTTGAAAATTTATATGCAAATTATACGTAAAAATATGATAGTGAAATATTTATACAAGAAAATAGTTTTGGATAGAAATGAACGGCGTAAAAAAATCTATACAAATTAAACCTACATATTTTACATATTCATTTATATATTTATAGATTTATTTATTTTTGTTCTATTTTTATTTTTATTTTTATTTTTACTTTTTTTTGTACTATTTCATTTTAATTTATTTTATTATTTATTTATTTTTGTATTTTTATTAATATTATGTTTTTAATTACCACAAAATTTGTCTTTCAAATGATCGACTCTAATCGTTGGGATAAATGCACAATTTGTTGTTGCTTTTAGTTGGGTAGGTAGTACTACAAGAAATAGACTTTCAGCGACGGAAAATTACTGATAGAAAAAATTCCGTCACTAACAGCGACGGATTTGCGACGGAATACCGTCAGACAGAATTTCAAGCGATTTGAGATGGATTAGTGACAGAAATTAGTGACGGAAATATTTCCGTTACTAATCCGTCGCTATAGTGGTCAACCGTTAAAAAAAAAATTTATAAACCCATCAACGATGGATTACTGATAGAATTTTTAGCGACGGAAAATTTCTGTTACTAATCCATTAGTGTATTAGTGAAGGAAAAAAAATATATATACTTATAGCATTAACGATAGATTACCGATGAAAAAGTTAGCGATGGATTACCGACAGATTTTTTTTTTATTTTTTTATTTATTTTTTATTTTTTATTTTTATTTTTATTTTTATTTTATTTTGTAGAAAAATAATATTATTTTATTTTTGAAAATTTTTATTATTTTATTTTAAGCTAAAATAAAATTATTTATTATTTTATAATAAATTATAATTTTATATTATTTTATTATTATAAAAAAATATGAGATAAAAATAATAAGTAAAAAAAAGACATATGATTAGATATCTAACATAGTTTGGTGGTGATGTTGCTTTTACCATTTTAGGTGTGCCTGGTCGAAGGTCACTAGAAGCGATTTCCACAAATTAAAGGGCGGGCAGGTTCGTAAGCGGGTTGGGCCGGCGCTGTGCACTCTTTTTTGAGAACTCTAAAATCAGGACGGATTGTCTCCGCTGATTTTTTTTCTTTATTTTCTTTATCAGCGACAGATTTTTTCCGTCGCTGATATTAGTGACGGATAGTAATCCATTATTGATATTTAACGGGGTGGGTATCAGCGACGAATTTAGTAACAAAAAAAATCCGTTACCAATATCTTTCGGCGAAGGATTTCTTACTTTCAGTGACGGAATCCGTCACTGATGGTATATTTTCTAGTTGTGTAGTCCAGCCTATAAAAAGAACATATTGTAAAATATGGTTGATGTGAATAAAAAAACCAACAAAAAGCTGCTACTTCCTCACGTTATGTGTGTCACCTCCTCTTCTTCTTCTTCTTCTTCTTCTTCTTCTTCTTCTTCTTCTTCTTCTTCTTCTTCTTCTTCTTCTTCTTCTTCTTCGACTTATGACTGATACTTTGACAAATGCTCAAGTATTCATATAGTATGACTGATACTTTGACAAATGCTCAAGTATTCATATAGTAACAAGCCCATCAAGCCCCGCCTATGAAGGAAGAGTGCAATTGTTGAGGCAAATTTGGATAGTTTGGAATTCCTCGTGCCCATCAAGTCCATCGCATGAGTTTGATTTTGTGACAAATGTAAAATACTCAAGTGGAAAATATCGGTAAATATGTCTACATGGAACACTTACCACAAAATAAAAACAATTAAAATTTGAATTTAATTTAGAGATAATGGGTTACTCCCCCTAAAACAATTCTCTTATCCCTACGTAAGTTTGATGATCTTCTTCAATTTTTTTTTTGAGCGGAGAGGCATCATTCACACAGAGAACGACCATTATTTAAGAGAATTGAATTTAAGTAAATTATATACTCTTTAGAGTAAGATCAATTGAGTACTTAAAAAAATTTTGAACAAGAAATTTTTGCATCATTTTAATAACTGGATTTAGGGTTGTGGGGTTGTGATATTGCGGTGACAACTCATTTGGTATGGTTATCATCCCGACTGTGAGATCGTTGAGAAAGATTTTGTAGTTCTTGGATCTTTTGCATTTATTCACTGAGACATACCCATAAATATAATTTTTTAATTTTTTTAAAATATTATCATATTTCTACTGGTGTCAATTAAATCTAATAGTAAGCATAATTGACAAAATGATTCTTTAGAGAGAAAGCATTATGAGCAAAAATATTTTGGGGGAGAGAGAGAGGAACACAAATAGAATTTTTGGTGAAGATTTATATTTTACCCAATTAAATTTAGTTTTTAATGTCCTTCCATAGCCCACAAGATAAAATGCAATGTCCTTGTTATTTGGAACAATTACATAAATAGTTCTATTAAATTAATTGCAATTGTGATGATGTAATTGAATTATTAACCGTAAAAAAAAGGAAAAAAGAGAAAAATCAATCAAGAATGAAAAATCAATACTTTCTTATTTAAAAATGGAGGCGGAGGATTAAAAAATAAAAATAATAATCAAAAGTGGACCATGCCTACAAGTCAATCTTGTACGGATTGAGAAAAACCAAATTAATCAAAAAATGTTCCAAATCAAAATTCTCTCTCTACACTGTTCTTTCTCTCTCTCTTCTCTCACTAATCGAAGCAAGCATGTTACGAAAGTTTTAAACAATCCAAAAAAAATAATTTTCATATAAAAAATTCTCTATACTTAAACAGATTAGAATGACTTATCTTTTTTCGACAGTTGAGAATTTTAGGTCAAATAAATAACACAAAATCGGGCACCTTTTATTGTTCACAACCCAAATGTCTTGGTATAGAATGATTACTAAATACCCGTTTAGCAGAGTTTTTTTTTTTTTTTTCAATTTATCTTTTCATTTTAACAAGAAATAAAAATTAATTCCTTTTTTTTTAAATTAAAAATTGTTTGACTTTTTTACTTTTGAAATAAAATTAAAAATTAAAAGTTATTATTTTTTTTTTTTTACTTTTGAAGTAAAATTAAAAGTTAAAAATGAATGAATATATTTGAAATTTTGTATCATTTAAATGAACATATCAATTGATTAAAAACAATTATATTAGAATATAAATGAAATAAAAAACCCTATATTTCTGGAAAAGCTAAAGTATTAAAAAAAAAAGAAAAAAAAGCTCCTCCCATGAACTTTTTCTTAAAAGTTACTTTTTAAAATTTTTTATTAAAAAACTCTTTTTCTAAGAGTTTCTAAATAAGATTATTTGGCAAAATTTTTCCTTAAATGAGAAGAGAAGTAAAAAAAAAAAACCCTGCCAAATGATATTTTCAAATCTATTTTTTTCTATTTCTCAAACGTGAGGGGAAAAAAAAAAAAAAAACTCTCTCCCTTTCTCAATCTTTATCTTCCATACAAAAGAAAAATAGCTTCACTTTTGTTTGTTTTTCTTTATTATTCACGCCACGCCACTTTCAGAAAAGTGAAAAGTGTATATTGGATATAAGAGAGAGGGGGAGGTTTTTGGAACTCAAGAGAGTTGAAGGGGTGGTTTTTCAAAAACCACTCCTTCCCTTATTTAAATTTGAACAAATAAAGTATGAATGGATTGTCACGCACCCAATTGATGGAATTAAACCCAATAGAAGAATTCAGTCTAAAAAAATAGACTTATTGGGTGAGAGAACTTATTAGATTTAAGTAATATTTTATAATTTCTTGAAAATTCGATATGGAATTCGTAACATTACACTTTCCTTGAGAAGCCAGACGTCCACGGACGACTCTCACTCTGAACGGTTTCCACTCTGGCGAGTAGTCCATTTTCTCTTTGGATGGCTCTCATTCCGACACCAGGTAGCCATTTTCCATTTTGGATGACTCTCACTCTGGCACCAGGTAACCCTTTTCCAGGTATCTCTCTTCCAGGTGAATGAGAACTAGGAAGAGGAAGAAGAAAGAGAGAGAGAGAGAGAGATAGAGAGAGAGAGAAGAGAAAAGAGGGAGAATGAAAACATCAACGGAACACTGTGATACTCTTCTCGGTTGCTACAAGCCCCCTTTTATTACATTGTCCAATTGTGGCCTAACTAACTGTCTAACTTCCTTAACCAACTACAACTAATTTTGGTTATTACTAATTGCCATTCCTTACTTCCCTTTCTAGCCGTTTCATTTAAAGTTTCTTCGGTTGCTGTTACAAATTCTTCCCTCCTTCGAAAGCCTTGGTCTCAAGGCTTAAAATTTGGAAATTGAGACTTGATAAAGTCCATGTCCTCCCATGTAGACTCTTCAGGACTTAGGTTTACCTATCTGATTAACCATTGATTGATTGGCATACCATTTCGCATGATTACTCTCCTCTTAAGCACTGCTTCTAGCCTTACCAAAGCCTATCCATCAGCTCCTATCTTAGGCAATTCAGGTATCACATTTTGTATAGGGCCAATCCTCCTCTTGAGTAGAGAAACATGAAACACTGAGTGAATTCTAAACCCTAGTGGCAATTGCAATTTGTAAGCAACCTTGCCTATCCTTGCTAAGATTGGAAAAGGTCCATAATACTTAGAGGACAATTTAAGTTGTTTCTTCAACTCCACTGACTGTTGCTTGTACAGTTGCAGTTTAAGATAGACCCAATCTCCCACATCAAACTCTCTTTCAGATTTGTTCTTATCTGCTGCATTCTTCATTTTGTTCTGAGCTTGTGTCAAGTGATCATGTAAAATGCGTAACATGGCCTACCTATTCTGAACAAAATTCTCTGCAACAAATGTGGAAGTCTCTAAGTATGGCCCCATTGGAATGGACCTAGGTTGATATCCATACAAGATTTCGAAAGGAGTCACTTTATGCTTGAGTGAAACCTAGTATTATACTACCATTCAACCAAACTCAACCATTGATACCACTGCCCAGGTCTATTAGAAATCAAACACCGCAGGTAGCCTTCCAAACACTGATTAAGCCTCTCACTTTGCCTATATGTTTGAGGATCGTAAGCACTGCTCAACTTCTGCTGTGTCTCCACTAATTTGAATTGCTCTTGCCAAAATAAACTAGTGAATACCTTGTCTCGATCAGTTATTATAGCCTCTGGAAGTCCATGCAATCTAAACACATAGTCCACAAACACTTGAGCTACTTTCATGGCAGTATAGGGGTGTTGTAGTGCTATAAAGTGACTGAATTTGGTGAACTTATCTATAACCACCATAATAGTGTCATACCCCTGGGATTCAAGAAGTCCCTCTACAAAATCCATATTGATTTGGGCCTATTCTTGGGATGGTACAGGCAGAGGTTGCAGTAATTCAGGGTAGGCCACATGCTCATGTTTATTTTTTTGGCATATATCACACTCCCTCACATACTGAATAACATCTGCTCTCATTGAAGGCCAGAAGAAAGCAGACTTAATCCTTTGCAAAGTGCCATTCTGCCCTGAGTAACCTCCCATAGATGAATTGTGCATTTTCTTAATTATCTTGATTCTCAATCCAGAGCCCTTCCCTACATACAGTTTTCTTCTGAACTTAAGAAGTCCTTCATGCAAAGTGAAATCTGAATTGCTTTCCGGTTCAATTGTTAACTGAGCTATCAAAGTCTGACAATCCTCATCACCTTCGTAGCTCTGAATGATGTCCTCTAACCACTGTGGTCTGATAAATGAAGTAGCCATTAGCAAACCCTCGTATTGTTCTGCAGCTAGCATTTCCTTCCTTGATAAAGTATCAGCTGCTCTATTGTTTGAACCTCTTTTGTATTGTATTTCATAGTCCAAACCTAGGAGTTTAGTAAGCCATTTATGCTGTAAGGAGTTGGCCAGTCTTTCTCCCAAGAGATATTTCAAGCTCTAATGGTTTGTCCTAATAATAAAATGATAGCCTAACAAATAATGTTTCCATTTGGTTACTTCCATTACAACAACTAGTAACTCTTTCTCGTATATGGAAAGTCCTTGGCTTTTAGCTCCCAAAGCCTTGCTTAGGTAAGCAATAGGTTGTCCCTCATGCATAAGCACAGCTCCCCAACCTTTGGCACAAGTATCAGTCTTAAGTATGAAAGGCTTAGTAAAATCTGGTAATCGCATAACAGGTGCAAAACACATAACTTTCTTCAGTTGCTGGAAGGCTCTCTCAGCCTCCTCACTCCACTTGAAGCTATCTTTCCTCGGGAGGTCATTTAGAGGCTTTGCTATAAGACCATAATCTTTAATAAACCTTCTGTAGTAGCCTGTTAAACCTAAGAAACCTCTCAAATTCTTGACATTAGTTGGAACAGGCCTAATCATGATGCAGTCAGTCTTCTATGGGTCCATTTTTACTCCTGTATTTGTCACTATATGCCCTAGATACTCTACTTGGGATTGACCAAAGGAGCACTTAGATAGTTTGGCATATTAGTGATGTTATCTCAGGACTAGAAGAACCACCCTAAGATGCTGAATATGGGACTGCAAATCAGGGTTGTAGATCGAAATATCATCAAAGAAGACCAACACAAATTTTCTGAGGTGAGACTGAAATATCTGATTCATTAATGACTGGAATGTGGCTGGTGCATTAGTGAGACCAAAAGACATTACCAAGAACTCAAAATATCCATGTTGAGTCTGAAAAGCTGTCTTGGCTACATTTTTTTAACTTACTCTAATTTGGTGATAACTAGCTCTAAGATCAATCTTAGAAAATAACTTTGAACCATGTAATTCATATAAAAATTCATCAATGTTTGGAATAAGATAGTTATCCTTGATGGTACTATTGTTGAGTTGTCTATAATTCACACAAAATCTCCATGAATTATTCTTCTTTTTTACCAACAAAACTGAAGAAGCAAAAGGGTTGTTACTGTGTCTAACAATTCCCTGACTAAGCATGTCGTGAATCTGTCTTTCTATCTCAGCTTTTTGGGAATGAGGATATCTGTATGGATGTAGTTTGAAGGGTTGAGCTCCTTGTTTCAGAGGTATGGAATGATCCTGGGATCTTTTTGGAGGTAATGAGGTTGGTGTAGAGAAAACATCTTCGAACTACTGTAGAAGAGCAGAATTGGACTGGTGCATTGGGGCTTGATGATCTTATGCAGCCTTGGTAATGTTATTACAACTCTGAAGTTGTTGTGTCCTAAACTTCTTAGTATTCTTACCATGAATCAGTTTCATCTTAGGATCCTTCACCATTCCCACTAGCACCATCTCACTTGCCTCACTAGCTAACTTGACTTGCAGCTGTTTAAGATCAAAGGTTATGGGACTGAATTTATGCATCCAGCCCACTCTCAATATGATATCCTAATTTCCCAGAGTGATCACTTTAAGATCAAAAGAGAAATGGTACCCTTGTATACTCCACTTCACTTCTCTAACTTTCAAGCTACTAGTAACTCTTGTGCCATCTGCTAGAGCTGCCTGTAAAGGTTCATCCTCCTCTGATTTCATTTTCACTCTTTCCATCAGCATTTGATTGATAAAACTAGTTGAGCTTCTTGTGTCAACTAGGTCAACTAGTATATCAATTGTAACTTCCTTCATAGTTCCTTGAACGACTATGGTCTTTTTTTGCAATGAGTAAGACAAAATACAGAGAGGTACATCAATTGTCTCCCCCTTCATACCCTCTTGCTCCTTAATTTCATCACTGACTAACTCCTCTTCTTCTTCTGCTGCAATGATTACATTCAGATGTTTGAACATATATTGATATCCAGGAGTATATTTTTAACCACACTTAAAACAGAGGTTATTAGCTCTGCGGTAATGCAGCTCCTGTAGAGATACTCTTGGTGTTTTACTACTAGAGTTAAGTATAGTTGTGTTCCTGCTTCTCCTTATTTCTTCTCCAGGATCCCAATTCTTACTCACACTAATTTTTTTATTTTTAGTGAGTTCTAAGGAATGCTCTTGAAGAGAAACAATTTCAAATTCTTGCAGTAAGGTTATAGGTTTAAACATCCTCAGTACAGGCTTAATTTCTTCCTTTACACCACTAATAAAGCTAGACACAAAATAAGCTTCTATCAGTTTAGGATTTACCTGGAGCATGAGAGACCACATCTCCTCAAATTTCTCCTGGTATTCTAACATAGATTCTTATTGTGACAGCTTGTTGAATTCTTCAACAATATCCCTAACACCTTTCTCCTCAAATCTTTGGCATAGTAGTTGAGTAAAGTCCTCCCAATCCACTTCTTGCTTGGATGATTTCACCCCATAGAACCAGATTTCTACCTTCCTTTCCAAATACATTTCGACTATATCCACCCAACTGCAGTTTGGTACTTGATACACTTTAAAGAATTTAAGACACTTCCTTATCCATATTTTAGGATTATCTCCATCAAATATAGAAAGTTCAACCTTAGGTGGATTCGGTAAATGGTTCTTCCAACCGATATCCTTCTTGTGTTGTTGCATTCCTATCTCACTTCTGAGTTTTCCTTCTATTGGAGTTGGAAGTATTGGTGTTTTCATTATTCTATCAGCTTCTAAATCTTCTTCTTTATCCTTGTTCATCATATGCATGATGGCGTTAAATTTCTTATCCATATTTGTAGCAAGAGCTTCTATTCTTTGGGATTGTACGTCCATTTTTCATTCCAATTCAGTCTGCATTTCTTGTATCTTCAAGTCTTGTTTCTTTAATTGTTCTTCAATTGCTTTGAATCTGGTTCCCTCCGCCATGACTATAGATCATCCGAGGAAAGACAGCTCTGATACCAATTTGTTCTGAATTAACTTCTAAATGCACAAGAATCAGACTGTAGAAGTTCAGCTTTGCTCTCTCAGTCTGTAGAAAGCTTAAGTATGTTAAACTATGTTTGAAATTTGGAGTAACCTTGATGTAAGAGATTGTGATAATGGTGAATGAGAACTAAGAAGAGGAAGAAGAAATAGAGAGAGAGATAGAGAGAGAAGAGTGACAAATTGGTATCAGAGATTCTGGTTTAATATGAAAAAGGGATACTTGGAAGAGGATTACTTAAAAAAGGGCTATCTGGTACTAGAGTGAAAGTCGTCCAAAATAAAAAAGAGTTACCTGATATCCGAGTGAGAGCCATCTAAAGAGAAAAAGAGCTACCTGTCAGAGTGAGAACCGTCCAAAGTGAGAGCCGTCCATGGACATCTGGTTTCTCAAAGAGAGGGTAATGTTACGAATCCTATATTGGATTCTTAAGAAATTATGAAATAATATTTAAATCCAATAGATTTTCTTATCCAATAGTTCAATCTTTTGGAATGAGTTCTCCTATTAGATTTGAATCAATCACTTAGATCCATGATACAGGACTAACCCGCACCCTATTTGACATGTCCCTATTTTCCAACATGTCAACCACAGTGCGAAGGTCCCAATAATTGCCTATCTTCTGGTGTCTTTGGGGTCAAAGAAAAAAAAATGCTCCAAATAAAAAATTTCCCGTTCTTCTGGAGCCTTTGGGCTGAAGCTTGATGCTGATGGTAAGCGTGATGTTGTGAATGTTGCCTACCTTTCCAACTTCTTTTTGTGCAGATAGGATTGCATACAATTTTTTTCCTACCTGTCTCGCAGTAATCACTAAATAAATCAGAATCAAAACTAAAATTAAACATGCTCTGTCAAAAGCAGCTGTCGGATGTATAAATGGTCAGGACGTACCTGTTTCGACAATCTCACTATTCAATATAATGCCATGGAAGTGCTAACTCATTAACTTCTAATCTATGGGGGGTGTTAAAAGAATTACATCTCATCATGTAGCATTTCCATGATTAAACTTAATGCCATCAACTTTTAAATTAATGATATTTTTCTTTTCTTACTGAAAATTTTACATTATTAATCAATTCAGGAAATTATATTAAAATGGGTGTAACATGTAAATAGGCGGGCAGAATGTGGTCAAATTACAAATATCGTATGCTTTGATCGCATAAAATAGAAAAGCATGACTATCACTAATTTAAAGCATTTTAGCACAAGTTTGACAGATAATTGCGGGACTTGACATGTTAACTTTAAGATTAATTTACAAGTTGATAAATAGGAATGAATATGAAATGAAAAAATAAAATTAACCCTCTTTATTTTTTTTAATAATCGATCAATAATATTTGGAGTCATTAATCTAATTTGAATATTATCAGATCCGATTTAAAAAAAAATTCTCTTAACATAATATTTTTTTTTTCTAACTCTCGAACTCAAAATTTAATTAAAAAATTTAACTTATTTATTTAATAAATCGAATATCCATCGATATCTCACTCAAAATCCTAACACCCTTACTCTTCGGCCCGTGTGTCCGTTCTCTCTCTCTTAGATAACACTAATTTTCAAAGCAAGTATGGGTATGATCTAAAAAGATCATATGGTTCTATAATTCACAAGGGATTATGATTGAAGTTACGGAGTTGTTGACTTAGATAAGCTGTCTTTGAAAAATGGTACGTTGTTGCCGTAGCCTATGTTAGAGTTGACCATTCCAAACTACCCCTATTGCATCATATGGGTTTGTGTACGTGATGAATCTTAGCTTCTACCGGAATAGATTTTTATGTTGAATTTTGTGCCCATTTAAAATTTTTATGTGGAATTTTCTACCCACTTACAAATTATTTTCCAAGTATTAGATCCACCATTTTCCTCCTTCAAATGGTTTCTACTGCTTTGTTTGGGCTTTAATTTATTTCACTTTCTCTAAATTTATATTAATTTTATTTGTAATATTTTTTTACCAAATTATTTAAAAATATATATATAAAATTTTGCATCTCAATAAATTTTGTTACAAAATTTTCTATATCTCATATGGGGGCTATTTTAGTTCCATTTTCTCCCTTCATTTTTCCTCCCTCCCTCTTTTAAGTAATTTTATATTCTTTTTTATAAATCATTAATATTTGATAATCATATTAAATCTAAATAAATTCAATTCGAGATAGATTTGATCTTTAAAGGACAAAAATCTCTCGACACCTATTTTTCCATTTATAAAACTCAAAAACAAAATTTTATTTAATGGGAATCGGTGCCTAATCACTACATCAGCTAAATATTAGTTAATTTTGTTCTTTTTGGGGATATTGTTAAAAAAATAATTTTATATTATTTAATGCATGAAATGTTTGACATATTTGATAAGATAATCCATTACCTGTAAGAAGATTAGTAGCTAAACAAATTAATTAAAATTTTTTCTGTCTTTCAGGAAATTTCTCCAAAACTCTTGAGAGGGCAGGGAGAGGAACTTCACACGAAAAAATATAAGGCCAAAAATATTCTAAATCAGGCCTACTGCAAAGCCAAATCCGAAATCATCGCGATATGACAAACAAATGGTCGGGAATAGTATAATCCTTGCATGTCTCTACTGATCTCTAAATTAAATTCTATGATTGTGATTAAAGCAGCCACGCCAAGACATTAGTATTGGGGTTTGGTATAAAGAAAGCTTTGGTGATTTCTTAATCTGAAGAATGGTGTGACTGCACCACCCTGCCAATGATATTTTTTATGCTAAGAAATTGGGACCATATCATTTTCTCATTTACAAGCCCATCTATTTCTTGCCGTTGCAAATAAGAAATTAGAAGATGATCTCATGGGCCGGTGACTGGGCCCACCCATCTTCATCCCTATCCAATCAATTGCACCAATATTTAATATGAACAAAACCCCAATTCAAAATGTTAATGTAATGCTCTGACTAACAAGGAAAGGAACTTTCCACTAGCTATATGCTCAGGGCTTCCACTTTGTTGTTTTTTCATACATGAATTTGATTCTTACCGTTATAAAATATTTAAAACCTAATCTCTCTTCTCTCTCTCTTTCTTTTTTTTTTTTTTATATATATTACTATCAATCGATATTTAAGTTTAATTCGATTAATCTGATTAGACACTATGAGATTCACTAAAAGGTTGGCTCTCTCAATGTCTGTCTTTCCATTTTCAAGGTTTCGAGATCTTGATTAAAGTGATCTAGAATCCGATCACTACTTTCACAGGCCATTGGCGCTCTCTCTCTCTCTCTCTCTCTCTCTCTCTCTCTCTCTCTCTAGCTGTCTAAATAGAATTTTAGGTATAATAAGTAAATAAATATTTTACATTAAGACACAAACGTTAAAAAAGAGGTCTCACTCCAACAAAATGGACTACAAAAGGCATGTTTTATCCGGAATTTTGGTTGCCACAAGTTGAGATCTTTCTCAGTCTCAACGAATATGAACTGGCTTAGGAGAGGGAAAAGGATATGTTTTGTTCTATATGTTTTGGCGTGCATATGAGATTTGCCATGTCTCTATGAAAAGATTTTGCATGAGCATTGGACATAATCAATGATATTTTCTGCAGGAGTTGATGAAGATTTCACTCCGATAAAGACTCTTTTTATGAATTTCAATGATTAGGAGACATGCATGCTTTAAGAAGCTTATGCATGTGTACGCCTAGATTGACTGTTCTTTATCAGGGTATAAGTAGATAGAATTTAAATACAAAACTTAAGAGACAAGTCGACCGATTAATAACAATTTTTGGGTTTTTGTGCCTTCTGTAAGTACAGATATTTATATCGTTGATATTTATAGAAATAGTGTTTAGAATGGATTATGACTATTAATTTTTTTTAATATTATTTAATAATAATATTTTATATAATTAAGATTTATTCTGAATATTATTTAATAACCGAATATGAAATCAATGAAAATTGTAAAAAAATTCTAGATTCTGAGGAGACTTCAGCAATAACGAATGGAAACTACTATGGAAAAACAACATATATTTTACAAAAATTCAGAATAATAAACACATTCTACAAAAACCTAAATAAAGAGGCAAATGTCTACAACAACCTTAAATATTCAGATAATAGAGTCTCTCAACCTTACAAAGGAGTACGAGCCTACCATACAAACCCAACAAAGTACAGCTAGAAATTGACTTTCCATCCCTCGCCGATCAAAAACAAAGCTAGCAATGGACGGACAGGATGGACCTATGGAGAAGGAGATCACAAAACCGTCTCCCTCCTCTTTCCGCGGTCCAAAGGATTCAATGCCGTAGCATAACATGCATGCAGTGGATAGCTCAAAGATAGATTTTGCTTATGCTGAGAAAAGGAACACGTCTTCTCTAAACTACCTAGCAGCTGAAAAAGGCTTGATAATAAGCAGCCTCCATGCAGCAGAGATGTTGGTGGAGGGAAAGTACTAAGGAAGAAATTGCGGGTTTCATTTAAAAAAAAAAAAAAAAGTTGAAATTAATGTAGCTTCATGAAGCTTGAATAACATGAGACAAGACCAAGGAAAAAGGAAAACAAAAAAAATGGAAAAAAAAAAAAAAAGAAAAAGAAAAAAAGTGACTCTAGTCACAGGTTGTCTTGTGAAAAATATGCAACCGGTGATAAGGAAAGATGTAACCAGAAGTAAAGAAGGGCATGAAGAGTAAAATTGTGCAAAAAAAGAAAAATTATAATGGAGAGAGAGAGAGAGAGAGAGAGAGATAGAGAGAACTACTCTTGGTCCTTCCAGAAAAAGGGCTTCATAGGGCAAGCAGATGAAGAAGAAGAAGAAGAAGCAGAAGCAGAGATCAGATTGTCCTGTTGTTTGGAAACATCAGAATCCAAAAGCCCTTGTTGATTAGAATATCCAAAAGGAATATTTGATCTCAGCAAGAGATTATTATTAGAATCCAAATCATCCCAAACAGGACTCCCAGGTCCCCAACCAGTTGCATTGAACCAAGCTTCTGCCATCTCTCCCCAATTCTCCATTCCTGCTTCCAAAACCCCTGCATTTCCCTCAACTACCTCACTACCATCAACCGGACTCTCAGAAACATAAGTCGGCAAATTCATGCTTTCC
Source organism: Dillenia suffruticosa (assembly GCA_033439265.1). Taxonomy (NCBI): domain Eukaryota; kingdom Viridiplantae; phylum Streptophyta; class Magnoliopsida; order Dilleniales; family Dilleniaceae; genus Dillenia; species Dillenia suffruticosa. The sequence continues at coordinate 18,554,149 of JAVTVX010000030.1, forward strand.
TGAGGCTGTTGATCCTGATTCTGCTGTTGGGTAATCACCGATTTCTCATGGGGTGTTGGAGGAGAAGACGAGCTTGAACTCTGAGCATTGGAAAACGTGGCTCTATCTTTATCCTTGTTCTCTTCTTTGTCCTTGTTGAGAAACATTTCAGGGAAATTGAGCTTAGCGTTCTCTCCGCGGAGCCTGTACGCCTCGCGATCATACGCCATTGCAGCGTCCTCGGCAGTGTCAAATGTGCCAAGCCAGAGGCGTGTTCTGTTCCGTGGAAGGCGAATTTCAGCTACCCATTTTCCCCAATGTCTCTGTCTCACTCCTCTGTAGAGCTTGGTAGTACTAATCATTGGTCCTACCGGAGGTCGAAACAGAGGATTTCTCCCTGATTCTTGGCTCAGTCTGTTCATCATCATCAGTCTTCCTCTAGGGCTCAAATTCAATGCATCACTCCAATACTGAAGAAGCTGATGCTGCTGTGGTGATGTCATCATTGTCGTGTCTCCGGTGAAGTATTGTGGGTGATTGTAATTGAGATTAATATGTGGACTAAATGAAATCATTTGTTGTTGTAGTTGTTGTTGTGTTTGAATGAAAGGAAATGGGCTTGTGGCTGTGCTAAAATGAGGGGTTTGAACCGGAGTTCCTGGGGTTTGTGAATTATCAAAAGCAAAAGGAAATATAAGTCTTGAAGAAGTAGAGGATGGAGGAAGAGTGTAAGATGGAGGAGGCAAAGAAACAGAGGAAGAAAAAGTAATTGGTGGATGTAGTTCGCGTTCAGGACTTCTGATTTTTTTGAGAGGTCGATTTGACATCGATGAAGCTTCTTCAAAAAATGGCTTTGATTGATCTCTGTCGAAATCCATCTCTGCATCATCATCTACAATCTTCTTTGACTTGTTTTTCCCTGCCATGATTTTTAAAGCCGCTCAAACTTTCTCTCTCTTTTATGGGGGAAAATTCGTGGAATGAGAAGCAAAATATGACGAATAAAATACCCAATTGAGAAAAGAAGACGAGACAAAACCCAGATGAAGATTTGGTCGGCTGTTGATAAAAAACAAAGCCCAAATGGCCAAATCGGGGTTTTGTTGAAAAGGAAACAAAAACAGGGTTTTGAATTTGGAACAAAATGAAAGAGTTCAACACCAGTTGTTAAAGATTTTGAAGCAACCCATCCCAAATCCCCCACCAAAATCGAGAGATTGATAAGACGGGGAAAGTGAGCGGGGCTTTCAGGATCGCAGAGAAAATTTCCAGTCGTTTCGTGAGAAAAATATCTAGAAGCAGAATCAAAAACTCGTAAAAGGCAGTGGAGAGAGACAGAGAGATCGGTTGGGAGGTGGAGAGTGGTAAAGGAGAGAGGTATATAAGAGAGGAGAAGGGAAAAAGATTTGATCGAAGACTTGAGAGAAGGGGGGGGGGGGAAGAAGAATCGAGCTTCTTTGCACCGTTTTGCTACTATTTGGGCCCACAGGCTTCCTCAATTTTTACGTTCCTTCCGATCTAATCAAAATAAATAAAAAAATAAAAAATAAAAAAATTCAAAAATTCAACTACTGTTGCGCCCTTTGTTTTTAATTCATGATTTCTCTGTGTTTATATACTACCAAATCCAGTGGCGCCACGTCACGGTACGGACGACTTCGATAATTTCTACGTCCGTACGATGACGCGTCATAACGTGATTGGTTGTATTGAAGTAGCTTTCTCCTAATTTTAAAATGTAGGAGTTGCGGCATCCACTGAATCTTTTGCTAGAATGCCTTTGTTTATGGGCAAATCAATTAGTTTTTATCCAATGCTGGACCTTCCTAGCACCCAAACCCTACTGCAGAAAGCTACCCTAATTTAATATATTAATAAACTCAATTTCAATTTAACATATTAACAAACTTATCCAGCTTTGGTATATAACTTTCATGGGTCAACTATAATTTTAACTTTTGGGTTTGCCAATAAATTTAAGTTGTTTGGGTATTCATGCTATTCACCTTCTTGATATTTAGGTAAAACTCAAATTCAAAATCTTTTGAATGTCAAATAAGTAAAATTTTTAATTAATTTTGAGATCTATTAATTATAAGAGTCAAGATCGAACAATTTATTATTTAACAGATTTATTTTATTTTGATATGTATGTTTATTATCTTTATGCGATTCTATTTTTAAAATTTGAGTACACCGATATCTAAATTATTATAATGTAATAATAGGGTTTCATGCCAATATTCACCCTTGTTAGTATTTGTTAGTATTTTTTTTTTCTTTTGCAACCTTCATACATTATTACATGATGGTAATTAAAGGTACACGTAGTATCACTCTAAATATGGAGGAATCTTAATTAATATTTGAAAGTTTCTTCTTTGAAAGTAATAACTAGTTGGGTCTTTCCCGGGGGGATTTTCATATTTAAATTTTTATGGTAGTGAGTATTTTTATGATTTTTTTTATTATATTTATATAAAAAACGGATGGAGTAGTCTTGAGAAATGAAAATCTAAACCAAAGATAGAGATATTTAGTTGGTAGATATTATCTTTGAAACATCAATAATCATTGCCATTGCAAGTGATTCTATATCCTTTGATTTGATGCAATGTAATCTATCCAGGTGCCCTGTATAGAATGATTGCAGCCGTAATATGGTGTAATCAGAAATCCATAGAGTAGTTACCACGCCAGACAATGATGGTTCATCTTAATGCCCTTATGTGCCAGCAAAATTGTTTTTTCTTTTTCTCATTTATTTCGTATTCCACAAATACAGCCCTAAAATAGTTAAGACTCACTTTATAGCCTGAACACAGCTGGGGTTTGGTCTATTGAAAACTTATTCAATGTCAAACCTGATATTAAATGAGCTGAATTCAAGGGTTAACTAATCGGTTAATTTTAAAGTGATTTAATGATTATAAAATTAATCATATTATATTGAGTTTTTATAAACTCGAGTTTTCAGAAATCTAAATTTTATTTCTAAACAGTTTTTTGTCTTTTTGAACTCGGGTTACAAAAAATAAGTTGTACTTTGATTTTTTTGATACTATATTAATCGGTATTCGAAATTATATTTTAATTAATCTGATTTGAAACTTGTATCTATTAAAGAAACTACTTTCCTAACATAATTTTTTTCATACCCAAGTCGCAAGTCAAATTCCAGAACTTGGTTAAGGGATTTAACGCAACATCTCATTAGGTCAACGTACTTCAATTTATATATTAATAAGTTGAGTTTATATGACTTCTCACTTCGCTCTTTTTTATTTTTATTTTTAATCGATTATTGATATTCAAAATTATATTCCAATTAATTCAAGTTCAGTGTATGTGGGGGTTCTATATAGGGAGTGACACTTCTAATATAATATTTTTTATTTTTTAATTTCAAATTTAAAATTTAGTTAAAGAATTTACCATCTTATACCATTAAATCAATTATTTGTTGATTACTTCGCTCTATTTAGTTTGACTTATTTTTACCTATATTATTAACCAACTAAAGCTAAAACAACCGCAAAAAAACAGGTTCGATAATATTAGGGAATGGGGTTTCATATATAAATATGTTACGGACCATGTAACTTGTGGTACTATTTAAAGAGAGAAATATTTTATTTGCAGACCAAAGTGAGCACACACAAGTGATAAAACAAATCCAACATCTTGAATATACAATCCAAAAATGTTGTAGGGCAAGGGAACATGTGATTTATTTGAAAATTTGTATAGTAATATATATTAAGTGCTTCAAGGTTTACCCGATTTGTAAATATCACGTTATGTTTTGGGAATTAGAAACATGCAATAATATATGTTCTAAAAAACAATGGCAAGTATAATTCTTTCTAACTTTCATCATAGCCCAAATCTCTGCATGCGCAATTTAAAGAAGTTTGCATGCCTATGTTTAGCTTTAGTCTTTGGGAAAATTGAACTTTGTCTGCGTTTTGCAGGCATTTGAAATACATGAAAATGAGTTACATAAGTAAAAGTAATAATAATATCTAATCCCACCTGATTATTTTGCTATAATGTTGAACTGTGTATGGGAAATATATATACATATATATATATATATTCATCATAAATTAATATTTTGTAGATTTAACGGTGAGTTCGAGTCTTGAGAATAAAAAAATAAAGTCTGAAAAAATTAATTTCTAAATTAAACCCTCACAATATCTAAACTGGATAACCCAGATGTCCATAGCCAGGTAAAAAAATAATAATAATAAGATAACATGATCGTCACATGGAGGAAGGATATGAGATAAAGTGGTTTAGGATATTTTGAAGAGTTTAGAGACAAATGTTGGGAACAAAACCTAAGTGCGCGAAAGTAATGTGTACCTTTCACATTTGTGTAATCTCATGATTGTGTAATGCGTGATCTAAGGACAAATATATATATTCTTTTGGTTGAGAAGGACAAAGATTATAAAAGATTGATTATCACAAACATTTTGTTGTTTGAAGAATAATTTATATTGAAGAATTTTGTCTCTAAGTACTTTTGCAACCCTTCATATATATATATATATATATATATTTTTTCCTGTTGGACATCAATGCAACTCGAATCTCGACAAGGTTTGATAGATTCTTTTTGTTTGAAGTATTAAAAGGGGAATAAGACTTTAGTTTAGTTTAAGCGATAACATATATCATGGCATTAGATGCAAAAGTGGGTGGCTAAGGATAAGTTGATAAGGTATTATAATTAATAACAAATGATTCCCATACTAAACTAGGATGTCATTTCATCAAAATATCTTAGTCCTAATGATGCTTTTAGATTGTTTAGTTAACTCGCTGTTTGAGAAGAAAAACAACATAATGATGAATTATGCATTTATACTCAACAAGGGCAAAGCAAAATATCAGCTATCATATGTACATTATAAAAAATAGTTATAAATGAAAATATTATCTCTTGAGATAGAGTGAAGTGGTGATGATGATGGTTCGCTTCTTTGTGTACTCCCAGCATCTGATGGTATTGAAGGAATCTAATAATACAAATAATTTGAATTATTATTTAAAAATAAAAATGAAATTAGTAAAATTATGGTGAAAGCTTACTTGAACACCAACAAGCCTTGCTTCATTAACCAGATTTATCAATCCATCTTGCTGTGGACTTTCGGCATGCATCACAACATGCATAAGAACATTGCTTACCAAATTAGTAAGATTATGATTCTGTTCCATTAATCGTTCTATCATAATAGTCACATTTCCATTATGTATGGTTGAATGCAGGCGTTGTGATGGAGTTGTAACTTTTCCTACACATCTGATTCTTCCTCTCGAATCAGACCCTTTAACTTTAGATACAGTATCATTTTCCCAAGATAAATTCCCATTTTCTAATTGCCCTTCTTCATTTTCAATAGACTTCATTCCATTTTTCATCATTTCCTGTTGTCATCATCAGAAGAAGTAATAATGAAACATTAATATCCATAAACATATGAAATAGAATTATATAAAAATAGTCATCCATACCACAACTTCTGTTGCTTTCATAGAAACTAAACTGCCATCTGATTTGGTTCTACTGGTAATATAAAGATCAGCTCTACAAGGTTTGATCCCAGATTGTGTCGTCTGTGATGATAAAAGTGGTTTAGAGATTTACTTTGAAGTATTTGAAATATTATACAGTAAATTAATTAGAAATATACCTTTTCATGTATGAGTTTGGCAAATGATTTAGATCCTAAACAATGTGGATCTGTCAACTTTGCACGACATTCTGAATTTTTTTGACTAATTTCTTAACACAAAAAAAGAAATATTAGAATACAAGTGAGCAGAGTACTAAAAGAAATTGTTAATTTGTACCTTTCCTTTGTCACTCAACCAGAAAGTAACAAGCTCCTTGTACTGATTTGGATCAACCCTATCATCTCTCATTCTCTTGATATTTTCTTCTATTCCAAGTGAATCATCGAACCACTTTGATTTCAAAGAATTTTTAAAACTTTTCTATTTGTCACACAGATTTGCAATAACCCATTTTTTAGTCTCATCTCTGAGTGGATTGAAAGAAATCTTTGACTACAAAAAATAAAATAAAATTAGGTATATTAATTTTCATTTATACTATTAACCATTAAACAATTAATAAAACTAAATACCTGTACAATTTTCCACATATCCTCTTTATACTCTATTGGCATATCACGCCAAGTCTTATAGTTTATTGGAGCAATGGAATGCACTCTGACTATAGAGCCCAGAAATCTGGTAAAAATTGTACCATCAATTCCTATTGGTTGATTTAATTCGTTCATTTCAACCATCATTCGTTTTCCTTTTTCTAAGTCCCAAACATCTTGACATCGCGTTGGCCCTCTACATTTCTTGACAACTGTTAAAAATAAAAAATTAGAAATAGATAATTATTAATCACCTCACGAAAATGTATTTATTTTTTAACCAAATCTGGGGTAACATCCTGGGATGATGACTGGAGTTCTTCAGACTCAACCTGTTCTTGGGATGGTTGTGATTCTTCGTGATCAGCCACAATAATCATCCGTCGTTTAGTTCGTCCCATATTTATCACAATCTAAAAAAATTTAAAATTTTTTTTAAATACAGTACAACCAACTTTTTATTAAAAAAAAAATGATTACCTTTTCAGCAATGGAGATATATTATAGTGATTAAGGACCTAATAAAATTTTGATTGAGTTAGAAGTTTTGAAAGTTTTGAGAGGAGGAGAGGTATTGAGTAGAAGAGAGTTTTTATGATGGAACAAGCGGAAAGATTTCTGTTATATATTTGGAGAGTTTTTGGAGGGCAAAATGATTTCTAATATATATTTGGAGAGTTTTGGAGGGAAAGAGACGAATGATTTATAATATATTTAGAGAGGTTTTGGAGGGAAAAAAAAGTTTTGATATTTTGAATAATAATTTATAGCGCAATTTTTTCCCGCTTTTTTCACACTTTTATTTATTACCCCATTTTTTAATATTTTACCATTTTTTAAAACTTCACAACATTTTTTACTTCATTGTAGTTATTTCGTTATTTAAATTAATAATATTAATTAATTCATAGTTTAATTTTTTTTATAGAAATGTGATTTTGGCTGAGAATTAGAAATTTAGAGGAGTGATGTAATGACTCGACACACACACACACACACACACACATATATATATATATATGCATATATACAATTTGGAAAATATTATCATTTTCTTTACCCACTTTTCCTTTACCTCCATTTTATCATTATCATTAGTACACATCCTCACACAAATATTTTTTTATTTGTGACAACATTTTTTTTTATTATTACATTCTTTTATTACTACATTATCATTCTAATATTAATATATTTTATTATATCTTTTGTTATTATATCATTATTATATTATTGTAGTGATAATTATACCAATAATACTTATTATACCACATAATCACAATACTTATTTAATTTTTGATTTTATAATTGAGGATGAAATTATGAAATGAAATGTAATGATATAATTAATTATGTTACCTCATATTTAATATTATTTAAATTATATTTAATATTATTTTATTATGTTGGTAGTTATTATTTTATTATATTAATGAAAATAAAAAATAAGATATTTATCCTCTCCTTTTTCTCTACACACTCTTATTTTTATTTTTAGTTCCACATTCACTTGTTAACTTATGTCCATATGTATTATAACCTTCCAATTACTACATAACATATAATTAAATAATTATAATTGCAAATTGCATTGGTTGCTTAACTAAATTTAAACAAAGATTAAATATAATTTTTACTTAAATATTTATATAAAAACCAATTATTTTGTAATAATAATATATTTGTATTGTTATTCAAACTTGTTATCACTTGTTACCACTTAAATATACCACTTGTCACTCGTTATCATCTGCACAGAAAAATTATTACTTATTACCACTTCTTATAATTTGAATATACCATTTGTTACCATGCACCATGCACGTTGAGAAATATTAGTTATTACTTATTACCACTTGTTACCATCTATTATACTCCTTGTTATCACTTATTACCATTTCTACATATTATCATTACCATTCAATACAACATATTATTATCATTTCTGTACACTATATATTACCATTACCATTCATTAAAGTATATTAGATGGAGGAATTATATAATCTAACAAAATTATTGTCACTCATTATATAATATACCGCTTGTCACTCGTTATCATGCACACAAGGAAGATTACTTATTACTACTTCTTACAATTTGAATATACTATTTGTTACCATGCACACTTTATTACCACTTGTTACCGTCTATTATACTCATATCATTACCATTAGAAAACAAATGATGATATAATTTAACAAAAATACATTTTATACACAAGGAATATTACTTGGTTATATAACATACCACTTGTCAATGCACACAATATTACTTCTTACCACTTCTTACAATTTGAATACACCACTTTGTTATCATGCACACTTGTTGAGAAATATCAATTATTACTTATTACCACTTATTACCAATTGTGACCACTTGTGACCGCTTCTTACGATCTATTATACTCATATCATTTCATGATTAATATCATTCGTTATCACTTATTACCATTTCTGTACAATACATATTACCATTACCATTCATTATAGGAGAAAACAAAAAATATAATCTATTAAAATTACATTTCATACAAATATTCATCCCATCCTACTCTATCAATATCATCATCATCATTCATGTCTATTGATACAGTCCCTTCGTCTTCATCAATATTACTCCGAACCCACACCTGCTGATTGTTTGAAGTGTTACTTTCTGAATTCAAGTTTACTTCATCACCCATGTCAAATTCATCTCTAAGCTTAACATGCTTTACAACAAGCCATCCTTTGTCTCTTTCATCCATTACATAAAATACATTCTTTGCCTGAGCTGCCAACACATAAGGATCATCCAACAAATTCATGCCTGTATGATTGAGATATGAAAAATTTACAAGTGTTGAACCAAATCTATCCTTCTTGCATCCTCGTTGTAGGTCAACCCAATCACACCGAAATAACACAAATGTATACATTCCATTATAGTTTACTTCAATAATTTGCCGTAATATTCCATAATAATTAATTTTAGCTTGAATGGGTGTTTTATCCTTGGCACTTGCATAACTAATATCATCCACTGCAACCACAATACCTGAATTCTGGGTCTGAAGGCATTTCTCTCTATCTTTTATATGGAATCGATATCCATTGATTACATACCCATTGTAATTTCTAACCAATGGATTTGGTCCACGAGCAATCCATTTAATTTCATCAGTAATCTCTTCGGGATATTTTGGATTCGTAACCTGAAAAATAAAACGAAGAAATTAATAATATTCTAAGATTAACTAGAAGAAATTAATACTAAAAAAAATTAAATATCGATACTTATACGATGAGTAAACCAGGTAATGAAATCTTTACTATGAAGTTTATCAATTTGAAAAGTGTTTAATTTCTTTCCACGATTTGTTCTTCGAACATATTGCATATGTTCCCTATATCAAATAGAAACAATACATATATAATTATATAATTATATAATATAATATTTTATATTGATAATTAAAAATATACTACAATGTATACTTACACTCTAAAGGAGGCAATTGAGTCACTGTTAAATAATATGTATCTATGGTATTGCTGCAATGATTTCTCGTCTAGCTGAATTTGGGATATTTTTTTTCTTTTTCCTTTTTGTCTTTTAATATTTCTTCTTCCCAAAGGCCTTCCAATAGTGGTTGAAGTTGACTCATCTTCTTCAAACATAATATGGTTGTCATCATTCCGTAATACACGATTAAATCTTGTTTCAACCCCATCTAAATATCTCGAACAAAATAACAGGCACTCATTTGCTATGTAACCTTCCGCAATAGAACCTTCAGGCCTTGCTCTATTAAGTACATAGGATTTGAGTTGAAGCAAGTACCTATATACATATATATACATTATACAAATACTATTATTAAATAAAAGAAGTATCAATTGTTAAATTATTGATCAAAATAAAACAAACCTTTCAATTGGATACATCCACCTATATGTCACTGGTCCATCAATTCTTGCTTCAGTTGTCAAGTGCACGATCAAGTGTATCATACTGGTAAAAAATGAAGGAGGAAAAATCTTTTCAAGGTCACACATAATTTGTGGAACTGCTGTCTCCAATTGCTCTAGTTTTCGTGGGTCAAGAACCCTAGAGCAAAGACATTTAAAAATATTACAAATTTTAATGATAAGAGAGCTAACATTGTCGGGTAATGATCCACGAATTGCTATAGGAATAAATTCTTGCATTAAAATATGACAGTCATAACTTTTGAGACCTATTAACTTCCGTTGCTTCAATTGAACACATTTAGAAATGTTTGTAGAGCACTCATCCGGAAGTCTTAAGTTCTTCAAAACCTTGAGAAATGCATCTTTTTCCTGGAAGGTCATTTGGTAACATGCTTTGGGTAAAAATATATTTGTAGAGTTTGATCTTCGTGCATGTAGATCATTTCTTATCCCCATCTCTTCAAGATCAAGTCTCGCCTTATAATTATCCTGAGATTTTCCCTCTTGTCCAAGAATTGTTCCAACAATTATATCAAAACAATTTTTCTCAGTGTGCATCATATCAATATTATGTCTGAGTAAAACATTTTCCCAATAAGGCAAATGAAACAATATACTTTTTTTTTCCATCCATGCATATCATTGGAACTTGTTAAAACAATTCTATCTAATTCTCACAATACATCGGCTCCAGTTCTTTGCTTAGGAGCAACTCTAAGTTCTTCTGTCCCATCAAAAGAATATTTATCATACCTGAATGGATGAGTTGAATCCAACCATCTTCGATGTCCCATATAACAATACTTCCGGCCATGACATAACCATTGAGAACATGTATCATATGCGCATACTGGACATGCAAATCTACCTTTAGTGCTCCATCCAGACAGATTAGCATATGCGCGAAAGTCATTAATAGTCCATAACAGTGCTGCATGCATTTTAAATCTTTCACCAACCGAAGAATCATAAGTGTCTACTCCTTCATTCCATAATTCTTTCAATTCTTCTACCAGTGGTTGCATATATACATCTATCTTGTCTCCGGGACTTTTAGGACCAGGAATAAGTAATGTGAGTATGAAATTTGTAGATTTCATGCACAACCAAGGTGGTAGATTATATGGTATGATGAGCACTGGCCAAGTACTATGTGTAACATTCATTGTTTTAAATGGATTAAAACCATCAGCTGCCAACCCTAATCGAATATTTCTTGGATCAGAAGAGAATGTAGGGTATAGGAAATCAAACTCCTTCCATGTAGGAGAATCTGCTGGATGTCTTAAAAGTCCATCCTTTGTTCTCTTATCATGATGCCATCTCATCAAACAAGCAGTTTGACTACATGTAAATAGTCTTTGCAATCTAGGAATTAAAGGAAACCATCTCAATATTTTGACAGCTTTTTTTTTTTTTTTTTTTATATCTTGATCTCCATCTCCATTTGGTTTCCACCTAGAAGCACCACACACATAACATGCATCATCTTTGGATCTATCTTTCCAGTACAACATACAATCGTTAGAACAAATATGTATTTTCTCATATCTCAACCCTAAAACTGAAATAGTTTTCTTCACTGCATGACAACTATTTGGCAATATATTTTCATCAGGCAACAATTTTCTCAAAAACTCTAACAATAATGAAAAAGATTTGTTGGTCCACCCAGACAAACACTTTAAATGATATAAATGTACAATAGTTGTAAGCAGACTGTATTTCGATTTTGGATATACAGGTTTTTTGGCATCTTCAAGTAATTCTTGAAACTTATCTGAAATTGATTCGTCCACGGATGCATGAGAATTTGGTTGATGAGAACTTTTGAAGGAAGAATCATGAGGTAAATGTGTGAATGTATCATGTAACATGCCAAACATATCATGCTCAAAAAGATTAGCAAGGTTGTTGTTGGATCCATTTTCAATGCTCTCCTTATTACCTTCTTTATTACCCTCTCCCTCTCCATGATATATCCACTTCTCATATCCATGTTGAAAGCCATGACGTACTAAGTGATTGAATACTGTGGATATAGGAAATCTTAATGTATTGAAACATTTAACACAAGGACATGATATCTTCCCATCAATCGATTGAATATTTTCATATGCAAATTTAAGAAAAACATTAACCCCCCTGATATATTCATCACTTGCTCTTGATTTAGAATACATCCATCTCCTATCCATGAGAAAATTGCAAAAGTGAAAAGAGAAATAAAATAAATAAAGAGGAATTGAGACGAAACAGATTAGATTAGAAAAAGGAAGAGAAATAACGGATTGTGAAAGAAATAAAGAAAAAAAGAAAAACAGAAGCGAAGAGAAATAAAATAAATAAGATAAGTGATAAGTGATCATTTGTGCCAAAATCAACATAATTTTAGCGCCAAAATCAACAACATAATTTTAGCGCCAAAATCAACATAAGCGCCAAAATCAACATAATTTTAGCTCCAAAAAAATTTTGTTAATGGCGCCAAAAAAAGTTTTTGTTTGTCTGGCTAAAGCTCAAGCAAGTGAAAAAAAAAATAATTTTGATCACAGTTTAATTCTAGTTTAATTCTACCAAGTTTAATTCTATTGTTAGTTAGTTAATTGTGAGTTGTTTGGAAATCAAAAACTTAATATATATCATAATTAATAAAATTTATACTATGAAATAATAATTTAATATCATCATATTTTTGAAATAGTCATATTAAGAATTTAAAAAAATTTCATATCAAATTTTAAAATTTAATTCTACCAAATTTTAATTCTATCAAATTTTAATATTATTATTGTTAGTTAGTTAATTGTGTCGTGAGTTCTCTGAAATCAAAAACTTAATGTATATCATAATTAAAAAAATATATACTATCAAATAATAATTTAATATCATGAAATAATAATATTAAGAAATTTAAAAATTTTCATATATTTATATAATTAAAATATTTATAGCCGTCCACAGGTTCGGCCCAGGGCACGTTGGCGTGTGCGGCTTCAGCCTTGCAGATGTACGGCTGAAGCTGCGCGCACCCAGGGCCTACGCGGTTTCAACCGCGTAGAGCACGGCTGAAGCCGCGCGCAGGCCCAAAGAAGCGCGGTTTCAGCCACGGTGGGCGCGGCTGAAGCCGCGGTGGGCGCGGCTAAAGCTGCGCCCTTGCCCGGGCATGCGCAGTTTCAGTCGCGTGTGGTGCACCTGAAGCCGCGCCCATGCCCTGGTATGCATGATTTCAGCCGCGCGCTGGGCGGTTGAAACCGCATGCATGCCCCGCTGTTTAAGCTATGCATGAGCATTTCCATATTTAAATAAAATGGGAAAAATATAAACAAAAAAAATTAAGATTCACACACTATAATAATATATGCATTACATTAATCTTACATTAATGCTATAATAATATATACATTACATTAATACTACACCAACATTACATTAATACTACAGCAACAAAGAAAAAGTAAAAAAAGGAAAAAAAATTTAAATCACCAGGAAAAGAAAAAAATTAATTAGAAGCTAGGGAAGTTGGACTTTAGGTCTAAATTTTTTTTTTTCCTTTCTCTTTGCTGGTATCCGAAGCTGATGCACTTGCACTCCCAGATGATGGTGATGCTGCTTTGCTAAAATCTCGAATGTCAAACGGATTATCCCTGTTAGGTGAACTGAATGAACCAAATGGCCTTGGAGGTGAACCGAATGATCCAAATGGACGTAGAATAAATGGGTTGATCAAGGGTTGTGGAGGAGGAGGTGATGCTCCACTAAATGGGTTGCTCGAGGGTTGTGGAGGAGGAGGTGATGCTCTACTGGTTCCAGCAGCAGGATGAGAGGAAGATTGCGCACTCGGTCTCAAAGGAACTCCACATAGTTGTAAATGATCTCTAATACAGTAAATAAAATTAGTATTTACTTGCATATCATTAATCATGTTCATCAAGTTAAGTGACATTTTTAGATGCTGCTGGTGATTGTGTTGCTTGAATTCGGTGATGTTATCTCTCATTTCTCTCATTTCCCTCCCGTATCTTTCAAATTTCTGATCAAGACAGTCAACTTTCTCATCAACACTGGATATCTGTGTTTTCATAGCATGCATCAATTCTAAAAGTTGATCCCACTTTACATTCTCACCGATCTCCTCGTTCACATAATGTTGCTCAGCTTCCACATTCACTTCATCCATATTCATTTCCACGTCCGCATTCGCATCTGTGCCCACTGTCTCACCCTCTCCCCTGTACTCCTCACCCTCTCCCCTGTATTCTAAACCTCTTTTTTTAAGATTCATCCAACAACCATTCTCATAAATCCAATAAGCTCGTGACAACGTTTTATGATTTATACAATTTTTAAAACTTAATTTGAAATTTATTTCGTTTCGTAAACTTACTCCTTCAGTTTTTAAAATACCTTTCACAACACTACAAAATGATAAATTTGAATTTGAATCTCTTATGGATATCATAAAATATGGAAGTAAGAAATGCAAACCAGGATTTTGTTTTTCAATAATACGTGCCATTAACCAAAAATCTTCTCGAGTAATGGATGTATAATTACCTCCCCGTGGCTTAATAACATGTACTATTAATAAATGAAGAATTCTTTCGTGCAAATTTAAATCTGCTACATTTTTACTAAAACTCTCTAAACTATTATTATTAAAAACAATTTGGGCGTCCGTTAACACATCACTTTTCAAATATGGAGCACATTCTTCATAATCCACCCATGGAAGATCACACTCTGTACATATTATTTTTGGGTTAACTTCAATTTTTTTTCCATCAAAATAAGTTTGAAAACAACAGGAATTAATTTCACCATCAATATCAATAAAATACTCACTATTAATTTTTTTCATATTATTATAAAAAATTTTCACAACATTTTCATAATTTTTTTTTTTTGGATTGAGAATCCAACGAGGACATATTTCTTTTAAAAAACTTCCGTACTTAAAATCTATACTTTCCAAAAATTCTCAATCTATTAAACGACCAACACTAATATTCCGATCAGAAAATACCTGGTCAAATTCTTTGCTTCTTTTAAGAGATGGAAACTCCCTTCTATTATATTGCTCCGATTCCCTCATAATTTGTTTTCCTTTCCGAGAGCCCATCTCTTTGTGAGTGATATGTGAAAAGTGAGAAGGGTAAGAAGATGAAGGAGAAGAGGCGTGAGAGAACAAGAACAAGTTTAGAGTGAGAGTTTGATGATAATAGTGAGAGAAGGATAATTGTTATATATGTGAGTGAGTGAGAGAGATATTGTGAAAAAAGTGTTGTCGGCAAGAAATTTCCATACAATAATACTATTCAATGAACCTTTATTATTGTTATTTTGTTTCTTTTTGTGAAAGGTCAAGATTTGCTTGGAGCAAATTTTTTTTTCTTTTGTTTGTTTTGTAAATGGTCAAGACATTGGTTCAGAGTTCTCAGAATGCAAATTGTTTGTTTCCTCTTTTTCTTTTGGATATATATTATGGGTTTGCATACCACGGCTCACATGTGAACACTAAATGAATGAATATGAATAGTTTTTTTGTTGTCCTAATATACATAGCTATAGATTAGGTTTTTGTTTGCATATGGCATGCAAGTAAGAACTTCCGTTTTTGTTTGCATATGGCATGCATGCAAGTGAACTTCTAGATTAGGTTTTTGTTTGGCATGCAAGTAAATGTAAATGTAAATGAATAGCCTTTTTCGGACATTTGTGGACAAATGTGCAGAGGAGTGACTGCATTCAAGAGAAATAATAAAAATTCCACACAACTTCATTAACATAAATAATATATATAATATATATACCATATATAATATATATGAGAATATAGAATATATATATACAATTTTTTGGTTTATGCTTTGATTATAAATAATACATTCTTTAAATTCATAATTAAATCATTATCCTCTTTCATTATTATTATTATTATTAATTTTATGTAATTAGATTTATATCTATATTTAATTAATTTATAATCTCATTTATTATTTTATATTGAATTCCTAGGTATTATATAATTACATATATAAAAGTAGTAACGTGTAAGTAATAGTAGGTAGTAAATAGTATGTAGTAAGTAATAGTAGGTTTATATAAGTAGTAAAGAGTATATAGTAAGTAATAGTAGGTAGTAAATAGTATGTAATAAGTAATAGTAGTAACCTGTAGTACTATGTAGTAGTAAGTAGTAAGAAGCAGTAGTAAGGTAGTAAATAGTTAAAGCTAGAAAGAAGCATAGTAAGTAGTTAGTAGTTATTAGTTACAAGTAGTAATAGTAAAGTAATAACCAGTAAGAAAGTCATAAGCAGCGTATAAATAATTGATAGAGTTTTAAATCCAATGGTTGGTTTTGTTCTTGGAAGTTTTAAATCCAATGGTTGGGTTTTGTTTTCGGGAATTTCAAATTTTGCAGGCTATTGTCTTTTCAAGTAACATCAACATAATATCAACGAGTAAAATTATCTCGAATTACTAACATTTGATCTAACGGTAGAAACTTAACATTTTAATATTTTATTTTTTTGAAAATTTTAAGAAAGAAAAAAGAAGAAGAAAAAATAGGAAAAGAAGGAAAGAAGGAAAGAAGATAAGAAGATCTGGTTACTTCGTGCTGTGATTGAGAAGAAGATTTCTACACTTAGATTTGAAAAGAACATCAAAAAAACAAAGGAAAAATGAATGATACAGTTAACACGAGCAAGGAGGCATCGAAGGAGGCATCTGAGAAAAGGTGAGTTAAGTTTTAATTTTAGGTTAATTATGTTATAATTTTAGTTAGTTCTTACTAATTTTTTAAAATTTTTTAAATTTATATTAGTTTATTTTTTTTGTGATTTATGATTTTAAATGTAAACAAATTTTTTATTTCAATTAATTTTGAATTTCTTTTGCATCAGAAAGGAGTCGTCGAAGAAAATCACAGGGCACTTGCTTCCGATAACCGTTAGTTATTATTATTATTATTATTATTATTATTTATATTTTGATTATGTATATTTTGAATTGAATAAAGTTTTTAATGCAAGTTAATGTGATTTTTTTAAAAGTCATGGGAGGAGGAGGAAAATGACAAGTATGAAACAACATTGATTGGAACAAGGGTAAAGACTGGTACAAGGGTAAAGACCACGCCGATTCAAACGAGGTGCTCTCCTAAGCAAATAAAAGAGTTATTTTCTATTCTTATTGATGATATGAAAGTTATAGTTAAAAATATGGGATTCGGTAACCTTTTGAAACTTAGTTGTGATACACTAAGTCGAAAATTATGTGAAGAACTGATAATGAGGTTTGAACCTATAGAAAAACGTCTCTCTATCGGTTTAAATCAGAATTTTAAGTTGACAGTCGAAGATGTGGGCCGAATTTTAGGAATTCCTTATAAAGGACGGGATGTTTTGGATTGTTCATCTACTGTATCCTTGGAGATGAGAAAAAACTTTTCAAAACTTAAGCATAGTCAATTAAAACAATATATGCAAGAGATGCAGATGGAAGATGCCTCCTCCTCTCTGAAGTTTAGACAATACTTTCTTTTATTTCTGCTTGGATGTTTTTTATGTCCCACAACAAATGTTTACCTTGCTTCAAGACACCTCAGTGCTACTATTGATGTGGAGAATGCTGACCAATACAATTGGGCTAAATTTGTCTTACAATGGTTAGCTGATGAAGTTTATCAATTCAAAGGTGTTATAAATAATGGAAGAGAGGAGGAAGAGAGGAAGAAAACAGAAATCGATGGTTGTTTATTTTTACTTATGGTAAGTTTTTAATATAATTTAATTCAATTTTTATAAATATTATAATTTAGTATGAATAAATATATCCATAATAATATTGGTCTTGTGCACACAGATCTTTTATTTTGAGAATGTAAAAATTGGTGATTTAGGAGGAAAAATAACAAAACAACCTATTCAGTATTGGACGACGGATCGTGTAAATCGAAGAGTGGGATTCGAGCGTGGAAATGTAAGTTAAGTTTATATTGTATTGTATGATTTAAGTTGTTTATATTTGATTAGAATCGTATATAATTTGAGTTTCACTGTAGGGTTTATTATCCAATGTCAAAAGATTTGTTGCAAAATCTATTGAAACAGTTGAAACAGTTGGAGAAAAAATAAAAAAGGTAAAATTACAAACATTACTATCTCACCACAGTGTAGTTACCAATGACTTACTCTGTGATATTAATTTTGCAGAAAATTGATATAAAACAGGAAATTAAAATTTTTTTAAAGGAGTCAATTCGAATTCAGTCTGATTTCTTGCGCAAACTCTCTGAATATGATGATGAGCAAGAAGAGGAGGAAGCAGACGAAACAAAGGGTAAGGACAGTCATTTTAATGAGGACCAACAACATAAAGGCCAAGATTTGGAGGATAGTTTGAAGAATAAAAGGTATGAGGATAAAGGGTCGGAGCTTGAGGAGCCTGAAGATGAACCTGATGATGTTGAATTATATAGAGTTGTGAATACATTAACTGAAATGAAGGATAAGGATACAACATCTATAGTTTCTAACTTTCCCTTTCTCTTTGCTAACCCAAAGATTTTTTCTGATGAAGAAGAAAATATTTAGCTTTTTTATGGACGAAAAGCCATGAAAAATAATGATAGGTAAGGGTGTTATAATCGTTCTCATTTGATTATTATTGTGATATATGTTACTAAATCTAGTTTTTTTGATAGAACAATTTTATGTAATATTGATGGATACTATATGAGCTGGAGCGATAGTTATGAATTGGTACCACCTCACTGGATTGGCACGCTGGTATGAATTTATCAATTTTTTCTTTTCATTATTATGATCGCATAATTATGATTATAATTATATAATATTATGTTTGCAGACTATGGATTGCTATATACGTTTACTTAACATCACCTACTGCACTTTCTCCAGATGTGTTTTGCCATTATGGTTTTCTGTAAGTATTTTTCTGTTTTCATCTTCTTTTTTGATATATTCTTAATCTTTCCTCAACACCTAAGTCAATTGCCAAGACCACTTATTATATTCATATACACATAATACTCCTTGCATTATTTTCTTTTCTCAATCATAGTTTTCTCATATAGATGTTATGGTTTCTAATATAGATGTCCGTCGTTTCTGCTTGTGACAATCAAAATAACTGGAATATTTCGATGGTCGATAGTTGTTTGTCTGAGTAAGTACTTGGATTCGACTATCGATTGTGTAACCTAGTGAGTACTTTAACATTAGACACTATTATTATACATTCTATTATTATACATTTCTGTTAATAAAGTATATTAATATATACCTTATTTTTTTTCAGGTATTCATCCCTGTTCTTTTCAAGGAACATTGGTTTTGTTTTGCTTTACGCAATCAAATTATGTACTACCTAGACTCTGGTTATAGAGGTCACGGAGATATTAACTTCCAAACTTTTATGGTAATTATTACTTAATATATTTAAATATCAAATTTTATTCAATTATAAACTATAATATTTTCCTTAATTTTCAGAAAAATTGTATTGAAAGGATTTATGAAAATTCTCTCCATATTTCCAACATTGTTCGTGTTGAAGTTCCACAGCAGCCTAATACGTAAGTTACAATTTACTACATAATTTTGATTTTATGATAATGCATACCTAAAATATTTTTTATATATCAGAAATGATTGCGGAATATTTGTTATGAGGTTTTTGGAAATATGGGAACCGGGAATGTTTTTAAGCACACAAAGTCAAGAAGTATGTTCTCCCACACCTTATTTCAATTTTGTATTGTATTTGTATTAAAATTATTAATTGTTTCATTTTATGAAATGCAGGATCTTATTTTCTTAAGGAAAGAATATTTTCTCAAACTTCTGATGTCTGATCATAATACGGTCCGTGCGGAGATGATATCCAACATGAGGATGAACACCGAGGAAACAAAGAATATCAAGTTTGAAGGAATTCAGACAAAAGAGCAGAGAAAAAATGAGAGAAAAGGAAAAAGAAAAATTATTAAAAAATTGTAAAATTGTTGTATAAAAACTCTTTATAAATCCAATTTTTCTCTTCTTAGCAATAAATTTACTATATTTTATTAGTTATTTATTAATTACCACTTACTTATTTACCACTTATTACTACTTACTTTACTTACTTACTTACGGTTACATCACTCAAAATCAACTTTTTTATCATAACTTATCACCATTATTATTACTTATTACTTATTATTATTACTTATTACCTTGTAATTTTAAATTTTTTCTCTATTCTTGTTTGTTTGTGTAGAAAAAAACAAATTTTTCTACTAAAATTATTTTTTTTTTACATTTTATTTGTAATTTTTTTCATTTGGTTATTAGTTTTTTATTATTTTTAATAACCTCCCACCCTTTTTTCTTATCTTTTTCTTATTCAACTTTTCATTATTTTCATTATTTATAAATGATTACAACAATATATATTTTTTAGATAATTTTGTATTAAATATATAGATTTTTTACTGTTTTAATTTATTTTTTTAATTTATTTATTTATCAAATAGTTTATATAAATTCTATTTGTTAGCACTTGTTTGTTAAATTTGAAATAAAACGATTAAATTTTTTTGCTTTTCTTTTCTTTGAAATAAAATGATAAAATTTTTTAGTGCTTGTCTAAAATTAATTAATTTTTTTGGTAAAAAAATAATTAAATTGGAATAAATAAACAAAAATTTTGGCATGAAAAAAAATTGATTAAATTAGAAAATTATTTTTTACAGAATATTAAAGATTTTATGGTAGAGTTATGTTAAAAAGATAAATTTGTAAATTAAATAACTGTTTTTTTTTTGAATTTATATTAAATTATATAATATTGATAATTAATGTATCATTCCACCAATATATTTCTCTCATTCTTCCATTTTGTAATAGTGGAAAAAAATTGAATAAAAACACTTGTAATAGTGAAAAAAAAAGAATAAAAAGACAGTAAAAAAAATAGAAAGTAAAAAAAAAAGAAAAAGAAAAAGAAGAAGAAACAAAAAAAAAGTTAAATAAACCGAAGGTGAAGGGTAAAAACAATGGAAAAAAAAAATAAAAAAGAATGGTGAAGGGTAAAAAAAAAAGTAAAAAAAAAAACAAAAGCAAAAAATAAATATGTGAAAAAAAGAAGTAAAAAAAAAAGAAAGAAGAAATCAAAAAATAAAAAAATAAAAAAAGGGCATAGTAATGCCCCGCGGTTGCAACCGCTCCCTACGTGGTTGCAAGCGCCCGCGGGGTGCTAGGAATTAGAGCGCTCGTGCAGTTGCAGGCGCGGGGCACATGGATGCAACTGCACACAGGGGTGTTCGCAATCCCCGTGAGTTCGGTTGCAGCCGTGGGCCAAGCGCTTGCAACCACCACGTGGCCTTTTTCCCTTTTTTTGTTTTTTTCTTACTCTCTACATTTCCCACGTTTCATTTTTTTATTCTTTTTCCACTCAACCTTCCACACTTTTTTCTATTTTTCTTATTTCTTTTTTTTTCTATACAAAAATATTTTTCTATTTTTCTTATTTCTTTTTTTTTTCTATACAAAAGTATTTAAATTTTTTAAATTGTTAATATAAGAGAATTTAAATTAATATTAACTAACATATATTCTCCAATAATTTATAATTTATAATAATATCTACAGTAATATTATTAGTATATTGTGTATCTCAAAATAATTATAATAATTTATAATTTATAATAATATTACAGTAATATTATTAGAAAATAGTAATTCTAATTTTTTTATACTCACAGAATTATCACAAGTTATTACACTACTTATCACAAGTTATAATATCTTACCATCTTACCATGTTATATCATCTTACCATTATCATTTGTTACCATTACTTATTATAACAGACTTATTACCGTGTTATAACATCTTACCACTAGGTTATTACCATTGCTTATCATGTTATAACTTATAACTTATTATAATACACATTATAAATTACCCATTTTATATTAACTCTAAAATTTTATTGTTCCTAAAAATTATATAAATATATATAAACTAAAACCGTTATAATTATAATTGTATATAGCATTTTCAATTATCATTATCATTTATGTATGGTTAAATAGATCCAGTAGACCCTAAAAACAGAGTCAGATTATTTTCAACCCATCCCTAAAAATATTATATTTACCGACGACAAATAATAGCCATTAGAAATTGAATATTATTTTTACCGACGGCTGTGTTAATTTTACTCACGGTTCATAAACTTTTATCGACGTTATAATTTAAACCGTTGAAAAATGTGTTTTTTTCCCTACGGTTTTGTAAAAGACGTCCGCATAAGCAAGAAAAAACCGTTGTTAAAGGTTACCGATAATAAAAGTTACCGTAGGCATAGGGATTTAATTTTGTAGTGTGCTTAGTTTGGTTCACCAATTTTAATCCTAGGACCCTTTAATTAGTTAGATAAAATCCGAACCTATTAGCTAAAGAGTTTCAAGTTCTAGCAGAATACTTATTTTATTTATTAATTTATCTTTTTTGATTGAATTCTATAGTGTTTTATAATACTATATATATATGTACGTATGCATTCGATATTATTTTATGCAATTATATATATATTTTTGTTACAATAAGATTGAATCCCAAATTACAGGAATGGAGAAATGGATGTGACCATTAAACTGTTTTCTTGAGAACTTGTATACAACTATATATATATAGCTTTTGGTTGAAAAAATTAATGGATTTTAGGTAATTATCTTTGTCAATCAATTGTCCATTGGAGATATGTTTTCTCATTTTCAAAATTTCCCCTTTTGCAGATTCCTAACTAGCACTCTAATACCATCAAAAGTGTTAATTTACTAATTCTTATTTGGTACCCTAGGATGGCACAAGAAATTTTGAATCAAATATCACTTTCAACCATCAGATAGATTTATGGGGAAGGGGCTATATATGCAAACATGGTGGGAAAAATAAGGGAAAAAGGACCTCAAAATTGTCCAAGCTAAAGAGAATGCCAAGTGCCAAAGAGAATTGGAGGGGAGGGATGGGAGGAGAGAGAACATAACCCTCAATTTAATTTGTGCTTGAGAGGTTTTCTTCTTTTTTTTTTTTTTTTTTTTTATTTTTTTTTAAAGGAGAGAGAAATGGAGAATTTCGGACAACATCCAATCCCCTCTAATGTCTTTGGAGAATCCCCTCTAATCTGTTATTCTCTTGTATGAGGTTTTGAAGAGAGATTACATTTTAATAAAAGTAAAAAAAAAAAAAATCAAATTTATATTTTCTCCCCCTTCATTAATATTTTGACCTTGAGACAAGAGAATGAATGCTTCCTATTCTTCCCTTATGAACATTTCTTTTGCCTCATCCAAACTCCATACATCAAATTGAGTTATTATTATTATTATTTTAAGTAGTTAAAAAATTATGAAAAGCTTTTAGACATTATTTACAAGTATTACAAACTACCTCTGGTAGTAGAGACGTTCGCTTAAAGCAATTCAGGTTCAACTCAAATTTAATATATTAAAATTTTTAAATACAGCTTTTATTATTTAGTAAATTGAATTTAAATATTAAATTTATATCTGATAATATATATAAATTAAGTGAAATACTCAGATTGGATTGAATTACAATCATAATAAATTATTTAACTAAATTACACGATATAAAATAATTTCTATCCTTATGAAATAAATAATTCAAAAATTCAAAAATTCAAAAATTCAAAAATTCAAAAATTTAAAAATTACAGCTCAATTTTCATGGGATGATAAATATCAAATGTGATTCACACCGGAGGCCAGGGTGTGCTGTGCCGGCACTTTCGGTGGAGAAAAGAAAATTGTTTCCGCAGAAAGAGAGAGAGAGACAAACACACAGGACGGCGTCTTCGAAAAGTCGGTGGAAAATCGGCACGTGTCGGTCGTCCCAACTCCACACATCATTGATTTCCTCTTCATCCAATGGGGTATCACCACTTGTCCACCCCACAAAAATATCAAAGGTGCCCTTTGTCTTTCAGCCTGGAATCACGTGAGGACACGTGTCGATCACTTGATTTGCCCACTGGATTTCATCGAAGTGAATCCAATCAATCCGATGGAAACAAGTCGGAAGTGTCAAACTTCAGACTCCCCCAAACACATTTGCAACACAAACTCTCTACTACCCATTGTTTGTCGTTGTCCAGACCCAAATCCCACGACTTGAAATAATGCAAAAAAGTGTCTCTCCAACCCCATTAGCAAAGATTTCTTCACGCCCCATCATTTTCTAGCCAGAAGTCTGGCCATCGTGACCACTAGATTTTGTAGGGGAATCATTTGAAATCATGAATTGGTTTGCTAGATTTTTTTTTTTTTTTTTTTTTTTTTATCGAATAGAATAATTCTTAACTGAATAAGTTTTTGATTAATTTTTAATTAGATATATATTTAAATTAATTAAAATATAATGATAATTTGATTAAAAATTAATTAATATATATTGATATAAATTGTCACATAAAATATAATCTATTTGTTTTATAATTCATTTGATCAAGATAACATTATTGTTTAAAGAATTTTTTTATTAATTCTAAATTCTACTTTAGTTGAAAGCAACATATAGTGGTTTGAACTCGGTTAGCTTCTTTTATGGAGTAAGTTCAAGTTCTATAATTTTATGAAAATCGTTATACCGTATCACACAATTTTCAATTTACAGGAGTTTTTAATAAATAATAAAAAAGGCACCATATTGTGATTAGTTAGCTCGTTTGAAGAAAATTATAAAAATAGTCCCCAAAAAGACAGTTTAGTGGTATAAATTTCTTTCCGAAACTGATGATTTCATATTTAAATTTTTGTACAAAAAAAAAAAGAATTGCAAAAATAGCTTAATAATAAAAATATGAGACCTTTGCCCTCACAAAATCAACGCGGAAATGACCTAAAAGACATTTTTTCTACACTAAAGTTTAATTTAGTAGCTCCAATTTCGTGTAGGTGGAGTTTTGTTTTGCTTTCTAAAAGTTGTAATGGAGAGATATTTTGTCAAATTTTGTCATTGTGGTCCATTGTGCTCCAAGTCTTGTGGAGTTTATACATTCGAAGGAATTTGCATTTTCTTGGTAAAAGCATTTTGAAGAGGCATAAAGTCTCTTTTGTCTCGGTCAAGTCCATAAATGGCAAGATACCACACGACTTGGTCTGTTCAAACTAATCTCAAAATTCTCTTTTTCCATTGCTCTGCCACGTCCCATTAATTTTTAGAAGTTTCCTTTGCATCAAAGAAAGTTAACTTCAAACTGATTGAGATGTCCTAAATGACTACATTGGAGAAAAATGCACGCAAGCAGTTGCATCCTATGAACCTTATAACGTGTCATTTTTTGATACTCATGTCAAGATGTAAAATTTTGATCGACCACGTGCCAAGTGAGTTAGATCTTCGCAGTCTCCAAACTTTAATACCTATAGAATTTGAATTCAAAATCTCTTAATATGATTTTCAGAGTCTTTATAAATTAAATTAGTTAATTTTTGTGTTATTTTAAGTGTTCAAAACAAAAATTATAATAAATAGAAGTTAGAGGAAAATAAGAAACCGAATTTGCCCTCAAAACTTTCATGTGTATAAACAAGAGAATAATGCTTGTTTCATTTTTATGGGGTTGTCTGATATAGATTTTGGTGTTTGTTACCAACTAACATATGGAAGTGCCCCACAATTGTTCCCCACAATCCTAGGCTTAGAACATGAAAAAATGGTGAGGAAAGACCAAGTAAAGATCACAAAAGAGGCACAAAAAAAAAGTTTAATATGGAATTGCTTTTCTTAATCTTTTTTTTTTTATGCGTGACCAACCTGTATTTTGTAACCAGGTTATTGGTCCCCGAGTAATCCGATACGAGTTAAATGTTAATTTATTAAAGGACAAACTCTCTCGACATGTATTTATTTATTTATTTTTTTCATTTTTAAGCTATGATTCGAATTTGAAAACTTGACTAAAGAAATCCAATGCTCTTGGTACTCGACCAACAATGCATTGGTGAATTTTTTTTCTTAATGCATAATTCATTAGGTAAAGATGAAATTTTATTGAACTGCAATCTCCAAAAGCATGATGAAGCTCAGCTAATTTGGCTTGTTGCTGAATTATAAGTCTAGATACTACCACATTTATGATTCAACCCTTAATAATTATAGTACCGAATTTTCGAGTGTATAAATAAGATTTAGTCCGAGATTTGTGGGTTATCAAATATGTAAAAAGGATTTATTATTGTACATTTGAATAATTATCGAGATTTTCATCTCTATAAAAGAGAAACGTTCAAAGCTCAAAAGATCATGAGGAAATTAACGATTACATGTTTCTAGTTTGAGCCTGATTGTTGTTGCATGATATTATATACCATACCATGCAAAGTGATTATGTACTTAGCCAAAGCAATCTTCAAAATAATAATGAATGATGCGCTTTGGTCACACCGCAATAGCACAATTCCTTTCTCCTCAGATTGACTTTCTACCTATGTTCATATCATTAATGGCCTTACTTTCCCCTTGAAGCAACATAAAGAGCTTTACAGCAATCAAAGCACTAAGGATTCTCCATAGTCTAAGGATTAATTATTTATATATCCAATTATGTTTCTACTAAACAATCTTATATTTCCTTTCACTCCTTTTAACTGTACTAAGGATAGTGTTTTGAAAGATAAGAATACGACGCACAAACAAAGGAGTTTAGATATGCATTTGACTAAGAAGCAAATATTGACAGATGCACTACTCTTCGGATAAAATCTAATATCTGTATTAAAAAATTATTGAGTTTATATAGTTTATGAGTTTGTTTCTCTATCATCTGTGATCCGTGAATTATTGTATATATTTTATATAAATTTATCAATACATATTCTTTTCTAAAAAATATTTTCAGTGTTATATAAATCAAAAGGTTTGATATCCTTTATAAGCTAGTAGAAGAAAAGTATTAAGTTGCCGATGAGTTGTCAGAGTTTCAACTCAAGTGACATCAATTCTTTTTTTTTTTTTTTTTGTAATAAGTTCGGATTCGAGTTTTACTATAAATAAAAAAAAAAGTATTAAGTTAGGATATAAATGATTAAAATATACCGCGAGATTGGTATTTAAGTACTTGATGGTTAAAATCTATTAAAATCAACAACTCGGTATAATTTAGGTAATTATAAAAATAAAATGGTGGGGTACCGAGTTAGGGTCAACGTTGGTGGTTGCCGTGGCAAATGGGGATTGGGTAAAAACCCTAAATTAAGACTAATATGATCTAAATGTCTTCTCTACTTTCAATTCATTAAAATACAAACTTCATTAGCTACATAATTTATTAAATAAAACAACATCCAAGCATATATTTTGGACTAATTAAGAAGCTTGAGGGACATGGATTGTGGTGAGGTTTCGCATTTCTATTGGTTGACTTTTTTTAAATTGGAGATGTCAGAGTCAACTCGAATTGGGTTGAGGAAGTGAGTGCTGGACCAATATCTCCACTTCTTTGTGGCCCATTTTAGTAATGTCTTAAATAAAAAAAATAAAATCCCACTCTCAAATTATTAGAATTTCAGTCGGGCTAATTACTAAAAATATTAAATTTCTTAATTAAATATCAAATTTAAAATTCAAAAAATAAAAAAAATTATGTTGAAAGAGCTCTTCATAATTAAATTTGATAATACTCGAATTAAATTAGACAGATTATAATTTTAAATATTAATCAGTTATAAAAAAAAAAAGAAAAAAAGAAATGTCAACTCAAATTGCGTTTGAGGAAGCAAGTGCTGGACCAACATCTCTACTTCTTAGCCCATTTTAGTAATGTCTTAAATAAAAATAAAATAAAATCCCACTCTCTAATTACTAGAATTTCTTTTATATACATAAATACGTAAAATAATAGTCCCCTATATTACAACCTTAAAATTGTGATTGCGCACTTTTCGGAGAATTCAAGGAATATGCTCAATTGGCTATAATGCAACATGGGAACTGTTGTCCGATGGATGATGCTCTACTACCTTAATTTCAGCGATAAAGTTAAGGAAATTGGAGTAATGATTATCTCGTACTAGAATTCTATGAAACAATATAATATGAATTGAAAATTAAATTAATAAAATGCAAATCTAAAGTAATAGAAAGTAGAAATTTTCAAACATTTTGTGTTGTTAACATTTTCTGTCAATATAGCATTGGTGTAAAAATATAAGAATATGCAATTTTGTAATTTTCTTTATAGTTATAAAACAAAAAGAAAATGAAAATTAATATCTAGTTGGTTCAACATTAATATCACTTGAATTTAAATTTTTTATATGATAAAAACAAATATAGTAGAGTTTTACTTTTTAAAATCGAATTAGATTTAGTTTAATTTAATATAATTATCAAATACTAAAAAGGGGGGAGAACATTAAACTAGGAAATAAAATAAGCAAGCATCCCACTCTTCAATGTTATTCCATTGCGAAGGAAAACTCGAGTTTAGATTATTTTGCAGAAGAGTTGGGCAATATGGTAGTAGCAAAAATTACAAATTTTCTTGAAAAATATTATATATTAAAATCAAATTAATTATTAAAATATATTAATAATTGATTTTATTTTGATAATATTTAGATTTTATATTTTTATATTTATACTAATAAGTTTTTTGTCACACCCCGATTCTCGGGTCAACCATGCAATAGCCATCGCGTTGTCTCGGTACACGGGCAGAACCTTCCCTTATACTGGGAATCCGCAAGGCTACAAATCAGCACATCAACTCATCCAATACACAAATCCATCAAAAATAGGAAAATCATATAACAATACACATGCAAATGACCCATATGGTCCATCCCTGTATACACGAGCATGCGTCAACACACAAATGGGACGGGGTTCCTGTACATGTATGCATGCAAAATTGGTCATCTTGACCGTTCCAGAATTCTCAGCACAATTAAAACATTTAAACAAAAGAACTCCCAAATCATACTCGTAGGATTTTATTAACACTCGCACGTAGAAACGAGCTACCGTTAGAAAAATACAAGCGGTATGAGATGTGCAGAACTTTATAAAATCAAAAGAAAGCAACGAATCCCAATATTTCAAATCAAATGTCCCATTTGAACAATAAGTTTAGCCAAAATAGAATTTAAAAGAAAGTAACAAGTTCCAAACAAACTTCCATTACAAATTAAGTAAGAATTTTATCAATACTTGCACCTATATATGAAACAAGTATTGATTTAATTCATACAAAAAATTATACAAGTCTTACATTCTATGGATTTCAAAATTAATCAAAATAACCTTATATCACTATCATGTCTACACAAAATAGCAAAAATCCTTCGCAAGTTTCGATTCCTGTACGGTCTCCTCACTAAATATCTTCTGTAAAATGTGAAAAGAGGGGTGAGTATTGGGAATACTCAGTGAGAGAAGTGCAATGATATGATCGTGTAATAAATGAGGGGTGAATATGAGAGAATCAAAATATATCTTGAACAATATTATATATATAACAAAACATTTTCAATAAATCCAGATAATTCACAAATTATGCATCCACATCAGATAATCTTTCATAAAATCACAAAGGTCCTGTTGAAATCACTTCCGTTTTGTGTTTGGCCGAACCAAGACGAAAACCCGCCAAGAAGTTTTCCATTTCAGTATTTCAAACACTACCCCCTTCCTTAACGTTGGCTCGGATCTCCCCGGGGTGCAATCCGGATAGTCCGATGTGGCAGAGAAGAGGTCGCGTATACCTCTCTAGCAATGAAACCCCAACCACGCCACTCCGTCGGGTCGCTCTGTGGAGGGAATGACTATAGCCATTACACTCGTGCACCATCATTTCACAATCATTCAATTTACAATCTGTGTATCATGTTTCATCAAATAAATTTCAAATTCATGCTACAAACATTTACAAATCCAATATCTAATGCAAATGGCACAGATTCATTTATAATTTCATAGTATGTATTTGTAATTCAAACTTCCATTTCAGATATCGCACAATCACAAATAATTTTATATCAAACGTGTACAAATCATTCAAAATTATTTTATAAAGAATTTCAAATCAATTTTTACTCATTTACTACACAATAATTCATCCACTCACCTTCTAGGGAGGGTATTCACTCCCCATTTCCATTAACTTTCTAAAATGACTCCTTTCAAGTCTCCAAAAGGTCCACCTAAACCAATAATTCACAATTTCAATTCAAACTCCAAGAAAAACTAATCTTATCAACCTAATAAATTTCTAATTTCATCTAACACGTTCCTTCCGTATTAATCGATCTAAATTCACATAGAAATTAGACTTAACCCTAGAAATCACATATCAAACTTAAAAAAAAAATGCATTCTCTTCAAATTTCATATATTTTCAGAACATATATAAGACATCTCATTATAAATTTAGCCTAAATCTGCACAGTTATTGCATACATAAAAAAAATTCCTCACCTAGGGTTTTACAGCTCGTAACCTTAATGTCCGTGCGTCTACAATTCAGTGTGGGCCTGTAGTACTTTTAGACTGACACAAAATTCAATAATTAGGCTTAAATTACCAAGAGAATTAAAACCCCTAACCTATTGATTAAAAATCGACCCTTACCTATGTAGTTGAAGAGTCGTGACCTAGGGTTCTCGAATACCTCTCGCCACTGCCAGCTTGGGGCTTCTGCGAAGGTTGCAGAAGGGTGGAGCTCACAGGGAGCAGCGTGTGCGAGCAAGCAAAGGAGAGAGTGACCGTCGCGCGCGAGCAGGAGAGAAATTGAGGCTGTCGTGTGCTCGCGGGAGGGAAGCAGTCGCACGTGAGCGAGAAAGGAGGAAAGCTGTCGCGCGTGAACGAGCAAGCAAGAAGAGAACTGTCGCACGCGCGGGAGAGAGACGGAGCAGAGCACAAAATCGAGAGAGGGAGAGAGATGATAGAGAGAGGTAGAGCGATGGAGAGAGAGATGGTGAGCGGTGAAGAGAAGGGGCAAAGGACGGTGGAGATGGTGGAGGTGGTGGTGGAGAGACGATGGGAGTGTGAGGGATTCAGGAGAGAGAGAGAAAATGAGATAGAGAGAGACGGGAGGAAGAGAGAGGGAAATTAGGGCTTTTTACCCTAATTTCACTCTTGGGGAGGGTGCAGCGTTTTGGTCCAAAACGCTGCATTTCCTTCCCTCTCTCTATTTTTTTAGGTATTACAATTCTTAACCCCTAAAAACAAATTTCGTCCCTGAAATTCTAATATACGATTATACATCAAAGAGTTGCGGTTGTTGCTTCCGCATCAATTCTTTGGTTTCCCAAGTCTGTTCTTCAACTTGATTATTTCTCCATAGCACTTTAACCATAGGAATCTGCTTACTCCTCAACTGCTTGATTTGCCTATCAATGATTTTCACCGGTTGTACCTTAAAACTCAAATTCTCATTCAATTCCACTGGAGGTGCTTCCAATGCGTGTGAGAGATCTGGTAAATACTTCTTCAACATGAAAACGTGAAAAACGTCATGGATCCTCTGCAACTCCAGCGGCAATTCTAGCCGGTATGCTACTTGTCCAATCCTTTCAAGAATTCTGAAGGGACCAATATAACGAGAATTTAGCTGAATTTAGCTTTCCTCTTTTCTGAAACAGATTACGCCATTCCAAGGAGATATCTTTAAAAACACCATATCTCTTTCTTCAAATTCCAAAGTTCTTCTTCTCTTGTCAGCATAGCTCTTTTGTCGATCTTGAGCCACCTTCATTCTTTCCCGAATCAGCTTCACTTTTTCTTTAGTGGCCTCGAGCATTTCTATGCTTTCAATCTTTCTCTCTCCAACTTCATCCCAACACAAGGGAGTACGATACTTCCTTCCATAAAGGGCTTCATATGGAGGCATCCCTATACTTGCTTAATAACTGTTGTTGTAGGCAAATTCAACCAACGGAAGGTGGCTATCCCAGCTACCTTGAAATTCCATAACACATGCCCTAAGCATGTCCTCCAATGTTTTGATGGTGCGCTCCGATTGTCCATCGGTTTGGGGATGAAAAGCAGTGCTGAATTTCAATTTAGTCCCTAAGGACTCTTGCAACTTTGGCCAGAATCTAGAAATGAATCGAGAATCACGGTCCAATATAATAAACACCGGTACTTCGTGAAACCTTACGATCTCATCGATATACAACTTTGCCAATCTTTCCAAAGAATAGGTATTTTGAATCGGCAAGAAGTGAGCCGATTTGGTGAGACGGTCTACAATCACCCACATGGCATCGTGACGGCTCGGAGTACGTAGCAATCCTACTACGAAATCCATAGTGATATATTCCCATTTCCATTCGGGAATTGGTAGTGGTTGAAGTGTTCTTACCGGTTTCTGATGTTCAGTCTTGATCTGTTGGCATACAAGGCATCTCGTCACAAATTCAGCTATCTTTCTCTTCATCCCAGACCACCAATGTGATTCTTTGATGGTTCGGTACATTTTGGTACTCCCCGGATGCATAGCATAGGCCGAGGAATGTGTCTCTTCGAGTATAGCCTTCCGGAGATCTTTATTTTTTGAAATACATGTGTGTTTCCCATACATTATAATTCCATCATCCTGAATCTGGAATTCACCACCTTCTCCTTTTTGAATTTTCTCAACAATGTCCTTCAACATCATTTGTAGCCTGAAACTCCTGAATGCAATCCAACAATGTAGGTCTGACCACAAACTTGACTAATAACGCACCTTGATCATCTTTAGTCAACTCAACTCCAAGTGCTCGGAGTCCAAC
Source organism: Dillenia suffruticosa (assembly GCA_033439265.1). Taxonomy (NCBI): domain Eukaryota; kingdom Viridiplantae; phylum Streptophyta; class Magnoliopsida; order Dilleniales; family Dilleniaceae; genus Dillenia; species Dillenia suffruticosa. Next base: position 18,587,088 of record JAVTVX010000030.1, read on the forward strand.
TAAACAAGAGAGATAAGAACTCCCTTGGGATGCCGTAGATGAGAATTTGTGGCTTAAAGTATCAGCTACGACATTCGCCTTCCCGGGGTGGTAGTGAATTACTAAGTCATAATTCTTGATCAGCTCCAACCACCTTCTTTGTCTCAAATTGAGCTCCTTCTGAGTGAGTAAGTATTTGAGACTCTTGTGATCGGTAAAGACCTTGCAAGTAACCCCATACAGATAATGCCGTCAAATCTTTAAAGCAAACACAATGGCAGCTAGCTCTAAATCATGAGTAGGATAGTTCATTTCATACTTCTTTAGTTGGCGAGAAGCGTAAGCAATCACCTTATCACCTTGCATCAGCACGCACCCTAATCCTTGCTTATTGGCATCACTGTACACTACATAATCACCACCGCCACTAGTAGGGAGAGCAAGGATAGGAGCAGAGGTCAACCTTTGCTTAATCTCTTGAAAACTATCCTCACACTTTTCACCTCATTCGAACTTGACTCCCTTTCGAGTCAAACTTGTCATCGGAGCTACTATTTTCGAGAAACCTTCTACGAATCTTCGATAATACCCTGTTAATCCAAGAAAACTTCGCACCTCAGTGACATTTTTTGGCTGCTCCCACTTTAGAATGACTTCCACATTCTTTGGATCCATAAAAATCCCATCACTAGAAACCACATGTCCCAAAAATCTAATCTCTCTTAGCCAAAACTCGCATTTTGAGAACTTGGCATACAACTCTTTCTTCTTAAGAGTTTGCAAAATGATTCGGAGATATTTGGAATGCTCTTCATCACTTTTAGAATACACCAAAATGTTGTCGATGAAGACTATGACAAATTTATCAAGATAGGGTGGAACACTCGATTCATGAAACCTATGAAGGCCGTAGGAGCATTCGTCAATCCAAAGGGTATTACTAGGAATTCGTAGTGTCCATACCGCGTTCTAAACACGGTCTTATGAACATTACCACCCTTGATTTTCAACTGATGATAACCAGATCTCAAGTCGATCTTTGAAAAGACACTTGCATCTTGAAGTTGATCAAACAGATCATCAATTCTCGGAAGAGGATACTTATTCTTTATCGTTGCCTTGTTGAGCTATCGGTAGTCAATACATAATCGGAGGGTTCCGTCATTTTTCTTTACAAACAAGACCGGAGCACCCCAAGGCGAAGTGCTCGGCCGGATAAACCCTTTCTCCAACAACTCTTGGAGCTGAACCTTCAGCTCTTTCAACTCTGCGAGTGTCATTCAATACGGGGAAATATAAATTGGTGCGGTACCGAGAATTAGATCTATGGTGAAATTGAACTCCCGGTTTGGTGGCAACCCAGGCAACTCTTCCGGAAAAACGTTCGAAAACTTATTTACCACAGGAACATCGTGCAGACTAGAACTTCCCACCGTGGTATCAACAATGCGTGCCAAATAAGGTTCATATCCCTTATACACTAGTCTCCGTGCTTCGAGAGCTGAAATTATACAACTCGGCAACACTCGCCATTCTCCAGTGAATACAAGCAAGGGATGTTCTGGCCTTCGGAATTCCACTTCCTTAGTGAAGCAATTCATGGAAGCCCGGTGAAGAGACAGCCAATCCATACCTAGAATGGTGTCAAAATCTTTAATTTCTAACGGAATCAAATCCGCCTCGAGAGTTATTTCTCCAATTTTCACCTCATAAGACTTATACACTGTATCCCTGATTAAGAGTTCTCCAAAAGGTGTGATAACCAATAATTCTTCAACAAGTGGAACTAAAGACTTATCAGAATGCCTGGCAACCCCGAACTCACAAAGGAATGATTAGACCTGGTATCTATGAGCACATGTGCATCAACATAAAAAATTTTCATTGTACCTATAATTATAAACCATAAACAAAATCATATCATCCACATTCTTTAAGCCATGATCACAACTATCAAATTATAACCATAAACCATTTGTCATATTTTCAATTTCAAAACTTAAAATTTAATAGAGATTTACCTGTGACTACATCAGGATTAACTTGGGCCTCTTCATTTGTCATGGCATAGATTCGAGTCTGAGTTCTAGGTTGAGGGCGTTGTGTGGGGACAGCTACAGTATTACTTCCCATGCCCGTCCTTGGTGTATTGCTAGTGGAAGGTGTAGGAGCAATCATCGGATCTCTTCTAGAACCACTCAAGGGACCTCTAACTTGTTAGCTTCCTCGCCCTTATACATTTAACTCTAGACAAGAGTGCCGAATGTGACCCTCCTTACCACAATGGTAACATCTTCTGGGTTCCCTATATGGACCCAGATGTCGTCCCTTGCAATTTGGGCAAGTTTATCCTCTGCCACCCATGGACCCTACTCCTATACCAACGGTTATGCTGGGAGCACTAGGCCTAAAAGTAGATTGCCTCGGAGGAAAACCAACCGATCCCGAAAAGGATCTACTGCTATAAGAATAAGAGCCCATTCCTCGACTTCTTTTAAAACCTTGACTCGGACTGGAGCCACTAGGTCTCTTCCCTTTCCCATGATACTCTCTAACCTTGTTTCTCTCCATCACCATTTTCTCGACCCTCAAGGCTAAGTCTAGAATGTCTTGGAAAGTATGCCCCTTGGTGATGGGCATTTTCTCTCTGATATTCAAATTCAGTTCTGACTCGAACTTTGAACTTAGAGACTCCTTGGAGTTCACAAACTCCGGAACATAATTGGCAAACTCTCTCAGTTCTGTCTCGTACTCAGATACTGTCTTATTTTCTTGACCTAATTTGAAAAAATCCTCTCTTTTTTGATCCCGATAGAATCGAGTGTCGTATTTCTCCTCGAAGGCCCTAAGGCCCTAAGAAATTCTGTCCAATTAGGAGGAACAGTAGCCCTTCCCTTCACATTCTCCCACCATGTCCTTGCACCTTTATCCAATAGTTTCACCGTCACCCATAATTTCACCTCATCGCTTAGTCTCATATCAGAGATGGTCTCTTGGATTCGGCCAATCCATTCCTTGGCCACTGAAGTATCAGAAGTACCCGCAAATGTCTCACATCCTAATTGACTTGCCTCCTTTATCAGCTTAGATAACTCCACTGTAGGGCGATCGGTTGTTGTGACAACCAGAGGAGGAGGCGCTAATGGGGTACTAGGAGTAGCAACTGGCACTGAAGGAGTGGTTGGTGAAGGAGCTGAAGTCGCATGTGGAGCTTGGTACTGTACTCTGAAAGTACTCCACCACTTTATTACTTGCTGAAGAGTAGCAATAGGAGGAGCTGAAATCCCGGTAGGAGGAGCCGGGTGTGTAGGCATGGAAGGAGGAAGACCATGCGAGAACGACTCATCCTCGTGCTCCGGTGGAGGAATCTCGTTCACATTCTTCATTCTCCTTCGTGGAGGCATAATGATCTACACAGCAAGAAGTTACAATTAAGCAAAAGGGTTAAGCGAAGGTTAATACTTAACTCTTTAAAAAGAATGTTTCTAATTTCCTAATAAATCCATGGAAGATTTTGTATATTCTCCGAAAACTTTTTCGAAAACCAAACATTTCAAGGTTTTTAGAAAACTTTTGTGACATTTGGAAATATTTAAAATTATATCCAAAACCATCAAATTTTTAAAATCATGAAACTTGGCTCGGATACCAATAAAGCTGTCACGTCCCGATTCTCGGATCGATCACGCAATAGTCGCCGCATTGTCTCGGTACACGGGCAGAACCTCCCCTTATACCGAGACTCCGCAAGGCTACAAATCAACACATCAACTTATTCAATACACAAATCTATTATAAATAGGAAAATCATATAACAATACACATGCAAAGGACCCATCCGGTCCATCCCTGTACACACGAGCATGCGTCGACACACAAATGGGGCGGAGGTTCCTGTACATGCATGCATGCAAAATTGGCCATCCCGACCGTTCTAAAATTCTCAGCACAATTAAAACATTTAAACAAAAGAACTCTCAAATCATACTCGTAAGATTTTACTAACACTCGCACGCAGAAACGATATAGCATTAGAAAAATACAAGCGGTATGAGATGTGCAGAATTTCATAAAATCAAAAAAAGCAACGAATCCCAATATTTCAAATCAAATGTCCCCTTTGAACAATAAGTTTAGCCAAAATAGAATTTAAAAGAAAGTAACAAGTCTCAAACAAAGTTCCATTACAAACTAAGTAAGAATTCCATCAATACTTGCTCCTATATATGAAACAAGTATTGATTTAATCCATACAAAAAATTATACAAGTCTTCCCTTCCATGGATTTCAAAATTAATCAAAATAACTTTGTATCACTATCATACCTATACAAAATAGCAAAAATCCTTCGCAAGCTTCGATTCCCGTGCGGTCTCCTCACTAAGTATCCTCTGTAAAATGTGAAAAGAGGGGTGAGTATTGGGAATATTCAGTGAGAGGAGTGCAATGATATGATCGTGTAATAAATAAGATGTGAATGTGGGAGAGTCAAAGTATATCTTGAACAATATTGTATATATAATAAAACATTTTCAATAAATCCAGGTAATTCACAAATTATGCATCCACATCAGATAATCTTTCATAAAATGACAAGGGTGCCGTCGAAATCACTTCCGTCCTGTGTTTGGCCGAACCAAGACGGAAACCCGCCATTTTCCATTTTAGTATTTCAAACACTACCCCCTTCCTTGGCATTGGCTCGGACCTCCCCAGGATGCAATCCGGATAGTTCGACGTGGCAGAGAAGAGACCGCATATACCTCTTTTGTAATGAAACCCCAACCACGCTACCCCATCGGGTCGCTCCGTAGAGGGAATGACTATAGCCATTACACTCGTGCACCATCATTTCACAATCATTCAATTTACAATCAGTGTGTCATGTTTCATCAAATAAATTTCAAATTCATGCTACAAGTATTTACAAATCCAATATCTAATGCAAATGGCACAGATTCATTTATAATTTCATAGGATACATTTGTAATTCAAACTTCTATTTCAGACATCCCACAATCACAAATAATTTCATATCAAACGTGTACAAATCATTCGAAATCATTTTACAAAGAATTTCAAATCAATTTTTACTCATTTACTACACAATTAATCATCCACTCACCTTTTAGGGAGGGTATTCACTCCCCATTTCCATTATCTTTCTAAAATGACTCATTTCAAGTCGTCAAAAGGTCTACCTAGACCAATAATTCACAATTTCAATTCAAACTCCAAGGAAAACTAATCTCATCAACCTAATAAGTTTCTAATTTCATCTAACACGTTCATTCCGTATTAATCGATCTAAATTCACGTAGAAGTTAGACTTAACCCTAGAAATCACATATCAAACTTAAAAAAAAAGGCATTCTCTTCAAATTCCATATATTTTCAGAACATATATAAGACATCTCATTCTAAATTTAGCCTAAATCCACTCAGTTATTGCATACATAAAAAAATTCCTCACCTAGGGTTTTCGCAGCTCGTAACCCTAATGTCCGTGCGTCTACAATTCAGTGTGGGCCTGCAGCACTTTTAGACTGACACAAAATTCAATAATTGGGTTTAAATTACCAAGAGAATCAAAATCCCTAACCTATTGATAAAAAATCGACCCTTACCTATGCAGTGGAAGAGTCGTGGCCTAGGGTTCTCGGATACCTCTCACCACTACCAGATTGGGGCTTCTACGAAGGTTGTAGAAGGGTGGAGCTCACAGGGAGCAACGCGCACGAGCAAGCAAAGGAGAGAGTGACCGTCGCGTGCTCGCGGGAGGGAAGCTGTCGAGCCCGAGCGAGCAAGGAGGAAAGCTGTCGCGCCCGAGCGAGCAAGCAAGGAGAGAACTGTCACGCGTGTGGGAGAGAGACGGAGCAGAGCACAAAATCGAGAGAGGGAGAGAGATGATAGAGAGAGACAGAGCGATGGAGAGAGAGACGGTGAACGGTGGAGAGAAGGGGCAAAGGACGGCAGAGATGGTGGAGGTGGTGGCGGAGAGGCGACGGGAGTGAGAGGGATTCGGGAGAGAGAGAAAAAATGAGATAGAGAGAGACGGGAGGAAGAGAGAGGGAAATTAGGGCTTTTTGCCGTAATTTCACTCTTGGGGAGGGTGCAGCGTTTTGGTCCAAAACGTTACATATCCTTCCCCCTCTCTATTTTTTTTTAGGTATTACATTTTTTATATAAATTTAATCTATTATAATATTTTATTTAAACAATTGATCCTTCAAAACCATCTCACGTGTCACAGGAAATTTCCACAAGAGCCATTCAAAACCTTTGGAAGGTTGTGTACGGGTTAGCTTCTTTTAGGTTCAAGTTCTAATGATTTTTTACTCTGTGATGATAAGGCTCTTGATGAAACAAAAATATCTACATCTGTAGATAAAATTGATTTTTTTCACACTCAGAGAGATTTGTGTGATTGTTTTTTAACATCTAGATTTTTTTTAATCAACTGATATTTCAATTAATCCGATTTAAATGTTATCAGATCCAATTTAAAAAAAAAATTTCTAACATTATTTTTTTTTATTCCCATATTTTTGTTCACTAGACTGACTATCCATCGGTATTTTTTACAACCAGATATCCTTGAGCGTTGGTTACAATGAGATTCAAATCTCGGATCACCCGATAAGGATGTGACTATTTGGCTATACTCTTGGAAATTTGTGCATATGTGCAAATACAAAAGAGTTGAATTCGAGTTCTGGAAACGATAAAAAATGATTTAGAAAAACCAATCCTTAAAATAGACCTCATGATACTCGAATCGGATTAATTGAATAAACTCTAAATACCGACGGTGAAAAAAAAAATACAAGAGGGTTAACCTGTAAAATGTCCCCCGGCCATTAGAGGGCCACGGGCCTAATAAGTTGGCCCAATTTAGGCCTCAGCTTTTAAAAGGTTGGGCTTGGTGGTTGTATAAGCCCATGATATCTAGGGATAATTAACAATATGTCCATGAATGAAATGGGGTAAAAACAACCGAAACTCTAGTCCCAGACAATATAACTCACTAAAATTCTGTACATTGGAGAAGGTTAAAAAAACCGGAAATCTAATCACCATAAATTTTAACTTACAAGCCTCACTTGATATTCCAAGTTCTATTCTGATTTTGCATATATGCTTTCTTAAGAGCCATAAATTTAGCCTGTAACTCATCATAGTCTGGTAACTTGGGATGAACATGACTAGAAGTGGACGACTTGCTACTCGAGTGACTATGCAATTGAGATTGGGATGAACTCGACCTCGGGTAATCAACGATCCCACACTCTTCAGGTTGTTGTGCATCATTTTGATGCCTTCTTGTTTTTTGTTTTTGCTGAATAAATGTCTTTTTTCTCATCCCCATTTGATCATCTTCATCATCATCATCACCATTGCTAGTGCAATCATAACAAGGATGTTCCAAGCTGCATTGAATCGGTCGTTGTGATCTCACCAAATCAATCTTCTTCTGCCACTTTCTGTGGAATTTCGAGTTATAGAAACCCAAGCATTCAATTCCCATGGCGTTTTGACAATAGAGCGGTGTTGCTCTCTTCCCCACCCTCTCTGTCGATGTCTTCCCTATCTTTCTTGTGCTCACTGAACATAATTTCTCCTTCTTAGGGAGGATCGAAGATTGGAATATGAATATTCTCTGATCCTGACTGATTCCATCTTTTGTTATTGGAGATTGAATCTCCATAACATCATCAAGATAAACTATCTTTTCCTCCATGAATTGGTAGGAAAACTCAGAAGATGAGGATGTAACCATTTCCTCACTCTCTTTTCTACGTCTTAATATAGTAAGCCTTTTTGTAGAATCCAGTCTCACAATGTGATCTTCTTTGCTAGAATTAATTGAGTGCGAACATGGACGGTCCGAATGCATGGAAATACTGAATGATTCACTTAGAAGTTCCTTACTGTTTGGCATTGAAACATTGAAGTTGTCAGCAGATGATCCTTGTGCCTGAGATTGTTTTGTGCTTGCACAGTCTATGTGAATATCTCTATCAAGTGCTTCCTCATCGCTACTTTTTGGCACCTACATTGCATGAGGGAAAGTGTAAGAATTGTAAATGAAAAGCTACGATACTTTACTTTAAATAATTCATTTAATGAACCTGATTTTGTAGCATTTCGGACATCCTCCTCCACTTGATTGCCAAAGGCTGAAACTGCAGCCTGCAATCCTTTGCTATTTCTTCAATCAAATTCTGCTTTACTTCATCCGAAATGGAGATCATAGAGAGTTTCTCTTTTATCTGTTTTCAGTAAATCACATTGTCAAGATTAAGGGGTGTCGAAAACTAACAAATCAAAGGACCAAAACAACTCTGATTTCCTCAGGGATTAAGGTGGCACCTCCAAATTGGTCATATATATATATATATATATATATATATATTTATTCTCACTTTTTTATACAATAATGTCCACAATATACTTTCATCACCTGGCAATTGACATGGTTTCCTGGATACAATTTTAAGTTGTCCAATACAAAATTTTGACCATAGCGCTTGCTGAAAAGCTTTCGAAGTGTCAGCAACTCAGGAATCTCGCCAAACCAGGCGGAGGCATAAATAAGACTTGAAATTGCTTCATTTATATCATCAGGACAATCCCTGAAAAGTCAGAATGGGAACACAATAGGACCATTTTATTTCAGAAAACAAAGTTGAATGCAGAAATAAGGGAAAATCATATACTATGTGTAGCTGTAATAAATGAAAAGGGTTAATGTTGTTGGTCCATACTTGTGTCTGCGGATATATTGAAGGCGTTTGATGATAGATTCTGAGAAATGATCCAATAGATCATACACTACTACAATGCTTTCATCCCTATACAGCTCCTCAACCTGAACAATAGAATTTTTTTTGGAAAAAGAAACTTAGTCACGTGAGATAAAATGCAACAATATCACAAGATTTTCCAGATTGAGCAGTTCTCCTATTAAATCCTACATTGGTATCCCTTGGATTTCTTGTGATGGACCTGAATGCTAGTGGCTGCATTTCTAGATTTTTACCTTTTGATGCCTTTTTCTGGTAACTCCAGGAATATGGGGTCTCCTACCCTCACCACCGATGAACACAAGAGACCCTAGTGCCACTTAGCTAAATGGATTGCGGTTGCATTCTAATGTTTCTGCTAATGAAGTGGTAAGCTCTATGCTTCCACAAGTCTCTATTAAGTCACTATTAGCTAAGGTTAGATCCCATTAGTCATAATACTCTTCATTAACCATAACAATCGCTCAGTGAGAGAGAGAGAGAGAGAGAGGGAGAGGGGGGGGGGAGAGAGAGTGAGGTATAGCTATGAATGTGAAACAATAAAATTGAGAAAAAAAAAAAGAAACAGAGAAATAACAGAGGAAGTCTTCAATTGGAGTGTTTGGTTAAAAGCATACCCTGTTAAATGCATGTTGTACGTAGCCATGTATGAGTAGCTGAGCTATGGAGTTGCGTAAGTGCTTCAGTATCGAAGTTCTCTTGTTCCTCAGTAGCTTAAGTCGACATCGTACTCGTCGAATCAGTTTCTTACTACAAAACACCCAGAAAAGCAGAAGCAAAACGGAGTCCTTCATCAGTCCAAACACTTCCAATGTAAATACAACAAAAAGGTGAAATCCCAAATTTACAACTACATTACCACTTCGATGCTTTAGACCATCCAAAAATAATTTCCAGCATGTCGAATCAAGAGCAACAAATTCAAAAAAAAAAAAAAAAAGGAATTTTGAAGCTAAAGCTGGTCTTGGTGAAGGTTGAAATGACGTACATTTTGAGAAATTGGGAATGTAGAAGACAACGAAGACATTGTCTTGAACTCCATTAAAATGGGTTTTAGTCTTAGCTGTAGAATAATGAAAAAAATAAATATAAACATGAGGAAAAATAAATGCGTCATAAATGAAGAACAATGGGAGTTGGGTTAATTTGAGAGCAAAGGAAGTAATCTAAAAGCAGAGGGAGTTGGTTTGGGGGGAAAGGGAGGGAGGGGAGAGAGAGAGAGAGAGAGAGAGAGACGGTTGGGGATGGAAAAACTGCTCCACTTCGTGTGTGGAATGGGACACATTTAAGGACGGAGTTAAAGAACATGGGAGTGAGAAGTTTATGGTTCTACTGCAAATCGCATCTTCATCTTCCGAATGTTCTGCCATGTTTAGTCTTTAGGTTCATATGCCATTCACGTGATCTTGATTAAGTTCATTAATCTTTTCACTACTATCTCTTCCATTTTCTTCCCTCTTTGTTGTTGGTGTGCAAATTTTCTTTCTTTAGGTCCATAACCTCTTTTCTAGACTCCCACGCTAACTGCATTGCTCGGGTCAATTAATATTAAGTTCATTAATCTTTTCACATTCATGTTTAGCCTTTTCTTTAGGTCCACTCTGGCACTTGAATTTGATGCCGTCCCAACTCTACAATAAACCAAATTACAGGCCAAGCAGAGCCAAAATTCCTGGTCACGGTCAATGGCGTTGGTGATCAAATCTCTCTCTCACTCTCTCTCTCTCTCTCTCTCTCTCGGTCTGGTAGAAGCTAGACGTGCATCATTCTAGAGAAGTGAAATGGAATCACTGGGATTATATTTTACATGTTTCAATATTTTCTTAATATTAATTCAAAAGATCTTTTTATTAATTCAAAATTATTTAAATTTACAAAATTTTAACTTTTTAGAGTAGGATTTAATTCATTTAATTTCTGACATATTTAATATATACAGCATCACTCGAGCTAATATAATTAAGAGAATTGGTTTAAATAACTTCAAATTTTATGTGCAAAAAAAAAAAAAATGTAAATTTAAGTTTCACCTTTTCATTATTAAAAAAAAAAAGTGGAGTCAATGTGGTTTGGCACAATCAAAGACAAAGGCATTACTTGGTTATGATCACTACCCGAAAGTGAGACGTGGGAAAATTTGATGATGTCAAAGTCGCAGGGTTGTCTCGCAGCATAATTTTTTGTTTTCTTGTTGTATCGGACATGAACACTACAAGGGTAAGCCAGTTAAGTCACCAGAACCATCAATTTCTTGTCTCACCCCATTATTCCCTATGCTATGTTGTTGTTCCGTTGTTTGTTGTTTTGCTTGTGAGAGCTTTTCCCTTTGTTTTCGTCTAGCCCCTTTGCTCTTTCATGATACAAGTACTGCCCAAAAGTCAAAATGCGTAAAGTAAGAACAATCTGTATATTACTAGTGAAATTTATGTATAACATGTGCTATTGAGACTTAACATTGCATTTAGGATTGTTCCACAGCCCCATGGCGAACAACCTTTGAATCTTCCGAGATGAAATGGTAGAACAACTGGAAGCTTATAGATAATGATTCAAAAACCATCGACCCTTTGGGTAAGGGAATGTGTAATCATAAATGAAACATAAGAAGGTGCATGGATTGAAGTATGTGTAGAATTTTAGTTAAAAGAAAAGTCTCTTCTTTGACAGATGTAGAGAAAGATATTCCCTTTTAAGTCTAGAAAACGAGAAAAAATTGTAAATCCAATCCGGCGGTGACAAATTAACGAGAGAAAGCTTAGAGTTTAGAGATACCAAATGCGAGAGAAAGCTTTTATGACAATTGATAGCCTAAATATGATATGCTTTGGGTTCCATCTGAGTTCAAGTGCAGAAATTTTGTATAAATTAGCCATGCTTGAATTGAAATGAGAGAGAAGTATGCCAGTTTAATCATATCTTAGAATCTGGATACATACATACACACACATGGAAATAAGGATTATATATATTATGAGTGCGGTGGTGCTTTGGAGGCAATTTTAGAACATTAAGGGCAAAATATATAAGATGATCGATTGGTTTCAAGACGTGCTAATGGAATTTTAAACAAAATTAAAGTGAAGCATGATCCAACAAAAAATGCATTTATAAGGAATTCATTTGTTCAGCTCACTAATTTTAGGTAAAGATTTTGCTGAGCCTTTGTTATTACAGAATGACATCTTTAATACAGCCAGAAATAGGTCTAGTCCTTTGATATATATATATATATATATATATTTTCCTTTTTTGTATCCAACCCCCACTCCCACCTCAAAACTGAGGCCATCAAACTTGGAGCATCCAGTTCATGCAGGTGACGACTGTATATAGATGCTGGCAGCCAGGAGTGGCGGGAGGAGCTTCGATCCTTCAAATTTGGCTATTGGTTATGATATCTAATTTATGCCCATTTAGTAATAACTCTGTTAGCAAAATGTCAAGTAATTATGATTTGAATGTGAACTGAGTGATTGTTAGCAGTAAACAAGATGCGTCACCAAAAAATACAGTGTCATTTTTATTGGTTTAATCCATGCAGTGGAGCTCAGTCAAAGCTCATGGATGATCTGACTTCTTGTGTTGATTGATGAATCGACTGTAAGAAGTTTTTGCCTCACTTTGTGGATATTTCTCAATTAGTTGAATTTAGCCTGAGAATAAATTTTTGCTCACTATCCTAAGCATCTTGTTACATGTCATATTTCTCTGTACGCTGCAGACCATGAGATTATAATGGTGTCTGGTGACCAATATCACAGTTTGCTTGCCTCTGGTGCCAGCAACCTTGTACAATTAGCGGGATGGTTGCTCTAGCGCAACTTTGAATAACCAGGAAACAATAGTAGAACTGCCTTTTCTAAGTCGCGTGATTACATTTAAGAACAATTTTACACAATAGCCAGTCTGGCCTGAGATACTCATAATAGTTCTTTACATAGGAAAATGGTACACTACATTCTGCGAGTGTGAACTCATGCAGACAGAAGTGGTAACTACGATGCACTTTGCTACCGTGACCTGATTTTATCAGTTCTGTAATATTCTATAATTGCTTCAATGTGTATGGATATGATAGTTATTCTTAATAATGTGTGCAATGCTAAATTCACTTGAGGATCGTTCTCCATTTCTTGGGCTAATTTCATCCTCTCCTCCTAATAGTTTTCATTATTAAAATCCTAAATTTTGCACTGTGTCCAACCAGGTTCAAAATGATGGTCTGGAGCACATTATACAGTAGTACAGAAAAAGAAAAGACGGGAGAAAAATCATGATCAACTTAATTGGTGCTAATGCAGAGGTGCTTGTACCTTGAATCCACGGTTTTTACAATGAAGAGAGAATGGTGCCTCATCACAGTATATTACAGCCATGGTTCTACCGTTTTTCCTGTCCGATTGAATTTTTATTCGGGAGAAGATGATGAAGCCATTTATTGGCTTACTTATGCCATATCAGACCCATGTCAGGCTCCAGATTACATGATTCTGATCTATATACAACTTTTGTACCAAGAAGACACGGTTCAGAGTTTTGTTGGTGAATGTTTTGCGTATCCTAAATTAAACATGGTGCAACAAAAGAAACAGCAAGAGCAGAGCAAATTTAGCTAAGTAGGCAACATGGAGCTGATACCGCACCTCATCAGGTTGATGCAACCTTTCGCAAGGCTATACGCAATGCTTGAGACTGCACATGGCGAATGGCCGCAAGATGCACACAAGAAGAAATGATAGAGGTTCACATGGACAAATGTGTTCAATCTCATGACAAGCAAAAAGACACCAATGAAGAGACGCCTTCTTTGCATGAGGGAAAGCAATTGCCTAAGGCGTTGCTCGAGAGTGCACCAAGCAGCGCCCAAGCAATGGCACATGGCGCCCAAGCACCCTTGTGTCAAAGGACATGACCCTTCACCCAAAGGTCGCAACCTTTCATGCCAGATCAAGCAATCATCAAGCAAAGGTCTCTATGGAAGAAGAGAAAGCAATTGCACATGTCAAAGAGTGAGCAAGAAGGCCACCGCTCGAAAGCACACCATGCATGGAGACACCAATATATGAACAGCCTACACATGAGTATGCATCATGGCACGAGCAACCTGCTCACAAGTACATGCCATAGACATGCAGAGTAATGCCACAGCACGAAAAAACACTTAGCAACACATGCCAAGAGGCACCATTGCACAAGGAGATGCAAGCAATAATGTCCCAACATGAACCATTGCCCGAAGGACACAATACAATGCACCACAATGGCAAGGCACACAATGTGCAAGCACCTGAGACCAAGGAGCCACGCACCAATGCACCAGCAAGTGAAGAGACACAAAGAGGAGCACCATTGCTCGGTGAACCAGGGCCGGTGCTCAAGGAAAAGGAGCCATGGCTCGAGGCATGCACCGGTGCATGAGCAGTGTGCACCTGTGCACATGCCATGAGTCACCCTAGGCAATAATTGTTTTTATGAAACAATTATTGTAACACCAAGCTAAAAAAAAAAAAAAAAAAAAAAAAAAAAAAAAATCCCAAATTTGATTTAGGGCTAAAGCCCCAAATTCCCTTCTCTCTCTCTCTCTCTCTCTCTCTCTCCCCCGACCTTTCCTCTTCCCGCAGCTCTCCTTTGGCTGCTGCCCCGCGCCTTCCACCGCCACCGCCGTCGCCGCCGGCATCTTCTCCTTCACCTTCTTCTCCTTCTTCTTCTTCTTCTTCTTCTCCTCCTTCTTCCCTCGCAGTTTCTCTCTCTACCTCACTCCGTCTTCTCTCCCTCTCGCGATCTCCCACGATCGCCCCTTTCCGCCTCGCCGCACACCACCGCGAGCCACGATCGAGCACCACCGCACGCCGCGAGCATCCGTGAGCAGGACTGAGTCCGCAAGCGCGAGCCCAAGCCGCGAGCGCGAGCCAGGCCCCGAGCAGGACCCAGCCCGCAGCGCGAGCCCAGGCCGCGAGCAGGACCCAGCCGTAGCGCGTGCCCAGGCCGCGAGGAGGACTGAGTCCGTGAGCGCAAGCCCAGGCCGCGAGCGCAAGCCCAGGCAGCGAGCGAGAGCCCAGGCCGCGAGCGCGCGAGCCAGCGTGCATGGGCGCGCGGCCCAGCGTGCACGGGCGCGCGGCCCAGCGCACGAGTGGGCACGGGCGCGCGGCCCAGAGCGCAGCAGCGCACGGGCGCGCGGCCCAGCCCGCAGCAGCGCATGAGCGCGCGCGAGCTGGCGCACGAGCATGCACCAGCACGGCGCACCAGCGCACGGGAGAGCACCAGCCCGCGAGCCACTGTCGGCCCGCAGGCCCATCAGCAGCAAGCCCACAGGCCCACCAGTCCCATAGGCCTGTCAGCCGCAGACCCATCACCTACAGACCCGCCAGCCCGCAGGCCCATCAGCCAGAGGCCCGTTGGCCCGCTAGCCCATCAGCCCACTGGCCCACAAACTAGCGAGCCCGCTAGCTGTAGCCCACGAGCCCTTGACAGCCCGTGAGCCCGTGACAGCCCACGAACCTCCACGTAGGTAAATGACTTAGGGTTTTGCTTCGGATCTATGTGTTTAGATCTAACAAATAAATCTTGTTTTGATAGGAAACCCTACAGACTTTGGAGTGACCGAAGCGACTTTCGGACGAGACTCGGCGTTTCGAGAAAACCCTAGGTGAGGAGATTTCGGCTCTAACTGATACTTTGGATGAATCTAGGATTGAATCTAAGATGAAATGTTCTGTATATGTTTAGAGTATAAGTGGAATGTGAATAGAATACAAATTATGAGATGATTATTGTGACTTTGAAAGTTAAGTATAGAATGTGATACGAATTAAATGATCTGATACGAAAGAAGCGTATTATAGAATTACAAAATTATGTCGAGTGAATTCGAATAGTTTCTTTAGAGTTAAACTTTGGAATATGCATAAAAGTATCTGGATTGTAGGGTTGGATTGAAATGAGCAGTAAAGTGGAAGATATTGTACATTTTATGTCTTTCGGATAAAGTCTAAAGATGATTGAGAAAATGATATTCAATTTTGATGATCTGATTAGGTTGATCTTTTTTGGAGACTCGAGGAAGCAGATAAGATTTGATTGGTTTTGAAAATAGGGAGTGACCACCCTCTCTAAAATAGTGAGTGGGACTTTGACATTCGCTATTGATTGAAAACCATGTTTCAAAAATACTTTTAAATGACATGTTTCTGCAAATGTATGATTGTTAGACCTTTCTAATATTTGATGAAATGTTTTGTGACCTTTGGAGTGTCTTAAATGCTGACTTTATTGATATGCATCCATGAGTTTTGATAAACATATATTGTGCCATATTTTCGACATATTGATATGTTTTAATGCTTCCACTGCATTGGCACATGGTTTTAAATGGATTTATTTACATATTTGGGCCGTATGCCCGGCCGACTTTATGATATTATGTTTTGGGCTGTATGTCCGGCCGACTTTATGATATTATGCATTGGGCTATATGCCCGGCTGACGTTATGATATTATGCATGGGGCTATATGCCCGGCTGATCTGATGATGGGATGCATGGGGCTACGTGCCCGGCTGATATGATATTATGATCCGTAGCTACGAAGGATATCTGGTAGAGGCACCTCTTGTGTCCGGATACGCTTCGGCCGGAGGTATCCGCCAGATTGTCGTGTGTATGGGTGTCCCAGGTTGACCCTCATCGGAGAGGACGTTGAGTACGGCTCCGTCTAGCACCAGGCGGGGGCACCATACACGGCTGACTAGTTATATGTATATTATTATTATTTACAGGCTAGTTGGGGTAGTCTGTGGCCAACATTGGGGCAGAGAGCCATTCTTTAATGCTTGCATTTAGAAAAACCCCAAATGCGCCGTCCTTGGTCGAGGTAGACCATTGCCGGGAATATTTCATTGGCCGGCTTTTCATGACATTGATGTAAAATTTTGGGATGCATATCTTGATTTCTGATGTGTGCGTATTATATATGATTTTGAAATAACATGATCGGTTTGCACACTATGGATATTTTCTTATCTTATACTTTGACACTACAAGTTCACCCTAGATATTGATAGTATGATGTCAATCCCCTCACTTACTTAGTATCCTCCCATAGATACTCACCCCTCACTTTCTTTCCCACAGGATTAGTGTTGGACCGAGGAGATATCACTGGGATTGAGTATGGATATTTTCCATCTCTTCCGCTACGATGATTGGTGATATTGTTATGTATTGGAGATTTTAGTTTGACCATTCCAATTATCTAAATTTTTGGGATGACTGTATAAATTATGGACTTTTATTCGTGAAACTTTCATGTTGATTTATTCCATTGCATTGAGGCATTTGTAAATATTTAAAAATAATTTGGGAATTTATTTTATATATGCGTAGAATTTAAGTCCGCTCGGTGTGGCGGCTGCTCATGCTCTAGTAGGGCATGACAGTAGAGGTCTGTTGCTAGGACTGCTAGAAACTTATAGCCTTGCATTATTCTGGATGTTGGTTGTGGTATTTGTTGATTTTGGAGAGGTCGAGATGGCCATTTACTTATTTTTTTGAATGAATATGATATATAGGTGAAATTGTACTCGGGAAACCTCCGATTTATGGGGAGATTCTGCCCGATTTTCTGTAAAAATACAGCCGGCATCCAGGGACAACGGGCGGCTGTTCACGATCCCGGTTCGGGGCGTGACAATTATTTTTATTTTTTTAAGGCTTTCATTAATGTAATAAAGGTAGTTATAATCGCCAAATAGTTATTATATATTATAAGACTTTTGGAGCAAAGAGACTTATGTAACGAGACCCTTTGCCTCCTAAGTCCTCATCTATAAATATGACGGTTTTCTCTCATTTGTAACAAATAATTTCTATCAATTAAATTTAGAGTTCTTTCTTCTCCTTCATGAGAGTAGATCTTAAAGCTTAAGGGTGCAATGACACCTTAGGTTATATCACAACACGTTATCAAGGGTCTTGTATTTGACAAACCCAACAAAGGCAAGTTTAAATCCTTCCATCCTTCTCTATTTTATTTTTATTCCATCTTTTGTTCTCTAGCGAGCCACCATTGTGCATAGGACATTTAGGTGCCGTGCAATAGCGTGAATTCCATCCTTTCACCGTAACCTCTCCCCAAACACCATAATCCACGCAAGGTTTGTAGGCATTGCTGCCGTTCCTTGCGCCAAGCCCACATAAGGCAGCACAGGCCCAGTAATAGATTGTCCCCTTCAAAAAGAGTCCTTTTTGTATCCAGAATTTGAAGATCTGCTATTCCTTATATATATATATATATATATATAAAATCCTCATTAGTTTATCTTTAAACAATTTAAAACACAAAATAACATTTTAAAAATTTATCGAATAACAAGAAGCAAATTACATTTCTCACTATATTAACCTCGGATCGGAACTATGACAATCCTACCAAAATAGGTTGCACTGCCTCAATGCCGTTTTAGGCGAACTTGTTAGCAGGAGAAGCCTGTTGTCATACCACAAAAAATATAGGAAACAAGTTCATGGCTAGCCATGCCTCATGCATCAAAGAGTTCAAATATTTTGCGGTAGTTTGGTTTATTTGTGTAGGTGAACTAGGCAACGCAGTTTATGTGCTAACCAGCACATAGGCAAGAAACAGCGGAAGCATGACCTATGTTAGAATATACCTTTGCAGGGGATCAGAACGATTACTGATTTGTGGAGAACTGAGATCTAGATGGCATCCTTATGATAATTTCAAAAAAATAAAAAAATAAAAAAACCCCAAAAATTATTTAAGTTATTATGGCTTGATGATGAGCTTGAGATCTCAATATAGTTACATTTAGTATGAGAACAATTATTTATATTATGCAACTAAATGAAAAAAAAAATATGAAAGATCAACTCCATGAATTTCCTCTGCCTAAAACTCAATATTAAAAGAAAATAAGACTGTTCTACTAATAAAGGTTACACTCGATAAAAATATTTCCTGTAGCATACATTCCTCCATTGAAGACTACAATTATACGGAAGAAGAAGTTCTACCCTCAAACTTTAAAACATGAAATCAACCCTAAATATCACTCCTCCTCCTCCCCTCCTTCATTGCCTGTTCTAATTAAGATCTATGTATGTGCGCTCGACGATCATCCCCACCTTATATTTAGTGTCCAGGATGTTAGCTTTGTTGCCTGGAGTCAAGTTGCTGACAATCAAAGAACAATTGACTACAACATCAATTTGTTTCAATTGAAAATCTGCCACTACCATGATCACCGGCACTATGACCTCTACATGGAGAGGAACTCTTCCGGAATTCCTGTTTTCCATCAAAGCTTGTTGAAGTCCTGATCCAAACGTACTTTTCCCTTTGAGAACGACATCCATCATAGTCACATTGGAGGGGCCTTGATGAAAAGGAGGCAATTGCCCTGAACAAAGAGTGGAATCAGAATATGATACGACAATAGAACTATCCTTCCCATAATTGAATCCAATGTTCTCGTTGGGATTGTCTGCCTCCAGCGACACCACAAACTCTGTATAGAGGCTGAGATCAGACTGAGTTTTGAATTCCCGGACATTAAAATTCGTGACATTGTACCGAGGAGCTTTAGGTTCAAAGTAAAAATAGAAAAATGCTAAGAGGCCAGCAGTGATGAGGATGAAGCTGACGATGAAGCAACAGCAACAACATAGACACCCACTTCTGCGCTTGCTATAGGAATTGTAACGTCGGATGTCCTGCCGATAGGGAGGAGGAGGTCGACGGCTCCCTTGCCCTTGCAACATGACATAACTATTTTGATGGTATGCTGAGGGTGGATAGTTCATGATTCATCCAAAAGACTTTGTTAAACCCTTTGGGGCGCATTTGGGCATTGTAATGTTTAAAGACAGGAGAGCAAGGATTTAAAAGAGAGGTTCGTATTCTTCTTTCTTTCTTCCTTTTCTTCCATGCCCATATTTAGCAATAAAGAATAAGAAGAAAAGCAAATGACTGTTAACCTTGGGGACTAAAAATAAGGGCATTGCTATATTTTTGTCGAGATTAGGTTAGCAGAACACTTTCTTTGGTATGTTTTCGTATCCTATTTTAAAGGTTTTTTCTGTATTTTTTCCCAAGCTGTTTTCTGCTATATCTTCTCTAATTTAATCAAAGAAACAGTTTGGTTAAAGCTCACGACGGACAACAAAAATGACTTCTGGGATTTTTGCTGATAAAAATAATTTTTCAACAATCAAATTCAGAAAAAATGAAAAAAAGTTGACAAAGTTATTTTAAGCAATGGTACACAAGAAACCTTAGAGATAAAAGAACAGGTGAATATTGGTTACACTTGTGAGCTGGTGAGAAAGGAGCTGTTCTAAGGTTTGGATATCACACTACCAGGCATGAGTTACTTATTTTAGTAGATACCATTTTGTAATTGTTCTATCAATCTATCAAAAGTGATTCTCTCTTCTTTTCACTTTTCTTCTCTCATTGATACCCTGATAGTATGACAAAACAAAAATATATCAATGGTAAAATACAATATGTTTAGCATTATAATTTCAGGAATCAGAAATTATCATTTTTAGTGAGATAAATAACATTTGAAATTAAATATGTAATATAAAAAAAAAATAAGGAGGGGAAGCTGTGATGCTCCCTTTGTCCCTGGTAACAACTAAAAGTATGATCGGATTGTAAACAAGTAAGCTGAATATTATACCTTAATAAAGACCAAATAGATTGACATCTCTTACTACTTAGAGAGGATCAAAGTTGTAACAAAATGTAAACTCTTTCACCTCAAAATGAAGAGTATAGCTGTACAAATCACTTTTGAGTCTTGGGGAAATACTATTTATTGCAACGATAACTGTACTGATTAATAGCCCAAATGGCAGAAAATGTATGCCAAGTCCGGCAACTAGCATTGCCAGAAAGTCATCACGAGAAGCAACATTTGTTTTATTTTTGATCTGCTTCCTTATGCGAACAAAAATATCGATGTTTGCCCAAATAGTTCTGATAAGCAAATCATGCTTACCAAAATTTAACCGATTAAAACTCCAAATATTCAAAACAGCTTGTGAACTGGCGGCCGAGAAGACACACAAATGGCTGATCTAGAATTTCAAGATCTCAAGCTTCGAACTCTTGCAGCTGCTAAGACTGACAGAAAGACCGTCTTCATCTTAACAATCACCTTCTTCACTCTCTGTGACACGGTATTCTTTGAAGAACTCTTGCCCAACGATAACTGTACTTATCCATGTTTTATGTCTTCAGAAAAATTGCCACCTCATACCTCTGTCCCTTCTAAGACTCAATCTACTCATAATCACTTTCTTACCACTTTGGCCTGAAAAGTCTTGCCAGTCATAGCCTTCATGATCTTCACCTTTTACGCTTCTATGATCCAAAGCTGCATAGCCATCAAAATGACGATTTAGAGTGCTCATGACTCTACAAAGAAAAGGAGAAAAGGGGTGTTGACGAATATATGCTGAGAATGTCAAAGTTGGGTTGTTCTACTTATGATAAACATGATTAGATTTAATTAAACACATGATTTTGACTACTAATTTAAATTTTTCTTTAACCACTTGAGGGCAGCTCGGGTTGTTCTTAGCATTAGTTTTACTATGCGATACAGTCAACAACAACCAATGGAGTGTTTGGTTAGGAAGGTGCCGGCTAGCTGCCATTCTTGTTCCTTAAGGATCTTGTTCTTTGTCATGGTAGCTCATAATTGTTTTGTCAAATGGTAGACGGCTAAAACATGACAATTAGCATAAGATAAGGAAGTTTAATGCATGAAGGATGACAAGGACCTCATTCATTTATTTCACTAATTCTTCTAATGTTTGAAGTCTCATGTCTTCGATTAGTGCCATTTAATGTATGTGTAATCAAATCATAAGCGTTGAAGTAACAACATTTGATTTCTGGGACAACATTTTTTTCTCTTTGCCCAGAGGGAAAATGAAGAGAAGGTGAAGGCCTTTGTTGCCAAGCATAATGTAGCCTTCTCAATGGAATAGGAAAAGAAGAAAAATTTTCTTGGGAATTTCTTTTGCTCAAAGTAACTGACAAAGATTTGGAGCAAATTTATGATGAATAACAGTATGAGTAACAATATTTATTTCTTGAAATTGATAGAAAAATTGGGATATCATCAATAGTCATAGTACAAGTTGAGTGGTCCAACACCTAGTACAACAACATGTGGAAGTTATCAAGGGTGTGTGCTAGTTTATCTTTTAAACGAGAGTGAGAAAGAGAGAGGATGTGGGATACCATCAATAATTACAAAACTAGTTGAGTGGTCCATTCCCGAGTACAACACTGGGGGAGAAGTTATCAATGGTCTGTGCTAGTTTATCTGTTCAAATCTCTTTTGGGTTGAGATACAGAAAGAGTAGGTGGATGATTAGCCGAGTCCGCATCACGAAGTTGAAGAGGACTAACCCAATGGTTCACCAATGTATAGAAAAGAGCTCATTAATGGTAGTCACATTAAATCAACAGTACTTGTAACAGTATTCACTATACTTCACCAGCATTAGCTCATGAAACCCTTTGAACAGAGAAGTAGTAACTTCACATATTTTTCCCGTGCATTAATTGCTTTTTGCTTTGTCTGGGTCAGGACTTCACGAAAAAGAAACACTTTTAATTGAACATTTCTTCCACCTTATCACTCTTCTTCCATGGAGACTAACATGATGCACTTGAAAATTAACTATGGCTATATAGAGCAGCAAATTTCACAGCATTTGGCCTGTGACTGGAGACGATGTTCATGTGCAACCTCCATTATCATGTGAACTTCACCAATCACTTCTCAAACTCTGTTGCCTGGGACATGCTTCAATATTCACCATACCACTCCTACCCACTTTATATATATTTTGCACCATTCACCCCATTTTCTTCACCAAGTCTTTGCATATTCTCTCCAAGTTCAATTGAAGCAAGATAAAGGAAAGAACAAAAGGGATCAAAGTCATGAAGGGTTTTCTTTGTGTAGCAATTTTGATTCTTATACTCTCTCCTAGTGCCATTTTTGCTAGGCGAATTCACCATCTAGATTCACGTATACTTCTTAATCTCATGTCTCAATAAATTGATATATAAATATTGTATGATTTATGTATTTTTAATTAGAGAAATATTACTTATCATGAGTACTGTATTTAATTTTATTTGACTAAATATATATTGAAATATTGAATTTGTTCCAAAGTATTTTATTTCTTTCAATTGCTTTCATCTAACATTACCTATGCGTTCAAGCAGACCATGGTCATCACCAACCCACCACAACAAGGACAAAAGATGGTGCATTGATGAGACCAGATTTCTTCTTAGAGAGAAGGCCAACGAAGCGCAAGAGAACCGACCCGCTCCAGATTGCCGGGTCAAGGTTGCCCGATTGTTCTCATGCCTGTGGTTCATGCACACCGTGTAGACTGGTTATGGTCAGTTTTGTCTGTGCATCTTTGGAGGAGGCAGAGACATGTCCTATCGCTTACAAATGCATGTGTCATAACAAGTCCTATCCTGTCCCATGATCCTAGCGTCTCACTCCAATTGAACCTATTGTACCATAGCCATACTAGACTGTTTTTCTTCTTTCCCTTTTTTGGCTTCATATTTCTTCCGCCGGAAGTAGTGCAAAATATGGTGTAATCAAAGAGAGTTACATTTTCTTTGGCTGTTCAACATGATTTTGAGTTTCGCTTTGTTGTCCATGTCACGCCCCGAACCGGGTCGTGAGCAGCCGCTCGTTGTCTTGAATACCGACTGTATTTTTTACAAAAAATCGAGTAAAATCTCTCCGTAAATCGAAGGTTTTCCATATACAATTAAACCTGTATATGCAAAATCAATCTGTAATTTAAACAAATGGTCATCCCGACCTCTCCAAAATAAACAAATTCCATCTCCAAACATCCAGGATAACGCAAGACTTTATAATTTTCAACAATTCTAGCCACAAACCTCTACTATCATGCCCAACTAGAGCATGAGCAGCCGTTACACCGAGCGGACCTAAGTTTATATAATGTATAATACATTTCCCAAGTAAAAATTTTAAAACGCTTACAGATGCCTCAATGCGAGTAAAATGAACCAAACCAAGAGTTATGCACACAACTGCTCATAAGTTATACAGTCATCCCGTAATATACACGGCCAACTACGGACCTAAATGTCAAGATCTCGTGAGGTCGAAATAAAATAAAGATTTCATATTTCTATTTGAAGTAAATCTCACCGTCGTAAATACCAAATCCGTCCTAGAGTCTGTAACATCGCTCTATCACAATAAACCTGTCTTAGGAGGAAAAAGAGAGGGGTGAGTATCATGGGAAGATACCCGGTGAGTAAGGGGGGTAATATCAAGTATAAATAGTATGGGTGAACCATTGGAGTATCAAATAATATTCGAAACAAAAATTTACATTTCGCAGCAAAATATAATATGTTTAGCAATTTAAAATCATTTAATCAATCACATGATAACAAGTATGTATGCATCCATTTAAAATCCAGTAATATCAGAGCAAACCAAAAATGGTCTTGGCAAAAGTCAACCTGACAAAAAACAAGTGCATAAGGGGTTTTATTGTGTATAAACTTTAAAACGCTTTCTACCCCGACGTTGGTAATGAGTTCGCTGGGGCTAACTCATCATCGTGTATAGGATCCCGTCCGGGGTGGCGTCACACACGTCCTCCCCCTATGTGGGTTCAACCGGCCGCGCCTATAGTCCTTAGAATAAATGACGTTTGCGGATACCTCCTGCAGAAGCCTATCCGGGCAACCTGTGTCTCTACAAACGCCCTTCATAGTTACGAATTATCAATGTCATCATTATAGCATCACAAGGACACAACGTCCCACAAGTAAAATCATTTCATCTCATAAGTAGTGGGTATCCGACCCACATAGTTCATCAAAGCATTTCAAGTCTGCGTGCCAATACGTTTCATTAAATCATTTCAAAACAGCATATCAATGCAACGGTAGAAAAGAAAATTATCAATTTTCAACTAATGGCACAATTTTTGTTTCATTTCAAACCATGGATACATAGTTATCGTGAACATAATTTCAAGACACTCCAATAATCACAAAACAGATTTGAAATTTAGTATCATACGTCAAATCAATACATATTAAAAGTATGTTTTATCGAAAATACGGCAGAAAACACGTTTTACTATTTTATGCAATAGATTAGAATCTCACTCACATATTTAGGGAGGGTGGTCACTCCCTATTTTTCAACGAGACTCCAAAAGACAAATCTATTTAAATCATCAAATTTTATATCAAATAAAACCCTAATAAGGGATTTTATCAATAAAATTTATTCAAATTTTGAAGTGAATGCGTTTCACTCACCTAGCGTTCCTCGGGTTTTAGAACTAACTGTCGTTCGCCCGTCGGGTTGGTCTAAAAGCTATAATATTTCTAAATTTTAAATATATTAGCAACAACTAGATTTCTAACACAAAACCCTAGAACTTCAACCAATTATAGTCGTTACCGGCAGTACAGAAGATGCAGGTAAGCTCTCGAAGGGAACAGCTGGTCGCGGGCTCGCGGACAGTCATGGGTTCGCAGGCCGATAGGCTGGCGGGCTAGCGGACTGAACCGCTGGTGGGCTCGCGGGCTCTTAGCTCTGCTTGCTGGCCGCATCGGGCTTCGCGGGCCTCAGTGGGCTCGCGGGTCAGCAGTGGGTCGTGCTGGAACGAGCTGTGCTCGCATAGAGGGTCGCGCTGGAGCGCGCTGGTGCTTGTGCTAGCTCGCGTAGGGGTCGCGCGCTGGCTCGTGGGAGATTGTGCGCATGGCTCACGCTGGGATCGCGCGCAGGCTCGCGGGAGATCGCACGCAGGGCTCGCGCCGACTCGAGGAGGTAGCGCTATCGTGGAGGGAGGATTTGTGCAGTGGCGATCGCGTAGTGGCGTGCTCGCTGGAGGGCGGCGCCCACGGCAGGGAGGTCGCGTAAGGGAGTGCTCGAGTTCGCGCAAGGGAGCGCGATCGGGTTCGCGCAAGGGAGCGCTCGGGTTCGCGCAGGAGAGATTGCGCTACGGCGGAGGAGCTACAGTCGCGCTCGCGGAGGGGCAGCACTCACAGGAGGAAGGCGAGGTGGCTAGGCGCGCTCACGGGAAGGAAGGAGCAGCAACGGCTGGGTACGGTTGCGATGGTGGCGAGCAACAGTGTTAGCGACGGTGAATCGGGCGCAGCTGCGGGAGAGAAAGGGACGAAGAGCGAGAGAGAGAGAAAGAGAGAGAGAGAGAGAGAAGGGGAAAAAGAGAGATTAGGGCTTTTTAGCCCTAATCC
Source organism: Dillenia suffruticosa (assembly GCA_033439265.1). NCBI lineage: Eukaryota > Viridiplantae > Streptophyta > Magnoliopsida > Dilleniales > Dilleniaceae > Dillenia > Dillenia suffruticosa. The sequence continues at coordinate 18,613,211 of JAVTVX010000030.1, forward strand.
AGATTTTATTTTTTATTTTTTATTTTTTATTATTTTTTCTGGTGTTACATTTTCTAATCTCATAAAATCAAGTTTCGTTCTCGAAACTAAAAAAAGACTAAACTGCAAATAAATGGGGGTACTGACTCCTCATAGCCTCCTCGGACTCCCAGGTCTCCTCCTCGACCTGATCATTTCTCCACAAAACTTTGACCAATGAAATTTCCTTACTCCGCAGCTTTCTGACATGTCAATCTAGAATAGCCACTGGCTGAACTGAAAGACTAAGGTTCTCTCGTAACTCAAGAGGCGGAGACTCAAGTACATAAGAAGGATCGGTCAAGTATTTCCTGAGTACTGAGACATGGAATACGTTGTGAATACAAAATAGTTCATCTGGGAGCTCCAATCTATATGCCACACTCCCGACCCTCTTGACGATACGGAAGGGTCTAATATATCTGGGGTTCAACCTGCCCCGCTGTCTGACCGTATAACTCCTTTCCAAGGAGATATCCTCAAGAAAACCATATCTCCTGTAACAAACTCAAGAGGTCGCCGCCTACGATCAACATACGTCTTCTGTCTGTCTTTGGCGGCTTTCATCCGCTCACGGATAACCTTAACTTTATCCTTTGTTTGCTCAATCAACTCAACGCTGCTAAGACGTCGCTCTCCGACCTCATCCCAACATATCGGGGTGCGACACTTCCTGCCATACAGTGCCTCGTACGGGGGCATCCCTATACTCGCCTGATAGCTGTTATTATATGCGAATTTAACCAGTGGAAGGTGCTGGTTCCAACTACCCCAGAAATCCATCACACATGCCCTCAGCATGTCCTTAAGGGTCTGAATGGTCCTCTCAGACTGGCCGTCCGTCTGAGGATGATATGTCGTACTGAAGTTCAATCTAGTATCCAATGCTTCCTGCAACTTAGGCCAAAACCCAGATGTGAACCTGAGGTCCCTATCTGAAACAATCGACACGGGTACCTCGTAAAGCCGAACTATGGTATCAACGTAGAGACGTGACAACGCCTCTAAGGAATAGTCACCGCGGATAGAGATAAAATGTACAGATTTTGTGATTCGATCGACAATAACCCAAATCGCATCATGCCGTGTAGAAGTCCGCGGCAACCCCATCACGAAATCCATAGTAATATACTCCAATTTCCACTCAGGAATGAGAAGAGACTGCAGTGTGCCCGCTGGACGTTGATGCTCAGCCTTCACCTGTTGGCATAACAAGTATCGTGCTACAAACTCTGCTATATCCATCTTCATGCCTGACCACCAATAGCTATCCCTGATGGTCCGGTACATCTTCGTACCCCCGGGATGCATAGCATATGTAGAAGAATATGCTTCCTCAAGGATAGCATGCCAAAGATCACTATCGGCTGGGACACACACTCTGTCTCTGAATACCATGAGTCCATCATCACGGACTCTGAAATCTCCGTCCTCAGCTCTGCGGATTCTATCCGCAAAACCCTGAATCTCCTTATCTGTACTCTGGAGCTTTCTGATATGGTCAAACAAAGTCGGCCTGACCTCAAATCTGGTTAGTAAGTTTCCCTGATCATCGTTAGTCAAACTGATTCCTAAGACTTGGAGTCGCACTAAACAAGAAGGTAGGCTTTCTCTGTCGACTGTGAGGATGATGCTGACTTCCGACTCAAGGCATCTGCTACAACATTCACATTGCCCGGATGATAGTCAATAATGAGGTCATAATCTTTGAGGAGTTCTAATTATCTCCTCTGTCTCAAATTCAGCTCCTTTTGGGTAAATAGATATTTTAAACTCCTGTGATCTGTAAATACCCTGCAGGTCACCCCATAAAGATAATGTCGTCATATCTTCAATGCGAAAACTATGGTTGCCAACTCCAAATCATATGTCGGGTAATTAACCTCGTGTTTCTTCAGCTGTCGCGAGGCATATGCAATAATCCGACCATCCTGCATCAGAACACAACTCAATCCCTATCGGCTAGTATTACTGTACACTGTATACTCCCGACTACTAGTGGGAAGGACTAAAATAGGAGCGGATGTCAACCGTTGTTTGAGCTCCTGGAAGCTCGCCTCACAACGATCATCCCAAACAAACTTGACCCCCTTCTGGGTCAATCTCGACAACGAAGCAGCTATCCGGGAGAATTTCTCTATAAATCTGCGATAATACCCGGTCAAACCGAGAAAACTACGAATCTCGGTAACTGTTTGTGACTGCTCCCACTTCACTATAGCCTCAACCTTCCGCGGATCAACATAAATACCCTCCGTGGAAACAATGTGCCCCAAGAACCCAATTTATCTAAACCAAAACTCACATTTCAAGAATTTGGCATATAACTATTTCTCACGGAGTATCTACAATACCACCCAAAGGTGCTCAACTTGATCTTCATTACTCCGTGAATATATCAAGATGTTATCGATGAATATGATGATGAACCGATCCAAGTAGTTGTGAAAAACTCGGTTAATCAAATCCATGAAAGCAGCTGGGGTATTAGTCAGTCCAAACGGTATGATTAGAAACTCGTAATGGCCGTATCGAGTGCGAAAAGTTATCTTGGGTACGTTTTCGGCTCGAATTCCCAACTAATGATAACCCGAGCGGAGATCAATTTTAGAGAAAACCCTGACTCTCTGTAACTGATTAAACAAATCATCTATACATGGCAGGAGATACCTGTTTTTTATGGTGGATTTATTCAATTGCCTGTAGTCTACACGAAGCCAAAATGTACCATCCTTTTTCTTTACAAACAGCATCGGAGCATCCCAAGGTGAGGTGTTCGGGCGAATAAATCCCTTGTCCAGAGGTTTTTGTAACTGAGTTTTAAGCTTTCTTAGTTCAGCAGACCCCATTCTGTATGGCGGAATAGAAATAGGATTGGTCCCTGGTACTAGATAAATTTTGAAATCGAACTCCCGAATTGGTGGTAATCCGGGAAACTCCTCGGGAAACACATCTGAAAATTCCTGTACCACAGAGACATCTTCAAGTCTCGGTCCCTTAACGGTGGTGTCGACAATATAAGCCAAATAAGCCGCACAACCATGGCGGACCAAGCGTCTGGCCTTCATAACAGAGATAATACTGCGGGACAATACTTGTCTCTTACCCCGGAATACTAACGGTGGTTGCTCGGACCTCCTAAACTCAACCTCTTTCGTGAAACAATCTATGGAAACCCAGTGTAAACTCAGTCACTCCATCCCTAGGATGGCATCGAAATTCGTGATAGGGAGCGGAATCAGATCTGCTTTTAATATCGTCTCCCCAATACCGACCTCACAGCCCCTATAGACTGTATTTCGAATGATATGCTTGTCAAGAGAAGTGACTACCATAATCTCCTCATCAAGTGGTGAGAGAGGTCTATCAGAATGGCGAGCGAACGTGTCGCTCACATAGGAAAAATTCGACCCGGTATCTATAAGAATAATGGCGTCGATACCGAATATTCGCATTGTAGCTAAAAGTAAGAAACATACTATTTTATGCAAGAGATTAGAGTTCCACTCATATATCTAGAGAGAGTGGTCACTCCCTATTTTTCAATGAGTCTCCAAAAGACAAATATAATCAAATCATCAAATTTTATATCAAATAAAACCTTAATAAGAGATTTTATCAACAAAATTTATTCAAATTTTGAAGTGACTGCGTTTCTCTCACCTAGCGTTTCTCGAGTTTCAGACCTAGCTGTCGTTCGCCCGTTGGGTTGGTCTAAAAGTTGTAATATTTCCAAATTTCAAATATATTAGCAACAACTAAATTTCTAACACCAAACCCTAAAATTTCAACCAATTATAGTCGTTACCTGCAGTATAGAAGATGCAAGTAAACTCTCGAAGGGAACAGTTGGTTGCGGGCTCGTGGGCCGTCACGGGCTCGCGGGCCGGTAGGCTAGCGGGTTGGCCCCCTGGTGGGCTCGCGGGCTCTCAGCTTGGCTTGCAGGCCGCAGCGGGCTTCACAGGCCGCAGTGGGCTTGCGGGTCAGCAGTGGGTCGTGTTGGAGCGCGCTGTGCTCGCACAGAGGGTCACGCTGGAGCGCGCTGGCGCTCGTGCTGGGGTCATGCTGGCTCGCGCAGGGGTCGCGCGCTGGCTCGCGCTGGGGTCGTGCACTGGTCACGCGTTGGCTCGCGGGAGATCGCGGAGGCTGCGCTTGCATGGAGGGAGGATCTGTGTAGTGGCAATCGCGTAGTGGCTTGCTCGCGGGAGGGTGGCGCCCACGGCAGGGAGGTCGAGTAAGGGAGTACTCAAGTTCGCGCGGAGAGAATGCGCTGCGGCGGAGGAGTTGCAGTCGCTCTCGCGGAGGGGCAGCGCTCACGGGAGGAAGGCGAGGCGGCTATGGCGTGCTCGCGGGAAGGAAGGAGCAGCGGCGGCTGGGTGCGGTAGCGATGGTGGCGAGCGGCAGTGCTGGCGACGGTGAATCGGGCGCGGCTGCGGGAGAGAAAGGGACGAAGAGCGAGAGAGAGAGAGAAAGAGAGAGAGAGAGAGAGGGGGGGAAAAGAGAGATTAGGGCTTTTTAGCCCTAATCTAGATTTTTTTTTATTTTTTATTTTTTATTATTTTTTTTTCAAATCTCTACCTATACACTTCGCAATAACGGTTTTAACCCTTTTTCCCCTCCCCAACTGAGTGGGAATTGCCATAATAAGGAAATGATATTTGGACTAACCAAAAGGTTTTGGTATAATTGAAAATTCTAGCTTTGGTACTAATTTAGTCATAAAGCTTTGAGCTGACCAACGAATAGTATATCTAGTGGAATGTGATATTAGATTTTTTAATCAAGTTTTTGAGTTGAACTTACGACTTAGATATGGAAAAAACTACGTTGGAATGGTAGCTTCTTTAATAAGCTACTGCAATCTCGAATCTGATTAGTCAGAATATAATTCTAGATATCGGTCGATATAGTATAAAAAAAAAATAAATAAAGCTTTGAGCTAACTTGTGCCTAATTTTAAAAGTTGGGCCCAAGCCCATCCTACATACCAAGCATGCTTAAAGGCCCTCTCTCTCTCTCTCTCTTTTTATATCTTGACCATCCGGATACTCCCCGACTAATTCGGATTGAAGAGTCTGTCAGGTGTCAATTGTGGGGGTTTTCTTCTAATAATATTTTTTCTGTACCCAGTGAGAGTCGAACTCCCAACCTGATTAAGGGACGAAAGTATCATTTCCACTTACGCCAACATATGTTGGGGTCTCTCTCTCCGGTGCACTTCGAGGGCATACTTATAGCCCACCTCTCTCTCTCTCTCTCTCCCTGATACACTTCACCGCCATACTTATAGTCCACCCCTCGTGAGTTTCACAATATTTAATTGGAGTAATCAGAATAAATTCGGATGCTGGTCGGTGGAAAAAAAAATCAAACAAAGAAGGGTGTGTTCGGTCAGCATTGGTTCTGCCCCCAAACAATAGGGGCGTGCCGCCGAGGATTAGACCTAAATGACAAAGCTATTGATAATGAGCTCAGTTAACCAATGTGAGTTGTTTCAACTGAATGTGGGGTAAAATTCTCTTAAATATGATCGATATTCGACTTTCGCTAGAAGTATCAAATTTTTATGTATATTAAACGTTCTCCGTTGGGAGATCCGTCATATGAAAAGAAATCACTGCAGCTGTTGATCTGAATTAGTTGGGGTGAAACTACAAGCACGGTGTCCAAAACATGATTAAAAAAAAAATAATGAACCGAGCTAGGCCACCTTGAGTGTGGACCAAGCTATATGACCCATCATGCAACCTAATATTATTAACCCACAATCTCTTTCCTCCAAAGTCGGTTCAAAGTTCTTGTTAAAAAACAAAAAACCCACAATTTCTTTCGACGCGCGCATTGACCAAAAATTGAAAAAGCAAAACCCAACGAACATTAATTTCAGTTCAGCTCAACACAACTCAATTACATTGTTTTGGGGGGGGGGGGAGAGGGGGAGAGAGAGAGAGAGAGAGAGAGAGAGAGAGTCAGAGTCTAGACAGCAATTATATCGGCGGGCTAATAGCATCGGTCTGTCGTCCCTACAACATTCTCTTTCTAAACTCGTCAAATTCCCCTGTAAACTTCTTTTGGTTTTTGGGGTCTTACCCTCAGAAATGACGCGAGTGGGTTTCAGAATTTGAAATGCTTTTATCTTTTACCTTCAATTGCCCGATTTGGGTCCCATCACTTCCTTCTTCCTTCATCGCAAACAACAACAACAACAAACATCAAATTCTATTTGTCTTCCCAATTGCCATAGCAGGTACTCTCTCTCTCTCTGGGTATGCCTTTTAATTTCTTGTTTTATTACGTGGGCATGTCCTTTTTGTCTCGTATGTGGAAATGCTTTAACCTTGTAGCCCATATCCTTTACATTACAAACTTTTTCCCTCTTCACTTTTTGGTTTTGCCTTTAATGATTGCAATTAGAGACGACCCTTTCACCGTAAAGTTTAATGCAACATAATGAACCCTTTGATTGCGCGAGCGAGAGAGAGAGAGAGAGAGAGAGAGAGAGAGAGAGAGGAATAATTATGATGTATGATGGGTAGGTTGAATTAATGAGGTGAGAGCATGAAGCAAAGCAATGATTATTTGGGTTTTATTTTCCGAGCTTTGTTTGGCTTTCGGCTTAAAAGGCTTTGACAATCTCATCCAACTTTGCCCCTCATGTCATGAGATTTAGGCGTCGCCAATGCATTCCTTCTTGCTCTTCCCTTCGCAGAGTAAACTCTCTTCCAATTACCCATTTGAAGTTTCAGAAAATTTAAATTTATTGTTTAAAATCTGAGCTTCTAATATATGCCCCCCGCAATGTGGATTTTGATGGTTTTTGTAGAAGTTTGTACTTGTTGCCATCTTTAACATAGAATTGCAAAATGGGGTTCTCCCCGATTTACCTTTTTGTGTGTTATATGAGCTTTTCTTGGTTCAATTCAGCGGCATTATGTGTGTTTGTGTGCCTGTGTGTGTGTAATTGTGTTTTTATAAATTTCGTGCTGTAATTAAATTTGCATGACTCTCTAATTTGTGTTCATGATACATTAACAAATTGAAAATGAATAATGAAATTCTGAAAATGTGATATGATTTATGTTTGACAGAATGCCGGGATAAATTTCTGCCTGTGGTAGTTGCTGCCTTCCCTTTTCTCGTCCTAGATGGAGAAATTGTTCCCTTTTAATTTTATGTAACTTATGTATGAGCTGTTAGTGAACTTCTAAAAGGTTTGGCTTGCTTGATGCGTAATGGATTTCTTTAGCTATTGTTATTTTCAAAGTTGGCAATGCCTTAGTGCTACTCCAGTAACCATTTCTCCTCACACCCTAGATGCTGAATTTTATAATTACATGTTTTCAACAAAATTATTAGTATAATTCTTCAATGGGCAATGTCTAAAGAATTAATGCAATAGATCTGAAGGCAACCAGACAAGCCTGTTTATGCTTGTCAGTAATTTCTGAGTTCTGATATGTATTTTCTAATGCAAGGTTGACGAGGACGAAATCTATTGGCGACAGAAAAAGGAAGATGAAGAGTTGGCATGGTCGCATAATTCTTCTCACTTAGTGTCGCAGTTGGCTCAATGTTTTGGTGAGCATAACTTCAGAACTTCTCTCCATTAATTCTAGCCCTGCACACCCCTCAGCCGGACAGACAGCAAAAAATATAAATATAAATAGAAATAAAATAAAATAAAATCATTATTCTTCTTGGTGTGCATGCCTGTTTGTTTCTGCATTTCTGTGCAAGCATGTAGCATTTTTCTTGTTAGTTTGCTTGAAGCTAAGCTTGTGGCAAAGTAGTTGTAGTAGATTATCTTACATGTATATCTTGCAGTGGAAGGAGATTATTTTCTTGGATAGCATCTTCTAGACTCGATTGGAATAGCATAAATGTTAGAAGCTGCTAGATTCATTTCCAGTTAATCCTATAAAAAGAATCGTTTATTCTGATCTTGAGTTGTGTATATTTGTCTCATGTGGTGGTCTTCAAGTACACTTTAGGTTAAAATTGTTGTCTAAACTATATAACAGTTGGAAATGTTTTAGGTTAACCATTAAATGCTAAAAATGATTTATCAATGTGGACATTTTTTAATCCAAATTTCTTACCCCCGCATGGTTTGTGATTACTTCTTCTACATTTTTTTTTCTTCCAGTTGAAAGAACATAAAAACTGATTGAGTCTTCTTTTTATTGCAATTGCACTTGTGACTGAAATCTATCTGCACCTGCTGCTCTCATGGACAAATTTGTTATTAACAACTTCTTTTTATCAATTTGATCAGGGAAATCTTTGTACTCTTCATAGTTATTAATAACCAGTCGTATTTTTACCTGGTTGAGTTTATTCAAGAAGAAAGAAATTAATGTTCAATCAGTCTCTTGCTTTGATTTGGTGGGGGTGATTAGACAACTTTTTTGGGAGCTTGAGTAGGATTTTAGGTGTTGATACTGTTAATAGTACTGTTTACAGAGTAGCTACAGATTTTTGTGTTATTAAGCCTTAAATAAACTCTATTTCTTTTGTCCTAAAATCCTCTAAAGTCATCCTACATCATGTTCCTTTCTCTTTTTCCGTCTAAGCGTATTTGCTTCAATGTTGCTTTTTATTTTCTTGTGTTAAAATAGTCCCTTCAATTCTTTTCGGGGAAGTTCTCTCCTAAGTTCTGATAAATATGCCTCCTGAACCTGTGCTTGAGTTCTTCTATATTGGCAGTAGAGCTTCAAACAATCTATCTCATAATATTAAAGGATGTCTGACCAGTGCGTTAGGAGAGTTCATGCTTCAGTGTTCTACTAGTAATTATGAAATGTCCCATGACCTCTTCTCCTGATCAGCTCCTCTTTTTTGTAGCTAATGCTATGGTTGGATCAAAAGCATGGATAGGTGGAATTCTCCAAGGCAACAGACGGAATGGAAGCCACAAATTTGTCCATTGTACATTTAACCCCATTCAGGTTACCAGGCCCAGTGACCTCATAACTTTTCTGTTTCATTTTAGTCTGTAACTAGTGTTATTTGTGTTGGCTTATAGTTGCCGTTGATGTTCTTTATCTTGTATTCTGCTATTCAGAGGATAATGAGAATTTTCTTTCTGCATTTCTGGCACGGACCACGGCATTTTCCTTGGCATGACTTGCAGAACCTCAGTCATTCTGGAACTTAATAATGTTTACTAATTCTTAGCAGGAACAACGGCTTCACAGGCTCCAAGAAAGATTACAAGTACCTTTTGATGAGACACGCCCTGATCATCAAGTATGTTTACTTCTCCTTGAAACTGAGAGAAGTGCAATTAAGTTTGATCATGACCTTGTAGTTTCAATAGGAGGATATCTATATGCCACACAACAAGAACAAGTTTCACATCAAACCATAATCTTTTTTGTTGCTTACTACTTCAACAGAACACTTATATATATATATATATATTTTTTTTTTTAACTCTAGCATGGGATCTAGGGAAGACTATAATATCTTTCAGTCTTGCTATGAAATTCATTCAATTGTTTCTATAGCTTTATATTTTGCTTACCAGTTGTTCATCCTACATTTTTACGCCTGTAGTAATTTATTCTTATTGATAGGAAGCTCTTAGAGCATTGTGGCATGCTGCCTTTCCAAATGTTAAGCTCAAAGGATTAATCTCTGAACAATGGAAAGATATGGGATGGCAAGGCCCTAATCCATCAACTGACTTCAGGTACTGATTTTTCGTTTTGTGTATTCTTTTTTAAATGTCAGCTACTTTGGTCACTCACTAATAAAAATAAGGCTTCTTTAGACACATAGAAGGCGTAGCCAGTTTTTGAGACTCGTATTAATTATTTTCTAGCATATAGATCGAGGAGATGAATCGAGCATGTCTCATCCATTACTCAGTAACCGTTCTAGAAGCAACTTACATGATATTACATATATGATTTATATTAGGGTGGCATATGCATTTGTTTTCATGAGCAAGATTGACAAAATTGTCTTTCAACATGTAGTATGGAGGCAAATATCGGATATGATGCAACATAGCAGTGACATGACAATGTTAATATTATATGGCAGTAACATATATATACACACACCATTTCAAGTTAAAATTGTCATATGTTGTGTTCAAAGGATCAAACATACATGCTATTTATAGTAGTGTCTATGCAACATAATTTTTCATAATTTTTCTGTTTACCTTTCCCCACGTCTACAATGTCAACTGCTCTGCAAATACTATTTCAAATGGAGTAAATGCAGGGAAAGCTGAAAATGCTCTTTTATGAAATTTGGTTCACATACAATTTGAAGGAGTGCACACTGTTATCATTATTATTGTTATTTTTGAGAATTAAAACATTTCGATATTTGAAATGGTTTCAAATTTTAATTATTATTATTATTATTAATTTTATCATCAGGGGGTGCGGTTTTGTTTCTCTTGAGAATTTGCTGTTCTTTGCTAGGACTTATCCGGTAAGTACTTTCTTTATTCTCCAGCTGCAAAAAGTCAATTATCAGATGATGGTTTCCTACACATTAACAATACTTTGAAATTATTTAATCTTTTTAGTGCCCTCTTATCCCTTTTTATGCTTTCCTTGATCTCTGAATTTCCACAAAATATGAGTTATTACTAATTGTATGTAATTCAAAATGAAGGCTTCTTTTCATAGGTTATTATTTAAGCGAGATGGGATGCGGGCTGCTTGGGAGTATCCTTTTGCTGTTGCTGGCATTAATATATCATTTATGTTGATACAGATGCTGGATTTGTCTTCAGGTACGTTTCATTTATCTATTTGTTAATTTACTTTCTCAAAATAAATATATGTTCTTTAATTCTTTTTCTATTTTCATGGTATGGGCCATGTGAACACACAATACAATCACTGCACTGCCTTTTACATCTGTTTGCGCACAGCAAGTGAATTGCAAACAAGCCATTGTTTTCTGAATGCTATTCCCACGTTGCCAATAAAGAGCCCTTTTCATTATTTTCTTTTGTATTCAACCTGGGTTATTTTCTTTTCATGAAGTCTCAAGTGATTTTTCGATCTTTTCGCCAATAGTCATTTTCTCGCGCTGCTTGGCTAAGCATCTTAGCAGTAAAAACAGTTTTGAAATGGAGCAATTACTTCATCTTTTAATATATATGACTTCCTTTAATTGGTACTTCTTTTTCTGGCGAAGGACATGAGACTTTTCATCTTTTTTGCAGCCAAACCGAAATCTCTTCCGGGAGTCAATTTTGTTAAATTATTAGAAGGTGAACATACAAGCTTTGAACCTGAAAGTATTGTTAACAACAAACTGAGCCTTGATCCCAAATTTTGGGGTCAGCTGAAAATATTGTCGATTTAGCAAATTGCTTTTGTGTCCTCATATGTCTAAATTATGAAGTTCTCAATTGTTCTTGCAGAAGATGAAGAAGCCTTCGATGTTCTATATTGTATAGCATTCGAAATGATGGATGCTCAATGGCTTGCTATGCGAGCTTCCTATATGGAGTTTAATGTAATCTCTCTCTCTCTCTCTGTCAACACACACACACACACACACACACACAATAAAGCAACCTCTCATTAGTGTACGTTTTCTCTTCAGGAGGTTTTACAAGGGACGCGGACACAATTAGAGCGAGAGCTTTCTTTAGAAGATATAAACAGAATACAAGATCTACCGGCTTATAACCTGTTGTTCAAGTAATAATACTAAAAGCTTCTCTACGCGAGCCAAGGAAAAGACTCTGGAAACTTGGAGGAGTTTATGCAATGCAACTTCCAACCTAGGACCTATAGCTGAAGGAATGTTTATATGCGAAGAGCACAAGTTCAAGGGTGGAATTGCTGAGTCAGAAGACTTGAGAGCCTTTTGTATCCGAGGTTTCTTAGACGTCAAAGATTGGCTTGGATGGTATTGAAGGATACCAAGGTAGCAGAGCATAGCAAGCGCTTGATGGTTGATTGATAGAAATGATCCAGTCAAATACATAAACAATGTTGGCTTAGTTGCCAAAGAATGTAGAAGATAGAATCTCTCCTTAGCTTTCCATTTTGACATTGTGACCCCATCCACACTCATATCGTTAGTATTAAACTATTTCTATGCCTTAATGAGTCTTTTGCTTAAAAATGAATCTTAATATATGAAAATAATAACGCATTTATATAAATTTTGTAATATTTACAGGAAAAATCAGATTTTGTTAATTCAATTATATACTGTTTTATCTATAATTGTCCTCGTGTCGGTCCTTTTAAAAAGAAGAAAAGAAAAAATGGAATACACCCAAGATACTAAAAGAGATGAATAATCTAATGAGCAATAACAATTAAACCCTTATCTTACTAAAAATGGTCGGTTATATGGATATTTTAATTTAATTGTATTGTATTTCATATCGTATGTTTAAAAATAAAATATAATCTCGTAAAAATTAATTTCATAAAATTTATTCTTTAAAAATTATTTTTTGTTCTCTTGTATGTTTTAATAAGGTATAATTTTTTTTTTAAAATAAAAAATTAATAATAGAATTCGAAGAATTTCTCTCTCAATGCTATCCCCTTACCTTATGATCGAATCAAGCAATGTTACTCATTCAAATATGTCCAAAACAATTTTGGAAGAATTAGACAACTTCTTTGAACCACATGCACTAGCATGCTACAACTGAAATTTGACAAATTTAACCTTGTTTGCTTCAATTTTCATAAATTAATATTGGACATAATTTGGCAAGAAAAATACTAGAAAAATCTTCCTCGTGACAACGTGACACACAAATAAAATATACCCAACAAAAAAATTTAAAATGCAAATTTAAATTGCAAAAAATATTTCTGTAACATATAAGTGCTCATCTAATTCTGCAATTATTCAAGAAATCATAATTGGAATTTTGAAGTTATTGAAGAATTTGTGGGGCTCGTAAAGACCATTAAATAATGTGGACAATACAAAAATGAATTTGAATTCAATCAAATTCTGAATGATGCGATGAGGTGTACGGCTAGGAATGCAACAGAGGCTGTGATTACGAGATACCCTTTAGAATAATTAGATAAAAAAAAGTCATTCAAAGTGTTACGAGAACTCTAATTTTAACTTGTGTATTTTTTTTATTAATGGTATTTGAGTTTTTATTTAATTAATTCAGTTAAAATATTATCGGGTCTATTTTAAGGGTTAGTTTTTTTAATTTAGTCTTTATAAATTTTAGGATTCGAACTCAAGATCTCTAATTAAAATAATAGAATATCCAATCATTCAATTTAAAGAAATTTAGTTTTAACTCGATGCTTTTACACACCTCATAAGGTTGTACACATATTATATATAAAGTTACTCTTTTACAAATTACATATAGAGTTGTTGTTTTTCTTAATAAAAGTTGAATTTAAACAAAAATAAGTAATGATATTTATTTAAGAAAACTTAGAAAAAAATAATTTCTTCAAATATGATTTTATTTCACATTTACCCTCTATAAAAAAAATAACATTTTTAAAAGTATTATTAAATTTCATATAAATAGTTATTTTAAAGTACTCTTTGCAATTTTAATACATAACACAACGTTTACTAGAGAAAAGCTCCATTAGATTAGCCAAGTCAAACATGATAACCATGAAAGCTATATATCCGATCCATCGAACTTTCATGATTAAAATTTAAACTAATGTCTCTGTCAAAAACAGCACCACATCACAATCACAATAATATTTCAAGAAAAACAAACAAAATAATCATAGAAGGGTAATTTTAAAGAAAAGCCCTAAAGAGACAAAGACAACCCTTGAATCTAAAGCAAATTAGGTGACAGAAAAACTATTAATGGCTTTGAAATAGGAGAAGGCCATTCAAGGCAAGATAATTGATAGATTAACTAGAACATATCATCACCACGCAATCTTGATGTCATAATACACATTAATAATGAAGTATTTAAGTGTTAGACACATAGTGAAGAAAAGAGATTTTGACGGTGTCAACAACCCTTGAATCTTGATGTCATAGTATTTATTTAACAAAATAAATATGGATAAAATTATAAAATATATTCTGTAACAAAAATTACAAGAGAGATCATACTAATCTAAATTGGAAATAATTTTTTTGAAAGAAAAAATCTGTTAATTAAAAATAGAAAAAATGAAATCGTATTTGTTTGATCTGATGCATAATATTTTATTTTGGTAATAAGAATAGTGTAATACAAATTTATTAATCATTAAAAGCAATAAAGAATATGTAATATATTATCTTAAATAAAAAACCAAATAATTATAAATTTGGTCTTCTTACTCAATTTGCTTTAGCTCAATCTCTTCTTTTAAAACCTTTTCTCTGATAAAATGATAATGCATCTCCACATGCTTAGTTCTAGCACGAAAAATTGGATTCTCTACTTCTGTTGTTGATAAAGACACAGCTGGCTGCCTTTTACCAAGAATTGCTCCTGACCCAAGCAAAAATACCTAACCAGTAGTTGAATGTCGAGTCTCAGGATCACTTGCATAGTCGGCATCACAATAACCAACTAGCTTACAATCTCCAGCCTTTTTATAGATGATACCATAACCAAGCTTATTCTTCACATATTTCAAAATTCGCCGAATTGCTTCTGGATAAGACTTCTTTGGATTTGCATGTATCGACTCATCACACCAACTATATAAGAGATATCGGGTCTAGTTAAAGTTAAGTAAAGCAAACCACCCACCAATTGTCGATACATTATTGCATCTTTGAGATCTTTCCCTTCGTGAGCACATATTCTGACATTGGGCTCCATTGGTGTTGAGATTGACTTGCAATTAAGCATTCCAAACTTCTGTAATAAGTCTCTAGAATACTTTTGTTGACGGAGAATTATTCCTTCTTGAGTATGATCAATCTCAAGCCAAGGAAGTGCTTTAGTTGTCCAAGCTCTTTCATCTGAAAACGTATTAACAAATTCTTCTTTGTTTGATGAATTTCTTCTTCACAATCCCCTGTTATGATTAAATCATCTACATACGCTAGCACAATAGCTAGCTTTCCTCCATTAGTTTCGACAAATAAACTACAATCTGCAGGTGTCACCGAATAACCGCTATAAGTAAAAAATTCAGCAATCTTACCATACCAAGCCCTCGGTGCTTGCTTTAACTCATAGGCGCCTTTCGTAGCTTACACACAAATTCAGGATGATCTTGACTCTAAAAGCCCATCGGTTGATTCATATAGATCTCCTGATCCAACTCCCCATGCAGAAACGCATTTTTCACGTCCAACTACCATAAGTTCCAATCTTTGCTAACAGCAAGTGCCGGTAAGACTTGTATAGTTGTAATCTTTGCAATTGGACTAAATGTTTCATCATAGTCTAGTCCATATTGTTGAGAGAATTCTCGAGCTACCAACCGAGTCTTGTGCCTTTCAATTGATCCATCCGTGCGACGCTTTATCTTATAAACCCATTTGCAAGAAATAGGCTCTACATCTCTTGGCTTTGGTATGAGCTCCCACGTTTGATTTTATTTTAATGCTACAATTTTCTCTTTCATAGCTTTATTCCACTCTGGAACCTGCAATGCTTCTGCAAATGTCTCCGGTTCTTTTGTGTTTGCATCTTCTACTGTGGCAACATTGGCATATTTGAGATTTAGCCCTCTGGTTCTCATTGTTCTTTTGTGTAGAATTGGTGCTTTGGTTCCACTAGGCTCACCTTGTTCACTTGGCTGTCCATTCACACCAGTTTGCCACAGATTTTGAGGTTGGCCATCACCATCAGCTGCATTTTCAGCTTCTCCTAAGCTTAGTTGAATTTGAGCAGACTGTTACTCCTTAAAAATTTCTAAATCTGATAATATCTCCCTTTTTGAGGACCACCATGAAGACGATTCATCAAACACCACATTTCGGGATGTGTAACACTTTCCAGTTGTAGGATCACAGCATCTCCAACCTTTTCTTTGACTATCATATCCTACAAAAACACACCTCATAGCCTTCTTGTCTATTTTATTACGTAAATTGTTAGGTACAAAGACAAAGCAAACACATCTAAAAACTCAAAAATAGCTAATTGAAAGTTTCATGTTCAACAATTTTTCAAAGGGTGATAGAAAACTTAACCTTTGTTGAGAGAGTCTATTGATCACAAAGGCTGCAGTCTTCATTGCTTCGGCTCAAAAACGTCCTGGAATGTTCTTTGCATGAAGCATACTTCGACAAATTTCTGCAAGGTGCCAGTTCTTCCTTTCTGCAATGCCGTTTTGCTGAGGATTGTAGGCACATGTGAACTGATGGCGTACTTGACATTCTCAGAGGAAGTAGAGGAACTCATCTGAGCTATATTCTCCCCCATTGTCAGTATGCAGACAGCAAATTCTTTTCCCAACTTCTGCTTCCGTCATTGCCTTGAATTCTTTAAACTTTGAGAAAACTTTAGATTTTTCTTTCATAAAAAACACCTACACATATCTGGAAAAATCATCAATGAAGGTCACCATGTACTTAATCCCACTGAGAGAAGCTTGTTTAACAGGTCTGAACACATCAGAGTGAATTAGCTCTAATGGTTCCTGTGCTTTCTACTTTGACTCTTCATACGGCAACTAATACGCTTTGCCATACTAACATACTGCACAAATTGTATCTTCTCTCACTACAAGTTGGGGAAGTCCCTTCAACATTGATCTTTTCATCATCACAACTAATTTGGAGTAACTAACGTGAATTAACCGCATATGCCACAGGTCAGCTGTCTCATTGTTTCTCGCCTTGTCTACATACGCAATTTTTGCAGACATCACATACACTGATTCCAATTTTTGTCCTTTCATCACTGGTTCTTCCATAATCTCAAGGTCACGATAAAATTTCACATCTTGTGGACCAAACAAAATAAAATGGACTGAATATGTTAATTGTGCTACTGAAAGAAGATTTTTCTTCATATCTGGGACGTGATAGACATTTTGAAGTGCCACATCACTAGTATTATTTTTCGAAGAAACTATAGTATTACCAGTATGAGCAATCGGTTGCTTTGAGTTGTTCGCATCACCACCACACGTTTTCCCTTGTATTCTCATAAATCTTGCAGCTTTTCTTTATCGCCCATCATATGATTTGAGCAGCCTGAGTCAATGATCCAATCTTTCTCATAGTCAATCTGTTCAAACGTTGTTGCCGTAAGAGCTGATTCCTCTTTTGTAGCAAAAAATGGATCAACATCCCAAGCTTCCTCGTTTTTGGAAGTAACAGCATTACTATCCACAGACCCCTTTCTGAACGAGCAATCTTTAGCCATGTGACCCTTCTTTCAGCAATTATGACATTTTCCTGCAAATTTTCTTTTGTTGCCAAAGTTTTTCCAGGCTCCCTCTACATGGGCATTCTTTTGACCTTGACTGCAATTTGTTTTATTCTCATTCTTTTTAGTTGTGCTGATGGTATGCTGCTTGGAATTCCATTTGCTTTTGTTGGCGTAAAGCACTTCCTTTTCACCCTTAAATGAAACTCTTTCCATTTGTTTTGCCAAGGATTCCTGACCAGCAAGCAAATTCTCGAACTCAACAAGTGATGGTTGATTTGGCCATCCCTTTACTGTAGCAACAAAGCCTTTGTACTCTGGTCTCAGACCATGGATGATTATTCTTTTCATCCTGGTTTCTCCGATTGGAACTTGTGGATCTAACTCAGAAATTTCTCGGCATAACGACTTCACTTTGTGAAAGTATTGAGTGATCGTCAAGTCACATTATGCGACTGACAACAACTTGCTCTCGACAAGTTGGAGCCTTGTGTCATTCTTCTTTGAGAATAGTTTTGCAAACTTATTCCAAGCTTCATGAGGAGTTTTGGCATCTCGAATGTGCTCTAGCAGGTCTTCTTTGATCATTGTCTTCAAGACAAATATCGCTTTGCCAGCTTTTATTTTCCATTTTCGCAATGAACCATTTGCATCCTCAGCCTTTGGCTGATTAATTTCACTTCCGCCCACAACCTCCCACAAATTTTGGCCTTGCATGTTAGACATCATGCAGGTCGACCAAGCATTGTAATTTTGGTTGTTGAGCTTTTTAATTCCACCAATGACTTGAAGATCTCCCATCTCAAACTTAATGCAATAAGTATGAGACTCCTATTGCTGTCCCTATTTTCCTCACGTGTTTGACTCTCAAGCACTCTCAAGGCTCTCACCACTCTCAAGACTCTGATACCACTGTTGCAAATTGAACCCATAGAGGAAGAAGAAAGAAAACACTTTCTTATTATTGATAATGACTGACACATGCCTATATAAGCAAAGCCACCAACAGATTGATGAGGAAAAATAAGAACTACTATGTGCAGTAACAAACTACAACAACTCCCTAAAAGCTAGAACTACCCTTAGCTTACTTAAAAATTAAATAGAAACAAATTAGTAACAAAACATACTCATAATTAGGTGTTGATAACTAGATGCTGATGTTGATAACTTACAAAACTAATCTCTAAGATAGATCATACCCTCAATATCATGCATTAAACAATGATACATCTTACTACGAGGAGAGGGAAAATCATGAAATCCATGGGAAAGCGATGTTCCTAGTTTTGCCGGGATATCGAGTCAGTCTCTAGTATAACGGAGAAGTACCGGGTCCAAAGTAGGAGAAGTCTCTCTCTTACAGCACTTAAATCCGCAGTGAAGGGGTCAATCAGTCCTAAATTCACTGCAAAAGCCGGTAACCCATAAGCCAGATTCATCATGGATCAAAACCCCAGCACTGACCACACATGAGTGTATGTTCGAAAATCCATCCATATTTAGCGTATAAAATCTTAGGGAAGGAGGCAACCATCAGATCCAGGAGCCTTGGTGGGGAGGAGGCTGGGATTTACCACATTCACAATCCAACCTTCCCGAGTATAACTAAAGGCGTCTCTCGCAACAGCCTCCAGAGAGAAGATCAAACCCTCAAAAACCATTTTGCAATGATTTTTCCAGATTTTCCATAAGGTATAGACAAAGAAAACAAGCCATGGGCAGCCCATGTATATGCATTAGACTAACAGTTATGGATCAAGTCACTTCTTTTCAGCTTGATTCCCCAATGCCAGATTAGCAAGGGAGGACGATCCAAGGGATCGAGACCACGCCAGATGGATTAGGGTACCATCCCAAAAGAGGTGAATATCTATTTCTGGAGACTCACGACAGAGAGGGCATAAGGGATCAGTGGCTGTCCCATGTTTACACTGGGTAGCATTAGTCATTAGAGTACCATGAAATACCAACTATACTAAGAACGATCCTGACATTTTAATTTCCAAAACCATCTCCATTTAGTAGTCAAAGGAATACCGGGTTCCTCCAAATGCTGGAAAGTGGTATAGGCCGATCTTACTGAAAAGGTCCCTCAAGAGTGGCCCACACAACACACCAGCTATGGGGACCCAGGATCCCAGCGGATAAGCACTATCTGAACCTATTTTACTATGGAGTTCGGAAGAATAGAAGCAAGATCAGAAATATCCAACTACTGGTCTGGAGTAATAAAATGGTGCACTCTCAGATTGTCCATAGAATCAGGAATAGTCCCCATCACCCTCAGGTATAATGGACCCGCACCAACGCATTTGTCTTCCCAAAACCGAATGTTCCTCCCACTACCTACTCGCCAATAAAGACCACCCTTGAGTGAGTCCTGAATACATAAAATGCCACACCACAGAGATAAGCAACCAGACGTCTGAGTGCATCACCATGAAGGATATACTTCTTGCGAAGCACTCTGCCGAATCTTCCAATAATATCCTCCAACCCAGTTTAGCAAGGAACACCCGGTTAATGTCCTGTGACTTACGAATCCCCAATCCTACCGAAACCTAGGGGCGGCACACTAAGTCCCATTGTACCGAATGGACCGACCGGCACCCTCCGAATCACCCCAAAGAAATTGGTTGTTAAGTTTGTCGGGTTTGGTCACTGATCGATTTTTGCATGACATAAGAAGAAGTCGACGCTGTAATTGCTTGAATTAATGTCTTTCTCCAGCTATACTCAAGGCTTTTGCCTTCCAATCTGAAATTCTTTTTTGCACCTTTTCAACCAAACAGTGAAAATCTGACTCCTAACCCGACATAGGAACTTCCAATTACATATCTTGATTTTCTGTCAATTGAACATGACACAAAGAAGCCAAATGCCTCTTAAGAGATAGTGGAGACTTAGGAGAGATAAATAGATTAAACTTACGGAGATTTAACACTAACCCGCTGTATTCAGAGAATTCCCAACGGCAAATCCAACACTGTCGAGAATTACGGGAAAGGCCTTCCTAAGTCGACTTTCTCTCTCCTTTTCCCTCATTTTCCCCTCGTTTTGTACCGTTTCACCTCTATTTTATGCCAGCAAAAGTCAAATCCTACCGCATCCTTGTCCTCAGTTGTAATTATCCTAAACTATAATTTTTGATTAAATCAACAAAACATTCAACGATATTGTATTACCTTTTGTGATTGTAGGTGAAGCCGTACATTTCCAAGTGAATGGTGGTCTCACGCTGGAAAAGGATTTTATTCACGTGAAACCTAATTTGAAGTAAATATGAATAAAAATGAGAAAATTCAATACGTCAGCACGAGTATTACAAGACAACCACCCTTAGTAAATACACCAAAGTCGATTTGATATGATGGATTCTAAGGCATAGGCTATATATTTGGGTATCCATGTACCTCCTTCCCCATCTACTTGGGGGAGAGAGAGAGAGAGAGAGAGAGAGAGAGAGAGAGAGAGAGAGAGAGAGAGAGAGGATGGGAGAAAGAGTAATTTCAGAAAAAGCAGATGCAATGCTGAAAGGGCAGGCTGAGATATGGGAAATATTATTCGGTTTTGTGGAATCCATGGCAGTGAAATCTGTTGTGGAGCTCCGTATACCCGATATTATACACTCTCATGGCTCTCCGATGAGCCTCTTCCAAATAACTTCCAAGATAGACTCTCCCTCTGATATGGTAGATACCAACTGCCTTGCGCGGATCATGAGACTCCTAGTCCGCAAAAAGATCTTCACCGCACAGACCTCATCAAGCGGTGCAGAAACACTCTACGGCCTAACCAGCTCATCAAAATGGCTCTTGCACGATGGGGAGCCGAGCCTCGCGCCTATGGTTCTAATGCAGAACCATCCCTGGCAATTAGCTCCGTGGCATTGCCTCAGCCGATGCGTGAAGGAAGGCGGCGTGGCTTACGAGAAGGCTCACGGATGTGGGATTTGGGATTTTGCGGCTCAAAATCCAGAGTTCAATAAAATATTTAATGATGCGATGGCGTGTACGGCCAATATCACGATTGAGGCTGTCATCGGAGTATATGGTGATGGGTTTGGGCGCTTTGAATCACTGGTGGATGTTGGTGGAGGAAACGGCAGTACTATGGCTGCAGTTGCAAGGGCTTTTCCCCACATTAAGTGTGTCAACTTTGATCTGCCACATGTCATCGCTACAGCGCCGGTGCACGAAGGAGTGTCCTATGTTGGGGGAGACATGTTTGTTTCCGTTCCAAAGGCGGATGCAATCTTTATGAAGGTAAATTTCGCCTTCTGTTCGATCTATGTATGCGTAGGCATACAATTTTCTCTGATATTATTAAAAGTCCAAGAGATCAAAACAATTAAAAATAAAAAAATTTGAATCTTATTAATGGTTTATTTTAGCATATTCTAATAATTTATTTGTTTAATTTAAAAAGTATTTTAAATAACTCAAAACTATTCAATTTTAAAATTTTGATTTTTGACCTATTTGTCCATTGTAATATATATTTTAGTTATGTCTCACGAAAACCACAGTAATTATCATCGTTTTTGTTACCTTAAAAAAACCAAAAATATTATAAAATTTTAATCAAAATTGATAATGCCTTCTCCAATAGCCCATTATCATAAGATCGGAACTACTTGACTTTATTTAGCCATACAGCCCATAAGTGACTGAACATACTTTCGGTCTCTTGATTGACACCCTCTCGGTTTTACCTTCTAGAAAAGTCAGCTACTCCCTGACCTCTCGGTCATCCTATCTCTTGGTCACTGAATCTCCCAGTTATCCTACTATTAGGTGGATGCTTTTATTAATGCAAAAATAATTCATTTCATTATGTGATAAGCACAATTTGAGATTACCCATTAAAGAAGTAGATGCCTAATGAATTTAAATTTTCTTTAGGGTAAGTTTGGTTGGAGTGTAAAGTGGAAGGAAAAGGAAAGGGAAAGTAAAAATGCAGTAAAATGAATCTTTTTATTCGGTTGGTAAGAAGGAAAAGTCGAGAGGATGTAAAAAGTGGGTATAATCCCCTTTCCCTCTTAAGAAATTATTTTCATTCCAAAGTGGACGAATCGGGAAGGAAATGAAATTTTTGAACAAATTTGTCAGTGTCCTTCTTTCTTTACGAAGTTATTCATTAATTTTTTTATTTCAATTTTATTTAATATAAAGTAATAAAATTTAATTTTCTTTATCAATTTTATTGGACAAATTATTTTTTTTAATTAATGACGGAGATTTTACTTTTTTAATATTACTACTCCAATTTTATTTAATATAATGTAATAATGAAAATAATTTGTAAAAAATAAGAAAAATATATTAAGTAGCTATTTTTAGAAAAATATTTAAAATTAGAAAAATAAAAAAAATTTTGTGGTGAGAAATATTAAAAATATTATTTTGCAGGGGTATAATAGTCAAGTTAAAAAATAAGACGATATTTTCTTCCACTTTTCTTTTCAACCAAACAAAAAATTACCACTAATTTCCTTCCCTTCTATACCTACCAAACAAAAATGACAAAAATGCATTTATTTCTATCAGGAGAAGTAAATCTCCTCATTCCTTCCACTTCCCCCTCCCCTCCCCCTCCCCTCCCCCTCCCATTCGGCAGACCAAACTTACCTTTAATTAGATATGAAACTTCACTGTTAACGGAAAAATCTCTCTTAATAAGGAAATGAATCTCGATAATTACTCCCAATGACGTAGAAACCTCTACGACAACTTGAATTTCCCTTAACCAATAGAATTTTAAATCTTTTAAAAGTTTTTTACTACAGTTCTTACAATTTCAGAAAATTCTTAACAATCTTTACTAGAAAACTGGGGTTTCTATACCCCTAAAATATATATTTAGCACAGACAACTAACCAAGTATATTTTTTAAAACTCTAAACTCTCACACAAAGGCAACACAGAGTTATCTCATGACTCTTCTTAGTTTGTTTCTTATTCATTCAAAAACCATTCTTTCTGACTTGAGCGTCAAAATCTCTCTTGCCGGAGTACCCTTCGGTGGTATTTGCAGATCTCATCATTCATGAAGACCCTAAAGACTTCTCACCGCATCGGTTCCACGCTCAAGTCAGTAGAGTAGTTATCTGTGAAACCAAACCCACTTTCATCAGATTGTTGTCGTCTATGGAAATAGACTAAGCTCTTAGCTAGCGTACTTCATGCCCTGTCTTACTGTCTTTTCAATCGCCATGCCACTAAAAAGAAAGAATGAAAATACCTCGTAAGCCATGTTCGTGGTAGGGAGATAGGTGTCCAATCTTGCAAACACTTCTCCACCAACACCTCATGAAAATCAACTAAATGCTTTGGCTAACCACCACCAGCATCTAGCAGAAGCGCTCTCCCAAGAGAAGCCCGATGCACTTGCCATGCAACTTCAGAACTAGCTGACCCCACCTACTGTTCCAGCCTCTCCCGCAGAGTCCATCGCTCAGAGAGGGAGAAGCTTGAATCAAAGATCCAAGTAATGAGTAAGTAGTCGGAAGAATTTAGTTGTGCCAGCTAACCAAAAGGATCATCCTCTCCTTAGAGGTCAAAGTAGTCGTTTTGGCACAACTCCAACCTCGAAAGCACCGAGTGCCCTCAGTCACCTCCTAGTATGATCCAGACGACTTGAAAAAATAAGTCAAGGATCTCGTGGCTATCGAAATGAAGCATGCTAGTACAGGAAAAGAAGATGCCACCCAATATGCAGCTAGTCTCTTTCCTTTCGATCCTAGAGTCTTCATGGAGCTCATGCCACGAGATGTTCTCCTCTCTCCTATAGAAAGGTACGACAATCCACCAACCCTTGGGACCACGCAACCCATTTTGTGACAGTTATGATCTAAGAGATATACCAAATGCGGCCACATGTAAACAATTCCTCACAACCTTGAAGGGCAATGCTCTAACATGGTTCAATATAATCCCTCTATTTAGCATCAAGAATTTTTCCTAATTTAACAATAGTTTGAAACCTATCTCGTGATCAATCAAGGAGCCAAGAGGAAGTCAACCTCCCCCCTGTCTCTATGATAAGGAGATGACGAGCCCTTAAGAGATTTTCTACACAAGCTCAAAAACGAGATGATGAAGGTCTTTAGTTTAGACCACTCCATTGTGCTAGCAGCACTACTCATCGGTTTAGGGCCTTTAGGAATGAAGGCTTCTATAAAAAAAAATTCTCTATCCACCACTCAAGAATTCTATACTTGAGCAGAAAAATACAACGCAACCGAAAAAGTCAAGCATTTGATAAACATCGAAACAGTGTGGGGACAAGCGAGCGCAATCGCTTACCTTGGCGATCCTCGTACAAGGAATCTACCAAGATCTCCTCCTCATTATAGGTTCACCAACTATACTCCCCTAAATTACACACCCAGTCAGATTACGATGCAAATCAAGAACAAAGCTTACATTAGATAGCCCCCCACATCTCTCGTGCGACGATTCAAGAAAGACAAGACTCAGTTCTATGAAGCCACCAAATAAACAAATGCAGAAAGCTAAAAGATGAGCTTGAGGTCTTGGTTCAGGATGGTAGACTCTAGAGATTCATTAGTATGGAGTGAGAGAACAACCGTCCTCGACGTCCACATGCGGTAGCACGAACAAACAAGCAAAATGAACCACCACTCGCGAGAGCCACTCGCAACCAAGCCAATGGGGTAATTCTTCAAATACAAAGCGGATGCCCCTCTTTAACATGTTCGTCTTCTAATGAGGCCTCCCCTACCCGAGCTCAATAGCCGAATGGATACCCAGCAGGGCCGACTGAATAAACACTCGCATCAATTTTCCAGAGGATCGAGGCACCTGCCTTTAAAGAAGTTCTCATAGCCTGTATCGAAAAAGGACAGAAGAAGAAAAAATCTATGATATGCTTTGATGATGACGATCTAACATGGTCGATCCAAACGGCCAATAAGTTATGAGTGTTAAGAAGTGGAATAGCTAGTAGATCACTTGAAGTGTTTGGATGATTTTGAAAAGGAGATTTCTTGGTTATGAGTCAAGAAAGCCCAAGAGGAAGCCAAGAAAGCGAAAGCAACATCTATTGCCCTTCACAACAAGGAAAAAAAAAAGGAGATAAAGTTGTTGCAGGCTGATCTAGACTATTAGTATTAGGCTATCGACGTGGCCATTAAAACGGGTAAGAAGTTTAGGGATCTCCTTAGAAGAAGCAATGCAGGTCAGCTAGCTATTGATTAGCTTTGATGAGAATGAAAGGAGACTTATGAACAAAAACATTGGGAGATTTCTAAGAGGTTATGTCAAGCTCAAAATACTCTTTGATGGTTAAGAAGTAGCTCAGCTAATGGAGCCGATATTGGCAGCTCCAATAGGATAAACCCGAGCCTCGATGATGCTCTCAGGGGAGGCCATTCTGAAGAAGTCATCGTTGCTTGTTCATGTATGGATTGCATTGATTTCACTAACTGGCGATGAAGGCCTTCTACTCCCTTTTCTCCTTGATCTGTTATTGTTGTTGTACTTCCCTTTTGTGCTTCTATGTTGTATAAGTATTTTTCAAAATGAGAGAACTTTTCAGGTGTATTTTCTCATTCATGATTTCCACATTACTAGTTTGTTGTTTTGCTGCTTGATTATTTCTTAGAGAGAAGTACGCATTTGACGCCAAAAAGAAAAAAAATTTTTAAAATAACCCTTGAATAAAAAAAATTTCAAAACTAACCCACGTTTGTCATGGGTGGAAGATGCGACAGGCTATGTCGTGTTTTGAACCCGCGACATGGGTTCCTCCACCGCCCGCGGCGTTCCTCCGCCCGTGACTCTCTCACTCCCTCCCACGTGCGGCTCTCTCTCTCCCTCCTCCAGCCGCGGCTCTCTCTCTATCTCCTTCCCGCCGTTGCCGGCCGTTCGCTCTCCCTACCTCCTCTGCCCGCAACAATCCTCCCTCCCCCGCGATAGTCTTCCCTCTCTCCCCCCGCGAGTCTCTCTCTATCTCTTCCCCCGCCGCCCGCGGCGGTCCTCTCTTCCTCCCTCCCCCGCCGCCCGCGGCAGTCCTCCCTCCCCCCGCGGCAGTCTTCTCTCTCTCTCTCCCCCCCGCGGTTGTCCCTCTCTCCCCCTGCGCAGCTCCCGCAGCACTCCTTCTCGGATCCTGCGACAGTCCTCCCTCCCTCTCTCCCCCTCCGCGGCGGAGTGCAGCGAGAGCGAGAGGAGCGCCGATGTCGCGTCTTGGAGACGCGACACGCCTCTGCTACTGACACGTCACAAATTCGCGGGTGCAAGACGCGACATAGCCCGTCGCGTCTTCCACCCACGACAAACGTGGGTTAGTTTTGGAATTTTTTTTATTCAATGGTTGTTTTAAAATTTTTTTTTCCTTTGGGGTCAGACGCGTATATTCCTCTATTTCTTATGCCGAAACTTGCAAGAGTGGTGAGGTATAAACGCAATAGGCATCTTCCATGAACTAGCATAAACTGATAATAATAGTTGGTAATGTAACAAATTTTAATGTTGAGAGAGTAAGTATGAGAAATGTGTTACCAACAGAGAGTGAGGTTGGGTGAACCTCGAACGGGGGTGTTGAGATGATGTCCCAAACAAAGGCTATGAAGGTAGGTTCGAAACCCTATAATGGTCAATGTTGAGTGAAATCCTATAATTTTGTTACCTTGCAATCTCACTTTTTGCAGCATGTAAACTTGAATATTACTAAAAAGAGGTTACATGAAGCCTCGTTTGTTGTTGCGAGGTGCAAGGCCCATATTTTGTTTTAAACCATATGTTGTGTTGAGATGTCTGGAGGTACTACAGTTGGAGTGTGTCTGTAGTGTCATGCCGAGAGTCAATGAGGCAATGCATTGAGATACTATAAAGGCATAGCTCCTTGAAAGTATATATATAATGTCTTAGGTGTTGCACCAATTGTACTTGGAGGTGTTGCATCTAAATGTGCCCATCTACGTTGTACTAAAAATGTGTTGAGGGTATTGGGCCAAGGAGGCCCATTGGCATTTTGCCAAGGGGGAATTCGAGGGCATCACACCGATTAAGAGCTCGTTGGCATTACACCAAGAGAGTTCGAAAGCATTGAATCGAGAGTGCTCATTGGCATTGCGCCAAAAGAGTTCAAAGGCATTGTGCCGAGAATGCTCATTGGTGTTGCGCTGAGAGTTTGAAACCATTATGTCGAGAGTGCTCATTGGCATTACACCAAGTGGGAGTTTGAAGGCATTGCAACGATAAAGTGCTCATTGGCATTGCACCAAGAGAGAGTTCGAGGGTATTGCGCTGAGAGTGCTCATTGGTGTTACAGCAAAAGAGTTTGAAGGCATTGCGCAAAGAGTACTCATTAACATTGCACTAAGTGAGATTCAAAGGTATTGCATCGATAAAGTGCTCATTGGAGTTATGGTAAGAAGGAGTTTGAAGGTATTATGCCGAGTGCTCAGGCATTGCACTAAGAGAGTTTAAAGGCATCACGCCGAGAGAGTAGGTCGTATATACCTAGTTAGGAGTTTCATCTTGTATCAATGACATACTAGTGAGCTATTCTTGATTGCATGTGCTTGTTCCAATCACGATGTTACGAAATGGTAGTGGAACATATGAAAGGAGAATGTCATTGTAGGAATAACCATAAAAACCTTGAATCAACTTATTCAATTGGTAGCCTAGAGTAGCGAACAAAATAAAAATAAATGAAAAGCAGATATTACTAGATCGGGGTAGTAGGTAACTCTGGGTCAGATAGGAGCGTCCCGATTTCGAGAGGTGCTCTAATTTGATCCTCATATGCCTAGTGCTCAGTAATGCTTCTAAAGCATCCAGATTGGGCCGTCCCAAGATAGCACTGTAGGTCGACTGTAGCTTGATGACATTGAGCGTTGTTGTAACAGTTGCATGATTAGGTAATGTGCCAAGGGTGACAGGAAGAGGGATAGACCCTCAGGGTAAAATCATTCGTCCAAGAGTCCTTTTATAGGTCCAACATGAGATTAAAGGCGTATGTGATCGAAGTCTATATGCTGGAATGTCTCACTCCACTCATTCCTACCTGTCTTCTTCCTATTGTAGTTAAAGATCTTTCACTTCACCATATCAGGAACCTCACTAACCTTCTCGGCTAGTTACTTTAACCATTGGGGTCCCCGCCTGCTTTCCAGTTGAGAAGATCACAGCTTGCCCCTTGGTCGACAAAAATCCTCTTTAGTGTATACCAAAACTCAACAAACTGGTCACAGCCGCTATCGGCTGCCAAGTATCAAGGATCAACAGGGTTGGAAAAATATTCCAACCCCTTAAATTAACGGGTAATGATCCCAAGTAAGGCATCTATAAACCGTGCCTCACATATTCCCTGTACATGGGAATACAACCCTTCGGCATTTGGTTCACCCTCTCTTCCCTTGTAGGTAATCTCAGCTGAAAGCTATTGCCTAAACTCATGTCTTTTGATATAATTTGCAATTTCTTCTCTATCATTATGCTCTTGATCTCACCAATACTATGATGATTATGTGAACCAGAACCTCTCGCCATTTCAATCTCTACAGAAAATGTCACAAACCCTAAATTACAGAGTTTTTTTCCTCTCTCCCAAAGGAAACCACCTAAAGTGTATATACAACAGAACTCACAACCAATTGTGAGACGAGCAATGAGAAGCTATCAAAGAAGATTCGTGAAAACTGAAAAAGCACATACTAAATTTAATGCCCCACTTTACCCGTAGGTACATTTTTGCCATATTTTCTCAAGTTACAAAACTTTTATCATCTCGATTCTACTCGTAACATTACCTCTTCGAGCTAACATAAGGAGTGGGGAGCAAACGATGGTACATGATTCAACAGCTGATTACCACAAGACCGGAACTTCTTGAGCCTATTAGGCTATGCAGCCCATTAATGACCGAACATACTCTTGGCTCTCAGTTGACAACCCTTTCGGTCTTATCTTCTCAAAAAGTTAGCTACTCCCTAACCTCTCGGTTATCTTAGCTCTCGGTCCTTGGGTCTTCCAGTTATCCCAGTCC
This sequence comes from Dillenia suffruticosa, assembly GCA_033439265.1. Lineage (NCBI taxonomy): Eukaryota > Viridiplantae > Streptophyta > Magnoliopsida > Dilleniales > Dilleniaceae > Dillenia > Dillenia suffruticosa. The sequence goes on from JAVTVX010000030.1 coordinate 18,642,534, forward strand.
TCGATGTATACTTCTATTAATGTAAAAGTAATTCATTCTATTATGCGATAAGCATAATTTGAAGTTATCCATTAAAAAAGTAAATCTCTAACGAATTTAAATCTTCTTTAATCGGATATGAATGCTCCCTATTCTTGGAAAAATTTCTCTCAATAAGAAAATAGATCCCGGTAGTTACTCTCGAAAAAATAGCAAACCTATATGACAACTTGAATTTTTCTTAACCGATAGGATTTTAAATCTTTTAAAGATTTTTTACTAGAGTCCCTGTAAATTCAAAAGATTCTCTGCAATCTCTACAAGGAAACTATGGTTTCTATGCCCCTAAAATACATACGGGATTTGCCATATAGGTATGCTATATATATTCAGTACAAGTAACCAGCCATATACATTTTCAGGAATTCTATATTTCTCACACAGAGACAACACAAGGCTATCTCATGGCTTTCTAGGCTTGCCTCTTATTCATTCAAAAACCACTTTTTTTGACTTGAGAATCGTGGTTTTCCTCGTGGGAGCACCTTTGGCAATATTTGTTGCTCCATTACTCACGAAGACCACGAAGAATCCTCACTGTATCGGCTCCATACTTGAGTCACTAGAGCAATTATTTGTGGAGTCAAACCCACCACCATTCAAAATAAATAAATTAAAACCCCATTACAAAATTTCAGATCTTTTCAATAATATAAAAAATATAATAGATGTAAAAACTTAATCCAATCCATAATAATCCTATAAATTAATTATATAATTTTAAAATATTCACGTTATCTTTGGGGGGATCATATATGATTATTATTTATGAAAACCAAGAATTGAGAAATGATTCAAACGGATTGTAATAGACTTTATTCATCCGTTGTCCTTTAGACCATGTTTTGTTACTGATGTTTTATGAACATGAGCATGCGACTTGCTTCATATGTTGTACATAAAACCGCACACAAGTTTTCAAGTAACTTGTTTGACAATCAATGCAGTGGATAATGCATGATTGGAGTGATGAAGATTGTGAGAAGATACTGAGAAATTGCCGAAAGGCTGTACCAGAGAAAACAGGAAAGGTTATCATTGTGGATGTAGTTCTGGAACCAGAGGGCGATGGGTTATTTGCTGAAACAGGCTTGCTTATGGACCTTGTGATGATAGCACACGCCTCAGGTGGAAGAGAGAGGACTGAACTTGAATGGAAGACAATCTTGGAGAAGGCGGGCTTCCCTCGCTACAATATCATTAAACTTCCAGCTCTGCAATCTATTATTGTGGGCTTCCCAGAATAAGTCACCCATATCATAAGCTAATGTCATCACTGGTCACAAAAAAAGAAAATTCAGAGAATTAAAGAAAAATAAATAAAAGAAAAGGAAGGACAAAAATAATATTATTCTAATGACTTGAAGTGCTTTTAGAATTTTTTAACTTTTCCACCTATATATACCCATTTTTTAATTTAAAATAATTTTATGACAAAATGGAAATTCTTAAACAGTGATACTGAACAAGAATGAAATAAATTGTTGGATGATGGAGACTTCCCTCTCTTGTTCAACCATTAAAATTCCAATTCTAAAATATATAATGGAGGCCTTCTTTGATAACATTGATGTACGTACTTATGTTTCTGAAGATTCTCGTTTATTTTTAGCTTGATTTCATGAATGATATTATACCAACTTTTGATAAGTTTTAATGCTATGAATATTGATCTCCCAATAATCTTCTCGTCAAAAACTATAGAGAAAAGAAACGAGAGAGAGAGAGAGAGAGAGAGAGAAGAGTTTTCACCATTACCAAAAAAAAAAATGTATTCTTAATGCTACAAGCAGTTTGAGAGTCAAGTGTATCTGATGAATTTAGTAAGTACACCTTGGCGTGACAAGGAGACGGCGATATGAAATGAAAAAGTTTAAATAGTTTCCCAAAAAAAAGATCATTGCTCGAGGTGGATCTTACTCTATAGATAATGTCACGTCCCGACTCTTTAATTGAGCACACAATAACCGTCGTGTTATCTTGAAACATGCACTACAAAACAAGTGACTTATTCTGACGGACTAAAACTATCTCTTAAATGTGATAAAACCGTTGGCAGAACATTCTCCGACGAATAGGTTTTCAGTTAGCTATACACCAGTCGGGATAGATATATTCCGACACTCTCGATCACCGTTGGAGCATGTCATATATTTATAGTGACGGTTAAAAAGTGTTAGTAAAATTTGATCTTTTATCATCAGTTTAAAAACTATCGATAAAAATTACTATTTTTATTATCGGTTACAACTGTTGGGAAATTTTTCTACTTTTATCATCGGTTACTATACTGTTACTATCATGTCGGTTATGTTACTATCATTTTACGACAAATGACATGTTTGGAAAGTATCAGTAAAAATTGCTATTTTTATCGTCGGTTATAACTGTTAGAAAATTTTACTACTTTTATCGTCGGTTATCATGTTGTTACTACCATGTTACGATATATGAATGAATATTAGGAAATGTTATTACTTTTATCTTCGGTTATACAACTATTAAGAAATTATGATCGGTTACCAGATATCAATATGTTAGGAAATGTTACAAGGTTTTATCATCGGTAATACACACAAGTATTAAGAAATGTTATTATTTTTATCGTCATTTACTAGTTGCTTACTAGTCAGTTACTAGTCAATTACTACTAAGAAGTATTATGATGCAACACTATTAAGAAATGTTAGTAATGGTCGGTTATTGCATTATCACAGTACCACATATGTTCATATGTGAGGAAATATCATAAGTTTTATGGACGGTTAGCACAAGTGTTAGAATCTCTTATCGTACCATATATTATTATAATTAGTTACTATCTTATATTTTTAAATGTCAAAAAAAAAAGAAATTGGGTTGGGAAATGTACTGCGTATAAAAATATTAGAAAATACTGGGAAATGTTAGAAACTTTGTAAAATATTATAACCGGACAATGATTACAATAGGATAACAAAAAAAAAAGATTATATATCCCACAATCCAAATCCATATCTTTTAAGATGTTCATACATATGCTTCACTTCAAATATAAAAAAGATTACCAGCATTGCTCCATCTTCATGTCAATCTATTAATTCATAAAAAGAAGCAGTAAGGTGAATATAATATAATGGTACATGTGAAAAATAGTTATAAATAAAAATATTACCTTTTGGTGAGGCAGTGATGATGATGATTGTTGATTTCTATGTACACTTCCGACATCTAGTATTCGAAAAGGTAAATATACAAATAATTTGGATTATTATTGAAAAGTAAAAATGAAATTAGTAAGATTGTGGTGAAACAGAAAAATAACATTCATACTTGGACACTAGCAATAAGTCTTGCTTCATTAACCATGCGTTTTTCTTTTTCTAAATCCAACAAGTTGGATTGCGAAAAAAATTAAAAATGGATAAAAACTACTTATCTCACAATAAAATGATTTGTTTTTAAACCAAACCTAACTTGGGATAGTATCTTGGGATGATTAGGTTTCTTCAGAGTGAAGTTATTCTTGGGATGGCTGTGATTTTTCATGATCAGTAACAATACTTATCCTTCGTTTAGTTCTTCCCATATTGAGTTAAGAAAATTTTGTATGAGATTTTAATTAAGTCACAAACTCTGAGTTTTGAAGGAGGAGAGATTTTGAAGGGAAAGAGGGTTTGTGGGAAATGATTTATGATATATTTGGTTTAACCGTTTAAATACATTTTTAAAACCCCGCCACTTATAATATATTTGGTTTAGCCGCTCAAATAAATTTTTTAGAATCCCGCCACTTTTCTCCGCTTTTTTATCTTTTGTGAGTTTAATTTTATCTTATTTTATCGGTTTTTTTACTACTATATCATCAATTTTATTTTGTATTTTTTATATTTGATTTTTTTGTTTTTGTTACAATATTATTAATATCTTAAAACATTGTTACTATGTTGTTACTGCATTATAATATAATAAATGAATACTCTAAATTTTAAATCATTACATTATTTAAATTAATAATATTAATTATATCATTATTCTACTTTATTCATATTTGAAATTTTTTATATAATCCATATGTATTTTTATATAATAAAGAAAGCAGAGATATGGCAATGGGCCGACACGGGCGCGCGGCCATGCCAACACAGGCGCCTGCCCACGCATGCGACTACACACATGCAACCTCCCGCGCAGGTGCCTGGCAATGCTAGCGCGGGCACTGGCGCATGCGCGCCCATGCAAGCTCGTGTGATATTATTACTATTTACTACCTAACTTATAAATTTTGGAGGAAGAGGTTTGTTGAGAATGATTTATTATATATTTGATTTAGGAACTCAAATAAATTTTTAGAATCGCCATTTTTTCCCACTTTTTATAAGTTTAATTTCATTTTTTTATTATTATATCATTAGCAATTTCATTTTCTGTATTTATACTTTTGTTTTTGTTACAATATTGTAACATCTACATTCTTACCCTTAATATTACATTATAATAAATAATAACCCTAAATTTATATCATTATATTAAAATTTAGGATTTGTTTCCACTTCCGAAATGGTCACTTCTCAAAGGTGGTAATGGTGGTAAGAGAGTTGTAAGAGAATAATATAAGTCACTACTAATGCCGGATCAATTATGCCGAAAAATATTTAAGCTGCCAAGACAAAATTAATGTTACTCGCCAAGATAAAAATTTATATTATATTGGATAGATATAGGAGGTTAAAGTAACCAATCTATCCCCTCGTGTCTTTATGTTTAAGTGTTCTCCTAAATAGTTTATCATAATCTAACTTATTTTATCAAAATATAATATTATCTTCTAATTATCGACAATGAATTTATACAAAATTTATAGTAAGATGTTTGATATTATAGTAATTGTTTTAGGTTGTTTTCAAGATGTTTGATTTTATAGTTATCATTCACGTATCACAGACTTACTACTTTATAAACTTACTTACCTAATTGCCACCCACTTATCTTACTACTAGCTACTACTTCTTATCATTATCATTTATTTTCTAAATTATCAATATCATAACTTTATTTATCATAAATTTATCACAACCAGAGTATTTTTAAATATAAAGATATACTATAAAAAATGATAACATAGATTAGTATAAATAAATTTTTACTATTATCAAAGTCAGAATCTAAAACTATAGACATCGGTGCTATTAAGTTGATAATAAAAAATATTTATATTGACAACAACAAACCGTGCGAAAAAATATTACATTTATTCACACGATAATTTTTAATCATCACATGATTCAATCGCAAATTTACATAATCACCAACGTACATGATCCAACTTCTCATGCATTTAATATGGATGAACCAATGAATTATTTCATAATGCAAAAAAACCAATATATTCAAATCAAAGTATGCTAATAATTTTAAATAATATTACATGTGAAATATTAGTGGTTGAGGTAGATTTGGAGTTGGTGATTGAACGTGTGAAAGTTGTAGGTATAGAAATTATGTGGAGTGTGTAAATGTGAGAGATTAAATTTAGAATCATACTTTTATAATTATAAATTGTGAAAATTGAGAGACGAGATAACTTAATATGAGTTTTGTAGTTATTAACATAATTAATTATACAATTACATTACATTATCATATTTTTAAATTATAATATTACATTATCTTTAATGAATTTTTAAAACTATAATACTATGATATATAAATTATTAATTTCATACTATTACATTATTTAAATTAGTAATATTAATAAATTTATATTGAATATAGAATATACATTATTTTTATAAATCAAATGGATATAATTAACGTAGCACAAGGCTTACAGACACTGAAATATAGTAAGTATGTAGTAATTAAGTAGCAAGTGATTTTTTCAACAATCAGTGATGGTATTAATTTAAAATATAAAAAAATTGTGACGAATTAAGAACGCGGTAATAAAAAAAGAGGCGGGAGAAAAAACACCAAAGAAAAAATGAGCGGGAATTTAAAAATTTGTTTGTAAAAATATTATATTATAAATTCTACACACATCAAAGTTTCTCCATCCTTTCACCATCAAAGTTTCTCCATCCTTTCACTATCAAAGTTTCTTTATTTTTCCTTGAAAGCTCTCCTGCATTATACGTGAAAAATCACAACAATTCCAAAACGAAAAACAAGTTTCTGTCTTAACAAACTCAATCATCCAAAATGTTATCAGATTTTAAAAATAAACATATTTAATTTGATATTTAATATTAAAATGTGGTTTTTAATTTTTTAATTTGAACAAAGAAATATATCCAAAATTTATCAGGTTTTAAAAATAAGCACCGCCGGTACACGTCCCCGCAGGCGCCAGCGCGCTGCACATTCCCACTCCTTTTTTATGCCAAAAAGGAGACAAAAAATGAAGGCTACACGTCCCCGCAGGCGCCAGCGCGCTGCACATTCCCACTCCTTTTTTATGCCAAAAAGGAGACAAAAAATCAAGGCATAAGACATAATATTGCTGCATAATAGAATCGAACTCTAGAATTAAACCTCAATCTCAAGTGTCCTGACCATCACACCCAATGCCATATGTGAATAATTTAACCAATGCCATATGAGAATAATTTTGTTTTTCTTCGATTTCTTTCTTTCAATCTATCTTAACCTCACCTTTTTTTTTTTTTTAAATCCAGTTCTCACCTTTTTATTTTTTTCCCCTTATCTCACTCTCGCCTCTATTCTTTTCTTGCACCTTTGGATCATTTTTTTCATTTTTCTAAATTTTTTTACTGCTATTTTGATATATTATTTGATTGATATTTAAATTGAATGTTATGAATGAATTATAATTTATTAATTTTATATATTTTGAATTGTGATTAAATATGTAGATTTTTTAAATTATTAATATATTATAATTTAAATTCGATACTCATTTGAAAAACAAAAAATAAGAAAAAAACGCAAACACAATTAAAATAATTAAATTAATTGAAATAAAATTAATGGAAATAAAAATGATAAAATATAATAGTTGAAATATAAATAAAAATAAAATTAGATTTAGTGAAATTACATGACTTACCTACAATTATAATTACTTATTATGAAATTACTATTTAATCCATGCCGCGCGCATGAGCACATGCCGCGTGCTGTGGCATGCATGGGCGCCTGTGCTGGCCTGGCCGGGCGCCCGCTCGGGCGCTTGCATGAGTGCATGCCGCGCAAGGTGGCATGCGCGGGCTAGTATGGCCACTAACTTACCACTTACTATCTACTTATCACTTACCATCTAATTATATATCATAAACTTACCATTAACTTACTACTATATAAATTTATTTTTTTACTTACCACATACTTACCACCTGCTTACCTAGGTGAAATTACTACTATCATAAATTTACTATAACTTACCACTCAGAGTATTTTTAAATATAAAAGTATATGATACAAGTATGATAACAATTTTAGAATTTACAGATGTTACAATATATAGGTTGGTATAAATAGAAATTATACAAATGGTAAAAATTGAATATAGTTTTAAAAGACAGTGAATTTGTATATTACCATACATCTTAAACGTAAAATCTATGGAGACAGTATTGTTAAGTAGACAATAAAAAAGATTTATACTGAGACTGTTTTTAAACCGTATCAAAAAAACTATTACATTTACTCATCATAATTTTTAACTATCATAATTGAATATTACTTTACAGACGGTTGTGATACTTTTACTGACAATTACTAAATTTTTCTTCACGAACATTTTAGTTTATTGGGAAAGGGTTATATTTTTTGACGGTTTCATCATAAACCGTCTCTATAAAGTATAAAAACTGTGACTAAAAGTCACTGACTTTAAAAGTTACCGTCGGCACAATACTCTAATTTTGTAGTGATGCGTAAACCCCATCCCTTGTTCCGAGATATTGCAGGATATTCTAAATTACAAATACTTTAAAAATAAATTTAAATTATCTGTAATCCATCCCGGCCTTCTAAATAATTCCCAATTATTTAAATAAATTCACATGTTCAAAATGTGTTCAAAATTCACCGCATAATCCAAATATCCCAATGAAAGCAATACGTCTTATAAAAGTAACTTTTAAACAATTTAAATAAAATTTCACATTATAAAAGTGAGAATTTTACAATATTTGTCCAAGAAAAATCAAGTGTTTGTTAAATCCAAATACAACAAGATATACAAAAATTTTCCTTCCATAGATTATATAACATAGTTCTCAAAAATATTTTTACGACTATTATCTACTGAAGGTCAACAAAAATAACTTCTTTAACTAGCACTAAGTGACGTCTACGTCTCCAATTTAAGATTTCTCTGAAAAATTAGAAAGAGAGTGGTGAGTATAAAAATATTAAGTGAGTGGAGTATAATGGCATGCTGAATATGAATGAGGGGTGAGGGTGGTGGTGCCAACTCATATGTCAAATATATTTCAATGCATTAAGAAAAACCATTCGCATAAAACAATTTCATATCAAATCCACCTTGACTCATATACTCCAAAATCAATAAATAATTTGAACTTTTTTTTTCAATTTTTCTTGGGGTTTGTAAAAACCGCTATCCAACCAATGGTCGTTCGTAGAATCCATCAAGGAGTTTTTCACAATTTTTATAAAATGCCCCCTCCTTGGAATTGACCCGGAGTTCAGTGAGGCGTGCCACATTATCATGAGAACAATTTGAGGAGGCTCTCAATCCTGCCTACCACCAAGCCAAATACTAAACCAGTCTTGACCATGTCGCCCCGATGACCTGGTCCGTGGAAGACTTAAACTATAGTTTTTACTTTTCCAGTACTATGTTATAAGAATATCCATTTCATCATTCAACATTTATACTCATACACAAAAAGAGCAAATTCAGAGTTCACAATCAATGTTCCTTTGTAATACAGTGCAAATAGATTCAAAAATCAATAAAAAAGTTATAAATTTATCAACAATTCTATTTGGGCATATCATAATCACAAAACATTTCAAATTTCTTTCAAAATTCAAATTACAAATAATAATTGAAAATATTTTATCATCTATGCAAAACATAACTATCCACTCATCTTTTGAGATGATGAACACTCCCAATTTACAATCAACTTCAAGACAACCCCTTCTTGGATTCGAATTGTTTATCCTAAAGCAATAAATATAAATTAAATGTTAAATCAAATCAGGGTTCGTGAGTTTTCCCAAACAAAGTACAACCCTAATTTTTCAAATCCATGATTCTATATTTTTAATCCATCATTTAGATATTATGTACCTCTACATACAGTCCTTATTCATAAGTTTTCTCAATTTTTCCTCATTTACAAACCCTAAATTTATGCTCTAGAATAAATCCCTCAATTCTCAATAATAAATTTAAATCCACTAATGAAGAAACTAAATCCAAATTTATAGGAAATAAATTACCTCAATTTTGTAGTTAGATTGAGCGTTGAACGTTGGATTTAAAAAACCCTAGATTTTTCTCCTTTTTTGGGTAAACCCTAGATTTCTCCTAAAATCACCCTCATTCATGAGTTTGCTTGAGAGTTTGAGAGGTTTAAGAAGTGGGTTTGGGAAGAATGAGATTGATTTCAACAGAGAGATTGAGAGCAAGATAGGCAAGAGGGAGATGAGAGCTGAGAGAGATAGAGATCGAGTGAGAGAGTAGAGAGTGAGTTCGGGAAAGAAGAATGAAAATGAAGACTTGTTTAAGTTTTTTTAATTGTAAGTAGTGAAATCTCAATCTTGTCTCTCTTTATTTTTAAGGTTTGTTCAAGTTTGGTTGTTCATTTTTGTCATTTCGCATCCTTTCATTCTCATGAGTCGACTTATAATACAATACAAGTTTACTTGTGTGACTCAGATCTTCAAAGGCCAAGTCCGCTTGTTTTCTAACAAGTAGGCTTGATTTTTGTTTTTATCGGACCCTCAAGTCGACTCAAACATTATCTCAAGATGACCCAATTTCCTTTTTGTAGAACCCTCAAGTCGACTCACTTTTTAGTGAGTCACCTTACTTAATGTGCAGACATGTATCTCTGTGACTTAAACCTAACAGGTTGACTTATGCTAGCCACAAGTAGCCTTATAGACACAAAGTCTAGAAGTACAAGTTGACTTGTCATTGGGCAAGTTGGCTTACCTATGTATAGAGTTAAGAATTCTGAGGTCTAATCACTTCAAGTCACCTTGACCCTTGCTCAAGTCACCTTGATGAGTTTCATACTTAACCAAAATTTAATTTTTGAGCATTAGGTCGTCTTGTCATGGGGCAAGTTGGCTTGTCTTCATTTAATTGGCTCCAAATATGTTTTAATTATCTAAAATCATCACCAAAATCTATTTTTCTCCTAACAAAATTTTGTAAACTTTTATTGATAAATTAAAATCAATTACAATCAGTTTTTACCAATATTTTTACAAAAAAACATTGAAAATTCAATAAAAGTTTTTTAATACCGAATATTTTGGTATTACAACACTTAACCTGCTAAAAAAAATTTCGTTCTCAATATTTATAAGAAAATTCATATATCATCAAAAAGATAAGGGTGTTGTTTTTGCATGGACTTCTCGGTCTCCCAAATTTCTTCTTCCACTTGGTTGCTTCTCCACAACACTTTAACCATGGGAATTTGTTAACTCCTCAATTGCTTAAGTTGTCGATCAAGGATTTTCATTGGTCAAATCTTGAAACTCAAGTCTGAATTTAATTCTACCGGAGGAGTTTCTGATACATGTGAGGGATCCGGTAAGTATTACTTTAACATGGAGACATGGAATACATAATGGATTTTCTCTAAATCTGGGGGCAATTCTAGTCAAAATGTCACTTTTTCTATCCTCTCAAGGATCTTGAAAGGGCCGATGTACCTAGAAGTCAATTTACTTTGTTTTCAAAATTGGATTACACCCTTCTAAGGTGATACTTTCAAGAAAACCATATCTTTGACCTCAAATTCCAAAGGTCTTCTCCTTTCGTAGGCATAACTCTTTTGTCTATCTTGAACCACCTTCATCCTTGCCCTAATCATCTCTAATTTCTCTACCATTGCTTCAATTAACTCAATATTTCTAATCTTCCCCTTTTCTATTTCATCCCAACACAATAGAGTTCGGCACTTTCTTTAGTAGAGAGTTTCATGGGGTGGCATCCCAATACTAGTTTGGTAGCTATTGTTGTATGCAAATTCAATTAATGGGAGGTGTCTATTCCAACTTCCTTAGAAGTCCATCATATATGCTCTACGCATGTCTTCCAACATCTGAATAGTATGTTCTGACTATCCATCTATTTAAGGATGAAAAGCAGTGTTGAATTTTAACTTAGTCTCTAAGGACTCTTGTAGTTTAGGCCAAAATCAGGATGTAAATAGGGGATAACTATCAGATACAATCAACATCGAAACCCCATAGAGTCGGAAAATCTTGTTTATGTAGAGCTTTGCCAACCTTTTCAAAGGATAAGAATTTTGAATAGGCAAAAAGTAAGCTGACTTAGTGAGCCAATCTACTATTACCCATATAGTATCATGTCAGCTCGGTGTACGTGTCAATTCTATCACAAAATTCATAGTGATGTGCTCCTATTTCCATTCGGGTATCAGCAATGGTTTAATGGTTTCTGATGTTCGACCTTGATTTGTTGGCAAACAAGGTATTTAGCCACAAATTCGGTTATCTCCCGCTTCAACCCTGACCATCAATAAGTTTCTTTGATGGTTCGGTATATTTTAGTATTCTCGAAATGCATTGTATAAACCGAAAAGTATATTTCTTCCAGTATAGCTCTCTGAATCTCATCATTCTTGGGAATACAAATTTGTTTCCCATATACCATCATGCAGTCCTCTCAAATATGGAAATCGCCACTTTCACCCTTGTGAACCTTTTCCACTATACCTTTTATCTCCTCATCGGTTGCTTGGAATTCTATAATATGATCTACCAACATTTGTCGCACCTCAAATTTAGCCAAGAGTGTACCATACTCATCATTGGCAAGCTCGACTCCAAGTGCACGGAGTCCTAGAAAGAGAGGTAAGAATTCTCATGAGATGTGGAAGAAGAAGACTTGCAACTTAAAGCATCCGCGACCATGTTCGCTTTGCCCGGGTAATAGTCAATCACCAAGTCATAGTCTTTAATCAGCTCCAACTATCTCTGTTATCTCAAATTGAGTTCATTTTGAGTGAACAAGTACTTGAAACTTTTGTGGTTGGTGAAGACCTTACATGTGGCTCCATATAGGTAATGTCATCAAATTTTCAAAGCAAAAATAATGACGACTAGCTCTAGGTCATGGGTGGGATAGTTCAATTCATGCTTCTTTAATATTGAGAAGCATAAGCAAACACTCTATCACCTTGTATTAAAACACATCTCAACCATTGCTTGTTAGCATCGCTATAAACGACATAGTTGCCACCGCTAATAAGAAGAGCAAATATTGGAGCAGATGCGAGCCTCTTCTTGAGTTCTTGAAAACTCTCCTCACACTTGTTACTCCACTCAAATTTTGACTCCCTTTTGAGTCAACTTAGACAATGAAGCCGCAATTTTGGAGAACCCTCAACAAACTTTCGATAGTACCTTGCCAATCCGAGGAAGCTTCTCACCTCGGTAACATTCTTAGGTTATTCCCATTGTAGAATTGCCTCCACTTTCTTTGGATCTACAAAATATACCATCTCCAAATACAACGTGCCAATCTCCTTTAACCAAAATTCACACTTGAAGAACTTGGCGTATAGCTGCTTCTCCAACCTTTGATAGTACCTTGCCAATCTAAGGCAGTTTCTCACCCTGGTGACATTCTTAGGTTATTCCTATTGCAGAATTGCCTCTACTTTCTTTGGATCTACAAATATACCATCTCCGGGTACAACGTACCTTAGGAATCCAATCTCCCTTAATCAAAATTCACACTTAGAGAACTTAACGTACAGTTGCTTCTCCATGAGAGTTTGCAGTACAATCCAAAAATATTTTGAGTGTTCCTCATCGTTCTTGGAATACACCAAGATGTCATCTATAAAAATTATGACAAATTTGTTGAGGTATAAATAGAACACCCTATTCATCATATTCATAAAGGCTACAGGAGCATTTGTTATTTTGAAAGGTATTACCAAAAACTCAAAGTGTTTGTACCGCATCCTAAAGGTGGTCTTGTGAACATCATCCCCTTTTATCCTCAGCAGGTGATAGCCTGACCTCAAATCAATTGTTGAAAAGACACTAGTTCTTGGAGTTGATCGAACAAATCATCAATTCTTGGCAAGAGGTATTTATTTTTAATGATCACCTTATTTAGCTGCCGGTAGTCGATACACAATCGGAGGGTGCCATCTTTCTTCTCTACGAATAAAACCGAAACGACCCAAGGTGAGATACTAAGTCGAATAAACCCTTTGTCCAACAATTCTTGAAGTTGGATCTTCAATTCCTTCAACTCCATTGGTGTCATCCTATACGGAGGTATAGAAATAGGTGTGGTTCCGGATGCCAAGTCAATAGCAAAATCGAACTCCCGAACCGGAAGCAAACCGGGTAATTCATTCGGGATGACATCCTGGAATTCATTTACAACTGGAACGTTCATCAATTCTGGACTTCCCATCATGGTGTCAACGATATGGGTTAGGTAAGCTTCACAATCCTTGTGCACTAATCTTTGTACCTCTATTGTCGAGATCACATAGCTCATTAAGACCTGTTGTTCACAAACAAACACAAGTAGTAGACATCCTGGTCTATGGAACTCCACCTCCTTAGTGAAGTAATCCATTGGATCTCGGTGAATGTGTAACAAATCCATACCTAATATGGTATCAAAGTCCATCATTTCCAATGGAATCAAGTTCACTTCAAGGATCTTACCTTCTATGACTACTTCACATGCCTTGTACACGGTGTTCCTATTCAACCATTCCCCCAAGGGAGTAATAACTATCAACTCCTCTTCAAGTGGGGTCAAAGGTTTGTCGGAGTATTTAGTGAATCTCGTGCCTGCAAAAAAATTATTTGACTCCGTATCAATCAATACATGAGAGTCAATTCCAAAAATTTTCATCATACATATGAATAAAAACAATTAAACAACTTGAGTTAATTGTCTGAAGCCTTTAAAATCTAGGAAAATTTGGTAAAATGGGATATAGTATAAGCAAGTCAAATCAAGGACTCAACAAGTTGATCCACATGTCTATATATTCAAAAAAGGAATTTAAATTGCAAATTTAACCAAACTCTACCAAAATTCATAGTTCTCATTGCCACCATAACTATCTCAAGACATCAAAATCATCTCTCCCCAAATTCATTATCATGCAATATCATCAATTTGCAATCCAAATTCAATCATGCACATAGAATCACATAGTATTTATATTCAAAATTTTAAATCATCAATTCAAGTTCTAAGGGATTTACCTGTGACTATGTCCGGAGTGTTTTGTGCATCTTCATTCATTATTGCATAAATTCTTGTTTAGGTCTGTGGTTGTAGACGTTGAGTGGAGTAGCCATTGTATTGCTCCATGTCCCCATCCGCAATGTGACATTAGGGGAGGAATTAGGAATGTTGACTTCACTGCCCATTGATCCACTAGGGCGATCTCGGCTTAATTAGCTTCTTTGTCCCAACTCTGGGCAAGCGTTGCGGCAATGACCCTTGTTTCTGCATTAATATCACTTCTTGAGTGCACGACAAACCCTAAAATGGAACCTCCCACAGTGCTTACACTGTTCCTTCTCGTTTCCAGCCGATTTACTCTAAGAGGCAGTATTAGATTGGGGGATACAAAATTAGGTAGTCGTTGGCCTTGTGGAGGGCCAACGGATCCAGTGACTCAAACTTCACCGTAGGAGCCCGTACTTCTACTTTGCTTTGAACTTTTACCCAATATATGTTCAGACCTTCTCTTATTTTTATAGCCTTCTCTCGTCCTTCCCCTTTCCTTAACCATTTTCTTAGCTCTCAATGCCAATTCCAAGATATTTTTATAGGTGTGGGCCGAGGTCATGGACATCTTCTCTCGGATGGACAAATTTAGGCCTTCCTTAAATTTAAAGCGCAAGTATTCCTCCAAAGTCACCAACTCCGGGACAAATGAAGATAACCTCCTCAACTCTGTCTCATAATCTGCCATCAACTTGTTGTTGTTGCGGAGGTAAAGGAACTTTTTCCCCTTCAAGTCTCGATAAAACCGGGTATAATACTTTTTATCAATTCCCTAAGGAATTCGTTCCAAAAAATGAGTGTTGTGGATCTTTCCTTAAGGTTATTTCACAATACTCGGGCAGCTTCATCCAACAATTTTACTGCCACCCTGAGCTTCAACTCATCATCAAGTCTCATATCGACCATGGTCTCTCGAATTTAATTTATCCAATTCTTTACCACCATCGCATCACTAGTCCCCGAAGAGGTGACACATCCAAGTTGTCAGGATTCTTTAATCAACTTGGATAACTCAATGGTTGGACGATTGATAGGAGGGGCAAGTAGGAGAAGCAATTGGTGCTGTTGGAGGGGCAGGTGGAATCATTGGGCTTGGTGGAGGAGGTATTGGCACTTGAAGAGGGGCATGTAGATGAGTGCCATAGGTATTCCACCATTTGGTCCATTGCCAAAATGCATCGAGTGGCAATAGAGGAATCCCTATTGGAGGAGCCAGGTAATTGCTAGTAATTGTCGAGGGAGAAGAGGGAGCACGTGAGGATGATCCATTCTCATGCTCAGAAGGAGGAATTTCATTTACATTCCTCAACCTTCGTCTAGGAGGCATGATCTTATAAAAATAAAATAATTCTTAATCCCTAAGATCCATGGAAGGTTTTTGAAAATTCTTTGAAAAATTTTTCACACTCTGAATTTTTTGAAAAGAAAAAATTACTTTGAAATCTTGAAAAAACTCATGGGAACATTTGGAAAATTTTTTTCCAAGCAATTAAAACATTTTAAAATTGTGAATTTAAGCTCTGATACCAATAAAATTATCACGCCCCGACTTTCTAGTCGAGTACGCAACAACTATCGCATTATCTCGAAACACGTGTGAACCCCACCTCATTTTTCGAGATACCGCAACTCATTCCAATATTCTAAACACTTTAAAAATAAATTTAAATCATCCGTAGGCTATCCCGGCCTTCTAAACAATTTCCAATCATTTAAATAAATTCAAATGTTCAAAATGTGTTCAAAATTCACCACATAATCTAAATGTCCAATCAATGCAATACATCTTGCAAAAGAAATTTTTAAACAATTTAAATAAAATTCCATATCATAAAAGTAAGGATTTTATAATACTTGTCCGAGGAAAATCAAACAAGTATTTGTCAAATTTAAACACAACGAGATATACAAAAAATTTCCATCCATGGATTATATAGTATAGTTCCCAAAAATATTTTTAAAACTATTATCTAATGAGAGTCAATAAAAATAACTTCTTCAACCAGCACTAAGTGACGTCTACATCTCCGATCTAAGTTTCCTCTGAAAAATTAGAAAAATAGGTGTGAATATAAAAATATTCAGTGAGTTGAGTGTAATGGGATACTGAACATGCATAAGGAGTGAAGGTGGTGGTGCTGACTCATATGTCAAATATATTCCAATGCATTAAGTAAAGCCATTCGCAAAAACAATTTTAGATCAAATCCACCATGACTCATATACTCCAAAATCAATAAACAATTTGAAATTTCTTTTCAATTTTTCTTGAGATTTGCTAAAATCGTTATTCTACCAATTGCCGTTTGTAGAATCCGTCAAGCAGTTTTTCACAATTTTCATAAAATGCCCCATCCTTAGCTTTGGCTCGGAGTTCAGTGGGGTGCCACCACATTATCATGGAAACAGCATGGCGAGGCTCTCCATTCCGTCTACTACCAAGCCAAATACTAAACTAGCATTGACTATGCCGCCCTAATGGCCCTATCCGTGAAAGATTTAGACTATAGTCTTTTATTTTTCCAACACCATGTTACAAGAATATCCATTTTATCATTCAATATTTGTGCTTACATATAAAAGAGAGCAAATTCACAGTTCACAATTAATGTTCCTTTGTAACACAGTACAAATAGATTCAAAAATCAATAAAAGAGTTACAGATTTATCAACAATTTTATTTGAGCACACCATAATAAAAGAGCATGTCAAATCAATTTCAAATTTCCTTCAAAATTCAAATTACAAATAATAATTGAAAATATTTTATCATTCACTCACCTTTTGAAAAGGTAAACACTCCCAATTTACAACCAACTCCAACACAATCCCTTCTTGGATTCAAATTGGCTTATCCTAACGCAATAAGTATGAATAAAATGTTAGATTATATCCATTTCTAGGGTTCGTGAGTTTTCCCAAACAAAGCACAACCCTAATTTCTCAAATCCATGATTCTATATTTTCAATCCATCAGTTACATATTATGTGCCTCTACAAAAAATCCTCATTCACATATTTTCCCAATTTTTCCTCATTTAAAACTCTAGATTTATGCTCTTCAACAAATCCCTCAAATTTCAATAACAAATTTAAATCCACTAATGATAAAACTAATTCTAAGTTTACAAGAAAGAAATTATCTCAATTTTATAGTTAGATTGAGTCTTAAACATTGGATTTCAAAAATCCTAGATTTTTTCCCTTTTTTGGGTAAACCTTAGATTTCTCCCAAAATCACCTTCATTCATGAGTTTGCTTGAGGGTTTGGAAGGTTTAAAGAGTGAGTTTTGAAAGAATGAGGTTGATTTCAATAGAGAGATTGAGAGTGAGATGGAGGAGAGGGAGATGAGAGTCGAGAGAGACAGAAGTCGAGTAAGAGAGTAGAGAGTGAATTCAGGAAAGAAGAATGAAAATAAAGGCTTGTTTAAGCTTTTTTAATTGTAAGTGGTGAAATCGCAATCTTGTAGCTCTTTATTTTTAAGGTTTTTTCAAGTTTGGTTGTTCATTTTTATCATTTTGTATCCTTTTATGCCTATGAGTCAACTTACAATACAATACAAGTCTACTTGTGAGACTCAGGTCTTCAGAGGCCAAGTTCACTTGTTTCTGACAAATAGGTTTGATCTTTGTTTTTATCGGACTCTCAAGTCGACTTAAAAATTGGCTCAAGACGATCCAATTTCTTTCTTGTATAACCCCGAAGTCGAATCACTTTTTAGTGAGTTACCTTCCTTAATATACAGATATATCTTTGTGACTTAAACCTAGCAGCTTGACTCATGCTGGCCATAAGTAGTCTTATAGACACAAAGTCTGGAAGCATAAATTGACCTGTCATTGGACAAGTCGGATTGCCTATGTGCAGAGTTAAGAATTCTTAGGCCTAATCTCCTCAAGTCATCTTGGCACTTACTCAGGTCATCTTGGTAAGTTTCATATTTAACCAAAGTTCAATTTTTGAGTCCTAGGTTGTCTTGTCATGAGGCAAGTTGGATTGTCTTCATTTAATTAGCTCCAAACAAGTTTTAATTGTCTCAAATCATCACCAAAGTCTATTTTTCTCCTAACAAAATTTTATAAAATCTTCATTGATAAATTAAAACCCATTACAACCGGTTTACATTGGTATTTTTACAAAGATTATTGAAAATTCAATAAAAATTTTCTAACATTGAATATTTTGGTATTACAAATAACGACTTTACTAATTCGAATTGGGTAGCTTGGTCATCTAGTGATCTTGAATGGTGAGACCTGCAAAAAGACTACCCGAGGGTGTTTCGGTGGGGAAAGATCCGACGCTAAAGTTAGAGCGTAGTTTTTGAGAGAGAGAAAACAAACTGAAAGAAAACTTTTTGTTAAGTCAAAGGCAAGAGAATGCATAAGTGTAAGCATAAGAGTTTGCATACCTAACTGATTAGCTTAACAAGATATATATACAAATAACCTAGGGTGAAAGATGTATACATGTGGGTCATTAAAATTCTAGTTCCCTTATGGAAGTCCCCAACATTACTGGGCTCATGGCGAAAGAATTCCAAATGATCTTAAATATTATCAATTAGGAAAGTTTTGACGATTATAGAGTCTCTTTTCCACGATTTGAAGTCTCTTTCCATTTATAGAAGATTCTGTTCATATTTCAGGAGAAATAAATATTTGTCTCATAGCGCCGAATGATAGCCACCGAACACCAAGGAGGTGCTGTGATTGAGCAACTGTTTACTAATCAGAACTTGGTCGATTAATATTGAGTGGGTATGGGCCGTGTCTACCCATCTGGGAGATAAATCCCGTATTGACAATACGTTTCAGTCAATGTGTCCCTTGAGCTAGGGGTCTGGAGTATCTCAAACCTCATAACAACGACAAGTCTTCAAACTAAACAGTTGATCGATAATGGGGCTACCGACTGAGCGAGCAGTAAGGATATTGGGAGTTGTTCTGGGCCAATCTTGAGCCCAACATGGTTTGGACCATTTCGATCATGCATCATCACTTGCCCCCACTCCTTTTGCCACTTGAAAGAAGGGACTTCAAGAGTACAGTGTAGTGGGAACTTTTCGGATCTTACGAATTAAAGAATTAAATGTGGCATGTGCCGCTTCGGTTACCACAAAACATCTTTAATATGCTTTTTATTCTGCACATCGATCGATTGGTTCTTTACTACCACCTTCACTTTTTCGACAGTTAATCTTCTTAGCAATTTAGCCTTTCATGAAGATTTTCTAAGAGATGGCAAAAAATTCATCGTCTAGTTCTTTTCATGGCATCGAAGATATCAGAAGCACCATGTCGCAGGGAGAATTGCATGCCCTGCGACATGACATCCAAAGCGCATGTTGTTGGGTGATGACTTTGAAATCGTATCAGCGACTGATGCTGATAGAGCCAATATGACTTTGGGGAGTCGAGTCCTGATATACAAGCAATTGATGAAGTATAGTTTGAAGGTGTCATACACAGCCCTATCATTTGGGTTTTGCTATGTTGGAATATTTTTCCTACCTTGCTGATTCCTAGTGCTGGGGCTTGGTAGCTGCAGTTATTTCTCTAATGAGTTTTTGTTATTTGTGTTTCGATTGCAAAGTTCTGGCATTTGTGTTTTCACTAAAGAAGTGTGGGAATAGGGGTTCCACTAGAGGTTGATTTTGCTTGCAAACCTGGCAAAAGTCAAGCTGGAGGGTCTTTTATAATGAGACCATTGATAAGAGTTAGATATACAAGTACCACTTTGTTGAGTTCTTGAAGGAAGGCCTGGCACCAAAAGCTATATTAACCTATTCACTAGGTTGAAGCCTCACTAGGATTATCATAATTCAGGCTTTATTCGATCTATAGGTGAATTTTGCAAGGCTTCGCAAAGGAGCATTTGGGTTGACCAGCTCCTCAATGACTAGATGTTATCGATAGCGAGTCTATTGCTCAAAGAGAAAAGGGGGGTCAAAAGACCTTTGTTGCTTGACAAGATGAAGAATAATCTCGTAGATTTTTTATGTTCCTCTATAGAGAAGGACTTGAGAGAGATCACTACTGCTTGACGGATGAGGGAGAGATCAAAGGGAGCCCCAAGAGAGATTGAAAGTACGCCGAGGGCTGCTTGCTTTATTCGTCTCCACTTGCCTCATTAAAGGTCAAGAGGAGGTGGATGCAACTGTAGGAATCACTAGAGGAGGGGATCAGAGAGAGTTTGAAAGAAAGGGCCCTAACTGTTGGAGAACTTGCCCAACCAACTACCGATGAGTTAGAGGAGGCAAGTGGTGGCAAATCCGACGGTGGGTGCTTTGTTGGTGGATCTAGCGAGAGTTCCCCAATGAGAGAGCAGGTCAAAAGAGGGGAAACCAAAGTTGTCAGGACTATAGTAGTGGAAGCGGCTGAGGGGGCCGATGGCCATGCTCTCTGAGGCCCAGAGGAGACAGATGGGTGCTCACCAGGGCATGCCAAAGAAGTTTGCCCTAGGTTGACAAAAGGGCCTGGTACAGGCCATCTACTGTTATTTTGTTGTTGCCCTCAGACAAAGGCAAATGCATGGTACTCAAAGATGACTCGTTTCCCTACTCTATTCCTGTTTGATCTTTTAATAGGTGTCGAGGTTTGAAAGAGCGAGGGATGGTGATGATCTATGCCGGAGACAATCATCATAGCTATGTGGGCATTGTTGAAGGGAGCCAGATAGCAGATCGGTTAGACTTTCATCATTCAGAATTGGAGCTGAATAAACTCTTGCTTGAGTCGAGTGACAAGGCCTTGTTCTCTACTGCTTTGATGGTACCTCCTATTCTCTTGTTGTTCGTTTTTCTTTCTACTCTTCCACTTACTGATCGGTTTTTGTTTGTTAGGACCATAGTCTTGGCTGAGTTCCAGAATAGGAGGAGAGAGTAGATGCAGAGTCATATGAGGCTCCAGGCTAACCAGATGGTGGTAGATGTCTGGGCTGGAGGATGCCCAATTGCAAGAGGAAAGGGAAGCCGAAGAAGAGAGGGCATCTGTAACTGCTTTGGAAGCCGACACTAAGGAGGTATAGTAGCTAAAGGCCAAACAGGAGGTAGTACTCCATTGATGTAAAGAACTATAGGTAAAGGCCAAGGTTCGTGAGGCATCCTTATAGGCTACAAGGAGGCTGGCCAACATGTATGACCAATCTCTTCAAGCTTTCGAGTGAAAGATAGCCGAGCTGGGGGCCATTATAGATCAACATGTGTACACTCATCACAAGCTGTTTGAGAAGTTCTAGCATGCTACAGAGATTATCCATCAGCAGGGTTGGCGACCACTAATCCATCAAACCGGATCGGCAAGTACCATGATCCCGAATGTTGCGGACACCTCTTCTGAACTTGAGCCTGTTCCTACCCCTGTTGAGCTCGATACACTTCCTGCTCCTTGATCAGGGTTTTTGTTCCCCTATGTAATTTTTTTTCTTTTGTACTTTTTCTTGAAACATTAATGAAGTGCTCTTTTGTTCTTGTTCTATTGTGTACTTCACATTGGTATTATCATCTCTTGATGGATATAGCTTTACTAAAGGGATAACTCCCTGGCCGGTGATGTGTTCTTCTGATAGTGAGATTTTTTCGACAAGCTGCTCGATAGGACAAATCATAGTTGTTCCATGAGGAGATGGATCCCTTGTTGATAATAAACTATACATGATAGGTTTCATTTGTTTGATAGACCACATCATGTTGGCTCATATAAGGACTGAGCTATGGACTCCATTTAGGAGGACACGACGACACCCGCATATTCAGGAGGACTGAGCAATATTGACCCATTTGGGAAGATAGATCCCTAACGATAAGCTTCGATCGATAGGACTGGGTGACATTGGTTCATTTGAGGAGACAAGTCCCTAACGATAGACTCCGTTCGGGAGGACTGAAAACATTGGTCTATTTGGGGAGATAGATCCTTAATAATAGACTCTGTTCAAAGGATTGGTTGACACTGGCTCGTTCAGGGAGATAAATCCCTAACAATAGGTTCTATTTGAGAGGACTGGGCGATATTAACTTGTTCGGGAGGATAAATCCCTAACGATAGGCTCCATTCCGGAGGATTGGGTAATATTGGTCCGTTTTGGAAGATAGATCCCCAACGATAGGTATTATTCGAAGGATTAGGTGTTACTGGTCCATTGAGAGAGATAAATCCCTAATGATAGACTCCGTTCATGAGGACTAGGTGACACTAGCCCGTTCGAGGAGATAAATCTCTAACAATAGGCTCTATTTGGGAGGACTGGATGACAATAACCCATTTGGGAAGATAAATCTCTAATGATAGACTCCGTTCAGGAGGACTGATTGACACTGGGTCGTACGAGAAGATAAATCCTTAATGATAGATTCTATTCAGGAGGACTGGGCGACACTGGATCATACTCAGTGCAATCAGCTTGCTAAGAGAAATGAGACATATGGTTAAAATGAAACAATGATTAACAGATTAAGAGTTAAGGTTAGATACCAAAGGCCACCCGTCAAGGGGTCTACGAATGTAATTGCAAAAAGAAAGAGATTTAGAGTTTACTTAAGAGGAAACACTGGGGTTCTAGAGTACAAAGCAACATCTCAATACCATCGGAGGTCTTGAACTTGACTTTCATATACTTCATACTTGGAAGTGCGTATGGTACGTTTAGACCAGATCATCCCAAGATAGCATTGTAAAACGAGGGGAGTTTAACCATATTGAACATAAGGGTTACAAGAAGTGAGATGATGCCTTCAGGGTAAATCCATATGGCTAAAAGCCCTTTAATAGGTGAGATTGCAGGTTCACAAGGGAAAAATCTATCTGCAGAAAGGCATTCCAATAAAGGAGGTTGCAACCAACCACTCAAAGACTCTTATAACTTCATATTGCCCAATCTTAGTCATGATAATAAGGGATCATGTCGATCTGGATTGACTCTTACTAAGTCACATTGAAACCGATCATAGGCCTCTTCTTTTTAGGTGGGTGGAGCTAGATGGTTCTATCTTATGGAAGAACGGGGTTATTAGGTGCCCTTCGTCATTTATTCATGTGTGTATTCAATCGTATTGATGTAGTGTTCATAAGATGTGGACCAAGAAATAAGGTCGTGAGGGGTTGTTCTAGCCTTGTACTTAGAGGATCACTCCATGTAGTCAGTTATGGGCGTCTCCCGGGATTTGCTGGTTAACTTGTTCATTATCTCGCTTTAAACTATGTGAGCTCTGAGGGAGTCCCTTTCTTTCCGTACTGATGAATCTTTGGAGTCGACCACTTCAGATAAGAAAGTCAAGCTCATCTCTTAGCTTTTTGCATTCGTAAGTGAGGTGGCTATGGTCCCTATAGAAGTGGTAATATTGAGTCTTGTCCTTCTAAGAATCGTCTTCCGTGGGGCAAGTAGGCCACCTGATATAGTGCTTATTTTGAATTTGGAGGAGCATTTGGCTAGGAGTCTCACTCATAGGGATGTAATTAGTGAACCTTTACTGTTGTAAGGGTTCTTGGTGGGCCTTCTTAGGTGAAGACCGTTGAGGTGATCGGCCACGCTCTTTTTGAGTTGGTCGGTTACGTCACCTATCAAAGGCTTCAGCACTTTTTACGGTAATGTATTTCTCTGCTCGAGTTTAAAATTCCTAAATAGTGGACGGAGAATTCTTAATGATGGATGTTTTCATTCCAAACAGCCGTAGTCCTATGAGTAGCGCTGCTAGCTTGATAGAATGGTCTAGTCCAAAGACCTTCATCAGCTCTGCCTTGAACTTCTTGAGGAAATCTCTTAATGGCAAGTCCTCCCTCTATTGTAATAAGAGGAGGGATGTGGACTTTCTCTTGACCCCACTATTGATGACAAAGTACACCTCAAACTGTTGTTAGAGTTGAGAAAAGCTCTTGAAGTTGAACGGGGGGAGTAAATTGAACCATGTCAACACATTACCCTTAAGAGTTGTTGGGAAGTGTTTGCACATGATGGCTCCTGACATGTCTCTCAAGATAATCATAGTGATGAAGTGGGCGACATGGTCCCCAGAATCGGTGGTGCTGTCGTACCTCTCCAAAGGAGGGAGAAACACATCGCAAAATATTGGTTCCAAAGAGATGTTGGGATCAAATGGTGGAGATCGGTGGGATATTGAGTAGGTTCATCTCTCTTCATGTTTGTTTGCTTTATCCCGTTTGCTACGAACCCCTCAACCTATTTCCTTAGATCTCTTGGATCGAGTCGGGATGTCACCAAGGTTCTTGGTGCTCTCTGGGCTCAAGCCTCTGTGTACGCATGTGCCCCGATCCGTGAGAAGAGGATTGGGCTCTTGGTCGAAGGGTGCGACTGAGTTTTTCTAGCTACTTACTCATACTTTGCATTTTGTGTCATGCCCCGACTTTCCCGTCGAGCACGTAACAACCGCCTTGTTATCTCGGCATATGGGCATGACCTCCCTATATATCGGGATAGCGCAAGGCATTCCAATTGTATAATAAATCTTCCAAAACATGAAATCTATTAAAAAAAGAAATCATATAAACAATATACATACAAGGAGCCCATCCGGCCCATTACTGTACATACAAGCATACATCGGTACACATTTGGGGAGGGGTTCCTGTACATGCATGCATGCAGTGTGGCCATCCTAGCCAATTCAGAGTTCTCAAGCATTTCATAGAGTTTACAAAATAAGCTATAAATCCAGAAATCCAAAATAAATATTCCAAATGTCCCATTTCAAAAATAAATATCTTTCAAACATGATTTTACATAAAATAATGAAGTCCCAATCATAGTCGTTGGATTTTACCAATAGTTGCTCGAAAACTCAAATCAGTATCAGTAAACTCCACACGGTATGAGATGTACAAAACTTTCTTTCCATGGACTAACGATCTACAACTCCCAAAATAACTACATAATTCATACCTACCCAAAATCAACAAAAATAATCCTCCAATCTACAATAGTGGACATTGTCTCCCTTCATGTCCTCTGGAAGATATAAAGGAGAGGGATGAGTATTTTAAATATCCAGTGAGTGGAGTGTAATGGTATGCAGCATATAAATAAGGGGTGAGGGTGGTGATGCCAAATACATGTATCAAATATCATTTAATGTAATAACGAAATTCATTCTCATAAAATCATTCATATCAATTTACCATAACTCATATAATCAAATCAATCAGTCCAAATTCATTTTTCCACAATTTTGGTGTATGCCGAAAATATCATCCCACCAATGGCCATTGACAAAATCCGTCAATGGGTTTTTCACAATTTTTTTTTTAAATCCCCTTTTTCCTTGGCATTAGTCCGAATCTCCGTGGGGTGCTACTTTGTTATCCGGCAGCTTGTGGAGGCTCTCCAACCCACCTCCCCCAAGCTAATTTAACCAGTCTTAACCACGCCGTCCTGATGACCCAGTCCATGGCAAAACTTAGACAATAGTCATATTTCCGAGCACCATGTTACAATTTTTTTTTTCATTTATCAATCAATTCATGCTCAATCACAAAGTAGAGCAACATTTCACAGTTCACATGAGTATCTCAAAGTAACATGGTGCAAATAAGTCAACAATCAGCTCAAGAGTCATGGATAATTCACAATTCCATTTCAGGCTCACCACAATCACAAAAAATTATAAATTCATTTCAAAATCAAATTTGCAAATCATATTAAAATTATTTACTCATTTAAACGATATATAACCATCCACTCACCTCTACAGAGGGTATTCACTCCCTATTTCCACAATTACTCCATAATGACTCATTTCGAGTCTCCAAAATGTTAACTTAGACCAATTATCACAATTTATCATCAAATAAAGTTTCATTAAAAGGGTTTTCAAATTTCCTCATAATTTAATATAATCTTAATTTACACATTCACATTTCTAGATTCTTATTTAATCAATCTAGGATTATTTGCCTCACCAATGGCTTTAATTCCCAATATTTCTCAAATTTATCTAATTTCTAACAATTTTCCCAATTTTCTTCCGAATTTACGTAACCATAATATTTTTCATACATATTTTAAATTAAAATCTAAGAAAAACTATTCTAATCAACCTAATAAGAGCCTATTATCCTCTAACATGCTTCTTTTGTATCAGGCAGCCTAGTTCATATAAAATTCTAGACTTAACCTTAATAATCACATATAGAATTTCAAAAAATGCATTCTATTCAAATCCAACATACATTCTAGATATATACAAAACTTCTCACCCTAAATTAACCCTAAATTCATTCAATTATCAAAGCGATTAGAATTTCCCTCACCTAGGGTTTTCGCAGTTCACTGCCCTAATTTTCGTGTACGCTCAGTTCAGTCCGGACTCCTGCAATGCTTCCAAATTGAAGCAAAGTTTAGAAATTAAGCCTAATCATCAAGAAAATTCGAAACCTAGAGTTAATGGTCAGAAACCAACCCTTACCTGCTCAGTGGAGTGATCGCAGGAAATCGCAGCCTAGGGTTTTCGAGAGTCTGTTGATGACTGTCGGTCTGGACTTCTGCGAGGGTTGTAGAAGAGCGTTACAGTGGTAGAGAACACCGCGCGTGAACGGGCAAGGGAGAGAAGCAGAGGGTTGTCATGCATGCTCAGGAGAGAGAGAGAGAGAGAGAGAGAGTGCCGGTGAATCAAGGGAGAGAGGCGGAGAGATTTCGGGAAAGAGAGAGACGAAAGTAAGGGAGGAATTAGGATTTCTAACTCTAATCTCAATTAAAGGGGGACGCAGCGTTTTAGAGCAAAACGTTGCGTCTCATCTCTTTTAAAACTCTTTTTTTATTATTTTTTTATTATATATTTTTTTAATAAATAAATAAATATATATATTCATATATATTATACCAACATTTAATTAAAACTCTAAATTTATCATCAAAATAGGATGTACTTCGAATCGTAAATGTGAACGTTTTAAATATATATCTAAAATTCTAATTTAATATCCTAAAATCAAAAATCAATAAAATTTAAAATTTTCCTTTATATTATAAAGATATTAACAAAAATTCTAACACCAGATTTTTCAGTGTTACATTTTGGATTCCAGCCTCTCCACCTAAGGTCGAGTGACCCTTCTTGTGGGAGAAGTAGGAGTAGCAAAGGGTGTCGAGTGATTTGGGTAGTCAGCCAAGGGTTAGACCTTAGGCGAATTAGTGATAATAGGAGGCCTTGCAAGGTTGTCCGCCACATGTTGTGAGGTATTCATCGGGGAGGCGGTGTGCCTTTCCATCAAGGATGCGACTCTGGAAGCAAGTTTGGTCATTCTCCAAGAAGACATTCTCTCTTGATAAAGCTATATAAGACAGACTTCCTTGTAGTATGCTCCTACGGACAGCGTCAATCTATTAGAGATAGATTTTGCTTTATAGATAATGACTCTGCTAACTCAAACTGGGTGGTTTGGACATCTGATAATCTTGAATGGTTAGACCTACAAAAAGACCGCCGAAGAATGCTCTGACAGTAGAGATTTTGATATTCAAATTAGAGAACGGTTTTCGAGAGAGAGAAACAGATTAAAAGAAAACTTTTTGTTATGCCGCAGGCAAGAGAATGCATAAGCGTAAACATAAGAGTCTGCGTACCTGGTTGAATGACTTAACGAGAGATATATATAATTATCTGATATAAGAGATGTATGCATGCATGGCGTTAAAACTTTAGTTTTCTTATGGAAGATCTCCGAGATTACAGGGATCACGGTGAAAGATTCCAAAAGATCTCAAATGTTATGATTAAGAAAGTTTTGACTGCTATAGAGATTTCTTTCCACCATTTAAAGTTTCATTTCCGTTTATGGAAAATTCATCTGTATTTTCAAAAGAAGTGAATATTTGTCTAATAGGGCCAAATGACAATCACAAAACACCAAGGAGGTGCTATGACCGAGCAACTGTCCATCAATCAGAATTCAGTCGATGAATACCAAGTGGGTATGGGTTGTATATATCCGTCCGGAAAATAAATCCCGTATTGATGACCCATTTCAGTCAATATGTTTCTTGGGCTAGGGGTTTGAAGTGTCTCAAGTCTCATGATAACAAGTCTTCAAACTAAACAATTGATCAATAAGGGGGGCTGTTGACTGAGCAGGCAATAGGCATATTGGGAGTTGTTCTGGGTCAGTTTTGAGCCCAACGTGGTTTGGACCATTTCATTCATGCATCATCAATCATAATAAAACAAGAGTATCTGTAAGAAAAGCTTTTATCCATAATTGTCTTTGTGTCCTTTAAAAAGAAGAAAAGAAATAATGGATTACACTCAAGATGCAAAAAGAGATTAATTTATAATCTCGTAAAAAATTTAATTTTTCAAAATTTGTTCTTTAAAAAGTATGTTGTTCTCTCGTAACAGAAGAATTTGTGAAATTTGTGATGTCCCTTACCTTGTGATCGAATCAAGAAATAATGTTATTCTAATTCCAAATATGTCTTAAGACAATTTGGAAGACATTATACCAACTTTTTGAACCACAGGCACTAGCATTCTACAACTGAAATTTGACAACTTTAACCTTGTTTTTTGATACCAAGTTCTCTCGCACATACGCTTCAATTTTCATAAATTAATAAAGGACTTATTTTGGCAAGAAACATACTAAAAAAAATCTTCCTCATGACAATGTGATGCTTATAAAATATACCCAAAAAAAATTATAAAATTCAAATTTAAATTGCAAAAAAAAAATTACTAATGTATAATTGTTCATCTAATTCTGCAATTATTCAAGAAATCATAATTGGAATTTTGAAGTTATTAAAGAATTTGTGGGGGTTCGTAAGACCATTAAATAATGTTTGTGGACACTTTGCAAAAATTGATTTTGAATTCAATCAAATTCTGAATGATGCGACAGAGGCTGCAATCTCGATGCCATAATACACATTAGATATGAAGTATTTAAGCGTTAGATAAATAGTGAAAAAAAAAAGATTAACCTACTAATATCAATCATAAAATACTATTTAAGTGATGTGATTTACCAAGAATGACCAGCTATTTAATCAAGAATAATCATGTATTAAAACTCAAAATTCATCCTCTTTACGTGATTATATATGCAGAAGATCGAATTCTACATCAAGCAAATATTATTTGGAAATTTTTCTCTTCTTCTCATTCATTATATTACAAAATAAATAAATAAAGATATAAAATATATTCTGTAAAAAAATAAATTAGAAAAGAGACAATAGTAATCTAAACGAGAAATAATTTTTTTTAATAAAAACCTCTTAATAAAAGATTAGAAAAAATGAAATCGCATGTGTTTGTTATTATGCATAATATTTTATTTTGAGTAAAAAGTCAAATGAAAGAAAAATATAATTATATATGTCCACGAGTATCACAAGGCACAGCACAACCTTCCTTAGAAAATACACCAAGAAAGTCGCAAAATTATTGATATGATGTGTTCTAAGGCCAAGACTATATATATTTGGGTATACATATGCCTCCTCCCCGCATCAACTTGGAGAGAGAGAGAGGATGGGAGAAAGGGTAGTTTCAGAAAAAACAGATGCATTGCTAAAAGGGCAGGCTGAGATATGGGAAATATTATTCGGTTTCGTGGAATCCATGGCTGTGAAATCTGTGGTGGAGCTCCGTATACCCGATATTATACACTCTCATGGCTCTCCGATGAGCCTTTTCCAAATAACATCCAAAATAGACTCTCCCACTGATATGATAGATACCAACTGCCTCGCGCGCATCATGAGACTCCTAGTCCGCAAAAAGATATTCACCGCACAGACCTCATCAAGCGGTGCAGAAACACTCTACGGCATAACCAACTCATCAAAATGGCTCTTGCACGATGCGGAGATGAGCCTCGCGCCGTTGGTTCTAATGCAGAACCATCCCTGGCAATTAGCTCCGTGGCATTGCCTCAGCCGATGCGTGAAGGAAGGCGGCGTGGCTTACGAGAAGGCTCACGGATGTGGGATTTGGGATTTTGCGGCTCAAAATCCAGAGTTGAATAAAATATTTAATGATGCGATGACATGTACGGCTAAAGTCACGATTGAGGCTGTCATTGGAGGATATGGAGATGGGCTTGGCCGCTTGGGATCACTGGTGGATGTTGGTGGAGGGAACGGCAGTGCTATGGCTGCGGTTGCAAGGGCTTTTCCCCACATGAATTGTGTCAACTTTGATTTGCCACATGTCATCGCTGCAGCACCGGTGCACGAAGGAGTGTCCCATGTTGGGGGAGACATGTTTGTGTCCGTCCCTAAGGCCGACGCAATCTTTATGAAGGTAAATTTCGCATTCTGTTCAATCTAAATACGTAGATATACAATATACTCTTCATTACTATAATATACTCTTTATTCCGTTCAAAATTATTTAATTTTAGAAAAAAATTAATTCTTAACCCATTCATTACTATAATAAACTCTTCATCCATCTTATAGCACGCATTTTAGTCATGGCCTACGAAAACAATAATTGATGTAGTTTTTGTTACCTTAAAGAAAGTAAAAAATATTATAAAATTTTAATTGAGATAAATAAATTAAAACCGCACACAAGTTTTCTAGTAACATGTTTAAAAATTGATGCAGTGGATAATGCATGATTGGAATGACGAAGACTGTGTGAAGATACTGAGAAATTGTCGAAAGGCCATACCAGAAAGAACAGGAAAGGTTATTATTGTTGACGTAGTTTTGGAACCAGAAGGCAATGGGCTATTTGATGAAACAGGCTTGCTTATGGACCTTGTGATGATAGCACACGCCTCAGGTGGAAGAGAGAGGACTGAACTTGAATGGAAGACAATCTTAGAGAAGGCTGGCTTCCCTCGCTACAATATCATTAAACTTCCAGCCCTGCAATCTATTATTGAGGGCTTCCTTGAATAGGTCACCAATGTCATAAAGCTAATGTCACCACTGGTCACAAAAAGGAAATTCTTAAACAGTGATGCAGAACAAGAATGAAATAAACTGTTCGATGGTGGAGAGTTCCCTCTGTTGTGCAACCATTAAAATTCCAATTCTAAAATCCATAATTAAGGCATTCTTTGATGACATTTATGTATTATGTTTCTGAAGATTCTCGTTTATTTTTAGCTTGCTTTCATGAATCATATTTTACCAAACTTTTGATAAGTTTTAATGTAAATGAATATTGATCTCCCCAGAATCTTCTCGTCAAAACAAGAGAGAGAGAGAGAGAGAGAGAGAGAGAGAGAGAGAGAGAGAGAGAGAGAGAGAGAGAGAGAGAAGATTTTTCACCGTTACCAAAAAAAATTTATTCTTACTGCTACACGTAGTTTGTGAATCATGTGTACTTGATGGATTCAGCAAGTATATCTTGGTGCGACAAGGACATTGCCATATAAAGAGAAAAAGTTTGGATGGTTGCTTTCTCTACTACCCAAAAAAATTGATCATAATAAAACAAAATTATATGCAAGAAAAACATTTTTTTTATATCCTCAAAAGTATAATTTTTTGGCTTTCATATCTTCTCTCTCTCCTCTTTTGTACACTATTTTATTTGTATACTAAAACATATATAATATATTATCTTAATTAAAAAAATTATATAAATGTTAAATTGGATAATTTTTTAATAATTGATTTTCACCGGAAAGACCTGCCCAAGTGGACTTTCTCTCTCCTTGTCCTACCATTTGCCCTTGTTTTGTAACTGTGACTTCTATCTTATGCCAGCAAAAGACAATTCCAACTCCTTCCTCGTCCTCTAGTTGTAATTTAACAACCCACACAACCTTAAAATATGAGTGCCAAACCGTAATTTTTTATTAAAGCAACAAAATATTCAACCATTTTAAATTTCCTTTCGCCGTTATAGGCACGATTGTTTATCCGCGACATTTACATGTGCATCGTGGTGTGCCACGCCGGCCAAGGGCTTTATGAAACCCAATCTCAAGGGAAAAGATTTCTGATAAAAATATAAATAAAAATGAGAGGAAGTACAATTCTATAAGTCGGCACAAGTATCACAAGGCAACCATCCTCAGAAAAGACACCAAGAAAGTCGCGAGATCATATTTATAATATTCGAGAAGAAAAGCTCAATCATAATATTTTACCGACAATAAAACGGATTTTATAGACTATAAAGACGTCTTATGAAGCGCCCAAAAATGTATGCTTTTTCTAATATGATATTCATCAACAAAAAGTTTATCAAGTGACGGTAAAAATACCATAACCCGTATGTAAAGTATATTCAATTGTGATGATAATGACTTGTGGTAACAAAAATATAATAATTTTTATCACGATTTGAAAATAATCTCAATATAAATATTTTTTATTATTGACCGTCCGTCTGCATAAGTTTTAGGGTATGAAAATACATAAATCCATTATCTTTAAAACTATATACAATTCTGACTGTTTTTACTTGTGGTCAGTAAACTATGATTAGTGACGGTTTGAAAACACTTAATCAAATCGCTTCTATAAATTCTACCTGTACTAATATATATATATATATATATATCAAACAATTTATATAAATTCTACCTATACTAATCTATATATTATAACCTGTAAAAATTATGTTATCATCATTGTACGATTCTTATAATAATGTGGTACTTTAGTGACTATTTGAAAATAACCTAGGTAGTGATAAGTTGTGATAAATTTATAATAGTGGTAGTCTAGTAAAAAAAATAGAGGTAAATTTAAATAAGGTAGTTTGATAAAAAAAATAGTTTAATTGGATAATTTTTTAATAATTGATTTTCACCGGAAAGAACTGCCCAAGTGGACTTTCTCTCTCCTTGTCCTACCATTTGCCCTCGTTTTGTAACTGTGATCTCTATCTTATGCCAGCAAAAGACAAATCCAACTCCATCCTCGTCCTCTAGTTGTAATTTAACAACCCACAACCTTAAAATGAGTGCCAAACCGTAATTTTTTATTAAAGCAACAAAATATTCAACCATTTTAAATTTCCTTTTGTCGTTATAGGCACGGGGTTATTGTTTAGCCACGACATTTACATGTGCATCGTGGTGTACCACGCCCGCGAGATCATATTTATACTATTCGAGAAGAAAAGCTCAATCATAATATTTTATTATTTCATTTAAATATTATAATAATTTAAATTTATATTAAAATTTTATTATTATAAATATAAAAATATAAAAATACAATTCTCTGTGTCAACACAATATCAGAAGATAACCACGCTCAGAAAAGACACCAAGAAAGCTGCGAAATTATATTTATACTATTCAAGACGAAAAGCTTGGATCTAATATTTTATTATTTCATTTAAATATTATGATAATTTAAATTTATATAAAAATTTAAATAATTGAAATTTAATCTCGAGGGAAAAGATTCCTGATAAAATATTAACAAAAATGAGAGAAAATACAATTTTATTTGTCAGCCCAAGTATCACAAGACACCCACTCTTAGAAAAGACACGAGAAAATCACGAATTTATATTTGAAACCGTGGATTCTAAGGCTGAGTATATGCTTAGGTGTTCATATACTAACCCATAAATATTAATATTCATAAAATTTAAAATTCTTTTAATTTATAATTTAATTAATTATCTAATATTTTCTTAAAAGGAGGTTGCTAATACTTTATTCGGTTAAGGAAGTAAGAAAAAAACTAATCCCAGCTTGCCAAGTTCCCTCTGAGAGAGAGAGAGAGAGAGAATGGAAGTCACAGACGCATCAAGGAATGCAGAATCTATGTTGAAAGGACAAGCGGAGATATGGCATATTATGGTTGGTCATGTGGTGTCAATGGCTGTAAAATCAGTTGTGGAACTCCGCATACCCGATATCATACACTCTCATAACTCTCCAATCACTCTGTCCCAAGTAGCAGCTGAAATAGAGTCTCCTGGCAATCAAGTGGATCTCAGCTGTCTCGCGCGCATCATGCGGCTCCTGGTCCGTAAGAAGATTTCACCGCACAAACTCCATTGGACGGCGAAGAAATGCTCTTTGACCAACGCATCAAGATGGCTCCCGCATGGCTTCGAGCCGAGCTTGGTGCGCCCTTTCCACTAATGCTGAACCATCCATGGATTATAGCTCCGTGGCATTTGCTGGGCCGATGCGTGAAAGAAGGCGGCTCGGCTTCCGAGAAGGCTCACGGGTGCATGGTTTGGGAATTGGCGTCTACAAATCCTGACTTCAATGAAATCATGAATGGTGTAAAGACCTGTCTCACTAAGAACGGGATGGAGGCCGTGATTGGAGGGTACAAGGATGGGTTCGGCCGGGTTGGATCGCTAGCAGATGTTGGTGGTGGGTCTGGTTGGGCTATGTCCCAGGTGGCAAAAACTTTTCCACACATAAAGTGTTTCAACTTTGACTTGCCACATGTCATCGCCACAGCTCCGGGGCACAAAGGAGTACACCACATCGGTGGTGACATGTTCGATGTCATTCCAAAAGCTCATCCCATCTTTATGAAGGTAAAATTTTTAAAATCGATATGATTCGATATATATTTTATATGGTGTATAATTTATTTGATTTATATAATATTACTATTTTATTTAGTCTAATTGATTAATGGGATTATAATTTGATACTATTTTTTGATGAACATAGGCCGTAATGCATAATTGGAGTGACCAAGATGGTGTGAAAATACTCAAAAATTGTCGCCAGCAATTCCTGAGAAAATAGGAAAGGTTATCATAGTTGACATTGTTTTGAGGCCAGATGGCGATGGACCATTCGATGATCGCGATGCTTGTGCAAACTTCAGGTGGAAAAGAGAGAACTGAGGAAGAGTGGAAGAAAGTGTTGGAGGAAGGAGGATTCCCCCGCTACAATATCAATCAAATTCCAACTTTACAATCTATTATTGAGGCCTTTCCAAATTGGTGTTCATGCACTTATATTTCTCTGGACAGTTAATGATGACCATACAAAAGAAAAATATGATAAAAACTGATATTTAGGTTGATGAAATACAAAGTATAAATAAGATTAGAATCCCCAATTAATCCTCTAAAAATCTACCTATATTATCTCCTATTCAATCTCTATGATTTGTATACACCTATATAATTTTCTATATAAGGAAATAATATCAATTGGTTGATAATCTCCACACTCCCCCTCAAATTGGTGCATAGATGTCACACATACTCAACTTGTCTAAGAACTTTGAGAACACGCGATTAGATATCTCTTTGGTAAGAATATCAGCTAACTAATCTTCTGATCAAATTTTTGGTAATTTCATAATTTTTCCAGCCAGTTTCTCCTTAATGAAGAATCTATCTACCTCGAGACATGCTTTGTACGGTCATATTGAACTAGATTGCAGGTTATATCACATACTGTTTTGTTGTCATAGTATAGCTGAATTGCTTGATTTAGGGAATAGCCTAGGTCCTGTAAAAGAAATTTCAACCATAGTACTTCACAAATTCCTAAGGCCATTCCTCTGAACTTGGCTTCTCCACTAGATCTTGCCACAACATTTTGTTTCTTATTCCTCCACGTAACTAAGTTTCCACCTACAAATGTAAGTCTCCTGAAGTTGATCGTCTATTATCAACTGCTCCGGTCTGATCAGCATTTATATATATCTCTATATTTTGCTTGTTTGTATTTTTAGATAATAGAATTCCCTTTCCTGGAGTAGATTTTGGATACCTCAAAATGCGAATGACTGCATTCATATGTTGTTCACCGGGATTATGCATGAACTAACTAACTATAGTCAAAGCATAAGCAAGATCTGGTCTTGTGTGAGATAAGTACATTAGTCTTCCAACAAGTGTCTGGTATCTCCCCCTATCTACTGGTACCTGGTTTGTCTCAATGCATAACTTCAAACTCTCTTCCATTGGATTGTCAGCTGTTGGCAGGCTGACATACCAGTTTCATGAAGTAGATCTAAGGCATACTTTCTTTAAGATAGGAAGATTCCTTACTAGATCGAGATACTTCAATTCCTAGAAAGTATTTTAAGGGGCTTAAGTCTTTCATTTCAAATTCATTGTACAAGAACTCATTCAAAACTTTCATTTCTTTTGAGTCGTTGCCTGTGATGATCATGTCATCCACATATACAATGAGTGTAGTAATTTTCCCATATTGCTTCTTTAAAATTAATGTGTGATCTAAATTGCTTTGTTTGTAACCAAATGTTGTTATGGATTTGGTGAATCGTCCAAACCATGCTCTAGGGACTTGTTTTAATTCATATAGTAATTTTTTCAACTTGTACACCTTCTGTTTTTGTCTTTTTGTTACCATGCACCCTGGTGGGAGATCCATGTAGACTTTTTCAAAGAGTTCACCATGTAAGAATGCATTCTTCACATCAAACTGTTGTAACGGCCAATCAAAATTTACGGCTAAGGATAACAAGTTCCGAACTATGTTGATTTTGGCTACAAGTGCAAATGTCTCGATGTAGTTAATTCTATAAGTATGAGTGTATCCTTTTGCCACCAATCTTGCCTTAAAATGTTCGATCATATCATCAACTTTGTATTTCACAATATAGATACATCGACACCCAACTGGTTTTTTTCCTGTGAGACTGTCAACGAGCTCCCAAGTTTGGCTGTTCTGCAAGGAGGCTATCTCTTCATTCATCACAGTTTTCCATCTTGGATCGTTTAAGACTTGCTGCAGACTGTTAGGTACAGATACATTAGATAATTGATTGACAAATGACTAATTCATTTGTGACAAGTGATGTGAAGACACATAATGGCTCATGGGATATCTTACTTTACTAGAAAACTAAGGTTCATATGTAGGTTTTGGAATACCTTTGATGAGGCATTGTGGCAACTGTCTCCTAGAGACTCAAGCACTATATAAGGGATATCCTCAGACAATGGTTGGTTTGGTGTATCAACTGGGAGATATTCGGACTCAGTTTCAGAGGTTTCTTGGCTTTCTAGGTACTCGTTTTTACTTCGATTCCAGGTTTGACCACTAGGCTCCAACTTATCCACTTCTACACTTATTGTGTCATTGTGTAAGGCATCACCACTTTTGTCCAAGTTTTGACCACTAGGATCCAAATCACCTACATTTTGATTAGATACTTTCACAACATCTTCCTAAAGATTGTATACAAGAGTCTAAATTTTCTCAAAACACTCCCCCTAAAAGTAAGACTTGGAGAAATACATAGTATCTTCATGAAAGACAATATCCATAGTAATAAACATGCATTTAGTAGGGGGATGATAGCACCTGTATCCTTTTTGATGAATAGCATAACCAACAAAAACACACTTCAAAGCTAGAGACATTAACTTATTACGTTGGCGTTTGGAGAGATATACATAGGCAACACAGCCGAAGATATGAGGAGGGAGATTTGGGACTGTTGGAGCAACAACAGCTTCTGCAAGTGCCTGAAAGGGTGTCTTGAAGTCGATAGAACGAGATAGAACATGATTGATGAGATATGCTCCAGAGAGAATAGTTTTGCCCCTGTAACATAAGGGCATGTGAGTCTCGATAAGGGAAGCACGAATAACCTCCAATAAGTGTTTATTTTTGGGTTTGGCCATACCATTCTATTGAGATGTATCTGGACAACTGGTTTGATGGATTGAGCCATGAGAGTCCAAAAATTGCTAAAGTTCAGAACTATGATATTCCCCGCCATTATCACTACGTAATACTTGTATTCGGGTATTGTACTATATACGAATAGTATTATAAAATTTCTGAAACAATGAGTTAACTTCTGATTTGAATTTCATCAAACACAACCAAGTTATCCAAGTTCATCATCTATAAAGGTAACAAACCAATGTGACCCAATGTGGGAACTTTGGATGGTCCCCAAACATATGAACAAATAACCATAAAAGGAATTGGACTTTTATTCAAAATCAAAGGAAATGAGGCACTATGACTTTTTGCACACACACATCACAACTAAAAATAGAAATATCTAAATGCATAAACAAACTTGGAAATAACCTTTTTAAATAACCAAATGAGGCATGTCCTAAACGTCGATGCTAGAGCATGATTGCAGCTATCTTCTTTGGTGAACCAGTGCTTTCTACTGCTAAAGCCTTTTGTAATCTGCTAGAAGTCTCTGACTCCAAGTCCAAGTAATATAACTTCCCTCTCTTAACACCATAACCAATCATTTTTCATGTCTGAGTGTCCTTAAACGCACAAAGATCAGGCCAAAAAATAACAACACAAGATAAAGTAGTAGTGATTTGAGAGATTGACAAAAGGTTATAATCTAAAGAGGATACAAGTAACACAAAATCAAGATGTAAAGTATTAGTAAGATATGATGACCTTTCTATAATAACCGAGTGGTATTACTGTTGGCAGTGGAGACACAATTTTGATAGGATGGGTTAAGGTTTGTGTGACTTGTCTAACATCAAATGTTATATGATCAGTAGCACCAGAATCAATTATCCATGCATTATCCACCTTACCCCCAGTGTTTGAAGTGGTTAGCAATGCTGATGACGTAGAAGGGATATCATCTTCCTTTGTTTGAGCAACTGCAGCAGTAGAAGGCTGCTTGAAATTCTGATCCGAGTTGGGTCCCACCAATCTAGATATCCAATAAGTTCAAAGCAACGACTTTTTGAATGACCTGTTTGATTGCAGTGAGTGCATTTGTATGTGGGTTTGTCTGAACTGATAAAATTCTTCAGATTTGTGGCTTTAGACCGGTCTAGGGATGTCTGACTGGGTCGATGGTTGGAAACCATAATAGAAGTTTTAGGTTTTTCAATGTCCTTATTCCAAGTAGTAGATCGTATGGCCTCACGATAGACTAGGTAATAATACTCTTCTAGACTTAGGAGTGGCTCACGACGTAATATTTCTCGCCGAAGTTGATCAAAAATTTTATCCAATCCAGCAAGAAATATGTGTACTTGTGTTCTCTAAATAGACTGCCGGTATGCTATAACATCATCAGAATCCTTCATGACCACTTTGTCTCGATGATCGAGTTCTTGAAATATTTCTGTTAACTCCCCATAGTATACTGGAGTGTTTTGGCACCTTGTTTGGCTGAGAAGACTTTCTGATGCAAAGAGTAGACATGCAACTCATCATTACCATCATAAAAGGCTTTGGATAGAGCACTCCAAATCTCATGAGCAGTGGGTATATGAAGATAGCACTTCATGATGTCAGGAGTCATGGACATAAGGAGCCAACATTTCACTTTTTAATTTTTAGCATACCATTTTTCAAATCCCTTATCTGACACAGTAGACGGAGTGGATTTGCCCATGATGTAGGAGAGTTTTTCTCGTTTAGCTATATGTATCTCCATCAATTAAGACCACATATCGAAATTTGTTTTGGTAAGTTGAAACCCGGCATTAAAGGCACCCTTAGTCTGAACAAAGATTGGAACAGATTTTGTTCTAGAGGACTCAATGTATTCACTCATTCTCCCCTCCTTTCTCCCCCTTTTTTTTGTGTGTATAAGTTTTGGAATTTTAAGGCTCTGCTTGAATTTAGAAAGAAGGGATTTTGGTTTAACAGTTTTTGGATTTCAATTATTGTGATTCCCAAATAATAAAAAACAAAATCTTTCAATGGGTGATGATCGGTTTAAAAGTGGTGAGGATGGATTTTGTGGTTTTGTGAGTTAGAATTTTGGGATGAATTTCTAGGGTTGGATTGTAAAGGTTTTCAGAACCTTGTTCAGGTCTGATACCATAAAGACAAATATGATAAAAACTTATATTTAGGCTGATGAAATACAAAGTATAAATAGGGTTAGAATCCCCAATTAGTCTCCTAGAAATCCACCTATATAATCTCCTATTCAATCTGTGTGATTTGTATACATTTATATAATCTTCTATATAATGAAATAATAACAATTGGTTGGGAATCTCCACACATAATGTTATATTTTATATTATTATGTGCTGGAGATCAATAAAATGTGTATTGTAGCCTTCCAATACTTTTAGAAATTAAATTTTTTGGTATATATATAATATTAATTTCATGATTCACACGGTACCCAACTTTAAGATACAAATAATCCTCCTCCTCCTCCTCCTCCTTTGATCATCATCATCATCATCATCATCATCATCATCATCATCATCATCAATCATCATCATCATCATCATCATCATCATCATCATCATCATCATCATCATCATCATCATCATCATCCAACCCCATCTCATAAACCATTTCTTGTAGTTCCTTCTCTGTCATTGTACTCTTGATATCATCAATACCACGATGGGTTTGTGATTTAGAACCCTTCACCATATCTATTCTCAACAAATTTCACAAACCCTAAATTCTCAAATTCTCTTTAAAAAAATAACCGATGAAACTATACCAAATGCCACACTACCTGTCACATATAACAAAGGAAAGCATATCAAACAAGATTCGCAAAAAGTTGAAGTAGTACGTTCCGCATTTAATGTTTCACTTTCGTGCCTCCTTCATTTTTTTAATTCTAACTTCATCTACTCCTAACGCTACTTCTTTAAAACAATATTGGAAGTGGGAGGGCAAATGATGATACAAGATCCAACCGGCCCACTACCATAAAGTGGCTCAATGGTCCATAGACAATCGAGCAACTGAGATGACCAAGCATGCTCTTGGTTAGACTCTCTCGATTAAATCTCTCAGTCAAACCCCTTTGGTTAAACCCCTCGAATGGACTCTCAATTGAACCTCTTGACCACTACCAAGCAATGACCAATTAGGTGCTCAACAATACCCTCTCGTTTTAACCTTTTGTCCACACCGAGTGGACTCCACTAAGTAACTACCAAGCAATATCTTTGCCAAGACAAGTCAAGATCACATGAAGTATGAATCTCCTATAATCTCACCCGATAAGAAAGAAAATTTCTATTATAGCTAGAACATTCCCTAATTCCATAACCTTCTTTAATCCCATAAGATCTTGAATCTCCTAAAGGTCTTTCTCTATAATCTGGGAAGATTTCCAATAATCTCCCCATAAGATAACTAGGGTTTTTACACCTAAAAACATATACAAGACTTATCATACATATACACATGCTATATATATTGAGTAAAGGTGATGCACCAGGTGTGGTCTTTTAACTCTCAATACACATGGCACAAGAGGCAACACAGGACTAAAAATAAAGACTCTTCTCAATGTGTTCACTCTTCTATCCCAAATTTTTCTAACTTGAGTATCAGAACCTTCTCTGCTAAACCATCTCTAACAGATGTTTTGCATGTTCTTCTATCGACAAAGATCAGATGATGCTCCAGCGCTAGTTACCTACTCAGGTTAGAAGAGTAATTTATCTTTGGAGCAAATCCACCTCCAACACTCTCCTTTCTCCTCTCATCTTTGTGGGGAATCAATTTTTATCTCCCTTTCTTATCTTTTCTCTCTCTCTCCCGTCTCCCTAGTAACTTTCTTTCTCTCTCTTTCTCTCCTCTGTCGTCTCTCACCTATCTCCTCTTTCATTTTTGAAATTTACTTCGAAAAAGAGGAGAGAAGAGAGAGAAAGAGAGTCCACCGGGAGAGAACAAAGAAAATTAGTCATGAGCATGAATGGGTTCTTTGAGGACAGTCAATTGAAGAAGATAATAATTTGTTTTTCTTTTTTAATAATGAAACAATTTATCCTTTTAAAAAGTCAAAGATCCAAAAAAAAAAAAAAAAAAAAAACTCTTTTCGATTGAAAACCTGTTCTTCACCGAAGATACAAAAATTAAAGGCAGCCCATTCTTCTCAAAAAAAAAAAAAAAAAAAAAAAAAAAAAGGAGTGCACATTGACATGTGCATGTTCCACGCTGGCAAATGGTTTTATCCATGTGAAACCACCCTTGGATTCCTGATAAAATGAGATTCCTTATGAGAGAAAAATATAATTCTATATGTCTATCACATGACAGCACCCTTGGAAAATACACCAAGAAAGTAGGGAAATTATATTTGGGGCCTTGAGTATATATTTAGGAATACATATACTAATTTATAAATATCAATATTTATAAAAATTTAAAATATTGTGGATTAAAATTTATTTAATTTATCTAAAACTATATGATAAGAAAAGTTTTTTCAATTTAACCACTATGCACCAACCACAGAATAAATAAAGGAACTAGATTTACGGGCCATGGCCTCCAACAATTTCTTTTTCTTTTTATTTTTTTTATAGTATGGTGAAATATTTTTATTAAAACTCTATTACTTTGTCCCCCTTTTTTCTTTCCTTTCTCTATTCAATTATTCAATTGTTGTTTTTACTTTTCTAACTCATATCTCTCTCTTTATGATGCATTGCTGGTATGGAATGAGGAAAAAAACAAAAAACAAAAACATCACAAAGAAAAAATAAATTCACAATAGCTTATTGATGGTATATGACTCAACCACCTATAATCATAAAATTCAAAAACTATCAAATCCATAGACCACCAAAAAAACTATACTCAAAATGACCGAATACCCTCATGGTAAGCCTTTCGGTCACCTTTTAGCTGCTACAAAGTAGTCTTCCAATGAATTGTGTTTCTGTTAAGTTAATCAAAATTATGATTACCTAAAATTTAAAATTTTTATAATTTTAAGAGTAATATCATCCGATAAAAAGGAAAATCTCAGTAACAGCTTGAACCTTTCTTTCTCAATCTCGTAAGATCTTAAACCTTCTAAAAATAATTGAATCTTGAGGATAATTTAAACTTGTTCTAAAATTTTTAAAAATTTTTTATATGTTTCCATAAAAAAACTAGCGTTGCACCCCTAAATTAGAGCTAGGCATGGGTCAGTTCCAGCCAGAAAACCGGCCCAACGCCTCTTGAAACCCAGATCGAAAACCGGCCTGGGCTACAGTGAACCAGGACCAAATCGGCCGGTTACAGGACGCAGGTCGGTTCGGTTCCTTTTGTTTATGAATCGGGAACCGGCACGGATAGAACTGGCCCGCCCGGCGCTCCCGTTGCTTCTTTGAGGCCATAAGCTGCTCCGTCTGATCAGACCCTCAATCCCTATACCTGGCGTCGATCTAGAGAAAAATTTAGACGCAGCTGCCGACCGACTCGAAACCTTCAGCTTCGAGGGCTCTCTTGAAGCCGTCGATGCAATTGGCCCTCTCCGCGATGGTGTCAATGCGAAGCAAGGTGGAATTGACATGAGACTAAGCAAGATCGAACTCTCGGACCTTGCTGTTGACCTGATCAGCAAGATCACAAGTGAATCGGACGTTGGAGAGAATGTAGTTAAAGTCAGCACGGACGATCTTGAAGACTTGGATAGATTTCTAGAGGTTGATGAGCTGCCTGTCGAGATTCGTGCGTAGGGAGAGGAGAGATTCCAGCTCCCGATCCAGGGATCTTCGATATGCAATGCAATCGTGGAGAAGCCGAGTCAAGGTTCCGATGTTGGTGAGTTTGCAAACGTGCTCTGAGGCTTCCGTTGTCCCAAATTTTATTGTTGCCCCATATGCAAGACCCAATGTCAGGGATCCAAATAATAGATTCAAATTTAATAAGAGAAATTAGTCCAAAAGATCGACATGTTAAGTGAAAGATTTTATTAGATTTAAATATTATTTTATAATTTTTTAGAAATCTGATATGAGATTCATAACATTACACTTCTCTTGAAAAGCCAGATGTCCACAAACGGCTCTCACTCTGAACGGATTTCACTCTGGCGGGTAATCCTTTTCCTCCACTCTGACACTAGCTAGCTTCTTTTCATTTTGGATGACTCTTACTCTGTCAGTAACCCTATTACAGGTGACCTTCTTCCAAATAGTCATTTTTTATATTAGATCAGAAACTCTGATAACAATTGGTCATGAACCCAAATAATGGATTCAAACCCAATAGAAGAATTCAATACAAAAAATAGATCTATTGAATGAGAGAGTCTATTAGATTTTAATACTATTTTATGATTTCTTGATAATTAAATATAAGATTCGTAACACCCTCTTTCATCTTCTCCACCCACGCAAAAGAACAGGGCAAGTTCATAAGAAAGTTGAACTAGCCCAACCCGGCATGGTGGTCTTGGTTCAGTGGACCAAGCAAATCCCATACCAAACAAATTTTTTTGGGAATCGCCCCGACACAACCTAGGAATGTCTTAGAACCACGGCCGAATCGGCTCGCGATTCCTAGACTCGTCTCCGAACCGGCCCAACACGACTCGAATCCAACTCTTCCATAAATATGCATGAGACTTGC
This sequence comes from Dillenia suffruticosa, assembly GCA_033439265.1. Taxonomy (NCBI): domain Eukaryota; kingdom Viridiplantae; phylum Streptophyta; class Magnoliopsida; order Dilleniales; family Dilleniaceae; genus Dillenia; species Dillenia suffruticosa. Next base: position 18,687,217 of record JAVTVX010000030.1, read on the forward strand.
TATGTATACACAAACTATATATACTAAGTATAGATAGCTAGTCAGATATATTTAATAACTCTACACTCTAAACACAGAGACTACACAGGACTATTCTACGGCTCTACTCAGTCTATTTCTTTTTCTTTTATTATCGTTATTTTTGACTTGAATATCGGAATCTCTTTCGCCGAAAGTTACTGCGCTTTTTGACTTAAGTGTCTTAGCCTCCTTTGCCGAATCCGCATCTAGCAATATTTGTACATCTTTTCATTGACGAAGATCCAATGTACACATCGTCGTCGGTTCCCCGCTCGATTCGATAGAGCAGTTTGCCAGTGGAATAAAAATTGACTTCGATGCTTATTTTATGTAAGGGAGAGTACAAACGAGAAATAAAAATTTGAAAGTGGAATGGATAGTTGTCCAATTTGAAATTTGAATAATATTTCTCTCTAGATTGCGTAGTCAAGCGAGGAGGGGCACTTGAGTTGAGTAGGCTCTTCTACCTTTCTTTATTCTTTTTTTCATTTAAAAAATCTTTCTAATTTAATTTTATTTATAATAAACCCAAAAATAAAAACAGTATTTTATAAAAAATTTAAAATATTATGAACATTTTTATAGATAAATATAAAATAATTATTATACATATAATATAAATTTAAACATTGTTATAACAAATTTTCTTTTATACGCGCAAATGGTTTGAATTTTAAAATATAAACAGAGTGTGAGTCATTCACATGACTTTTCATAGATAAATGTAAAATAATTATTTTACATATAATATAAAAATTAAACATTATTGTAACAACTTTTCTCGGTCATACCAAAACAAAGGGAACAAAATGACAAAATAATTGGCTTTAATTAATTCCAATTACTTTAAAGCACGAAAGCATCTTTATGGGAGAGGTAAAGTGTCCACTCCAAATGCTTAAGTCCTATATACATTAACTTTATTTTTTGAACTTATAGATATGGAATCAGTCGATTAATGCTTCTCTTTTACCGTGAAAGTAAAATTCTAGCCTAATAACTCAATTTTTCTTTTTTTAAAAAAAGGTGTCCTAATTTAAAATTCGTTTGAGACAATGCACCACTATATATATCTTCATACTTACTCGGTTGCAGAAGAACAGAAACTAGTTCCCAGCTTCCCAAGTTCCCTGCAAGGGGAGACCAGGAGAGAGTGAGAGAGAATGGAAGTCACGGACCCATCAAGTAATGCAGAATCAATACTAAAAGGACAAGCGGAGATATTGCAAATAATATTTGGCTTTGCGGAAATGATGGCAGTAAAATCTGCTGTCGAACTCCGCATACCCGATATTATACACTCTCATAACTCTATGGTTTCTCTCTCTCAAATAGCATCTGAACTAGAGTCTCCTACTAATCAAGTGGATCTCAACAGTCTTTCGCGTATCATGAGACTCCTGGACCGCAGGAAGATTTTGGTCTGTCAATCATATTAATTTAATATCAAGATAATCTTTGTTACATTTTTTGTAACTCAACTCACGAATGATCATGTAAATTGATATAACCAAATAACATAAATCATAATATAGATATATAATATATAAATGTCATGCAATATAATCTTTAATATACATATTTCCAACTAGTTCTACTTCAATGAGATCATACCAAATCACAGTATGAATTATCCATTTCTTTATTTTTGTAAAAATTAACTATAATAATTGAATATTTACATCAATAGAGTATCCATAATTATAAATTCTCACTAAAACTATATATCCTGAAGTGACATTACACCCATACGAACAATTTGTTCATGGAATACTTTAGGTGATAAAATCTTGGTAAGCGGATATGCAATCATGGAGTTTATTATTATATACTTTATAGATATTTCACCACTCTGTATTCTTTTCTTAACAACAAAAGACTTGATGTCTATGAGTTTGGATTTCATCGAGCTCCTGTTATTATTGTAATAGAGTATTGTTGATTTATTATCACAAAATAAGTTGAGTGACTTGTTAATGTCATCCACTATCCATACTCTCGTGATAAAGTTTCGTAATCATATTCTATGGTTGGATGTCTTATAATGCGTTATAAATTCCGATGCTATGGTGAAAGAGGCTATAAGAGACTGTTTAATACTCTTCCAAAAAATGACTCCTACTATTAGCATGTAGATGTAGCCTGTCGTAAATTTCATGCTATCTTGACATTCTACAAAATCAGAGTTAGTGTACCCAATGATCTCAAACCGCTTTGACCTCCGATATGTGAGCATATATTCCTTCATTCTTTGTAGATACCGCAAGACTCGTATGACAACTTTTCAATAGTAAATTCCTAGGTTACTTAAATATTTGCCCAACATTCTTATAACATACGTAATATCTGAATGCATATATACCTAAGCATCCATTAGACTTCCCACTGTTGATACATATGGAATCTTCTATATTTCCTATTTCTCAAGGTCGCTTTTGGAGTACTTCTCAAGGTCGCCTTTTTGAGATAATTGAAAAATACTCTGAAAATGATCTCGGTGTATATGAATGACCAATACAAAAGAACTTTTATAGAGATCTTTCATCTCAAATTTCTTAGTGAAAAAGATCTTGATTCATGCAATAGGTTTTCATCATTATTGGCAAATAATATGAAATCGACATATAAAATTAGAAAAATATACTTATTTCCACAAAACTTATGATATATTTATTCATCAACTAAATTTACCTCAAAACCAAACAAAATGATCATCGGATAAAATTTAAAATATTATTGTCGAGATACTTGCATGAGTCCATAGATGAATTTCTTAAATTTATAAATCATATTCTTTGGATTACTCAATAGAAAATTTGTTGATGACACAATATAAATCATTTAGTCAATGTCTTCATTGAGAAATACCGTCTTTACATCCATTTGATATATCTCAAGATCAAAACATGCCATTAATGCTATTATAGTTCGGAAAGAGTCTTTCAAAAAAATTGAAGAAAAAATCTCTTTATAGTTGATATCTTATTTTTGTGTGAAATCTTTTATAATTTGACGAGTCTATTATCTCTCACATTACCTTTTGAATCTCTTTTGATTTTAAATATCCATTTACAATTATGGATTTCACATCTTCATGCAAAGAGACGAGATCCCATACATTATTGTCATTCATAAACTTCATCTCTTTATTCATGGTATTGATCCATTTTTTAGAATTAAAACATTTCATGGATTGATGGAAATTGATTGAATTATCTTACATCACTTCAATGTCAACCTCATGTTTCTAAAAAAATATAATATGGTCATCCGGAATTGCATTTCTTTTTTTTCTAGTGAATCTCCTTAATGACATAGGTTCTTGAGATAGTAAATTTGTTTTTCTGAAATAGAGAATTCTCCAATATTGTTTGATTCCGTTGTGTTTTAAATAGAATCATGGATAGAAATCAGATCAACTCCAATAGCACCTATGGAATATTAACATATTTCTCTTGGAAGACAATGTCTCTAACTATGTGTCCCCCCAGACTCAACATTCTCAAAGAATCAAACATTTCCCGACTAAAAAATAATCTTATTTGTGAGATCATAAACTTTGTACTCTTTAAATTTTTTAGAGTAGCCTACAAAATAACAACTAACTGTCTAATTTTCTTTCATTAGACCTAAAAGGTCTAAATTGAACCGGACAACCCCAAACATGCAAATGCTTTAGATAAGGATATTTGTCTATCCAAAATTTGGTAGGGTTTTGATAGTTGCATTAGTAGGAACATTATTAGGATTTATGTTGTACTCTTGATTGCTTCTCCCCAAAGTGATTCTGGTGGGTGTCAATTCAACCAAAAATAAATTTCTCCTACTTCAAACAATACGAATATAGTACGAGTAGAGTCTTATCCACAGAGAATGATAGATTTATTTCTTTTAAGGAAAATAAAAATAGAATCTTGGGTTTTTGAGAAAATTTCTAAATCTAATGAAAATAAATAAATCTTTAAAATTAAGTAGAGCAAAATAGTTAAATAACGGCAACTAAAGAAACAAATATCAAAGATAATGAAACTTAGTCAAATGAATTATTTTCACCTTGATGTACTTAATTGATTATCGATGTAAAAATTATTCAATATTATATGAATAAATTGGTTATAGCCGTTAAATACCACGAAAAGACTAATCTCTCCTTACTTTTTCGGTAATCAAAATATCATCGTTAATTATTTTTTTAATTGAAAGATAACTCAAAAAACTCTCGTTGGATTTAGTGTTTCAATAGCATTAACATTTAGAAAGACTCAATTCTAATCAGTAAATTCCAATCTGGATTTATTTAAATTAGATTATCTAATCTCTTTATATACGTTAAACCACTTGCGAGACCATTAAATTATGTCAATTACCATTTTATTAAAAACACATAAATTTTACTGTTTTTAAATGGTTATAAACTATTCTAAAATTATTAAATATATACCTCTATTTAACAATTCTAAAATAATTATAAATATTAAGCATAGAGATTAAATAAATATTCACAAATATCAAGTAAATAAAATTATTTAGATTTTACAATTTTCATTCATCAAGATTTCAATAATTCTTTGACTAGAAAAATAATTTAAAAAAAATATGGAAAAGAAAAACTTACAAAACAATTTTATTGATGTCGGGAAGAATGTAAACTAATAAGAAAAAAAATGTGTTTCCCGGCTACTGCTTTTTTTCCACCAAAATGTGTCCCTTTGCAAGTCTAAAAGTAAGGAAATGCCTCACCATATAGCTGCCGACTGTTGCCCCTTTTGGAGGGCTGCACACACCCCCCAACATTGTTATGTAACTTTCCTATACATATAGAAATACAAACCTAAAAAAAAATGGAGTCCCTTCCTTTTTCAATTAATAAAATATTTTTATTTATTTTAAGAAAGGGAAAACTCCTAAAAAATAATAAAAAAATTTCCTAAATGATAAAATGATTTAAGATTTATATCTTCAAAAAATTCTTTTTCCTAAATATTAGGAATTGAATAAAAATTTTCAATATTTTCGATTCAATCCCAATTTTCTCTTGAATGTGCAATTGAGAAAGAAAATTTTACTGCAATAAATATTCAAAACCTTGCATTGTCTCTTATAATCAACTTGCTCACATGTTAATAAAAGAGTATTGTTGTCTCATTTTCTATCCTTTGCATAATTACTCCAATTTAATTCTTTTTTTTTTTAACTTTTATTAATAAACCTCCTCCATCAATTCTAATATATCAAATATCATAAAATATAAATATCAGTGTAATATTTATTTAAAAATAAAATAAAATCAATTGGGTGAGCGAGATATGGTATACTATGAGACGATACCAGATTCCTCTAGAAAGTGAACAAACAATCCCAAATGTTATTCATCCAATCCGACATTTCTGCCATAGTACTCTCCACTATGGTCAGATCTGATACTTTTAATCCTTTTGCAGAGTTGGTTTTCAATTTTCACCACATAAATTTTACACACATCCGAAGATTGGGATTTATCTATAAAGAGATATATGTAATCATATATTGAATAATCTTTTATGAATATGATAAAATATCATTGACCATTTTAAAAGAAACTGCCTATAGATATACATAAGAATTAGTTCTAAAATGTATGAAATTCTTTTGACTTCATATCTCATTTTTTGGGTTTATTTTCCCTTTATAAAATTTACACAGATATCAAAATTTGTGAAATCAAGGGAATTAAGAATTCATTCTGACATAAATCTCTCTATTATCTATCTGAAAATATGATTCAATCTCTGATACCATGATGAAGAGGAATTCTCATCAGTTAATTTATGCTTTACGCTTCAATTGTAGTGATTCATTAAAACAAGTCATGGTATCAAGTAAATAAAGATTATTGGATCTTGATAAAAAAAATAGAACCAATCAATTTTGAATCAAGAAACGAACCAACGTTTTCATTTCTGAAAAAATAAATAAAACCAAATTTGTGCAATATAGAAATAAAAATCAAATTTCATGTGAAAGACGGTACAACAAATATTTTATATAAATCCAAATACAATTTGATTCTTAACAATAATCTAAATTTACCGATGACTACAATTGAAACATTATTGCTATCGTCCACATAGATATATGTTTCACCATCATTTGATAGTCGACAATTTAGACAACCCTATATAGATACACTGATGTGAATGGTTGATGCGGAATCTATCCACTTAGTGTGTACAGGTACCAAAATTAAATTAATCTCAAAATAAACCAAAGTAAGAAGTATACCTTTCTTCGCTTGCCAGGCATGATACTCCTTCTTTCTATATTCCTCGGCACTACAAAAGAAGCACTCTTTCTTTTCCGGTTCATCCATTGTCTTTTGTTGATTTTTCTGAGATATCATACTTGTAGCATCTTTAACGGAATTCCTTTTCTTGCCTTCGCCTTTAGAGGTCAAGACTAGGTGAGCACTTTTTGTTCAGTCTTGTTTTAACCTTTTATCTTCCTAAACACAGTGAAAGATGCGTTCATTCAAAGATCAAATCTTTTTCTGACAATTATCAAACTGTCCTGAAAGAGATACTAAAACTAAATACACGAGCTACTTCTCTGAGAGGTCAAGTTTGAGTGCTCTTAACTTTGAAACAATGTGGAACATCTCCATAATGTATTCTATGATGTTGTCTTGACCTTTATACTTTATTGAACAAGATTTTCTAAGAGCAAACCAATTTTTATCTTTTCATTCTTGACAAACCTTTTCTCAAGATCAACAAGGAAGTCTTTTGCTATAGCAATAACATTAGATATAGTGCCCTTAAAAGTTTTTAGGATGGCTTTCTTCATGATCATGAGATTCATGCGGTCCAACCTCTTCCATCCTTCAATCTCTCTTTTTTGATTTGATGTATTTTTTTTTTTATAATTGGTGGAGGAGAGTCGATTCTTAACGCAGGATCCAAATCTATAACTCAAAGAACAATTAGAAGATTCTCTCACCAAGATTTGAAATTTGAGGCATTCAAGATGGAAATAAAGTTGAGTTAAATATTGATATTAGTGGGAATAGTATTAACTGTTAAATAGAAAATAGTAATCAATATATGCTAAAATGAAATTAAAAAAAAAATCAAAACATAAGTAATCTCTATCACAAGATACTAGATACTCCATTAATATTTTATCTTTGAATAAAATAATTAACTTATAAATAGTATTTTGGTGTAATAATCAAATACTAATAATAAAAACATGTTAACCAATTACCTTCTTTTTGACTGATAAATTGATCACATGTAAAATCAAAAAATGGTCATACATTTATTATCATAAAGTGTACATACAATTATATTAAATTCGAACCTACCTTTGAGTCGATCGGTATTCACATGAGTTGTATACACACAATCTTCTATATTCCAAAATAAAATAATTTCCACAAGAGATATGGCGATATATTGTTTCAATTAATTTATTTTAAAATATATACAAAGTATACTCGTATTTGAATTATATTCGGATTGAAAATTTTCAATTTTATTCTAATGGGTTTAATTTTTTAAAAATTGGGTTATTTAAAGTTTAATCTTATCAATCTTAAATTGGATCAGAAAAAAAAAACTTAATTTACTGAATTTATCTCTTTCATCTTTCTTTTCCATTCATGTACTTTTGTTGTTGGCACAAAATTAGAGTATCCACCTTTTACCGACAGCTGATCCAAGGTTTGATCAATCCTAATTCTATAGTGAAGACACCAAGTAATATCCTAAGTGGTGGAGCTCATGTTTCCTTACTTAAGTACCAATTTTCTAGACATGCCTTACCATTCCATACTAAAGGGAGAGGCACTCTTGAATATAAAGAGGATAGTGAAGGATAAGAATGATGAAAAATAGGTTTAATTGAATCTATCAAAATCTAAAACCTTTGCACCCACAATTGGATCTAATTAAGCCCATCAATTTATTCAAAAAATGGTTTTTTTTTTAATTTATAAATTGGGTATGTGAAAATTATGGGAAAGTCAACATAAAAATAAGATACCACTTTACATGCTACTACTAAAAAATAAGATATCAGTGATAGAAATATCCATCACTAACGAGTATTAGCGACCGAAAATTTTTATTGTTAATTTCGTCATTGAAAGTCTCCTTGCTAAATATTAGCAACGGAAAACTATTGGTTGTTAAATTTTTTGATGAATTAGCAACGAAATATTTATATCGCTGAAACTTTTCGTCGTTCAAACCATATATAAAACTATCAACAACGGAATATTTCTATCACTAAAAATTTTATCGCTGATAACTTTACCTAATCCACCAACGCCAACGCGTTCGCCCACCGGCGCTCTTGCCCTGCCTTCTTTTTTTGTTTTCTTTCGAAAAGTATCATCACGTGAACATGAACCTGGGCATGCAATGAGAGTTTGATTTGTGACAACCACTATGTCACAATGTTATTTCTGATCATCTTTTTTTCTTTTTTATTTGTTATCTTATTCTCACATTTTTTAAATAATAATAAAATAATATAAAATGCTAACTTAAAATAAAATAATAAAAGATTTAAAAAAATAAAATAATATTATTATTTGAAAACATAAAATATAAAAAAATAAAATAAAATACTAATTTAAAATAATAAATATGATTTGTTAATATAAAATAATAAAATAAAATAAAATATAAAATACTAATTAAAATAATAATAGTTTTAGCGACGAAAAATTTCTATCGCTGATAGTTTTACATAATTTCTAAAATTAGCGACGGATTAACGATAGAAATTTCTTATCGCTGAAAGTTTTACATAATTTATTTTTTCTTTTTTCTTTTCTACCATAGACGAGTATATCGACTGATTAGCGATGGGAAAAGATCCGTCACTAATTTTTGTCGCTAATCCCTCTCTAAGTAACTGTAACACCGACACTCGGAGCCCGAACAATATATATTGGTTTTGAAATATATATATTTAAAAAAAAAAAAACAACGAAGTGCTGCGTTTTGAGACAAAACGCAGCACCCCCCAATTTGGGATTAGGGCTTTTAGCCCTAATCTTTCCCTTTCTGTCTCTCTCTCTCCCCGACTCTTCATCTCCCCCACGACTCTCTCTCCGTCCGTTCCTCTCCCGCGGCCTTGCTTTCCTCCGCCACCACCATCGCCGCCGCGTCTCCCTCTCTCTTTGTCTTTCTCTCACTTTCCCTCTCTCTCTCTATCCTTCCCTCTCAGTCTCTCTCTCTCTCCGCTATTCACTTTCTCTCGCGATCTCCCTCTCGGTATCCTCCGTCGCGCGCTTCTGTCGTGCGCCACCACCGCGAGAGCACCAGCCCGCGACAGCGCAGAGCACTGCGCGCTCTCCCTAGTCCGAGCGCGCACTGCGCGACCCTCTGCACGAGCGCTAGCGCGCCCCTGCGCGCCTCTGCACGAGCAAGCGTGCCCCTGCATGAGCACTAGCGCGCCCCAGCGTGCCCCTGCACGAGCGCGAGCGCGCTCCAGCGCATGACCCTCTGCGCGAGCGCGCGACCCACTGCGCGAGCGCGCGTGCCTCACAGTGCGCCCCAGCCCGCGAGTGCACAGCCCGCGAGCCCACTGCGGCCTGCTGACCCGCGAGCCCACTGCAGCCTACTGACCCGCGAGCCGGCGACGACCCGCGTGCTCGTGACCGGCTTTCTCTTTTGTGATTTATACAGAATTAATTGTACTTGGGAGATCTCCTAAATATGGGGAGGTTCTACCCGATTTTCTGTAAAAATACAGTTGGCATTCAGGACAACGGGCGGTTATTCACAATCTCGGTTTGGGACGTGACAGTAACACTATTTCTTCTACTTGCGATCGATTAACGACGGAAATTTTTCTGTCAATAATCTCTTGATATTTTTTACCTTTTTTATTTGTAACATTTGACGTTAATTCGTCGTTATTTACAACGAAATTTTTCTATCACTAATTTTTTATCGCTAATACAATATTTTTTTATAGTGTACTAAAGCCCACTTTCATTAAAAAAAAATTGTGAAAATTTGTGAGAATGTGAACATAAAATGAGGTGCCACTTTACATACTAAAGCCCACTTTTCTTTAAAAAAATTATCAAAAATTGGTTTTTTTTTTTTTTTGGAATTTAGCAAAAAAAATTTTCTAAAAAAAAAAAATTGTTGAAATCCGAAAGTTTCTTTTTTTTTTCTTTTTCCTTTTTTTTCTTTGTCTCCCCTATTCCATCCAAAAAAATGCCCCGCCACCAGGGACATCCAAAGAAGATCTTATCCTTGTTCTGTTTCATAGAATGAGAGTCCCTCTCTCTTTGATAAATTTTTTTTGAAACATTGGTTATCGAATTTGATGAAAACTTTCTAGAAAGTTTTTTTTTTTTTTTCAATTGAAATTCATATCCAAAAAATCCACATAAAAACAAATATCATGCATATTCAAATTATCATATGATTCGTATACTTGATTCGTATACTTATGTCTTGACACTCCAGTTTCACACTTCATATTTGACGATTGCATTGACCCACTTACTCACTAAGTATTCTTCCCCGAGTACTCACCTCTCATTTCCCTTCTTGTTTCAGATATAGTATTTGACAAGAAGCGTTGCTTTAGGACGCTCGGTATCATTGGGATATCTGGTTTGGACTTGAGCAGTCACTATATATTTCTGTTACAAAATTTGTATTGGTAATGTATATGCATTTTGAGGTCTATAGACGACCATTATGTAAATTCTGGGATGACTATATAAATATGGGTATTTAAATTGTGGAACTCTCATGTCATTACATAACATTGTATTGAGGCATTTCTTATTCGTTGTGTATGTACTTGAGAATGTGTCATGTCTTAGAATTGCACTCTAGGATCGCTCGGTGCCATCTCTAATCACAGGAGGGGTGACTGGCTGCTGTCCATGCCTTTAACGGGAGCATGGCAGTAGAGGTCTGTGGCTAGCTTGCTGGAAATTTGTATAATTTTGCGTTATTCTGGATGTTAGCTGTAGGATTGGTTGATTTTGGAGAGGTCGGGATGACCATTTGTTTATTTTACAGGATAGTTGTGATTTATACAGAATTAATTGTATTTGGGAGACCTCCTAAATATGGGGAGTTTCTGCCCGATTTTCTGTAAAAATACAGCCGGCATTCAGGATAACGGGCGGCTATTCACGATCCCGATCCGGGGCGTGACAGTTGGATTAGTATCAGAGCCCAGGTTGAGAGTTATGTAGGAAGAGAGTCTTGAAAACATTCCCGAGAGTATTTGTGTTTAAAGTCCTCAATGCATGAGAGTTTCATACAGTCATGAAGTCCCAATATATGGTCATAGGTATATGAGTTCATCCATTTTATGGGGTTAGATACGGTTGTGTCTAACCTAACATATTTTTTTTTTTGGATTGGATTTCATTCTGTGTGAGGGTAGTCAAGATGTGACTAGGCCAAATTTCTTGAACCACGCCTATTCTTTGAACGATATCTAATAAGGATCATTCTCTTGCAGAAGTATGACGACCCGACGGAGCACCCGTTTTGCCCTACCAGAGGAATTAGACGAGCCGAAGGATCGTTCCTCGACTCGCGTGCCACCACCGGCACCTACTCAGCCAGCTGCTCAAGCTGAGATTCCCGTACCCACACTCGACACCTTTCGACAAATGTATGAGTGGTACGCTTTGCAGGGGGTCCAGATTATGCCCCCACCACGTCCTACAGCGGCGCCTGCACCTGCAGTAGCGCCAGTTCCTTCGGCACCGGTTCCACCGCCGATGGTTGGTCCTTCTACTTTGTCCAAGCCGAGTGAGACCACATCAACTGCTCTTAGACGGGTACATGAGTTGACTCAGTTGGTTAAGGAGGCCCGTCAGCTAGGGTGCACTGATTTCACGGGGCTTAGTGATACTACGGCAGCCAAGCATTGGATTAACCGCACCCACAGGATTTTGATCGATCTGGGAATTGGAGAGGAGCTCTGCCTAAAAGTGGCACAGCGACTATTAGAAGGAGAGACGCTCTTATGGTGGGAGGCCCTCACTGATGAGGCGACAGAGCCACTGCGATGGGACGACTTCCTTCGGGAGTTTGACCGCATATTCTTCCCACTCTACCAGCAGGACAGGATGAGGTCAGAGTTGGGACGGCTTACATAGGGGTCCAGATCTGTCTCGGAGTATAAGGCAGACATGCGGAGACTTGCCGCATTCATACCGGATCTGGTCACACCTCAGTATTTACGCTTCAAATTCGAGGACGGTCTTAGCCTCAGCATAAAGAGGTATATGACTGTTATCCCACAGTTTACACTGGTCGAGGTAATAGACTCTGCTCACAGCGCGGAGGCTTTGGTCCACGCAGAGGCTAGGCAAAGAGAGAGCAGAGAGCAGAAAAGAAAGAAAGAAAAATCTCATTTTGTGTAGAACTTCAAGAGGGGCAAGGGATCCAGTTCCCGCAGAGGCAGATTAGGATCTGGATTTTCTGAACTGGGACGGGGACAGTACTCCCAAGGGTTCAGACAGCCCGCTCCGCCTCACACTGCACAGTATACTGCTCAGCGGCATCCTTATTGCCGCTGGTGCAATAGGTCCCATCCGATAGGAGCTTGTTCAGTGACGGTCACTTGCTTCCACTGTGGGAAGTTAGGGTATATTAGGAGTTCTTGCCCTGAGTTAGGACTCGGATGACAGAGTTCACTGAGCCGCACTAGTACTCCTCGTATGGGACAGCAGGGGCAGCCTGCTCGGCCAGCATTCTCTACTCCTAGGGTGACCACCGGGAGTAACACAGTACAGACCCAGGCACGACAGCAGTCTAGGGCTTAGGCCCGGGTTTATGCCATGACGCAGGAGAACGCCCAGGCGAACCCCGACATCATCATGGGTACTCCTCCTTCTGATCCTGTAGAATAGGATCTCTATTCGTATTTCCATTTCTTTTGGAGATGTCAGTGTTGTATCATGATAGTCGTATAGCTATTTTATATTGTGTACCCCTTTGTCGACATAATACTAGTCTGACATCTTTGTACACTGAAGTTGTAAAAGCCTTAGAGGCTTAACTATTTTGACATATATATATATATATATATATCAAATTTGAAATTATTCTAAGTCTATGTGCATTTTGTTCAATGATAGGTACTTTACCTATTTTCGGAATAGATGCTCGCATCCTTATTGACTCGGGGTCTAACTATTCGTATGTGAGCGATCAATTCTTCCGATATTCTGACAGGCCACTCTCACCTTTGGACGAGGAGCTATTGGTCATCACTCCTCTGGGTGAGCAGATTGTGCGCGGCACAGTGTATAGAGAATGTGAGATCAAAGTTGGGGATACAGTACTGAAGGCAGATCTAATCCCTCTCTCCATGACTGATTTTGATGCCATCTTGGGGATGGATTGGCTACATATGTATCGGGTTTTAGTTGACTAATTTAAGAAGCAGGTGGAGTTTTGAAGACCCGATCAGCCAGTGTTGATTTTGGAGGGCGAGTGGCGGGTTTTACACCGCTGTGTCATTTCAGTTTTGGATGCCAAACGCATGATTCACCACGGGTGTGCGGCATATCTGGCTCACATCATAGACACCACTGCTCAGGGACCGAGATTGAAGGATATTCCAGTGGTACATGACTTTCCTGATGTTTTCCCCGATGTGCTACCCGGATTACCACTGGTTCGGGAGTTTGACTTTGAGATCGATTTAGTTACGGGGACTACCCCTATCTCTATGCCGCCATATAGGATGGCGCCGACTGAGATGAAAGAGCTCAAGGTCCAGCTGCAGGAGTTGCTACATAAGGGGTTTATCCGTCCTAGCACGTCACCTTGGGGTGCTCCAGTGCTGTTTGTAAAGAAAAAGGACGGCTCACTGAGATTATGTATGGATTACAGGCAGCTTAATCGGGTGACTGTGAAGAACAGATATCTGCTGCCTCGCATAGATGATTTGTTTGATCAATTGTAAGGTGCCCGACTTTTCTCGAAGATTGATTTTCGATTGGGATATCATCAGTTGCGGATTAGGAGTCAAGATGTGCCAAAGACAGCTTTCCGCACTCGATATGGGCACTACGAATTTCTAGTCATACCGTTTGGATTGATTAATGCCCCCGCTGTATTCATGGACTTGATGAATAGAGTCTTTCACGACTATCTGGATCAGTTTGTCATAGTCTTCATAGACGATATACTGGTGTATTCGCGGAGTGACGAGGATCATGTTCAGCATTTTCGCACCGTTTTACAGATCTTTCGCGATGAGCAGCTGTATGCCAAATTCACAAAAATGTGAATTTTGGCTAAGATAGGTTGGATTTTTGGGGCATGTCGTTTCTGCGGAATGGATTTTTATCGATCCACAGAAGGTCGATGCCATTACGAGATGGGAGCAGCCGTAAACAGTGACTGAGATCAGGAGTTTTCTTGGTCTGGCCGGGTATTACCATAGATTTGTTGAGGGGTTTTCCCGGATAGCTACTCTATTGTGTAGATTGACGCAAAAAGATATCAAGTTTGTATGGGATAACCGTTGTGAGGTGAGTTTTCAGGAACTCAAACAATGGTTGACTACAGCTCCGATTTTGACACTTTCCACCAGCAGTTGGGAGTACACAGTGTACAATGATACTAGCCGACAGGGGTTGGGTTGTGTTTTGATACAAAATGATCGGGTGATCGCCTACGCCTCTAGACAGTTGAAGAAACATGAGGTGAATTATCCGACACACAATCTGGAGCTTGCAGCCATAGTCTTTGCATTGAAGATATGGCGCCATTACTTGTATGGAGTGACTTGCCGGGTGTATACTGATCATAAAAGTCTGAAATATTTATTCACCCAATGAGAACTTAACCTGAGACAGAGGAGATAGTTGGAACTTCTTAAAGATTATGATCTTGTCATTGATTATCATCTAAACAAGACCAATGTGGTTACTGATGCCTTGAGCCGGAAATCAACTTCATCGTCTCAGGAGAACAATACGGCATACCTCACTTGTTTGATGGGACTTCGGGATTTGGGAGTCAGATTGGCTAGTGATGATCAGGGCACTCTGCTAGCCAGCTTTGAGGTCAGGCCGACGCTGTTGGATAGTATTAGGGAGTTTCAGGGCACTGATACTGAGCTTCAGGCTCTTACTGAGAGAGTCCGCAGAGGTGATATAGATAATTTCAGAGTCCATAGTGATGGACTTTTGACTTATGGAGATAGAGTGGCTATACCCGCCGATGAGGATCTCTGCAGGTCCATATTAGAGGAAGCACACTTCTCGGCTTATGCCTTACACCCGGGTAGTACAAAGATGTATCGAACTACTCGGGACAACTATTGATGGCTAGGTATGAAGAGGGACATTACGGAGTTTGCAGCTAAATGTTTAGTCTGTCAGCAGGTGAAGGCTGAGCATCAGAGGCCAGCGGGTTTACTGCAGCCTCTTCCCATTCCCGTATAGAAGTGGGAGCATGTGACTATGGACTTTGTTATGGGATTGCCGCGGACTCAGGCCAGATATGATGCTATTTGGGTGGTAGTCGATCGACTCACCAAGTCTGCCCATTTCATCCCGATGCGCAGCAACTCTCCACTGGAGACATTGGCACGTCTGTATATTGACGAAATAGTCAGACTGCATGGGGTTCCTATATCTATAGTCTCGGATAGAGATCTGAGATTCACTTCTCGATTTTGGCCTAAGCTGCAGGAAGCTTTGGGCACACGGCTTAGTTTTAGCATAGCATATCACCCACAGACAGATGGTAAGTCAGAGAGGACCATTCAGACGCTTGAGGATTTGCTTCGGACTTGTGTTATGGATTTTCGGGGTAATTGGGACAGGCATTTACCACTGGTGGAGTTTGCATATAATAATAATTATCAGGCCAGTATTGGTATGCCACCCTATGAAATACTTTACGGCAGAAAGTGTCGCACCCCGTTGTGCTAGGATGAGGTAGGCGAAAGGCACCTTACCAAGTTGAGTTAGTCGAGGAAACTAAGGAAAAGGTCAGGGTGGTCTGCGAGCGGTTGAAAGCCGCCCAAGACAGACAGAAGGCATATGCGGATCGGAGACGCCGGCCCTTAGAGTTTGAGGTAGGTGATATTGTAGTTTTGAGGATTTCTCCCTTGAAGGGATTCATTCGATATCGGCAGCGGGGAAAGTTGAGCCCCAGGTACATTGGCCCATTCCGTATCCTCAGTAGAGTTGGGAGCGTGGCATACAGACTAGAGGTGCCAGACGAGTTATCTCGAATCCATTATATCTTCCATGTATTTGTTGAGGAAGTACATCCCAGATCCTTCGCATATTTTGGAGCCTCCGCCAGTAGAGGTACAAGAGAACTTGAGTCTACCTATTCAGTCGGTGGCCATACTTGACCAGCATATTCGGCAGCTACAGAACAGGGAGGTATCTCTTGTTCGAGTGCTATGGCACAGCGATCAGGTCAAAGAAGAGACCTGGGAGCCCGAGGAGACTATGAAGAGACAGCACCCCCAGTTATTTACTGTTTAGTTTTTTTTTTTAGTTTCAAGAACGAAACTTATTTTTAGGGGGTTAGAAAATGTAATACCGACACTCGGTGCCTGAACAATGTATATTGGTTTTGAAATATATATATTTAAAAAAAAAAAAACAACGGAGTGCTATGTTTTGAGACAAAACGCAGCACCCCCCAATTTGGGATTAGGGCTTTTAGCCCTAATCTTTCCCTTTCTCTCTCTCCCCGACTCTTCATCTCCCCCTCCGCTCTCTCTCTGTCCGTTCCTCTCCCGTGGCCTTGCTTTCCTCCGCCACCACCATCGCCGCCTCGTTTCCCTCTCTCTTAATCTTTCTCTCACTTTCCCTCTCTCTCTCTCTATCCTTCCCTCTCAGTTTCTCTCTCTCTCCGCTGTTCACTCTCTCTCGCGATCTCCCACTCGGTCTCCTCCGCCGCTCGCTTCTGTTGCGCGCCACCATCTCGAAAGCACCAGGGCCAGCGCAGAGCACTACGCGCTCTCCCAAGCGTAAGCGCGCACCGCACGACCCTCTGCACGAGCGCTAGCGCGCCCCTGCACGAGCCAGTGTGCCCCTGCACGAGCGCTAGCGTGCCCCTGCACGAGCGCTAGCGTGCCCCTGCACGCCTCTGCACGATCCAGCGTGCCCCTGCACGAGCACCAGCATACCCTAGCATGAGCGCGAGCGCACTCCAGCGCGCGTGCCTCACAGTGCGCCAGCCCGTGCGCCCCAGCCCGTGAGTGCACAGCCCGCGAGCCCACTGCGGCCTGCTGACCCGTGAGCCCACTACGGCCTGCTGACCCGCGAGCCCACCAGCGGGCCAGCCCGCCAGCCCGCAGCTAACCGGCTCGCGAGCCCGCAACCGGCTTTCTCCTTTGAGACACATATGCCATCCTCACAGAAATTCTTCACTGCAGGTAACGACTGTGATTGATTATAGTTCTAGAGTTCGATATTCTCTTGGTGATTAAGCTAGATTTTTGAACTTTGCTTCGAATTTGAAGCATTGCAGGTCCTGGACTGAGTAGAACGACGTTTGGACCACAGGATTGTGAACCGCGAAGAACCTAGGTGAGGATTTCTAACTCACTCGATTTATTTGGTCGAATTTAGAGTAAATTAAAGTAAGAGTGTAATGCATTGTTTGACATTATATGAAATTAATTAGGTCAAATATAAGATTTTATACAAATTGAGCTATTCTGGATGATAAAATCATACGGACTTGATTCGAATAACTTCTCTTTGAGTTTGATTTGATGAATGCTTAAAAACATTCAGAATTTGGGATTTGAGTTTAAGGATTGATGCAATCTTTTCATTATAAATTTTCCTGCATATAGGAAATTAAAATACGTTTATATTATGAAAATAGATTTCGATACCTTGAAAATGGAACAAAATTGATGGCATTGGTGTATATTTATAAATTGAAGAATTTAAGATTTGTACGAACTTAAGGAAAATGATAAACCCTGAAAATAGTCAGAAATTTGATGAAACTCATGATGATTTGATTAGGTTGGCTTTCTTGGTGATTCGATTGAGGGGAGTTTTGATTCTATGTATTGTGGTTTTATTGGGGAGTGCGCTTCCCTCCCCAAAACTGTGAGTGAGATTTATTTCAATACTTTTGTTTAATGTGTAAACTGTTTTAAAATATTTGATAAATGAGCATGATTTGTAGCGTGCTTGAAATGTTTTGACTGGTTTTGAAATTGATTTTTGTTAACTGATAAAGTGTCCAAAAACGGTGTTGAAATATTGAAATTATGCATCCATGTGGTTGAAATGTATAATGTGCAATTTTATGCTATATGCTGCATTTAGTTTGTGAACCTGATTTCGGCACATTTTGATACGATTTTGGATTTGGCCTTGAGAGCTTTGGTATGTATTGTTCCGTAGCTACGAAGGACACCGTGAGAGACGCTTTGGTGGCGTCCGGATATGCCTAGGCCTAGGGTATCCCACGAGTTATCGTGATTTTTATTAACGACACGGTACTAGCCAGGTTGAACTCGAAAGGGGGAGGATTTGGATACTCTCTCCAAGTCTAGCACCTGGACGAGGTTCGTCGCCAACGCCGGGGTAGAGAGCACTTTAAATAAACTTGCATATAACACCCTCGGTGCGCCTGTCATAGGTCGCGTTAGACCTCTGTCAGGACATTTTTGGCTGGCAGCTCTATGATTTTAGTGACAGCACTTTGGATGTATATTTGATTTGAAAATGCATGCTAATGATATATTGTTGAAATTAAAAACATGATAATTTGAAATATGATTCGTATGATTCGTATATTTATATTTTGACACTCGAGTTTCACACTTCATATTTGACGATTGTATTGACCCACTCACTCACTGAGTATTCTTCCCCGGGTACTCATCCCTCATTACCCTTCTTGTTTCAGAGATAGTATTTGACAAGGAGCGTTGCTTTAGGACACTCGGTATCATTGGGAGATCTGGTTTGGACTTGAGAAGTCACTATATATTTTTACTGCAAAATTTGTATTGGTAATGTATATGCATTCTGAGATCTATAGATGACCATTGTGTAAATTCTGGGATAACCGTATAAATATGGACATTTAAATTGTAGAACTCTCATATCATTGCATAATATTGCATTGAGACATTTCTTATTCGTTGTGTATGTACTTGGAAATGTGTTATGTCTTAGAAGTGTACTTTAGGATCGCTTGATGTCACCTCTAAATCACAGGAGGGGCGACTGGCGGCTGTCCATGCCTTTGGCGGGGGCATGGCAGTAGACGTCTGTGGCTAGTTTGCTGGAAATTTGGATAACTTTGCGTTATTCTGGATGTTGGCTATAGGATTGGTTAATTTTGGAGAGAACGGGATGACCATTTGTTTATTTTACAGGATGATTGTGATTTATACAGAATTAATTGTACTTGGGAGACCTCCTAAATATGGGGAGGTTTTATCCAATTTTCTATAAAAATACAGCCGGCATTCAGGACAACGGGTGGCTGTTTACGATCCCGATCCGGGGCGTGACAGTAACACTATTTCTTCTACTTGTAATTGATTACCGACGAAAATTTTTCTGTCAATAATCTCTTGATAATTTTTACCTTTTTTATTTGTAACATCTGACGTTAATTCGTCGTTATTTACGACAAAATTTTTCCATCACTAATTTTTTATCGCTAATACAATATTTTCTCATAGTGTACTAAAGCCCACTTTCATTAAAAAAAATTGTGAAAATTGTGAGAATGTGAACATAAAATGAGGTGCCACTTTACATGCTAAAGCCCACTTTTCTTTAAAAGAATTGTCAAAAATTGTTTTTTTTTTTTTTTTGTTTTTTGGAATTCCGCAAAAAAAAAAAAATTCTCAAAAAAAAAATTGTCGAAATCCGAAAGTTTCTTTTTTTTTTCTTTTTCCTTTTTTTCTTTGAACAAGGGAAGTCAACTTTCTTAAAAAAATAATAAAAATAAAAGAAAAGGTAACGTGACCATTTGTCTCCCCTATTCCATCCAAAAAAATGCCCCGCCACCGGGGACATCCAAAGAAGATTTTATCCTTGTTCTGTTTCATAGAATGAGAGTCCCTCTCTCTTTGATAAATTTTTTTTGAAACATTGGTTATCGAATTTGATGAAAACTTTCTAGAAAGTTTTCTTTTTTTTTTTCAATTGAAATTCATATCCAACAAATCCACATAAAAATAAATCTCATGCATACTCACAAAAATTCACAATTCCCGAATCATATACGGTAACAAAATCTTAATAACAAAATATATAGAAAAATTCCAATGTTTCAAGTGTAAATAGCTCTGATACCACTTGTTGGAAAAGTAACTTAATACAAAACTATGTCAAATACCGTATCAAATCATTAGAATTGAAACTTAATTATCAAAATTAAAAATTTAGATGACATAAAAGGGTATCTGATTTCTTAGTAAAAGAAATGAACCGAATGAAATCCTGATCTGGATAGAGTCCTAGGTCTAGCCTTTTAGGTTAACTGTATCCTTATAAAATCTCTTTGTATGATGGGAGTATCAAAATATTAGAGTGTTGCATTGAATTGGGACCATAACCCTTTTATAGCTATAGGGATGTTTATTAGTATCCTCTATAGGGATGTCTATTAGTATCCACATATTTATTTATTTTCATATTTTATTAGATACGTTAAAACCAAATTACTAAATTTAGCACATCACTCTTATATGGGTTTAAATTAAATGACAGTATATATTATATAATTATTTTATATATAATCCCAATATTGGATTAATGATCCAACACTTACAACTAATAATTATAGTGTAATACAAATTTATTAATCATTAAAGCAATAAAAAATATATAATATATTATCTTAGATACAAAATTATATTATATTTTAATAATTAATTTTCACCGGAAAGACCTCCCTAGGTCGACTTTCTCTCTCCTTGTCCCACCCTTTGCCCGGTATGTACCAGAGACCTCTATTTTATGCCAGCAAATGACAAATCCAACTCCATCGTCGTCCTCTAGCAGTCATTCAACAGCACAGAACATTAAAATATGAGGGCAAAACTTTAATTTGGGTGTAAAGCAACAAAATATTCAACCATTTTAAATTTCCTTTCGTCGTTCGAGGCACGGGGTCATTGTTTAGCGGCTACATTTACATGTGCATGGTGGTGGTACCATGCCGGCCAAGGCTTTTATTCATGTGAAACCTAATGTCAAGGGAAAAGATTTCTGATAAACTGTAAATAAAAAATGAGAGAAAATACAATTCTATATGTCAGCACAAGTATCGCAAGCCAACCACCCTCGGTTATGACACCGAGAAAGTTGCGAAATTATATATTTATACTATTCGAGATGAAAAGCTCAGCCCTAATATTCTATTATTTCATCTAAATATTATAATAATTTAAATTTATATAAAAAAATTAATATTACTAATATGAAAATATAAAAATATAATTCTATATGTCAGCGCAAATATCACTTGACAACCACCCTTAGAAAAGACACCAAGATAGTCGCCAAATTATATTCGATACAGTGGATTCTAAGGATGAGTATATATTTAGGTATACATATACTAACTCATAAATATCGATATTCATAAAAATTTAAAAATATTTTTATTTGTAATTTAATTAATTATCTAATATTATATTAAATGTGAGGTTACTACACACTATGTATATTATCAGTATACTCTCTTCGGTTGTTGAAGTAGGAATAAAACTAATCCCCGCTTGCCTAGTCCACAGAGAGAGAGAGAGAGAGAGAGAGAGAGAGAATGGAAATCACAGACGCATCAAGTGATGCAGAATCAACGTTAGAAGGACAAGCGGAGATATGGCAAATTATTGTTGGCTACGTAGAGTCAATGGCTCTAAAATCAATTGTGGAACTCCGCATACCCGATATCATACACTCTCATAACTCTTCCATCACTCTCTCCCAAATAGCAGCTGAAATAGAGTCTACTGACAATCAAGTGGATCTCAGCTGTCTCGCGCGCATCATGCGTCTCCTGGTTCGTAAGAAGATTTTCACCGCACAAACTCCATCGGACGGCGGAGAAAAGCTGTACGGGTTGACAAACTCATCAAGGTGGCTCCTGCATCGCTCCCAGACGAGTTTTGCGCCCTTGCTACTATTTCACAACCATCCATGGATGATTGCTCCGTGGCATTTGTTGAGCCGATGCGTGAAAGAAGGCGGCTCGGCTTTCGAGAAGGCTCACGGGTGTATGATTTGGGATTTGGCGTCTACAAATCCTGAATTCAATGAAGTCATCAATGATGCAATGGCTTGTGTCTCTAAGAGCTTTATGAAAGCCACGATTGGAGGGTATAAGGATGGGTTCGGCCGGGTCAGATCGCTAGTGGATGTCGGTGGTGGGTCTGGCTGGGCTGTGGCCCAGGTGGCAAAAACTTTTCCATATATAAAGTGTTTCAACTTTGACTTGCCACATGTCATCGCCGCAGCTCCGGCGCATGAAGGAGTAACCCACTTGTGTGGTGACATGTTCGATGTCATTCCAAAAGCTGATGCCATCTTCATGAAGGTAAAACTATTAAAATGAATATGAGTCGATATATATTTCATGTAGTGTATAATTTATTTGATTTATATAATATTATCATTTTATTTAGCCTAATTGAATCTGATTTAATTTTGATCCGGGAATTATAGGTATTTTTTTAACAAATTACTTGTGTAGAGGGATTATAATTTGTTACTAACTTTTGAACTCTTGAAGCGCAGAGTGTAATGCATGATTGGAGTGATCAAGATTGTGTGAAAATACTGAGAAATTGTCGTGAGGCAATTCCTGAAGAAATAGGAAAGGTTATTATAGTTGACATTGTTTTGCGGCCAGATGGTGATGGTCTCTTCGATGACACCAACTTGGCAATTGATCTGGCGATGCATGTGCAAACTTCAGGTGGAAAAGAGAGAACTGAGGAAGAATGGAAGAAAGTGTTGGAGGAAGGAGGATTCCCTCGCTACAATATCATTCAAATTCCTACTCTACAATCTATTATTGAGGCATTCCCAAATTGATGTTCGGGCGCTCATATTTCTCTGGAAGGCTAACCAAAACTGCAATGCTGTCTTTTGTACTACATATGCTATTGAGAGATCAATAAAATATGCTTTGACTGATTAATAAAATGAATATTGGAGCAGTCCAATATTTCTAGAAATTAAATTTTTTTGGTAGAATATATATATATATATATATATCAACAATTATTTTCATGATTCATATGGTACCCAACTTTAAGATGCAAATAATCCTCATTATTTACCACAAATATTTGGAACATTTTGGATAATACACTCTTATATGAAACCCATTTTGCTCTACCTCTATCAAGTCCAATTCAAGCATGAACCAATTAAACTGTGAATCGAAAAACTTGATCAGATTATATTAGAATTGATTATTTTTGTTTTTAGTTTGGTGTTTAAAATTAATCTTATAATTTTAAAAATAAAAAAAAAAAGTGAATAAATGCTAATTCTTCGTATCTTTTTTTTAATTATTTAACTCTTATCTATCAAATTTCTCTAATTTACAATTATAAAAAGAATATTTTCTTTTAATTTTTATAATTATTAAATAATAAATTATTCTTTATTATGCTAGCATCATTATAATAGCGGATTGCACCATTCTCTGTTCACCTCACCAGCTCAACATCCACTCGGTATTTTGAACGCTAACTCTATTAAGGATCCTCCTCATGGTCGCCTCAAACCATTTAAAAGAATAATCAAAATGTCCCATTATAGTAATATTAATACTGCTAAATTCGTAGTGATCAGAAGTAAAATTCTTTTGGGTGGTGGAGATAGCAGTGGGCTCTAAGGGTGCTGGAGATAGAAAGTCCAGCAAGGTTTGTTGGGTCAGGTGGGACCCTCCTTTGGGGGAATGGGGGGGCTAAGCTTAAACGTGGATGTCTCAATCTTAGAAGTTAGGGCAATGCTATTGCTTGTAGGCCTTCTAGCCGTATGTTGAACGGCCCATGAGCCTTTTGTTTTCATCTTTCGCGCAAAAAAAAGGTAAAATTCTTTTTATGGTAGGGCTTGAGTGAGAAGCCTCTAGATATGCTTGAGCCCTTCCCATTGTAACCAAAGCCTGTTCACGCTCACGCACACAAGGTCGAATATTTGGCCACGCCATGCACACAAAAAGTTCTAAGAAAAAAAGTGCAAATTTTACTTGAATTTTCCCAAAAGACCTAAATTCTTTATTTTAAATGCACACTAGGCACATCATCACTAATTCACATCACTAATTCACACGTAAGAAATTTAATATGAAATCAGGGCAGATCCCCATGGTTATTACGCCTCAACAGTAACACAAATAGGAAACTACGCATAAAAATTAATAATAATAAAAAAAAATCTCTACAAAAAGACCTTACCCAAACCCGAAAAGATCTTTTTTGGGGATACATACAAACGCCGGTGAATCACATGTTCTTTACCATTTTTCTTTCTCTGTGTTTATGGAGAGTAACTCATACATGTAAAATAATGAGTAAAAATATAAGTACTTCTGGATATGGGAAGGGGTTGGGGCGGGGGAAGGGAGAGGGTATGGTATGGGTCCAACATAACCCGATTTAGATTTTAGTGGTGATTATAGTCTCCATGTTTGTAGCTTGGGTGTATCCCACGCAAGTTAATTTTTGAATATAGTAAAAATAAGATAAGATAAAAATTGATTACGGGTATAATTTTGAAATATAAACCCAATTTGTAGAAAAAGATTGCCATGAAACTCAAATAAAAATGAGAAAGAAGTAATCATTCCATGTATCAAGGCACAAAATCTTAGTCCCGAGTGTTAAGAAATGAGGGAATTTCTGCTCAATATTGTAGATATCTAGATCAAAAATCCGATGCTCTGATATCATGTTAAAATAAAAGAGAACCGATAAATATTCTATCATTCGGTATGTAGATATGTATTAGAGAAAGTAGAGAGGGGGCTTTAAGTGTGTGTAGTGTGTATATATATAAGTCTAGTTTGGAATCTTAATAATAATAAATATGATTTCAATATTCTTTCAAAAAACAATTAATATTGAGTTATTAAAATAATAAATATTGTAAAAATATTATATGAATATTGTATTATTATAATTATATCAATAACGAGTATCATACGTAGCTATCCCTTAAAATTTATATCAAAAAGTCCAAAATCTTTAATACGATCGATTGGAAGGGCAGTGTGCAATGTCTGTATATCTATATATTAAAAAACCTCGTTTATCTCTTGAGTTGAGAGAGAGAGAGAATGAGAATGAGAGAAATAATCGTAGAGAAGATAGATGCAATGCTAGAAGGGCAAGACTAGATATGGGAGACATTATTCGGTTTTGTGGAATCCATGGCCGTGGAATCTGCTGTGGACCTTTGTATACCCTTTATTATACACTCTCATGGCTCTCCGATGAATGAGTCTCTCCCAAGTAGCAACTGAAATGGACTTTCCCACCAGTCAAGTAGATACCAACACCCTTGCACGTATTATGAGACTCCCAGTCCGCAAGAAAATTTTCACCGCACAAACTTCATCAAAAGGTGGAGAAATAGTCTACGGCCTAACCAGCTCATCAAGATGGCTCTTGCATGATGCGGAGTGGAGCCAGGCGCCGATGATTCTAATGCAGAACCATCCGAGGCAGTTGGCTCCGTGGCATTGCTTAAGCCTATGCGTGAAGGAAGGCGGCTTGGCTTTTGAGAAGGCTCACGGCTGTGAGGTGCGTGAATTTGCTACTAATTAAAAATCCTGAGTTCAATAAGTTATTTAATGATTCTATGATGTGTGTGGCTTAGATCACGATGGAGGCTATTATTGGAGGATACAGAGATGGCTTTGGCCGCATCGGATCACTAGCGGATGTGGGTGAACGGAGAGGCTGTGTTATGGCTGTAGTTGGAAAGGCATTTCCGCACATAAAGCGTGTCAACGTCTCCTCTTTCAAAGGCATTTCTTATGAATTTTAAAAGAATTTTAATTCATATAAATCTTTTTTTACCTCATGTTAAAGTTTTTGTTTATTAAATTTTCACAGACAGAATATGCAAAGCAATAGATAAGAACTTACCTGAATGTTGAGGATTGATTGATGAGTTTCGTATTGGGTTGGAACAATTTTTGAATTTCACTAGTAGTCAAATTGAGTTCATAAATGAAAATAAGTTAAGGTGTTCATGTAGGAAGTGTAGTAATGATAAGTTTCATGTGTATGATAAAATTAGAGAATATTTTTGTATATTTTGCTTTACTCCAAATTGCTATAATTGCACTTGTCATGGTGAACTGTTTATATTTAAAGAAGAATATCAAAGAAATAGACAATTTTCAGTTAGAGATGAATATAATTATGACCAATTAAAACCATATCAAAGATTGGTAATTAATGCAATTGGTGAGCATTTTGTTTTACAATCGAACCATACAAGTATTAGTTTTGGTCTAATATTTGAATAAGTGTATAGTAGTTATGCATTACCATTGGAGGAGGTAGAAATAACAGGTGTCGATGAAAATGTAAATAATGAGATTTTTTTTGTCTAATCAGTTTCATGAAATATTGAAAGTTGTAGATAAATCTTTATGGGTAGGTGGTGACAATCACACTAAGTTATTAGTGATAGCAAGATTATTAAATATGAAGAAAAAGTATAATGTGTCTGAAGACAAAGTATAATATGCAGTTGCAAAGGCAGTGGCACATGTCATCGTGTAACGAACCGCAAGAGCCCAGAACCTGGACAACATAAGTACTTCAAGACACAAGCCTATATATAGACAAAAAAAATAAAGAATAAAGCGACATTTGACAATAAATATTACAAGGTAATAAATGTAAGGAAATAATAAATAAAGAGGATTTAAAAAGTTATAAGAGAACTCAAGAAATGTATTTATGAGAAAGAAAATTTATGGTATATATTTTAGAATAGATTTATGAAGAAAAAATTAAAAGTCACTTAAATTAATGGCTAAGATTTAGAGTGACTCAAGAGCCACTTAGATGTGTGGCTAGGATGTAAAATGACCATTTGTACTTCTTCCTCCCCTTAGTCTACGAATGGGCAACTCTCAAGTATTTGTAATCATACAATTTCCAAAATACAAGTCTCTTTTTTCTCATTGAGAGTTACCTATCTTAAACTCTTAGGCAAGCCAAAACTACTAGGTTCAAGTAAGCTCACGGTTCCTTCCTGTACCAAGTCCCATGTCAACCCTTCTACTGTAGTTAAGTCACCTTAGCTCGAGCCCTTCGCTCCATTCACCAACCGAGCAACACCTTTGCTTGAGGAACTCTCTCCTCGTAGGACATAGGTGTCATGAGAGAGGCTTAATCCAGCCCCCTACCCCAAAGTCGTCCCATCAACATGCCCAACAAGCGGTGCTCCTAGCAGCCCATCAACCTAGGTATGCTACAATTGGTGCTTTCATTGGGATGGTTCCGTTAAGAGAGCATTGAGATTGTTCCATTGAGAGAGTAGCATCTACACCATCCTTAGCTTAACATCTATCCTTTCACCTTCCATACCAACCTTTCAACTTCTTATTTCCATGCCTGAAAGAGTCCCCACCAAAAGAGAGAGAATTGAAACCATCAAGGATCACCTTGAAG
The DNA here is from genome assembly GCA_033439265.1 of Dillenia suffruticosa. Lineage (NCBI taxonomy): Eukaryota > Viridiplantae > Streptophyta > Magnoliopsida > Dilleniales > Dilleniaceae > Dillenia > Dillenia suffruticosa. The sequence goes on from JAVTVX010000030.1 coordinate 18,714,901, forward strand.
CCACCCATAAGAAAACAACCAATGTTTTGCCCGACTTAGCAAAGTGTGGCCACCCTCACCCCCATGATCCAAGATTTGCAAGTGGCAAGGCAGCCCAAGAGAGGAAGGAGTCGTGGCTGGCAAGCATCCAGTCAAGTTGAAATGCCAACTCCACCCATTCAAGTTCCCACACCAACTCCCGCATCATCTAGCGATGAAGGGAAAAATCAAGAGCCACTTTCTAGTAGTGATGCCTTGGAGGAAGGCTCGAGAGAAAGGCCAAGGGCTGCTCAACCATGCCTTGAGCTCCCCAAATTCCAGGAAGGCGATTCAAGCACTTGGATTGCTCGTGTTGAAATATACTTTTCATACTATCCAACAGATAGAATTGAAAGAGTTTGCATTGCAAGATTCTATTTTGAAGGGGAAGCACAATTATGGTACCAAGGGTCAAAGGAAAGGTACCAAACGCGGCAAAGAAGCATCACCTGGCCAAGGCAATGCAAAGAGATAGCTGAAAGGTTCAGAGACATGGAATATGTGGACTATGATGAGACTCTCACTCGGCTAAGGCAAACTTCAACCTTACGCAAGTACCAACGAGAGTTTGAAAAATCTCAACTCATGTAAATTGGTCAGAGAAGGCTTTGATAAGAGCTTTCATTGGAAGGTTTAAGCATGAGTTAGCCACAAAGGTCAAACTCCAATATCAAAAAACACTCACGATGGCATGGGAAATTACTTGGCTCAAAGACGACCAGCTCCAAGGCATTCGAAGCCATACTCATCCATCACTTTCCAAGACAATCATGAACGACTCATAAACAAACACACTCTCAGAGTAAACCCTTCCTAGACCGGTAGCAAGCCCTAACGCCAATAAGACCTCACTCTCTCAAGAAGCCAAGAGGCTAACCGAGGCTAACCTATAGCGAGATGGAAGCTAAATGTGCCAAAGGCCTATACTTCAATTGCGACAAGAGATGCATACTTGGCCACAAGTGCAAGCACCCAAGCCTACCCATTAGTAAAGAAGAAGATTTGGTTCCCGAGGATGAGCGTGAAGAAGAGGAGCTCGAGATTTCTATCCATGCTATGGTTGGCATCCATGGCCCTAGAACCATGCGCACGCAAGCTTACATCAGCAAGAGAGAAGTCACTCTTAGTTGATAATGGTTCTTCCCTCAATTTTAATAACCACAAAGTGGCAGGAATGTAGAAGCTATCCGTAGAAAAAATAGAACCCTTCAAAATGAAGGTGGCAAGAGGAGAAAGACTCTAATGTCAACATCTAAGGGTATGATATCACAACCGATTTCTATTTCTTAACTTTATTTGGATTGGATGTTGTACTAGGAGTGCAGTAGCTCAAGACAATGGGAATGGTAGTCTCGGACTACAACAAGATGGAGATGGAATTCATGCATAAATGCTAGTGGATTAAGCTCAAGATGGATCACAAAACCAAAGCCATAGGTGTTGAGTTGGCGAGTATAGAAAGCTGCGTTTTCAAAGGAGGCCAAAGTTCGAGGGTATTCCTGAATCCAACTATTGACCTTGATGACAAGGTCGGTCTTCAAGGGGGTGAACGTAACGCACCTCACGAGCCCAGCATCTAGACAAAATAAGTACTCCAAAGCACAAGCCTATATATAGGCAAAGAAAAAGAATAAATAAACACTTAGCAATAAATATGACAAGAAAATAAATGCAAGGGAATAATAAATGAAGGGGATTCAAAGAGTAGTAAGAAATCTCAAGAAATATATTTATGAGAGAGGAAATTTAAGGGATATATTCTAGAATAGTATTTATGAAAGAGATTAAAAGTCATTTAGATTAGTAGCATTTCTCTAATTGAGAGTATTTATCTTAGATTCTTAAGTAAGAAAAGACTACCTAAATTCAAGTAGGTTCACGATTCCTTCCACCACCAAGACCTATGTTCAACCATTCCACTCTAGCTAAGTCACCTTAACTTAAACCCTTCACTCCATTCACCAACCAAGCAACCCCTTTTAATTAGAATTTTATTTTATTTTTATTTTATTTTATTAATTTATATTAACAAATCATATAATTATGTTATAATATTTTAATTTATATTTTATTTTATTATATTATATTTCATTTTTTTAAAAGAATAATATTACTTAATTCTTAAAAAAAACCATATATTTTATTTTATTTAAATTATATATATTTTTTAATTAATTTATTATTTTTTTTCTTTTTTTGTTTGATTTAATATTTTTTATTATTGTATTGATAACTTTTATTCTATTTATATTATTTTATTCAATAATACAAATTTTTTAATTAAATATTAATCCGGACATGCTAAGCGCGCGGGAGCCGGCACATGCAGGGGCGCGCGCCGGGGGCAAGCAGGGGCGCGCGCCTGCTCGGGCGCTCGCTCATGCACGCACGAGCTCCCGCCCTTTATTGTTTTAATGCTAAAAAAAATACTAAATGCTATTGAAAGATTCTTGAAGGGATTCGAACCTTAGACCTAGAACATTTGAACAAAATACATATTGCCACTGCACCACTACTTAGTGTTATGTGATAATATGTTTTTTTACTTTCTTCCTCATTATTTGTTTTCTATTCTCACTTTTTTTTCCTTCCTCTTACTCTCATCTCTATTTTTGGTTTTTTTTTTCTTTCTATTCTCATTATTGAAATTTCTTATATATTCAAACGAATAAAAATATTTTGTGATTAAATATATATAGATTTTTTAAATTATTAATATATTATAATTTATTGATAATTATAATTTTATATTATTGAGATGTCGTAATCCATTTTTAAATTATAGAGTAAAAAAATAAAATAAAAATGAAAAAGAATAATAAAATAATAAAAGAAAAGAAAAACATAAGAAAACAAAATATAATATTAATATATTTTTTAATTAATTTATTATTTTATTTTAAATTAGTATTTTATTATTTTTGATTTTATTAAAAATTATCATATTTATTATTTTTAATTAATATTATTTTAGGTTGGTGGTTTAAATAAAAAAAGTTATTATATTTATTATTTTAAATTGTTATTATTTATTATTTTATTATTATTAAAAAAATGTGAAGGAAAAATAATAAGTAAAAAAAAATTATATCACATAATATCATTTGGCTTGGCGGTTTAGGGTTTATGCTTATGCATGTGCGTGCAGGTGTGCAGGTGTACAGGTGTGCAGGAGTTCGAATCACGGTGAAGGTAGGTGGCAGGAGGCAAAGCGGCATTTTTCAGCAATTAAGTGAATTAAGTGAGGAGAGCGGCTGAAGCAGGGGTGCTGGCTTGGGCGGGCGGGCAGCTTACAAGTTGGTGCTCGCTCGGGTGGGTGGGGGTGGGTGGGGCCGTCCAGGCACATGGCTTCCAGACTGGTGCTGGCTCGTGGGCAAGGCCATCTAGGCACGTCTCCCCGGGCATTTGACGAATTTGGAATTAGCAATGGATTCCAAATCCGTCGTTAAATCAGCAACGGATTCCAAATCCGTCGTTAAATAAGCAACGGATTCCAAATCCGTCGTTAAATCAGCGACGAATTCTAAATCCGTCGCTCATTCAACGACGGATTTTTTTATTCGTTGCTAAATTAGGAACGGATAATTTTTCGACGGACTTTTTTTATTCCTAAATTAGCAACGGATTTTAGCGACAAAAATTATCTGTCGCTAAATTTAGCGACGAATTTTAGATTTTTATCGCTAAATTTAGTAACGGATTTTTTTTATGTCACTAATTTAGCGACGAATAATTTTTCGTCACTAAATTTTGTGACGAATTTTAGCGACGGAAAATTATTTGTCACTAAATTTAGCGAAGGATTTCTAATTTTCGTCGCTAAATTTTTGTAACGCGTTATTAGCGACAAAAAATTTTTTGTCGCTAATCCGTCGTTAATATTTTTAGCGACGAATTTTTTTAAAATTTTCGTCGCTAAATTTATGGCTAAAAGACTTTTTTTTGTAGTGATATTATTTTTAGGAAATTTACTTTTTACTTTCTTTTTATTTATTTAGTAGTTATTTAGGATTAGCAATGGGCTACCTATATATATTCTCTTTATTCTTGGTTTGAGGGAAACTTTTGGAGGCAGCCCTAAGGGGGCAGTAGCCACATTTTCCCCAAAGAAGCAGCCGATAGTTGTTTTCCATTTTTTTCCAACAATAATAATATTTTCTTAGTGAGTTTTCTTTTCCATGCATTCTTTTTAATTTTACTTTCTAGTCGAAGGGTTATTAAATCCTTTATTTTTAATAGTTGTGAGCTCTAATTGAACATATTAATTCAATATATCATAGATATTTATTTAATTCCTACGCTTCATGGATCATGATTTTCTAGAGTTTATTAAATAGTGGCTAATATTTAATATATTTAGAATAATCTACAACTAATTAAAACTATAAATTCGTAATTGTTTGTTGGTTTTAATAAAGTGGTAATTGGCATTTGTGTCATGGGAATGACATTCGTGTCATGAGATTAAATAATTTAATTTAAATGAACCCGATGTGTGTTTATTAATTAGAATTGGATTTTTCTAAATCTTAATATTGCTGAAATCTTCAATTCTAAGAGCTTCTCTAGGGTTGACTCTCGATTAGGGAAATAATTAATGAGATTCTCTTAATTATCGACAAAGTAAGGAGAGATTAGTCGTTGAACGTTTGTTGACGATTATAACCAATTTATTTATGATTATTGAAATCTTTAGATAGTTTGATGATCAATCATATGAAATTAAAATATAAATAATTCCTTTGACTATAATTTATTTTCATTGATATTTTCTTTTTTAATTGATAGTATTTAATTTTCTTATTTTATTTAATTTTATTTGTTTTGTTAGTTTTAGATAATTTCTCAAAACCCCGTATTTTTATTTTTTTTTTAAAAATATATATATATATAAATCCGTCGTTCTCTATGCATTCGACCCTGCTCACCCTATACTTGTCTTTAGTGAAGTAGGTATTTTATTTTTATCTATTTGATGACACACCAAATTTTGATACCGTTGCCGGGAAACAGTGTTAAGTGATTTATTTTTTTTTTATTTTTTTTCCTTGTTTGCAAGATTAACCCTTTGTAGGGAACTTGTCGAAAGTTGTCAAGGACTTAAAAGAGAAGGACATCAACCACGAGGATATGATCACACAAAAGACTTTAAGGGAATTATTATTTTCTGATTTAATGAACATATATTTTGTAGTGATTTTTCTAATATTGAGATTTACTGACAATTTGGAATGTGGCAAGATGTTCTAAAAACGGTCAATGATGTAAGTGATTTTTCCCTTCATTAAGAATTAAAAGAACTAATTTCTCTTATGCGTGATTTTATTGTAGGAAAAACACAATTGGTACAAACTTGTAGAATTTGTTCAGAGATAGATCATCCAACCGATAAGTGTCCAATTATTTATGGTGACCCATATTCGAACATCTATAACCAAGGATGGTGTAATGAACCATGTTTCAATTATGGAAATTGGCAACAAGAATTCCAACAACAACCATAAGTCCAATCTCAATTTCAGCCTCACAAATTTTTTCGAATTAAGGTACGTCTCTAGAAGAGATTGTTAAAAGTTTGGCTAACAGCACTTTGTTAATTCAACAGAAAAACCAACGATTTTAATAGGAGACAAGAGACAGCATCCAAAATTTGGAGAATCAAATGTCACAATTGATGGCAACCTTGAATCGATTAGAAAAATCATCAAAAAAGTGGAAGACAATTTATCAAAAACCAAAGAAGTACTCCTTGTTTATGGCGTGCCCACGCCTTAAGCCAAATCCATTTCTGTCCACACAGATCACATGGATAGTTTTGCACCTTGCTTATGGTGTGCCCACGCCCTAAGTAAATTTCATTTCTATCAAAGGAGCATACATTTCACTACATAACCAGAAACACTCTTTATTTAGGGAATGTTCACGTTCTAACCACACTTCACTTCTTTAAAAAGAGAAAGAGAGAGAGAGAGAGAGAGAGAGAGACGAATTTCACTTCTATTTTAACATTTGCATTTCATTTTTTTAAGACTTCTCTATCTACCTTGAAGCCTCAATAATGGACCGAAATACTTAATGATTACGGCGTGCCCAAGTCATAGCTCTTTCTTCGAGTCATTGGAATTGATCCTCCATTTTCCACTCCACCCTATGGGAGTATTGTTCTCACATTCCTCTTTTATTTCTTTGTTCTTTTTTCTTTTATTTTGTTTGATTTATTTATACATTTTTTTTATCTCTCTTAACTTGAGCATACATTGGGGACAATGTATGATTTAGGTGTGGGGGATGTTAGGTGTTTATTTATTTATTTATTTATTTTGACACTATATTTATTTACTTGTATCAATAGCTTTTGTATTTGAAATAGCTACTCATATTTTTAATAGTTTTCTTTGAATTATGAACATGCAAAATTTAACACAAACCCTACTTAAAATGTGAGGTTTTGAGCCATAAACGAGTAATTTTATTTTTTATACTCGAGATTATTTTTCTTGATAAGTGATTATCACATTTGGATTGTACATTCTGGAACTTGCATTGTTATGTATTTCGAGACCACATTCTAGAATTTCATGCATTGAAATGACAAAAGCACCTAGATTTGACCCCATTTTGACTTTCGTAAAAATCCATACCTTGAGTTATAATCCCTTTAGTGAACCAATTTGAGCCTGAGACCATTTCTTTCTTCAAAACCCTTCAATACAACACTATAACCCTATTTCGGCTGGTGTTTCAACCCTTATACCAAGGATATATGTAGTTAATTGCATGATATTAGTTATATGATTGCCTAATGAGATATGTATTGATTAGAGATTTGATGATGATATTTGCTACATATGAAAAAGCAAAGAAAAAGTTTGACTTTGTTCATCTTTGAACTGAAATGTTCTTAAAAAAAAGAGACAAAAATAAAGCAGCAGCGAAAGAAAAAAAAAAGAATGTTGCATTCTTGATAAATTCATTTCAATCATGGATCGTAGAGAAAAATGTTGACATATTTATGTGATTTGGAATGTTGGCTATATTGAGCACATGTGTGTGAGAAGATCATGAATTTTTGGTGTACTACTTGTGTGGGGCAAAGGTGTTATCGCAGAAAGAATCGTGTGATTAGTTGCATATTTCCTTTGATACGTTTTCACCCTTAAATGTCCTTTTTATCCTGCTTTTTATCAAGTTCCCGTTACAACCAAATAAAAGACCTTTAGATTGATGTATAAAATTCCAATTTTGAAATAGTGGAGATTTGATATATTTGCAAACATATGGTAGTGTCATTCCATGTTATTGATTTGAGAGACATATATATTTTTCATCCTTTCGAGTGCATTAGAGTGACCCCTTGGAGAGAATTGTTGAATTTTGTTGTTTAGATTTCATAAAAGACTATTGGGATATGTAGTGGTTGTTTTAGTGCAGATCGCTGTAAAATATTTATTGTTTCGATTATGTTTTCGGTTTAATTTTTATAGTATTTATTGGCTTGGAAGCTTGGAAGAAAAAAAAAAGGTTGGTTAATTTTAATTTTATTTTAGTTAGGGATACTTGAGGACAAGTATCATCTAGGTATGGGGGAATTTGATAGGACTTAATTGAGTGTAATATTTACAATTGATTTTGTATTATTTTTGAATAAATATTACACTAATATTTATATTTTATGACATTTGATTTATAAGTAGACTTATTATGAAAAAAGAAGAAAAACAAACTAAATTGGAGTAATTTTGCAAAGTATGGAAAATTCGACAACAATGCTCTTTTATTAGCATGTGTTCACGTAGATCTCAAGAGGCAAGTAAGAAGTCATGAAGATTTACTGCAATAAAAATTTCCTTTTCCAATTGCACATTCAAGAGAAAATTGGAGTGGAATTGAAATATTGAAAATTTTGAAAAATTTTATTCCATTCCTAATATTTAGAAAAATGAATTTTCGAAAATGTAAATCTCTTACAATATTATTTTTAGAAAATTTACTTTTTACTTTCTTTTTATTTATTTAGTAGTTTTAGAATTAACAATTGGCTATCTATATATATTCTCTTTATTCTTGGCTTGAGGGAAACTTTGGAGGCAGCACCAAGGGGGTAGCAGCCACCTTTTCCCCAAAAAAGCAGCCAGCAGTTGTTTTCCATCTTTTTCCAGCAATAATAATATTTTCTTTGTGAGTTTTCTTTTCCATGCATTTTTTTTAATTTTACTTTCTAGTAGAAGGGTTATTAAATCATTAATTTTTAATGGTTGTGAGATTTAATTGAACATATTAATTCAATATATCATAGATAGTTATTTAATTCCTACGTTTTATGAATCATGATTTTCTAGAGTTTATTGAATAGTGGCCAATATTGAATAGATTTAAAATAATTTATAACTAATTACAACTACAAATCCGTAATTGTTTGTTGGTTTTAATAAAGTGGTAATTGACATTCGTGTCATGGGAATGACATTCGTGTCATGAGATTAAATAATCTAATTTAAATGAATCCGATATATGTTTATTAATTAGAATTTGGTATCTCTAAATCTTAATGCTGTTAAAACCTTCAATTCTAAGAGGTTCTCTAGGGTTGACTCTCGATTAGGAAAATAATTAACGAATTTCTCTTAATTATCGATGAATTAAGGAGAGATTGATCGTCGGGCGTTTGCCGACGACTATAACTAATTTATTTATAGTTATTGAAATCTTTAAATAGATTAATGACCAATCGTATGAAATCAATGTGGAAAAAATTCATATGGCTAGAATTTATTTTCATTGATATTTTCTCTTTTAATTGATAATATTTAATTTTCTTATTTTAGTTAATTTTATTTGTTTTGTTAGTTTTAAATAATTTCTCAAATTTCCGTATTTTTATTTTTTCTTAAAAGAGATAAATCTGCCGTTTACTGTGGATTCGACCCTACTCACCCTAAACTTGTCTTTAGTGAATTAGGTATTTTTTTTTAGTTATTTGACGACACACCAATAGTCCCATAGATTTTAAAAATAAAAGTGTATAGTGGGTGGTTATTACGTTTCATTGAAACCATGACGTTTGTTGAGAAGTAGTTTGGTGACTCCATTATATTTGTTGAACCGGAAATATGATTTTGAAATCATTTTTGATACTTCCACACTCACCACTAACTCACTTGTGCAACTATGTCATTACACTCTACTTACTAAGTATTTTTATACTCACTCTTTCATTTCTTTCCTTTTCAAAGGAAGTGTAAAAATAGAAATTACTCTATTACTAGCTAGATCCGGTCTAGAAGACAATCATCCAAGACCAACTTTTGAAATTGGTCCTTTTTAGTTACAATGTTTTTTAGACATATAGATGGACCCATCGGAAGATATATTTGAAACTGAAACTTATATTCTGAAAGTTATATTTTGAAAAATTATATATCTTTTACTAAAATTAAAATTTGTATTTTAAAAGTTATACTTTGAAATGTTAAACATTTATGTACACTTTATATGTTTTAGAATTTAATATCTTAAGTGTTGGAATTTTGGAAATGGTATCAATATAACCACGTTATCTAGGAGTGCATGCTGGTGATTACTCATACTTTTAGATCATATGGTGGTTGTCGCGTTCCCATCCTCAACGGTCGAACGTGACATCCTTAGCAACTCTAATGATAGTTTTACCCAAGAGTGTAATCAAAGTGTGTCGAGTTAAGTATTCAAAATATCCAACTTGCCTTAGTATGAAACTCGAAACTTGAAATTCGAGTTCAAATTCAAGTTCGAACTCGAATCGAGCTAGAACTCAAACTCAAAGTCAAACTTAAAATTAAAATTTAATATAAAGGAATATTAAATAATATAATAATACATATTTATATTTATTTATTCAAATATTATATATTTAAATTTATATAGATATATTTATTTATTATATTATAACGACCCGACTCACAAACTCTCAATAAACCAAGTTTACTAAATCAAATCTGAACTAATCTTTGAAAACTTATCCAATTTACATCCCCTTGTTCCCGCCATAAAGGCCCGAGTGGTGTGCTATGTGGTGCTAGACATTTCAGCTAAGGCCGAGGAGCTTGATGAGTTGGTAGTAGGCACTGGGCATTTCAACTACGTCAATGGTACAAAATGCAAGGTGACTGATCTGGGACTTTGGTTGTACCCCTTCCTCTATGGCCTTCGATGCCGTTCCTTCCCTAGCTTTGGTACTTCTGGTACAAGGGATGAGTATTCGGTTAAATTATAAATAAAATGATCAAAACTAAAATAATTAATATAATTTAATTATATAAATTTTATAATTATAATCTAATTAAATAAATTAAAAATCGATAATTCGTTTAACCGAATTAAACGATTAATTTGTTTCGGTTATCTAAATTAACCGAACTATTGAAATGTCTGACTATAAGGAATTTTTAAGTAATGCTGTTTTATGTGTCTGTATTAGAGAAATCTATGAAATTTTAAAAAATAATAAAGAAATTATTCAAGATAAGATAATTACCTTTAATTTTAAAATTTGTCGTGGTGATGTATATGAGAGTAGCATAGAAATGAAATCAGAATATAAAAGTATTAAAGAGGAAAGGAAAAGAAGAGAAATAGGAGAAGGAAAGGGAGAGACATGAATGACAGTCTCAAGTTTGAAAGTAAAAGAGCCAAAGATTGAATGAGATATTAGAAATTTAGAACTAGAAAAGTAAAAATATGAAAATTTTTTATTAATTATGCACCATCCACCACCACATTAGTTTTAATTTTTAGATTTTATTTTTCTCTTTTAGAATTTTTTATTAATTATAATTTTTTTTTTAATTTTAATTATAATATTATAATAATATTTATATGAATAAGAATTATCTACAATATATATAATATTTTTAATTAATTTGATTTTTTAATTTGATCAAAATAAAAATTATTAAAATTGATATCCATCTAAATAAATTAAATTAAAATTTTATTTTATTTAAAATTAAATTGAATAGTTAAAAAATCACTCGAATCGTAAAAAACATTCTGAAAATTGATTTTTTTTTAATTTTAACCAAATTATTTTTTTTTACCTTGATTTGAACACTATCTGAAGATTATCCCTATTAATTTGGATCGACCGTTATAGAGCTCACTTTATGAAAATGAATTTTTTAATATTATTTTTTTCGGATCTTCCAACAAGTGTCAGTATTTTAACCAAATTATGCTGACACTGTCTGGTATGACAACCTCTCGTTTTGGGCATCCCGAGATGGGGCGATGAATTCAGTGATGTTCGGATTTTGTTTAGCATCTCTTCGTTCATGTACTTGTAGCGTTTTCTCACTGCTACTCTCTCACCTGTCTTTCTTGCTGGGAATTTTTTTAAGATAATAAAAACAAAATAAGACAAAAATGCATTCGTAATAGATCATATAAAAAGATAACCTAACAGGCTTTCTTCTTTATTTGCTCTTCATATAATGAAATGCTATTTGTTATGGGACCGATCCAAACATATAAAGTATTTTTTATTATATGGTTTGCTCAATCGAGATTTGCCATAAGATGCAAATCCGGTCAAGAGAATTAAAAGCTTTTCTCCTTCATAAATTAAGATGCAATGATTTATCATAGAAGACACGACTTTTTTGTGGATACTTCTCTCATATGACAAGGGAAATTGTTGTACAAACTTGCATGCACCTCAATCATGAACATGATATCACATTCTAACTGTACTAAAGTTGGGGAAATATATGAATATAGAGCAAAAGCTACCTCCGTTGTATGACTAAAATTTCCACTATGAATATTAGATTATAATATATTCTCTAAAATTTTAAACTTTTCAATATACAATGTTGTCTCATCCAATATTATATTTATTATCAAATAAATAAGAGTGGGGAAACAATTATTTCTCACCTAAGTCAATTTTAACAAAGTTATTATATTCTTCCTTTCGGATGCCACACTCGAAGAGGAGAACCCACGCAAGGTGTTGTTGGTGGCGGAGAATAAGCGACAAAAGCGTGATATCAGGAGATAATTGTTCGCTGGAATGAAGCTTCCTCATCAGCCATCTGTCGAGAAAAATCAAGATGGCCAGCCCGGGAAGATAGTGATGTTGAGTCAGACGAAGACTATTCAAGAGTCAGAAATATCAGGGGAAGACGTACTAAAATGAAATGACTGACAACTAGCAACAAAAATCAAACTGTTATACAAAGACAGACCCACGACTCAGGCAAGAATATAAAGAATTTATATGATATTTATTGAACAATAAATATGTGTAAGAAATGTAAAATTATAATTAAATGGATATAAAAAATATATGAATTATAAATATTAATTAAATTTTTAAAAAATTGAGGGGTGTAATTACTCACCATAGGCCCTACATAGGTCCACCCCTACCGTCATGCAATGGCAGATCTAAGACCCAGAAATAGGAGGTGCAAAAAAATTATAAAATATTTATTGAAGTAACAAACATGAATTATAAAATTATATTAAAAAGTTTAAAATATTAAAAAAATAATTCAACCATAATATTTTAAAAATTAAAAAAATTAATTGAAACCATATACATTTTTTATGGGACAATTAATGGATTTTTTTTAAAAATATTTGATGATAGTTTTGGTGGTTAATTAGAAAAATTAGAAAATAGAGATTCCGTTGTGCGAAGAAAATATAAAAAAATAGGAATGTTGGGGGAAAGAGGGGAGAAAAAAGGAAAAACGCTAAATCGGAGTTATCATTGTCAAATTAATATATTTTAAGATTTCAATTTTGTTTATTTTTTTTTTAAATTTAAAGATTATAAAATATTTTTTTATTGTTTTAAAGTATGCGATTGTGATATTAAATTGTATTTTTATTATGTGAAAGGTTTTTGAAAAAAGATTTATGTAAAATTTATTCAAATAAATAAATTTAAAAAAAGATAAATAAAGATAATATTATAAATAAATAAGTGTAAAATAAATATAAATTAAATTAAAAGAAAAATTGAGAGGGTGTAATTATCACTCTCGTGCATACGTAGGTCCACCGCGTCCGTCGTGCATGGGGGAGACAACAAAAGATAGGTAGAGGACAAGATAAAAAGAAGACAAGATAGAAAAACCTTTCAAAAAGCTTATCAAGGGGACAATAATTATCCAAGACAACTCATCAATAACACCTCATCGGATTCAAGAAGATTGTAAATTATTAAATATTTGTTTCTATAAATATTTGATGTTTGTGTGCCGAAAGGCACGAGTGACTCAGTCTTCACCATGTAAAAAATCTTTATGAGAAAATCAATAAAGCTTCTGAGGAATTTCAAGATTTTAAATTTGTAAGTCTTTAATATTACTTTCAATCATTCAATATATCTTTTAATACTTTTATTTTCAAGATTTCATTTTATTACATATATGAAGTGATTACGACTTAATTAGTGAGGGGATGTTAATAAGCTAAACCCTAGATTACATAGAATTCTGACAATGAGAGTGGAATTGCTCCGAAGAAAAAATAAAAAATAAAAGTACCGTAAAAAATAAAAATTCAATTTAAGTAAATTTTTTATTATTTTTTAATATATTTCTTTACATATATATTTTTTTAATTTTAATTTCTCTAAAAAAATGCTGGCTACCGTCACATCTGCTTTTGCCAAGCTGCTCCACGGTAGTCCAAATTCGGAGTATGAGGTGTCCGGGGATGGAAACTTCTTGATGTGAAGACGTCGGCGCGGCTCGTCGTTCGGGAAACAAAACCCCTGACCTAGTCTAGTATGGGCCAAAGTGAAAAGAGTTTGAAGATTTTTTTTTTTTGTTTTTCTCTTTCTTGACCAACTAATGTCCAAAGATATGTTTTCATTGATCCAACTTAAATCACTATCAAAATCTCTTTAGGGGCAAGTTTTGATATACGAAGATCAAATTTGAAATCTTTATAAATGAATAGAATAATTAAATTATAATTTATTAGTTTTTTAAAAAAAATTTTAATATAAATTTTTTTCTCAAAATTAAATCTAAATTTTGATAAATCGACCTAACATATTTCATATTAAACTAACCGTTCATAGTTAAGAGTTTGAAGATGAACGTGAGATGTTGCAAAATCAAAACAAAACTTTGCGGTAAATACCACAAACTCTAATCCAATAATATAATAAAGTTTTAAAAATAAAAAATCAGATATCCATGGAATCAATTCTTTTAAATATAAAGATATTAGAATCAAATTAATGTTTTGATTTTATCTCTAGTGCTTTTTAAATTAAAAATGTTGTTATGAAAAGACAGAAAAGGTAAGACACGACAAAAATTTTGAAAATGCACGAGGTTAATGTCGAAAAAAATTTTGATTAAAATTTTCTATCCCAAAGCGCTCCTTCAAAAAGTAGGCACATAAATTTGCTAATTTTTGTTTTCCAGATGAAAAATTTTGCTTTGGGAGCAAAATTATAATATAAAAATAACAAAGAGAAAGGAAAAATAAGCGAAATAAAAGAGAGAGGGAGAGGTGTGAGTGCGTTTTGGATTTGAAAGTATAAGAGTTATAAACTGAATTAGATATTGAAAATTTAAAACTAGAAATGTGAAAAATGAAAGTCTTTTATTAATCGTGCACTCTTCAATATATTGTTTTAATTTTTAGATTTTTTTATCTTTTAGAATTTTTTATTAATTATAACATTATTTTCTTTTAAATTTTAATTATAAAAATATATTAATATTTAAATAAAGAAAAATTATCTAAGTATATATATATTATTTTTAATTAATTTAATTTGATCAAAATAAAAATTAATAAAATTAATAATCATTCAAATAAAATAAATTAAAATTTGATTTTACCTAAAATTATATTAAATATCTAATAAATTAGAAATAAATGATTTTGTTAATTTTAAGTTTACCCCTGCTTATGACTCATCGATCGCCCTCTCCCAAATAGCATTTGGAATAGACTGAGCCGCTAGGGAAGGAGATGCCAACAGTCTCGTGGGCATTATGAGACTCTTCCTCCGAAAAAAATTTCATCGCACAGATGTCATCGAATGGTGCGAGATCTTCTTATTTTAATATAATTGCAGATTCCGTACGTGATGAAAAGCTCAGTCCTAATATTTTATTACTTTATTTAAATTTATATAAAAATTTATTATTATAAATATAAAAATATAAAAATTAAATATGTAAAAAATCACGTCAATTATTTATATATTATAATCGTAATATTTTTTAATAATTTATTTAATTTTAATATATACTATTTTATTATATTCTCTGATATAATTAAAATCACTTAATTTTAGAAAAGTTACGAACACAGACTCATTTTTTCCTTTTCTGGTGAATTTAGAGCGACCATACAAGTATCTCTCTCCGCGCAACCTTCTCATTGAATGATTAGACATACAATAATTTTTGTTGAAATTAATGAATAATATATTAATTTTATGTAAGAATTTATATCAATTGATCGATCTTTAAAATTTTAATATATTTTAAATAATTAAAATAAATATAAAATTATTTAAAATATAATGATTTGAATTAATATATAAAATTTTGAATATTTGATTTATAAGTATCATTATGTGGGTATAATCAACCTATAAATATCATATTAAGTGACACATTGATTAACTCAATATTCTGGATAAATTATATAAATAGAAGAAATATTCATATTAATAATTAATTTTAAAAGTAAGAATTAATTTTCATTTATTATGATATTAAAATAATTTCAAGACCCATGAATTATTTATTTATAGAAGAGAATTCTAAGTCCTATGTACACAAGATTAATTTTTTGAACTTGTAAATATGGAATCCTGTAATTCAATTGATGGTTAACTTTTTCCGTGAAAGTAAAATTCTAACCTAATAACTCAATTTAAAAAAAAAAAAAAAAAAAAAAAAAAAAAAAGAAAAAACCCAAAGAAACAGTATCCTAATTTAAAATTCATTTGAGACAATGCTCCACTATATTTATCTTCATGCTTACTCGGTTGCTGAAGAACAAAAACTGGTTCCCAGCTCCCCAAGTTCCCTGCAATAGAGACTGGGAGAGAGTGAGAGAGAATGGAAGTCAGAGACGCATCAAGTAATGCAGAATCAATGCTAAAAGGACAAGGGGAGATACTGCAAATTATATTTGGCTTTGCGGAAATAATGGCAGTAAAATCTGCAGTCGAACTCCGCATACCAGATATTATACACTCTCATAACTCTGCAGTTACTCTCTCTCAAATAGCATCTGAAATAGATTCTCCTACTAATCAAGTGGATCTCAACAGCCTTTCGCGTATCATGAGACTCCTAGTCCGTAGGAAGATTTTCATTGCACGAACTCCATCTAACGGTGGAGAAATGCTCTACGGCTTGACCAACTCATCAAGATGGCTCCTGCATGGCTCCGAGCCGAGCCTTGCGCCTTTCCTGCTAATGCAGAGCCACCCATGGATGTTAACTCCGTGGCATTTCTTGAGCCAATGCGTGAAAGAAGGCGGCTTGCCTTTCGAGAAAGCCCACCGTTGTAGGCTTTGGGATTTGGCATCTACAAATCCTGAATTTAACGATGTCATCAATGATGCAATGACCGGTTGCACGAAGATTATGATAGAAGCCGTGATCGAAGGGTATAAAGATGGGTTCGGCCGCATAGGATCCATAGTGGATGTTGGTGGTGGGAGTGATTGGGCTATGGCTCGGGTGGCAAAGAATTTTCCACATATAAAGTGTCTCAACTTTGACTTGCCACATGTCATCGCCACAGCACCGGAGCATGAAGGAGTACACCAGATCGTTGGTGACATGTTCGATGTCATTCCAAATGCTGATGCCATCTTTATGAAGGTAAAATTATTAAAATCAATATGACTATCTCTATATATTTAATATAGTATATAATTTATTTGATTTATATAATATTATTATTTTGTTTAGTTTAATCGGCTAATGGGAATATAATTTGTTATTAATTCTTTACGAGCACAGGGTGTAATGCATGATTGGAGTGACCAAGATTGTGTGAAAATACTCAAAAATTGTCGTGAGGCAATTCCTGAGAAAATAGGAAAGGTTATTATAGTTGAAAATGTTCTGCGGCCAGATGGGGATGGGCCATTCGATGACACCAACTTGGCAGTTGATCTGGTGTTGTTTGCGCAAACTTCAGGTGGAAAAGAGAGAACTGAGGAAGAATGGAAGAAAGTGTTGGAGGAAGGAGGATTCCCTCGCTACAATATCATTCAAATTCCAACTTTACAATCCATTATTGAGGCCTTCCCAAATTGATGTTCGTGCGCTCATGTTTCTCTGGACAGTTTGTGATGACCATAATGTTGTATTTTATATTATCCTGTGCTTTTGGGTGATCAATAAAATGTGTATTGCAGTATTTCAATTTTTCAGAAATTTACTTTATATATATATATATATATATATATGTATGTATTATTATTATTTTCATGATTCATATAGGCCACCGAACTTTTAACTTAAAAATGATCCTCTTTATTAACTATAATTATTTGGCCGCATTGGACAATACACACTTATATGTCAAACCTGTTTAGCAATTCATATCTTGTGCTTGGAGACACATCAAGGAACCCCATTATCCTCCGGGGCCTCCTCAAAGAATTTAAAGTAATAATGGAAGGTGGAGGTCCCATATTGTGGCATCGTAGCTCA
This sequence comes from Dillenia suffruticosa, assembly GCA_033439265.1. Lineage (NCBI taxonomy): Eukaryota > Viridiplantae > Streptophyta > Magnoliopsida > Dilleniales > Dilleniaceae > Dillenia > Dillenia suffruticosa. The sequence goes on from JAVTVX010000030.1 coordinate 18,732,621, forward strand.
AATTGTAGTGATTAAAGTCAAGTCGTTTCCTTCAATTTTAGGGCTTGAGTTAGTACCCCTAGATTTGCGGGAGCCCATTTGATGCGTATGGTCCATTATAGAATTTGGACATGATTTTGAGGCCCAGGCGATGCTCCATAGGCCCAAAAAAACTCGAAACCATGAGAAAAAAGTATCTTAGGAACAAGGAGTTCTTAGATTACAGTGAGAAGCAGGGATGCTCCGGTCTTTGGAGAGGAATTCTTAAAACAAGAGAATGCATTAGAAAATGGATAAAGTGGAGAATAGGCGACGGTAGCAACACCAACTTCTGGAGTGGCCTTTGGGTGGGTAATAATCCGTTGGGTGAGTGTAGTCAAGTTATAGGGCAGCAGGGAGACATGGCTCAAAAGGTCAATCACTTCATTTTTGCTTATGGCTCGTGAAAGGGAGAAGAGCTCAATCTCCTGCTGCCTAGTGAAAAAGTTGAAGAAATTAAAGACATCATGGTGCCTAGGAGTGTGGGAACTAAGGATGCTATGGTGTGGAAAGCTGCGAGTGATGGAGGCTTCTCAATTGCTTCTGCATACAGGGTAGCTACTGATCACTAGAACCTTCAGCAGTGCAGTCAAGAGGATCAGAGCTGGAGTTGGTGTAAAGCCGAAAAAAAAAGGGATTGGAAAAGTCAAAATAACAAAACAAAATAAAATCCACACTCTCTCTACTCTCTCTACTCTCCCCCACTATTCTCCTTTTCTCTTCCCTCCCCCGAGACCCCTCTGTTCTCTCTCGTTCTCTCTTCTCCGCGCCCTCCTCTCCTCTCTCGCCATCTCTCTTCTTCCCTCTTTTCTCTCCAACCAACTTCACTTAAATCTCCCCAAATACCCAAAGATCTAAAGTCTAAACTCTCCGATAAATCCCCAGAAGGTTGAATATAGAGAGAGATCCAATTTTTCTAGAGAGAGAAAAACCTAAAATTTGGAATGACGCAACAATAGATGAAATTGGTGGTCCCCATAGAAGTAAATTTTCTCTCTTAACTTATTTTTGTGTTATTTTTATACAAAATTACAATTTATGTTAGAAATTTAGGATTTTGTAGAGAAAGAAAATTTAAAATTTTGGTGTAACTCAACTTGAGGATAAAATTGGTGACTCCATTTGAGGTAATCTCCTCATCTTATCTAGATTTGAGTTATTTTATCATGTATTTGAATTGTTGTGATGAGATCGAAAGGATTAAGTTTAGGGATATAATCCTAGAGTTTGTATAATGATGAAATTGAGGGAAATGTTCAAAGAAAAATTACTTCCCTAGATATATGATGTTTATCGAGAGGATTTGAATATAGTTGTGATAATGTTGGAAATGTAGAGTTAGGAAAAGTTAGGAAAAAAAATAATAATCAACTAATTCTAAATACAATTTATGATTAATTGTAAAATGGTGGTTATTATTCTAGGTTGAGACAATCGAAAGATTTGGAAGGATTAATTTTGTTTTGCATTGTAGATTGGGAGTGTTGACCCTCTCAAAAGGTGAGTGGATTTTATGTTATGCTTTAAATGAGTAAAGTATTTTACTTGATAGTTTTAAATGATTTTAAAATGAGTTTTTCAATATTTTGTGTGTGTGGAATGTACTTATATATAATTTTGATATAGTTATGCATCCAATTTGTTGTAAATTGAAAATGTGCTATGTTTTATATGATATATTGAGTATGACTTGATTTGAGAAATAATGAATTAAATTTGACACAATTGTTACATTGATTAAATATGGAATGGTGTATATATTGGCTTGGGGTGTGAGATTGAATCTTTATTAGCGGCTATAATTATTTCCTATCACGGTGTAGCTCGACGAGGCAACATGATTAGGGTTTTATTAGACTGAGGGTTAGTCAAGCCCAGGAGACGTGTCTTTTGTCCCATTGGGCTAACTTGGTTGCACCGCCAGGGAGGTTCCAATCTAACGCCAAGGTTAGGGGCACTTGATAAATGTGAAATGTATGAAAACCCCTTGGCGAATTCGCCATTGGTCGCGTTGAGGACCTTACTTCTTTCTGCTTGCTTAAAAACTTTATTTGACATTTATTTTTGTTGGATTTGATTTGAAACCCTTGAGTAGGGACTTATTTTATTGTTGGAGTTTGTGATTGGATATTGATAGTCGGATTAGCCTTGTGTATGTGATTGGATTACAGATAGCTGGGATGGCCTTTGCATGTTGGTAGGGATGGACCGACTCCTTCGCATGTTGTTGTGTTAAATTAGGAATGGATCGAGTGGGTCATTTGCATGTTGACAAGGATGGACCGAGTAGGTCCTTTGCATGTTATTGTATGCCTTGAAAAGAGGATGATTGCCTTGCATTATTCTGGTGTACGGGTAGGGCTTACCCGTATGCTGGGATTATGCGGCGGTTGTTGTGTGCTCAATCCGAGAGTCGAGGCATAATAATTTTATTGGTATCAGAGCTTAGGCTCTTGTTTTATAAAAATTTGAGAGATTTTCAGATATTTCTAAATATTTCAAAAGTTTTCAATTGTTTTCAAATTATTTTAACGTTTAACTTTTCAAAATATTTCCAAATAGTTTTTATAACGCCTCCTATGGGTCCTAGGATGTTGAGTTTATTTTTAGAGAGTTAATTATTTAGGCTTTTGCTTAGTCTTGTGTACGAAGCATAGTTCTCTTTTATAGAACTATACCTCCTCGAAAAAAAAATGAGGAATCCGAATCAATTTTCTCTTAGTACACCTCCAAAACCCAAGTGATGTATCGCTCGATAAATAGTTACTCGCTTATGGCCAAGAACTTCCTTTGATTATGACTTGTTTGGCCAAATGGTGGGGGACTCTAGTAGTAATTTTGGCCTCTGTGCCTATATTTTGATTTTAGGAGTTTGAGATACATGTTCAAATGGTATAACAACGTGAAATTGCTTATAATTAAGATATAGAATGAAATACTATTATGAGTCATATTTGAGAGTATGTGTTAGGGTTCGATAAATGTTTATGATTTTTTTAAAGTAAGATGAGCATTTGTTAAAGGGGTGTTGATATGAATAAACTTGAATGGAGTTAGCTACTGAGGAATCTGGCCATGCTAAATGAAGGTACCAAGGAAGCATGATCTGATGTCTAACATGGTTGGCCTTGCTTAATGATGGCAAGGCCAAAGTGATGGCCTACTGACGTGGTCAAATGATGATGGTATATGGTTTAAAAGGATAGATATGAGTATATCAGAAACTTTATAGTTATATCTCTGTTTTTTCTTGGTTTCACATGACATTAATGTATTCATGATTGTATAATTTGATGAGAGGGCAAAACTTCCTAAATAAACTTAAGTAGAGAAATATATATCTTCTAACTATATAGTTGTCTTATGCCGTTGTTTGCAGTATTACTTGCTCTATTAGTCTGAACCACACTGTATTCCCATATGGTAATAGTAATGACATTCTAAACTTTTGCTTATTTATGAGATGAATCTCAGTCTGATGGTAAAATTGCTTGCATCTTTATTTAAGGTCTGGAAGCACCTCTTGATAAAAAAGAAGGCAACACTGATTATACATTACCCATCCAGGCCTTATATGCTTAATGAGATACTTTAAAAGAATCAACAACTTATGTATAATCAGGACGATCATTTTCCAAATCATCAATTCTTCCTTTCTCCAATGAAGCACAGTTGCAATATCTTAATGCTAATGCTTTCTTGCTTAAATTTCAAGTGTACTCTTAAAGTCAGCTCTTCAATTCAGTAATCCTTCTGGGAGACTCTTCCTTATGTCTCCTGTTATACTGTATAAATTTTAAGTTCAATTGTATCATTCTTTTACACCATGAGATTGTCTTTCACCAAAATATATTCAAAATACCAACAGTTAGTTGTTTGCAGCAAGAGAATAGAGTAGTTAGGGACATCTATTAAGGTTTTCTATATTTCCTAAAATATAGTAATGTTCTACTATGAAGCTACTCTTAATCAGGTTTCTTAAACTGGATTTGGTTCTGATGTTTGAACTGGCGACTATGATTCTAACTCAGCATGTAAACCTAGAAGGCATCTGTTTTCTGCTGAGAATTCACAATAATGCAATATTAGAAGTAAAGATTCATATCATAGTGGGAATTATTCCAAAAAAAAAAAAAAAAAAACAGATTTCATTCCTGGACTACTCCAAACAATATAAAAAGGGAAATTCTTTGAAACTCATCCCAGATATTTGGAATTGGAATGAGAATCGTTCTGATTATGGTTCCCAAATCCCATGGTCAATCCAAACGAGGCCTTAGAGTTATATTAGTACTTGGATCCTACTGATACCAGCCATTTTACTGACAGCACACCATTGCTATGTGCTGTCCAATCCCTACTAGGGAAAAATGGGGCTACTAATTTCATGTCTATAGCTAGTGATGAAAGGATAGCTCTATGGTACTTGTTTTATTTTTTCTGGTATTCACCTAGTTGTTGAACATGTTTTTAGGCCATCAATCAATGTTTTCACCATAAATCAATTGATAACGCCCCAAGAATGTACCTCTGTGAGACTTTTGGCTTCTACAATTCTCATCTTTGCCATGTCTCTTGTTTTCGTGATAACTAATGCATCCTTTTTTTTGGGTAAGCATGGAGGATGGATCTTTTATTTTTATGGTAATATCCCTATGGCATGTTCATACTGGCAAGCAGTGATCTTGTAGACAATGTTAAATTGATTTTTGAAGACAGATAATGGGAGAATGAATGAAATCGTTAAATATCTTATAATCAATTGTAAAAATAAAAAAATAAAAAATAAATAAGATGCTTTATAGGATTGTCTTGTGAAATTGAAGTGCATGGTGCCAAGGAATATTTTTCTTGACTTAAGATCAATTGTTCAAGAAAATGGAAAATTAAGGATGACAAACTCATAGGATTAGGGGAAGCTAAATAGAGCTGATAACCTTTCAAGTGGTATGACTTTTAATGTTCCAACCCAATGAAAGAGAAAATTTCAAAATTTGCTATAAAACATGGATAATTGGCTTATGTGCAGAATTGTGCATATAATATAAATATTTTAGATATGGGAATGCTATGTTGAATAAGAGAATTGACGAAAACAAAAATTTTCTATGGATGTGATTAAGGATGAGATGGGAGACATTGACATATTAGGAGACCTTTATATCCACCTGCAAATTATGCAACAATGTACAAAATAAAAGTTATCTGAGGTTTAAGTGGTGATTAATGAAATGATGGATGCTACACTATGATAGTATACAGTTTTCTATTATTTGTAACTGGAGCAGAATAAAGCAAGAAGTAATAGCAGTAGAGTTCATTGAAATTGATAATGTAGTTTTATATAGTAGTATTTTAGCGAATGCATCAAAGGAATAGTATTGCCGAATGCTTAAGTTGATCATAAATTGGAAGTTATTGTGGCCATTGTAGATGGTGCAAATTGGCTTACGACATATTGTTTTGGTAAAAATAAAATACAATAAAAATAAATAAATAATCTAAAGTGTTCAGTACGATGACAATTGAATCAAATAAAAATAGATGGAGGGAATATGTGGTTGAGTACCAAGACTTGCTTAGTTTTTATGGCTAGTTAATCTTACTGAGTGGAAGGCCTTGTTGCCCTGGAAGTGAGTGATTGAATTTCTTTACCCACTTGATAATTTCTATGACCAGTTCATGCATACGACAATTTAATAATGGACCTACATTATTGTGAAAAATTCTTTATTTGGTGGTTGGCTACCATTGGAGGACATGCTTAGGGCATGTGCGATAGACTTCCAAAGAAGTTGGGATAGACATCTCTCGTTGATTGAGTTTACACATAATAATAGTTATCAAATAAGTATAGGGGATGCCACCATACGAGACTTTATACGAAAGGAAATGTAAAACTTCATTGTGTTGAGATGAAGTAGGAGAGGGGAAGATTGGAAATGTTGAGTTAATTGAAGCAACTATAGAGAAAGCAAAGGTGATTCGGGCAAAAATGAAGGCAGCTCAAAATAGATAAAAGAGTTATGCTAACAGAAGGAGAAGACCTTTGGAGTTTGAGGTTGGAGACATAGTATTTTTGAAGTTATCACCTTGGAAGGGTGTGATTCGATTCCGGAAGTGAGAGAAGTTGAATTCTCGCTACATTGGTCTTTCAAAATCCTCCTGAAGATAAGAAAAGTGGCATATCAACTAGAATTGCCCCCATGATTAGGAGAAAATCTACGATATATTCCATATCTCCATACTAAAAACATATTTTCCGAATCCTTCGCATGTTTTAGAGATTCCGTTGGTCGAACTAAGGGAAGACTTGAATTTCAAAATCCAACCGGTAACTATTCTCGATCGCCAAGTCAAGAGATTGCAGAATAGATAAATACCTGTTGTCAAGGCCCAATGGAAAAGCGATTGAGTTAAAGAATAAATTTTGGAGTTCGAGGATACTATGAAAAAGAAATACCCTCATCTATTCGAGACATGATTTTGTCTTTAAATTTTGAGTACAAAATTTAACTTTTAGGGGGTTAGAAATGGTAAAGCCGAAAAAAAAAAGATGTTGGAAAAGTCAAAATAACAAAACATAATAAAACCCACACTCTCTCTCCCCTCCCCTACTATTCTCTTTTTCTCTTCCCTCCCCCGAGACCCCTCTGTTCTCTCTCGTTCTCTCTTCTCTCTTGTTATCTCTCTTCTTTCCTCTTTTCTCTCCAACCAACTTCACTTAAGTCTCCCCAAATACCCAAAGATCTAAACTCCAAACTCTCCGATAAATCCCTAGAATGTTGAATATAGAGAGAGATCCGAGTTTTTCTAGAGAGAGAAAAATTTAGGGTTTGGAGTGGCACAACAAGGGATGAAATTGGTGGTCCTCATAGAGGTAAATTTTCTCTCTTAACTTATTTTTGTGTTGTCTTGCACAAAATTGCAATTTATGTTGGAAATTTGAGATTTTGTAGAGAGAAAATTTAGGGTTTTGGTATAACTCAACTTGAGGACAAAATTGATGACTCCATTTGAGATAATCTCCTCCTCTTATCTATATTTGAGTTATTTTATCATGTATTTGAATTGCTGTGATGAGATTGAAAGGATTAAGTTTAGGGGTGTAACCCTAAGGTTTGAATAATGATGAAATTGTGAGAAATGATCAAAGAAAAATTGTTTCCCTAGATATATGATATTTATTGGGAGGATTTGAATATAGTTTTGACAAGGTTTGAAATGTAGAGTTAGGAAAAGTTAGAAAAAAATAATAATAAACTAATTCTAAATATAATTTATGATTAATTGTAAAATGGAGGTTATTATTCTAGGTTGAGACAATCGAAAGATTTGGAAGAATTAATTTAGTTTTGGACTATAAATTGAGAGTATTGACTCTCCCAAAAGTTAAGTAGATTTTATGTTATGATTTAAATGAATAAAGTATTTTACTTGATATTTTTAAATGATTTTAAAATGAATTTTTCAATATTTTGTGTGTGTGGAATGTCCTTATATATAATTTTGATATAGTTATGTATTCAATTTGTTGTAAATAGAAAATGTACTATGTTTTATACGATGTATTGAGTATGACTTGATTTGAGAAATAGTGAATTAAATTGGACACAATTGTTACATTGGTTAAATATGGAATTGTGTATATATTGGTTTGGGGTGTGAGTCTGAACCCCTATTAATGGTTATAGTCATTCCCTATCACGGTGTAGCTCGACGGGGCAACGTGATTAGGGTTTTATTAGACAAAAAGGTTAGTCAAACTCGGGAGATGCCTCTTTTGTCCCATCGGGCTAACTTGGTTGCACCACCAGGGAGGTCCCGAACTAACGTCAAGGTTAGGAGCACTTGATAAATGTAAAATGTATGAAAACCCCTTGGCGGATTCGCCATTGGTCATGGTAGACCATTGTTGGATATAATATTTTGGCAACCCCTGTTGTTTGTTTGAAAACTATAATATGACTTGGATGCATAAAACTCATTTCATTGTGATATTAGATTTGGCCGGAAAATATCGATATTTATATAAAACATTTATAAAATTGAATATGATGAAAATGATTTTTTTTTTAATATTATTTGATATATCCACACTCACCCCCATTCATTGCATAATATATTATTCCACTCATTGAGTATTATTTATACTCATTTCACTTATTCCATTTTTATAGAGGACGTTTAGTTTGGAGGATTACTCTTATCTTTAAGCAAATGGAAAATATTTTGAAAATTCTTTCGGGTATCGGTTTTTTATTCTCTTGAGGTATTAGTGGGCCCATGGAGGTGAATGTTGGTGAATGTTGTGAAAATTTTTTTGGAACTATACTTTTATTTTTCTTGATAATTAAATTTATTTGGTTATGTAAATTCACGTTGAGAACCTTACTTCTTTCTACTTTCTTAAAAACTTTATTTGACAATTATTTTTGTTGGATTTGATTTGAATCCCTTGAGTATGGACTTATTTTATTGTTAGAGTATGTGATTGGATATTGATGGTCGGGTTGGGTTTATGCATGTGATTGGATTACAGAGGGCTGGGATGACCTTTGCATATTGACAGGGATGGACCGAGTTTTTCACATGTTGTGTTAAATTAGGAATGGATCGAATGGGTCCTTTGAATGTTGACAGGGATGGACCGAGTAGGTCATTTGCATGTTATTGTACGCTTTGAAAACACGTTGATTGTCTTGCGTTATCTCGGGTATCGGCAGAGCTTACCTGTATACCAGGATGATGTGACGGTTGTCGCTGCTCAATCTGAGGGCCGGGGTGTGACAATTGGATTTGGAAGTCTAAGTGTGCAGAAAGAGTAAAGACTTTCCTCTGGTTGACCCATCATAAGAAACTGATAACTAACAGGGAAAGATGCAAGAGGAAGTTCAGTGTAGACCCTACCTGCCCCATTTGTGAGAAGGAAGAAGAATCAGTTCTCCATTTGTTAAGGGACTGTGTGAAGGCCAAATGAACTTGGGAATTAATGTTTCCTACTCTAAAAAGGAATTCAGATTTCTGGACCAAAAGTCTGCACAGATGGCTCCATTCGGGAGCTAATTGGAAGGGTTCGAAGGGATAGCTCCCTATAAATTCTCTATTCATCCACACAGCTTGGTCATTGTGGAAGGGAAGGTGCTTAGAAGTTTGTCGAAAGATTAAGAAGTCCCTACAGGATCTGGTCTCTTACGCTACCAAAATATCTTCATAAGCTCTCCTTATCTGGAGTGTGCCCACTTTGGATAGGAGGTCCCAGATGAGTAGGATCAAGTGGGAGTTTCCTCGACAGGGATATCTTAAGCTCAATTTAGACGGAGCTATGTCACATCCTGCTGGTGAAGCCAGTGTTGGAGTATTATTCAGAAACAGCATGGGAGAATGGGTGACGGGTTTCACTTGTAGTATTGGGAGGGCAGAGGTCCTTCTTGCTGAGCTTTGGGGGCTCAGGGAAGGTCTCCATCTTGCCAAACGGAGGGGGTATTTGCAGTTGGAAGTGGAATTTGACTCTGCAAACCTGATTGGTCTGCTTGCTGATCAACCCGATGTTGCTCATCCTCTTTTCCTTATTCTTCAAGAATGAAAAGAGCTCTTACACTTGCCAAACGTGAGTGCTATTAAGCATGTGTTGAGAGAGGCAAATGTTTGTGCTGATCATTTAGCTCAGCTGGGTCAAGTTAATAGGGCCAGGTTGAATGTTTTGAGCGAATCTCCCTCTCGCTGCGTCGACTCATTTGGGAGGACAATATGGGTTTGGAGAGAGTTAGAGGTGAAGCCACCTCCGGGTCGTAAGTGTCTCTGCTCGAGGTTTCTTTGTGTTGCTTTCTTTTCTTCCCCAGTACCAAAAAAAAAAAAGAGAAAAATGTAAATTTTGTGAGAAGTTTCCCATAAGCTCTAAGCGCACTCCACACATCATCAGTTATTAAAACCCCTGGGGGCAATAGTGATATATTCGAAAATAAAAATCCATGGAATAATAGTACGCGTCAAAGCTACACCTTGTTGATTTTGCATTAAAGTTCACCGGTTATTTCCCCGCGCGTACAAGATGCAGATTGTATTTTTTCAATATACAAACATTTATTAGATTTATAATTAGTTTAATGTCTGAACAAAATTATTTTCAAATTAGTAAAAAATACGACGTTTATCAAGAACAAAAAAAATCTAATCACTAGAATTCTAAAAAATCCAACGAATAAGATAAAAATAAAAAGAATAATAAGTAGGGTAAAAAGATGATAAAAATAAATAGATAACCATTCATGGGTCCCAAAAACAACAAAAGGGGAAAATCCATATTAAAAAAAAATGAAAGACTCGAGAGAAAAAATGATCAAAAAATTTAAAAAATAATAAGGATCTAAATGAAAAAAATAAAAAACTATGGTCTAAAAATAAAAGGACGACCATCTGTGCAGCCAAAAAATATCATAAGAAAAAAACCTATGTTCCAAAAAGACGAAGGACTTAAGAGGAAAAAAACTAAGTTAAAAAATAAAAAGAATAAGAATCTGAATAGAAAAAAATTAAAAAAAAAAAAACTATGACCTAAAAATAAAAGAATGACTATCAGTGTGGTCAAAAAACAAAAGGAGAAAAACCAATATCCCCAAAAGATGAAGCATTTAAGCAAAAAAAAAATGTCGAAAAAAAAGTGGAAGGATTTGAATGAAAAAAAAATAAAACAAACTGTGCTCCAAAAAATATGAAGGATCTAAGTAAAAAAATGGTCAAGAAAAGTGTGATCCCAAAAAGACGAAGGAACTGAGTAAAAAAATAAAAAATAAAAAAATGCAAGTACTTGATTTGGGGAAAAAAAAAAAAGGTAAAGAAAAGAAATGAACATTCGCGCCTTTCTGTGCTTTATTTGTTTTGGTTGTCCAAGGATTTGGCCTTTCTGCGCTTTATATATACAGGATTACGTAACAAATTTGTTACAAAATCAGGGCAGATAAAAGAGCTCCAGTAAGTAGTTTTGCCAGTATCCATCATGCCTCTACACAAATACGAACACAACAGAAGATATGTCTCTACAGTGAGACCATGCACCAACCCGAAAAGAACACCATATTTTACAAAATTAAGCTCACTAACATGATCACCACCACCGCCACCAAATACCGCCACCATCATTACCGGTCACGACCACCATCATTGCGATCTCTCTCCACCACCACCACCATCATCAACCTCCGACTTTGATAACCTAAACGATTCACAACCGTGACCACCATCGTCACCGATCACCACCACCAACACCGCAATCTCTCCCCACTACCATAACCACCACCATCAACCTCCGCCTCTGAGAGTCCAAACCATTCACAAGAGTGACTATCATCTTTGATTCGCACTCACCCCTCAAGCAGTCAGCCTCTTTGATTCCCTATCATCGAACTCTGTTCGAATCGCCTCTATTCCCACCAAAAAAAGGATACCTTTTGCCATTCAATTCGCTGGTCTGTGCAACTGTTGAAAAAGAATGAGAAAGCCAAAAAAAAAAAAAAAAAAAAAAAATCCTGTCAACAATGGTAGACAGAAAATATTCAGAATGCACTACTTTATTGAGCAAAACCATTGCCTATTTATAGGCAATACAAATAACAGATTCAGAAAAATTAAGTCACTTTATCAGATGTGTGACAGTTCGCAAGAAACGTGCATGACTCTAACTATAAAAGAGGGAAAAAAAAAAGGAGAGATTACATTAGCAGTAGCAACATCTTCTGACATCTTCAAATTAATTGGATCTGAATTAACTTTCTACACTCCCCGTTGATTCAAATTCACATACTCCAAGCTGTAGCCTCGGATGCTCATGTTTATCCATGGGCAGTGACTTTGTAAGAATATCTGCCACCTATTCCTCATTACTGCAAGTAATAGTTTCTTTTGCAACCAAGTCCTGTATGAAATGTGCCTTATATCAATATGCTTGATCATCCCATGGTACATAGGATTCTTAGTCATGGCAATAGTTGATTTGTTATCGCAATAGATTTCTGTAGCCCCCTGCTGATTTTGGCCTAGATTAGATAAATATTCTTCTCAACTAGATTGCTTGGCCTTGCTAAAGCTGTTGCAGCTATATATTCTACTTCTGAAGAAGATATCGCAACTATAGCCTACTTCTTTGAACTCCAAGTTATTGAACCTGATCCAAGACTAAAGATGAATCCTAAAGTGCCCTTCCTATCTTCCACATAACCTGCCCAATAGCTCTCTGTGAATCCATGTAGTTTGAATTTTGAAACCTTACCATTCCAAATTCCAAAATTTGTTGTTACAGCTATGTAGCGCAAGATTCTCTTGGCAGCTCCAAGATGACGCTTTGTCAGGCTGTGCATAAACCTAGACATCACCCCAACTGAATATGCAATATCAAGCCCGGAATGTGTTAAATAGATCTCTCCTTGTGTTAAATAGATCACTTGTCCAACCAAACTTCTGAATTGCCTTTCATTTGCTGGTTCTATTCCATCATTTACATGAAATTTTTCATTCAAATTCATAGGTGTGGGAGCCATCTTGCAAATATTGAATCTCTTTAAGAGATCAGTTGTATATTTCTTCTGTGAGATAAAAAAAATCACCTTCAACATGTTTTACTTCAATACCGAGAAAATAGTGAAGCATTCCAAGATAAGACATTTCAAACTTCTTCTTCATGATTAACTGCTTACAAGAGCTGCAGATGATCCCATATATATCATATCATCAACATATAAACAAACACAGAGAATGTCATTACCATCTCTTTTAGTGTAGGGAGTGGCTTCATTTTTGCTTTGTTCAAATCCATTCTGCAAAAAATAGGAATCAATATTCCCATACCAAACTTGTGGAGCTTGCTTTAATCCATACAAAGTTTTTCTCAATTTGTATACATGCTCCGCCTTCCCTTGAATTTCAAACCATTCAGGCTGCAAGATATAGACCTTTTCTTCCAATTCTCCATTTAAAAATGTGGACTATACATCAAATTGATAGATTGACCAATTTAATTGAACAGCTATGGCCAATAAGGTTCATGCCATTTCAAACTATGTCACAGGTGAAACTACGTCTTCAAAATCAATTCCATACTACTGTGAATATCCTTTTACCACCGATCTTGCTTTATGCTTTTGTGTACTTCCATCATCATGGTATACGGTTTGAAATACCCATTTTACTCCTATAGCTTTCTTTCCTTAAGGAGGTTTTACTAGATCCCATGTTCTATTACTAGAAAAACCAGTATCAGTGACAAATAAATACCGACGGAAAAAAAAACCATCAATAATAGTGACGGATTTTCGATGGATTAATGACAGACTGAATACCGACGGATTACCGATGAAAAATTAGCAACGGAAATATTTCCATCGCTAAACTCTAAAAATAAAAAATAAAAATTATAAAATTATCATCGACGGATTACCGACAAAATTTTTAGCGATAGAATATTTTCATCGCTAATTCGTTGGTGAATTGGTGAAGGAACATATATATATATATACAGCCATTAACAACGAATTACAGATGGAAAATTAGCGACGAATTATCGATGGAAAATTAACGACGAATTTTTATATTTTTTATATTTTTTATATTTTTTATTTTTTATTTTTATAAATTTTTAAATTTTTAAATTTTTAAATTTTTAAATTTTTAAATTTTTAATTTTTATTTTATTTTTCAAATTTTTTATTATTTTATTTTAAGCTAAAATAAAATTATTTTATTATTTTATAATAAATTATAATTTTATATTATTTTATTATTATTAAAAAATATGAGATAAAGATAATAAGTAAAAAAAATATATATGTGTAGATAACTAAGTTGGTCTAGTGGCCGGCTTGCTCTCATCATTTCTGTTGTGCATGGGTTCGAAACTCACGGAGGCAATTTGAGGCAATTTTCACAAATTCAAAGGGGGTTGTGTAGGCGAGCAAGTTGAGATGGGTAGTGGGTCAGACTCTTGGAGCAAGCTTCTTATCAGTCGCTGAAAGCCCATTTTTTGGTAGTGATTCTTCTCAATGGCTGCTATCACTTCTTCCATTGCCTTATTCTATTCCTTTATTGTTAGCTTCTTCAAATGTTGTGGACCCATTTTTTGGTAGTGATTCTTCTCAATGGCTGCTATCTCTTCTTCCATTGCCTTATTCCATTCCTTTGTTGTCATAGCTTCTTCGAATGTTGTGGGATCAATAATGTACATGGCATGAGTGAATTCATATATATTCTTTAGGGACTTGTTCTTCCATGGCTGCTCTTTTTCAGATGAACTTTGCAAAGGAGATGATGAAGTGCTACTTCGTCTTGAGTTTCGAGATCTTGAAGTGTCTAAAGCACAAGGTGAAACCCAAGGAGTTTGGATCTACCACTGCTCATTAATCACGAAGCTTTGTTCTCAGTTTCTTCATCTGTGTCGAACTGGATTCCATTTTCTTCACTTTTATACCATCCCCATGTGCCTTCCTCATTAAGGGTAACATTCCTACTTATAATCACTTTGCCATTTCCAGGGTTATAAAGTCTATATGCTTTGGATTTTGTACAATATCCAACAAAAATACACATTGTAGCATTTTCATCAAGTTTGCTACGATTTTGAGAATTAATTAGCGCATATGCAATAAAGCCAAAAATCCTTAAATGGCTTACCCAAGGCCTTCCACCTATCCAAACTTCATATCGGATGCAATCTCTTATTGCTCTTGTTGGAGATATGTTCAGCAGATAAACTAAAGCTGCAATTGCTTCTCCCAAACTGAGTTGGAAGTTCCTTTTCCTACAGCATGCTTCTGTCCATTTCAACCACTATTCGATTCTTCCGCTCCATTACTCCATTTTAATGTGGTGTGTATGGAGTTGTTAATTCCCTGCGAATTCTATTCTCATCACAGAACAAATTAAACTCATAAGATGTAAATTCCCCGCCTTTATCAGTTCTCAAGGCTTTAATATATCTCCCACTCTGCTTTTCCACAAGGGCTTTAAGCTTGTTAAAAATTTCAAGAGTTTCAAATTTTGCCGGTAAAAAATAGACTAACTCATTCAACTACAATCATCAATTAATAACATAAAACACTTGCTTCCACCCAGAGAAATAATTTTTTTTTATATAAAAAAATAATTTTCATGTGACCGCATATGCCAGCATGTATCAAGTCTAAAATTTTTTGTGCTCTCCAAGCATATCCTTCAAGAAATGGTCTCCTACTTTGCTTACTATAGACATGCTCCACATATCTCTAAAGATTTAATATTGGGAAGTCCCCGAATCCATCTCTTTTTGCTGTAGTTGCTTCAAACTTCTTTCCTTGAGATGGCCATAACGTAAATGTCACATCTTTGACTCCTTTCACGTACTACCATTGCATGATATTGGACATTTGTCATTGATAGGAAAGAGCTTATTTGCAGTCATACTTGTTTCCACCTATACTTCTTGCGATTTCCTATCTTTAGTCACACAAGAATTCTCTTTAAACAATACTCAAAAGCCATTAGTTAACACTTGCCCAACACTCAATAGGTTCTGGGTAAGGCTCGAACAAAGAAAACTTTTGAGATCAGTTTTGTACCTCCATTCACGTTACCTATTACCACAGTTCCTTTGCCCTCAACTTGCATTTGCTTATCACCACCTAGCCTAACTTTCTCTTACAAGTGTCATCAATATCTTTGAACAATGAGTGTATGCCTGTCATATGATTGGAGCATCCACTGTCCAAGAACCAAAGAATTTCTGTCTCTTGCGTGGCCTCATACTTTGTCATGAACAATTTATTCTCTTCTTCATCTGCTTCTTCAGAATAATTTGCCTGATTTGCTCTCTTCCAGCAATTTCTCACAATGTGTCTGTATTTCTTACAATAATGGCATTAAATGGATTGTCATTGCTATTCTTCTCTAGGACATCTTTGTCCACGTCCTCTCATGCCCCCTCCATAGAAGCCTCCTCTACCTCGGCCTCTTACATCAACTGATTCTAGTTCATCATATGTGTTAGTAGATAAACTTGATATAAAGACAAAATGACTCTTCATTGGAGCCATAATTATTGAGAAGCTTCAAGAGTCTAGTACTATGAGAATGTGGAAATAAGGTGAGCCATAAAAGATCAATAATCACACCAAATACCGAGGAGACAAGATCAAATACATGGACCATGTCTAGAAACTCCAAAAGATCAAATGATTGTGTGGTTGTTGTATTCTTAACATTGAATCATTATATTAAATGTGGATCTAGACTTAAATCCTATATAAACTCAACTTGATTCTCAATTGAAGACCAAACCTCTCAAGTAATTTTAGCTTTTCAATTTTCCTCCAGTTCTCTCATTCCATCTATTGTTCCTTGTAAGTGTAGCTTAACCCAAAACCACGCTTGCGTTGCCAACAAAGTGGCATTAGAGCTTTGGTTAGAGAGCAATGGCTTCAAAAATCACTACTTTCCAATACCCACAACTCACTAAAACCAATTATGATACTTGTTCTCTTAGAATGAAGGCTATGCTTGGCTCTCCAGGAGTTTGGGAGATTGTTGAAAAAGGCTTTGAAGAGCCTCAAGATCCTTCAACACAAGCGCAACAACAAACCGTGGATAGTGATAGAAAGAAGGATTAAGCTACACTTACAATCATCCATCAAGGATTGGATGATGATATGTTTGAAAAGATAGCCGACAAGACTACATCCAAGCAAGCATGGGATTCTCTTCGGAGTACTCTCATAGGTGTTGACAAAGTCAAGAAAGTAAGACTTCAAACTCTAAGGGCCAAGTTTGAAGCCCTCTTCATGAAGGAAAGTGAATCCATATCGGATTATTTCACCCGTACCTTGGTGGTGGTGAACCAAATGAGAAGGCTTGGAGAGAAACTTAACAATGTTTGTGTGGTTGAGAAGATCTTGCGATCTCTCAATTCCAAATTCAATCATATTGTACCGACTATAGAAGAGTCTAAGGACTTGGAAGAGATATCGATTGATCAACTCAATGGCTCTTTATGTGCATATGAGGAGAGAATGAATCATGGCAAAAAAGAGCAAAATGGACAAGTCTTGCAAGTAAATGTGGAAGGTGACTTCACCAAAGGAAATGGAAGAGGCCAATCTTGAGGAAGAGGCTGTGGTCGTGGAAGAGGTTCCAACCATGGGAGAGGAAGAGGTGGAAGTGATCAAAATCCTTCTCAAGCAAATCAAAGAAACGAACGTGGCCGAGGAAGAGGAAGAAGCAACAATGACGGAAGATATGATAAATCTCATGTTCAATGTTATACATGTGGTGCTAATGGTTATTATTCTTGGGAATGTGAAAATGAGACGAACCTTCTTGAACATAATCAAGAAGCGAAGGAATCAATGTTGTTGTTTTCTATTACATTGGAGGCTACCTACAACCAAGTAGTAGAGAAGACAATGTTATTATTTTCTCATGAAGAAGAGGGTTCAAGCAAGAAAAGTATGTGGTACCTTGATAACGGTGTTAGCAATCACATGACGGGTGACAAAAGTAAATTTGTTGAATTAGACACCAGAGTGAATGGAATTGTTCACTTTGGAGATGATACAAAGGTGGAGATCCATGGAAAATGTACAATTTTGCTTGAAACAAAAGACGGTAGCCATAAAATTCTCAATAATGTGTTTTATATACCTAAATTAAGAAGTAATATTCTTAGTTTGGGACAACTTCTTGAATCTGGTTGTACAGTATATATGGCAAGCCGTACTCTTTGGTTACGAGATTGATTCTCTAATCTTATTACAAAAGTTGTTATGAGAAAAAATAGGATGTTTTTGTTGGAGATATGCACAGGTGGAGCTATGTGTCTCAAGACGTGCATACAAGATCCATCATGGATATGGCACATGAGGCTGGGTCACTTAAATTTTGGAGCTTTCAAAGATCTGGGAGAAAAGAAAATGGTACATGGGATTCCAATTATTAAACATCCCAACAAATTATGTGAAGTATGCTTACTTGGTAAGCACTCAAGAAAAGGCTTCCTAAAGCAAGCCATGACAAGAGCAAAGGAACCACTCCAACTAATCCATGCCGATATTTGTGGACCCATCAAGCCTTTATCGTTGGGTAAAAATTCTTATTTTTTACTTTTTATTGATGATTATAGTAGAAAAACTTGGGTATATTTTTTGAAAAATAAATTTGAAGCCTTTGAAGCCTTTCAAAAATTCAAAGCCAAAGTTGAAAAAGAAAGTGGCTATGTAATAAAGGCTCTTAGAACTGATAGAGGGTGAGAGTTTACTTCTAATGAATTTCAAAAATTTTGTAAGTTGCATAGAATTAAGAGACCTATAACGGTTCCATGATCCCCTCAGCAAAATGGTGTCGTGGAAAGAAAGAATCGCACCATCCTTAACATGGCAAGATCAATGCTCAAGAGTAAGAACATACCCAAAGAATTATGGGCAAAAGCTGTGGCTTATACAGTGTATATATCCAACCGTTGTCCTACTCGTGGATAGGATGACACCTCAAGAAGCTTGGAGTGGAAAGAAGCCAACTATATCACACTTGAAAATTTTTGGATTGATAGCATTTACACAAATTCCCAAAGAAAAGAGATCCAAGCTCGATGATAGAAGTCAGAAATATGTCTTCATCGACTATGATGAGAATTCAAAAGGCTACAAACTGCTAGATCCGACAACTAACAAGATTGTGATAAGTCGTGATGTGGAGTTTGATGAAAAATCATTTTGGGATTACAACGTAGGTGAAACTGAATCCTACGATTTCTTTCCCTATTTTGATGAAGAAGATTCAACTCCAACAAATCAAGAGCCAATAACTCCACCAAGTTCACCTTCTTCACCATCTCATGGAACTCCATCATTATCAAACCGAGGAGAATCTCAAAGCTCTAGCTCAAGTGAAAGGCCGCAAAGATTCAGAATTCTTGAGGACATTTATAATACCACAGAAAGGTTAGATGAAGAAAGTTTAATTTGTTTATATGCTGATTGTATGTCTTTAACTTTTGAAGAGGCTAAGAAAGAAGAAAAGTGGAAGCAAGCTATGGATGAAGAGATTCACTCAATCAAGAAGAATGATACTTGGGAGTTAGCAACACTTCCAAATTCTCATCAACCCATTGGAGTTAAATGAGTATTCAAAATAAAAAAAAAATACTCAAGGCCGAGCTGAAAGATACAAGGCAAGACTTGTGGTTAAAGGCTACAAACAGAAACAAGGCCTTGATTATGAAGAGGTGTTTGCACCAGTTGCTCGCCTTGAAACTATAAAACTGCTCATGTCTTTGGTAGCCCAAAACCAATGGGAAATTTATCAGCTAGATGTAAAATCAGCATTCCTGAATGGTTATCTTGAGGAAGAGTATACATCGAACAACCTTTGGGTTATGTAGAAAAAGGACATGAAGAAAAGGTTCTCAAGTTGAAAAAAGCTTTGTACGAGCTGAAGCAAGCACCAAGAGCATGGAATCACCAGATAGACAAGTACTTTATAGCCCATGGTTTCACTAGATGCATGCATGAATATACACTCTATGTGAAGAAGGATGAAAGTGCTTTATTATTTGTTTGTATATATGTTGATGATCTCATATTTACAGGTAACAATCTTAGACTACTAGAAAAGTTTAATAAGTCTATGGCTCGAGAATTTGAAATGACAGTCATGGGTCTCATGTCCTATTATTTAGGCATCGAGGTGTTACAAGAAAAATGTGGAATTTTCATGTCATAGGAAGCTTATGCAAAAGAAGTTTTGAAGAAGTTCGGGATGTCAAAATGCAAGCCTGTGGACACTCCCATGGAATATGGAGCCAAATTATTTAAATCAGAAGAAGGCACATCAAAGGTGAATCTAACCCTATTCAAAAGCCTTGTAGGAAGTTTAAGATACTTAACTTGCACAAGACCAGACATCATGCTCGCAGTCGGATTATAAGTTGCTTCATGGAACAACCTATAGAGACACATATGAAGGCTACTAAGAGAATCCTTCGATATTTGAAAGGAACTCTTGATTATGGGTTATATTACTCATCCTCCGATAATTTCTCGTTGCTTGGTTATTGTGATAGTGATTTTGTAGGTGATATTAATGATAGAAAAAGCACTAGCGATTATATATTTTTTATGGGCAATAGTGCTATCTCTTGGTGTTCCAAGAAACAGCTCATAGTTACACTACCATCTTGCGAATCGGAGTATGTAGCCGCAACTTCTTGTACATGCCATGCTATTTGGTTAAGAAGATTGTTGAAAGAGTTTCACATGGAATAGAAAGAGTCCACAGTGATACATATAGATAACAAGTCAGCACAAGCTTTGGCAAAGAACCCGATGCATCATGAAAGAACCAAACATATAGACACTCGATATCATTTCATTCGCGAGTATATTGAAAGAAAGGGGATTCAACTTCAAAATGTTAAGTCTCTTGATCAAGTTGCTGACGTTTTCACAAAACCTCTCAATACTGAAAACTTCAAAAAGATGTTGGTGATGTTAGGAATCACAAGAAGATCAAGTTTAAGAGGGGGTGTTAGTAGATAAACTTGATATAAGACAAAATGAGTCTTTATTGGAGTCATAATTATTGAGAAACTTCAAGAGTCTAGTACTATGAAAATGTGGAAATAAGGTGAACCATAGAAGATCAATAATCACAGAAAATACCGAGACAAGATCAAATATATGGACCATATCTAGAAACTCCAAAAGATTAAATGATTTTGTGGTTGTTGTATTCCTAGCATTGAATCATTATATTAAATGTTGATTTAGACTTAAGTCCTATATAAACTCAACTTGGTTCTCAATTGAAGACCAAGCCTCTCAAGTAATTTTAGTTTTTCAATTTTCCTCGAGTTCTCTCATTCCATCCATTGTTCCTTGTAAGTGTAGTTTAACCCAAAACCACGCTTGTGTTGCCAACAATATGAATCAACATATTTTTGTGAATTTGGAATCTCACCCTTCACCTGGAGTGCTTTTTCTTCTGTTTGCTTCATTGTTTTATTCATCCTGGCTTCATGAGCTTGTAAAGAACCCATTAACTCGTCAAAGTTAAATACAAATAAGTCTTTAGATTCCTTTATTGCAGCAACTATATAATCAAATTTGGAGCTAAACTCCTTAAAATCTTTGCAACAACAATTTGGTTAGAATATTTCTCACCATATGTTCTCATCTGACTTACAATGGCTGAAACCTGTGATAGGAAATCTTGGACAAATTCTCTGTCACCTTGCCGCAGTCTCGAAGTCATATCGAAGGAGCTGAAGCTTTTCTGCAATTACTTTGGAGTCACCCGGAAATTCTTTCTTTAGAATCTAACATGCCATTTTGGAGGTGTTTGCTACAATAATCCTGGAGAAGATACTCTCGTGTACTACCAGCTGGATAAAGAAAAGAGCTTTCGAGTCCTTTTTTCTTTTTTTCTTTCAATTGAGCCTCATCATCTGGTTTGGGGTAGCTATGCTCAACCAAGTCCCACAGTTCCTGAGACTCAAACAAGGTCTTCATCTTGATGATCTGGAATTCGTACTTTTCTCCATTGAAGGTTGGGATCAACGGT
Organism: Dillenia suffruticosa; assembly: GCA_033439265.1. NCBI lineage: Eukaryota > Viridiplantae > Streptophyta > Magnoliopsida > Dilleniales > Dilleniaceae > Dillenia > Dillenia suffruticosa. The sequence goes on from JAVTVX010000030.1 coordinate 18,754,212, forward strand.
TGAGATGTTGAGAATGCATTTGCTATCATACCTGTAGAACTCTCAATTTCTCGTGTTTTCTCCCTTATGTGTTTCTCTCGATCGCCCAGCCAATAGATTAGACCAGGCTCTGATACCATATTTGTGGAAACAGATATCAGAAAACCAAAAAAAAAAAAAAAAAAAAAAAACCTCTCAACAATGGTAGACAGAAAATATTTAGATTGCACTACTTTATTGAGCAAAACCTCATAAAATTAAGCCACTTTATCAGATGTGTGACAGTTGGCAAGAAACACGCATGACTAACTATAAAAGAGAAAATTAGGAGAGAATCCAGCAATAGTAGCAACGTTTTATGACTTCTTCAAATTAACCGGATTTAAATCAACTTTCTACAATTGACACTTCGTATGCTGTCTACAGCGATCGATCTCTTCAATCCACCATCGCCTTGAGTACTCCACCTTCTACAGTTGCTCTTCACCATCGAAGACCCATCACTGCTGATTTGAATCATCGCTACCTTCACGTGTTCATCATCTTCGATCACTCCACCTGTGTGATGCCTTCAGCCGCCAAATCATTGTTTGCTCAACCACCACCGTCATTTGCATTTTGAAATTGGCTTCGATTACTCCAGTTCATCATCAACTGCCATCACCAATTGGAGCTCCTGTGTGTTCTACCAGTCTCTCTCTCTAGTTCACCCGACCGTACATAGACAACAGGATCTGTAGTCTTTTAAGTCAATCCAGAACCGCCCCGATGAGTCCGACTCACCCAATTCGCTCCCACTTGTACCGACTCCCCCACCCGCACAACTCGCCCACAATGGCTCACCTTACTCATCTATGCCGCCTCACTCGAGCCAAACTTAGTAGACGTCCCACTAACAGACAAAGTTACTAGCCAAATTCTCTTAGCCCTTTAACAAACTATTGTTAAATCTTGTAATTCTAGTAAACCTTCTTTTTTCTTCTACATCTCCGGGTAATAATTCTTGGTGCTTAGATTCCTCTTGCATTATCTGAAAATACAGTATTAACGATAAAAAATTACCAATAGACAAAAATCCATCACTAATAGCAATGGATTTATGACAGATTACCGTTGAACAGATTATCATGAGATTTGCGATGGATTAACGATGAAAATTAGCGACGAAAATTTTTCGTCACTAATCCATTGATAAACCCTAAACCAAAATAAATAAATAATTTTAAACCTATCGGCGACGGATTACCGACATAATTTTTAGTGACCGAATTTTTAACGACGAAAATTTTTCGTCGCTGATTTGTTGAAGGAAAAAAATAAAAAATATATATATATTTACAACTATCAAAGTCGGATTACCGACAGATTAGGGACGGAATTTTATCGATGGAAATTTTAGGAACCGATTATTGACGGATTAGCGACGGATTTTTTTAATTATTTTTAAAATTTTTTAATAATTCTTTTTATTTTTTATTTTATTTTGTAGAAGAATAATATTATTTTATTTTTAAAATTTTTTTATTTTTTTATTTTTTAATTTTTAATTTTTTAATTTTTTAATTTTTTAATTTTTTAATTTTTTAATTTTTTAATTTTTTAATTTTTTAATTTTTTAATTTTTTAATTTTTTAATTTTTTAATTTTTTAATTTTTTAATTTTTTAATTTTTTAATTTTTTAATTTTTTAATAATTCTTTTTATTTTTATTTTTATTTTATTTTGTTGAAAAATAATATTATTTAATTTTTTCAAATTTTTTATTATTTATTAAGCTAAAATAAAATTTATTTTATTATTTTATAAGAAATTATAATTTTATATTATTATTTTTTTATTATTAAAAAATATGAGATAAAGATAATAAATTTAAAAAAAAAAAAAGAAATATGAATAAATAAGTAAGTTGGTTTGGTAGTTATGTTGCTCTCGTCGTTCTCCTTAAAATTCTTCGAATAGATTCTTGGAATGGGTCGTATAATTGGTCATATGCTTGAGCTCATCGATCTCTATATAAATCTTGTATCTTACGCATTACTGTCTCAATTCCTTCAATTTCTTACACTTCAACCGACCTGTAGCACTGTCGGTTTGGTCATGTATTCTCTCACTTAAACTTTTTAATCCCTAGTGGTTGTTGAGAATCTCTTGTCTACGATAACTCTGATTGTTTAACATGTATTCTTGCTAAACAGCCTACTTTACCCTTCACTACAAGTCCAATGTTATGATAACTCCCTTTGATTTTTTCCAGTCTAATGTTTGCGGACCTCGTCCAACTGTTTCTATAGGGGATCCAAATATTAAGTCATTTTTGTGGATGATTATTTTCATTGTACCTGGATTTATCTTATGTACAGTCGTTCTAAATTATCACAAATTTATCGAAATTTTTCTATCATAGCTAGAATTCAATTTTCTCACACTATTGAGGTTTTTTGTTCTAATGATGCTAAGGAATATCTAGATACCCACGTGCACAATTTCCTTTGTTCAAATGTTACCCTCCACCGTAGATTTTGCCCCGACACCTCCTAACAAAATGGACGAGCTACAAAAAAATATAGACATATATTATAAATAGGGTAAATTACACTTTGCCCCCATGATTTGACCAAAAACCACATGATACTCATATTGCGGAAAAATATTCACTTATCCCTCAATGCTTTTAACAAAAAGGTAAGTGACAGATGGTCAAAATTAATGAGAAATTGAGAATCACAAGCAAAAAGTCTAAATTACTCGCAAAATTAATTTTTCTTCAAAATTACTTGCAATTTAAAAAGAAAAAAACCTCACATTCTCTCACTTCTTTCTCCGCCTCTCTCCTCACCTCTCTCCTGCTCTTAGACTGGAAACCGGGCCGGTTTGGGCCCAAAAACCGGCCCGGCTGGCCCAGGTCAAGCCCGAAACCGGAACCGGCCCAAGGCTACAGTAAACCGGCCCGGGCCCGGAACCGGCACGGAACCGGACCTGAACCGGCTGGAACCGCCGGTTCAGGCCCGGCCCGGCAGGTTCTGGTTCAAATTTCCCCCTTTTTTTTGAATTTTGAAATTTTTTTCTAATTTTACCCCTCCCAAAAGCTATAAAACGGCTACTTTTGAGGTTATTTTGGTCCATAGGGTCAAAAAATTTTCCTATAAATACCTTATACCCCATTTCCAAAATCTCCACAACAAAATCTCTCTTTCTCTCTCACATCTACATTCTCTCAATATTATTACATTCTCTCATTATTATTTCCTTTGTATTACCATTTTTTATATCATTTTCATCATTTTCTATACTATTATCTACACCATTTCCATCAATTTTTACACCATTTCATCACCTTATACACCATTTTCATTTTTCTCCATTATCTACATTTCCATAATTATTTACATTTCCACCAATTTTTACATCATTTCTATTCTCTTATACCACATTACCTACACCATTTTTTTTACCATTTCCATTAAATTCTACACCATTTCCATCAAAATTTACACCATTTCATCACCTTTTACACCATTTTCATTTTCTCCATTATTTACATTTCCACAATTATTTACATTTCCACCAATTTCTACACCATTTCTATTCTCTTATACCACATTACCTACACCATTTTTTTTACCATTTCTATTAAATTCTACACCATTTCTATCAAAATTTACACCATTTCATCACCTTATACCCCATTATCTACATTAATCAAGATTTGAGAAGATTTCAAGATTGGGAGCTCATTCAAGATTTTGCGAAAAACAACTGTGGTATTCGTCAAATCGGTATATTTAAATTTTTTGCATATTTATTTTTTTGCATTTGCATTACATTTGTATTATCTTTTTAAAAAATTTAATTTTAAATTTCCTTTAAAAAATTTTATCGTATATATTATTTAAAAAATTTTAATCTTAATTTTTTTTATAAAATGGCCGGAACACACTCTTCACAATCTTCTCAACAATCTCCTCTTTCTCCATTTTTTGAAATTCCCGATCATATAGATATTGAAACTTTTTTGGAAGAAACCGAACCTAGTAACACTGAATCTAACACAACACAAACTAAAAAAAATGATTTTAATATATGGACATTTTTTGAAAAAAAAATGATGAACAAAAAGCAATTTGTAAAATTTGTCATCAAAAATATAAATTTTTAAAAGGTTGGGGATAGGCACACTTAAGAGACACTTAATTAATAATCATCCAGATAAATTACCACAAACAAAACAAACACAAATTTCTACGGGAGGAGGTAATATAATTGGTACATTTAAATATAATTCGGATAAAGAAAAAATTGGACAAATAGAATGGCTAGTAAGAAAAGAATTACCACTTAGTATAGTTGCATGTCCTGTATTTGAAGAATATGTCCAAAAATATTTACAATCCGGTTATAAAAAAAGTAGTAAAAAATCCGGTAGGAGGAGATGATTAGATAGATATCATGAATTAAAAAATGGTATACTTACAGAATTTATGACTAGTCAATGTAAATTTTCATTAACTTCGGATAGTTGGAAAAGTGAGCATAAAAAAGAATATTATATTGTAGTAACATGTCATTAGATAAATAATTCATGGTCTTTACAAAAAAGAATTTTAGCTTTTCAACGTTGGGAATTTCCACATTCTGGTGCACATATAACTAAAATAATTTCAAATGTTGTTTATGATTATGGAATAAGTGATAGAATTTTTTCTATTTCTTTTGATAATGTTTCGGCTAATACTACTACGATTAATAGTTTAAAAAATTCTTTAAAAACAATTTTAAATGGAGCTTTTTTTCATGTTAGATGTGCATGTCATATAATTAATTTATGTGTTAAGGATGGTTTAGCAATGGGAGAACTATTTTTACAACCTATTCGCGATTTAATTTATCAAATAAGAAATTCTGCTGTAAAAACTCAAGAAATGAGACAATTATGTATTTTACATAACAAAAAATATAAAAAATTTAAAATGGAATGTGACACTAGGTGGAATTCAACATATGACATGTTACAAGGTGTTCTTCCTTTTTAAAATATTTTAATTGAATTTGCAAATTCAAATTACGAATATGGTTTTATTGATAATACCGCTTTTGAATTTGCGTCTACACTTACAAAATTATTGGAAATTTTTTATTTATGTACAAAATTATTTTCTAGATATTATTATCCAACTACTCATTTAATGCTACCAAATCTTTGTAAAATTATTTATGTATTTAATCAATTTGAAAATGAAGAAAGATTTGGTGAAATTGTTCTTTCAATGAAAAAAAAAATTTAAATATTATGAAGAAATTCCAATTTTATATTTAGTTGCAAGTGCATTAGATCCACATGTTAAGGTTGAAGGTACTGAAATGTTAATAGATTGTTTTGTACAAGATTTTCCATCTGAAATGTCTATTAACCCACATTTTTTAAAACAACAAACATCTCATACTTTACAATCAATATTTGAATTATATGAAAAGGAAATTAATAATTTAAATACTAATAATATAGCTAATAGTAGTAGTAATAGTATTCAATCATCTTTATTTTCATTTAATCCCTTACACATGTTAAGAAAAAAACAAAGAATTTCTTCATCATCATTTAATGAATTACTTTTATATAAACAAATACCTAGATTAGAAGGTTTTGATGATATAGATTTATATGATATATTAGGTTGGTGGAAAAATAATGCATCATATTATCCAATTTTGGCCCAAGTGGCTAAAGATGTACTAACCCCTCTGGTATCTACAGTACCATCCGAAAGTGCTTTTAGTGCAGGTGGTCGAGTGTTAACCGAAAAACGTACAAATTTAGCGGACGACACTTTAGAAACTTTAATATGTATTAAAGATTGGAATGATGCAGAAAAAAGAATGCAACGAATTATCAAAGTCTCGGAAGATGATGAACAAGAAGTTGAAGAAGAAGAAGAAGAATAATAATAATAATAATATTAATATTTTCCTTTTGTTTACAAGTCATTTTAAATAGAAAAAAAATCAAAGTGATGTAATTATCAAAATAATGTAAAAAAAATAGTGGATTTAAAAATCCAAGTGATGAGTTTGGTAGTGGACGTACACCGAATTCGGTGGAACCACTCTAAAAATCTTGTGTATCTAATTTTTAATTACGAGTGAATTATCAAAAGTTAATTAAAAAAAAAACAAAGTTAAAAAAAATGGAGTTATAAAATTAAAATGGAATTAAAAAATATAGTTAGAAAAAAAATTTAGAAAAACGCAATAGAAAAAAAAAAAAAAACCGAACCGGGCCCGGCCCTGAACCGGCCCGGCCAGGAATCGCCGGTTCCGGTTCAGCGGGCCGGGCCGGTTCCACAAGGAAAAAAATGGGAACCGGCCCGGCACGGCCCGGTCTGGCCTAGGAACCGCTGTCGGCCCGGCCCGCGGTTCCTTGAACCGTCCTTGAACCGACCCGGTCCGGCCCGGTTACTTCACTGCCTGCTCTCCTCTCTCTTTCTCTCTCTTGGCCGTGAGCGCCTAGTGCGCTCAAGTGGCCAGCCGCGAGCCCTCTTGCAGTTGGCAATGAGTGCTCAAAAAAAAGGTAAGTGATGAAAATGGTTAAAATTAATGAGAAATTGAGAATCACGCGCGGAAAGTCTAAATTACTCACAAAATTAATTTTTTTTTAAAAATTACCTCCAATTAAAAAAAAAAAAAACTCACATTCTCTCACTTCTCTCTCCTCCTATCGCCTCTCTCCTCTCTTGTCCTATCCTCTCTCTCTCTCTCTCTCTCTCTCTCTCTCGGCCGTGAGCGCCTAGTGCGTTCAAGCCGCTAGCCGTGAGCCCCTCACATAGTCAGCCGCGAGTACTCGGACAAGTTTAGATCTGTAGATCCGCCCAGTTCAGATTTTGAAGATGTAGATCAGAGGAGTTCTTGAAAATGTAGATCCAGCCGGTTGAAATCCATCACCACCATCGAAGTCGACTCATAGTTCTCTTCTAGATCTCTCTTTCTTTCAGATCACCTCCGGTGCTTTCGAGAATTGGGTTTTCTAGGAGTTGAATTTTGGGGGATTTATTTGCATGATTATTGTGGGTTTTTGGGGGGGGGTTTGCTGGATGTTCTCTTCTAGGTCGATCTCTATCAATGAGTTTTTTTTTTTTTTTTTTTGGTGTACCAAAGGTTGAAGATGAGTGAGGGGATAATGGATATTTAACATATTTCGCTACATCACCGTTAATTTCGTAAAATTCCATCCGCTTCCATTTTTTTTTAAATCAGTGTTATAAGTAAATATTTTTTCATTATGGGGGAGGTATGTGAATTTTGATTGAATCACAAAGGGAAAAAGTGTAATTTATCCTTCTAAATATTCTCCGTACTCTCCTTATTTCTTCTTCTTGCCCTAAACATTTTTGGAGGAGACGACAATCACCATTGTCCACACAATCAACCATGTTACTTCACCTAATATTTACAATAAAATTACCTTTGAAAGACTCTATGGTACTCCTCCAAATTTCACTCCTCTCAAAATTTTTGGATGTACCACAGCTTGCTCTGGTGCTAAAACTGAGTATTGTGCTCTTAGTGATTCTACACAAGAACTAATCTGGATTCGAGTACTCTTTCAATATATTGGTATTACACATACTTTCCCTACAAAACGATTTTATGACGGTAAGAATGCTATTGAATTTGCTCACAACAACGTATTTTATGAACGTACCAAATATATAGAAGTAAATTATCAATTTATTAGAAATCATATCAAGATGGATGATGTTAAAATTATATTGGTCATATCTCTTGAACAAGCCACTGACATCTTCACGAAAACATTACCTCCAAGACATTTTCATGATATGGTTTCTAAACACAAGTCGATCTCTTACTCATCCACTTGAATTTGTGAAACGATATTAACATTCTCTCCATATATTTTATCTTTGTATTTAAGGTAATGATCGCATGTTCCATAATTGTATTTTATGTATGATTAGATATTCTATCTATACACTTTATTTATGTCAAATTTGTTTATAATTTAGAAATGTCAAACGTTCTTTTAATTTATTTTAGATAAACAAAATATTTTTGATTTTCTATGAATCAATAATCGGAGAATATTTTCCATTGTTAGAATTAGAGTTTGGAGCTATCATCATGTACAGTTATATTCGCACCGAATAATATATATTTTTTATACATTGCTGTATTTTTTTTCTGTAGTTCACTTTCTCGTTTCTTCTCATCTCATCCATAATAAACAACACAATCAAAGTAAACATATTTCCATACTCTCTTGAATGTACCTACTCACCTCAAGCTTCACTTCTCTCAAACCCAAACCTACTTGGAACTTATCCGAGATCGCTGGTCCACCTTGATGAACCATATAGAATAACAAGTTCCTATCACTTATACCCAGTGGTTCAAAAGCCTCCATCATGTATCCCTTAATATGTTCATGAACTAATTTGGGTAAATTTTTCATCAAAGTAAATTTGGGACGTTTCAAATAGGTTTCCACAAATTGAACCTTTAGAATCCGGTACAAGAGTTTATTCTGCAAACTCAATTTCAAACAAAGGCCTTTCAATTTCCGTGTGAGGATCTTGCCCAATTATAATAGCAGCAGCTCCATCATTGAATTGGATCTGATCAATCAAAAGAATCGAAATGGGTCTTCGCATGATAAAGGATTACAGTCATTTTGGAGAAAACCACAAGAACAGATGACCTGGCATTGTTGTTGACCAGGTCTTAGCAACTCTGAGGACAGTTCCACCCAAGGATGTAATCAAAATGAGTCATGTCAAGCACTCAAAATATCAAACTTGAAATCAATATGAAACTCGAAACTCCAGTTCAAACTCGAATCAAGCTTATTTTCCAAACTCAAGCTTGAATTTAGAAAAATAGGCGTAAACTTGGGCTCGATTCATGTAACCTCCATATGCAATTCGAGCTTGAGCTCCAACTAATCATAAACTCAAACTCAAATTTAAAATTTTAATATAAAGAAATATTAAATAATATAAGAATATATATTTATATTTATTTATTTATATTTAAATTTATATAGATATATTTATTGATTATATCTTAACAACCCCCGATTGACAAACTTTTAAGTCGAGTAATATAAATATCAAACTCGGCCATTTATTAAGCTAGATCAATTGTTAAATTCAAACTCCATTCATTTGATAAACAGCAAACCAAATCGAGTTTTTACTAAATCAAATCTAAACTAATCTTTGAAAACTTATCTCACTCGTTTCCACTCCAAGATCCCGCCGTAAAGCAGCCCAAGTGTTGTGCCATCTGGCGTTAGACATTTCGGCGGAGGCTGAGGAGCTTGGTGAGTTGGTAGTCGGCACTGGGCATGTCAACTCCGACAATAGTACAAATTACTAGGTTGCTAATCTTGGACTTTGGTTGAACCCCTTCCTCTATTTTTTTTTTTATCACTGATATTTTGATTTTCTCCGATTAATTCAGTGTAAGTATTATAAAATCTATTTTAACAGTTGACTTTTCAAAATCTTTTTTCATCATTTTTAAGATTTAAATTCAAAACTTCTGATTAAAAAAATAAAATAATCAATTATCCAATTTAAATAAGTTTGATAACCCATTCATCTATGCCTTAGATGCCGCTTCCTGCCCTAGCTTTGGTACTTCTAGTATGACGATCTCATTTCGGGCGTCCAAAGATGGGGCCATGATTTCAGCGATGTTCAGATTTTGCTGCAGCATCTCTCTTTCTCTTTTTTTTATTTTTTTTTGTTTATAATCAACATTTATTCATAATCATAGTCCAACTCCAACTTATCTAATTAAAAAGTTATTTAGTCCAATTTAGATGGAGTTTTTCGGCATCTCTTTGTTCATGTGCATGTAGTGTTTACTCACGGTTACTCTCTCACCTTTATTGCTGAGATTTTTTTTTAAAAGAAAATAAAATCAAAATAGTACAAAATTGAGTTCTTAATAGATCATACAAAAAAATAACTTAACAGGCCTTCTTTATTTGTTCTCATAAAATGAAATGCTATTTGTTATGGGATCGAAACAGATATATAACATATTTTATATTATATGACTTGCTCAATCGAGATTTGCCGTAAAAAACAAGAGAATTAAAAGCTTTTCTCCTTCATAAATTAAGATGCAATGATTTGTCAAATAAGACATGACTTTTTGTGGATACTTCTCTCATATGACAAGGGAAATTGTTGTACCCACTTGCATGGCCCTCTCAAGCATGAACATAATATCATGCCCCCGGAAAAATAGTTTAATCCAATATCTTTTAAAAAGAAAAGAAAAAAAAAAAGCACAAGCCTAATATTTTTTTTTTATTATACAAAAATTTAAATTTAAGATCATCAGGTTGGGAGATAGGTTGGGAGATGGGAGTTTGTACCATTAGGCTGTCTCTTTGGGAATGAACTTGTCTAATGGTACAAATCACGTCCTCAAGGAGATAGCCTAATGGTACAAACCCCCTCCCCTAATGTGATGATATTAGGTTCAAATTCTTGTATAATAAAAAAAAAAAAAATTACACCAGAGATGTGCTATTTTTCTACCCAACAACTTTTCGGTCCAATGTGTCAACCACCTAGTTTTTCTCTCAAACTACATATGCTGTAGGCACTTAAATACCACAACCAATAATGTAAGTCAGGCAAGCAATGTAGATGTGTGCGTTTACATGTATAGATTCTCTTGAAACAATAGTATCATAAACATAACAAATAAATGAAAACGATTGTATAAAAAAGTAGTGATTACAACTTGCCCCCTAATGTTACACTATTATTTTTATGGAATGCGTCTTGGTACTTGGTGTAGAGAGTGACCCGTGATAAGGTTTCAAGAACACAGTCTAGTGGTCACAACCATCTCTTCCAATTTGATGATTTCAGATTCGAATCTCTATGTATAAAAAATAAAAAGAGAGTGACCCGTGACATAACGGTGCTATGCTCTCTTTTGTAAGAGAGAGAGAGGTGTAGATAGAACCATATAATCCTTAGGGTCCATCTTGGCCATGGGGCTTGCCTGTATCCAGGGCCGTGATTGTTTTCGGTAGCTAGGGCTGTGGTTGTGTTTTTTCGTTCAATTATTCCTATGTAAGTTACACAAATTTGTCAAAAGCTTAATTTGTAGTTGGTAATATTTTTCATAGGTATGTGCTTGTCAAAAGAATGGTGAACCCGACATGAAAATGGAGGAGGAAAAAAATAAATAAAAAGGGCAGCTACGCTGGTAACGCGAAGGAAGCAGAAGAAAAATGAAGTTGTACAGGCAATTTTATTGATATCCCGTAAAACTTTGATTGATTTAGGGATAAATGAGGGAGAAGGACCAGAACGTAAAACATATTTCAAAGGCCCAACAAAGTATTTTGAAGCAATTTCGGTCTTGGGTGAAAGTATGAGTGGCGAAACCACAACAAGATGCTCGAGAACTACTGCAAAAATGGTAGATCTGGGGCTCTGTAACAGAGCTGAGGGGGCCCGTGGGGATAACAGAATTTGAAGCTACTCCTGAATTAGGATCAAGTGAAAAGGCTCCAAGTTAAGAATCCCATGAGAGACTAACCGTAACTTCCTAGTCAAAGGGCATTGTATGAACGTGTTCTCTGAGGAGTATGAATCAACAAAGCAGAGGGTATCCCTCATCGCCCACGGGGAGTAATGCCTTTAAACCTGGATTTACAAGGTAATGCGTGTTCATGTACCTCTACCACAGAAAGTATTTTCTGCCCATTGTGAATTTCGCTTTTCATTACATGGCCCAAAACCTGCTGCCTTTATGGTGTATACCGGGCAACCTTGATAGGCATTTGAATATGCATGCCGACCCAGCTGAAAAGTCTAGTCCAAAAGGTGCTTGTACTTTATTATTTTTTTCCCTTTACTTGACCGATGGGTATCCATTAATTAATTTATTAATCTGATTAATCCAACTCAAATTAACTCTCAGGCTCATTAAAAGACACCCATTTTTTCAATTCCCAAGTCTCAAAATCGAAAATTTCATTAAGAAAATTGCCCCTTTGACCAACAATGCAAAAAGGTTGGGTAGGTGAATTTTAAGAATTTCTACCGCTACTTGATTTGTGAATACTGCTGTTACTTCATGCGCTTGGTATGACAAAATAATAAGAAAAGTTCCTTATTGCATAGCCCCAGGAAAATAGCAAAATGGAATTACTGATACCAAGTTATATCAACTTTCTACTCCCATAAAGGCAGGCTAATAATTTATAGCACAAAATTCCATCTATCACTATATAAAAGTGACAAGGATCTCAGTGATGCAAAGGCAAGCACCATGTTCTGCAATCTTTTTCCAAATAAATCTCCGACCAAATGTAGACCCAAGGTGACGAAAAACAAATAACTTGAATAAAAAAAAATACATGGAGAGATACTTGTGTACATTTCATCAATAACAAGAAAACGAAATTCCAATTTATACATTAAGGAAATAGGACTGTATCCAAAAGAAAGCCTCTCACAGATTTTCAACTAGCAATTCCTTGGCCAGTACTTTGACCTTTGCTTTGTTGAACAGCTTCTAAGCATTCCTTTGCCCTGTGGACCTTCGACTGCAGGTAGAAGCTACCGTTTTTCGCATTCCTCTCAAAAAGATTGTCATATCTCTGCAATTGATAGAATATCTTAGAACAAATTTTCAAGATAAAATAGATAGCTTAAATACAGAAAGGAATATCTGCATCAAAAACTGACCTTCAGTATCTCCTCCCACGAGGACTCCTCGGTGACGCCAAGAATTTGCCGTGCCTCTTGTTCTGTCATAACTTTGCTACCCCTGCGGACAGTGTTCTGTATTGTTTCTTGAGCAACACCACTTTTTGACGCATCTAATTACATGCAATTAAACCACAGCTGAATGGATTAATATTGAAAGGACAAACAGCTTGAGAAGAACTAATTCAGTAATATAATGTGTCTAGTCATCTCATAAGAAACAATATATTACATAATCTCCTAAAATGTTACTGCAGTTTGCATGATTCACAAGGCCACCACAATTATTACAACACCCAGAGGTATAAACAACCTTTTATCCTCTTTACATGGAATTTAACTCCACTACGCTGCAATACAGTAGAAGCCATATAGTTGATGACTTCTCTTGCATCACTGGCTTTTACGTCTGAGCAAGACTCCACTTCTAATTGTTTTTACTTGATTTGAAGAGTTGGTTGGCTCACACATGGAAGATGTAGGAGAGAAGACAACCATTCAACATAATGACCCAAAAGGGATGTTATAGTAGTCAAGCCCATGCACTACATTCTCATGATCAGCTTAACGTTCGGTGGGTAAAACATTATATAAGGCATACAGGTCTAAACCTGGTGCGATGTAATGACCCTAGCATATTACTAACTTGATTTCACCACAATTTTAGCTACCATTTCTTTAGCTGTAGCTATAACTAACATCAAAGTAGAAACTTCGGCAAACAATTAACCCACAGAAAATCAGCAAAAAGAAAAATCAGCACACAGAGAAGAACCAAGTGAAGACGGCTTTAAAAAGAGAAAGGGGGGCAAAAAATTTATTCTGTTGGTAAAAAACATTCCCCTCCCAAAGAAGCACAAAAATAGCATGAATGTGGTATATGAAAATTAAAATATATATTAAAAAAAAACATATGACACTACATGGATACATGATTAGAATAATGTTATTTTATGTGCGTAACATTGAAATTTGCACTACATTAGTCATTTTTATTCTATAAATAGTCAGATATGGCAAATCAGTAAGTTTCAAAGTTAAAAAGTTAACTCTTAATGAGATCCCATTTAACTGCACAGTTCTGTTTGGGAAACCTCTTGCATCTACTCTCCTTATCTAACCTCTATTTGGTCTCATTCTACTTGTAACATGTGTTATGTTGACTAAAGTGAAAATTATTTAATCAGAAATATAAGGTTTAAATGGTTGCAGTCAAATTTCTCTGTAAAAGGAGCTAAAATCATCATTATAGCATTTATCTTTTGTATTGAAAACCTTTCCTAATCACCAGTCAGCCCAACCTCTGCTTTCCCCAAACACCATCTAAGACTCCAACAAGCATCTAATATGCATCTTAAATAACACACATAAATGCAACTGCTTAAAGTATTTAGGGAGACAACGTTTTGGACCAGTGAAGACAAGCAACACGTGTTGGCAATCTTAGAATTCAATCAAAATCCAGAAAGAACTTCAAAAAGTTCATTTCCAATAGTAGTATGTAGGAACTGCTGTTGAAATCACATATGTGATAACACTATGCACAAATTCCCCAAGAGAAGGGACCACAGAGGGGACAGCAAGTGGGACAAATGGAGGTTTGGGATCAGTATTCAAACAATACCACAACTATGTAACAAACTAATATTATTGTTTTTAAAGAAAATCAGAACCCCCTTATTACATAACTAAACTTATCCCTCTTTAACTCTAAACCCAGGGTTGTCAAAAGCGAGAGGCGCTTGTCAAATGCCCGAGGCACTAAGTGCACACCTAAATAAAGCAAGGCGCTATAATATTAATTTTTCAAAACTCCAAACAAAAAATAGTTTTTAAATGAAAAATATATATATTTAAAACTAAGATTAGATTATTAGAAAATCAAAATACTAAATACTAAAATCTAGTTATATAAAGTCAAATTTTTCACCCTTAAAATAAAATAAGATAATTTAAATGAGCAAGTAGCCAAGTAGATGAAAATGTAAAATATCATAATCATTATTGATTAAACTTCAGAAACAATGTAATCCATGCTTTCCTTCCCTTCACTTAACTCCTCCAGGTCCTCTATGTCATGATTATCATCCGAATCACCATCTCTTAAACCATAATGATGCACTTCTTTAGAATTAGAACTTGATCCATCTTCATGGATAGGTCTAGAACTTGACACTCCTACACTTAAATTTTTTACTCTAATCATTAATTTTACAGAATATTGTTCTTTGTGGCAGATTTAAAAAAAAAAATAAAAAAATAAAAAAATAAAAAAATAAGTGTGACAAACAGGTCAAAACATAAGTCAATTGAAAAAAAAAAAAAAGGAAAATCCAAGAGACAGAATTATTTCAACTAGGTGCTCACCCCGCCTTGCCTTGCCTCGCCTCCCGTGGGGTGCCCAAGCATGCACCTTGGTGCCTTGTGACAACACCATCCCCGTCCAAACCTTCAAAGAGGTTACATCTAAAATGCCTACATTATTTTTGTCATTTTTGTTTCCATTAGATGATATTAGCAGTCCTACAACTTTAGTCTAACAATATGGTAAGAATTTCTAAGCAGTCCAGAAAATGTCCCAAAAGGTATGTTATTTTCAACCAAAAAAAAGGGCATATCCAATGTTTTCCCGGAAAAGTGTAGGCTGATAGCCAATTTTATAATGTTCGTGCTTTATCGTATCTACTTTCCATATTAGTATCATGGTCTCAATATCAGTCATAATGGAAAAAATTTGATTGTGTCCCAAAATAACTTTACCTACCCTAAAGTTCAAATTTGTCAAAATGTCCACCCGGGTTTAGTCCATTAGTACATAGCTCCATTCCTCCATTTTTTTCATTTAATGTCACAAGTGATGCACTTGATCAATAAAAAACCATAGAATCAAAAATAAAATAATAGAAAAAAAAGGAGGAAATCTCTCTTTCTCCTACTAACCAGAAACCACCATCTCTGTCCTGCCACTTTCAACAAAACCATAATTGTGCCAATTTCCATCATCTGACACATTAATTTTTCTTATAAAGCCCCCTTCATCCCAGCACCACCATGAACTACATCGTCTTTGTCTCCTCAAGCTTCTCCCCAAAATCCTCTACCACAATAATGATCACTGCGACGCACACCATTACCTAGCTGACCAGTCTTTAGGTATAGAAGCAAAAACACACCAGCCACAGGTCTGAGGAAAGTTCTCTGAGAGTAGGGCCTTTTGCCATAACCATGAAGTTTGCCAAGAGTGGAGACTTTGATGTTACCCAGTGCTTGTTTGGTTGGTGGGAGCTGATGCTGCAGTGCATGAAATCTTTTGCCATCTCAGGCAGAGTAGATATAAGGTTGAGGTAGGTTTCACTGATTTCTATTCAAAGAAGGATAGGACTGGGAGCCATTTGCATGGGAAAGAAAGCAGGGTGTTGTAACTTATGGAAATCAAAATCCATAATTCAAATAAGATGATATAGCTTATCAAACAACCCTAAGTTCTTGTCTTCAAGTTTGGATGGAGGAAGAGAATTTTTTAAAAACTTATTAATTTTATTAATTTTTTTATGGAACATGGAAATGATCTATTAGGCTAATGGAGGTAATTTCGGATGGACACTATGACACTCTTTGAATCACTTAGGGATAATTCTGGTTCAAACTATTTTCACATGATCTAATCTATAGCCAAAGGCGCATACAATTATGGCATAGAAAGGATGTAAACAGCCATCTACATCAAACATTTTTTAAATTTAAAATAATAATAAAAAAATATAAGACCATGTGAATACACAAATACAACAAAAATCAGTAATTGCTTATTCAAGAACCCATTATTGGAAGATATAGACAAAAATCCTCCCTCCTTTCCAATTCCCAAAGAAATTAACAAAATGGGAAACCACTTATAGGGAGACAAAGATTCATAAATGTAAGTGATAGGTTCAAAAAAAAGTACGCAACTCGAATGGCCCTCATCTATAAACTAGTTACATCCCTTACTTATTTTCCATTTTACTCTATTTAATAATTTGGCTATTCTCTTCGTGGAGATAATCAATTAGCATATCAAATTTTGCTAATATAATAAGACCAAATGAAATTATTATAGTGATAATGCAACAAAGAATACATTCCAGAAAAATTATGAGAAGGTCCAATATATTGGCAGTGCAACATGATTGCAAAAGTTTTCAAGTTTGTCTTGAACCTTTCACCGGATTATGATTTCTAAGAACTATCTTCCACTACACAAAACCAAAATGCACATGCTTTCAACTTGCATAATCCTATACTGAGATTTCCTCTTGCACAATCTAATTGCAAGTGCTTGCATCTTGGGTGTGAGCAACCCAGATTGCATACACCTTTTTTATAACAGGCAATGGCTATGTCCTATTGCTAGTGAACTCTAGCATGAATTCATGAAGGTGTCCATACCCACAAAGAAAAAGCTAAAATCCTACCTATTGATTAAAAAATTGAATTCAAAAACTTAGAATACTCAATATATGGGCTGTTCTTCTTCCAAAATTAAGACTCGGTTAGCTCTATGCCCAAAACACAATCTAACCTTGTATTAAAAACATAACAGTAAAAGGTAGGCATAATCATATTAATGCTACAAAATTTCAACACAGAATAATATGATAACCACAAAAAACGACCAATAATTAAACCAGAATAATACAAAGATATTAACGTACTTGCGAGGGCTTGACGATAAGCTTGAACAAAAGCCCTAGCCAATATCCCAGAGCCCATTACAATCAGGTTGGCAATAATTTTCGATGCCTGTTCAAAAAAACCAACAACCAAATAATCCCTCAATCCTATAAAAAATTTCCACTAAGTGAAATCGAGCGAGAGAGAGAGATTACCATCGGGAGGTGGTGGGATAAATTTCAGCTTCTTCTTTGTCTGACTGAGTATTCCAAGAGATTAGGGTGCAACAGAGAGAGAGAGAGAGAGAAGAATGAGGGAGAGGGGCGGTTAGGGCATTTTTTCAGGGAGAAAGAAATAGAAAGATCGGATGAATGGTGGCATAGATGGGAACCAAGAGCAAAACGAGGACCAGGAGTCAACTTTTTTGGGGTTTTTAAGAAAAATACAAGAATAAGGTTATTACATTTATTTATAATATTTATATCTCTGTTTCGTGATCAAGAAGTCTTATAATAAAAAATATACATATATAGTATATATATTTAAAAAAATATTTTTTTAAATATTTTAAAATAAATACTAAAATTTTAAGAGAATTTACTTGAAAAAATTGTGATGAGTTTCAAATATTAAATAGTAGGGTATGATTTAAAAGTGTTTGATTGAGCTTATTACAAATACTTATTCTCTTTTTTTATAAATTTTTTTTTTATTTTTTTATGGCAATTGGTTTGGACTAATGATTTATTTAAATTATTTTTTAAAAAAAATGGTATGACAAACTAATCATTTTTTAAATAAGAAATTTGTTTTAATTAATATATTTTTTTAGAATAAAACAATATTATTAACAAAAGCTTTTGCAAAGACAAATTAAACACTTCTTTCTTCTTTTTTTTATGATAGAGATCGTAAAAATTATAAAAATATGTATTTATGAAGGTTCGAACACTAAATTTCAAAAAAAACGTTTAAGTAAGAATTGTTTACTACTTGAATATCCCTGCAAGGATTCCCCTAGTCTCCGATGGGCCGGCATGTAACAAGTTTCAACATTCGTTCACATTGTCTCAAGTTAATGAATTTATAAATAATTTTAACTCACAATAATGTATTGCGGAAAAATTATGAATGGCATCCTTTGTGGCTGATAGTTCAAGATATTGGAGACTTTGGGAAGAAATAAAAATAGCAGAGATTAATTATGTATTTGTGGATGAAAATCAATATGCAGATTTTATGATCGAAAGATTAGAAAGGACCCCCACCCACCAGAGGGATGGAGATGCTTCGCTAGCCGACAGCATGGTGTCATTCTTTGTGGGCATTAAGCCTAATTCCTCAATTGTTATTAAAAATAAAAAAAACTACTTTTTGATTTTTTTGTTAGCGGTTCATTTAGGTGTCCTAAGTTCTCCTTTTAAAAAAATGACGTTTAATTTTACACTACTTCAGATTTTCTCAAATGCTATAGAAAAAAAAAACTTTTATATAAAATAAAATATCTTTTAATAAATTTTAAATGATTATTATGAAAAAAAAAATCATAATGAAGAGCAAAGTAGAGCATAGAAATTGTCTGGACTAACGTGGGTTGTCTCAACTGGATGTGGGGTTGACTTCTTTTAAATATGACCGAGATTCAACTCCCACTGGAAGTATCGGGGTCTCATGTGTATGGAGAGTTTCCCATTGGGAGACTCGCCCTCTGAAAAGGAGTCACTGCAGCGATCGATTCGAATTAATCGGGATGAAATCCCAAATATCGGGCGATATCCGATACATGGTATGGTATCAAAAAAATAGAAATTGTCTGGGCCTTTCTACAAAAGAAAAGAAAAAAAAAAAAAAAAACAAAACAAATGGAGAAAGACCGGGCCATTTGAGAGGCCCAAGACTACATTTCTTTTTATTATTATTATAAATCACCATGATCTAGTAATTATGTTGGAGTCGACTAAATTCGTTTTAGGTTATGTTAGACCCTTAATGAATAAATCTCTCTCAATGTCTATTTTTTTTCACCATTGGAGTCCGGGATTTACCCAACTAATTCGATTTATGTACTATGAAGCCCATTTTAGATATTAGATCTCTCAAATCCTTTTTTACTATTCTCAGAACTCAAATTTGAGTTCTTTGATTAAGAAATTAAAATGTCTAACCATATAACTGAAAAAATTTTAATCAATATCTATTTTTATCACATAAAATTTGAATACGAAACTTTATTTAAGGAGAATCGGTGCCGATCACCGCACCAACAAAACATTAGTAGTGGCCCATTCTTCGGCCTGAATTTCTTAAATGTGTGGCGAGCAACAATCTGGCATATTTAGAAGGACAGATGCAAGCATATTTTCGACAGCTTGTCAATTGATTGAGACCACGCTGCAACTCAAGCAAGAAGATTTGCAAAGAACAGCACCACTGCAGTAGCAACAACTACAATAAAGCAGCATTGTCCCAACAAATGGATCATGTGGAAGCATCTAGATCAAGGTTTTCTCAAGCTTAACACGGATGGGTTTGTGAAAGCTAACCTAGGCCAAACCAGTGAAGGCGGTCTCTTCAGAGATAGCGAAGGCAGATGGGGGATGGGATACACAATAAACATGGGTATCACGTACAGCTTAAGAGCGAAACTTTGGGGCACTAAAGAAGGGATTGCCCTTATATGTCTTGAATTTATACTAAATGCAGTTAATATAAATTTTATAACATTTTTTTGATTTTTTTGAAAGTCGTCGATTGAAATGAGACATTTTTTCAATTTTTGTTATAATCATTGCAACGGCTGAAATACCCTATTGGACCTGCTATTGTTTCATCAATTTTTTGTAATAGAAAATCAGCTTATACCAATCAATCAAATTTGTTGAATAAATAATATTAATTATATAAATTTAAATATTTATCGATTCAAATTAAAAGATATCATACGTAAAATATAATCATCTTGGACCAGCCATGAATAACAACTTCACTAAGATCATTATTCAAACCGACTCCCAAGTCCTCACCTTCCACTTGAACAAAGGTTTCGCTGCTCCCACCCACCGCACTCTATCATCGAAGAGTGCAAGGACCTTATGCAGAAAATTGGGGTCACGCACTATCTCACATTTGTAGAGAAGGAAACAAATGCGTCCACCACTTAACAAACCTTGGTCACACACAGAAGCCCGACATGCTAATCTTCTTGTCCCCTCCAGACAATATCAAAGAGCTACTGCAATGTCACAGACTCGGTACGGCCACTCTCAGAATCAAGAGAGACTTGGGTGATGAATTTTTTTTATTGATATTATATTAATTGTTATTCAAAATTATAATTTAATTAATTTGATTCGAAATTTATAATAATTTATTTAAGAAATTATCCTCTAAACGTAATATTTTTCATGTTCAAAATACAAGTCGAATTCATAATCTTAATTAAGAAATCTAATATTATATTTCACTAAATCAATTGATCGTTAGTGGGCTAATGAATCTTATTATACTTTGATGTTTTTTAGTTTTTTCTCTTAAAAGAAAAAAAATCTACAACCAATAGGCACAGGCTGACCTCAAGAATTCCTAACTCGGGAAGAGACGTGTTAACACGTTTCTACGTAATTTCCATTCAAAATTACATATCACGGGAAACTCATTGCTCACCCAAAAAAAAAAGAATTATCATTATTTGATTTTTTTAATTTATTATTTATTATTGTTTTTTAGTTTGAAATCAATAACTTACATTATCAAGCACCCCCGATTGATCTCAAGCCAACTAATGGTAACAATTGATCTTTAATGCAATGGTTCGGGAAGAAATTAAACATGTAATGATTGCTCTGCCTTTTTACTTGCACGAGTTGCAAGTGGGAGAATATTAACTATTTTCTTTGGAATAAATTCTAAAAATACTAAAAGAAGCACAATAATTAACAAATCATATATAATTACAAACACACTACATAAATTATGTGTTTGAATTCAAAATATCAGTTGTATAATTAAAAAAAGTGATAATCTAAAAAGAAGAAAAAGAAGACGAAAAAGGGTAGTTGAGATAAAACAACACGCTTGATTGATGAATTATAACTCAATTGATACTATTTTTCTCTTCTCGTAAAAGTTTCAAGTTTGAATTTCTTTATATATTAAAAAAAATGCAACCGAACATGTTTGTTCCTTATGTAGCAAAGAAAAAGAATCAATGGATGTGTATTTATTGAGATGGCATTTGATTTCGAGAGATGGGGAAGGATGAGATAAGATAGAAGTGAGATAGAAATTTTGAAAATATTAAAAAAGATATTAAAATTTCCACCTATTTTTCTGAAATATAGAAATTTAGATTATTTTTTATTTGAATTATTTGTGTCCACAATTTTGATTTAGGTTCTATCGTTACCCATCAAACATGATTTTTCGTCCCTTACAGAATTTTAAACCCTGGCTTAGTGTAGATTTTTCGTCCTTCGTATCATTTCAAACATTAGTTCATTATAAAAAAGGCCAATGATATTCGGAGAAAATGATTGTATATCGAAGGTTCGCTTCCTACCTCGATGAAAGATACGACAAATTGTTGGAAACAATCGGATTAATCCACAATAGGTTTAGTAAGTTATAATATTAAATTATTTAATAAAATTTTGAATTTAAAATTTAAAAATAAAAAAATTATATTAAGAGAATCAATTGTTAAATAAAATTCTTATAAACGTTTTAATTAAATTAATCGAAATATAATTTCAAACATTACAATAAAAAATAAAAAACTCTAACTAAAGGAGGAAAGAGAATAGAGAAGATTTGGTTTAGAGTGCTTTTGTGAAGCATTTGGTCTATGTGGCTTGGAAGGAATGATTCAAAATTTGATAATAAAAAAATTTATGTTAGAAAAATTGATTTTTAAATGAAATTCTTGTAAATGTTCTAATTAAATTAGTTGAAATATAATTTTAAATACTATGATAAAAAAATGAAAAGGTTTAATTAAAGGAGGAAGGAGAATGGAGAAGATTTGGTTTAGAGTGCTTTTGTGAGGCATCCGGTCTATCTGGCTTGGGAGGAATGAAGAGGTTCTTCAAATAACTTAAGCCAAATGTGAGAACCTTTTCCTCCATTAAAGCAAGTGTTTCAAATTCTCTTACTCACTACAAAATTAGAGTATTGAGGTGACGGTAATATTTATAGGCGGTGACATGTAGTGACTATTTTTTATGGCGTATAGTAATACTTGTGACGAAACCGATATTTTACGACGGTATAATATTATTCGTTAGAAAAAATTTAGTAATCGTCAGTAAAGGTTAGATAACCGTTTGTGAAAAACGATATTAAACTTTCACTGTTATTGTTTGTGGTCAGTAAATATAATACTTTTAGACGGTTTGAAAATAGTCAGTATATGACCATTTTTACTGTTTATCTAACCATACCATTTGCATAAATTCTACATTTATGCTAACTCATATATTATACAGTTTTTAAAAACTATATTCAATTCAGACACTTATTTTTTATGATCAGTAAATAAGGCATAGTTTTAGAAACGGTTTGAAAACAGTTTCAATATGAGTACTTCTACTCACTAGTTAAGCATATCATCTTCATAAATTTTACACAAATCTGATGATTATTATCTGTGGTTAGTAAATATGACAAGATTTTAAAGACGGTTTGAAAAATATCTCTAAATAACTCTTCTTTACTATCTAGTCAACCATATCGTGAATATAAATTGTATATCTATACTAACTTATTCATTGTACAGTTTTTAAAACTTATATTCAATTCTGACGATTATCATTTATGGCAAAGTGTTAGGGACAGTTTGAAAACAGTTTCGATTTGACTTTTTTTACAGTCTAGTTAAGCATACTAGTTTCGTAAGTTCTATTCAATTCTGACAATTATTATTTGTGATCAGTAGATACGGTAGAGTTTTAGGGACTGTTATTTAACTGTCTCTATATATATATTATTTACTATCTACTTAACCATACCGTCTGTATACATTCTTCATCTATCGTAATCTATCGTAACCCATATTTTTTCCGGTCGCTAAAAGTTATTTTCAATTGAAACGTTTAACTTTTGTTGTTAGTAAATATTGCTGAGTTTTAGAAAAAATTTGAAAATAGTCTCGATATGACTACTTTTACTCACTACTTAATCATATCATTTTCATAAGTTTCACTCAAATCTGACGATTATTATTTGTGGTTAGTAAAAATGGCAGAGTTTTAGAGACGGTTTAAAAAATGTCTGTAAATAACTCTTTTTTACTGTCTAGTTAACCATATCGTGGACATAAGTTGTATATCTATACTAACTTATACATTGTACAGTCTTTAAAACACATGTTCAATTTTGACGCTTATCATTTATGGTTAGTAAATATGGCAGAGTTTTAGGGACAATTTGAAAATAATCTCGATATGACTCTTTTTACAGTCTACGTAAACATACCAGTTTTGTAAGTTCTTGTCACGCCCCGAACCGGAATCGTGAACAGCCACCCGTTGTCCCTGGATGCCGGCTGTATTTTTACAGAAAATCGGGCAGAACCTCCCCATAAATCGAAGGTTTTCCATGTACAATTTCACCTGTATATCACATTCATCCTGTAAAAATAAACAATTGGTCATCCCGATCTCTCCAAAAATCAACAAATACCACAGCCAACATCCAGAATAACGCAAGGCTATCAAGTTTTTAGCAGTTTTAGCAATAGACCTCTACTGTCATAATCAACTAGAGCATGAGCAACCGCCACACCGAACGGACTTAAATTCTACGCATATATAAAATAAATTCCCAAGTTATTTTTAGATATTTACAAATGTCTCAATGCAATGAAATAATTCAATACGAGAGTTTCACGAATAAATGTCCATAATTTATACAGTCATTCCAAAAAAATTAGATAAATAGATTAGTCAAACTAAAATCTCTAATACATAACAATATCACTAATCATCGTAGCGGAAGAGATGAAAAATATCCATACCCAAACCCAGTGATATCTTCTCGGTCCAACACTAATCCTGTGGGAAAGAAAGTGAGGGGTGAGTATCTATGGGAGGATACTCAGTAAGTGAGGGGATTGACATCATACTATCAATATCGAGGGTGA
The DNA here is from genome assembly GCA_033439265.1 of Dillenia suffruticosa. Classification (NCBI taxonomy): domain Eukaryota; kingdom Viridiplantae; phylum Streptophyta; class Magnoliopsida; order Dilleniales; family Dilleniaceae; genus Dillenia; species Dillenia suffruticosa. Next base: position 18,778,743 of record JAVTVX010000030.1, read on the forward strand.
ACTTAGAGTGTCAAAACATAAGATAAGAAAATATCCACAGTGTGCAAACCGATCATGTTATTTCAAAATCATATATCATACGCACACATCAGAAAGCAAGATATGCATCCAAAATTTATATCAATGTCATGAAGAGTCGGCCAATGAAATATTCCCGGCAATGGTCTATCTTGACCAAGGACGGCGCATTGGGGGTTTTTCCAAATGCAAGTATTAAATAATGGCTCTCTACCCCAATATTGGCCACAGACTATCCTAACTAGCCTGTGAATAATAATAATGTACATATATCTAGTCGGCCGTGTATGGTGCCCCCGTCTGGTGCTAGACGGAGCCGTACTCAACGTCCTCTTCGATGAGGGTCAACCTGAGATACCCATACACATGACGATCTGGCGGATACCTCCGGCCGAAACGTATCCGGACACAAGGGGTGCCTCTACCAGATGTCATTCGTAGCTACGGATCACAATATCATATCGGCCGGGCACGTAGCCCCATGCATCCCATCACCATGTCGGTCGGGTATATAGCCCCATGCATCATATCATAATATCGGCCGGACATACAGCCCAAATATATAAGTAAATCCATTTAAAACCATGTGCCAATGCAGTGAAAGCATTAAAACATATCAATATGTCGAAAATGTGGCACAATATACAGTTATCAAAACTCATGGATGCATATCAATAAAGTCAGAAATTAAAACACTCCAAAGGTCACAAAACATTTCATAAAATATTCGAAAATTCTAACAATCATACATTTTGCAGAATGTAGTGCAGAATGTAGTGCATGTCAAAATATTCGAAAATCAATAGTGAATGTCAAAATCTCACTCACAGTCTAGGGAGGGTGGTCACTCCCTATTTTCAAAACCAATCAAATCTGATTCCTCGAGTCTCCAAAAAAGATCAACCTAATCAGATTATCAAAATTGAATATCAATTTCTCAAACATCTTTAAAGTTTATCCGAAAGACATGAAATGTATAATATCTTCCACTTTACGGCTCATTTCAATCCAACCCTACAACCCAAATACTTTCATGCATATTTCAAAGTTTAACTCTAAGGGAAACTATTCGAGTTCACTCGACATGATTTTGTGATTCTATAACATGCTTCTTTCGTATCAGACCATCTAGTTTCTGTAACATTTTATACTTAACCTTCAAAGTCACATATAATCATTTCAGAATTTGTATTCTATTTTCGCATTCTACTTACGCTCTAAACATATACAGAACCTTTCATCTTAGATTCAATCCTAGATTCATTCAATGTATCAGTTAGAGCCGAAATCTCCTCACTTAGGGTTTTCTCGAAGCGTCGAGTCTCGTTCGAAAGTCGCTTCGGTCACTCCAAAATCTGTAGGGTTTCCTATCAAAACAAGATTTATTTGTTAGATCTAAACACTTAGATCCGAAGCAAAACCCTAAGTCACTTACCTGCGTGGAGGTTCGTGGGCTGTCACGAGCTCACGGGCCATCGCGGGCTCGTGGGCTACAGCTAGCGGGCTCGCTGGTCTGCGGGCCAGTAGGCTGACGGGCTAGTGGGCCGGCAGGCCTGCGGCTGATGGGCCTACGGCTGGTGGGCTTGCAGGTTGGCGGGCCTACAGACTAGCGGGCCTTTGGCTGATGGGCCTGCGGGCTGGCGGCCCTGCGGGTGATAGACCTGCGGCTGGCAGGACGATGGGCCTGCAGGTTGGCGGGCCTGCAGGTGGTGGGCCTGCGGTTGGCGGGCCGATGGGCTGATGGGCCTGCGGCTTATGGGCCCGCGGGCTGGTGCTTGCCCATGCGTTGGTGCGCGCTCGTAGGCTGGCTCGCGTGAGCTCGTGGGCTGGCTCGCGCGCGAGCAGTGTCTAAGGCGCTCTGTGAGCAAAGGTGTGCTGTAGAGGTGCGCGGCAGGGGCGCGAGCAGGGCGTGCGTGAGTAGGGCGCGCGCTTGCTGGGGGCACGTTCGCGCGCAATGCTAGAGCGCTCGCTCTCGTGTGCTCGGCCGAGTGCTCGGGCTTGCAACGTAGCGCGCTGGAGCTGGAGGGCGCACTCGGTGGTTCGATCGCGCGAGGAGGCAGCAATCGCGCGGAGGAATCGCGCTGTGGAGCGCTCAAGCTCGCGCGATGGCGGCAAAAGGAGGGGGTTGCTGCTGGTGGCGGCTGTTCGCGGACGGAAGCAAGATCGCGCGCGGTGGCGGCGCGCGGCGGAGCTTGCGAAGGAGATGAGATCGTGAACGATCGCGACTGCAGAAGGGAGAGTGAGCCGCGGGAAGAAGATCACTACAATGGTGGATGTTCGCGGATGGAAGCGCGATGGTGGCGTGATTTCTTTGCAGGCTTTGCTCGCGGCGGAGATCGCGAGGAAATGAGCCGCGGGAGAAAGAAGAAGAAGCAGAAAAGGAAGAAGAAGAAGAAGAAGAAGGAGGAAAACAAGGTGGCGATGGCGGTGGCAGTAGCGGTGGCGGTGGAACACGCCGCTAGGGAGGGTGGCGCCGCGGTAGGAGATGAAAGGTCGGGAGAGAGAGAGAGAGAAGGAGAGAGGAGAGAAGGGGGGAATTAGGGCTTAAGCCCAAATTCGATTTGGGGAGGGCCAAAACGCTGCGTTTTGGCTCTCCCTTTTTTTTTTCAAAAATAAATATATATATATATATATATATATATATATATATATATATATAAAATTTCGGTATTACAGTTTTATTCAATTCTGACAGTTGTTATTTATGGTTAGAAGATATAGTAGAGTTTTAAAGACTGTTATTTAACTGTCTTTATATATCTATTCTTTACTATATATTTAACCATACCGTCTGCATAAGGTTTTCATATTTCCTAACTCATATATTATGCAGTCATTAAAAGTTATATTCAATTGAAACGCTAATCTTTTATGGTTAGTAAATATGTCAGAGTGTCTCGATAAAACTATTTTTTATTGCTACTTAAGCATATTATTTTCATAAGTTGTACTCAATTCTGATTGTCATTATTTGTGATAAATAAATATGACAGAATTCTAGAGATGAGTTGAAAAATGTCACTATATGACTTATCTTTTACAATCTAGTTAATCATACCGTCGAGATAAATTCTATATCTATGCTAACTTATATATTGTGTAGTATTTAATATATATATTCAATTTTGACGCATATCATTTGTGGTTAGTAAAAATGACAGAGTTTTAAGAACGGTTTGAAAAATAGTCTCGATATTTTTCTTTTATCTATCTACTTAAGTATACAAATTTTATAAGTTCTATTTAATTGTAAGAGTTGTTATATGGAGTTTGAGGGACGATTTGAAAACGGTCACTATATAACTATTTTTATTGTCAACCAAACCAAACTGTCTGTATAAATTCTACATAGATACGAACTCAAATATTATACAGTCTTTAAAAACTATACTCAATTTAGACATTTATATTTTGTAGTTAGTAAATATGCAGAGTTTTAGAAACGGTTTGAGAACATTTTCATTATAACTATTTTAACTCACTATTTAAGCATCTCGTTTTCATAAATTTTACTCAATTCTGATAGTTATTATTTTTTATGACTACAAGAGTTTCGAAATCTAATTTGTCATTCTGTAGTGTGATCACTGGTATTTTAAAAAATGTTGGGATAAGTTTAATAAAAAAAACAGAGTGGAACTAAGTTCGAGGGATAGAAGTATAAATCTGCGAATGCTATAAAGAGCACAATGGATTTTGCAAGATGATGTGTAGGTTCATTTGAAGAACAGATTTCTTAGGGAGGATAGGGAAGAAGAAGCAAAAAATGAAGAAGAATTGAATGAAGGAAGAATTGGTAACGAAGCTGAAGAAGAAGAAGAAGAAGATCAAGGGAATGAAGGAGGAGATGAGAATGAAAATGAAGGAAACGAGGGAGGAGATGGAGGATAGAATGACTACCATCGGAATGCCAATGACGAGGCAAGGTGGAATGATTTGTTTCAATGTATTTATGGTCTGACAACAGACATTGGCATGCTTCATGAGCAAGTTGGAGGACTTGGGACGGAAATGCGAGAACATAGGATAGAAATGGGAGAAACGAAAATAGAAATTGGTCAACTGAGTAGTGAAGTGGATGAAATTGAGAGACGACTGTTTGGAATGCAACAATATACATATGAATTTGCAGATCAAAATGCAGAGCAGCATCGCAAAATGATATGTCAAATGTTGAACATCGGAGTAGACCTTGGGGCAAATTCCAAATCTATTGAATGCATCAGAGACCATTTGTAAATAGGCAACCCAGCCCGACCTTCATGTTCTACTGCTCAGCTTTCTTTATCTCCCAATCCTGCCACTCAACCTTCTTCCTCTGCCACTCCTACACCACTACGTCGCTCTGGCTTTGCCCACCCATTTGTTTTACACCCACCTTCTACATTTGGTTCTGTTGCTCCTGATACTCACCCTCCTACTCCTGATACTCAGCCTAGCCGCAACAATCTTGCCCCTAGGCATCCGTTTCTGACATTTGGTTCTCCTCACACACCTACAACAACTACCTGGGGTAACACTCCTACCCCTATTACTACTCCCAATTCTTTTACCATTGAGCAAGTTGTTAATGCTGTAATAGCAAATCCAGAGTCGAAAGATACTACAAGAAAGAGTGTCAAAAAATTTACACCAAAAGTTAAAAATAACAATTTGAAGTAATTATGTATACTTGCTTCCCTTTCCTTGCTTTTTGCATTTGTATTTGTAGTTTTGTTCATTTTGTATTTTCATGTGTATTTCAATATTGATGTGTTGATCTCTTCTGTTTTTCAATATTAAAAAATTCTAGTAATTATATTTATTTTGTATTTTTCTATTTGTATTTTGATATATTTTGTAATTTTTTTATTCTCATTGTATTTTGATTTGTAATGTAATGTTTAGTTGTATTTGTAAGTATCTTAATTTTAATTTTCTAATATAATGATATGTTGTAGTTCTAATGTTTATTAAGAACGTGAGTTTGGTCGTGGTTAAATTTTGTTGATCAACCAAACTGTTAGGTCAGTTAGGACAGTAATGAGTGTTAAACAAAATGTATAAAAAAGGGTAAGCTCTAGAAGAAAGAGGAAAAAATGATTGATTCCTTAATTTGTTCCGAGTCTTCTCTCTGTCTCTCTATCTCTCTCCATATCTGTCTCTATCTCTCATCTTCTCCATCTCTGCAACTCCTTATTTATGCTCTCCTCAAATTTTCCTTTCAATCTCTAACCTTTCTTCTATGGCCCCTATGAACTCTATCAGAATGCACAAACCAATCGTACTTTGTTTTGACTTCTTACTCTATTTTTCGGTTCCATTTCATGTGTATATTTGCTCTTTTTTTTATTTCCATTTGGGTTTGAAACCAATGTCTTTAATATTCCAGTCCTGTGCCACCTTAGCAATGGATCGCAGGGTGAGCACCTGTGCAAGCTGCCGTGCTTCCGTGCACCATGAGCGGAGGCCCCTGCTAGCCGCACAAGCCCGGAATCCCTCATGGGCGCAATCTCCTCTCATGCGGGCTCAGTCTCCTGCTCATGCTGCCCCCGCCCAAGTATGGGCATAAGTTCGGGAACCCCTTTGCGGGCGTAGCCTCCTGATCATGCTGCCTCCGCCCAAGCATGGGCATAAGCCCGGCAACCCCTACCGGGCGCAGCCTCGTGCTCATGCTGCCCCCGCCCAGTCATGGGCATAAACCCTGTAATAAAAATCAGCAGTAGTGGTAAGTATGATAAGTAGTGGTAAATAATTATAAGCAGTGGTAAGTAGTGGTAAGTAATTTCAATTTTCATCTAAATACTTCTCATCAATACAATCTGAATTCCATACTTCTCAATTCTATTCGTTCAAGGTTTATTTATGATTTTTTTTACTTTGCTTTGATTAGTTTGCTTTGCGGTGCTGATGGTCGTGAGATCTTCTCCATAATGTCGCTTTGAACACTATTATGCTCAAACATTAAAAGTTTAAAAAATATTCCTTTCTCAAAAAATTTAACTCCTGAAACCATCCAGCCATGAAAATTCATAAATTAATCATATCAGTTCAATTCAAATAAAAATGATGAAATGCAATAAGAAAATATATATACTTCCTGAGTTGGTATAGTCCAATTCAAGTTCTTCTTATTTACCAAATAATAATACTATGTATAGATGACAAAATAAGGAATGAATAAGAGACTGATAGTATGGCAATTAGTGTTCATTAGTGTTTAGTCAGCAAGATTCATGTGTGCGCACTCAGAAAGAGTAAATGCATATGCATTTGTAAGGTGTAAAGTGATGTGTGTACACTCAGGAAGAGCTTCAAATTGGCAAATCTCATCACATAACCATTTTAATACAAAATCAGTCCAGTTATATAGACCGCTTTATCCACATCAATGGTTGCCTTTAGGTGTTTAGAAGAAGGGAAGACACTTGTGGTAGGACATAAAAAGCATCCAAGAAGGAAGAGCAAGAAGTAGCATTTAAATTTTGGAGAGGAGGCATCTTCCATGTGCATATTCTCTTTCAACTCCGTATATTTTAGTTTCGAAAAATACTTTCTGATGTATGGAGACTCAACCAAAGATAAAGAGCCCAAAACTTCACGTCGAGTTGACGTGATTCCTAGGATTCGTCCTATTTCCATAGGTGTTAGCTTAAAGTTTTGGTTTCGACGAACACAAAGAAGTTTTTCTATCGGTTCGAATCTCATTATCAATTCTTCACACAATTTTCGGCTTAATGTATCACAGCTGAGTTTCAAGATATTGCCAAACCCCATATGTTTTACCTCTTCTTTCATCTCATGACTAAGCGAAAGAATTATCTCCTTTAATTGCTTTGGAGAGCACCTCATTTGAATTGGTGTCGGTGCAAATGATGCCATTGCTCTACTTAGTGTAAGTAATTTCTTTATTTCTTTCACTTTGTTGTAGTTGTCCCTCTCCCCTTCCTTTAATTCCGTTCATTCTTCAATACTTTGACTCTATTCTTGTAATAATTTTTACATTATTGATAGTAATAATAATAAAATTATTAATATATGCAGACGAGATTAGATTTCATTACCTTACTCGTACGCAAGGCACTCCTCTTCTTCTTGTTCTTAGCCACTCCTTTCTTTTTCTCTTCTGTATCTAGAAACGTAAATAACGTATATTAAATTTCTAGAATTTATAACATAAATCACTAAACGTTAAATCAATTACTAAAAATCTCTAAATACTCTAATAACCAATAACCATAAATAAACTCAAACAAATGATAAATATATTGACGGACGAACCTGCAAAAGTCTCATTATCGGAATAAATTTCCATTTGTAGTTCTGGTTCGAAATTTTCAAAATATTCAAAAATAATATCTTCAAACCTCTGCTCTTGGCCTCACTGTTTTCAAAAAAAAAAAGTCTTTGATTCTTCTTCTCTGCCCTATCCTTATCTTCACTCTTCAGTCTTCAGTCTTTACTCCTCTTACTTTTTTCTTCTTCTCCTCCTCCTCGCTCGTTCTCTCTTTCTCCTCCTCCTCCGTCGTTCTCTCTTTCTCGTCCTCCTCCCTCGTTCTCTCCCTCTCTCTGACTCAGTTCTTGCAACAAGTATTTTTCTACAAATCTAATTTCGATGAACCATCAATTTCACGGAGAAATGGTAGAAAATGCTGAAAAAACTGAAATGGTGACAACATGTTACCGAGAAATGCTGAGCAATGCGGAGACATTAGCATTATTTCACCACCATTGGATGAAATGCCTTTCACCGGATCAAATGCCTATCGTTGATGGTGTTCATAGGGTGTTGTGCTCATGGGTGTTGTGAGATGTGCGTGCTTTGGAACTCATTGTTGAAAAGACATGTGAGTGACATGTCTCCTCTTCTGATGACTTTGAATCCCGGCCATTGGATCAAGCAAGATAATCAACAACCAACCCTAACCGTCGATACCTTGCCCACTAACTTACCATCCGTTACCATGACTTACTATCAATTAATATCAACCATCAATTACTATCAATTATCTCAATCTATCAATTGTTATTGCATAATTGCATAATGTCTGAAACAAATATTTTAGTTTCAATTTACTATATTTAATTACTATATCTATATAATACTATAATCTGTTTAATTTTATATTTTATATTTAAATAAAAGTATATTTATGTAATCACAATTACTATATCATTAATCTACTATATGAAGATAATGATAATATTAAGCTTAAGTGAGGAAAGTAGAGTTGGATCGGACAACTGCAATGTACACCAAATATTGCTCTATTAGTGTAATTTATAATATTTGATATTTAATGATTAAATAATACTACATTATTATTATTAACTATTTTTTAATACTATATTTATTTAATAACAAATTATAAAAAAAGTTTATCCAATTATGAACATGACAATTACTAATTATGAAGATGACAATTATCAAGATAATCAAAGAAATCGAGTTTGATTGAATGCCAAATTATAATAGTCTATTTACAAATCAAAAACTTTTTTAAAGAGCAAAATATGGCTACAAATAATTTGTACTTAGTTAATCTTAACTTTCTGATATGTTGATATGGGCAAAGCTTTTTGGCGTGAATATTGGTGCCAACACCATATTTTCTTCTTTTTCTATTTCTTTTTTTTGGACCAAAAAATCAAATCAAAAATCACAATTTATTTCATATGTCATTTCATTCATTTATTTGACATATACAAATATTTCTCTAATATTTCTATCTTTACTTCTACAAAACAGAAAAAATGGAGAGGTCATTTCTAAATCAAGAGTTAGTGATGAATATATTGGTGGAGTCAATGTATTTCTTGAATTTGCATCGGCAAATATTCAATCTATGGATAGCAAGATATCATGTAACAAGTGATAAAGTATAGTAACAAATTATAGGTATAAAATCCCCAAATTGTATTGTATCAAATCTTGAAATTTTAAATGTACTATTACTTTAGATAATGATATATTATTTATTACATAATTTATTAAGAATATCATATAATACAATATTAATTAGTATTAATTTCCGTCAGAAATTTTTTTAAAATTAAAGAAAAAATCTTAATTATCAACTGCAAACCAATCGACAACTTTATATACACACATTATTAATATTACTACATGTTACTATATATTACAATCTATTAATATTTATTACAATTTGTTATTATATACTACTATATATTACAACGTTACTATATGTTACTATATATTACAATTTATGGTATATTGTTTAATTACAATTACTATATACTTAGTATTAAATAACTATCACTATTACATAATAGTAATACATACTACTATATATTATTATATATTAATATACATTACCATACTAGGTTTTATTTGTTGGAGTGTCAATATATTATTATCTATTACTATATATTACTATTACCCGTATATTACTATTTTATTACATAATTTTGTTCTATTATATTAGTACTTTTTTTTAATTACAATTACTATTTATTATAAATTACTATTATATTATTAATATATACGATTATTATAGATACATTTAATCTAACATTGGCATGCCACTTCTATTACCGATTTTATATAATTAGTTACATAAATAAGAGTAATATTTAAACAAAACATCTTATCATCAATGTTATATGAACCAATAAAATTTCAGAGAAAAATGGAGGAATTCTTATTATTTATTCACATTATATAATTTATATAAATTTCAAATTAAACGAATGACAACATTAATATTAATTTCAATCTCGATATTCATTTTTATTTTAAAAATAGTGTATTAATTAATTAATTAATTAAATTATTCAACACCATTCAACTCAATATAAATATATTCTATATATTTCTTTAATTTAATTTACATATAATTTCATTTAATTTAGTTCATAAACATATATTTTGAATAGATGAAGATTTTTGATACATGTGTTATCAGTTTTATTTAATTGTTATTTGCAATTATACATACTAATCAGTGGTAATAAAGTGGTAGCAATTAAATTATGATAAAATCTAATTTAAAAAGAATTTAATAATAAATTTTAGATTGAGTGATTTTTTCACTATTCTAAGTTCTCGATATGAAATTGAAAATTATATAAAATCAATATGCAACAATTCTTACCATTTAAAAATATGAAAAAAAGAAATATATGAAAGAAGAAAAATGCAATGGTAAGAATTTTAATTTAAAAAAGGCGGTAAGAAGTGTGGAAAAAAGACGGGTGAAGAAAAAAAAAAGCGGTATAAAATGGCACACTTTGTAATTGAATTCTAATCCAAAAATATTATATTAAGTATGAAACATTTCTTTTCTCAAAATTTCTCAAAACTCTTACTCTGAAAACATCTGCTCTGCGAACCACCATAGCTATGGGACGAGCTAAATGTCGGATGAATATTGTTACTCAGCATGAAAAATCACAACAATTCCAACAACAAGTTCAATATGAAAAAACTCAATTTTGCGAAAATATTATCGCAGGTATTATTTTAATTTGAGATTTGACATTATCATGGTATCAACTGATAACTTATATTTATTTTTTCAGTAGTTGTGAAGAAATGTAGAGGTCCAACACACTGTCAAGATATTTGAGACTTAGAAAAAGGACAACGTATGCCGGTTGAAATGAACGAATTAAATCACAACAACGTATGCTATCATGACGAATGAAGATGCCCAAGTTAATTCTACTGGTAATATTTTCTTTTATAACCATTATTTATATTCTTTATAATGTTACTACATGATTGTATTAATTTTACTTTTTTATTCATTTTTTTATTGACAGAAAGAAAGTTTGACATAAACTTGTTGCTCACTGCTTTACTTAGTTTTGGAAATATGGTGGGATTGTGACCTCCAAATTGTAATAGTAATATTTTTTGTGATGGAATGAATGTTTTTTTGTTTCATTTTGGGTTTCACCAAGAGATATTTTTTGTTTCATTTTTGTTTCACTCTCTTACTATTAGTACAAGACAGATATGTAATTATGAAACATGAATCTTTCTTTACTCTTGGTCTTATATCTATTACTCAATGTAATGTATTGCTCAATCTTGATATGTTAATACAATTCTGTTTAAATTTATAATATTTTTGTAATTCTTTTATACACATTTAAATCATGTGATGGTGATGACTAATTTTATATTATTACATTATTTAATTTGATAATAATCAATGTATATTTATTTTGGTAATAATATTTTTAAAATAAAAAATAATTAAGTAATCGCTCTGACATACATGGTATTTTCTTACGTCCAGCATGCATACACGGGCCCCTGTGAGGCATATGCTTATGCTCATCCATCATGCGAGGGCCCCTGTGAGGCGTATGCTTGATCCCTTTTTGCACCCATCCGCTCCTGTGAGGCGTATGCTTGAGTCCTTTTTGTGCCTATCCGCCCCTGTGGGGCATATGCTTGCGCCCGTCTATGAAGTAATTCCAGTAACACATAGTAAGACACGGTAAACGACGGTAACCGACGATAAAAGTAATAATATTTTATAACATATGGTAACTGATGATAAATCAATAACATTTCCTAACTCAATCGTAACTCGACAATTAAAGTAGCAACATCCAAATAACACATGGTAAGCAATATTAAAATTAGTAACTTATTCTAACCATAGTCTATCATAAAAGTAGTAACACATCGTAACACATAATAACACATAGTATGATAACACAAAATAATACATAGTAACTGTATTTTGTCACTCAATGCTAACTGCGTTTCGTAACAGTTTTCACCTGTCAATATTTGGTACCATTTTGTAAATCAATAGTAACAGATCATAAAAAACTAATTTTATTAACACTTTTCTATCGTCAATATTTTAAAACATTTTGTAATTTAATAACAACCGACGTTAAAATCAAAAGTTTTACTAACATTATTCTACCATCAACAACTATTTTGTAACTCAGTGGTAACCGATGATGAAGTAGTAAGATTTCCTAACACATGATAAGTGACTATAAAACCACCAATTTGACTGATACTTTTTTACCGTGGATATTATATACAATTTTATTACTGAATAGTAACCGTCAATATTTAGTACAATTTTGTAACTCATTGGTAAATGTCAATATTTTCTACAATTTTCTATCTCAATAGCAATCGATGCTAATGCTAGTAACATATGGTTGACTGACACTTTTTTACCGTGGACATTATATACAATTTCATTACTGAATAGTAACTGTCAATATTTAGTACAATTTTGTAACTCATTGATAAATGTCAATATCTTTTACAATTTTCTATCTCAATAGCAATCAATGCTAATGCTAGTAACACATGGTAACACATAGTAACCGACCATAAAACCACAAATTTTACTAACATTTTGTATCATGTGATAACACATGGTGATTGTAACATATGGTAACATATAGTAACTGACGGTGAAGTCACTAATTTTACTAACTTTTTCTAATATCAATATGTTATAACATTTTGTCACTCAACAGTAATCGATAATAAAAATTAGTAACGTCTCGTAACACTTTTCTACTATCCACATATTACACAATTTTGTAACTCAATAGTAACCGATCATACAACACTAATTTTACTAACACTTTTCCACCGTCAACATTTTGTAACTCAATGGTAATCGATGATGGAGTAGTAACATCTGCTACGCATGATAAGTGACTATACAAACCACTAATTTCACTAACACTTTCCTACCGTTGACAATTTGTATAATTTTGTAACTAATAGTAACCGTCAATATTTGGTACAATTTTCTAACTAATTTCTAGCCGCCAACATTTTCTTATATTTTTTATCTCAATCGCAACCGAAAATAAAGGTAGTGACATATGGTAATACATGATAACCATCACAAGTTTTACCATTTAATAGCACATGGTAACTGACGATACATCACTAGTTTTATCAATTCTATCCTTCCGTCAGTATACATATGTGGCATGCTCCAACAGTAAACCATAGTGTCACGATATATCTATTCTAATTGGTGTATATCCAACTGAATGTGCTTCCATCGGAGAAAGTATTGTTAACGGATTTGATGAATTATGCAGACGGTTTTTGACCATCAGCTCAACGCTTAGTGACTCCTGGTTTGATGGATGCAAGAACCAACAATTACAGCTCTCCTCCATTGCAGCGAATGTTCAATAGAGCTGTCTCAGCACCTTTCTTTAATAAAAGAAAGTCTTTTGCAGATAAAAAAAAAAAGAAATGTATAATTACAAAAAATTAAAAGTAAAAATTTTATTTAAAGAAAAGTGCATGATTTACCGGTCTTATGTGGAGCATGAAACTGAGAAATTGGGGGGAACTTCATTAAATAAAATAAAAAATGAAGAACAAAGTTTTAGTATTTCAGACAAGGTCAAAAGACATTTGTATATTTATCTCTTGTACAACGTGAATCACGACATAAGATCATCAATCTCTACCATGAATTTTCAACTCCTTAAATCCATCACTGCAAAAATTATTATTTATTATTATTATACAAAAAATAAATAAATAAATAAACAAACATCAAGTCAGCTCATACTCAAATCTCTACCTGTGTTACAAGTAAACCTGTTGGAAACATTTTAGGGTTTCAAACCCAAATCACTATCTCCACTTCCTGTATTACTTTTGCATGAAAGACCCAGAAATAGACCCACCTACCCAGAAAGACATAAAACCATGAGCAGAGCCAGATCCAATGAATAGGATTCTAGAGTGTTCATTGAAAGGATTATTGATGTTCTTCTTTTTCTTCTAAACATTGACACCTATACACACAAGTGTTTCAACATGATATGTGCCAATCCAGGGACTTCTCACTGGCAAACTGAGAGCCCAAGTGTCAAGACGGGTGGCAAGCTCCCAAAATACCCAAATATTGGGTAGACATAAAATAATTAGAAAATATAAAATAATTATTATATTTATTATAATTATCCAATCTCCGCCCTTGCCCATTTGATTCCATGTGGGGTGCAAGTGATGTTGTTGGTGGTTAGCAATACCCAATTCAATTCATAACATGAACTGTGAGATAAAATAATGTATATGGGGATATCCTGTGGTTAGTGGTTGTACTTTGTTTTTTTCTTTTTTTTTTTTTTTTACAGAGATTCGAATCTGGGATCTCTAGATCCAGAGAGAAAGATTTTGATCACCGGTGGTTGCACTTTTATGATCAACGCTATGTATGTTATCCGGATAAGATGTGAAATGAGTTCCTACTTGGATTTTTAAGCCCCAATGGATAAGATATTTTGCTTACACTCAAGGGGAGGGTGAGAAAAACATGTCGAAATCAATTTTGCTTTAAAGTCAATGAAGAACAAGAAGACGGAACTTTGCATGTGCCCTACATGTGCCCATCCCATAAGAACACCATAGACGAGAGCTATACTTCTATCGGAGCACCGAGCAACTATTTGTCTTATGCAATTTACCCAAATATTGCCTCTGGTGGTGGTTTTTTTTTTTAATTCTATTTAAAATCATAATCTAATTAATTCGATTCGAATATTTACGAGACATTATTTAAGGGGACAACACTCCCAATATAAATTTTTTTATTTTTAAATTTTAAATTTGAGATTTAATTAAAAATTCTGATATCCCATTCCTTTAAACCGATTTTATTGATGTTGTGGTTGAGCACCAAAGTGGGCAGTGCATGCTAAAGAGGGAAAGACACCACCATCGCAATGATTACATTCAGCCACTGTACAAAATCTTGTTTCTCAGCTCAATTTGGGCTTAATCTAAGCCTTGCTCCAACATTGCCGTGGCAACTCAAAAAAATAATGTTAAAAAAATCAATCAAATAGTTTAAGCGCTTCAAAATTCTAATATTTTGCTAATGCCCTGCCCACCTCATAATAATGGTGTTTTTTGAGTTATGCTCCTTTAATTTACTATTGTCCTATCCACAAGTTAAATATTGTTCCAACTCATCAACAAGGGCGCTGGTAGAAGTCTGCATCCTCTAATTTTGTACATTTCAGAAGTATGTGCAAGCCCAATTTGTCTTTTCTAGACACCGGGTCTTTTGTGGGCAGAGGCAGGGCTACGATAGTAATATGTGGTAGACACGGGTGTCACCCCGTTCTACCTTTTCTTCAGTGAGGAAGAATGGACGAGAAAAAGAAATGACTTGACTAATTTTTAGATCAAAGGCTGTACTAGGATGCTAATCAAACATTCAGGCCATCAAAACTGTCCAACACACGAAACACCAAACATGAGAAATTTTGCAAAACCTACCAACACTGCTGGTATTCCATGGTTCTATTCAAACAGAGCATATTGCTACATCAGCTACAGAGTTGAGACTCCCTGGAATTTCTCTAAATCTCTCTCTCATCTGCAATTCTCACTCAACCAAACCCATTTTTCACCTCACCAAAACATAGACTACAAGTCCGTCATTTACTTCTAGACAGCACAAAAACCAAGTCCAAGCCCTGGTATAACATGTTTTATACTCGCACAAGCTCATCCCACAAGAGAAGCCCTAAAGAGACAAACATGGACAACTCTATGTGCATATACCTTCAAGTTAGAATACAAAACTGGAGTCCCAAAAAAAAAGAGGGGATTTTTTTTTTGGTGGTCCAGGGCCATCCCTTTTCAAGTGATTAGTGGAAATTATGTTCTGAGTTTTTTCTGTGGTGAATCTCAGCCACGCCTAATCCCAGTGAAGTAGTTGAAATCATGGTGCTGGACCCTTAGCTGCTTGAGCCACGAATCTGCCACGCTTAACAGTGACATGAGCCTCTCTTGGTCCCTTCCGCTTTTCCCCGAGACCCACACGTTTCCTTGCATCTTATAAGTGGCCAACCCAAATGGAGGGAGGGATATGCTTTCCCCTTCTTTTCTTCTCCTTTCGGTTCCGTCAGTGTCATATTCAAGGTCCATATCTGCACAACCCACATTATTTAGGCTTATAAAGCTAAATTTGTAGCCCTCACCATAAAAATAACAAAGGAATAGAGAGCAAAGATCATTGTCCTTTTTCTTTTTTTTTGGGGCGGGGGGTGTTTGGAGGGCATGGGACACAAAATGATACTACATACGCATGAATGGATTGAAGAAAAAATAATTACCTTGGAATGAAGAAGAGAGCGTGTGGTAAGTCAGGAAACATGTTGACAGGTCCTTTATGGTTCTTCCCATAGGAATGTGATAGATCGGATACCTGAAAATACAATAAGAATTTCAGATGAAAAAATCTTCTCTCAAATAGTCAAAGAATAGGCATTAGAAGTATGATTAGCAAGGGAATGAGACCAGGCAACTGCCATCCAACTAGCGGGCGAAAGATCCACGCTCTTTAATGACATGAGTCCTGGGTATCTTTGAGCCAATCCACTAATCTGCCAAACAAAAGAAACCATAAAGGAGCATCAATGGAATATTCATTGATTCACATCAAATAATATCATCCAAAGCATATGCAACAAACGGACGTAATTCACCAAAAATTTGTAACCTCATACATTTGGAATGGTATCAAACATTCTGCTGAATTCAAAGAAAAATCAGAAACAGTCAATTAGCCAAAGGATAGAATATATGCCCAATAAGACGCAATAATGATCAAAAAGCAAGGACAGGGAGAATCTCATTTTATCTATAAACAAGAGAAAGGGAGATTGAGAATATATTAAAGATTTATACGCAATTGACTCACAAAAAACAATTGATGGTCAAAAGCTTGTTTAGATATTCATTGTGACAATACTATTATAGGGACTCAGTCAAGTTTAAAGCTCCATCATTTCGATTCCAAAGCTTGATTGCTCTAAAACAAAGCCATTTTGATGCCAAAAGAAAAGGAGTTCAATAAAGATAGAAGTAGACTAGGACTAGACAATTATAACCACAATCCACCGACAAATCAAGCGCTCATGATGAACATGACTTTTGATGATCAAAATGATAGAAACTAATAAGGAAAAATTTTGGCTATGCCAGATCGCCTTTTATGATCCAAAAATAACATTATACTGATTTTCAATTGAAGCAACTGAATCTAAAAAGACCATGGAAAAGCTGGCAAACAAGGACTCTACAAGAACGGCAAGGTAAAGGAGGAAAAGTTTACCTTATCCATGAGAGGAACTCTGGCATAAGGAGTAGATCTTTCAAAATACTGAAAATAAAGATGTCCCAATCTATCATTAAGATGCCAAAGACTATCTTGCTCAAACATTCCATCATCAGAAGAAGAACCATCAGATCTCGACAACTTTTCGCTCTCACACTCATCACTCCACGAATCACTAAACGAATCCCTTGTCTCGCAATCACCATTCTCTGTCTCCTCCCTATAATATAACAAACAAACAAGATTTTACCCAAGTACATCCCATAATTATGCACACACCCACATTGTTGTTTGATCCATTTGACCAAAATATGTTGAAAATGTTCCAAGCAATGTAGTAACAATCAACAAAATAATACAAAAATTCACAACTACAAGAAGTACAGGCAAATTTTAGACGGTTAAAAACATACCACATCAATCATAACAAAAGTTCTGTTTTTCCATTGAAGGTGATTATGCACAAAGGGATGCGGCAAAAAGTTTTGTCCTAATACTAGTTTGTCGGACATGACTCATGTGGATTTTTCCCACACAGAACAAAAATGTTCAGTTCGAAATGGGATGGTCTTGTCTAATCTGATGAAATTAAGAATCAGAAGTAATTAAGAAGAAAATATACCTAAAACTGTTTATACAAGAAGTGGTAGTGAAGATTTGGATTGCAGAGAGATAGGGCACATAGTACTGAATTAGGGTTTCAGTGTTACTCAACACAATAGGGACACCAGCACCATAAGCACTCCATTCATCAAAGCAATTCCAGAGATCACCTAAAGTGAAATACTCTACATTTTCCCTCTCCCATGGATGCCATAGCCGGTTTAAATTCCTAAACTCACTCTGCACAAAAAGAAAAAAAAAAAAAGAGTATAATTAACCTTAGAAAATGCAAAATCATATGAAAGAAAAAAAAAAAAAAAAACAAGTTTGAGTATTAAAATTCACAAACCTTGGGTAGGAATTGAGAGGGAACAACAGGGGTCGTGCAATTGAGAAAGCAATCTAGGTTGGACCGCATTGAGCCTATGTCAAAAATCATGATCTCAAAATGAAGGGGGGGAGAGAGAGAGAGAGAGAGAGAGGAAGAAGAGGGTTTTTCTGGTTCTCTCCCCAAACCCCAGATAAAACAGAGGAACTTGTAAAACAGAGGAATATCGGATAGAGAAAGGGAGACGAAAGGGAAACTAGAGGGAGAAGGAGAGAGGAATTGGAGAGGAAGAGAGAAATTGTCGGGATTTTTTTTCCTTTTAAGAGAGAGATAGAGAGAGAGGGTGTCCAAATATATGACGTTTCGACAATCTAAATTTAAGGAAAGCTAAATCACTCTCAATGAGGGAAGAAAGAGAGAGAGAGAGCCTTCGTTGGCAATGCCTTTTATCAATCTGTCAATTCAACTTCCTCTGTCTCTCCTCTCTCTCTCTTAACTTTCCTTTGACTTGAAACAAAAACTCAAACCTCCCCTGCTTTAATCACCATTCACGAAATAAACCTTCTCCAAAATTCACCCAAAATTTAACATCCAGGCTACAATTCTAATCCGACCACATATATTAAACCTCCCAAAATTAAAAATAAAAATAAAAATAAAACCCAGAAAACACAATTGCGATAAATATTAAAAAAAATCCAACAGAAACCCCTGTTTTCTGCTGAAACAAGACGAACCCGGAACAGAAAGCAGGGAGGGAGAGGGAGAGGGAGGGAGAGAGAGAGAGATCAACTTTTTTTGCGGCCAAAAAGTAAAAGAAAGAAAACAAAAACGTTGTTTGTTTGCACTGAAAGACAAGCTCTTTTAAGTTTCGATTATTATAGAACAAAGAGAGAGAGAGAGAGAGAGAGAGAAGAGACAAGAGAGAGAGGAGAGGAAACAAACGCTTCAAGAACATCAGCGGATGATTTAACATTTATGGGACCCTGAGAGCTATCAAAAGTATACATTTAATTTTGTAATTTTTTTTGGGGTTTTCTAATTTTCTGTATTTAATTCTTGTGGGGTTATCTTCTTACATCACTACCATGTCTGCTTCATTAACTTACATATGATTTCTGAAAATAAATTTTTTTCAGGTCATTTAAATCTAAACAAATTATATTCTTTGCAGGAACATTTGACAAAAGGAAAGTTACCAAATATATAAGTTAGTATGAATATTAAATAATATTATTATTAAGGAAGAATATGTTTTTTATTATATTTAATTAAAAGTAATTTTTTTTAATAATGTTAAAAAATTTCAACATCAGAGAGAGAGAGCCCATTTCCAAATTTTGTATTTAAATCGACAATCTCCTCGGTATATTATAAAAATATATATATAAATATCAAATACCAAAATTATAAAATTTGAAAATTAAAATTAATATATCCTCCTCAACTGAAATCAGAGTCATGTTTTTTTTTTTTTTTTGGACTCCTTCTTGTTGATATTATATAGACAAAAAGACTTTGTCTTTTAACGAAGTCCTTCGACGTGAGGATAAAGATTCTGCACGATACAACCGAGGAATGTTGGTAATTTTAGGGGTTTAATTAATTCGTATTAGGCATGTTAAACACTTTTAGCATCTTTTACTTTCTTATTTTGAAAAAGTTGAGTTCTCCGATCTTACCCTATGCATAATTACATAATAGTTTAATTACTTTTTTAATTAAGATTTTAAATTTAAATTTTAAAAATAAAATAATGAATGCAAAGAAAATTAATTCTAAATTAAACCTATATTTAGTTAAACTAAATTAGTCAGATTTTTGAATATTAGTGATTAAATAATAAAAAAAACAGTATAATTTGATTATTAATCTACTCGATAAATCTTTTTGAAAAAATGGACTTAAATTTGGGTGATTTTAATTTATTCATATGAATTTATGTATTATTTGATGTTTCAAAAAATATAATTACGGTCTTAATTTGCATTCTAACATTAACCAAACAATAGAGAGGGATGAATTTGTGGGGTCATCAAATGGCCTTTTTAATTTATATTTAATTTATTTTCTTATTATTTTGTGTATGGTTGAGTGATTTTTATGTTGAATTAAATGATTCTGAGTGAATTTATGTGAAAAATTTTAATTTTTCATTTTAAAAAATAAGTATATTTGAGTACTGTGGATGGATATTACGGGGAAGCGGAGATGGGAAATCAATTGAACCCATAGGGGTGACGTGGGGGAAAATTCAATTGCAAGGGATGCATATGTGGGAATCATATTGCCTCCCAGCATGCACTATAGAACCATCGGATCAACCAAGCTCCGGATGTAAAATTTAAAAATAAAAAAAATTATAAAGAGATACCCGTTTTCTAGATAAAATTCTATAAATATTTGAATCGAATTAATTAAAATATTATTCTAAATACTAATAATAAGAATTAAAAAAAAAAAAAAAAGATGGCCTCCCCGTCCCCACCCCGTTGCCATCCCTAGCCAAATCAATCCCAAAACAAAATCAAGGCTTGTGAGCAAGCATATTCCTTATCTTAAAATACAAAATCAATACCATAAATCACCAGCTTATATTTAATAATTGGATCTTTTTATGATCTTAATGAAAAAGTTAACTTTCAAATTTCATTATATTTAGCAGTTCTCTAGCATTCCTTTAAATTAAACAATAAACAAAAACTCAATTAAGACATTCTTTAAATCTTTCTCCTCTATTTATTTATTTATTTTTTTTTTTGGAGATGGGGTATTCTTTGGTCTCTAATGTGAATTGAATGCAATTGAATAATAAGATTCACGGGTTATTGATAGCAGTATCTATATCTATTTAGTCTTATAGTTAAACACTGATATCTTTTAAATAATATTTTACATTCAACATAATTATCAGATATCTATAATTTATTAAAAAAAAAAAGAAAAAAATATATAATAGTACAAATAGACAAAACTTGGTGTATCTGCATTTGATTAATCTTTTAAGATTGCATATTTAAATTTCAAAAATTTTAATTTCTTTTACAATTGTAGGAGAAAAGTTAAATACAAGATTAGTTGAGGATCATCTGAAAAAGAAGTTATTGGCGGTGTACAATTTAGGTGGCATACTCGGCTAGTTGAATGTGGAATAGCCGGACCATGACTTGATTGATCAAATTAATGGTTTTGGTTTGGTTGACAATGACTTATGCATTTCCATTTGAGTGTTGGGAGGGTTAAGAGGAAAATTTACAAAAGTGTGGCCATCATGCAACATAAATTATGGTCAACATTCTAATAGGTGTTTGAGGCTGTAATTGATTCATTATTGTCCGGAAGAGATTGATCTATTCAATACCCAAATTAGATTTAGAGCATGTAATTTTTAAAATTAAGAAATTTTAAAATAAATTTCTAAAAATTACAAGAAACGTGAATTTACGAGTCAAAAATGGGTTATTTATGCGTATAAATAATCTATTTGTTACTAAAATCCAAATATATTTGCGTTTTTGGATTTTTTTTTAAAAAAAAAAAATCTTTCTTTAATTTTTGTGAATAAAAAAATCTTCTAAATTTCTTTTTATAGGAAATATAAATTTGGTTCTATATAAAATAATTGTGGTCCGATAGTGAAATCTGAGCTATGGACAGTCCGCCACCTATATGTAATAATTTAGGGGCAAGATATGGTTTTGGTCATTTGGGTTTTGGGTTTTGGTTTTTAGGAAGAGGACAGTATCCTATTGAAAACCATTTCATATCCTATTCATTGAATTATGAAGAGGAGAAAGAAAGCTCCTAAGTATCGACTCACAATACGCTTAATAAAAAAAAATATTAAATTTAAAATTTAAAATTTAAAAATAAAAAAGTTATATTATGGGAATTATTTTTTAAAATGGATTCGAAAAGTATTCGAATTAAAATAATTAAAATATAATTAAGAATACAATTAAAATAATCAAAAATAAAAAATTCCTCGAATCTTGTCTCGTGATTGAATCTTTGATTGTCAGTCATTTGGAAGGTTAGCAATTTTCCTCCCCCAACCCTTCGTGCCACGGGCCCACGGCATATCAGAAAAGTATTCAGAGACAATGGGCGAAGGTGAAAACCCCATTTCGGTCATTTTTTGACATAAACCTCTCTGATTTAAAGGTATTAAAAGAAATTTGAAAGATTTTATGATAAATAATATAATAATATGAAATCTTAATAATCTATTATTTTAATAAAATATTATAATAAATTAAATTTATACAAAAAATATACGATTACAAATATAAAAATATAAAAATAAAAAGAAATTAAATATTTTCTAAATCAAATCAATTATTAATTTATTTTAATACATAATATTTTTTTAATAATTGATTTGATTTTGATACATGATATTTTTTAATAAAAAATTTAATCTATTTACTTAAATACTTAACATTGTTTAGTAACAAAAAAAGTTTTACTTGTTAGATAGACTTGTTTCCAAAAATTATACAAAATAGAAAAATTGCATTCAAATAGATTTCTTTATTTAAATACTTCGGTATATTTTCTAATTTTTAATTTTTCAATTGTCCGAAACAACTTCAAATTATTTTGAGTATTTTCTAGTACAGAATATAATTCAATTCTTTCGACATTTGAGCATAGTCTTTAGTTTTCTGTCGTAAAACAATTTTCTACTTTTAGTACGAAACAAAATAATTAAATGGTTCCTTAAATTTTAGATATAATAAAATTTGAACGGTATTATTATACAAGAATAATGAGTAGATTTAGTTTAAAATTTCAAAATTATTGATTAAAAAATCCAAATTTAATTACGCTAAATTCTTTTGTTAGAAAAAAATTAACTATACTAAATTTTTTCAAACTCGTATATAAAAAAAAGTGCAACATTATTATTATTCGACTCATGTTTATCTTTAACTATATTGTTTTTCAAACAATAACATTATTTTCCACAGAATAGTGTTGGGTCAATTATCATTTCTTCTGTGTCAAATGCGTACTCATCAATTTTTTGAGAACATTTTTCAATCACCAATCACCATCTTTCCATAACCAATACACCAAAATAACCAAATAATATATTTTTATTATTCTGAGATATATTAGCAACTGTGGATCATTTGATTGGACTGAAATTTGGCAAAAATCATTGGAATTTGTAGTTTATACATAGGAGAAATCCGTTGTGTTATTAATAGATGAGAAAAGGGGAAAAGAATTTATTTTTTTCAATCCCATTTTGTTATTTTTTGTGGGTCCTCTTTGTTTTGAAATTTTATTAAATTACTTTTTGGGGGAGAAGAAGCCAAAGTGGGCAACTCATGGATGTGAAGATTTTCTTCTTGGCGTTCATATCTTGTATCCTGATTGACCTGCAGGAACTGGGGTACCCTTTGAAAGAAGTCAACAATGAAGGCATACTCCGGGGTACAATTTTGTGTCTTCAAATCGTATGGAAGCAAAAGGATAAGAGTAGGGTATGATGTCTCTGTGTTTATGATGACTGGACATGCAGGATAATTCTGTGAGAGATTTTAATGGAAAATTTTAATTTTTATTTACAAAATTATATTTATTTAGCAATAATTTGTTTCGGTAATATAGTTTTAAAAATATAAAAAAGTCTTATTTGGGAAAATTGAAATCAGATGCTATTAAAATTATGTGATTTTTTATGTAATGCATGTTGAAGACTTTTATGGAAAAATTTTAATTTTGATTTACAAAATTATACTTATTTAGTGATGATTTGTTTTAGTAATATAGTTTATAATGTGGGAGCAAGAGTTCTAATGTATAATTAAATCTACATGACCTAACAAAGGAAAAAAAATGCTCTCTCTCTCTCTCTCTATTATTGAGGAGGAAAGGGAATTTTTTTTTATATTATACCAATTAATATTTAAAATTATACTCTGATTAATCTGGTTTGAGATTTATAATAATTTATTTAAGGAGATTATCATTTCAATGTAGTTTACTCTATAACTAAATCACGAATTAAACTTATGATTTTAATTAAATAACTCAATATCATATCTCATTACAAAGGGATACTCATGAAAAGTTTTATACGTGGCAGCAACAAAATTAGTCATATCTTCATGAGTGTGCAAGTAAATTAGGCAATAGGGGAAAGTGATGTTCTCCTATTTGAGATGACAATGGCACGAAGGAAATAATGATCACATTTTCAGAGACTCCATGTGGAATGTTTGAAACTTGAAGACACATATATGACAAAATTTATGCATTGCATAGAACGCCATGTGATATTTTCCAAATAATTATAATCCATGACGAGCACAATCATAAAATACTATTTACCATGATGAAAATTATTGTATTAGTAATAAAAATTCTACCAATGAAGCATAGTGTTTGGAAAAATACAAAATGTTTCAATTAGAAAAATTAAGCAAATTGAATTTTACGATGTAACGATATTATTCAAACTCTAACAATACCAACGAGAAATTAATAAGCAAATCAGATAATATAATTAGCCCTTTCTCAAGATCATTTAGTCCGATCAAAAATAATTTTCAAAATAGAATGATTCCAATATTTTAGATTTTCTTATTTTCTAAGCTTGAATAGAATCCGAATTCAAAACATTTTTCAACATTTTTACTATCATCTCATAGCTTAGGAGTTTCATGCAAGATTTCCAAAATCCACATTATTTTAAAAATAAATTTAGATCACGGTGAAAGAAATACATTTATACTCATATCTTCATTTAAACATAACACATTTTATTTTTATATCTAGGTTTAGCCTTCGAAAATAGCATCCTTTCTCCCACCTTATTATTCAAAAAGAAAAAAAAAAAAGAGAAAAAATATTCTCAGAATTTTTAATAATATAAATAATCATATAAGTAAACATATGATAAAAAATAAAACAAAAGCTCCATATAATCGATTTTACTTAGTAGAATAAAAGCTTGCTTCTTATTCCTATGTTCTCAAAATTTCGAATCCCGAATGGACTAGGATTAAGAATTTTCGAAAATCTTTCTATTCTTTGATTGCTTACAAAATCTCCGGGCCAAACATTTTAGAGAAAAATTGGAGAGAAACGGGTTTAAAAATAATGGCAACATTATTGAAATTGATATAGATTGACACCATTCAAATCCATAATTTATTTTTTTTAATTTATTTTACATAAATAAAAATTTATAATAAATGGTGAGAAAAACAATGACCAGCCCTCAGGGTCCAGCAAATATGATCGCTAACGGTGGCTTAAATTTTATATAAACTTTTGTTTTTCATTTTAAATTCATATATGATATGAAATAAAATATAATAATATAAAAAATTCATAATCAGATCTCGCTCATTGAGATAAAAGAATTCATTGCCGCCGTTGTGTTCTCATAATTTCCAATCCCGAATAGACCAGAACTCAGGAACTTTCAAAAATCTTTCTATTCTTTGAATAATTTCAAGTGCATACTAAATCTCCGGGCCAAACTTTTAGAGAAGCATGTTCCAAAATAATGACAACATTATTGATACAAATTTGGACACTATTCAAATCCACCATTTATTTATTTATTTATTTTACATAAAAGAAAAATAAAAATTTGCCATAAATGGCAAGAAAAACAATGACAAGGCCTCGGTGTCTAGCAAATGTGAATGCAACGACGGCTTATAATTTCTGCGGCCGTCTGGATTTCATTTCAGACCTGACTGAGACGGGTTAAAGTCCAATGACCCCACAGAAGAAATTGCCCTTCTTGATTTTCTGAGTCCTGACTCCTGACCTAGCAGACTGCTCTGTTGGAATTATACTTCTCTATCTGTCAATTGGCATGGCAGGAAGAGGAAATACACATTTATATCATGACCCTATCAAATATGAAAAATCTCAATATTTTTCTTGTTTTTAATAATGATAAATTTAATCATTCATGTGACAAGTCCATATCAGCGATTTTTTTTTACGCCGAACATTATCTAAAATCATATTTCAATTAATTTGATTTAAATACTTATCATATTCATTTTAGAGAACAACTCTCTCGTAATATAATTTTTTTCGTTTTCAAATTTTAAATTTAAAACTTGATTAAAAAATTTAATATCCTTAACCACTAGATGGACTGTCTATTAATATATCAGCAATTCGATCAAACGCATATTATACATGCAGTAACTCATAAATTATATATAATATCACTCAAATATATAGATTTTATATTTTATATAATTAATGTCTCTTTTAAAAATTTAAATCGAGAGAAAAAGATATTATTAATTGTTTATGTTTTAATTTTCGATCGCATATTAAGTAATTTATTCGATCACGTAAAACTTTTAAATAAAATAAAAAATATGAATTAAATTCAAAGATTCTCTACTTTATATCATTATCTTTTGTATAACAATTGTCCGTGTCAAAAATGTATTATTAATTGTTTTATTTGTATTTTAATCTTAAAATTTTGAAATTAAAGCACAAATTATTATTGTTGTTATGTTTAAACCCCAAAAAAATCTTATATTGAACTTAATACCTTCTTATTTCCTTCTCAAAAATCAAACTTCCTAATTAAATTGAGATTTAGATGGCAAATCTCAATTTTCTTTTATTGCTACCCAATCATGAATCATGTTCCTCATCAATGCCTGATTATGCAATTAAGATCTCATTTCAGAAGCTCTTTCTTACTTTTTTTTCTTTCCTTTCTGAATATTAATTATGAGATAACACTTTTGTCTCGTTTAAATTATAATATTTTTATCGATAAATATTTTTACATTTGAAATAAGCATAAAAAGGGAGCATTGGGTGATTACTATGTTACCTTTTTTTTTTTTAATAGCCGACCCGTATCTGGAGCTCTAACCTGAGCATTGAGAGCTCATTTAGGATAATTTTTTTATCATAATTTTTTTTTTCAAATTATAATTATTATATTTAACACAACTTGAAAATAAAAAATACTACACCGAAAGAATTGTCCTCTAAATGGACCCCTCAATACTCGGCCAAATTAGTCAATATATGATCTGGATATCAACTGGATATAAAAAAAAATTAAAAAAAAAAACCCTTAACGATATTACTATATTACTAAGTTTTGATATTGCTGCGAATGCAATATTTACTCCATAAAGAGTTACCTTCAAATGCCACTTAATCTCTCTCTCTCTCTCTCTCTCTCTATATATATATATATAGCATGAAAAAAAATGAAAATTGTCCATAAGAATTTCCCTAAGAAAAGGGTAAACCAGTGTTAGCCTTAATGATATTTTGAGGTATATATGTACCTGCAAAGAAGAAATGGACAGCTGAATATCAACGGCTAAGTGGTAGTTAAGTGGTTGAAAAATCAGTTGATTGGTTCACCAATCAACTAAAATCAGTTAGGAATTGTTGAACCAAACAATGTATAAAATCTGTAAAAATTTCAGAAATGATCCAAGAAATGAATAAGATCTTCCTCTTCTCTCAATCTACCCTTCTTCTCATCTTCTTTTTGCTCTCTTCTCTCTCTACTTCTTCTTCGTCTTCCTCACCTTCTTCTTCTGTTTCTCTCTCTCTCTACTCTACTTTCTGTTTCTCACCTTCAATCAGACTTAGTAACAAATTTGGAATCAAAGCCAGGTTCTCAAGATTTCCAAAAACAACGATGGCAAATGGAACAAGGCAGAAAACCCAAGATGAGTAGCACAAGAAATACAAAAACAAGTTTCAAGAACTGGCAAAGGAGAATAATGATTTTCATTCTTCTGTAGACACAAAGTTTGAAATTGTGACCCAAAAGATGGAGGAACATAGTCAGAAGTTAGAAACTTATATGGCCACTGTCGATATAAGGTTTTACTCTATCTACAAGCTTCTGAATATAGACAAAGGAGAAGATGTAGAAATAGACCGAATTCCTAAATCTCCCCTACTTCCCACCCCTACAGACATAAGGCCAAGACAGGAAAATAGGTCTCAACTGCACAAAAGAGATTGCCAAACTCGAGGGAATGTTCCAAACCCTCCAAGAATTAAGCTACCCTTATTTCATAGTGACAGTCCCAGGATATGGCTTAGAAAGTATAATAAATTTTTCAGTGTATATCAGATTCCAGAATGCCATTGGGTAGACACCATCGAAATGTATTTGGAAGGCAAGGCTGATGTATGGTTCCAAGGATTGAAATTAGCCAAAAGAGACATTAGCTGAATTTGCCTGGCTGCTGAATCAAAGATTTGATAACAAAGGCCTACAAGATAAGGTTGAAGAATTTAACAAGTTACAACAACATGATTCAGTGTCTGAATACCAAGAAAGGTTTGAAGAATTATAGACAATTATGTTACAGAAAAATCCTAAACTAACTGAGCCTTATTTCATTTCAAGCTTTGTTAGTGGACTGAAGGAGGACATCAAACCCATGTTGAGACTCATGAAACCCACAACTCTCACTCAACATTTTGAAATTGCAGTCCTACAAGAGCAATCGTTGGAGTTAGCCAAAAAAAGGGAAAGTTGCATGGCAAAAGCAGCCGGATTCTGTAGAAATCAGTAAGGAAAGCAAAAATGCAAGAAACACTCATTCTTCCTCACAAGATACTAACCCAATCAAAAGTGAATAAAAAAGAACTAGACCTGCAAACAACTGGCCTAAAATATCACCTCAGGAGCTATAATTCAGAAGACATAACAATCTCTGCTTCAAATGCGGAAAAGTTTTACTCCTGGGCATAAATGCAGATTCAAGCGTCTCAACTTCATCCCAGCAGCAGAAGAACCAGAGGACAATGATGATTGCAATGGAGGAAATGCAGAAGAAGTGCAAACTCATAAAGAGCAAGAGGACAATATACATGTGTCACTATGTGCACTATCCAACTCTTTTCAAAGGCAAACTATAGCCATTCAAGGATATTTAGGTGAACTTGAAATACTTATTTTGGTGGATACTGGAAATTACAATAGCTTCTTGCACAAAAGACTTGTGGAACAGTTGAGACTTAATATTGAACCAACTACTACTCTTAAGGCAGAGATTGCTTATAAGAGTATGATAACTAGTACCACCAAAATTAGTAATGTGAAATGGATGATTCAAAAATACACTTTTTCATTTGATCTGAGAGTAATCACACTAGGTAAATGGGATATGATCCTAGGAGTGGACAGGATGTTTAACTATAGTCCAATCACCTTCGATTTTAAGAAACTACAAGTTAAACTCTGTAATAATGGAGATGAAGTAGTTTTGGAAGGGAAAGTGGATTATCCCACTATAAAATTAGTCAGAGACAAAGAGGTTAAAGTCTTTAGGCAGCAGCAGTTGCAGAGCTGTTTAACATTAAATCTTTGCAATAGCACACAATAGTCAAATATACCTGAAACTATCTTTGTAGTACTAGCAGAATTTGAAGAAGTATTCTTCTCCCCAACTACTCTTCCACTAGAAAGACAGCAAGATCACTCCATTCCTCTTAAACAAGATGCTCAACCTTTCAAGCTTAAACCTTATAGGTATCTTCATTCACAAAAATCAGAAATCGAGAAACAGGTGCAAGAAATGCTCAATCATGGCATCATCAGACCAAGCACCAATCTGTTTGCCTCCCCAATCCTGCTAGTCAAGAAAAAGGATGACACTTGACGCTTTTGTGTAGATTACAGGCAACTAAATCATTTGACCATTAAAGATAGATACCCAATACCTAATATAGATGAGTTGTTGGATAAATTATATGGCTCTAAGATCTTCTCCAAGATAGACCTGAGAGCAGGCTACCATCATATTAGAGTAAGGCCTTCAGACGTGGAGAAGACAACTTTCCAAACATACCATGGACACTTTGAGTTCTTGGTGATG
This sequence comes from Dillenia suffruticosa, assembly GCA_033439265.1. Lineage (NCBI taxonomy): Eukaryota > Viridiplantae > Streptophyta > Magnoliopsida > Dilleniales > Dilleniaceae > Dillenia > Dillenia suffruticosa. The sequence goes on from JAVTVX010000030.1 coordinate 18,808,658, forward strand.
CCATTTGGACTCACCAATGCACCTGCCACCTTTCAACCTTTAATGAATCAGATTTTTTAGCCTTACTTAAGAAAATGTGTATTGATCTTCTTCGATGATATTCTGATCTATAGCCCCAATATTGACACTCATGCTCAAGATCTCAGGACAGTCTTATTAATTCTTCAACAACATCAACTCTTTGCTAAGTTGTCAAGTGTACTTTTGCTCAAAGATAGGTTGAGTATCTAGGTCATAAAGTGACTGTAGAAGGTGTTAAAATGGATGATAAGAAGGTGGAGTGCATAATTTATTGGCTAGTTCCAACTACTATTAAGGCTTTAAGAGGATTCTTGGGCCTTACAGGATACTATAGAAGGTTTGTGAGGAACTATGGTATTATAGTAAGATCTCTGAATAATCTCTTGAAGAAAGATAGCTTCCATTGGAGTGAAGAAGCTGAACAAGCCTTCAATCAATTGAAGACAGCAATGAGCACCTCCCCAGTGATGAGATTGCCTCATTTTTTCAAACCTTTTGTGGTGGAAACAGATGCTTGTGCTCAAGGTATGGGAGTTGTCCTGATGCAAGAAGATCAACTGATAGCTTATCTGAGCAAAGCATTAGGGGATAGAAGTAAAGGGCTATCAATCTACGAGAAGGAACTTCTTGCTATGGTCATGGCTATATCGAAGTGAAGGCACTACTTATTGGGGTATCATTTTATAATCAAAACTGACCATCAAAGTTTAAAATATTTGTTGGATAAAATCTTGACCAATACCTTGCAGCACAAGTGGTTGGCTAAGTTGTTAGGACTGGATTATGAGATCCATTATAAAAAGGGGTCTGAAAACAAGGTTGCAGATGCCCTTTCAAGAAGAGAATCTCATGAGGATGAATCAGTAAGAGCTACCTTTTTTACAGTGTCAGTAATTTAACCTAAATGGATTTTGGATGCGATGCAAAGCTATGAGGGTGATGAATACTGTCAGAACCTAATAGCTCAACTTACTATTCAACCAAACAGCAGTTCAAAGTTTCAGTACAAGGATGGTATCTTAAAGTACAAGAAGAAAATGATAGTAGGCAATGGTTCCCAGCTCAAAGAACAAATTGTATAGCAAATGCATAATACTGTTGTGGGTGGGCACTCTGACAGCAGGGGACATTACAAAGGGTTAAGGTAATTTTTTATTGACCCCTCATGAAGAAGACAGTCAGCAAGTGGGTGCACGAATGTGATGTGTGTCAAAGAAACAAATATGAGAACAAACCATATCCAAGGTTATTATAGCCCTTACCAATTCCAACTCAAGCATGGTCACAAGTAACTTGGACTTTATTGAAGGCCTTCCTGATTCTCAAGGTTGTAATACGATCTTAGTGGTCATTGATCAATTGACTAAGTTCAATCACTTCATGGGGTTACGACATCCATTCACTGTTGTAGAAGTAGTAAAACTTTTTCTAGATAACATCTTTAAACTACATTGATTATCTGACTCCATCATTTCAGACCGTAGCAAAATCTTCACTAGTTCACTGTGGGAGGAGCTATTCAGGCTTTTGGGAACAAAGTTGAGGCTCAACAGTGCTTACCATCTGCAAACTGATGGCGAAGGTGAGAGACTGAATTAGTGCCCTGAATGCTACTTAAGGTGCATGTCCTCTAACAGACCTTCCTCCTGGTTTAAGGGGTTGAGTTTAGCTGAATGGTGGTACAATATCAATTTTCATAATAGCATTCACATGACCCCATTTGAAGCTCTATATGGGTATCAACCTCGATATATTCCGATTGGCCCTTATGAGGACTCTATAATTCCTATAGCAAGAGAGTTTATTAGAATTCGACAAGACATGATTCAGATTCTGTGGACCATTTACTTAAAGCACAAAACATGATGAAATTGTATGCAGATCAAAGAAGATCAGAGAGGGAATTCCAAGTGGGAGACATGGTCTATTTGAAACTACAACTCTATCGATAATAGTTTGTAGAGCTACATAAACAGCTGCAGCTTTCCTCTAAATTCTATGGTCTATTCAAGATCACAACAAAGATAGGAAGGGTAGCATATCATCTGCAGTTACCACCAGGCTCACGAATTCAACCTATATTTCATATCTCCTTGCTAAAGAGGAAATTAGACCCTGCTCAGACTACTATGCCTATACTACCACTGATTGATACTGATAAACAAGCCATTATAGAGCCTAAAGCAATTCTACAAAGGCGTGTTATTTTGATAAACCATAGGCCAGTGACTCAAGTTTTAATCAAATGGGTCAATCTCAGTTTTGAGGAATCCACTTTGTTTCTCTCTCTCTACTCTACTTTCTGTTTCTCACCTTCAATCAGACTTAGTAACAGAAGTTCTTAAGTCAATTTACATGAATTTGAGTCCCTTCCATCATAAATTCCCCCACAGTCGACTCTTCCATTTAGCTCAAGTCGACTCCTTACAAGCTTCATTACAATATGTTTAATCTGAGGCCATACATCATTTTGACACAAAAAAGGGTCATAGACTCTATTGATTATAATTATATGTTATTTATAATGAGCGAATAATCCTGCTTTATTAAAATATAAATATAAATATATAGATCATTGCTAATTATTTTCTCTTTTTTTTTTTGCTAACCAAAATAGTAATAGAACGAATATAAAACTTATCATCTTATACTAATATAAAATCTCAAGATAAAATTAGGGCCAATAGCATTTCTCCTCATCATAAATGGTTTAGCCTTTGTCCAATCTATTGCATGAGGGCACCCACCATATTCCAACAACATGTTTGGAATTTTAGGGCATCCTAAAATTTCAAAGAAGGTAATTATGTTAGACCCATCCAAAGGGTTTTTGCCTATTATTATTTGTAGAAAAAGAAAATATGATGTTTTTGTTCAAAGAAAGAAATCTTTGATACTACTGCTCATACTTTCTGATACATGAAAACTTTTCAACACTAACGTTAGAAATATTTTTGAAATGTCTAAACAGTTAAATTAATTAATATTTATATAAAAATTTTTATAGTTTTATATGTATATATTTTTCATATTAAATAAACGATTTACATATTTAATTAATTTTTGTTTTTATATTATTTTATATTATTAATAATTACATATTTGATTATTTTAGATTATTATTATAAAATATGACTGTTCTATTATTTTTATAAAATAATTAATATTTCTATAAAAATTCTTATAATTTTATATTTTTTTAACATTTTCAATTCTAATATCTTCGCAAAATATTATTTTTTTGTATCGTTCATATCTATTTTTATTTTTTTATTTTTTTATTTTCATTTCCACTTAATACTTGTATGGCTGGTGTCAGGGAAAAAAAATGCTGATTGAGTATTAAAAGTGTCTTTTTTCCATGTAACGTCAAATTTTTCGTTCACTGCTTCACTCAAAATGGTCAAAAGTGACGATCTACTAAACGCGTGGAAATTGGATTCAAGGGAATCATTTTTATAAGGAATCAAGAAGGATTTAGCAAGTTTTCTAAAGAAGTGATTGTGTGTGTAGGCTTTTCTGCAGCTGGTTTCGGTACGAAGATGACCCCTCCATTAATTTCTCTTTTCTTCTCTTTTCTTCTTTTCTATCCTTGTTGAATTATAAAGGGACTTTGAATACAGCCTAATAAAAATGATTATAAAAATTGAATTAAATTAATCATAATATAACTTTTAAAAAATTATAAATTAACAAACAAAAAAAATTATTTATCGAGTTTCCAAACACAATGTAAGACAAAGATATAATCGAGTTGAATCGAGTCGAATATTCAAAATTTCAAACTAAACGTGCCTGTTTGGCTGAACTTTTTTTCGACTTATCTTCTCCTTTTAAAAGAAGAAATAAAAATTAATTACTTTTAAAAAAAAGTTAAAAATTATTTAGATTTTTTACTTTTGAAATAAAGTAGTTAATTTCTTTTTTATTTTTTTACTCTTGAAATAAAGTTAAAAGTTAAAAATTAATGGGTATATTTGAAATTTTGTATCATTTAAATGAGAATATTAATGAAATAAAAATAATTATTTGAGAATATAAATGAAAAAAATATATAAATTTTCGAAAAAGCTGGAGTATTAAAAGAAAGGAGAACTTAAAAGCTACTTTTCAAATTTTTTTCATGAAAAAAAAACTCTTTCTAAAGAGTTTTTAAAAATCCTGTTTGGCAGGAATTTTTTTATAAAGAGAAGAGAATCTGAAAAAAAAAAAAAGCACTCTATCAAACGGGCACGTATGAAACTCAAAACTTGAACTCAAGTTTGAACTTAAAGTGAGTTTACTTTCTAAACATGAACTTAAGTTTAAATGAGTAGGCATAAATTTGGAGAATAGGTGTTTTATTGTGTGAGAGTGATTTTGTGATTATTATCCCAAAAATCAACTATAAATTAAAAATTAATTATTAAGATAAATAAATTTTTTATTTATATATCATGTCTAAAATATTAAAATAGTTAAAATATATTTGTGTGAGACAAAATAGACCTGGATTTTTAATATGTATCCGATATTATATTAAAAGAAAATTTAATATATTTATATATCACACCGAAAATACTGAATTTATTTACGTGTGATTTAAGATAATTGCAGATAACCTGTTTCATCGTTGCACTTGAACTCCGTTCTTATATGGGAAAATATATCTGTTTTGTGCTTATGTTGGTGACTTCAAAGTTTAAAATCTATGAAGTGTGAGGTGAATGGTGGGGGAAGGAAAGGAATAGAAGAATTTTTTAGGGTTTATAGATTTTTTTGAGAGTCTATTTTTGTGAATAATCTTGTAATATTTCTCATTCCAATTCACATTTTATAAAGTCACAGAAAATTACTAGCTTTTATGACTTTGGTCTGTGTGACAATCTGAATTCAGAAAATCTATGCTCTATTCTCCCATCCGACTTTGTTAATGAAAAATTCCATGCTTTATACGGCGGATACTTCTCATTCGTTGTTCAATAGAATTATAATACATCAATCTCTTGTGGGTGTAGCGATAAAAATGCTAGATTTCTTTAATCAAGGTTGTGAGTTCAAATCTAAGGAATAAAAAGATAGAAATTGAGAGAATTAACTCTATAACGTGTTTCATAATTTTCGAATCAGATTAGTCGGTACAACGTGGATACTAATAATGAAAACCCCCAAAAAAAAAATTAGAATCATATTACATTTGAATAGTTGTATTACAAAGTCAATAAGGCACTCAGATTAGAGAGAGAGAGAGAGAAACTTTTGTCTAAATTCTAAGATTCATATAATTTAACACAGAACACCAACACAACACAAGGTTAGCCCATAATCACGCCCTTAAATTTAGATAGGTTTAATCCATGGAAAAGCTTTTGTTACTTGAGAGACACTTCTTTTCGTTACTTAATTGGAGAGGTAAGCAGACTCTTTCACATGTTCTGACATGAAAAATTAACCTCAAATTACATCATCTTGCTTTTATTGCATTTATGTTGATTACCTTAGTATTTTGTGGAGCATGTGTAAATTTTTGGCTGTTGAGCTGTCCCAGCTAGCACCAATTTCACTGGGCTGTGCTTGGAAATATGAAACCGACGAGCTTCAAATGGGAAATGAATGGGAGCTTTTTTTATTTATCCCTGGTTCGGCCATCATCCAATATCTGAAACTTTGTCTAAACTAATTTGGATTGATCCGCGGTCAGAGACCTACTTTCAGGGAGGTTCTTTTAATATAATTTTTTTTATTTTTATATCGAGTTAAATTCGAATATGATTAAAGGGTCTCAGCGCCCCTTATCAATGAGCAAAACAAACGTAGGTAATGGGTGTCTAAGCCCAGTGGGAAACACCTACCCAGGAGACCGAACCAGTTCAAGGGGGCCAACAAAAGGCCCACCTCAGGAGTCACAACACTGCCCAGTAGGCCAGTTCTGGTAACGACTCAGAGTTGCATATTGGCCCACAGAGGAGGGAGAAGCTGCACAAAATGAAAATTTACACAATGATCTCTCTCAACGACCAGAGACAACCATAACCCTCCATTTTTCCGGAAAAAAAAAATTAACATACATATTTTAGAAATTCAGAAATGATACTTAAATTCTTTAAATGTTGTTTGTTTCTTAACAAATATAATCTGTCACTGACATTCCTTTTGAAATATGGAATAGTAAAGCTCCAATAGGTCCGAAAAGAGTATGTTGGATATATGAAAAAAAAACAGTTTTGCATAATATTTCTATTTTCTTAATGAGTAAAAAGTTTATTTAAAAAGAGTTTATTTAAGAAGGAAGCATTAGAAGAAAAATAAAATTCGATGAGAATCAACAAACCAACAAAAGATATTCAAAATTTAGTTTTGGATATTATTTCTGAGTGAAGAATTTATTCAAAAATTTATTTCTATTTTCTCGGTACATATGCCGGGTTATGCCCAGCTAAGAAATCATACGGGGATAGCCTGCCCCAACTACATCAGAAAGCAAATAAGAAAGGATAGGAGGAGTTTCCAAGATGTGTAACCCTGGGCCAAAAGTAAGTGCTAGGCTTGCAAGCTTATCTGCTACACCGTTGCTTCTTGAAATGTATGTTGAAGATGGCAGCGCCATTGTCTTAGAAAAAGAGATCTACAAGAGGCTATCATTGCAAAATCTGGGTATGATGCCTCTGGTGGCCTTTTCAACTTGTCAGCTGCAAGTTTGGAATCTGATTCCAACAGGACATTGCGAAATCCCACATCCCATGCCATGATTAGCCCATAGAAGATGCCTAGCAATTCCGCTTTCAAAATTGAAAAGTGATCTGCTTGAAAGATAAATCCTTTTAAGCCACGCCGCCAGAGTCACGACGAAGACCAACCGCAGAGGATGCAGTTTGACTTCTCGACCCAGGAGTATTGATTTTCATTAGGGGATGCAGGACTTTGTACATTGCTTTGGATGAAAACTCTTCTCCATATACACTGCCAGGAAATACAATCTGGATTATTTAGAGATGGTTAATCCAGGTGGAAGCAAGAGCGGAAATCATTTGTGTGGAGAGATATGGTGTTATTTGACTCCGTTTCCATAAGCCACTTTCATCACAGTGGCTGGCCACCGATGCTGTTGGTCAGGTGGAGGAGGACGAGTAGTCATGGAGAGAAAACTTGGATGGTACCAGCCAATAATCTGTCCAGAAGTGTGTTTGTTGGCCACTAACTGCAGTATGCGTTGTTCTGATTGAAAAACACCTCTTGTGGACATGATACTCCATACATGGGAGCAACCTGGTTTGACTTTGCAAGTAATGAAATTACTATTTTTCATATACATAGCTCTTAGAACACAAGCCAAAAGCCCCTCATTTTATTGGAAAAGGACCCAGTCTAACTTGAAGGGCAAAGCAGTATTCATTGATTGAAAATTTTTCAGACCAAGCCTGCCATCCTGTTTTTCTTTGCATAGAGTTTCCCGGTTCACCAGATGCATCTTGTGAGAAACAGTAGAGCTCCCCCAAACAAAATTCCAAACATGCTGTTCAAGATCATCACAAGTCCTCTCGGAATTTCTATCGATTGCATAGAATAATCAGGAAGTGCTTGTAGGGTAGATTTAGTTAAAACAACCCGTCAAGCCATGTTCAACCGCTTAGCCTTCCATCCGGAAAGCTTCGGCTTCATTTTCTCTATAATTTCAGCATATGTAAGTGTTGGAATATGCCCAGGATAATTTAGGAATGGGGTAACTCCTATCCTTAACTACCCTATTAACTACTCAATCAAGTGGTAACTCCCAAAATAATGAAGCCATTATTTCTTGATTGAATTTGAGGAAAAACAAGACTCTCATTCTTTGTGGCGTGAACAGTAATAATGAGAGAAAAAGATGTGAGAAAATGGCTAGGGTTTTCAACATTTTCTAGAGAGAGAAAATGGAGTGAGGGATGGAGATTTTCGCGTAGGAAAATCTCCCATCGTCAAACGATTCACCGGATGTGAGGGTTGAGGCGTCGTGGAATTACGGTGGTGGTTCGATTGCGTGATCACCATCCGACCGTGCGATCCGTTCGAGAGATATCGCGACATGGTAGATTTTGGAGACCGCCCTATCGAGGTATTTATCCCGAAAAATTCCGAACTATTTATTTCACGCTTCCGCATGCGCGATTAAATCCAACATTGGTATCAGAGCGATCGTTGGATTTAATTTAAATGATTTTCGGAATTATTTTTAAGGTTTTAAAATTTTGAGGTTCGGATCACGGATAAGTTTCATGAATCCGAGAACACCGTAGGAATACCCATAGCCCAGGGATTACAAAAATATTTTTTATTTAATTTTTTGAACATGTTTGAGCCATGAAAAGTGTGGTCGAAGTTTGCGACTGTACGGACACGAAAATCTTAAATCTATGGCTTTAGAGGGCGGATCGATGCATGAAAATGTTATAAGTGTGTTCCTTGCATCTAGATCTACAGTTTCATGCCTTTTATTGTGAGTTTTGGATGTCGGAAACCAGGATTTCCGAATGGCCGCGGAGGGCCGCGACTGGGGTAGTTGGTTTTCGCCATTTTTGGGCATGAATCTTTCTAAAATCGAGTGTAGGATATTTGGAGGAAGTCCATTAATATTTTCCAGTTGAAAAATGCAAGAAAAAACAGCCGGAATCGAGTTTTCCGAAAACCGGATCGAAAAATCCGTTGCAGGACCCGTCGGGCAAAGAAGAACCAGCCCAGACCCGCGGACGTGTGACACGCACGCGCCAGGAGGCGTGTCTAGCAGGTGCGTGAAGCAGGGGTAGGCAGCGGTCGGGTCGGACCTTGACCCGGACCGACCCGCAACCGACCCGACCGGGGGTAGGACCAGGACCCGTTTGACCTTGCGGTCGGGTCAACCCTGACCCGTTGACCGACCCGGTCTGACCCCGACTCAACACAGCTCAGCGCGTGAAGGCGCGTGAGCCTCGCGCCGCGACTGGGCGCGCGTGAGCTGAGCCGCACACATAATTGTGACCAGGAGGTTAGGCCGATGCACACATAATTGTGACCAATAGTCTTCCCAAGTAATTTCACAACTAGCGCCTGCCGCCAAGATTTACGGATGCGGCCTTTCTCCAATTTGGGTATCCATAATCATGGCCAGGCAACTTCATCCGATAACTCACTGTCAGAGACGTCTACATCTGGAAGTTGCCATGATTCCTCTGTAAACTACTTGTTTGGAAAGGAAGCATTTTGCTTTAGTTTGTCCCTATAAGAGAGACCAGGAGGTTAGGCCGATGCAGAAGAGCCAAAAAGTTCCTGTGCCAACTCCGAGCGATCATCATCGGCATCACCTACCCCTTCGCCGCTGCACCTTGCGTTTCCCTCCAGCATCAGAATGAGAGGGGGGAGGGTCAACGGGAGGCCCCCCCAGGGGGGGTCCCATGGTCGAGTCAAGCATCGGTTCCAGGGTCGGAAAGTATTCCGGTCTCTCTCTAATCCTTACAATCAATTGATGAGAAAATATTGAATGATGATGATATTATCCGCTTTTGCATTGAACTTTGTTTCTATCTTCTGGTTGTGTGTTTGGTTTGGAATGCTTTAATTCTTCTCCCCGAACCTTATTTACAGATAAAGAAACCATCGTTACTTGCTTATCAAGTTATGTAGACTTCTCTCAGAATTTTTTACTCTTCTACTTATCCGTCGACTGTCCTTTAAACCCTAACCCCATTTCCAATCATATATTTTATCTCCAAAATCGGTTAAATATCTAATGTATTTTCTTAAATGTTCTTTCCTTTAGCCGGTTGCTTGCTCATCAATCCTTCATTTCCTAGAGCCATTTCTGCTTGTTACTAAATTTTTTGTGTCAGTGCAACCCATTTCATAACCTTTTCCTTTCTTAATCTTACTTCAATTTTTTTCCTTCGCTTGAATAACTTTCAAAGCGCCACCAATATCAAAACTATGACAATGAATATTCGGTAAAGATGGATAAAAAACGTATCCTAAGGGATAATTCATTTACCTTGGCGTTGATTCAATACTGATGAAATAATACCCGACCTCCTCAAATCGTATAGCAAATATGCAACAAAGAAAAAATAGAAGCTTTCACGAAATTTTTTTTGAGCTTAGGCAACAAGTTTATAGAAAATAAAACCCAAGATCTCAGATATACCTGGGCTATGGGACTCCGAGTCTTGCACTATTCGGGCTGAATTGTACTCGGTTGGACAAAATAATCTATCAACAAGCCAGCCTTTTCAATGGAAAGGAGGATCCAAATCCCCCAGTCCACCAAAGAAGGATCTGATTCAGACATCAGCCACTTCTCCAATAATGAGAGAGAGAGAGAGAGAGAGATCTTTTATCTTCCTAACTTCAACCTTTATTCTTAGGTAGCCGCAATTGTGGCAGTGTGCGTACAACCATAGCCAGATAATCGGCCAAGTGATAATCTTGTAGGGTTCAAGCAATCCCCCCCCCAAAAAAAGGGGCTTTGTCCTCAATCACGAGAGAGAGAGAATTAAGAACTATTCCACCCCAACAATATTTTAAAATCTTAAATAAAAAAAAAAATAGTGAAAACAAAAGTTTTTCATCTTCTATCTCCCTCTCGAGAGGGCTTTCTCTGCAGTGTCAACCTCTTCAAGAATTCTAGCCTTTCGCTTCGCTGGAATCGGCGCTGTAGGCCCAAAACTGATGTAGTGCCCGGAAACAGCATTGAGAGCAGAATACATGTCCCTAAAAGATGGCCTACCAAGGAGGGCTTTCTCTCTTCTGTACTTAGCTACCCAAGTATTTGATGTCTCTCTTAAGTCAGCCACAGCTTCAGCTATGTTTGGATCAGACTTTTGCAGGTTTATGGTTGTTCTCACCTTGTTGATAACCTTTGATGTCTCTCTTACGTACTCATCATCCGAGGAGGCCAATGCAGCTGGTGTAGCTAGAGCAATGAGTGATGTAGAGAGTGTTAAGGAAATTATTGATGATGAGAGTTCTCGTCGCCGTAGGTGGATGGAAGGCAGTGTTGGGGTTGCCGTGGTGGCGCTGGTGGTGAGCTTGGATTTGATGAAAGTGAGTACTTTTGGTTGAGTGTTTGGCGTTAGAAGGTTTGGGGATGCCATGGCGTGTTTTTGTTGAGGTTAGTAGTAGAGGAAGAGAGACAGATGAAAGAGTGTTGGGTGTCGTTCGTGAAAGGGGAGAGAGTGAGAGTAGAGGGTACGGTGTGCGCCACATGGGCTTATCATCTTATCCGATTTGTGGTCATTTGGATGAGGAAAGATCCAATGAGATGTCTCCTTTAGATGTGTTTTGCTCGTCATAACATAAGGTTGACAGGATGCCACTGGAAAGGTGTTTGGGAAACATATTTATGCTTGTAATGGGAATGGAAATGAGTGATGTCCTCCATCTTTTCTCAAAGAGAATTTTATGCTTAATGTTGAAAAAACTACTTTATTATTTTCCAAAGATTTGTTTTTTGAATTTAACATGGTATTGGCCAACTTTTGATATCCCATTTCTTAAGCAAAAATTTTCTGTTGTATTTCTCCTTTTGAGGTTGGGGGGGGGGGGGTTAAGGATTGGAAATAGAATGAGATTGTAACAAGTCAATCCTATAACTTCTTATATAATTATCAATTGTCAAATCTCTATAACTAAGTTAAGTAAAATAGTCTCTTTCAAGCAATTTTATTTTAGGCAAGAAGAAACTTGTGGGGGGTGCAAATGAGACACCTCTTAACGAGCTGTTCGAGTTCAACTCAGTAAAAAGTTGAACTTGGTTTGACTTGTTTATTAAATGATTTGAATTTAAACTTAGCAATTGAACTCGTTTAATAAAAAAAGAAAAGTTTGAGATTTTTATTATTAGGCTCAAAATCTCACAAGCCAACTCGGTAAGATATAATAAATAAATAAATTTAAATTTAAATATATATATTTAAATATATGTATTCATATCATATCTAATATTTTTATATTAAAAGAATCGGTAAATTTATCGATAGCAATTTTAATTTCAAGCTTGGGCTTGAATTGATATCAACTTTACACAAGTTGGAGTTTGAGCTTAAACCTACTTGTTTAAACTGGAGCTCAAATCTGGAAAATAAACATAATTTAGGATCGAGTTTTGAGTTTTATAACGAATCGAACTTGAAATTTTGAATACTCAGTTCCACTCAACTCAATTACACCCTAACAACTTGCACAAGTTATGAAACATTTAAAAAAGAAAAGAAAAAAAAAATCTCTACTTGAATCTCATAGGCATAGACAAAAAGGGAGGAGGGCAATTGCTTTTAAATTTTACTAGAAGTCTTAAGAATGTCGTTAAAACCCTTTCGCAATGCTCTATATTTTCCCTAAGAATTATATTTTATACCCTTTTATCTCCTGCCCTTATATGTTGTATTTTACCTTTTTTAATATAAATTTTAAATTTACCTCTATTGGCACCATGAGGTCACACCATATCACGATTATACCATACAATAGCGGAGGTGACTTGAACTATGTTGTCTGTACATGTGGTGGAGCCCTGGAACACTGAATGGCCCAACCCAACGAACCGAAAACGACCATGTTGGGCTTCGGAGATTGTGAGTTTTAAGGCCCATAATTCTATTTTTTTTTTAAATAAATCATTAAGAAATGATCCGATTAAATCTGATTTGAATTGCATTAAATCCTTTAAGAACAAAATTCTTTCGATATTTATTTTATCATATACAAAAGTCAATCTCAAAAACTTGTTTAAAAGGTGTATTAGTGGTCGATAATCGAACAAATTAGGTATCAAATAGAATTCTAAAATTTTCAATTTATGTGCTTGGAACTAGACATCTTTTCTTTGAATTCACCGCTGTTGAATGGGGGTCGATTTCCCAAACCCAATATGAAAATATCGGCAGCCTCCCTCGCGCATTTATGAGACAAGATTCCCCCCATGTCACAGCAGTGCATAGCTATTGGTCATCGCGGAGCTACACGGATATCTTGGGTCAAAAACAATCATAAAATCACATAGAATAGCCCCAATTACTCATTTGTCGTCAATGTTGGTAGACACGAGTAAAGTTTAAGATTAGAAAGTGGGGGAGGTTAAAAATAATAACCTTTTTAACAAGACAGTAAAAGCTCCTATGATTAATTTATCCATAACTACACATTCAGTAAAGTGAAAATGAAGCTGGGGAGTGGGGTGCGACTAGCCATTCTCAATTGAAAAGTTATCAATTATTTATGGAGTCTGTTTTTTTTTTTTTTTTTTGTGATAAAACGAGACAATAAAAAACAGGAAACAGCAGCACACAGCACAGGACACACACAGTTCTTAGCTTCCTCACTTAACATAGCCTTAAGCCCAGCAGGAGGAGAAGAAAGCTCGTGCACTCCTGGCATCACCTCTAGCCCTAACCTAGCCAACATGTCCGCACAGCAATTCGCCTCTCTGTAAACATGCTTTATACCTAAAGCATTCACCTCACTCATAAGCCTTCTGCACTCTTGAAGCAGGACTTCCGGAGGATGATTGGCAGCAATACCTTTGTTCAACGCATTGGCTAAAATTTCGGATCCAGTCTCAATCACTAAATTTCTCATAGCTTTCTTCTTGGCTATGCGAAGGCCCTCTCTTAAGCCCCACAATTCCGCCATGACAGGGCTGGACGCGCCAATGTTAATGCAGAAACCATAGAGCCAGCTTCCCTTATTGTCTCTGAAGATTCCTCCCTGAAGGAATGAATGCCCACGTGGGGCATCTTTCCTTATTTGGAAAAATGAAATATCCCACTTTCCATATGCACAAATGGTAACTTATGGGATTTGAATTCCCTACCATTTGTGGTGACGGAGAAATATGGAAACTAGGGGCAAAACCCTAGGACACACAACCATTGCAAAGATTGTGAGGAGACAATTGAGAGAAAGAGGGAAAAATTCTGCGAAGAGAATTTGTCACCGGATTCGATTGAGGGGTCGTGGTGCTGCGGTGATAGCTCATCTTTTGTGGTTATCATCCCGACTGCGAGGTCGATTGATCGAGGTTCGTGGTTCCCAGATTTTGCGATCTACTTTTGAGGTATGCCCGAAAATCCTATTCTTTTATGATTCCGAAATATTTTGCACGCTTCCGCATGTGTATGTGCATATAAATCCAACATTGGTATCAGAGCGTAGGGTTGGATTTATTAAAATTATTTTCGGAATATTTTTTAGGTATAAAAATATGGGGTTGCAAAAATGGGTTTCGGATCACGGATGAGTTTCGTGAATCCGAAAATACCATGACGTTACCCATGTCACGTAGATCACAAAAATATTTTTTTCTGAATTTTTGGAGCATGTTTAAGCCATGTAAATTGAAGTTAAAGTTTTCGGCCCTAAGGGTGCCCAAAACTAAAAAACCTAGATCTATCCGTGTATAGGGATCATTGATCTAAATAAATGGCATATTAGTGTTCCATGTGCATGGATCTACGTTTTGGCATGCATTTTGCATAGATTGGCTGCCGGAAACTGGGATTTCCGGCGAGGCCGCGGAGGGCCAAAATTTGGATATATGATTCGCCGTGTTTAGGGCTTGAATCATTCAAAAAAAAACGAGTTCCAAATATTTGTGGGAAGTCCAAATATATTTTCCGGCAGAAACCGTCGTAAAAATTAGCCGGAAATGGGTTTTCGGAGAATCGGGTCGAAAAACCCGTTGCAGGACCCGTCGGGCGAAGAAGAAGAAGCCCAGACCCGCGGGCGCGTGACGAGCACGCGCCAGAGGGCGCGTCCAGCAGGCGCGTGAAGCGGATGGCGTGTGGAGGTCGGGTCGGACCCTGACCCGGACCGACCCGCTACCGACCCGACCGGGTCAGACCCGGACCGTTGACCGGGTCGGTCGGGTCAACCCTGACCCGTTGACCGACCCGGTCGGACCGGCTCAGGGGCGGCTCAGCGCGTGAGGCGCGTGAGCCACGCGCTGCGACTGGGTGCGCGTGAGCCGAGCCGCGCGTGGCGCGTGGCAGCGCGTGAGCAGCGTGCCGCGCGTCTGGCGCGTGCAGCAGGCTGCCGCCGGCGCGTGGAGGCGCGTGGCGGCGCGTGAGGTACACCGCCGGCGAGCGGCGGCGCGTGGGGAACCCCGGCGGCGCGTCAGGTCGTCCAAAATTGATTTTTTCAATTTTTTTTTTGGGGATCCTATGTGCATATTTGTGACTATTTGTGGGATTTTGTGCACCGAATTAAAGTCCGGATGATGAGATGAGATCCCGGGTTGTGGTGTATGGTGTCCGTTGACTCATATGCTCACTTTCGGGTCAATACTCGATTCATTTTGGATTGTTAATTCGTAGGGTGTACGAAATTGTGAAAATAAGCATTATTAGTCACTAACGTCTCTTTCTTTCTGTGTGACAGAGACAATGGCTGCGACAAAGAGTATCGTATTTGATCTCATTAAGGGAGACAAGTTGAACAGTGACAATTATGAGATTTGGCACCGTAAAGTTCAATTTGTCTTCGAGAAGCAGGACCTAGCGGAGGTTCTCTTACACGAGATAACAGACCCCGGGGTGGGTGATACGCCTCAGGCGAAACTGGATGAGGAGGCGTATCGTGCATGGAAGAAGAAGGATGGCCAAGCTAGGGTCATCCTCCTTAGCAGCATGCACGATGATCTGATTCCAGTGTACGAGCAGTATCCTACTGCGATGTCGGTTTGGAGTGCTCTGAGAGAGCACCTTGGCTCCCGGTCAGCTCCTAAGCTGAGGATGCTGACTTATAGGTTTATAACCTATAAGAAGAGACCCGATCATACAATGAAACAGCATTTAATGCATATGTCAAGTATGATCGCTTCTCTAAAGAACATGGGGGAGCCAATGTCTGATGAGCTTCAGGTACTGGGAGTAATCCAGTCCTTGCCTGACTCCTGGGATGTTGTAAAGACCTACCTCACGCACACTGAGAGTATTCGTACTTTCATGGACGTGCGTAGGCATTGTGAGCTCGAGGAGGAGCGCCAGGAGGTGGCTAGGTCGGTTTCTGGTCATACCTATGTGGCGGAGTCGAGTAAGGGCTCCAAGGGCGTCAAGCGTAAATGGCGCAAATATGACAAGAAACCTAGCCAGGCTAAGAGGAAGCCAGCAGCGAAAACCGTTGATAGAGGGCAGACACGAAAGAAGAAGGAGCTCGATAAGAGCAAAGTCCGATGCTACGTTTGTGGCAAATCTGGGCATTTCGCTCGCGAGTGTGGCGAGCGAAAGGTATGTCCTTCTTCTTTACATGGTATGAGTTATGTTTCATCCACTGTGATGCTTACTAACTCTTCTCCTTTGTGGATTGTAGACTCAGGAGCCACCGACCATGTAGCTCGAGATAGGAGCGCATATGTGGAGTTCCGTCGATTGAGTCCCCAAGCGAGGAGGCTGTACGTGGGGAACGGAGCATTTGTGGTTGTGAAGGGAATTGGTACATGCAAGCTGATGCTGCCAAGTAACCAAGTCCTATACCTGCATCATGTGTTGTATGCTCCCGAGATTCGGCGGAATCTCATTTCTGTCCTTTGTTTAGATCGTTTAGGATACTCTATCATTTTCAGAAATTTGAGTGTTTCTGTCATTTACGATAACTCTGTTTTATGTACTGGTTTAGTCCATGATGGACTTTATGCGTTGGATTTGGTTTCCTTTAATAAAATTTCTGATTTGTCTTCTATTGCGTATACATCTGATAGCGTAGTTGATGATGTTTCAATTTGGCATAGTAGACTTGGCCACATAGGGCAAGAGAGAATGAACCGGTTAGCTACGAGTGGCTTGTTGGGCCCGCTAACCCGGATCGAGTTGCCCTTATGTGAGTTTTGCCTAGCCGGCAAAGCGACGAGGAAACCATTTGGAAAAGCAATGAGGGCTGGGACCCCATTGCAATTGATCCACTCCGATATTTGTGGACCTATGAATGTGAGAGCCCGAAACGGAGCCACGTATTTTATTACGTTCATAGATGATTACACGCGTTTCGGTAACGTCTACCTTATCTCGCACAAGTCTGAGGCATTAAATTGCTTCAGGAGGTTTATTAGCGAGGTAGAAAACCAGTTAGACTTGAGAATTAAAACTCTCAGAACCGATAGAGGACGCGAGTACTTGTCTGAGGAGTTTAAAGAGCTCTGTTTCGAGAAGGGCATTACGAGACAGTTGACTATTCCTGCTACTCCCCAGCAGAACGGGGTAGCTGAGAGAAGGAATAGGACTTTGTTGGAGATGGTAAGATCGATGATGGCGCAGGCCAATTTGGCTATCTCCCATTGGGGAGACGCATTGTTGACTGCCGCCTACGTTCTTAACCGTGTTCCAACCAAGTCCGTAGTCAGTACCCCATACGAGCTTTGGACAGGGAGGCAGCCTGACCTTAGCCATATGAGACCATGGGGTTGTGCCGCATACGTTCACGATCCCTCGCACCCACACGGCAAGTTAGGCCCACGAGGAAAGAAATGTATCTTTGTAAGATACTCTGAACATTCTAAGGGACATGTGTTCCTAGGTGAACGTACGGATGGCACGGTCTCCGAGATCGAATCTCGTAATGCTTCGTTCCTGGAAAATGATTTCCCTAAGAGAGGCGAAATCGACCAGGATTTCACCTTTTATGAGATGGGTGAGTCTGACGGCTCAACTGAGCCCAGAGGAGGGACCCAAGAGCCTGAAAAGGATCTTGTTCCTAGTGGGAGTGACCCATCTCGAGGTGAGGAGGCTCCTCCTCCTCGTAGGAGTAGTCGGGGACATGTACCCCGACGTCATTTTCCGATAGAGGATGAGATCCTCATCGTGACTCCTGAGGATGATGAAGAACCTCAAACCTTTGAGAAGGCTCTCGAGAGTTCTATGAAGGACCAATGGCTAGAGGCCATGAAAGAGGAGATGGAATCAATGAGGGTCAACGGGGTCTGGGACCTAGTTGACCTACCTGAGGATAGAAGGGCCATAGGGAACAAGTGGGTTCTCAAAATCAAGAGGAAGGCCGACGGATCGGTGGAAAGATACAAAGCCCGTCTAGTAGCCAAGGGTTACACACAGACAAAGGGCATTGATTACGAGGAGACTTTCTCCCCCGTAGTCAAATTTACATCGATCCGTCTACTCTTGGCGATTGTCGCGAGCATGGATCTAGAGTTGCATCAGATGGATGTAAAAACCGCTTTCCTTAATGGAAATCTGGATGAGGAGATCTACATGGAGCAGCCCTCTGGGTTCGTTCTAGTAGATCATGAGGACAAGGTCTGTCGACTTCGGAAGTCGATATATGGCCTAAAGCAATCATCCAGGCGGTGGTACCTAAGATTCCACGAGGAGGTGATATCTTATGGTTTTACAATGATCGAAGAGGATCATTGTGTTTACATGATACGATCTGATAACTCTTTTATGATTCTGTCCCTGTATGTGGACGATATACTGTTGGTTGGGAACAACATTCAGTATATGATGACGATCAAGGCTTGGTTGTCATTGAGCTTCGACATGATCGACATGGGTGAAGCTGAGTTCATCCTTGGAGTTAAGATCCAGAGAGATCGATCGAGAAGAATGTTGGCTCTTACACAAGAGACCTACATTAAGAAAATTCTCGAGCGCTTTGGGATGAGTGATTGTAATCCCATTGATACTCCAATCGCCAAGTGTGATGGTCTGAGTCTTGAGATGTGCCCAAAAAACTCAGGAAGATATAAGGGAGATGCGAAAAATCCCTTATTCCAGCGCAGTGGGAAGTCTAATGTATGCGATGTTGTGTACACGACCAGACATATGTTACGCAGTCAGTCTGGTGAGTAGATATCAATCAAATCCTGGAAGGGGTCACTGGAGAGCAGTGAAAAGGATTTTTCGATATCTCAAGGGAACTGCGAGCTACTCCTTGTGTTATGGGAGAGGGGATTTGCTCCTCATAGGATATTCAGACGCCGACTGGGGCGGTGATCTGGATAAGCGCAAATCGACATCAGGTTTTGCATTCTTGCTCAATGGCGGTGCCATTTCATGGAGCAGCAAGAAGCAGACCTGTGTAGCGTTATCTACGATGGAGGCTGAGTTCGTGGCTTGCTCAGTCGCAGTTCAGGAGAGTGTTTGGCTCCGAAGACTATTAGATGATTTAGGGGTTGTGGCTGATAGTGGGAGGCCAGTGATGATTTACTGTGATAATCAGGCTGCTATCGCCTATACTCGAGACCCTAAGTATCATAGTAGGACCAAACACATAGACACCAGATATAATTTTGTTAGAGACATCATCGAGAAGGGTGAAGTGACCGTCAAGTACATCTCGACACATTGCATGGTGGCTGACCCCTTCACCAAACCCATCACTAGAGACTCATTTAAAGCACATAGAGAGTCATTGGGTTTGGGAATATTTTGATTTTTCTCATTGTACTAAACTGACGATGTGATGCTTATTATATTTTTATATATGATTTTGTGCATTATTCAGTCACATTAATATTTTCTTAAATAATGCACTTATTTATATCATGTATATTTTGATGTGATAAAATATATGTCAGGCATGTGAGGTCGACTCTCTCACACGAGCGACCACCTCCAACTCTGAGTGAGTGGAGATGAGACAGTTTCTAGTCGTAAGAGGCATTGAGAGTGGCCCAACTAGAACAAAAGTCGCCCTGATACGTGTTCAGGATGAGGTCATTTGGGATATGACCGACATGGAAATACCCACATCCATGTTGCCTGTGAGTAGCCAGATTTGAGATCTCAGACATCACCTGCGATAGTGATATTGTCTCTGAGACACTCTCTCTGAGATCTCTGGATAGAGTCTTATGTGTAGACTGAGTCCCGTATCTGCACAGTGTTAAGAAATCTGACATATGCCCTTTTGAGAAATAAGGGATTAACACTGTGGCGCGCGTTTCATACCGCGTGTGATGACGACTAGGGATAGTGGGAGCAATTATATGAGACGATGATCTAATCATGATCCCCGTTCCCACTGTGTGAGACCCGAGATCCATTGCGTGGGATCTCAAGTACCCTTATTTTACTTTCGACTGTGTCTAGAAGTCTTGATTCAGTGTTTGCTACTTTAGTCTGTTTACCTATGGCCCGGAAGATAAATTGAGGTCTAAGGGGCAGGTCTAGGAAAGCAGCTGAATTGAGATCGATGGATTCGAGTTTGGGAAAGGAAGACCAATCTACATTACATCGTTGTGTAGTATTCACCGACCGGTCTGTTACGTATATCCACGTTGGGATAAAAACGTAATAGTGAATACACATTCGAGGATATATTGGGGATGACTTTCGATGAGGAAAGTGACTCGAAGGATGTAAATGTGATGAGTCTGGGGTACAGCGAGATGTTTTATTATTAACGACGACTCCTCGAACATCCTAATAGGTGTATCGAGAAGTCTTTATTTGCAGGTGTACTCGCCAGTCGCACGACACCCAATCTAGTATGAAAATCCAGAAGGGTGATACAGGAGATCGCATGAGCTGTGATCTCGTGATGGATGAAAATGCCCTCGTGTGCAAGTGGGAGATGAAGGAATGAATGCCCACGTGGGGCATCTTTCCTTATTTGGAAAAATGAAATATCCCACTTTCCATATGCACAAATGGTAACTTATGGGATTTGAATTCCCTACCATTTGTGGTGACGGAGAAATATGGAAACTAGGGGCAAAACCCTAGGACACACAACCATTGCAAAGATTGTGAGGAGACAATTGAGAGAAAGAGGGAAAAATTCTGCGAAGAGAATTTGTCACCGGATTCGATTGAGGGGTCGTGGTGCTGCGGTGATAGCTCATCTTTTGTGGTTATCATCCCGACTGCGAGGTCGATTGATCGAGGTTCGTGGTTCCCAGATTTTGCGATCTACTTTTGAGGTATGCCCGAAAATCCTATTCTTTTATGATTCCGAAATATTTTGCACGCTTCCGCATGTGTATGTGCATATAAATCCAACACTCCCACACTGGCCTTTCCATTTCTGCTACTTACAGCTCCATCGAAGTTAAACTTTATAATCCCTTCCTTTGGGCACGTCCAAAGGTCTCTCTTGGTTCTATTGTTTTGTAACTTCAGCCCGAACTTTCTGCCGCAATTTTTTGACATGCCCAAAGCCATATTGACCACCTGCTGCGGATTCTTAACCTCTCCTTTATGGATGATGTTGCAGCGGTTCTTCCAAATCATCCAAATAATAGATGTAAACACCAGGTCCCACTCCTCATTTCCCAGCTTATAAGCTTTGGCTGTCCCCTCCTTGAGCCAAGAATTTAAGTCAGCCTCCCAGAACTGATGCAGATCGTCCATATCCTTACCAGTCAGCAACCAAACTCTCCTCGCATGATTGCAATCTCTAAGGGCATGTATTACCGTTTCATCCCCCCCATTGCAAAGAAGGCAAGCACCATCAGCAGCTACACCTCTTTTTTTTCTTTTCCTCGTTTGTCATGATCTTGCCTAATGCTGAAAGCCACAAGAAAAACTTAATCCTTTCTGGCCATTTAGCTTTTCCACACCTCCCTATCTTGGTCCTGCCCGTTGCCGGCCTTTCTCTGCATCCTCTAGGCCGACGCCACCGAAAACTCTCCATCAGCACTTCCGCTCCAATAAATGAAATCTTCTCTATCTTCCACACTGGGGATCATTATGCCTCTAATCTCCTCCGCTTTATCTCTAGGGGAGAATTTCAGCAAGCTCCTCAACCTTCCACCTCTCTTACCATCCATAAAATGCCTAACCTTCATGTCCTTGTCACACAAGGAGTGAGGAATCATGGCAAAATCCACCAACTTATCCTCTCCAACCCATCTATCATGCCAAAAACTTATGTTTCTACCATTCCCCAATCTCCACGTCAAGCCCTTCTCAAGGCACCTCCCGCCGTTGAGAATGCCTCTCCATACTGTAGAACTACTACGCCTCCTCTTCTGCTCCATGAGATTCCCCACTTTTAGGTACTTGTTCCGCAAAATCTCACACCACAAGACCTTCTCACCCTTCATAAGTCTCCAACCCAGTTTAGCTAGCAAAGTGATGTTACATTCCCTCATAGTTCTCATCCCGAATCCGCCCTCCTTTTTTGGAGTGCAAACCCCATCCTAATTGACCTTCTTCCCACCTCCGAACTACTCCAAAGAAAGCCTCTATTAATTCTATCCATTTTCTTGCAAATGTTTCTCGACACCTATTGGGGTATAAATTTGTGTAATAATTATGATTGATTATACTTTATTTTTGAATAAATATAACACCAATTATTATGTTTTATGATGTTTAATATGCAAGGATTGATAGAGAAGACTTGTAAAGAAAAATGAAGAAAAATGAGATAATTTGGAGCAACTATGCAAAAAGTAAAAAAAATGGATAGAAATGCACTTTGATTAGTACGTGGGCACATGGATCATGAGAATTATTGCAAGAATTTTCTGGAATTCTAGTCAACATTATTTCTCTTTGTTTGCACAAAAATTCAAAGGAATTGAGACTTGATCGGGAAGAATTGAAAATTTTTAAAATGTTGATTTATTCATAATATTTAAGAATAATTCTTTTAGAAATTTAACTCTCAAAACATTTTATCTTTTAGAAACTTCTTTTATTTAAAATATTTAGAATACTATCTTTTAAAAATTTTATCATTTTCAAACCAAATAGAATATTTTATTTTAATTATTTTTTTTAGTGGTTAGGAAAATTTAGAAAGATTTTCTTTTAGAAAGATTTTCTTTTAAAAATAGGGGATCTACTCCCATTAAAAGCGGATGAAAACCCTTCAATGAGAGATTCATTGTAACTTATCCTCTTTTAACGTGAATAGTAGTTCTTTTTTCCAGCAATTTTTTTATGAGTTCTTTTTTCTCCGTGTCTTTGTTTTAAATTCTTTTCTAGTAAAAAAATTGTTGAAATCTTAATAAATAAAGATTGTGAAATATAATTGAGATTATTGACTCAATAATTTGCAAGTATTTATTTAATTTCTATTTTTCAATATTTAGATTGTTTTGAGTTTATTGGATAGAGGTTTATATTTGATAATCCTAGAACATTCTACAAGCAATTAAAAACGGTAAGATTTGTTTATTTTTAATAAAGTGATAATTGGTATGGTTTTATGGTCTCACAAAAGATTTAACTTATATCATAAGATTAAATAATCTAATTTAAATAAATTCATATTGGAATTTATTAATTAGAATTAAATCTCTTTAGATTTTAAGGCTGTCAAAATATTAAATTCAACGGGAGTCTCTTAGATTGTTTTTCGATTAAGAAAATAATTAATGATGGTATCTTAATTACTAAAGAAATAAAGAGAGATTGATCATTTTATGATATTTAACGGTTATAACTAATTTATTTACATAATGTTGAGTAATTTTTGTATCAATGATCAATCAAATTCATCAAAATAGAAATAATTTTTTTGACTAGAATTTATTTTCATTGATATTTTCTCTTTTATTTGGTATTATTAATTGTCTTGTTTTAGTTAATTTTATTGATTTATTTAATTTGTTAATTCTAGATAATTTCTCAACCTCCATATTTTCTTTTCTTTAAGAGAAATGAATCCACTTCTTCCCAGAAGATACGATCCTACTCACCCCAAACTCATTTTTTGTGAAGTAAGTATTTTTATTTTTATTGGTTTGACAACCACCAAATTTTAGCGTCATTGTTGAGGAAGATGATGTCAAGCGATTTGTTTCTTTTACACTTTCTCCTTATTTTTGGGCATTTACCTTGATATTCCCAAATGGGTGAACCGGCATTTAACCTAGAAATTGAGAAAACAGCTCGAAAACTTACCAAGGAGATGAAGTGAGCAAAATAGGCCACATCTTCATCGCCTAGATCTAATCTGGACGAAGATTTGCTGGATTGTTCTAGAGACACCAAAGAGCAGCACATCAAGGAGAAGCAAATGGATGCACCAACGACTTTAAGGGAGTTAACAACACTCGATATTAACCAACAACGTTTGTGCATTAATTTTTCAAAAATTGAGAGCCCATTTGAAATAAAATCATGTCTTATTTACTTACTTCCTAAATTTCATAGACTTATAGGAGAAGATCCCAATAAATATCTTAAGGAGTTTCATATCGTATACTCCACATGCGACCACAAGGTGTAACTGAGAAGCAACTAAAGCTAAGTCTCTTTCCATTCTCTTTAGTAGGTAAGACCAATGATTGGTTATTTTATTTGCCTTCTATTTCAATTGCTAATTTGAATGATCTAAAGAGATTGTTTTTAAAGAATTTTTTTCCAGTTTCTCTTGTACAAGCATTCGAAAAGAAATTTGTGGTGTAAGACAATTTAGTGGGGAGACTCTATACGAATATTAGGAAAGATTCAAGTAGCTATGTGCAAATTGTTCGTAGCACCAAATTCCCGAGCAGCTAGTTATTCAATACTTTTACGAAGGGTTTTTGTCAATGGAGAGAAATATGATACATGCAGCAAATGGTGGTGCGATGATAAACAAAATACCTTAGGAGGCACAAAATTTGATCTCCAATATGACACATAGCAATTTGAAAGGGGCAAGATAATCTGAAAATGGTCAATGAGGTAAGTATTTCTTTCCTTGATCACAAATTAGATGCTCTAACTTCTATCGTATAAAGGTTGGTTATAGGACATGTATAATAAGTGAAGGCATGTGGAATTTATTCCAATTTTGGTCACTCAACGGACATGTGCCCCACCCTTCAAGAAGATCCCAATGAACAAATCAATGTAGTGGGTGAATTTTCGGGACAGCCACAAAGGAAGTATGATTCCTATTCAAACACCTACAATCAAAGATGGAGGGATCACCCAAACTTCAGCTATGGAAATTGGCAACAAAGGTTCCAACAACAACCTCAAGGCCGACCACAATTTCAACCTCAGCAACCTCAAGCCAAACCAGCCGCTATGAATTTAGATACACCTTTGAAAGATATTGTTAAAAGTTTGGCTAATAGTACTCTATTATTCTAGTAGAAAACTCAAAATTTTCAACAAGAGACAAGAGTCAATATTCAAAATTTGGATACTTAAATATCATAATTGGAGACTTGTAGTCATGGAAAGCATCCTTCTCAAGTTGAAATCAATCCAAGAGAAAATGTTAGTGTCATGATCCTTAAAAGTGGAAAGGGGGTATAAGATACTACATCAAAAGTTGAAGTAAAAAGGGCAACCAAAAGTGAAGAAATGTCAACAAGTTTGGATGTTTCAACTAAGAAGGTAAATAGTGAATTTAATTCAAAACCTAAGATAATGATTCCACCATATTTTCCTGACAGATTGGCACAATCAAAGAAAGGGGAGGAAGAGAAAGAGATCTTAGAAACTCTCCAAAATGTAGAAATCAATATCCTACTCTTGGAAGTAATAAGACAAGTGCCAAGGTGTGCCAAGGTATGCCAAGTTTCTTAAGGAATTGTGCACTAAGAAAATGAAACTAAAGGATGATGATAAGATCTTAGTTTGTGAGAATGTTTCAACAGTCATCCAAAGGAAATTGTCACAAAATGCAAAAAACCCCAATATGTTTACTATACCTTGTATAATTGATAATAAATTGTTAAACAAGGCTATGCTTAATCTAGGCGCATTGATAAGTGTTATGCTTTTGTTTGTTTATAAGGGTTTGAATCTAGAACCTTTGAAAGAGACAAGAGTGATAATTCAATTAATTGATAGGTTAAATTTATATCCTGAGGTTGTGATTGAAGATTGTTTAGTAAGGGTGAATGATATCATTTTTTCGACTGATTTTTATGTTATTGATATAAATGATACGTATTCTCCTAATCTTGCTCTTATATTGTTGGGAAAACCATTTATGAAAATAGTTAAAACAAAAATTGATGTGAATTTGGATACTTTATTGTTTGAATTTGATAATGAAATTGCTACTTTTAATATTTTTGATCCTATAAAGTAGGTAAATGATTCTGAGTCTATTTTTCATGTTGGTATGGCTGACTCCATCGTGCAAGATAATTTGGGAAATAACTTTATGCATGATAAATTGAATTTTGTGCTGCAAGAGAGTTTGACAGATAAAAATGTACAGTTTGACAAATTTTTTAATCACAAACTCTTATGCTGAAAGTAATCCATGGTCAACCAAAAAGTCACTCACTTCCATTCAAGATTGAAGTTCATGCCAAATAAGTTAAAGTCTAGATAGATGGGACCAATCTATGAGTCGAGTAACAAGGAGACCATGTCGAGCCAAAAATAATAAACAAAGGCGTTTATTGGGGGGCATGTCAATATTTTTATGATTTTTTTAATATTTATTTTTATTGATTTGATTTAGGTTTAATTTTGATGGTATTTTATAGGTGAATAAAAACCGAAAAACTTTGATGACCATATTTGCTCGAATCTTAATGTGTGCCCATATGAAAGATGGAGAATGCAAATGGTTGATTTTAAAAAAGACAGAAATGCTCTTGAGTTAAGGCGTGCCCATGTCTTAACAGAACTTCATTTCTACCCATAATCTAGAATGTCTTAAAAAGGGGATAAAAGTACTCTTGCAATAAGGCTTGAATTTCGTTTCTATTACAATATGAAGTATCTTCAACAAATGGATAGAAGTAGTCTATCGTTAAAGCGTAGGCACACCTTAACAAAGTTTCTCTATTGCCTAAAATAAGAAGCAACTACAGGAGAAACCAGAAACACTCAATTTTTAGTGCATGCCCACGCCATAATTTTTTCTCTGGCTTGTTGGATTTTTTTCTCCATTCTTCACTCCACCCTACGGAAGTCTTGTTCTTATTTTACCTTTTAAATTTTGTTTTTATTTGAGTTGATTGTCTTTATTTTTCTCTTCCATTTAGTTTACATTGAGGACAATGCATGATTTAGATGCGGGGGAGTGTTTGGTGCCTCTGTTTGATTTTTCCTTCTTGATTTAGGGTCATTTGAAATTTCAATTTTGTTTTAGTAAAGCCAACACATTTCCAAAAAAAAAGAAAGTGAAAAATTTTGAATTTCTAAATTGATTTGTGTTATTTGGTTGGTTGGAAATTATGAAAAAATAGTTCGTATAAATAGTTTTGTATTCGTAATGGCCGTTCATTCTTTAATGGTTTTCTTTGAAGAATAAATATACAAGATTTGATACACATCTACTTAAAAGTGTGATTTTGAATGTAAAACGAGCAAATTCATTCTATATACTTAAAATTGTTTATTGATGAGAGAATATCACACTTGAATTGGACATCCTAGAACTTGCTCTATTATGCATGTCGTGACCACATGTTTAAATTTCATGTATTGAAATGACAAAGACATATAGATTTACTCTATTTTGGCTTTCGTAAAAATCCTCACCTTGATTTCATAAACCCCTTAGATAACCAAAATCAGTTTAAGCTCTTTCTTCTTTTATAACCACTCCAATACAACACTTAACATTTTATTTTGACCTTCGTTTCAAACCCTTATACTAAAGGTCCATATAGTTAATTATATGGTTTTAGTTATTTGTTTGTCTTAAAGGAAAGATGACGGTTGAAATCTTGATATTGATGTTTCATGATATGAGATGAAAAATGAATTTTGTGATTGAGCAAGGAAGAAAGAAACTTGATTATCATCTTGTTTATTCTTTGTTGGAGGATTATTTTTGAAAAAAAAAAGAACAAAAAAAGCGAAAGTAGCAAAAAAAAGAAAAAAAAGAAGAAAAAGAGAAAAAAAAAAGCGTTACTTCTTGTTAAAATTCTATTCATTTACGTTTCATTTATGGAAATTAGAGAAAATTGTTGACAAAGAGTATGTGGACAATAAGGAGTCATTTTTTTATACTGTTTGTTTGAGGCAAAAATTAATCAATATTGAAAAATTTGAGTAGTTAATTATATATTCTTTTGGTATGTTTTCACCCTTAAATATCATTTTTATTCTACCCTCAATGCTAACTCTATTACAATTAAATAAAAGACCTTTATATTGGTGTATGAAATTCAAATTTTTGAGTGATCGAAATTTGATATATTTATAAGTTTATGGTAATACATATTCCATTGAATTGATTTAAGTGATATATATATTTTTTACCTCTTTTTGAATGAATTTGAGAGAACTCTTAGAGAGAATTATTGAATTTTGCAATTTTGATTTCATAAGAAGCTATTAAGATATGTAATAGTTATTTTTGTATAAAATATTATGAAATACTTGTTGTTTTGGTTACGTTTTCAATTTGGTTTTTATGACATATGTTGGCTTGGGGAGTTTGAAAGAAAATATGTTGGCCTGCAAAGTTGTTTTGGACTGATTTGCGTGAAAAATGCTTGAAAACAAACATTATCTAGGTGTGGTGGAATTTGATAGGGTATAAATTGATATAATAATTATAATTGATTTTATTTTATTTTTGAATAAATATTACTCTAATTGTTGTATCTTATGATATTTAATATACTAGAATTGATAGAGAAGAGTTGTGTTGTGAAGAAAAATGAGATAATTTGGAGTAATTATGCAAAGAGTGGAAAAAATTGACAGAAATGCTCATTCATCAGAGCATAAGCACGTGTATGATGAGAATTATTGCAAGAATTTTCTGGAGGTTTAGTCAATGTTATTTTTTCTTGTTTGCACGAAAATTCAAAGGAAATTGAGACTTGATTTGGAAGAATTGAAAATTTTCAAAATATTGATTTATTCCTAATATTTAGAGATAATTCTTTTAGAAATTCAACTTTAAAAATATTTTATCTTTTAGAAACTTTTTTTATTTGAGATCTTTAGAATATTATCTTTTAAGAAGTTTATCTTTTTCAAACCAATTATAATATTTTATTTTAGTTATTTTTTTAATAGTTAGGAAAATTTAGGAAATTTTTCTTTTAAAAATATGGGATCTATTCCTATTAAAAAGGGATGAAAACTCTTTAACGAGAGATTCATTATAGCTCATCATCTTTTCACGTGAATAATAATTCTTTTTTCTAGCAGATTTTTTTATGAGTTATTTCTTTTCCATGTCTTTGTTTTAAATTCTTTTTTAGTAAAAAAAATGTTGAAATCTTGATAAATGATGATTGCAAGATCTAATTAAGATTATTGGCTCAATATTTTGTAAATATTTATTTAATATCTATTATTCAATGTTTATGATTGTCATGGGTTTATTGGATAGAAACATATATTTGATAAGTCTAGAACACTCAACAACCAAGGAAGATTTGTTTGTTTTTAATAAAATAGTAATTAGTATGGTTTTATGGCCTCACAAATTATTTAATTTATATCATAAGATTAAATAATCTAATTTAAATAAATTCATATTAGAATTTATTAATTAGAATAAAGATTTTCTAGATCTTAATACTGTCAAAATACTAAATCCAACGAGAGTTTCTTGAGTTATTTTTCGATTAAAGAAATAATTAATGATGGTATCTTAATTACCAAAGAAGTAAAGAAAGATCGATCATTTTGTGATACTTAACGGGTATAACCAATTTATTTATATAATATTAAATAATTTTTGTATCAATAATCAATCAAATACATCAAGATAAAAATAATTGTTTTGACTGGAGTTTATTTTCGTTGATATTTTTTCTTTTAATTGATATTATTTAATTGTCTAGTTTTAGTTAATTTTATTGATTTATTTATTTTGTTAGTTTTAGATAATTTCTCAACCCCTCATATTTTCTTTTCTTCTTTAAAAGAAACGAATCTACCATGTTCTTGAGAATACGACTCTACTCACCATAAACTCATCTTTTGTGAAATAGATATTTTTATTTTTGACCAACACTCAAGCCAACTGGATGGTGTACAAAGGGATAGTAGCAGTAACGGATCGAACTAAGCTCTTCCTCCCCGTCGTACTTAGCAAATTGGACTTTCAACTACTTAGCTTGATTTGAATCTTTTCAATCCCCTGCCCATGAAAGTTCTTGCCAGTCCTACCATGGATGGCCGGCACACCCAAATACTTTCTAAGATTAGCGGTAATGGAACATTTACTGCAAGTTGTCAAAGAGTTCTTGACAGTCATCGGAGCCTTAGGAAAGATCCAAATTTTTTATTTTGAGGGGTTAACGCGCAACCCGCTTTACTCAAAGAATTCCTTTAACGGCTAAGGATATGACTGAGATTGAGATGTTCAGCTTCTGCAAATAGGAGCAAATCATCAGCAAAAAATATGTGAGAAATATTAGGGCCCTTCCTTGTGACTTTTATGGCCTTCCATACTCCTTTTTCAACCTTCTCCTGGATCATATAAGCTAGCCTTTCCATTACCAAAATAAAAAGGTAAGGTGATAGGGGATTTCCTTGCCTCAACCCTCACTCAACTTTAAATGGGGGAAAAGTTTCTCCGTTCCAAATGATGGAAGTCTCACTGTTAGAGATTGCGAACATAATCAATCTGACTATTTTCAATGGCATGTTCATATCCACCATACACCATAACTCTAGCTAAGTATTCCCAGCTTACATTGTCATAGGCTTTCCGGAGGTTAATTTTCAAGATCATCATGTGATTTTTACTTGTAAATTGACTAATGTTGTGAAGAATCTCTTGAAGTGCAACAATATTGTCGAGAGTTCCCTTTCCTGGAAGAAAACTATTTTGGTAGGTTCTTATCAATTTGTTCAGCATAGGTCAAAGTCTTTGCACTATGATCTTGCAGAGGATTTTATAGGAGGTATTTAGCAGACTTATTGGGCGAAAATCAAACACATACTCAGGTCTATTTTGCTTTGGAATTAGGATCATGAGAGTTTTAGCAATGTCCGGTTAGAAGTATCCATCCTTAAAAGCTTTATTGATAGAGCTACATAGTTTGTCTTTGATTATTCCCCAAAATTTTTGAAGGAAAATAGGTTGAACTCTATCCGGGCCTAAAGCTTTCATACCTTGCATGGAGAAGACCACTCTTCTCATCTCTTCTTCCTCGACAATTCTTATAAGCTCATCATGGTCCTCAGTCTTGATTTTTTTAATCCACCTACTAAATCTGCAGCCAGGGACTTCCACCCTTTTTCCTATAAAAAGATCAACAAAGTACTGACAAACATGGGATTTGAGCTTATCTTCCTCAGTACACCACTCTCCTCCAATCTTTAGAGCCGCTACCCTCTTGCAATTCCTTCTCAACTTAGTTGTGGCATGAAAAAAGCTAGTAGTTTGATCTCCTTCTGCTAGCCATTTAAGTCTAGACTTCTAGTATCAAAAGATCTCTTCTTGTTTCAACACTTGATGATACTCCTCAAGAAGGTGTTGCTCCAGCTGTTGAAGGTAAATAGACTTCCCATACTTGTGAGATTTTTGGACATCTCTCAGCCTAGCCTCCAAGCTTCTTTTTCTGAAAGAAAATGTTACCAAAGACTGCTTTATTCCAAGTCTTAATTTCCTCTGCCGTGACTTGTAGCACTTGAGGCAATTCCCCTTCAGCTGAATTCCAAGCTTCTTCAAACACTTGCATGAAATCCCGATGGGTTAACTAGGCTACTTCAAATCTGAAGGGTTTTCTATCCTTATCGGGACACTTAGTTAGCCTAGTATTAAGCAGAACAGAACAATGATCTCCGTGAAGTCTAAGCAAATTAATGATTTTCATTTTCAGAAAAGTTAACCTTGCTGCCATATTCCCCAAAACTCTATCTAATTTCTACTATAAAATAACCATACCTTGGCATTTCCTTGTCCACATGTATTTAGAACCTCCTGCCTCAATATTCAAAAGATATCATCTCCTACACCAACACCTGAATCTCTAACTTCTCTTCTAGACTGAAGCTTTGGAGTTACTCGTGTCCTCTGAGCCTACAATGTAATTGAAGTCCCCGATTACGAACTAGGGCTCCAATATGTTGACTGCAATATCAGAATGCCTTTTTAAGTGGTTTTCTTTGGCTTCCATCCGTAGTGGGATGTACACACAAGTGATATACCACTAGGTCTCGTCCTCTACGATTTTACATTGAATAAACTGCTCATTATGACTCACCACCGTAAGCTTTATCTACTAGAGTTCTAAAGAAGCCACAGGCCACCTTTGTAACCTATAGAGGGCACCACAAATCTCTGTCAAAGCCATACTTCCTAAAGAATCTTGGGAAAAGGTTCTTTCAAGCCTTAGTTTCAAGCATACAAACCATGTCCGGTTGATGATTTTTCAGCATCTCCTTACTTGCTCTTATGAAGCTATTGCTCCCCACCTCTCGACAGTTCCAAGAACTATCTTCCTATTCATTATAAAACTGAAAAAGAGATTAAGAAATGAGAGCTATTTTATCTCCCTGTCCACGCTTCCTCTCTCCATCTCCTTTTCCTTAGCTCCCTTGCCGTCTCCATCGCAATCCATTCCCTCCCCTTCCCACTGGCAATCAGAATGGCTCTTAACTAATTCCTCCATAGTTATTGCATTTGAATTTTCCAAATCCCTACATGCCTCTCCTAGATCAAAAACTCTTTCAGCTCATTCCTCTCGGCCTCTAACTAGGCCCCTTAGCATGATTTGAGAAGGGCCCTGCTCCAAAATGGGCTTAATAGCCCTCTCCCTATCATACATTAATTTGAGGTTGTGGGCAATGGCCAGCCCATCTCTCTCTTGGCCCAAGTTTCTTTCCTCAGCCCAAACCCTCAAGCCCGTCTCTTTCTTTTCATGAACCTTCTTTCCCTGTTCTCCTTTTAATGAAAGCCAATTTCCTGAGACATTATCCACGTGTTTTTCACCATCCTATTATTCCTTTCTTTGAACTATCTTCTACTTCATCGTCCCTATAGCATTGCTTAACACTTTCTTTGTCCTTTCGATGATTTTGCCTCTTGTTATATCTGCTTCCTCCTCACAAACAGTCTCTTCCCTACTCTGATCCTCAATCTCTACTCTTAATATTTTGTTGACTTTGACTAAGCTCTTGAAACGATTTTGGACAAACCCTCCTTTTTGTTCTTTTTCCCTATTGTTGATGTATTTGGTAAGTCTTTGTCTTCGGGTAACGATCATCCACAGCCCCATGCCTTCATCATGGATCTTCTCCTTCACTGCCAGGAGAGGCTCACTATTCAATTTTGGATCAACGATCATCGACTCTTCAGTCCTCTAGAGGTTCCTCTCTGTAACAGCTTGCAACTCAGGGTAGTTCTCTATACGGTGACCTACTTTCCTACATCCAAAATAAACATGGAGACCCTCATATTCCACCCCTTGTATTCTTCTCCTAATTTTCACCAGAGAGATAAGAGCCTTATCTAGCTCTATTTCTACACAAACCCTTGCATATTTGCCCCTTAATGCATTAGTTGTATTGGCATTAATTTTTATAAGCTTACCTATTTTACTCCCAATTTCCAACAAGATTTCTTCATCAAATAGTTTAATCGGCAGATGGGGTAGTCTTTGTACTTGATTTTTTCCTCTTTTGGTGAGAACCATGGTTTCCACTTCCTTATCATGAGGTAATGATCATGTATAAGCCATGAGCCTTCTATCAAAGCGTAATAGTAATCCTGTCTACTAGAGAATTTGACAAGGAAGAAGCCTTCTCCAAGGTCTAACATGTCTAGACTGCCTTTAGGTACATCTCCACATATATGTAATTTTAGTAAGCATGAGTTGATACCCTATCTCCATTCTAAGCAGTTTGATGATTAGGGATTGTCTCCAAGGCTTCCACAAGTTCCTGAGCTCCTCATTGGACACTTTCACTTCTGGCACCCTCCCCAACTATGTTTCCATTACCTCATTCTCCTCCTCCAGTAGTTCGTGTTGTTTATCTGAATCGTCCTCATACATTCTCTCTATGCTACTTTCCGTTGGAAAAGTTTAATCTCGGTATTAGACTCCTCGTGAGTTTTTAAACATACAATCTAAAACCACTCTTACGTAGAAAAATTATATCAAGATAAAATTAAGAGTATAATATCAAGAACACGAAGAAAATGAAGAAAATGAAGAAAAGAATTTTCTTTGTATTAACTGCTAAGGACTATTACAAGAGAGAAGATAGGAAACTAATTTTAAAAGAAAAAATTATCTCTACTTGCTTGATTACAAAGAGTGAAGATATGTTCTATTTATACAAAAAACTAACCATCAAAGAAAAGGAAAATAATCAAAATAAAAATAATTTTCTAAATTTATAATAATTGAATAAATCAATCATTAACTAAATTAACCAAATATATAATGGTTGACTAAATCAATCTTAATAATTGATTAAATTAATCAAATATATATAATTGACTAAATCAATTGTAATAATTAAATCAATCATAATAATTGACTAAATTAATTATTATGGTTGCATGGTTGATAGTTGATTTGATCAATCATAATAATTGATTAAATTAATCATAATGTTGACTAAATCAATCAATAAGTTTTATTTGAATCTATTTTAATACTCCCCCTCAAATTTGGCGAGTAGATATCTATAGAGCCTAACTTGCCGAGAATGTTTTACACATGACTTGCCGCAGTTCCTTTAGTAAAAATATCAACGAGCTGCTCATTACTCTTCACGTGAGGAGTGACTGTGGTCTTGTCTTCAACCTTTTGGTGCATGAAATGACAATCAACTTCAATATCTTTTGTTCTCTCATGGAAGACAAAATTAGAAACAATAAGAATGACAGACTGATTGTCGCAGAAAAGTTTGATAGGGGAAGTGACTACAAATCCTAATTCTTCAACTAGAGCTTTTAATCAAACGATTTCGCTGGTTGCTGCTACCATGGCTCTGTACTCAACTTCTGCACTTGATTTTGAAATTACAGATTATTTCTTGCTCTTTTAAGATACGAGATTTCCACCAACAAATATGTAATAACCTGTGGTGGATCTTCTGTCCATTGAATCTCCGACCCAATCTGCATCACAATAGTCCATAATTTCCAAACTTTGATTATTTTTCGTGCAAATTCCTCTCATGTATCAACTGATTTGACTCACAACATATGCAATATCAGATTTGGTGATAATTAGGTAAATGAGCTTCCCAATGAGCCTCTGGTACTTCTGTATATCTGTAAAAAGTTGATCAGTATCATTTCCTTCATCAGAGGTTGAAATAGGGCTAATGGCTGGTTTTGCTCCCAATTTACCTGTTTCCTGCAAAATATTAAGAGTATAGTTTCTTTGGAATAGGACAAACCCTTTGTGAGAGTAGACAAGTTTTATTCCTAAAAAATACTTTAATAGCCCTAAATCTTTAACTTCAAAACTAGATTTAAGGAAATTTCTAATTTGATCAATATGACTCATATCACTCCCAATGACAATGATATCATCAACGTATATTAGCACAATAGTGATTCTTTCATTATCAAGTTTAGTGAATAAGGAGGAATCACTATTGTATTTTTTAAAATTGTTACCGAGAAGTGCAAAACTTAGTTTTGCATACCAGGCCTGAGGAGATTATTTGAGATTGTAGATAGCTTTATTTAACCTGCACACTTGTCCTTCGTGACTTTGATTGAGCCCTTGAAGTAGATGCATATAAACCTCCTCTTTTAGCTCCCCTTGCAAGAAAACATTCTTTACATCCATCTGATACATTAGCCGGCTCCTATTGGTGGCAAGAGACAAGAAAACCCTTATAGTATTCATCTTTGCTACAGGTGCAAAGATCTCCATATAATCCACTCCGTAGGTCTTGTAAACCCTTTGGCTACAATATAGTCTTGTAGCGATCAATTGAACCATCGTTTTTATACTTGATATTGTAAACTCATTTTCATCCGACTACTTTCTTTATTTTGAAAGAGTCGTTATTTTCTAAGTCTTGCTCTTTGTGAGAGCATCTACCTTTTTTTCATTGTTTTCCTTCATTCTGGATAATCATTAGACTCATTGAAGTTTCTAGACTCCTATACTTGATCAATGCCACTCAAGAATATTTGGTGACATGAGGAAACATTAGTGGTAGTATAATAGTCAGCAATGAGATAAGATATGACCTTAGAGATGTAGTGTTCCCATCTTGATGGAAGGAATCTTAGCCTTGTTGACTTTCTAAGTAGTGGTGGAGATGATTGCGAGTTATTAGACTCCTCATTTATTTCTGAAGAAAGTAAGTCTTCTTAGGTTTGGTCTCCCCTTGCTCCCTACTTCTTTCAGTTTTGGAGGAGCTTTCATTTTCCTTTTGTTCAAAATTTTTTGGTAATTCTCTCTCCTCTTATTTTGGATTTTCCGCTTCAATAGATTGGCAAGAAGGATTACTAATTTCTTTTGGAGTTAATAAGAAAATTTGCAGATCTTCCATTTTTGGTGTCTTCTCTTTACTTATATCTCAATAGAACTCATTTTTTTTTTTACAAATATTACATCTTTTTATATATATTTTTTGTTAGTTGTAGGATCATAACATATATACTCCTTTTGAAATAACTCATATCTTATAAAAACACACTGTCTCTCTTTTCTATCCAATTTATTTATAAATTGTTCTGGTATATGTACATAACAAATGCATCCAAACACTTTTAAATAAGTAATATTTGGTTTGGTTTTAGTGAGAACTTCCAAGAAAGATTTTTCTTTAAGTATCCTAGTGGGTAAGCAGTTAATTAGGTGAGTGGTAATACTAACTACATCACTCCAAAAATTTTAGACATATTAACATAGAATATAATTGTTTTTGCTATTTCAAGTAAATGTCAATTTTTTCTTTCGTCTATTCCATTTTGTTGGAAAGTATATAGACATGAGGTTTGGTAGATTATTCCCTTCTCTTCTAGAAAAGTTGTGAATGCATGATTTATGTATTCCCTCATTGTCTATCCTAAGTATTTTTATATTTGCATTATATTATTTAATGATATAATTGTAAAAATTTTTAAATGTTTCCAATAATTGTACTTTTGAAGTGAGCAAATATACTCATGTGTATCTAGTCTTATGATCAATAAAAGATATGAAATATTTAAAATCTCATCTAGATATTATAAGGGATGTCCAAATATCAGAATGTACAAAATTAAAAATATTTTTATAAGTTGTTTCCGAAATCGATAATGCATTCGAGTTTTTTTTTTAAAAAAAATACAAATTTCACAATGACTATTTTCATAATTATTTTTTGAAAATAGGTATTTCAAAACTTGTTTATTAGGATGACCTAACCTAACATGCCACAAAATTTAATTTTCTTCTTGATATATCATGTATGCATGATTATCTTGATTCAAAAAATATATGTTGTTTCTCTTGAATCCACTACTAATCACTTGATTTGTTTTGAGATCCTAAAAAATAATAGTGTCAAGATCAAATGTAACTTTATAATTTCGATATTTAGTAATTTGACTAATAGACATAAGATTATAGGAAAATTTATGAACAAATAAAGCATTTGAGTTTTTTCCAAAAAAATTAACTTCTCTAAATTATTTTATATTCAAATTATTCTCATTAACAACCTTGACTGTTTTATGATTTGAGAGAGGTTTTACTCTTTTAAATTTCTTTTTATCCCTAATCATATGATGATCGTAACTAGAATCTACTAACCAATTTTGAAAATTCAAAATTGAGTTTAAGCAAATACCTATATTGGTCGTTACTTGCTTGAACGGTACTTTTGATATGATGTTTTCAATTGTCGACTCAAATACTGCATTCTGGGCCATATTTGAGGAGATTTGACTCTTTCTTTTCATGTGCTCAAGTCTCAGATGAGAATAAAGAAACTAACATTTTTTTGTGAATGATTAGGCTTTTTGCAATAAGCACATATACCCTTTTTGCCATGTGCTGTGCCTTGTTGACCACTTGCCCTTCTATAGTCGAATTGAAACCGTGCACTTCTACTTTGGATTGAGAAGCATCCTCAAGCTTCATACTTGCTTATGCTTGTTGGATCATGGATCTTACTTATTTGTAGGAAGGAAAATCCTTCATTCGAAGGATTTCTTGAAGGATTTCTTGACGAACATGTGCGAATTACTCTCCAAGAGAAATGAGAAGTTCAAAGGACTTGTCTTTATCCTTTTTTTTATAATATTTTAAGGTCGGTTGTAATTGGCCTCAAGATTTTGAATTCATTTCAAACATCTTCATATTCGTTAAATAATTAAGGGAGAGTCTTTACATCCTTCTTGATATTGGCAATTTATCTCTTTTATCTCGAAAACTCTTCCTAAATTTGATTATTGTCATAAATATTATACATTTAATCCCAAAGGGTTTTAGATTTTAGAGAGCAAATGACCATAGTTTTATGAATTTGATCCATAGAATTTGTGAGTAGGATGAACACTTGATCATCCCTCATTTTTCATTCTTCAAATATTGGATCTGATTCATCAAGAGGATTCTTTGTAACGTGTGCCAAGAGATTTCTTTAGTTTAAGGATCTCTTAATATGAGCAATTCATTGGAAATAATTTAAAGATGTAAAAAAAATGGAAGAGAATGGTTGTAAAAAAGAATTCATTTGAGTAAAAGGATCACATAACCTCAAAGAGAAAGAACTCAAAATTTACTCTGATACCAAGTTGGAAAATTTTAATCTCGGTATTAAATTTCTCGTGAGTTTTTAGATATACAATTTAAAATCACTTTTATATAGGAGAATTATATCAAAATAAAATTGAGAATATCATATCAAGAATATGAAGAAGAAAAATAAAATGAAGAAAAGAATTTTCTTTGTATTGATTGCTTAGGAGCATTACAAGAGAGAAGATATGAACCTAAATGTAAGAGAGAAAATTGACTCTATTTGGTTGATTACGAAGAGTGGAGATGGATCATATTTATACAAAAACTAACTATTAGAGTAAAGGAAAATAATCAAAATAAAGTTAATTTTTTAAATTTATAATGATTGAATAAATCAATCATTAATTAAATTAACCAAATATATAATGGTTGATTAAATCAATTTTAATAATTGATTAAGTCAACCAAATATATATAATTGATCAAGTCGATTGTAATTATTAAATCAATTATAATAATTGATTAAATCAATTATTATGGTTGAATAGTTGATAGTTGATTTGGTCAATTATGATGATTGATTAAATCAATTATAATGATCGACTAAATCAATCAATTAGTTTTATTTAAATCAATTTTAACACTTTCCTTCGCCTTTTTCCCAACCAGCATGTCCTTAAAAGATTTTTCTTGGCATATCCCATCCCAATTACTCACTTTCGCTTTCTTAACACTTCTTTGGAGATAATCCTCATCCTCCAAAGCTCTACCTTCCCCAACACCACTGCTTGAATTTGTAATCAGAAGCGCAATGCTTGTATCACCAGAACTCATTGTCTTTTCCGCTCGCGAGTCGATTATTTATGGAATCTGTTGTTCTAAAGCTATGTGGGTGAGACGTGACTTTGGTATGCCTCTCTCAGTCTAATGTAATAATGGGTCCCAATCTGGCCCAACCCAGCTTGGATTTCAAAATCAAGCCCCTTATTTCCCATATCTTTTTTCCATTACATTATTTGGAGAATCATATTGGAACAACAACTTTCATTTTCAAAATCATGGTATTTTGGATTCTTGCTTTACGTAATGGAAAAATGTTTGTTTCTTCTCGTCTAATATAACATAAAAGAAGCGGAATGAATATCTATCCTTTCTATATCTTCTTCTTTGCATCTGGGGATATATCCGAGACAATAATTCGTTATAAAATTCAAACAAAAGTCACAATCTGGTAAGACCAGATTTGTTCGATTTATGACATGATATGAACATACTTTGTCTAGCTGATTGTGTTGGAATGTATGTGAGGGTATGTTCCTCGCAGGCCCCGCAGGGAATAAAAATCCCAATGTGGAAAGATTCATGTGTCTGCCTCCCAAAATTGTTTCACCCTAACCCCAATAACACATAACCAAATTTGAGTAATTTTTAAGCGTATTGGATGCAGTATTTCCTTCTAAATCGAGATAAAATAGAGAGTCGTAGAAAGAGAAGTTCTTACATTTGGTAGGTCATAGGACATATATTAACCCTCCCCCAACAAATATTCTTTTCTTACTTGATTACAAATATCTAGAATCTGACTAATTTTATTTGAGTAGACGATCAATTTAGGGTCTTGTTGTGCCTATTTTTTTATTTCTAATATTTATATTCAAAATTTTGATTAATATAACTTAATATCATGTCACTAAATCTATAATTCATTGATTCTCCGAATAAATATCGATGTCGTACAATAATGCCTTTTATTTGGGCAAACAAAATGAAGTCAAAATTTAAGAAAATGGGGAAGGAGAATTTGAAAAATAATATTAGTAAATAACAATAAAGGGCAAATAATTAGGAATAGGGAAAGGAAAGTTGCAAAATTAAACTAAACCTGGGTGTTATCATCACTGCACCCGTCCCCGTTATTATAATAGGCAGAAGCAAAGTTTTCAACAAGGTCATCGTTGACCTTGTCAGTCAACCACTTTCCTTCTTTTGAAAATTTTCTTCTAAATTTGCTAGAAAACCTTTTTCCAGCGAGACAATTTTTCTTTTTCTTTTTTAAATTTTGGGTCGGGTAATCCCTTCAACGCTGGAGCATAGAATTTTTTTTTCAAATTCAAAATCTTTACGAGAAAGAAAGAACATGGTGCTAGCTGAGCCATGGCTCATCGGCACACTAGAGCATAGAATAAGAGTTTACATCATTCGATCAAAATTTTACCGATCTTGTGAGACATAAATTATCTTTGCTTTGATGTGAATATACTTGTTATTTTTCTTTTAAGTTGTTCTTATAAGCTTTAACCACCTAAATACTATTATTTCATATTAGATTATGAAAATTTGTATAACAAAAATATGTAATTTTCTTAAAATCTCGTAAAAATTTTGTAACAATAGATAAATATGTATCGAAAGCTTTGTAAATTACACAAAGTATAAGTCTTATAAGATAAATTTTATTTTTTGTTATATAAGAGAGATTTGAACATGAGATTTTTGATAGAGAAGAGATTGTACCAATTGACCGATAAAAATTTTCTAAGAGAAATCTTGCTTGCGTCCATGCTAATTGAATGCAATGATCACAAATAGATCAAAATTTCTAGATATTCACTTGTCAAGATTTGTGGGGGAGGAAAAAGATCGATGGAAAAATATAAAACATTAGAAAAATGTGGAAGTTGGAAATTGATTTTTTTATTTTATTTTTAAATTTTGGACCCAGAAGTTGTCTATGCCATCAAAGGAGGTCATCTAGAAGAGTTTTGTAAGTCGGTTGACTCGAATCAAATTGAGTCTGATCATATACAGGTGAATAAAAAAAATCAAAGTGGAAGGAGGGAACGATGTGCCAACATAGCTGGACAAAATTGAAAAATAAAAAATAATAATAATAATAAATGAAAAGCCTGCACTTTAGCGCCATTGTTGTAAAAGAAAGAGAGCATTCATAAAAGCAATGGAAAAAAAAAAAAGGTAGAAGAAAAAGGTATTGGCTCATCTGCAATGAAGAAGGAAAAAGAAAAGGCAAAGATATTAATT
Source organism: Dillenia suffruticosa (assembly GCA_033439265.1). NCBI lineage: Eukaryota > Viridiplantae > Streptophyta > Magnoliopsida > Dilleniales > Dilleniaceae > Dillenia > Dillenia suffruticosa. The sequence continues at coordinate 18,850,134 of JAVTVX010000030.1, forward strand.
CTTTAATGGTAATAGATTGATCTTTCATAATCAAAAAGCTAAGAAAAGGACAGCCATTGGAAAGCCAGTGGGAAATCCGTGACTTCCCTGTCGACTTACATTTACATTACACAACCCCATTCTAGTAGAAAAGAAAGAGCCCTAGCCATTCTTTTCTTTGAATTTGAAAATGATTGCACCTTTATCCTCTTTCTTGGATAATATTATTGTGCTTTCTATTTTTGGGTTTTCCTTTTCACTTTACAAATTTTGAAATAATGAAAAGAAAAAATATTGATCACATTTTTTTAAGCTTTTAGATGCTTTGTAATACTTATAATTCTAGGCTATATCAAAAGGGTATTGATAAACTATTATTATTATTATTATTATTATTATTATTAGTTTATTATATTCTAAAAATAATATTCGATCGATTAGATAAATTATACTTTAAATGAACCAAACATTTTTTTGGGTTCATCTTAATATGTTTTAAAATTTTTTTAATTAAATACTTATTTGACTTGATTAAAAAATATATATATATATATATATATATATATATATATTTATTTATTTATTTATTTACATAAATGTCATAAAAATTATGAAAATATATGATCTCACAAACATTCGATAACATAAGATCTCAAAGAATATATTTGAGTAAAAGTTTTTTATTATTTCGAATGTCCTTATAAAATTATTAAAATATACTTATAATTCAACTAAAAACCGATAGATAGGAAGATTTTATCTATTGAATCAATATTATTTGATTCATCTAAAAGCGTTACAATTTAAATTATCACTGCTTCTTGTAAAAACTTTTCTGTCACATGTTTTAATTGTCCAACAAGTTCTTTTTCAAGTTTGTCGCCAATACTCGGAAGGTTAAACACTTTATTGCCCTTTAAGGAGGTCTAACCTCTTTTTACGCAAGGATTTGAGTTGAGTGTGATTTAGCTGAGTTTGTAAAGAGTATCAAGTAATGAAAGCCAAGTTTGGAAAAATTAAGAATAGAAAAAATTATATAAAGAAAAATTTTCTTAAATTAGATCCAATAATATTTAATTTGATTAGTCAAAATATGATTTCAAATATCAATTGATTATATAAAAAAATAATAATAAAAGTCAAGCTCGACCGTGCTTATGATGGAGCGGGCTATCATTTGATCATGGGGAAGAGGCAAGATTATAAGATTTCTTTGTAGTAAAAATCTGACGGTCATTAAGATGAATTATACAAATCAACAGATAGATTAGTGAGATAAAAATTATTAAATTTTTTAATCAAATTTTAAATTCAAAATTTATAAATAAAAATAATTATATTCAAAGATAATATTCTCGTAAATGTTTGATTAGATTAGTTGAATTATGACATTCAATATCAGTGATAAGAACTAAAAAAATGAAATGCGGATAAAATCTTAATTATGATGTTCCAAATATAAATAATCTTGATGTTAAAATTATTTCGGGTTAAAAATACATTGATGCAGTGTTGATATAGATTTGATGACACAAACGCCAAAGCGATTTTTTCCGTAAGTGTTGAATTTGTGATCTGATGGTTACGATTTTAGTTTTTCATGCACTTAAACAACCACCTTGGTCATGCTAGCGGAGCATATAAATACAGGCAGATATAAAAATAAATATTTTTATTTTTATTGATTTAGCTGACAAGCGTCACTGGAAACATTAATTTTAAATATTTGTATTATTTGATCTGACAAATAATTATCTTTTACTTTTGTTTTTCTCTCGTAATAAAATAAATAGATAACGAGAAATTTTTTTATATAATAAACTAAAATTTTCAAAAGTGTTGTAACAAAAAGTATTTCAGCTCCTTACAAACAGGAAGTGTCGTTTCTTTTCAAAGAGAAAGAAAAAGGTTGAGCTTATAATTATAAATACATGCACATAAGAAAAGGCATAAATTTGAAAGAAGGATATCGAGAGAGATGTTGAGATAGGGTGTTATATTTTTTAATTAAGTTTTAAATTTAAAATTTGAGAATAAAAAAAAGATTATATTAAATGATTTTAAATATTAACGAAAAAAAAAATAAAAAAGAAAAAGAAGAGGCTTGGACACGAACTTGTTTCGAGATCGTGAACAGAAGACAAAGATTTGAATACATCTGAGCTGGAGTGGACCCATTGAAGCCAGCGTTTATCAAAAAGGCTTTCAAGTTGACAGCTCTATGCTGCCTATAAGGTCATGCATGGATGGCCAAGTGGCTTTCATGAAAGTTCTTGTTTTGGGGTTGAGATATGGTTGCGAATTTAATAGATTTGAACTCGTGAATCAAAATAATTTTTATGAGTGATGTTATTTACACCCAAAATTTATTAAAAATGCAAATACTGAATGACATTTTAAAATTTTCATCCTATGCTTTAAAAAAAATTGGATAAATGTCTGACTAAATTTTATGGTTTTTGTTTTTGACATTTTCAGATTAAAGCAAAGGGTCGGGAGATAATTACATTCATTTAAAAACATATTCTTTATATTTTTTTTTATTATATAAAAATCGTAAAAACATAAAAATATATCCATTTACAAAATTTTAAACATAAAAAATATTTAAATAATAATTTTTTACCACCGTGACCACTTGTTTACATTCATTTAAGGTGAAGGGTTGGGACATTTTTATGTCCTTTTATGACATAATCACATTCATACCGCACCACACCGGTACGGGTAGTTAATAAGAATGCGAAAGGCAGAGTCAGCTAGATTTAATTCCATGCTACAATTTGCATGTTGCTAAGTTTGATAATTGAGCCTTGAGAAAGGCGAGGCGGAGACCCACCATTTTCCATTGCAAGCACCCCCCCCCTCTCTCTCTCTCTCTCTCTCTCTCTCTCTCTCCACTTCTTTTTCTGGGTCCTACACATACACAGAGCATGCTTAAAGATGTGTTATTGTGATACAATGATGATTATCGGCTGGCATTTGGAACCTTTGAAGAACCAAGGTAGGTCCTGTGTGGATGCAAAACGTCATTATTTGAGAGGAAAATATCACTATTTAAGAAGAATGGTAGTTAACAATTAACTATTTTTCTTTTTTTTTGGGGGGGGGGGGGGACATGAAGAAGTTATTTTTTTCCCCCGAGATCCACTATATTCGGAACCCCGTACTCTTATGTGAATGAGCTTTTATTGGAATACATCATTTGAGTCCTTTTTTTTTTTTTATCATCACTATCGGTATCTAAAATTATTTTTTGATTAATTCGATTCGAATTTGAGTGTTTACAGGGATTTAATTTAGAGAACAACTGATTAAAGTAATTTTTTTTTTAATTATAAATTTAATATTTAATTAAAAAATTTAATATTTTATCTTATTACTCCGACTACTCGTTAATATCATGGAGTCTAGCGTCAGATTGGTCTTGACAACCCCTTACCCGATCTTTCTTGAAATTAAATGTAGGTGGAAGCACAATCGGATACGTGGGAAAAGCTGGCTTTGGTGGCTTGACTTGAGTCTCATTCCCCTGTTGGACGGGTGGATTTTCGTGTTTTGTTGGAATTGCTTTTAACATGGGTGCGTAGATGATAACCGTTGGGGTTGGGTTTAGTTTTCTTTTGGATGGAGTTAGACCGGAAAAGGAGAGGGCGTCCACCGGACAAAGAAGGAAGAAGATACAGGAGTGTGGTGCCACGTACGAGGCCCGAGTAAACGTGGGTCCAGCGCCCTTTTCACTTCTTGTGCTTTGATATCCCTGACCCTCTCTATGCTCTTTCACCCTCTCTACCAGCGCGTCTCCTAACCCACCGCTATGGATAGATTTTTACTGTTGGGCATATTCCCTTATTTTTTTTTTTTTCAAATTTTCTAATCCAAAAATAGATATTTATTGTTCCACAAGTGGTGGGTAGAATGATTAACGTTTTTAAAGTTTCCTTATATTTTATAATGTTAAACGTTATTTTTTATATATATAAAAAGATTTAAATTCGACATCTCTCGTAAGAAAGTCGGGATAATGATATTTAAATTATAAATTATTAACAAATATTAATTTTACGGTATTATTTTTAAAGTTTAAAGACTAAATTAAAGTAAAGGAGAGAGCAGAAAATTTAGAGGTTTTGTATAATGGTCGTGTGTATTGGGTTTGCTTTGTGAGGGTATTGAATATAAGAGACCCCCCGGTATATTACAACCATCGAAGAAGTGGAGAATTATTTCAACCTTTAAATGTATTTTGTTTGCCAAGAAATGGCAGAAGCTTTATTAAAAATGTTGCTTGCCATGAGTGCTCATCTCTTTTTTTTTTTTTTTTTTTTTGGTGCAGGGGAAGGAGAAGAACCGATAAAACAACAGCACAAGCAACGGCACAACACCAAAAAAAAGAGGCCTAAAACAGCACTACCTGAAGTTTCCCCGAGAGGGATAACTTAAGGAAACAATCTTTTTCTTCTTCTGGACCATGCCACCCCTCCGCGTCCATCTTAAGAAGAAGCTCCACCTCCAGCTGAGGGGGTGTCCATGAGTGCTCATCTCTAAGAATTTCTAAGAACATGGTACAGGAAAATATCATCTAATATAGTTAGAATTCACTTTTGCATTATATTTTCTATAAATAAAAAAATAATAATTTTACTTTTATTTCTCAATTGCAAGATTTTATGGTTTCAATTTAAAAAAAAAAAAATTCTTTTTGACATGTACTTTTTTCATATAAAAAAAACAAAATTAAAAAAAAAGTGCGAGTAAAAGATGACGGTCGTAGTTAAAAGGAGCGGAAATATAACAATTCAATGTCCATCCCAATAACAATATAAGAATTACATTATACTAATTTTAGTTACTTAAATTATTAATTTTTTGCCAATATAATTTTATTTTTTATGGTTAAGTATTTGTATCTTTCAGGGAGAGGCTATCAATTTTTGTCATTTTATTTTCTTTTTTTTGAAATATTATCCTAAAAATTTTCATACATAAAAGAGTACAAGATATGCTCTCTTTTCTCCTATATTGTTTTCATAAAAGAAACCCGGAAGCAATTTAATACTAATGTATAGTTTTAACTTTTAACCCTAAAAGGAAGTTAATATCTTAAAAGGTAAAATTTAAAAGCTCATTTTTTTATTTCCACTATTAGTATTTAAAATCATATTTCGATTAATTCGATTCGAATATTTTTGAAAACCCTATTTAGGAGCCTATAAATTTAATTGCTCATTGCACTCTATAAAGAGACCTATGTATGCCATTTTGTATCATTGATAATAAAATTAAATCCCTTTTCTTTATGGTAGAAAAAAACCTCTCAAAAAAGGTTCCTTATTTTGGGTTTTGATTCGCCAAAAACGAAACAATATTAAATGAGAAAGAGCATATATAGCTTTCTTGTAAATAAGTAAAATAAGAAAATACAATACTCGTCAAGATAATTAATATCTTTCTATAGATTCATAGTTATTATACAATTAGATCTAAGCATGGAAAGTCATTGATATTTTAATCAAACTTTATTTAAATTCGAATGTAATATATGAACTAAATAAATTATAAATTAAATTTACGTATCATTCTATATCAACATATTTTGATCGATTTTTAATTCAATATTTATTTTAATTAGTCAAAAAATATTGTGACACCAATACGGATTTATACACAGAATTTGATCTATTTTGTCTATGTTTTATTTAGTTTATATAATGTGTCAAAATTTGGAAAATCTTTCTGAATCGTAAAAAGTAAGTATATTATACATAGTATGGTATAGGAAGTGATAATTCTGAATGTTTTTATGTTGTATTGCCATACCAAGCACCGCAATATTTGTAGACAGTCTACAATACAAGTGATAAGGGAGAGCTTCATGGGAGAGACTTTGAGTTCTTCAAAATTGAGTTTGAATTGGAGTTTGTTTGGATTGCGATAGCATGATCTTCAACATATATGATGGAATTTTTAATGAAAAGAGCATATGCAGATCCCTTGTTTTTTCAAAATAAGGTTTTTTTTGTCTCAACGAAAAATTAACACTAAGTATTTATAGTTATTTAAAAAAAATAATCAAACTCCTTTGGGTGTAACAATCGGACACAGTATTCCCTTAAACATAGCTTTGAAGTTTAGTTCCGATTAATCGGATAAAATCTAAATATCGATAGGTGGTAAATAGTTATAAAAAATTACTAGAAAATGTAAAACCGGTAGGGGTTGATGGGAACGTGGGTTGATCGGGCCGGGCCGGGCTGCCGGGCCATGCCAACTGCTTACCGGGAGTCCAATCGCAGGGGCAGTGAACGCGATTTGAAAAGGAGCGTGGGGGGGGGGGGGGGGGGAAGGGGGAGTGTGTGTTTTTTATGAGAGGATTAATCATTTCGGTTGCGAGTTTGCACGGCTACTCCCTACGGTTAAAAAAGTGCCGGCCAAACACCAGACTTCTCTCCCCCTCCCTCCTCTTTCCCCGCTTTCTGCCTTGCCAGATTGCTTCTGTAATTAATGCACCTTTCCTCTCTCGCCCTTCCCTCCGATTCCTATACACTGCTCTAACCCCCCCCCCCTCTCTCTCTCTTTCCACTTTCAATTCTGATCACGAATTTACAGGTTGATATGTTTGTCGAACAGGTACCTCTCTCTTTCTTTAAGCCCTGTTGTTGTGAATGTGAGTCCAGTTTTTCCAAAATTTTTCACAATATTTGTTCACTCTCCGAGGTTTTGTAGATAAATTTAGTAGCATTTGATGTTTTTATTAATGTTGGAAAACTTCTGATTTTCAAAATCTGAATCCTTCTTGGGTGCATTATAAGATCTGAACAATTCAAACTGTTCTTTTGATTCCTTTGTCTCTCACCTTTAACCTCCCCTCATCTCTCTCTCTCTCTCTCTCTGTTCTCCACTGATTCTTTGGTGATGAATGCAAACCCTCTTTCTTGTCTCTCCTTTTTGAAAAATTTTCCTTCATTACTCTCTCTCTCCCCCCTTAAACAACAGCACAACCAAGTTTGTTTCAAAAATTTTGTCTTTCGTTTGTTTTCTGAATGAAGACAGAGAAAGACCAAAGCATTATTCCTTTATAGATGCCCCTTGTTATGTCTGAGAAACTCATGGTTACTTACCTTGTTCGTGTCATTTCTTTCCTGATTTTCTTATGTCCTTTGTTTCCCCATTAATTATTTCCTTTAACCCTCGAGAAATTTCTTGGTTCAAGGTTTGTTCCCAATTTATTATTAATTAATTTTTCTCGGTTTTCAATTTTTTAATTAGATATTCTTTCCATTACCATAAAAAATCACATCAATTCATAATGTCTATCCAGTGTCTCTCAATGTAGTCAAACTATGGGGGTAAACATTAATTTATTTCTTTCCCTAAAACACATTTAATTCTGTAATTTTCTTTAGTTTTTTAATTGAATTTATTACTATTTATTTTGTTTGATATGAAGTTGATTCAATTAATTAATTCATTGGTTGGTTGGTTTAGGTTTTGTTCAGCTGATTTGATCATCGGTAATCGTATCGATTGAAGCATCGACATTTGACTAAGATTAAGAAATCCCGAGGCTAACATGTGTATATTTGTTAAATCTTAATACTTGGGTGGAGGTCCCATGTGTTGGAATCTTTGGAGTGTGGATAATCTGTTTCCTTGGTTGACTGTTCCCCGGAATCTTAAGAGTTCCATGTGAGAAGAGGTGTCTTGTGGAAGAGAGAGAGAGAGAGAGAGAGAGAGAGGACCTTTGTCTGTCTTGGTTGTAATTTGATGCCATTCACACTCATCCAAGGTTGAGGAAAATGGGGGGTTGTGTTTCGACGAGTAGTAAGAGTACTTGTAGTAGTAGGAGTAATGGAGAGATGGCTACTCCGCCATCTTGGGCAGGGATTGTATTTTGCGGGAAGAAGAGAAGCAAGAGGTTATTTTCAGATCACGTGGTTACTTTGCAGCATTTGCCTTCTATTCCCAACCGGATCTTCTCGAACGGCAAGAGTAGAACCTCTTGTATATTTACGAAACAGGGTCGTAAAGGGATCAATCAAGATGCCATGATCGTTTGGGAGGTAAGTTCATTTCTTTCCTATGGAAATGTTATTTGATCATTGTTGGACTTCTATGTGAATATCGTTGTTTTAATTGAGCTTTACATTGGTTTTTGTAGGATTTTATTTCTGAAGATGTGACATTTTGTGGGGTCTTTGATGGCCATGGTCCTTATGGTCATCTTGTTGCCCGGAAAGTAAGAGATGCCTTGCCGTTAAAGCTGCTATCTTATTTGCATTCGTGCGAAGGCCGGAGGAATGGGTCAAGTGCTGCATGTTTTAGTGGAAATACAAAAGCAGATGGAGGAGATCTACGGAAGGATGGGTCAGCTGAGGATAAGCTGAATTTGATATGGAGAGAAGCATTCTTAAAGTCTTACAAAGCCATGGACAAAGAGTTGAGATCTCATCCTAGCTTGGACTGTTTCTGCAGTGGTAGTACTGCTGTTACTATTGTTAAACAGGTACCGAAAGAATCAATATCCTTGCTTTTGTGGATCCTCCAATTTGTGTCTTCTTCCTGACTAAATTTTTCCAATTTGTATGTATTATAAGGGGTCTAATCTTTTTATGGGCAATATTGGGGATTCTCGGGCGATAATGGGATCAAGGGACTGCAATGATTCCATGGTCGCCATTCAGTTGACTGTTGATCTAAAGCCTGATTTGCCAAGTAGGTATTCTCATATGGTGGGCTATAGCTCCACATCTTTTGCATTGCTATAATTGTGTTAATCCAGTAATTTTTTTTTTTTTTTTTTTTTTTCAGGAGAAGCTGAGAGAATTAAACGGTGTAAGGGTAGGGTCTTTGCATTGCAAGATGAACCAGAAGTACCTCGAGTTTGGTTACCATTTGATGATGCCCCTGGATTAGCAATGGCCAGGGCATTTGGTGATTTCTGCTTGAAGGAATATGGTGTCATTTCTATACCAGAGTACTCCCATCGGCTGCTCACAGACAGAGATCAGTTCATTGTTCTTGCATCAGACGGGGTAAGCCTTTGATTTGGCTTTATAATTCTTGTCAAACTTTTTGTTTAGGTCTTGTGTCACTGCTTGATTTTATAGAGTTCTGATTCCTCTTTTTAGTCAACTTACTAGGGAACAGTTAAATTCTACTTTTTATGGATGATATATGTTAGAGGGAAAGATGAGCACTCGTTGTGTATGACATTCGTAAATGGACAGTGTCCTGTTTTAAAATCTGCAAGGCAGGCAGGAGTTTCTTATTTTATATTACTATTAACCTAGTGCCTGAAGCAAAGCTAATATCTTTGCTCCTGTTTGATTAGGAAGAAGTCACTTTCTCATATTGAATGCTTCTAGTACCATCATCCACCATGCTTAATAAGGTTGAGGTTTTGATACTTAGTGATCTTTAATTGTCTGAGACTATTGTAGGCACGAAATAATATATTTGACACACCCAAATCAATATAAGAGCATATAATTGATTTCTTTTTTCAGAACCCTAATACTATTTAGATACTGTTATCTTGGAGAAATGCCTGATTATATATGTGATTGCTAGTGCTATTAAATATACCAACAATCACTTGGTTTTTTCCGGACTCCATCCCCCAATACTAGGTAGGGTTTGAGCCATACCTTTCTTAAGAACCAAAAAGGGTGAAGAAAAAGAGAATGAAAGGAATATTGCCTTGCTTTTAGGGGGAAAAAAATAATTTTTGACATCTTATTTTCTTTTTCTTAATTGGATCACTTCTAGGTCAGGATGATTTCTGGCCACATGATAACATGCACTTGCTCAGGGTTTGTGGAATGTCTGATTTGGCAAATTGAGTTGCGTAAGTTGCTGATATGTATGAGTTCCCAAAATGAGGTGCATGAGTTCAAGCTAGGGGTGGTTTCAACTATAAGAATAGCTTATGATGTTGGTGTGCGAAATGGAGAGAGTGAGACACCTTAAAATCCAGAGTGAGGTACTGAAAAAATGCTTGCTCATTAGCACCGAAAGGCATATGAGTATTGAGAAGTGTTGGTACAAAAGCTGGTTTAGTGACCCCAAAATCGGTTCAAGCACAGTCCCTTTAAGTATTTGTGATGCAAACCAATTAACTAGGTAAGGGAATTATATAACAAGGAAAAATGAAATATTAGTTACGAACTTTATAGAATCTTTATAAAGAAGTCAACATTGATCTTGGATAAGGCTTTCTTCTTCACAGCATTCTTGTTTGTTCTTTTGGATGTTGGAACTATAAATCATTTGGAAATCAAAAGCAACTAATATCGGTCATTTTAGGCCCATATCAACAAGTAGAGCTGAAACTTCATCTTGATTTGCATTTGAAGATGACAAGAGTGAAACTCCAGGAAAGTTAACTGTTTGCAACAATATCACTCTGTTAAGTGTGAAGTAATTTTTTTTCCCTCTAGACTATGTAAGGGAAAATCTTCCCTATTGATTTTTGTCCTTCCCCTTGTGCTTGTAGAGCATTGCCTTATCAGTCAATGTATATGCTCATTCATTAGGTGTTATGATCATGACTCAAGGATAATGCCATGTATCAACTGTGTGAGTTCACCAAAATTTCACTGCTGAGGTGATATTTCACTCATAGTTTGACACTGCTGGTTGAGGTGGTGTCACTATTTGTATCCCATCTCCCTTAATAATTTTAAAATTTTAAAGTCAAGTTATTAAGTACGTGTATATATATCTATGTATGTACATATATATCTCACTGAAACATAGACCCAAACTAGAAACTTTAATATTAGGAAAATCCTATTCATTAATTGTGCAAGAGCTAAAACTAATTTGAATTTGAGGCTTATCTTTCTCCTCTTTTGATGGCAAAAGAAATTTAAGAATAAAAGCATGCCATCTTTCTGCCACCAAATAGTAGTTGTAGAGAAATGGGAAAAATGGAGAAACCTAGAAGAGAAGTAATGGAGGAACAAAGTTATATATCCAAAGACGTAGATCTTCAATTTGCAAAGATTGTCAGGGTGAAGCTATCCACTTTAGTCATCTCACATTTCAAAGCCTTACTTTCAAAATCCATGAGGAGAAGAAATCTGTGAGGGATGAGAAATGAAAGTAAAGTTTGACAAGAATTTCCTTCTAAAATTTAAAATACTATACGTTTTTTTTTTTGTTTTTGTTTTTGTTTTTTTTTTTTTTTGTTTTTGTTTTTGTTTTTGTTTTTCTTGTTTTTTTTTTTCCATTTTACTAAATCTGAATTTGTTAATTAACCCATCAAATTTGAAATTTCAAATGGAGACAAATGCCAACTCACAATGCTGGTCAGCATATAAATGGGATGGGAGTGAGAGGCCACATCACCGGTGAAATTTTGCTGAAGTTTCCCTGGGTGATATATAGCAATATCCCATAACTCGATGATGTTCTACATCTTTTCAAAAGTTGGTCCAAGCTCTTGCTGCCCCATTTTTCTACCACCATGATGATCAGTAGTACAAGTGGTGTTACATGCCATAATTTTGAAGAGCAACAAAATTGTGGTTGATGAAAGTTCTTTTTAGCAGTGTTTCAGTTCTCTAGAAAAGTATCACCCTGCTAGACTATCTTGGCACATTAATGAATCCAGATTCCTGGTGTGTTAAATTTTCCTATACCTTTTTTTTTTTTTTTTTTTTTGTCTCCTGTAATACATCTCTCCTTGTGATATCAGCAAAATGACATCATGGTAGTCTGCATTGCTAAAGTTCGAATTAGTTTATTCAAGAATTAGAGATCCCTCTTCCCTCAGAGCTGAGTGCATGTTTTAAGTTGTTCTCTTATCCTAGGAATATTTCAACCATTTTGGATCTAGGAATAACTTGTTAATTAGTTGCATCTTTCAGCACCTTAAGTAGAATTATAAGGTGCTCCATCTAAAGCATTATTTCTCTTTTGACTTGGCCATTTAGAACAGTAGCGTGCTCAACATATTTTGTAGTGATCTTAAAAAAATAAATAAAATAAAATAAAAAAATAAATTATGTATGTGGTTACACTGACATCTTACGTGAAATGTCCTTTAGCTGTGAACAAGGTGCACGTTGCGTGTGAACAAGGTGCACATTGGATGTGAACTCTATCACTCTCTTGCTTTTATTTTTTATTTTTTGATTTGTGTGTATGTGTCTGTGGTCAATTGTCTGGGATCAAACTTTGCAACTCCTCATTCAGATCCCAGTTGTTGTGCATGACTACTTTCTGGCTTTTTATGATAGAATATTGATGGTGGAACTGATCTTGTTAGTGGATTTATTACATAACTGTGAGGATGTCTGGCTTGGTCTGGGATGAGTTTGGTGCCATCCAGTCAAAATTTGGTGATATGTTATATATGTTTTAATAACTTGAATTGGGGCAAAAAGCATCAACATATATAGCAATGGCATTCATGAATTTCCGATATGAATTGATTTTATAGGGACTGAAACTAATACAACTACTGAATTGATTTTTAATTTTTAGCACAGCAATTCTCAACCTGATGGGCAAAAAGTGTCAACATATAGCAATGCCACCAGTGAATTCCCAATGGGAATGGGGTTGATTGGGACTGAAACTAATACAACATATAGCAAACTTTTTTTTTGGGGGGGGGGGGGGAGGGGGAACAGTCAGTAACCATATGCATGGCTCTCTTGTCCTCAAAAGATGTACATGTACATTTCTGGGATCTCACTAGTAATGCATGCCATTGTTGAGGTGCAGGTATATGTGAGCAAAAGCGCTTGTACATGTTCTAACACTGTATCAAAGCATCATAACTTGCAGTTTTAGAATCTAGGTTTAGCATTCCTTTGGTACATCTTATTCATTGTAAGTCTTTCACCTCAATGTCTGCCTTCTATCCACACACAAAGGGAGGAAATGATGAAGAATGGAAGAGAAAGGGCGAATTCTCAATTTTATTCATACATAGAGATTTGATCGCATTTTTTCAATTACAAAAAAGGACACATGATTTGTTGACCACAGGTCTAAGCATTTAGCAGGGAAAATCATTTGGAATCCAAAGCCGTGAACATTAAGCTTCTTTAATTATATGCAGTCATGTCTTTTTCTGGACTGTTTTCTTTCCCCCTTGTTAATCATTAAGTCTCTCTTTACCTGGGCATAGGATTTAAGTGATTTGATCTGTGGTCACATCTATTGCAGGTTTGGGATGTCCTGAGCAATGAAGAAGTTGTTGATATTGTGTCGTCAGCTGCAGCACGGGCAACAGCGGCAAGAAACCTAGTAGATGCAGCAGCTAGGGAATGGAAACTGAAGTATCCTACATCAAAGATGGACGACTGTGCAGTCGTTTGCTTGTTTCTGGATGGTAAAATGGACTCAGAATCTGATTATGACGAGCAAGTATTCTCTGCTGCAACACTGCAGAGCTACCATTCTGGTGTTGCAGTGGAGTCAGACGATGGCCAGAACTCAGAACCATCACTGCAGAGAAACTTCACTGTCCGATCGTCAGAAAGTGAATCATACAAAAGACAAGCTGTTGAGGTTGAGGGGAATGGGGAAACATTGGTAGCTGAGAATCAGACATGGTCGGGTTTAGAAGGTGTCACAAGAGTTAACTCACTTGTGCAACTTCCTAGATTTTCTGAGGAAAGACCAAGAAATGAAATTTAGGGTCTCTGTTGTGTTGTAACAGTTGGGCATTTGAAACTGAATTGGGGAAATGGAAGAAATAAGAAGAAATTATATGGGATGGGTGGAAATACGTTGATCTGTGGCCTGTAAATTTTGTCACCGTAGCCTTTTTTGCTTTGTCTGAATTGCAGTTGGAAAGCTAATACTGCTTGCATTTCTAAATGACAAAACCAAGAAATTTTTGTTCTGGATATGCCCCCATAACCTTATTTTTTGTCCACCCCAGGGTTAAGCTGGGATCGTATCGCATTAGGTGGTGGAGTTCTACTTCTGGATGGATTGTGTTCCAAGATCTTTCCTAGGAGTAGGAAGAGGTGAATGCGATGCATTTTATGAGGAGTATTTGCGTTCTTAGATGATAGAAACAATATTTCTCTGGTACATTTTACTGAAAATTTGTTTATTAGCATTTTCCCGTTATTTTTATTGTATGAAGAATGATTTTTCCTAGTTTAGGTGTTCGAAATTTCTTTTTACTACATAAAACAACTTGTGGGTTGTTAGGTTGGTCACTCATCTGTCATTTTTTTTTCTACCACCACCGATATGCAAAGTTATATTTTGATTAATCCAATTTGAATATTTTTGAAATTTTATTTATTGTATAGTTATTTTAATATAGTTTTTTTCATTTTTAAATTTTATTTGTTAGTCTCATCCTTTTCATTTTGAGAGAGAGAGAGAGAGAGCATACCAATATTTCATTAGTCTAGTAAGAAGAGTATTAGTACCACATATCAAAAATCAAAATTCGAGTCTTAGTAGTTATAAAAACGACGTTGGGAGAGCTCCCTCCAGATTGAGATCTCATAGCAATTCGGTAAAAATTAATCGAAATAAAGATCTGGATACTCAACGGTGCATCAAATGACGAAAAAAAGAGGAAAAGAGAGAGCGCATTCCTCCAAGCTTTGGAATGGGCTTCCAGCCCTTTAGCATAGTACGACCCAACCTTTGGAGTCAGCCCTCCACACATTAGAGCCCGTACTTTGCCCATGGGGTTAGGCCATCGCTTCAAGACCCGGCGCTTCGGCCGCCAAAAGAGCCCGAGGAAAACGTTGACTGGCGGACAAAATGGGATACTTTGCCCATGCACTATTTTTGAGTGCACTATGCACGGCCAAAATAGCCCTTGCACCGCTCACAGAGTTGTTTGACATTGATTTTTTTTAATTTATTTTTATTATTCTTAAAATTTAAATTTGAGATTTCTAATTAAGAAAATAAAATATTCGATCACTTAATTCAAAAGAGATTAATCTTGGCCCTTGTATTATGCAGCAACCAAAAAGGAAGAAAGAAGAAAAACGAAATTTTAAAGGACAATTTCTAGCTAATTTATCACATCTATGTCATCAAACCGATAAAAGAAAGGGAAAATAGACAGATATTTGCCATTCACTTCCTATATATGCAAATTCAATTATCCTCGTGACACTAGGAGCCCCTACATTGTAAGAAAAACCATCTCCAAATCCATGCTTTTCTACCAGCATTATTTACGAAGTATGTTGATCATAGAATTTACAAAATGTGTTTTGACGCCGAATTTAATTAAAAGTGGTGCTCTGGCAGCAGCAACAGCCAAAATAAATGAGCAACGTGTGTACTACAATACTAAATAACAAAAATAATACCAATGATATATAGATATAACGGTCATACATTAAATCTTTTTTATTAAAATTTTGAGTTCAAATTTTAAAAATAAAAATACAGATTTTGAAAGAGTCAACCCATTATTAGACCCCCACAATACTCGGTCGGAGTAGTTGAGTTAAATTCAGATACCGCTTGATGTCAAGTATCCATTTATATAAAAATAAATAAATAAATAAATAATAAAAAATAGTAAAATAAAGAAGAGTCGGGGCCACAAGGCATAAACCCACCAAAAAATGGGTGCGGGTTCTTGGCATTGAATATGGCCGACCATTAAAAAACCCTAGAAGTCTTGGGATGTGGTTCAATCAGGGCAGGTGGATTCCTTGGATGGGAGCAAAACATTTTTGGTTTGTTGATCGATCCAACATCATATATACATGTAGTATTTATTTTGATTATTTTTTTTTTATTGCTCAAAGCGGTGTTCATTAATTTTAGTATCCTTCTTCCCGATTTGCAATTTTATTTATGCCAACCAAAAGATGCAGAACATTGACTCCAATTAGTGGTCCCTGTTGTGGGAAATGGTGGAAACTGACAGAACGAAGGTTTGCTGAGTTCAGTTAAGAATCAGATGCATTTTCGTACTGCAAAGTGAAACTCAATCTTACTGTACATTGCCCAAACACTCAGTAGTACATTAATGTGCCGTTCAATCGGTTCGTGAAGGTGGGGTAGTAAATAAGGCTAAATGACTGGACCAGAGAATCAACCAGCCAACGACAGAGGACCCCATTTGAGAGAGAGAGAGAGAGAGAGAGAGAGAGAGAGAGAGAGAGAGAGAGAGAGAGAGAGAGAACCACAAGAAACTCTCTTCATGCACTGCGCTAGCCTTCGCCAACAACATACAATTTCAAGATTGCATTTGTTGCTGCTTGGCTAGCTCACCATCTACGCTCTCTTCATTGTGTATTACCCACACATCTTTCAACCTCCAGTCATGCATCTCTCTCTCTCTCTCTCTCTCTCTCTCATATTGTGTTTATATGTGACAATGGATGCATTCATGCTACATATGCAGCATCCAGGGCCCTTGTGGGAGGTGGCATTCTCATCATCATAACTCACCGCCAAAAGTTCACCCAACCTCGCAGAATCTAAACTATAAGAAGTGTCATTCTTCCTCCCACACTCTCCATCACTAAGCTCTTCTCTTACTATTCTTACACACTAATCACTCTCTCTCTCAATGGCCTCCAATTCCCGTTCCTCTCTCCTCTCTCTCGTTCTCATTGCTAGCATTCTGGTGGCAATCACAGCTCAAGCAGCAGCAGGACGTGAAGTCCCAGCCGATGCCAAAAATGAAGACAAGAAGCAGCCACAGTGGTTCTTTGAACATGATGGTAGCTTCCTCATTCCAGGGATTGGTCGAGTCTATTCTCCATATTTAGGGCATAGGCAATACATTCCAGGGGCAGATGACACCTTTGTTCCCAATCCAGGCTTTGAAGTCCCCAACCCCAACCCCATTGGTGATGTTCCCACCGCTGCTCGTCCTTGAGCCTGCTCATCCTTGAGTATGTTCAACGCATTCCTCTATGTAGCTTTCCGAGGAATCCTTACGTGGTATATGTTAATGTTTTCCAGTCTGCTAGTTTGTCAGTGTTTCAGATCTCTGCACCCCTTTCATAAATAAAGCTCTTGTGCTTCCTTTGTTTCCTTTTAGGGATGTTCAGTGTCCCGTGTCCGTAGAGTAAACATTCCAAAATAAGTAAAAGGATCCTTTCAATGTCTTGGTGATGTTACCCGAATGATCTCTCTCTCTCTCTCTCTCTTTAAAGCAACAACCACTTTGACAACCCTCTCTCTCTTTAATGCAACAACCACTTTGACAATTCCTTGCCAATAAAAATATATAAATACGATTCGATTCGAATCGATCCGTTTGATTGCATCTCCTTGTATAAAAAAAAGTGTAAATAACACACGCACTTGCCTATCCCACATGATCCTAGAGGTAAGCTAAAAAGTGAGACACATAACATTACCAAAATAGACATTCAAGTTCATGATGATCAATCTAAATAATTAGTAAACAAATAAAGGTAAGTTATTGATGCTTCTTAACCAACTAACAGGCCTCCCAACTCCCCGGAATACCAATTTAATGCTGATTTGGTGAGCCAAACATGGTGCTAATCAATCCATTATTGGAGGAAAGCACGTTGAGTCCTTAAAGAAAGGTCATTGTCCAGCTATAACACACAAAATAAATGAAAAAAGAGCAAGATCAGTTGCATTGCATTACTAATGATAACGACCAGCCATCAAATGAAAGACAATGAACATTATATCTCACTTCTCTATATTCACACAATTAGACTGGTCAAGAATTTTTTCTGTTAAAAGAAAAGGAAAAGGAAAAAAATTAAAAGAAAATGATAAAGCAACACCTGCCATCAACAATTCATAATCACCAGTACATGTTCTCTAAATTTTCTTGAATGGCAAATGCTGAATGTCTCTTCCGCATTTTTTCAGGAGTGGTCTAATCTAAGCATAGTTTTGAGATTTGGATTTTGCAGATTATGGAAACCAAGTAACATATAGAAAATAATTATGAGAATAAGAAGACGAGGTCTGGAAATCTTTTGAGGCATGAATCAGATGCCGAAACTCAACATATAAGCATGTAAGTAAAGTTCAACAAGCGACACATGCAAACAACAGAGCCAAGATTTTCAGGAATTACAAAGCCAAGAGAGATTACAGTTGAGGGGAAACAAGAAATGCCTAGAATTAGCTAACTCATTCCGATCTAAGCCAGAGAGAACAGATCCAGCAAGAAACCTCAACGTGCAGGTGGAGGCACAAAAATTGTCATTGAAACAAATAAACCCTGCAGAAAATAGGACCAAAATGCTCTTCAGTACACCAGCAATAAATGAGGAAGCTAATTCAGTTTATAAGGACTGACCATAAATTGAATGAAATACATAAAAAACAAAAGTTAAATTGATTTTTTTCCCCCAATCAAAAGAGCTATATCTATGCTCCACAGACAATGTTTTAGAAAAAATTTAATATCATATGATAATCTTTTGAAATCATTACCAATCATTTCACACTAGCATGTGTCAGTTCTCACTCTATTATCACTTCTTAGATTGTTTGTGTCACTCCAGAGAATATCAGACTATGTATTGTTTCCCGAGCATTTACCCAAGAATTTATCCTCATGGATGCAAGGGGAAAGCATGAAGATTGAATCTTATCCGGTCACCTACTGCGCTTCTTTATGTATCCCAATATTATATTTGGAAAATCATAGCAAAATATGAAGTAAATTTCCAATCTATCTACTACAGTTTGGTGCTCAGCCTCCATGTTCTGGCTAGCCATTTAATAAGTCAATAAATTTACTAGTATAGAAGGCAATTAAGGTCATTCTCCAATCTCTCATCTCCAGGTTCACTAAAAACACTGAGCAATTCCAGACTGCATGGTTGAGACCTGCTTTGCTGTGCCATTGATGAATGCAATAAATAGGCCACCAACTAGTGCTCTTTCACATTGAAAGTGTCAAACCACGTGCCTAACTAAAAAAGGGACACTATTTTTCAGAAATAACAAAAAATGTCACATATAGAACAATTTGGGAATGCTTAAACATCATTTTCCCCAGGTTGAACGACAAAAATTTGAATTATATCACTTGCATTTATTCACATCATTTTCCAAGCAATTAAAGTTAACAACATCTGTGCCAATTCTCAAACAATGTCTCTTGCTGACTCAATAAGCATTTTAAGTTAACTCAAGTTAAATATAGTTGCTTATGCTATGCCCATTCAAGCTCTCTCTGTCACCTTTATTATCCAAGCTTCCTTTTAGTGTATCAGGGCTATCCACTGTATCTTATGTTGAATAAATATCATATCCATGAGTAATACACGCCACTGGTGCAGATATGAACAATTCTAAGGCATTAACATTGAAGCTTTAAATTAACAATCCTGAAAACTAAGCCAGCAATAACTTTTAACCAAAATCTAGGCAAAATCCAATGGTTTGATGGACTCTTTCAGCCTTCCAGGTTTAAGATTCATGATACTTGGTTGATAAAGACTTTTAAAATTAACCCAAGTCTATGTCATGGTTATTTAACCACTATCATGTCCTCTTCTAATTTTGCACAAAAGTTTTTAGCTCACAACTTTTTTATGGAAAGGAAATTTTATCAAGATTTTCATCTTCCCAGAGGAGGGACAAACAGAAGCAGTGACTCGGTTACAAAATTGAGGGAGGGACTTATTTTCAATTAAAAAAATAAGATATCACTTACCAATTTCATTAATCCCTAAATATAATTTATCCCTGATATTTTTTGAAATGAAACCTGCTTGTCAAGGAAATTTTATCAAGATTTTCATCTTCCCAGAGGAGGGACAAACAGAAGCAGTGGCTTGGTTACTACATTGAGGGAGGGACTTATTTTCAATTAAAAAAATAAGATATCACTTACCAATTTCATTAATCCCTAAATATAATTTATCCCTGATATTTTTCGAAATGAAACGTGCTTGTCAAGGAAATTTTATCAAGATTTTCATCTTCCCAGAGGAGGGACAAACAGAAGCAGTGGCTTGGTTACTACATTGAGGGAGGGACTTATTTTCAATTAAAAAAATAAGATATCACTTACCAATTTCATTAATCCCTAAATATAATTTATCCCTGATATTTTTCGAAATGAAACGTGCTTGTCAAGGAAATTTTATCAAGATTTTCATCTTCCCAGAGGAGGGACAAACAGAAGCAGTGGTTTGGTTACTACATTGAGGGAGGGACTTATTTTCAATTAAAAAAATAAGATATCACTTACCAATTCCATCAATCCCTAAATATAATTTATCCCTGATATTATTCGAAATGAAAGCTGCTTGTCAGAACTATCTTGCAGAAGCTATCATCATTCTTAATGCAATCCCTGACCAAACACTCATGATGCCTTTACAAATTGTTTTTGCTTTCAGAGGAATTATCTTGCAATTTAAGCTATATGTAGAAGCTTGCTACTATCTCCATCAATCTATCACTATCACCTTTACTTCTAAAGCTAACCTCTGATAAATTTAAGGCTGCTAATAGCATAATGTGATTTATGCCACAATAACAGCTCCAGGAATTATACATTAAAAAAAAAAAAAAATTACTGCAAATGTATTTGTTTGTGATGCTGTGAATACTGTCTTACCCTAAAGACTAAACCAACAACCAATCATTGACAAATAAACGGACTCTATTTCTGTTAACTGGAGGACCAGGCAATAGGGTTTAACAACTCTCATTTTATTGCTCCAGCAGGAGGCTCATGTGTAGCTATGGACCCCTCTATTGATCATCAAATTTTAGTATAAAAAAAATTGAATGGTTAACTTTTATTTTCCTTTGTGAGATTTATTCTAAGAAGCATAATATCACTTTCTTTCTTAATAAAAGTTTAGCACTGTTTAATCCTAAAGAGATTCCTTTTTTTTTGTTTGGTTTTAACCAATCCTGTATCTGGTTACCCAACTAATCCGGTTCGACCACTATAGGGCCCAATTTAGAGGATGGCTCTCCAAACACCTATTTTTCCATTCCCAAGACTTGAACTCGAGATCTTGGTTAAGCGAGTCTAGTACTCTGCCATTAGACCCACAAAATGTTATTATCCTCTTTTGTTAGGATGCATAAAATTTAAACAAATTAAAAGAAAATATTTTAAAAACTGCAATAAGACCAACATTATTTTCTAGTATAGTGTTGTCCATTAAGAAACATGTGCAAGAGATTGTTGAGGAAACGAGAATGTTATAATGGATAACTAAACAAGAAAAGAAAGGACTAGAAATTATAGTATTGCACCAAAGTTAAGGCAGCTCTAGTTTATGATATAATTAAAAGAAAAAAAATAGCTAAGATGATTCAATCATAAGCAAAGATGATCTTTCAATGCACAAGATCAAGAAGGTTCCAGAAACTGACAGAGAAAATAACAAAGAAACCCTTGAAAGAGGCAGTAATTATAGGATGCAACTTTATATGTCACTTCAAACAAAATTGAACAGAATTTGGAGAAGACAAAGTTATTTTAGTCACCCCCAACTGGGACATGAATCTTAGCTTAGTTGAATTGAGTTGGGGTAGAAAGCTGCACTGCAAATTTTACACTTCCATAATTCACTATTAAGCTATTACTGGAGGGAATGCCACCCCTCAAGCACGGACAGCATTAGCAAGTTAACTAGACTATCACTGAAGCATTTTTTGATGTATAATCCAGGTAAACATGGGCCAACATGTAATGAGCAAGTTAACTAGACTATCACTTGCCAAAGGGCAGTATTAGACTAATGTTCCCAATCCCAAATCATCCCTTTCACCTCAAATACCTAGTCCATCCACCAACAAAATCAAGTGAACAAACTAATTCCCATAAGGAAAATAAAATGTATCGTATGCTAAAAGTGATTGTAAACTTCCATGAGTAATTTCACATACCCCTCAAATCCATGATGTCAATGAATGCATATACTCATGAAATGCTGGCATTTGAGTCATCTTCAGCTACAGCAACTTGCTATCCTATAGAAGCCGAAAATTCTAAATGCAGTAATTCAAAGCTGAAAAACACCATCTGAAAGGAGTCCCATGTCCTAGAGAAACATGCAGTAATTCAAAATGCCTAAAATTCACCCACCATTCTGAAGATTCTCTTCAACAATTATTAAGGTAGCTTTTAGGAGAAAAGTATGGGTTCCGAATAGCCTAGGTAATGTGTCACCTTGACCCACAAAAAATGTGGATTACATGATATAATTTTGCATTTAACACTCTATTCCTTCCTCCCATGTTATATGACCTAAGAATTTGAAATCTAACATCAAATCATTATATGGAGACAGAATAAAAGAGGTGGTCTACTTCATCACATCAAATAAATCCCAAGAACTAGCATTCAATTAATTCAACAAGTACAATATCAACTAATTACACTGCGAAAAAAAAAAAAAGATTAGCAGATGGCGGTAATCATCACCTGACCCGAAGAAAGCAAAGTGAAATCCCCCAAATTTTTTAGCTACATTTTGGATTGCGAGAGAGAGAAATCAATTGACGAAGAATTTAAAGATGACGTATGAGAGAATGACGAGGAAGATGAAGATGAAGAGGTAATCGATGAAGACAAATACGAATGCGGAGCCGTGGTTCCTCTTTTTAGCCTTATTCTTCTGCTTCGGTTCATCGATTAATTCCACTTTCGCCATTTGAATGCTTTTCCTGCAAAACCAAAATCTGGATCTCCCCGGTTTCCTTTCAATGGAAATCAGCCAATTCTTCTGCTTTCCAGTTGCATTGCCACGTGCATTTCGCGTGCCCTAGGGTTTTTTTTTTTTTTTTTAAATCAAAATGTCGAAAACTAATGATGCAATTTGATTTATTATTCATCTAATAATAATTTAACTTTTTATGGAAGAATTATATTTTTATTTGTAAATTTTTATATTTTCTAAAACAAATTATTTATTTTAATTAAAATATTATAAATAAAATGAGGTAAATTTTCTTTGATTAAAATATTTTAAACAAAACATATTATAGTAATTTGAATTAAAATGGAGTAAATTTGATATTTGAAACACAATTAAGATTGTAAACTATGACTATTAATCTTTACTTTTAAAAAATTTATAAATTAAAACTAGTTATTTAGAGGAGACACTTTAGCTCAAATGAATAAAAGGGTACTTACTAATAATCTTTAAATCTAGTGATAGAACATAAAATACTTTTAATCAAATTTTTGAATTTGAGTTAGCTTCAAAATTAGGTCTTATAGCTATTTGAATCAGATTAATT
The DNA here is from genome assembly GCA_033439265.1 of Dillenia suffruticosa. Classification (NCBI taxonomy): domain Eukaryota; kingdom Viridiplantae; phylum Streptophyta; class Magnoliopsida; order Dilleniales; family Dilleniaceae; genus Dillenia; species Dillenia suffruticosa. Next base: position 18,873,303 of record JAVTVX010000030.1, read on the forward strand.
AATTTTTCATATACCATGATCAATGATCGAGTTTGATCATTTTAAAAAATAATAATTAAAATTTTAATTATCTCAATAAAATAATTAAAATTTGAAATATAAAATAATTAAGATGTATAATTTGTCCTTTTTTTATTATATAGGAATTATTAAAATTATAAAAATATATGTATTTATGAAATTTTGAATACTAAATCTTATTAATGATGGTATTTGTGAGAAGAATTAAATAACAATTTGGATATTAACAGTTAGATATTAATAATTGTGATCGAGCATAACCCTTAATTGTAACCTTTCTTTAATAATTTTGATAATATAGTTTAAACTCAATCGTATACTCCTCCTCAGCTGCAACAAAAAATTGAAATATAAAAAATTACTTGATTCTAGATCGAAAATCTTGTATAATTTTAATGTGATATTCAAATTTAAAAATAATTAGTTTAAAAGTAAACATTCTTAATTATTAATTTTTTAAGACTCCGATGAAAAAAAAAAAGAAAATTTGTTCCCCAACATTTTTCTTGGTATATAGCTTTCCTTTTTCTGCCGAACCGTGAAATTAAGGATTTAACAGCCAGTTACAAAAGTGCATAATGTGCATGATGGGATCGGTTCTTTTGATCGATACGTTATCTGATTATTACTAGCTGCCTAAGACCCCTCTGCCTACAATCACCCCCTAGTCTGCCCTTCCAATTTTTCGACAAACGAATGCTAATGAGAAGGGCCCTGAGAAGACAGCTCCTGACTCATGCTCTTAATCTGCACAACAATGGCAGATCTTGGCCTCCTTTATTCCCACCATCAAAGCCCCAATTTTTCATTTCAGACTTCACTCAAGGCTCAAACTCCAGGTGGGTATTCACTTCTTCCTCTCTTCCTCCACCAGAATGGATAGAACCCTATGTAGACATCTCAGACCTCACTCTAACTCCCAAAAATCTCCAACCCTCCATCTGGGTATCTAAAATTCTCCTTCTTCTAGATGGTTCTTCCACCATGGAACACAATTTGTCTAATTATTGTCACAACATGTTAATTTTATTATCACCAAATTTTGTCACGTTCATGCTTAAATTGGATGCTATTAGGGAAAAACCTGATATTGCTTTAAGGTTTTTTTATTGGGCTGGCAAGCAAGATGGGTATAAACATAGGACTGAGTGTTATGTTTCTTTGATTGATATTTTATCTGTACATGGTAATTTGAATGGGATTAGGGTTGTCACTGGTGAGTTTAGGGAAATGGGATTTGTTATGACGACTGCGGCGGCGAATAGTTTGATTAGGAGTTTTGGTTTCGTTGGAATGGTGGAGGAACTGTTGTGGGTCTGGAGGAAGATGAAGGAAAATGGGATTGAGCCTAGTTTGTATACTTATAACTTTTTGATGAATGCTTTGGTAAATTCAATGTTCATTGAGTCGGCGGAGAGGGTTTTTGAGGTTATTGAAGATGGGAAAATTGGACCTGACGTTGTGACTTATAATATAATGATTAAAGGGTATTGTAAAGCTGGGAAGACGTTGAAGGCTATTGGGAAGTTCCGGGATATGGAGGTTCGAAATGTGGAGCCTGATAAAATTACTTACATGACTTTGATTCAGGCATGTTATTCAGAAGGGGATTTTGATTCATGTTTGGGGCTTTATAATGAAATGGTGGAAAAGGGATTAGAGATTCCTGCTCATGCTTACAGTTTGGTGATTGGAGGGCTTTGTAAAGAAGGGAAATCTGCAGAAGGTTATACAGTTTTTGAGAGTATGATCCAAAGGGGCTGTAAATCAAATGTAGCTATATATACCTCACTTGTGGATTCATTTGCGAAAAATGGAAAAGTTGAGCAAGCCATGACGCTATTTGAGAGGATGAGAAATGAAGGACTTGAACCGGATGAGGTGACCTATGGGGCTATTGTCAATGGTTTATGCAAGAGTGGGAGATTGAATGAGGCCATGGGATATTTGGACTTCTGTAAAAGTAAAGGTATTGGTGTTAATGCCATGTTTTATTCGAGTCTCATTGATGGTTTTGGAAAAACCGGGAGAGTGGATGTAGCCGAGGAACTTTTTGAAGAAATGCTTGAGAAAGGTTGTGCACGGGATTCATATTGCTACAATGCCCTTATTGATGCATTTGCTAAATGCGGGAAAATGGATGAAGCATTAGGACTTTTCAAGAGAATGGAAGATGAAGGTTGTGATCAGACAGTTTATACCTACACAATCCTCATTGATGGACTCTTCAAAGAACATAGAAATGAAGAAGCATTGAAGTTATGGGACATGATGATCGATAAAGGTATCACACCCACTGCGGCTTCTTTTAGAGCTCTTTCAATTGGGCTCTGTCTCTCTGGCAAAGTAGCTAGGGCTTGTAAGATATTAGATGAGTTGGCACCGATGGGCATAATTCCTGAAACAGCTTTTGAAGACATGATCAATGTATTGTGCAAGACAGGACGTATTAAGCAGGCTTGCAAGTTGGCTGATGGGATTGTTGATAGGGGTCGAGAGATTCCTGGTAGAGTTCGTACAATTCTATTGAATGCATTGAGGAAAGCTGGCAATGCAGATTTGGCAATGAAACTGATGCATAGTAAGATTGGTATAGGTTATGATAGAATGGGTAGCATTAAAAAACGAGTGAAGTTCAGAGGCCTTGTTGACAGTTAAATATTGTATCATGTTAGTTTGTAGTTTAGATGTTCCCCATGAACCATACGAAAATATCAATGATACTAACTGGTGGAAAACTGTTGCATTTTCTTTCCTACTGCTGCAAATTGCCCTTGCCTTTACCAAAATTTTGTTTCAAATTTATGATGAAGCTCTGAGTTCTGAAAGATCAATTAAGCGAAGGTGGTTTAGTTGGGTTGTATGAGAATTTCTAATTCAGCAGGGAAGATGCTCCAAAGTAGGGAGATTTTTTATATTCTCGCTGCAGATGGTACCATTTTCCCCTGTGGAGTTGGGGAGAGGCAATTACTGTACTTGACGTGATATTTGCACAGTTCTAAATTGTCACTTGTCCGAGGTTAATTTGGGTAAGGCTCTTATCATTCCCTTGGTGGATCTGATGTTATTAACCAGCATCTTGGGTTTTGATTTGGGTTCTGTACTGATTTCTTATTTGTCCTACTCTTTGCTCAAATGGAGGAGAATTAATCCCCACTCCCTCATCTTCCTCTGAGAACCTTTGCCTGCCTAACTTTACACAGTAAGTAGTATGAAAACCCATCGTAAACTGGGAAAAGATCGATCAATCCATGGCTGTTTTTCAAGATCTGGTTTCTCACTCCAAAGGAATTGAGCTGGCTTCACGACCGGTAAATAATTTGGGGAAAAAAACTGTGTGCTAAGGTTTTTCCCCTGTTGTGAAGCTATTGTATCATAATGATTCATAAAATGATTTTGTTCTGCAAGGGTCTGCAACTTGTAATCTGCCTCTTTGAATATCTGCTGGGGAAAAGTATTAACTTTCTGGTCCTGAAATGTATCGAAAGTTAGGCTTTTTGAATCGCGCAGAATTCTCATTTGTTGTCATTGAAGTATGGTCATCTCTCCTGGATTCTCAGTAGTTCTTGGTTTAATAGCTATAGGATTTTTGCCTTGTAAACAAGCTCCTTCTTGCACTTGATCAGCAAATCAGATAGATATACAATGTTCCCCAGACATTTTTGGCCTGTTGACTTTCCTGGCTAATGCATACTTGGCTGGCACCAGACTGCTGTAATATGAGCAAAGGAGACACAAACACACACACACTCTCACTTTCTCTCTCTCTCTCTCTCTCTCTCTCTGAGAAAGCATTGCAGTGATGGGGCTCTTTGGGAGTACTTTGTTTGGTTTCCATCTGTTTGGGCTTGCTAGCTATTCTGCATCTTTCAAAATGTTTATAATGCATGTAAACAGTCATATACAGAGATTATGAGCTAATATAAGGCATCATCTGCAAGAAGCATACCAAACGAATCCATCTGTAGTGAAAGTATGCACGTGTTGAACTTTTGGAACATTTGGCTTAGGAAGGAAATCTACATTTGAGTTGCAATAATAATGTTTGGGCTAGAATTGAAAGCCAAAAATGGCGAAATGCCCACATGGCATAATCACCCTGCTTGGCTCCAAATGCATTTTACATTTTTTATAGAGTTCATTTTCAAATCCAAGTTTTAGTGTTTGGAAGAAAACAAATGTAGAGTTTGTTTCTAACTCCACAAAAACCATAGATTTTTAAATTAACAAAAACTGTGGAATTTGCAAAATGGATAGGTGATAGATTTTGGTGTAATTTTAGTGATGCGAGTTTGATTTTGTTTTGTCTTGCATAGTGACATTATTTTGTATTGTTTGTAATAGATTTTTTACAGGAAAGGACAACCGGAAGTACTTTGTATGGATTTAGGGGTGGCCCGGCTGGAATTATGGAGTGCAAATATGTCGAGTTATCAACAGACTTAATCTATCCTTATAGAAATCAGGTTCTGCTTTTATGCCTTGTTAATTGGTTTCCCATGAATCGCAACCATAGAATCTGCATTAAGTAGGTTTAACTAATCAAGTTTCACATCCACCTTCATTTCATCATTAGAATGTTTTCACCTAAATGAATATAACTATGATGAAATATTGGATCTCTTTTCCAATTAATGAAAAATTGGATCCTTTTCCAATTAAAGTTCTATTTAACTTAAATGTCTGTAGTTCCATATACAGTAGTGTTGTGCTTTGCTCTCATACCGGAAAATGTGTCATTCATTAATAAGATGGGTTGACTCTGTGGTTACTTTTTGTTCCAGCTTCCAGATAGCTTTTTATATACAAGACATTGATATCTCTTATATGTTTGTCAGATGCAATATCATTTGGTTCTTCTTCACAGGGTGGTTTCAACATGATCTGTAGTGGCAGGGACAAGATTGAGACACCAGAGCAGGTAAGTGCTGCTTTGGCCTTTTCTTTTTCCTTTCTTCTACCCCCACCCCCAATCTTACTGAACTGACATATAGAAAAAAAATTCTTATTCAGTTTCAGCAAGCTGCAGTAACTGCAGTGAAGTTTGATTTGGATGTGCTTGTTGTCATTGATGGGGATGATTCAAACACAAATGCCTGCTTGCTTGCTGAAAACTTTAGGTACATAAGATGTGGATATTAGGTTAAGGTCCACTAGCTTTCCACTATGTTTCACGATCAGTATTCTAGGTCTCTGCTAACTTGTTCATTAATGGGTGATAATGTTGGATATTCTGTCTAAGCATTCATAATTTATACATTCAACAGAGGAAAAAATCTGAAAACTCGAGTTATTGGATGTCCAAAGACCATTGATGGTGATTTGAAATGTGAAGAGGTTCCCACAAGTTTTGCATTCAACACTGCATGCAAGGTAATTATGGTTCTGGCTTTGATTTATGCAGAGCTATGTTAAGCTATTCTGCACCTACCGGTTCTCTAGCTAATAACACGTGCGTAATCATCTAATGATTGATTTTATTTTATTTGAAGGATCTTGAAGATTTTGTGGATGAAAGACTAGGAATTTGCTTTAAAGATCAGAGTATCTTGATTTGGAAACTGGAAACTTCATTATGCATGTTGATACCTGCTGCCTTTGACATGCAGTTATATGCAGAAATGATTGGAAATGTCATGATTGATGCTCGTTCAACAGGAAATTACTATCACTGTAAGGGTGGTACACATGAAGATCTGTTTACTTGACAACTTGAAAGTCATGGTATTTTAACAATCTCCTTACGTTTTAGATCTCCTGACTTTTTATAGGAATTTCTGTTTGGCCAGTGTTTTTCCTTTTTATCTGGGAATTTCACACCCCAATGTTCCTTATTCAGCATCTGTACGGGTGTTCTACTGCTGGAATTGTATTTGAATAGTCTTATAGATCCTAAAGAACTAATCCTTGGTGGCAACTTTAATGGCCTACATTCGCAGTTGTATGATTAATGGGCCATGCTGCTTCACACATAACACTGGAGTGTGCTTTGCAAACTCATCCTAATATTAATATTATTGGAGAAGAGGTATTTCAAAGTATCTTTCACTTTTCCTCTTTCATTCAAAGTTTAAAATCCATGTGCACCGAGTCTATCAGATCCCTTTTTTGATAGTTGTCATAGGTACGCAAGTATCACCAGAGAGTTCTTTTACCGATGCCTATTTGTTAATCGGTTAAACTGAGATAACGAGTTGGGGGTTGTGAAAATTTTTTGGCTTTCATGAGTAATGTTTTAGTATGAGAACTAAGTATGCTGTTTATAAAGTACACTTTGAGTGATTGTGGTAGTATTTGTCTTACAACCAGTTTGCAAAGGGTAGAAATTTGGTTAGAGAAATCCATGATTTTTAGTAACATAACTTCTTTAATTTATTTTGAAGGTGGCTGCCAAGAAACAAACACAGAAGAATGTCATAGATTACATTACATAAATAATCTGCAAACACTCTGAACTTGGTTATAACTTGGTGTCATACTCATACCAGAAGGCCTAATTGACTTCATTTCAGAGGTATTTCTATGTTACATTTTTTCCTTTTTTTGTTTTTGTGTTTTAGTGATCATAGAGATTGTAGGTGTCTTATGGTCTTTACTGTTTAAAGTGTTGCTGGCTAATGTATTGGCTAAACATGTAACAGTGAAGGTTGGTTGAAATAGCTGAATAAAATACACCTCCTGAAACTAGTTGAGGGTAAATTGATGAAGTTTTCCAAGCTTTTATAACAAGCCTCATCTTCCTTAGAACTTTTTGAAAGCAATTGTTCAAAGAGAAACTGATGAGTGATGAAAATGAGTACAAAAATCTAAGGTATATGTTTTAAGGGATAATGTTTTAAAGGATAACTGGATAAAATTTTGGCTGTATGGTATTATACATGTGTAAAGCATGTCCTATAGCACTCTCTTTAGGTGATTAACAAGTAAACTTCTTATGTAACATAATTACCCTGTGTCAATCTTTAGTGTATAATATCCAAGATGTCATTTTACTAATAAAAGATAATTGTCATTCTACTGAGGTCAAGGTTTGGCCAATAAGACTTGTGCCAAGGACATTGACAAATATGGTTAATAAAACCAACAGTCTATTGAAATTCACCAGAAATTCATATCAACCATGATCAGGTTCAGGTGAATGCACAGTGAACCATGCTTTGGGTGCCAAATATTCTCAGGGAGATCACCTGCTTTATCTTTTCCTCATGTAATGAAATGCCAGTCCATTTTCAAGACCAAGAAAGCATGAGCATTATTAATTGTTTCATATACACATGTTTTTCAAAACATTCTGGATGATTGACATGAGATTGTGAACTCCAGGTGCAACTGCTCATTGCAGAGCCCAATGAAATATTGCCCCAGGGTGTTGTGGATGAAGAAGGGTAGTGGAAACATAAACTTAAAAGGTAGTCTAGTGAGTTTTTTGAGTTTCTACCCCAAGCAATCCAGCAACAATTGTTACTGGAGAGAGATCCCCATGGGAATGTCCAAGTATATGATTCTATTAGTTGTGCTCTGCCATGTAATAGTAGTATTGTGTTGGTCCAAAAGATTTACTAAACACGAGAGTGTTGGTGCAAAGATGTGCATATTTTGGTGCAAAAAGGATGATTAATATTATGGGCACAGATGATGGTCTTTTTGGTACTAAAAATGATTACATTGGTTAGAATTTGTTGTTTGAGTAAAATATCTTTGAAAACCCCTTGCAATTCGGTTTTCCTGATGTTTTTCTTTTTCATTTTCCTTCTCTTAAAAATTATGGTGTTTCCATCTTATGTGTAGGTTGCTTAGATAAAAAAATGCTGATTGAAATGGTTGGAATTGAGTGGGTGAAAGGGAAGCAAGAGGGACTTTATAAACGCCAGTTTAAGGGGCATTCACACTTCTAGGGTAATTAACACTCTCTTGCCTGTTCTATTGGTCGAGAAATAATGTCAAATTTGATTTTCTTATTATACTAAATCATGGATTTGACTTTGCAGATACGAGGGTACATGTGATTTTCTTATCATTCTTGGCTGGCACCTGACTGCTGTAATAAGAGCACAGGGCACACTCCGCTCTCTCTCTCTGTGAGCAAAGAACTGCAGTGATACGGTTCTTTGAGCATACTTTGGTTTCCATCTGTTTGGGCTTGCTAGATATTCTGTATCTTTCGAAATGTTTGGAATGAGCGTAAACAGTCAATGCATATCTTTTTCTGTACAGAATGTATGTGAATAATCAATAATGTGAGTTTTTTTTTTTTTTTTTTTTGGTTTATAGTGAGACTCGAACCTGATTTATTATAAGGGAGAGGGGGATTGGTGCCATTTGAGATGAAGCTCATTGGCCAATAATGTGAGTTCATTAGCACTACACATCTTTTTTCTTTCCTCCACTTGAGGACGAGGAATTTCAAATCTTGAATCGTTTGGTTGATGTTAGTAAGATAATATGCAATTTGATATTTTAGGCTCTGAAGAAGGTCAGTGCATTGTAATAATTTGCTGTCAGTGATGAACTTGAGACCAGCCTGAAGTCATTGATAAGGTAATCAAGTAGTGTATGTTGGAAAATGATCTATGACTTGGCTTGGTCATGACCAATCAGATCTAACGAGTTTGCAGCCAATGGACAGGAGAGAAATTACTTTTTCAACACAGTTTTCTTTTTAATGCTTTCGGTGATGATGCCTATAACTGGTTTCAAGAATTTTGTCTCTATACAGATTTGAATGGTGAAATTGACATTGAAGTCACCTTTGTAGGAGGCCCTTTTAATGCGTCCCATTTTGTATAACTCCCCGTTGCTTTGGTTGGCATATATCTAGAATTTCCTTTGTCAGTCACTGTGGTGATTGTAATCTGGCTGTGTACAAAACTGACACGCGGTTGAGCAGCAGATGCATAGGCTGGAGGAAAGTGAGCGGTTGCTTTTCACTTCATGGTGCATAAGGGTAACAATCGTATTACAATTTGCTCAGTCCCCTAATATTTTTTTTTTCTTTTTTTAGCTGTATTTGAATAAATGCCGCTAAAAGTTTGGTAACAATTGTAAATGCCACTAAGATCTTATAAATATCATCAAAATCCTATAAAACATTATTTTCTTTCTTCAAAACTACACACCACGCCCCTCCATACCGTAGTCCCCGCATATTGTACTTTTCCCGTAACATAAATTTTAACCTAACTTTGCTTATGCTTACTTAATCCAAAAAAATATAAGCAACTCAATTTTCCCCCCCCCTCTATTTAGTCGGTGATCGAGAGTATCGGGTTCTCATGTGTATAGAACATTTTCTGTTAGAAGACCCGTCCTCCTAAAGGAGTCACTACAGTGGTCGATTTGCATTAATTGAGGTAAAGCCCTAGATATCGGATAATATCCGAGTCATGGTACCAAAAAAACAAAGAATATATATTTTTTTAATTTGCTCTTAAAGGTCCCATTCACTCGGCCCAACAGCCAACGATGTCAACCACACCCTTCTGCTGGAGCTGGGAGCCCAAGGCTAGGAACTTGTTCAATGGTTCTCACAACATTGGGGAGCAAGAGACAATTTTTCTTGAATAAAAGCAGATTTAGTTCCTTTGATGTAAAATCATTGTTGTAGATTTAAGAGAATTGTAAGACAGTTCAAGCTTCACCCATGGACAGTCGACTTAACAGGTGAAAGTGATACATCTCTTAATCAAGTTTCGATTCGAAATTTGAAAATGAAAAATATTATATTAAGAGAATTTTTTTAAATTAGCTCTGATGACAATATTCGAACAGAATTAATTAAAATATGACTTAAATATCGCTTGGTTATTTAAAGAGAGAGAGTTGAAGCTTCCATTTTGAAGCCCAGCGTCGAGGAAATAAACTTTTATTTATTTCTTTCATACCATTTAATCATATATTATGCCTAATTTTGTTTAATTTAAACAAATTTTACAAATATTTTATGATTATCTTTTTCTTAATGGTCATAAGCTGCAGTAGTAGAGAATTTTATTGAATCAAACCTTTATCCATATTGGAAAGAAGATTTATTTAAAACTAGATAAAAATTTTATTGAAAATATTACTGACAAAATAGTATATTTAAGTATTTTAGAAGAAAATTTTAATTTTTACTTATAAAATTATTTTACAAAATTTTTACTAATATTACTGATATAAAAGTTTTAAATATTACTAATATTTAACTATTTTAGCTAGCATGAGCTTGGTCTGCCCTTGGTTTTAAGAAAGTGTTATTTGATGATGCCTTGATGGTTTCGGATCTGTATTTTGTCGTCCGTGAGATCCTTGCTCCCCACGAGAGAGAGAGAGAGAGAGAAAGAGAGAGAGAGAGAGAGAGAGAGAGAGAGAGAGAGAGAGAGAGAGAGAGAGAGAGAGAGAGCCAAAAGATGAGTTTAGTGATGCATAGACAGACAAATTTCCAGAAAATATACAGGCTGTTCCTTCTTTGTACTATGCCTTACGCACCATACCAGGCATTGGCCTTTGTCGTAACGTTAACGAGACGGTGGGCTTGCACCATCCTCTCGTACCTGCCACGTAAATTTGTAGTACTAATTTACTATTCTTAGGCCGTCCCTTTTTGTACCTATTCTGGTTGCTAGTCTTCCGTTTAGACTTTATTGCCTCTTTTCTTTTCTTTTCTTTTTTTTTTTTTTTTTTTTTTTTTTTTTTTTTTTAACGTTGGTATTTGAATTCACGATCCGATTATTTCGAGTAAAACGTGTAATGAGATTGTATTTAGAGACCAAACTTACGGTATAATTTTTTTTATTTTTAAATTTTAAATCATAAAAAATCTTAATATTTTGTCTCATTAATTTAATTCTCTGTTAATACTGATTAATATTGTTTTTGGCTTAAAAATTTATATTCTACTTTTTCCCCAAAGCATAAACATCCCTTCGTGTTTGAGATATTACATTAAATACATAAAGTTCATAGTGAAAGAAATATAGAAAACATTACATTAAACATTCTACATTAACATATTTTTAAAGTTCTCTTTCTAGGTCTGAATGGTATTTTGACTAACTCAAATTTACTTAATTAAACAGACAATTTTGAAGGGTAGATCAACAAATCAAAAACATTTAGGTGGAAGACTTTTTTTTTGGTGGGGGGGGGGGGGTGGGTGTCTTTTCAGCTCATTGGGAGGACCAGTTTGGCCATGGGCGTGGGGGACCGGAAGGGGGGCTTGAACATGATTTAACGGTGAATGACTACTGAAGCATCTCCTTCTCTCACTTCCTTGGAGACACAGACGATCATAATGACAAATGAGTATCTGGGTGGATTTAGGGCTTTCATGGCAGATGGTCCCAAGATATATCAGGTGTTTTAAGACGCCAGAAAAGAATGAAGGGTCGTAATTAAAAGATTCCAGGCATATGTTACATGTTCTAATATTTTCATTGGACTCTCCATCATTCGGTGGTCATTCTAGATTGTGCTAATAAATCTAACCCTTTTTAGTATGATTGGATTTTGTTAAATCGAGATTCAAACAAATCGATTATTCGCGTAAAAAATGTCTTGATCTTTCGGAATGGCCATCACCCAGAAGAAATTAAGATGCAGAGGGACTGTGGGGGTGGATTACCTTCTTTGGGTCCCCATATGAATTAAACTCTCATAGAATACCCTCTTTGGAATTAATCAAGATTTGAAATCATTGATCTGTAATTAGCAGTCTAAGTGGTCCCCTTCAATAAAAGCTTCTTTTTGTTTGAGTGGTCCCTGTAAGGTCCTGTCTCCATGTCTGATAAACCAGCCCACTTGCACCCCAACTTTCTCTTTTCAATGTTCTATATGGGACCAAACAAAAATTAACATCTAGTGACCACCAACATGAGGGTCTCACCTTCGCTTAATACTATGCAGATTTGCTTACCATCTTCGATCTAATTGTTTCTTTTTGATTCAATTATTACTTCTCTCTCTCTCTCTCTAACATATTTATTATTTAAAAATTATGAATCTTAAATTATTTTAGTTTTGTGATATATAGATCAGAGCTGATCCAAATATTCATTTCACTATCTAATGTCTCTCTCTTCTCTGTAACATTTCACTGTAGATAACAGTCGAAATTAAATATTCTATTATTACTTTCATCTCTTTTCTTCTCTCTTTATTGTTATTATTAATTTGCAAAGCCTTCCCGAAGGGAGAGAGAGAGGAGTCAGATCCATCGTTTGTAATGATGTTCCTTACACACCACTTCAGAGTCGAGGCAATTCGATCGTTGCCTTCTTTCTCATATTGTTCTTTTGTGAGCTATCATGAATTTGAGTTATAAAAACAGTGTTTTTTATAAAAATATAAAACAAAAACTATATATATATATATATATATACATCCATCCTTCTTTTATTCCTATATTAAATCAGAGAACATTTTATATACGGGATAAACGTTCCTTATAATCCTAGTCCTTTTGTTTTTTGTTTACTGATGCCTTCCTTGAGTCATAACGCTGATGGTATTTCCCATGTTTTTTATTACTATTTCTTTTGGGGGGTTTGAAATTTTTCTTGGATTTTTTGTATGTCAATGGCCACGAGTTGCAGAGCATTGTCGCTTTTTCTCACTGGTTCCAAAGAAAAGAGCCACATCCACAAATGTTTAGCCGATGGAATCCTGGTATGGCCATTTCCAATGTCTAGATATCACAAACCTTCATGGTCCTCATGAATCCTTTTTTCTATATATTCTGCAAACAAGAAAATGGAATGTGAAATTCATGCACCCAAACATAAAAATCTTTGGTTAGATCACCTATCATTATTGCTCAAGTCTGACAAAAAAATCAAGTTAAGCAAGGTCAAAATTATTAGAGATGGGACAATTTTCTGGCTTGGCTAGACTTAATCTAAGGTACTTGTCTTAACATCATTGTCAGCAGATCAAAGATATGAAGGTGTGGTGAAGGATAATAGGAAATCTCTCATACCCAAAGATGCTAGAATTATCTATCGGCATGTGTTTTGGATTTCCACCATGTCTTTTTGTGTGACATGTGGAAGGGGTATTGACCCTACAAGATTTATTCCAATGAATAATCGAGATCTTCTGGGTATGATCATTTGAATTACGGATGAATATTTAAGTTAATAGCAAGTTATTTGCATTTTTATTTAAAATATCAAATATCAAATTATGGATGAACATTAAGTCAATGGCAACTTAATTGCATTTTCACAAGTGTGCAGGAATTTCATCAAACACTTCATTTTTAGTATAAAAATAGCTTATTAATACCGACCGACATTTAGTTTAATGATAAGGACGACAGAATTTCTAATCAAAAGGTAGATTCAAATTTTAAAAATAAAAAAATTATATTAAAAAGTTCTCTTATAGAAGACTGAACCAGATTAATTAGATTAGGGTTTGTCACACCAATACCTTGTCCATTAATATACTTGTGTGCAGCTTTTCGTGTATATCTATTTCACATTACATTCAATTTCGGATCAAGCTTTCATCAATGCATAACAATGTCGGTGAATTCTTGTTTACTGCTGATCTAACTTATTGATATAATATTTTTGTAAGGCTGTTCATTCTGGTAAAAAGAATATCAGGGGTAAGAGGGGGATGGCACATATTTGTTAAGATGTGCAAGACAAAATATTTTCTCTCTCTTTAGGCACCGCCGCAGCTGGGTGGAGAAATATGGCAAATGGTAGTGATCTAAGCCAAGCTAGAAAGCAACTACGGATACCAAACGGTGGTGTAGACGGGTAGGGTAGGGACGTTTTCATCTTTTAATTATGCGAGGGTTCGAATCTTGGCATGAGCATAGAAAACCCTTTATTAGGAGACCCGCTCCCACAGCCAGTCGATTCGGAATAGTCGGAGCGAAATATCGGATACTAGGCTGTGGCCAAGTCAAGATACTAAAAAAAAAAAAAAAAAAAGAAACCCAATGACGGAATGGGAGGTGCCAATGGAAGTGAGGGAATTGGAGAGTCGAAGAAATGATGGTGATTTTAGTCGTGCACTGAGGGAGGAACAGGGGAGATGTTGTGGGACTTATCTATTTGAATTAATGAAGAAAGCTTTGAAATTTCTTCTCTCGGCCCAGAGCTGGAACAGAGGAGATGTCGTGGGTGCTGAACGTCTCTGGTTCTTAGGGAATGTCTATAATGCTGAGAGGTTAAGAGGACTTAGAGATTGGGATTGTGAAAGAAACAGAGAGGGATTTTCACACTAGTGCATTCATGCCCTAACAAAGTGTCAATCCGTAGTTTTTTTCTATAAGATATATATATATATATATATTTTTGGTTTATAAGATAGTTTTATTGACAGACGCACCGGAGAGAAACGGAGAGGGATCGACTCATAGAGAGAGAGAGAGAGAGAGAGAGAGAGAGAGAGAGAGAGAGAGAGAGAGAGAGAGAGAGAGAGAGAGAGCATATTTACATTTTAGGCCCAATTCCTATCTACTCGACGTCTACAAATCTGGCCTCGACCGGTCGCGGGAGAAGATGAGTTTTCCGGCGGTTGAGTCAAAATTTAATCGTAAAAATAATTAATTAAAAAATAAAAATAAATGAATTATTTTTTATTACAGTCACGTGACACACATGTGACTTTAACAACAAAGTTTAATATTCTCAAAACCGAATGACTGACTTTATATATTTATATATTTATATATTTATATAATTCTACTTGTTAATGCTTTCTTAAATATTCTATATCAAATGTAATTTAAGTAATGGAATATTCTGTCAATATTTTCTATGTTTGGCGACGCAATAGTCTCAAAATATTAACATCATATTTACTGTGTATTTAAAAACATATTCTACTAGTAGGTTAGAATTTAATCCCTATAAATACACTATTTCTGTACAATTATGATCACATTAACCACTATCAACAGATAATCGATTTAGTAAAGTGGGGTGTTAAATCTCTTAAATAAGTTTCGGATTTAAAATTTGAGAATTGAAAAAATTACAGTAAAAAAGTTACCTCCTAAATATAATTTCGTAAACATTCGAATCGAATTAATCAGAATATAATTTTAAATATCAGTAATTTGGTTAAGAAAAAAAAGGATCACATTAACCACTTTCACGGTCTAAGTGATGAGGATGATGATTTTTGTGTGACCAGACCAAAAAAGGGTGAGGGAAAGATTCATATTGCAATAGTTAGAACCATCCATCAATTGGTCCTAAAGGTTAGTATAATGCTTCTATTGTCTTTCCCTTTTTTGGGTGATTCGATGCTCACAAATGAAATCTAAGAATTTAAACTTGTGGTTATCCCATTTTGAAGAATGTGGTACATAATGAGCATATTGAGACCTGCAAACATATTTAGAAATTTTCAGATATAGAGTGATTTAATGTAAGTCGAGTAGCCTGTTTGTGTTTAGTGTTACCTTTTCCATATACCCCCACAAAGGAAAAGATCTAACTTTGTCAAATACCTCTCTCTCTCTCTCTCTCGTTCTTTTTCCATTTCTCGACATTGCCATATAATTTAACAACATATTAGCCTTGACTTCTATGAGCAATGACTCGTCACCTTAAAGTAAAAATCATTCCTAAAAGAGACATGTTCAAAGAAACAAAATTCAATCAGATAATGCTACTAAATGGGTAGGACAAAATCTAGTTTGCCTCAAAAAACTATAACGATTTTTAATTGTCTCTATTCATAATAATATACATATAAATACTAAATCCTTATATATGTGTGTGTGTGTGTGTGTGTGTGTGTGTGTGTGTGTGTGTGTGTGTGTGTGTGTGTGTGTGTGTGTGTGTGTGTGTGTGTGTGTGTGTGTGTGTGTGTGTGTGTGTGTGTGTGTGTGTGTGTGTGTGTGTGTGTGTGTGTGTGTGTGTGTGTGTGTGTGTGTGTGTGTGTGTGTGTGTGTGTGTGTGTGTGTGTTAGAGGTGAGTTTTGCTCTACAGATAATAGTGCCGCTTACCCAGATGAAGTGAATGGTTGCTGGATCACATGATTGAAGTAACCTACAAAAAGCTACCAGAGTATGTCCTGACGGGGGAGATTCTAATACTCAAATCAGAGAACGATTTTGAAAGAGAGTAGAAACAGATTGAAAGAATAAATTGAATTCCGTGTTGTCTCTTGTATACTAAGTGCAAAGACAAGAGAGCATACCCGGGTGGTGTGCCTTTTGTCATATATATATTGGGCCTCTGTGTGTCGTATGCCTTCTAGGTGTTGAAATTTTAGTTACTTTATGATATTATCTCGAGATTACAGGGTTCTTAGTAAAAAATTTCTAAGAGATTCAAAATTTTATTAATAGGAAAACTTCATACTATTAAGAGATTACTTTCGTTATCGATAAGATTTCCTTCCCAATTACAAAGTGCTCCATGACTTGAGGCAAAACGAATATTGCTCTATGTTGATCAAATGCTGAGCACCAAGGAGATCTTAAGGCTGATCAGCCTTCTACTGAGAAGGATCTGCTCATTGAGTATCGAGGGAGTGAGTTATATCTACCCGTCTGGGAAATGTATCCTGTATAGATAGCGCGTTCCAGCATGTTTTGTCTGTTGGATCATGGGCTTAGAGAGTTTCAAACCTTATGTAAATGGACTTTTGGTGTCACACCCCGAACTGGAGTCGTGAACAGCCGTCTGTTGCCCTAAATGCCGACTGTATTTTTATGAAAAATTAGACAGAATTTTTCTATAAATCAGAGGTCTCCTATATACAAATAAATCTGTTTAAATCTGTATAATTTAAAATCATCTTGTGAATAAAATAAAATGGTCATCCCGGCCTCACAATAACCCACCAACCACAGCAGATATCCAGAATAATGCCAAACTAAGTAAATTACCGATAATTCTAGCCACAGACCTTTACTGTCATGTCCAACTAGAGCATGAGCAGTCGCCACACTGAGCGGGCTTAAGTTTTATATAATTTACAATAATTTTCCCAAATTAACGTTCAAACACTACAATTTGTCTCGATATAAATGAAATATGAGAGTTTCGCAAATAAATGTACATAAATTATACAGACAATCCCATAATAAATACACGGTTAACTATGGAGCTCAACGTCAAGACCTTACAGGGTCGAAAATAAAGTGCGGCGCTCATATCTAACTTAATTTAAATCTCACCGTCGAAAACACTCAAATCTGCCAACGAGCTACCAAATCCTCTAGAGCCCGAAGCGTCGCTTTAGCAAAATAATCCTATTTGAAGAGGGAAAGTAGAAGGGTGAGTATCAAGAAAGATATCCAGTGAGTGAGGGGATTAATCTCAAGTACTAATGGTGTAAGTGAATATTAGAGTGTCAAATATATCATTCATAACCAATAATTCAAATTTTGCAGTAAATCATGATATATTCACTAAAATGAACTCATTTAATCATTCACACGATAACATACATATATGCATCCATTTAAAATCAAGTAGATCATAGAGCAAACCGAAAGAATCCTGGCAAAGGTCAACCATGACCAAGAACATGAGTATCGGGGGTTTTATTATGCAAAGAGTTTTCAAAAGTAGCTCTCTACCCCTACGTTGGCCATGAGTTCCCTGGAACTAGCTCATCATCGTGTATAGGACCCCGCCCGGTGCTAGACGATGGCGTCACACACGTCTTTCACCTTACGTGGGTTCAACCGACCGCGCTTATTGCCATTAAACATATAACGTTTGCGGATACCTCATGCAGAAACGTATCCGGGTAATCCGTGTCTCTACAAACGTCCTTCGTAACTACGGAATTTATCAAATAATGCCATATCATCATATCATCTCAAGCTAGTAGGCATCCAACACACATAGCCAAATCATCTCATCATATTTTCAAAAATAATTCAAATCCGTGTGTCAATATATTTTATCGAAATCATTTAAATTCAACAAACCAATATAATGGTAGAATAGAAAATATTCCGTTTCTCAAATCATGACACAATTTCATTTCATTTCAAACATGGATGCATAATCGTAAAAAACGTAAATACGACACTACAATAATCACAAAACATATTTGAATTTCAATTCCATACGTCGAGACAATACATATCAAAAGTATGTTTTATTAAAAATAAGATAAAATCAGGTTTTACTATTTCATGCAAGAGATTAGGGTTCCACTCACATTTCTAGAGAGGGTGGTCACTCCCTATTTTCCAAAAGTATCCAATATGACTTTTCGAGTCTCCAAAAAGATCGACCTAATCAGATCATCACAATTTAATATCAGATAGTAGCATATTAACGGATTTTTCATTTTCTTTCCTAATTAATACAACCTTAATTTACACTATTTATTTTTCTATATTCCCGTTTCATAAATTTCGAATCATTTGACTCACAAATGATCAAATTTTCAATATTTCTCATTTTTCTAATTTTTCTCGAATTTAACGTATTTCAGAATATATATATATATATACAGTTTTCGATACTAAATTCAACCTAATTTCGACAAAATTAATTCAAATGTTGAGGAGATTTCATTTCTCTCACCCAGGGTTCCTCGGATTGCGGACCTAGTTTTCGTTCGAATGTCTTCTCAATCACTCCAAAATCTGCAGTACTCTCTATCAAGACAAAATTTCTTAGTTAGGTCTAAGCACTTAGAACAAAATCAAAACCCTGAATTAGTTACCTACGTAGAGACCCGTGGGCTGTCATAGGCTATCGCGGGTCGTCGCGGACTTGTGGGCCTGCGGGCTGGGACAGCAGTCGCGCGTATTGCGTGCTCTGTCGTGCTGTGGGGTGCTCGGGGGAAGGCCGCACGCTCGAGAGCAGTCACGCTCGAGGGCTGGCGTGCTGTTGCAAAGCTGGCACGCGCTGGAGGGATAGGGAACCGCTGCAGTCACGCGTTGTGGGTTCTGCGGGCAGTCGAGCGTTGACGCACTCGAGAAAGGAGAGGGGCAGCTACGACTGTGGCTATGGCACGCTAGCGGTGGTGGCGTGCGACTGAAGCGCGCAGCGGAGGAGATCGAGAGGGAGAGAGATTGCGAACAGCAAAGGGAGAGAGAGACAGCGAGAGGTAGAGAGAGACAGAGAGGGACTGAAATGGAGAGAGAGAGTGGCGATAGCCATTGGGTGGAGGCGAGTCGCGGCGGAGAGGCGCGAAACAGCGGCGGAGAAAAGCGGCAGCCGCGGAAAGATGAAGAGTCGGGGAGAGAGAGAGAGGGGAAATTAGGGTTTTAAACCCTAATTCCTAAATTTGGGGGAGTGTTGCGTTTTGGCCCAAAACGCAACGCTTCCTCTCCCCTCCTTCTTCTTCTTCTTTTTTTCTTCTATATAATTATATATTTCAAAACTAGTATATTTGTACGGACATCGCAATGTTGGTGTTACATTTGGACTGTACTCCATCAATTTTTTTTTATACTATATCAATTGATATTCAGAATTATTTTTTGATTAATTCAATTTGAGAATTAAAGTGGTTCATTTAAAAGACTACCATTAACGTAATATGCTCCATCCCAAGTTGCTCCATGTCCAAATGCGCCATCAATATATATACTAAAAATATAGTTTCGATAATTGATTTTCTTGTGCAAAGCTACCATTTAGCCTGTATTACGTAATAAAATCATTTACACCCATAGTAATCCTTTAAGCCCCAAGTCCCAAGTCCCAACTTAGATGTTACAATTAAGTCATATATGAAATCTATTTAATATTAAATTAATCTCTGTCTTCTTTATTACGTCCATAGTTTATTAGAATAATTGATCAATAATATTACTTAAATAAAATTTTGAATTTGAATTTTGTGTATACAGAAAAAAAAGTTTTATTACTTAATAATTCAATTCAACTCGAATTTAATTGGATTAATATGATTATTAGATACAAGTAATTTATAAAAAGAAATCTGGGCAAGACTGAAAAATTATCTGCTCTCAGGTTTTGATCATTGACATGGAAATTCTTTCCTCTCTCTCTCTCCCCAAAGAATTCTCGGACCCATATCTTTCTCCGTCTGCATATTTCTTTGAGTATTTAATGGCTTAAAATTTTGGAATACAGTTAAATTAATAAACAAATTTCTCTTTTTCCTTACACTAAACTAGGGGTGTTATGAGAATCAGATAGTGTTACAGGTATCTATGACACTACCCGGTCAAATCTCAACTCGAGCACGAGCTCGAGCTCAGGTAATTCGTTATCGAGTTTGAGCTCAAGTCCATACTGTGTCAAACTCGAAAGCTCGTCAAGTTATTTAATATCGATTAATTATATTTTTTAAAATAATTTTTATATATGAAATTACGTTTATAAATATACTATTTTGAATGTATTACTCGAAATCGACTAATTAAGAAATAATATAATTTAATCGAGATCGTGACACCTATGACACTATCCGATAACACTACTCAATAATATTTCAAGCTGAGTTGGAGCGCGAGAAATGTAAAGCTCGAACTTGAGCTCGAGCTCTGCTATCCAACACTCAAGCCAGCCTCGTGTGAGCTCGTGTATCAACACTACCTGACTCGACTTGATTGTCATCAACGACCCTACACTAGACTTATATTCCAAAACTAAAGAGAACCAAAAATTGCAAAATAGAAGGGAAAACGAAATAGAAAAAAACCCACTGCCCAAAAATTCTTGTGGTCTACATGCCATCGTACTGTTGTTGGATCGAGACGCTTGAAAAACAATTTCGGTTTTTCCTAGCCTTTCAAGAAGTAAGACGTTAGTCCTTTTCAACTTACCAAATTAGTTTTTATAGAATATTTGAATATTAATTGTAATTTAATTTGTGGTTTTCCCATAAATAACCAGCCGAGCAATCTCTAATTTTGTAAGTGAGAGAGGGAGAGAGAGAGAGAGACTGCAGCAGAGGAGCCATTTCATCTACCACCACCCACCCTTAGAATTTCAATGGAACAAGTTGCAATGAACACAAGAAGCAAGAGCAATGATGACAACGAGATCATCAACCGGTTCAACATGGTGACTGAGAATGCTGGTCTGGTACAAAGTCAGACCCTTCGAAGAATTCTCCAACTGAATTATGGCGTAGAGTATCTCAAAAAATGGTTCGGGGACACAGAAATTCAAGATATGGATGAAAATGCATTGGAGACCCTATACACTTCAGTGGTACCTCTTGTTTCCCATGCTGATTTAGAGCCTTATATCCAAAGAATCTCAGATGGAGATACCTCTCCTATTCTCACTCAAAAACCCATCAGAAATCTCTCCTTAAGGTATGTTACAATCTCTTCAAAATGGAAGAAAAAAATTATCTTTGGATGATAAAGGAATAAAATTTTTATATACTTTTCAAAAGATGGAGATATTGTTGAAACTTTTAAGTATTCCATTGCCTTCTTTTGCAGTTCTGGAACCACAGAAGGAAGACAGAAGTACGTGCCTTTCACTAGGCACAGCTCTCAGACTACTCTTCAGATTTTTAGGTTGGCAGCTGCTTATAGATCAAGGTACCTCTCTCTCTCATATGGGAATTCAGGTCCTCCACCCTTCGCCTACCCCTTTATTCCCCTCTATTCCATTGGTCTGTCATGTTTATTAACTTCCTGTTTTAACCTTAATTTTCTTTCAATCGAAAGAAAAACCCTCAAATCAATTATCGGTTAATATTACTATTTGTTTAATTTTTATATGACAATTATTAAATTAATGAAGCCTATAAAAGTATGAATATCAATGCATCAATTTTTGTTTATTAACTTTTCGTTGATGAATTTGGCTTCTAAATTGTTACATAAAATAATTGAGGAATAAAATATTTCTGTCATCGGTGGTTGAATAGTACCCAAGTTTCTTACTATTCTATGTAAAGTCAATCATTATCTTTTCAGATTAGAATCTTATTCTTTTCCCCTATAACTCCCTTTTTTCTTTTTAAAATATTGATTTTTTTTTATTTTATGTTTTAATTTGTTAGATTGGTAAGTGTTTTTTTCACATTCTTTGTGTGGTAAATTTCAGAGTTTATCCAATAAGACCAGGAGGAAGAATACTAGAATTGATATACAGTAGCAAACAATTCAAAACCAAAGGAGGTCTTACAGCAGGAACAGCCACAACACACTACTATGCAAGTGAAGAATTCGAGATCAAACAAGAGAAAACAAGGTCGTTCACCTGCAGTCCTAAAGAAGTGATTTCAAGTGGAGACTACGGCCAATCTACATACTGCCATCTCCTACTAGGCCTCTACTACTCTCAAGAAGTTGAGTTCATAACCTCGACCTTTGCTTACAGCCTGATTCAAGCTTTTCGATCATTCGAAGAGCTATGGCAAGAACTATGCAATGACATAAGAGAAGGCACACTCAGCTCAAGAATCACGTTGCCTACAGTACGAAGAGCGGTGCTCGATATCATCTCACCAAACCCTTCATTGGCAGAGAAAATCGAAGCGAATTGCAAGGACTTGGAGGGGTCAAATTGGTTTGGTTTGATACCAAAACTATGGCCAAATGCAAAGTATGTCTACTCCATAATGACAGGTTCAATGCTATCTTACATTAAGAAACTGAGAGAATACGCAGGAGAGTTGGCACTGGTTAGTGCCGATTATGGTTCAACCGAGAGCTGGATTGGGGTCAATGTCGATCCTTCAAAATCTCCGGAGAATGTTACTTTTGCTGTCGTGCCAACTTTTTCTTACTTTGAGTTCATACCTCTACACAGACAAAACAAAACCAAAGACTACAAATCGGCCACTGATGACTTCATAGAAGATGACCCTGTGCCTCTCTCTCTGGTCAAGATAGGGCAAGAGTATGAGATTGTTGTGACAACTTTCACTGGTAAGCTCTTCTCTACTACTAAACTTACCTTCACTAAGATTTTCTTCTTTTTCCCCTTTTTCTCTTTGGAATGCTAAACGAGATATCCTACTTTCCCTCAAATCTTGCTGCTCAAACTCCTAGATTGTAGTATTTTTTTTTTCTATCTGCAATTTTCTTCTCCTCTGTCATAAACTTATGATCAATTTTATTCCTTTTTCCACATATCCTTATAAAGGATGAATTTGACACCAGATATGTAAAATAACACAAAGACATTTACCCTTTTTTCCTTTTGTTTTGGGCAATGCCATGATTTTGAGGATGTAGATTCCTCGTAACTTTATCAAAGTTTAAAATAAACTTAATGTATAAATTTATTTTTAAAAATAAATAAGATTAAATTTTTTCGTATTAATATGAAAATTTTTATTGTGACTACGGGTGCAACTTAATTGATTCTTGAATACTCAAAAAACCAATCCAACCCGATCAATTTGCATTATGTTGGTTCTTGGTTTCATTCTTGATTTAGTGCTTGTTTTTGGAGGCATAAGTCTAAAACAAAATCCTAAAACTCTCTTCATTGTACATTGAGCAATTTATCTAATCTTATTAGGTAACTAATTTTCTTTCTATTATTATGCAATTTGGTATACTTTTCGCTGAAATCATAGCTATTGTATTTTTGCTCAAAATTAGTTTTTTAAAAACAGACCAAGGTTGGATTAGTTCCGAAGTATTTGTGACCGCCCCAAACGGGACCCAGGTTGTAGGAAGGGAACTAAACGTTGTACTCAATTTTTAGCTTTTAAAACTCTTCAACAGGAAACATTTAAGTACCACTGTATGCATAGGGACCACTCTCTCTCTCTCTCTCTCTCTCTCTCAATAATTGATATTTCCCTCAAGACGAGGATGAGTGGGTGGAAGTTGATTTTCTTTAAATGATTTTGCATTGCGGAGAGTAAGTTTTGCCATATGTATGTTCTTGCATTCCCATAAAATTCAACTGTCCATTGCATTAGAAAGCTTCTGAGATCTTATCTGACTTTCTGATATTGATGATTCTTTGGTCGACTTGAGGAAAGTTAGTTGGAGAAGAAGACCCCTGTAACTCATTACTCGTGGAACAATCTCACACACACCACCTCAGATAATTCTTTTGGGGGAGCCCCACAGCTGATGACCCACATAATCGTTTTTGGCTTTTGTCCATTACATCTATTCTTTTTCTCTCTCTCTTTTTTTTTGTTGGGATTGCCTACGTAGGACTCCCCTACTCACAAACCCCCAAAGTCTTTACCTAAACTATTTGATGTCAATTTTGTATATTATATCTATCATTCTCTCTCCAACTGCGAGCACAATAGACCATCTCCAACCTGGGTTAAGATTGTGTTATGCTGAAGAATGGCAATGCTCTAAAACCATGCATAGGAACAAAGAGCATTCACCCTGTTAATTTCCTACATGACACTCTCTGATTCACTAGTTATTTGCATAGAAAATCATGCAATAAAAACACTGTGAAATATTGACAAAACCCATGTTAATCTTTTTTTCAGGGCTTTATAGATACCGATTAGGAGATGTTGTGGAAGTGGCTGGTTTCTACAAAGGGACCCCAAAATTGAACTTTATATACAGAAGAAAGCTAATTCTAACAGTAAATATAGACAAAAACACAGAGAAAGATCTCCAACTGGTGGTGGAAAAAGGATCTCAGTTATTGAGCAGGACACACGCCGAGCTGGTCGACTTCACGAGCCATGCTGACGTAGCAAACCAGCCAGGTCACTATATAATCTACTGGGAAATAAAGGGTGAAGTTGAAGAGAGAATTCTTGGTGAATGCTGCAGGGAAATGGATGCATCATTCGTTGATCAAGGCTATGTGGTCTCCAGAAGGACCAATTCTATAGGACCTTTAGAGCTTCGGATTGTGGAGAAAGGGACTTTTAAGAAGATTGTGGATCAGTTGATGGGCAATGGAGCAGGAATAGGGCAGTTCAAGACCCCTAGGTGTACAAGCAACCAATTCCTGCTCAAAATTCTCAATCTATGCACCATTAAAACCTTCCACAGCACTGCATATGCTTAACCCCAAAAATTTCAAGAATCAGGCAGTGCACAAATGAGTAGAATGATCTTTGCTGTGGAATTTTTCATTTATCACTATCTCATTTTATTAATAGATAGCAGTGAATTCAAAAATTTATATTAGAGGCAAAATAGGGGATGAAGGGGTAGAAGGTTATAACATTCAGAGAACAAATATGAACAAATATCTCTCTAAATAATTTAACCGATGGTTTTAAGATTTTGAATGACATTTTGAGACTTCTATTGATATTTCTAGAACTTTTAACGGCATTTGCTAGACTGAAAGTACACATAGTATGAGCCCAGCGTCGCCACTGAGTAGGGGTGTCTATTTGCGTGGTTAATATGCTATGGCCCAATGTTTTTGAGCAATTATACATGCCTGGGCAGCTGAGGGAGCACATCATCTTTAAAATTGAAAAAAGAAAAGAAAACCCATTGGACCATTTGAGATGACAATGACACATCAGATCTCAGACATGTGCAACAAGAAGACAAGGACCATGCCTAGTTATGCCATAGCACCGTATGAATAGGTTGAATCCTGGAGATAATGGACCAAATGAGAAAACAAGCAATATGTTGATCAAAGTTTATTAAGCCAGTCCAATTTAAATCAAAGGAGAGATCTAATGGACTACTCATTATGCCATGAACAGGAACTACACTGTGATTGAGCCCACACAATTTGAATAATGCACAAAGTTTCCAATGTCTTCAGTACTACCCATTTATGTTGGCCTGAGCAGCTCCCTTATGCTACACGGGCCCTCCTGCATGCCTTATCTTCAGTTCTGCAAATATTGATCAAAACATTAACAATTGGATGGTGACAGCATCTCTGGTCCCTTCTCTCTCTCTCTCTCTCTCGTATATATATATACATCAGCGCTAGGAAGATTCCATTTAGAAGCACGACTACCAGCTCTAGGATAATGTTCGAGCTTTCTATATTACATTTTTGTTTTAAATTTTTTTTTCTCAAACATCCTCTTAGAATGAATGTGCATTCAAATTTTCGACGCCTGGCATTTGCCAGTGATAGACTAGCCATCCCACCGTATCCTACATACCCTGGTGTGAGGACCTAGAGCATGTCGGATAGCGCACCAAGGGATACCGGGGAGTTATTGCGTCATTACAGATATATAAAATTAGAAATCAATTGTAAGTTATGGGTGACGGTTGGGTCGTCTATGTGGGTTTGACCCAAACAATTCCCCTTACATATTTTGAAATTTAAAGGAGAGAAGGGAGGGAGTAGTTTTTCAAGAGAAAAATCAACTCCTAACTCCCTTAACCAACACAAAATGCATATTGAAAGGAGAAAAGAGACCTACACAATATACAATTTTTTTAATCAAAAAAAGACTCTTGGATTGTGAACGAAAGGAGATTGATCCATTGGTGATATTTTTCGGATCCGTATATCGAAAAGGTTAGTGATCCGACCCTAAATTTTGGGATATTAAATATTTATTTCGCTATAATTGCATCAAAAAATGTTTTCATTGGTATCAGAGTATGATTTAGGGGGTTTCCTATTTTTTATGTATATTCAAGTTCCATTTTTTTTTAAAAAAAAATTGAAATTGGTAACTTTGAATATAGATCATGAAATGTTTTGAAATTTGAAAGGTAGAGTACCCATGATGTTAGGAATTGATCCGTAAAGTTTCATGCTTGGCTGTCATGTATTTTTGGAGAATCATGAACCCTTGCCGAGACTTATGATGAAAAAAATCTCCTTAGATAATGCACTTCATGAAAAGAAAAATACATGGTTCAATTCCTTATCAAAAATCATTTCCAACCATATAAATAACAAAATAAATGGTTTAGAAATGAGAGAGAAATCAAAATTTGAAAAACTGTTTGAGGTGCAGAAACCTAGACTTAGGGAAGACGATGAACAGTGTAAAAAAAAATCCCACTCTCGGGCCATGGGCTATGAGCCCAAATGTCAAGATCCATACCTTAGATCGAAAAACCAATGG
Organism: Dillenia suffruticosa; assembly: GCA_033439265.1. NCBI lineage: Eukaryota > Viridiplantae > Streptophyta > Magnoliopsida > Dilleniales > Dilleniaceae > Dillenia > Dillenia suffruticosa. Next base: position 18,900,198 of record JAVTVX010000030.1, read on the forward strand.
CACCATTAGATTCAGAGACCCCAAAAATGGGGGTAGGCAAAATCCGGCGGCAGGATTCAGCCGGGAAAGCGGCGCGTGGGCTTCACGCGCCGCCTGGGCGCGTGGGCAGGTCACCCACGCGCCTGCCACTTTAGGTGGCGCGTGAGGGCGCGAGACGCTCCCTCTGAGGTCGGAATTTTTTTTCAAATTTTTTTTTCTTTTTTTGATTTTTCTGTAATTTTAAATTAATTTTTTTCTGGACTAAAAATTATTTTCTATTAATTTTAAGTTTGTAAAAGTTTTGGAAATTGTAGAAAAATCGATCAACACGTGAGACAAATTTTTGAAAATTTCTCACATGTTTGGAAAAATATTTTCTAACTTCTGCCTACTTGAATTAAATTTTATAACACCTATTTGATTTTGTACTCGTTGATTTACGTATGAAAAAAAAATCATTTTTTTTCTTCGACATAAATATTTTGATTAATGAGTATAAATAATTCTGGATGGTGTTTTAATTTTTTTTTTGATTGGCTTTGTGTCCAATTTAATGCTTACCACATTTTAGGGATACAGTGAGAATCACACGTACCCTTGCACCTCTCCGGAGGAGATGCAGAGACGAAAAGACCCCGGAACGTTTGGCAAAGATGTATATGATGTTGTATTTAAGATGAAAGTAACACACACTTTGCCACAACATCTGTTGGTTATAAGTCGAAAACGTTATGAATTTCGACGTTTGGGTCACTGGTTCAGAGGCAACGAAACCAATATTAAGATTATAAGAAATTTCCTCCCTGATCATTTGGTTGGAATGACTGATAAAATAATATAGGATAATAAGTGGCTCTGCTTCAAGGATTTTTGACTAAAACTGCTTAGGATATGGAGAGTTAAGGAGATAGAGATTAAAATAAAAAGGGTGTTGTCTCTAAAAATTAATGGCTTTACACCCCAAACTGTTGGGAGATTCACTCCGAGAGATAGACTTTTAGTTGGGATAATCAATATAGTTACTCGCATGTATATGAAGATAAGAAAGAAAAGAAAGAAAAGAAAAAAGAAATTTGATTGTATATATTTTTCTTCTTCTTTCTTTGATGCATAGTCATGTACTGTGATGTGAACAATGCCATGAACATGTGATATAATATTTCTCTCTTTAAATATATATCAAGAATGTGCATATTTGTATATTTATGTGAGCATGTGAAGAGATATGTTCTAAATTCACATGATTTTAGTGGTAGTTTTTAGATTGGTAGAATTTAAGTAATTCACACCTAAGACTTAAAGGATTTTGCTACTTTGAAATCAAATTTATGATAATCAAACATTTGGATGATGGATGATGATTGAGAACTTGGTGATCTTTCGAGTCTACACCTTATATACGTTTATGATAAATTTATTAGATTTTAAGTACAAAATTATATGAATAAATGAGTATGAATACTTACAATTATCTCTTTTTGAAAACCCACACCATGACATCAAAATCAATAATAGCAGATTTAAATAAAGGTGATAAGTTTAATGGCAACAATTATGACATTTGACGCCATAAGATATGGTATGTGCTGAAAAACAAGATGCCTTAGAGAGTATCAACCATATCATGCAAGACTCTAGAATTGGAAATACTGCTCAACAGAGAAGAGATCAAGAAGCTTACCAGGCGTGAAAAAGAAAAATTCTACTGCGCATGGCATCCTGGTTAATTCTATAGTTGATTATCTCATACATGAATGTGAGCAATTCCCTACTGCTCATGACATATGGGTGTACCTCAGAGAGAAGTATGGAGGTCCAGTGTGACCCGTCTGAGGCAGTTGACTATTATGTTTGACACGTACAAAAAAAAAGTCTGATCACAGTATCAAACTACACCTGAGAACCATGTCAAACATGATAAGGGAATTAAAGTCAGCAAGTCATGTTTTATCTGATGAGCAGCAAGTTCAAGCTTTAATCCGATTCCTTCCGGACTAGTGGGAGCACTTGAAGGTCAATCTAACTCACAATGATAGCATTAGGACTTTTGTTGATACTGCTCGCCACGTAGAACTCGAAGATGAGCGGCTTGGTGCTACAAAATCGATTTCTAATACCTTTGTAGCTGAGTCTAGTTCCCAGAAAGTTTCGGGCTTTAAACGCAAGGGGAACAAGAACAAGGGCAAGAAATGGAAGAAAGTTGCGAAATGGTCTAAGAAAAACAATTCCAACCGCAAGAACAAGCGCAAGCGAGTTTGGAAAAAGAAGGATAAGAACAAACTGAAGTGCTACAATTGCAAAACTCTTGGTCATTTCGCTCGAGAATGCCCCAAACCGAAAAAGGTAGCACCCTATAACGCTTCTCTAAGTGTTATATATGTCTCTATCATTGTTTTATTTTTTGAATCTTATTCTATGTGGATTATAGACTGATAACATGCAATTTTGTTAATTTATTATTATTATCATGATTTGAATTTGAATTGTTTAATGCACTAATGGTTGGTTTTATTGAATTTTATTTTTAGGAGATTGAAATTGAAGACTTGGAGCAAATTGGGCTTAATAAGGCAATTTTGGAACTAATTGGGTCAAAACATCTTGTTGGGTTCTGAAAAAAAGGAGCTTGAATTTTAATTTCAGCATTTTAGTAGAGTTTCTTTTTTTTTAGTAAAAAGTTTTTTTTTAGTAAGAACGAGATTTGTAATTTTCTCAATAGGAAGAGTTCTAATCAAATTGGAAGACTAGAAGGAAGGAAAGTTTCCTATTTACACAAAAAGGGGCCGGCTGTCTTGCATATTTAAATACAGAAGGTCTGCACTCAATAAAACAACATATATACTCTTTACACAAGAAGGGAGGGCTGCTGCAGAGAAAAAAAAAATGAAAACTCCAACCGGCTGCTGCTGTTGCTTCTCCATGGGGATATATTCAAAATTCTGAAGGGAGGCTTGTTTGCATTTTTCTCACGGCTAAACATTATTTTCATTAGGTTTTATTTTATTTTTATTTTTCTTAGGAACATTATTTTTCTTTATCTCCTTGTGTTGATATTTATCACTATGAGTGGCTAATTTTTTATTTCTGATTCAATGGAAATTCTATTCGATTGTTTTTCATTGTGAGGTTATATATTTTATTTAATTTCTTACATTTTAATTCAAGTATTTATCGATTCTTGGTTTATTTTTATGAAGGATTGGTATTGGTTAATCTGACAATTTAATTCAATATCAATTTTTCTACTATATCCAGGATTTCAGTGATCCGTAATTGTCATGAATGAATGGTACGAATAGCAAATAGGTTATATATGTTTATGGGTCGTTTGCCGATATTCATTTTAACCTAAGGAATCGATGAAACAAAATCGAATAATTGTACGGCTATCCTGGTTATTTGTATTTTGGTTTAACTGTTTTCACAGAACTTAATGCTGTCATTATTTGATATGGAACGCTATCGTGCCCAGTCGATTAATGATAAGTTTTGATTGGATGCTGGGTTTGGTCAATTATTTTAGGAAAACACAAGATTTATTATGGCTATCATAATAGATCTAAGGTTAAATGCTTGAATTGCAAGAATAATATTTTCAACCAATGATCAATAAGACAATCGAATATATGAACGCTTGGATCGGAGTTTGGTGAATTGAATTTCTTCTTTAAATTTTAGTATTTTTGCATATTTGATTTGTCTTTTAATTTTAGTTATTTAATTTTGATTTAGGAATTTATTTTATAAACCCCCTATTTTATTTTGGCATTTACTAAGAAGTTAAATTGACATAGTTCCCTTGGGATTCGATCTGGTAACCACTATTGCTACAGTTGTTGCATTGGGGGAATCAGTATTAATTTGAGGGTTTCGACAACCCGACCATAGACTCAGAAGCAACAGACCATGTGACGAGAGATTAAGAAGCGTTCGTAAACTTTCGTCAAATTCCTCCTAGTGCAAGATGGATAAACGTAGGGAATAATACAAGAGTAGAAGTCAAAGGGATTGACACTTGCAAACTGGAATTACGAAGTGGCTAAACCCTAATCTTACATGATATTCTGTTTACACCAGAAATTCGACGAAATTTAGTTTCTGTTGTTGTTTTTCTTATACTAGATTATGACTTGAACTTTACTCGTGATAGGGTTTGTATTTATAATGATTGTATGTTTTATGATACTAAACATCTGTTAAATGGATTTCTTACTTTGGATTGTAACAGACAAATGTTTAACTGTTATGTTGATCATTATATTTTGTTAAATATTTGTTTTTCTAGTAATACTAATATAGATGACAAAGTATGGCATGCTAGACTTGGTTACATAGGGCAGACAAAGTATGACATGCTAGACTTGATCACATAGGGCAGGACAGGATGAATCGACTTCTAAAAGTAGGACTATTGGGTTCGCTTATTAAAGTTGATTTACCAAATTGCGAATATTGTCTTGTCTAGAAAATGACTTGAAAACCATTTGGAAAAGCCATGAGGGCTTTACTTCCATTACAATTGGTTCACTCTGATATTTGTGGTCTAATGAATGTGAAAGCTAGGCATGGAGCATATTTCATTACTTTTAGTGATGATTTCACGCGTTTTGGTTATGTCTATTTGATTACTCATAAGTCTGAATCACTTGAGTGCTTTAGATGTTATATGAATGAAGTGGAGAATCAAATGGATAGAACGATTAAAGCCTTAAGGACAGATCGAGGGCGTGAATATCTATCGGATCAGTTCAATGATCTATGTAATGAAAAAGGAATAATTAGACAATTAACTATTTCCCACACGCCTCAACAGAATGGTGTTGCTGAGAGGAGGAATAAGACGTTGTTAGAAATGACGAGATCTATGATAACGCAGACTAACTTGTTAATTTCCTTTTGGGAAGATGCTTTATTAACTGCGACATATATTTTGAATAGAATGCCTTCAAAAACAGTACCCATAACACCGTACGAACTTTGGACTGGTAGGAAACCAAGTCTGACTGGTCTTAGATCTTGGGGATCTGTAGCATATGTTCATAACCCTTCTAATAAATTTGGAAAGCTTGGTCCCCGGGGAAAGAAATGTATCTTTATTAGATATTCTAATCAGTCAAAAGATTATGTGTTCATTAGTGAAAGGGAAGATGGTATTATAACCGAAATTGAATCACGAAATGTAACATTTTTGAAAAATGATTTTTCTAGGAAATGTGATATAACAAAAGGAGAGCCTTTGTTTGATTAAATAATTCAAATGAAGGTTCTGTGCTGGATGGATTAAGCGAACTACGAGAAGTTGAATCCCTAGATGATCCTAGTATGAGAGCTTCAAATTCTAACGATCCAACCAAATTATCAATTCGGAAAAGTGCTAGAAAAGGTGTGCCCAAACGTCATTACAAAATTGAAGGATACGCTTTTATCATTTCTCCACAGGACGAGGATGAACCGAAAAATGTGAACGAGGCTTTGTCTTGTCCTACCAAGGATGAGTGAGTAAAAGCAATAGAGGAAGAAATAGAGTCGATGGATTCCAACCATATTTGGGAACTGGTTAATCTTCCACCTGGGCGCAAACCTATTGGGAACAAATGGGTTCTCAAGGTTAAATGTAAGGTTGATGGAACAATTGAGAGATATAAAACTCGGTTGATAGCAAAAGGTTATACCAAACAAGAGGGTATTGATTATGAACATTTTCACCAGTAGTGAGATTTACCTCTATTCGCCTATTGTTGGCTATTGTAGTTAATTTAGATTTAGAATTATATCAGATGGATGTGAAAACGGCGTTTCTAAATAAAGAACTTACAGAAGAAATTTACATGGAACAGTCAGTAGGTTTCATAGTTAAAGATCAAGAAGACAAAGTTTACAAATTGAATAGATCAATTTATGGTCTCAAACAGTTTTCAAGACAATGGTATTTGAGATTTCACAAAGTCATAATCTCTTACGACTTCGTAATGATAGACAAAAACAATTGTGTTTACGTGAAAACGTCCAATGATAAGTTTGTAATTCTAAATCTGTATGTCGATGGCATATTGTTAGCCGGAAATGATATGGAGTATGTCCTGAATATCAAGAGTTAGTTATCATCAAATTTTGATATAAAGGACATGGGTGAAGCAGAGTACATACTGGGTATTAAGATCCATAGAGATCATTCCAAGAGATTGTTAGCTTTATCTCAAGAATCTTACATTAAAAAGATTTTGGAACGATTTAGGATGGATAGCTGTAAACCTATTGATACTCCTGTGGCTAAAGACGAAGGTTTAAGTTTAACGATGTGCCCAAAGACCACTAATGAAAAACATGAGATGTCAAAAGTACCATATTCCAGCGCTATTGGGAGTCTGATGTACGCTATGATGTGTACTCGCCTTGACATCTGCTATGCCATGGGTTTGGTCAGCAGGTATCAATCCAATCCAGGTAAAGGTCACTGGACAGCTGTAAAGAAGATTTTAAGATACCTGAAAGGAACAGCGAATTATTCTCTTTGTTATCAAGCAAATGACTTGTTATTGAGCGGATATACAGATGTTGATTGGGGTGGTAATTTAGATGAACGTAAGTCCATCTCAGGTTATGTTTTCTTACTAAATAATAGTGCCATATCTTGGAGAAGTAAGAAACAAACATGTGTATCACTGTCTACGATGGAAGTAGAGTTTGTAGCTTGTCCTTCAGTAGTTAAGAAGTGTGTTTGGTTAAAACGGTTTTTACAATATTTGGGGATCATAAGCGACACAGTGGGAGATGTGATAATTTATTGTGATAGTCAATCAGATATCGCTTATACGAAATATCCCAAATATCATGGGAAAACCAAACACATTGATACGAAATTCAATTTTATTCGAGACATTGTTGAAAAGAGAGATATGACATTGAAATATTTATCTACGCATTTAATGGTGGTTGATCCATTCACGAAACCGATACCTAGAAATGTATTTCTAAAACATATATAATCTTTAGCATTACGTAGAATGTAATTGTATGTGTATATAATGAACGTGATGTAATACTCATTATTATATGATATTTAAATTTGTTTGCATTTGCAAATTCTTACATCTTGATTAAAAAGTATGTCGGACAAGTTTGGAAGATCGGCTCTCTCACACGAGCAATCGCCTCTAATATCTGTGTGATATGTAGAGATGAGACAATGTTAATTTTGGATAATTAACATAAATTAGCTGACTTAATACAGAACTAAGATGAGATTATCCTTGATATTTATTTATTTGATAATCGAAATGGATTTCTCATAATCCATTACACTTGTCTAGAAGCCAGATACGGTTCTCTCTTGAAAAAGTGATTTTTTGGAAGATTTATAAGAAGAGAGAATCAAGTCAGTGTCGTGATATACTTAGACTAAGATCTATACGATGCATTATAATTTTAAAATAGACATACGTTTCTAAATAAATAGAAAAGGTATCATGGCACGTGTTCATACCACGTGTGCTTTCAGTGACCCTATGGGTAATGAGTTAATGAATCCCTCTATCTATTATGTGAGACCCAAAGGTTTGTAATTAACCTCATTTAATACGCTTAAGACTTTCGTCTGTTTCTTGAAATTTTATTTTAGTGTTGCTATCTTAGCATGTAACCAATAGATCATGATTGATTCGGTTTTGCGGTGCATGAGTAGGAAAGCAGTTAAAATGAAGTGGAAAGATAGTAGTGCGAAAGGAAAACTATCTTACATCTTCCATGTAATTTTTGTATTCACAGACTGACCGGTTATATTTTTAACTGATATTTGAAACATAATTGTAAATGCATAGTTAAGATGAGTCAAATATGCTCTTGTTTATTAATAGAGGGATAAGAGGTACGGTAACTCTATATATAGTTAAAGAGGTCTGAGATATAGTGAGACTTGATGTTCTCATTATATTAGATCTTGAGCTGCTACATATCTTTAACTGGTGTATAGCTATGAGCTCTCGATATACTCGTTGGTCACACGATCCATTTGTCTGTATGAAATCGATGGTATATGGAAGTGATTAAGCAAAATGTAAGTCTAACCCTCATGTGCGAGTGAGAGATGTAAGTTATGGGTGCTGGGTCGGGTCCCCTACGTGAGTTTGACCCAAACCCACTCCCTTACATATTTTGAAATTCAAAGGAGAGAAGAGAGTGAGTAGTTTTTCGAGAGAGTGGTTTCCAAGAGAAAAATCAACTTCTAACTCCCTTAACCAACACAAAATGCGTATTGTAGGAAGAAAAGAGATTTACACCCCATATAATTTTTTTAATAAAAAAAAGACTCTTTGATTGTGAACAAAAGGAGCTTGATCCATCGGTGATATTTTTCGCACCCGTACATTGAAAAGGTTAGTGATCCGATCATAGATTTTGGGATATTAAATATTTATTTCGCTGTAATTGTATCAAAGAATGCTTTCATCAATATTTTACTCACAAAAGTTTATGGTGATAGGGCCTGGGTTAACTTTACATAACACTGCTTAGCATCCATCTCCTGCGAGACACCTTACGTATGGAACCCTTAACAAATCTCTTCGAAACATAAAAATTGAGTATAGATTTAATCTTTCACAAAATTCTAAAAATTTTGGGAATAACATGAATGATAAAATGTATGTGATAATTTCTTAGGAAAAGAAAAAATATATGCAGATTTGTGAATTATAAGTTGGTATCGCATGAGATGCAAGCTACATCAAAACGCCTGCAATAGTCAATTTTACACATTGTGTAATTTTGATATCAAATCTTAATTTGATAATGCAGAATCGACCATGGGCGCAGTTTTCCCTTATGCATTTTGAAAGGTTGCATGGCGCTTTTTTTCTAGTAAGAATGGTTGCATGTTATTGTCCACTGGGTGTCGGAAATTTCTTGCAGAATTCAAAATTAGCTTGTGTAAGTTATGGGTACTGGGTTGGGTCGCCCATGTGGGTTTGACCCAAACCCATTCCCTTAAGCCCATTTGAATTTTCAGAAGGAGGGAAAGGAGGGAGTGGTTTTTTAAGAGAAAAACCAACTCCAACTCCCCAATAACCATCCATGATGCTTAAAGGTTGAGAGAGAACAAGAAATTGTGAGGAAAAAAAATAGATCTACACAATAATTCCATTGCATGAAAAAGACTCTTGGATTGTGAACGAAAAAGGAGATTGATCCATTAGTGACATTCTTCGGACCCGTACATCGAAAAGATTAGTGATCCGACCCTAAATCTTGGGACATTAAATATTTATTTCGCTGTAAATGCATGAGAGAATGTTTTCATTGGTATCAGAGCATGATTTAGGGTGTTTCATATTTTTTGATATATTTTCGAGTTTCATTTTTTAAAAAAAATTGAAAATGGTAACTTTGATTATAGACCACGAAATGCTTTGAAATTTAAAATGTAGAGTACCCATGATGTTAGGAATTGATCTGCAAAGTTTCATGTATGGCCGTTATGTATTTTTGGAGAAAAATGAAACCTTAGTCAAAAATGAAAATGCTAATATCTATTTGCATGATAGGTTTCATGATTTAATACTTGTATGGTTAAATTCTCCATAAAAAATCATTTCCAACTATATAAAGAACATGCAAAATGGTTTAGAAATGAATAAAATATGGTTTAAGAAAATTAGGGTTAAAATGCAGAAAAAAAATTTCTGCATAAAGAAGACGAACAGTGACGTCAGCATAGTCCCACTCTTGGGCCGTGGGCTGTGCAGCCCAAGCATCATGATCCAGACCTCAGATCAAAAAACTAACAGTACCATTAGATTCAGAGACCCCAAAAATGGGGGGTAGGCAAAATCCGGTGGCCGGATTCCTTCGGGAAGGCGGCGCGTGGGCTTCACGCGCCGCCGCCACCAAGTGGAACGTGAAGGGGCGTGACATGCCCTCTCAGGCCCCCTTTTTTTTAATTTTTTATTATTTTTTGATTGTTTTTTCTGTATTTTTTAATTTTTTTTTTACTGAAAGTATCCATTAAATTTAAATTAGTAAATTTTATTTAAAAATTACAGAAAAATCAATTAACAAGTGAGACAAATTTCTGAAAATTTCTCACATGTTTTAAAAAAAATATTTTCTAGTTTATACCTACCTGAATTAAATTTTTATAACACATATTTGATTTGTACTCGTTGATTTAAGTATAAATTGTGGATGGTGTTTTAAAATTTTTTGATTGGCTTCGTGTTCAATCTAATGTTTACCTCATTTTAGGGATATGGTGTGAATCAGACATACCCTTGCACCTCTCCAGGGGAGATGCAGAGATGAGAGTACCCTGGAACGTTTGACAAAGTTGTATATAATGTTGCATTATAAGATGAAAGTAACGTATACTTTGTCGCAACATTTGTGGGTTATGAGTCGAAAACATTATGAATTTCAGCGTTTGGGTCACTGGTTTGGAGGCAATGAAATCGAGATTAAAATTATTAGAAACTCCCTCCCTGATCATTTGGTTGGAATGGCTGACAAAATATTAGAGAATAATAAGTGGCTCTACCTCAAGGATTTCAGACTAAAATTGCTTAGGATGTGGAGAGCTACAGAAATAGAGATTAAAATGAAAAGGACGTTGTCTCTAAAGATCAATGGCTCTACACCCCAAACTGTTAGGAGATTCACTCCGAGAGATAGACTTTCAGTTGGGATGGTCAATATGGTCACTCGCATGTATATGGAAGATAAGAAAGATAAAAAAAAAGAAATTTGATAGAATATATATATATTTTTTCTTTTTGCATAGTTATCTACTATGATGAGAACAATGCCATGAACATATGATGTAATTTTTTTTCTTTATACATATATCAACAATATGCATATTTTGTATATTTATGCGAGAATGTGAAGAGATATGTTCTAAATTCACATGATTTTAGTAGGAGTTTTTAGGTTGGTAGAATTTAAATAATTCTCACCTAAAACTTAAAGAATTTTGCTACTTTGAAATCAAATTTATGATAATCAAACATTTGGATGATGAATGATGATTGGGAACTTAGTGATCTTTCGAGTTTACACCTTATGTTCGTTTATGATAAATTTATTAGATTTCATATACAAAATTGTATGAATGAATGAGCATGATACTTACAATAATCTCTCTTTGAAAACCCAAACCATGGCATCGAAATCAATAATAACAGATTTGAATAAAGGTGATAAGTCTAATGGCGACAATTATAACATTTGGCGCCATAAGATATGGTATGTGCTGGAAGAGTAAGATGCCTTAGAGGGTATCAACCATATCATGCAAGACCCTGGAATTGGAAACATTGCTCAACAGAAAAGAGATCAAGAAGCCTATCAGACATGGAAGAAGAAAAATTTCACTACACGTGGCATCCTGGTTAGTTCTGTAGTTGATGATCTCATACATGAATGTGAGCAATTCTCTACTACTCATAACATATGGGTGTACCTCAGAGAGAAGTATGGAGGTACCAGTGTGACCCGTTTGAAGCAGTTGACTATTAAGTTTGACACTTACAAAAAGAAATCTGATCTTAATATCAAACTACACCTCAGAACTATGTCGAACATGATAAGGGAATTGAAGTCAGCAGTGGGAGCACTTGTAGGTCAATCTGACTCACAATGATAGCATTAAGACTTTCGCTGATGCTGCTCGCCATGTAGAACTCGAAGATGAGCGGCTTGGTGCTGCAAAATCGATTTCTAATGCCTTTGTAGCTGAGTCAAGTTCCTAAAAAAGTTTCAGGCTTTAAACGGTAGAGAAACAAGAACAAGGGCAAGAAAGGGAAGGAAATTGCGAAATGGTTTAAGAAGAACAATTCCAACCGCAAGAACAAGCGCAAGCGGTTTTGGAAAAAGAAGGATAAGCGCAAACTGAAGTGCTACAATTGCAAAGCTCTTGGTCATTTCGCTCGAGAATGTCCCGAACCGAAAAATGTATCACCCTATAACGCTTCTCTAAGTGTTATATATGTCTCTAGCACTGTTTTACTTTCTGAATCTTATCCTGTGTAGATTATAGACTTAGGAGCAACAAACCATGTGTCGAGAGATCGAGAAGCGTTCGTGGACTTTCGTCGAGTTCCTCCTGGTACAAGATGGATATACGTAGGAAATAATACAAGAGTAGAAGTTAAAGGAATTGGCACTTACAAACTGGAGTTACGAAGTGGCCAAACCCTAATCTTACATGATGTTCTCTTTGTACCGAAAATTCGACGAAATTTAGTCTCTGTTATTGTTTTTCTTAAACTAGGTTATAACTTGAATTTTACTCGTGATAGGATTTATATTTATAATAGTGGTGTATTTTATGGTACTGGACATCTGTTAAATGGATTTCTTACTTTGGATTGTGACAGGCAAATGTTTAACTGTTATACTGATCGTTATATTTCGTTAAATATTTGTTCTTCTAGTAATGCTAATATAGATGACAAAGTATGCATGCTAGACTTGGTCACATAAGGCAGGACATGATGAATCAACTTCTGAAAGCAGGACTATTGGGTTCGTTTACTAAAATTGATTTACCGAATTATGAATATTGTATTACCGGGAAGATGACTCGAAAACTATTTGGAAAAGCCGTGCGGGCTGAACTTCCATTATAATTGGTTCACTCTGACATTTGTGGTCCAATGAATGTGAATGCTAGGCATGGAGCGTCATATTTCATTACTTTTATTGATGATTTCACGCATTTTGGTCATGCCTATTTGATTACTCACAAGTTCGAAGCACTTGAGTGCTTTCGACGTTATATGAATGAAGTACAGAATCAAATTGATAGAACGATTAAAGCCTTAAGGACAGATCGAGGGCGTGAATATCTATCAGATCAGTTCAATGATCTGTGTAATGAAAAGGGAATAATTAGACAATTGACTATTCCCCACATGCCTCAACAGAATGGTGTTGCTGAGAGGAGGAATAGAACGTTATTGGAAATGACGAGATCTATGATGGCGCAGGCTAATTTGCCAATTTCCTTTTGGGGAGATGCATTGTTAACTGTTACCTATATCTTAAATAGAGTGTCTTCAAAAACAGTACCCACAACACCGTATGAACTTTGGACTTGTAGGACATCAAGTCTGACTGATCTTAGACCTTGGGGATCGGCAGTATATGTTCATGATCTTTCTAATAAATTTGGAAAGCTTGGTCTCCGGGGAAGAAATGTATCTTTATTAGATATTCTCATCAGTCAAAAGGTTATATGTTCATCGGTGAAAGAGAAGATAGTACTGTAACCGAAATTGAATCACGAAATGTGATATTTTTGGAAAATGATTTTCCTAGTAAAAGTGATATAACAAAAGGAGAACCTTTGTTTGAATTAAATAATTCAAATGATGGTTCCATGCAGGATAGATCAAGGGAATTACGAGAAGTTGAATCCTTAGATGATCCCAGTGGGAGGGATTCAAATTCTAACGATCTAACCGAATCGTCAATTCGGAAAAGTACTAGGAAAAGTGTACCCAAACGTCATTACGAAATTGAAGGATACACTTTTATCATTTCTCCACAGGACGAGGATGAGCCGAAAAATATGAACGAGGCTTTATCTTGTCCTGCCAAGGATGAGTGGGTAAAAGCAATGGAGGAAGAAATAGAGTCGATAGATTCCAACCATATTTGGGAACTGGTTGATCTTCCACCTGGGCGCAAACCTATTGGGAACAAATGGGTTTCCAAGGTTAAACGTAAAGCTAATGGAACAATTGAGAGGTACAAAGCTCGGTTGGTGGTAAAAGATTATACCCAACAAGAGGGTATTGATTATGAAGAAACATTTTCTCCAGTAGTGAGATTTGCCTCTATTCGCATATTGTTAGCTATTGTAGCCAATTTAGATTTAGAATTATATCAAATAGATGTGACGACTGCGTTTCTCAATGGAGAACTTAAAGAAGAAATCTACATGGAACAACCAGTAGGTTTCATAGTTAAAGGTCAAGAAAACAAAGTTTGTAAATTGAATAGATTAATTTATGGCCTCAAACAGTCTTCAAGACAATGGTATTTGAGATTTCATAGATTCGTAATCTCCTACGACTTCGTAATGATAGACGAAGACCATTGTGTTTACGTGAAAAAGTCCAATGATAAATTTGTAATTCTAAATCTGTATGTCGATGACATATTGTTAGCCGGAAACGATATGGAGTATGTCCTGAATATCAAGAGTTGGTTATCATCAAGTTTTGAAATAAAGGACATGGGCGAAGCAGGGTACATATTGGGTGTTAAGATCCACAGAGATCGTTTCAAGAGATTGTTAGTTTTATCTCAAGAATCTTACATTAAAAAGATTTTGGAACGATTTAGGATAGATAGCTGTAAACCTATTGATACTCCTGTGGCTAAAAGCGAAGGTTTAAATTTAGCGATGTGCCCAAAGACCGCTGAAGAAAAACATGAGATGTCAAAAGTACCGTATTTCAGCGCTGTTGGGAGTCTGATGTATGCTATGATGTGTACTCGCCCTGACATCTGCTATACCGTGGGTTTGGTCAGTAGGTATCAATCCAATCTAGGTAAAGGTCACTCGACAGCTGTGAAGAGGATTCTAAGATACCTGAAAGGAATTGCGAATTATTCCCTTTATTATCAAGAAAATGACTTGTTATTGAGCGGATACACACATACTGATTGGGGTGGTGACTTAGATGAACGTAAGTCCACCTCAGGTTATGTTTTCTTGCTAAATAAAGGCGTTATCTCTTAGAGAAGCAAGAAACAAACATGTGTATCACTGTCCACGATGGAAGTAGAGTTTGTAACTTGTGCTTCAGCAGTTTAGGAGTGTGTTTAGTTAAAACGGTTTTTACAACATCTGGGGATCGTAAGCAACAAAGTGGGAGCTGTGACAATTTACAGTGATAGTCAATCAGCTATCGCTTACACGAAAGATCCCAAATATCATAGGAAAACCAAACACATTGATACGAAATTCAACTTTATTCGAGACATTGTTGAGACGAGAGAGGTGACATTGAAGTATTTATCTACGCATTTAATGGTGGTTGATCCATTCACGAAACCGATACCTAGAGATGTATTTCTGAAACATGTAAAATCTTTATGATTGCGTAGAGTGTAATTGTATGTATATGCAATGAACATAATGTAATCCTCATTATTAATGACATTTGAATTTGTTTGCATTTGCGAGTTCCTATGTCTTGATTAAAAAGTATGTCGGACAAGTTTAGAAGATTGGCTCTCTCACACGAGCAATCGCCTCTAATATCTGTGTGATATGTAGAGATGAGACAGTGTTAATTTTGGATAATTAACATAAATTAGCCACATTAGTACAGAACTAAGATGAGATTATCCTTGATATTTACTTATTTGATAATCGAAATGGATTTCCAACAATTCATTACACTTGTCTAGAAGCCAGGTATGGTTTATCTCTTGGAAAAGTGATTTTTTTGGAAGATTTATAAGAAGAGAGAATCAAGTCAGTATCGTGATATATTTGGACTAAAACCTGTACGATATATTATAATTTTGAAATAGATATACACTTCTAAATAAATAGAAAAAGGTATCGTAGCACGTGTTCATACCACGTGTGCGTTCAGGGACCCTATGAGAAATGAGTTAATAAATCCCTCTATCTCATTGTGTGAGACCCAGAGATTTGTAATTAACCTCATTTAATACCCTTAAGACTTTCGCCTATTTCTTGAAATTTTATTTTAGTGTTGCTACTTTAGCATGTAACCAATAGATCATGATTGATTCGATTTTGCAGTGCATGACTAGGAAAGCAGCTAAAATAAAGTGGAAAGATAGTAGTACAAAAGGAAGATTGTCTTAAAGTTTGTACGTAATTTTTATATTCACAAACTGGCCAGTTATGTTTTTTAACTTGATATTCTGAAACATAATTGTGAATGTATAGTTGAGATGAGTCAAGTATGCACTTGCTCATTAATAGAGGGATAAGAGGTACGGTGACTCTGTATATATACAGTAAAAGAGGTTTGGGATATAGCGAGATTTGATATTCTCATTATATTAGATCTTGAGCTGCTATATATCCTTAATCGGTATATGGCTATGAGCTCTCGATATACTCGCTGGTCACACGATCCATTTGTTTGTATGAAATCGATAGTATATGGAAGTGATTGAGCAAAATGTAGGTCTAACTCTCATGTGCGAGTGGGAGATGTAAGTTATGGGTACTGGGTCGGGTCGCCCATGTGGGTTTGACCCAAACCCATTCCTTTAAGCTCATTTGAATTTTCAAAAGGAGGGAAGGAAGGGAGTGATTTTTTAAGAGAAAAACCAACTCCAACTCCCCAATAACCATCCATGATACTTGAAGGTTGAGAGAGAACAAGAAAATTGTGAGGAAGAAAAATAGATCTACACAATAATTCCATTGCATGAAAAAGACTCTTGGATTGTGAACGAAAAAGGAGATTGATCTATTGGTGACATTTTTTAGACCCGTATATCGAAAAGATTAGTGATCCGACTCTAGAGGTTGGGACATTAAATATTTATTTTGCTGTAAATGTATGAGAGAATGCTTTCAGCTTGAGACATGGAGTAATAAAATACCTGTTTCAAGATCACAATTTCATCTTTCAAAATTTGCAGCACCTCAATTGTTCAACCAAAACGAAAGGAAGAACAATGTTTGAGTTTCAACATCCTAAATAGTCATAAGAATTTGAAACAATGAAGGAGATTAGTTATTTTAAGATTGATGAATTGTTATACTTGGAACATACATGGTGACTACAATTCCAATCTCCCTTCTCTTGGATCAAATGTGGATGACATGTATTCATAATTTATAGGATTTGATTCTTCTGTCCAAACTGATAGCGGGCAATGTGCGAAATTTTATAGGAACGAAAAAAATTATACTTCGATTGAGTTCATTCTTAATATGTCAGACGACTAATTCAAGTCGAATTAGTCAAAACCTATAAATTGGTTATCAGATATTAGTTGTTCGAGTAAAATAATAATAATATATGTTACTGAAATTGTGTGCATATTTTAATGCGATGGCATGTGGAAGATGTTTTCATCATTCAAATTCTAGTTTAATATAGAGAAAAGCTGCCGAATTTGGCATTGTATTATCAAAATTTTACCGTGCTGAATTTAGTCAAACCACTTATCGTACTCCTGCTCGGTATTCTACAATTATAGCAAGATGGGTGAAATAATAAAAAAAAAAAAAACAGCTGTTTCAACCAACCATTTTGAGCTAAAACCCTATTTCATAATTTCGGAATCCTTGAAATATTTTTGGGGGAAAAAAAATCCCTGCAAAATGTGAAAATCTTGTTCACTACAGTCTTCTTATGACACCCATGCACAAGTGTTCTCACCATAGCTTTCCTTGTAGTCACTTGTGATAATCGTAGCCTTCCCTGCATTATCTTAGTCTTTCAGTGAACGTCCAAGATGTCTCCTTGCTCTCCAAACCACATTCTCTCTCTATAATTCTCCTTAAGTAGGGAAATCGGGTTCTTGTCAAGATCAAAGGTGAAACTTGAGCCACTTTTTTAGAAATAATTGGAGTCGATATAAATTTTCATGATTTTGATGCAAGTTTTTTTATAATTGAAATATGATTGCTGCGTTTTCATGATGCTCTTTGGGAGATATTTCGATTCTTAATTACTGAATTAAGATTTATGCTTACTATTTTAGTTAATATTTTGTGTTAGTTTTGGTGTTATATTAACCTCTCTCCTCCTCTTTCCCAGGTTAGCGTGCAAGGACGGGTTGCGAGAGATAAGTTACGAAGACAAGAGTTAATACTAGAAAAGTGTCATGAACCAACTCAAGAAGATAAAGAAAGAGAGGAAGAGGGAGTGAAATCAAGAGAAGGAAAGAGAGATTAGGGGGAGAAGATAGAGAGAAGAAGAGAATACAAAAGAGAGGAATTTCAATACAATTTCAATATATCTCATTACATGTTTTAGAAACCACTATTTATACTAATTCTACTAACCAAATTTGTTAACTACTAACTAATCTAACAATCACAATTAACCACTAACTATTCCTATTAACTATGATTAACTACTAACCCGATGGTTAGTAGTTGTTACAATACTTCCCTCCTTTGAAGACATTCTTGTCCTCAAGGATGAAAAATCAAGAATTGAGATTTGAATCCATAAATCTTGTATCAAGACTTGTATTTGTATTGAATGATAAGGTGATGGAGACGAACAATGAGTGTAACTTGAATTACAATGAGAATAATAGGAGAAAAATAGAGATGAAGAAGCTTGAAAGAGAGTTTTCTTGAATTTCTTTTTGGTAAAGAATTTTGTTCTATGAACACCAGAAATTCAATCTTTGAAGGAATTTGCAATAACCCACCATCAACAACTTTTTTCTTGGACATGCAAGACCCTTATTCTTTCATGGGTTTTGATATTGTTTTATTTGCCATTTGATTTGTTTCGTTGTTTTTCAATTTCTTTTTATCTTATTGCTCTCTTTTCATCAAAATATTAATATTTTCATCGATATCAAGTATCTTCAATAAAATGTTGAATTTGTCATCAAAACTCGTCATAAAAGTGTCCAATTTTCGATCTTGTTCATCCATTTTCTTGTCATCATGTGAATGAAATTCTTGTATTTTAATTTCTTACCTTTTAAGATGTTCTTCCAAGGATTTATACAAAACTTCTTCTTCAATGGGTTCATACTCAATTTCTTCTACCATTTTTCAATACTAACCAAGGATTCATATACTATGATACCAATTTGTCGTGAACTAACTCAAGAACATAAAGAAAGAGAGGAAGAGGGAGTGAAATCAAGAGAAGGAAAGAGAGATTAGGGGGAGAAGATAGAGAGAGGAAGAGAATACAAGGGAGAGAAGAATTTCAATACAATTTCAATATATCCCATTACATGTTTTAGAAACTACTATTTATACTAATTCTACTAATCAAACTTGTTAACTACTAACTAATCTAACAATCACAATTAACTACTAACTATTCCTATTAACTATAATTAACTACTAACCCTATGTTTAGTAGTTGTTACAAAAAGCAGCCGCCCTCCCAGGGATTTCGGTAATGGGCTTTTGTTTTAAATTTCCCTTCTTATGTTATCCTGTCTTCAAGTTTTTTGTCAATATGACTCGTTTTGTTAGAGAGTTTTGTAGCATTAATTTGTTTTGTGAGATCTTTATTATTATTATTATTATTATTATTATTATTATTTTGTATATAGAAAAATTCAAATTCGAATTCGAAACCTTTAAAGGAAACGAGAACGGTATTAGTGTACTGTCAAACTATCAAAAATAAATTAATTTACTTCACAAAATACTAGTACAGAGTAAGTATAGTCGCCTTTTCAAGAAATTGTGGATTTAACTTCTTTAAAAAAAATAAAATATGGGAGTTTGAAAATCTATTAAATTAATAAAGAAACAATTAATCAAAAATAAATAACTTAAAATTAAAAAAATAAAAATTAATAGGAAATCGATTTATAGTCAAAGAAATTACTTACATCTTGATTCAGTTTGATTGATCATTGAATTTTTTAATGAATTCAACAAATTATAAATAAATTGGTTATAGTCATTCAACAAATACCGAATAACAAATCTCTCATTTATCGATAATTAAGGAAATCTCTTTAATTATCTTCCTAATCGAAAAACAAACCTAGAAAAGATATTAAGATTTAATGTTTCGACAATATTAAAATCAAAAGAGATCAAATTCTGATTAACAAACACACAACAGAATTATTTAAATTAGATTATTTAACTCCATAATATAAAGTAGATTATCAACAAAACTTCATATTTATATCATTTACCACTATATTAAAACCAAAAAATAATTATATATTTATTGTTTTAATTGGTTGTAAATTATTTTAAAACTACTAAATATTGACTATCATTCAATAAGCTTTAAAAAAAATCATAATCCATGAATTATAGGAATTAAATAAATACTTATAAATTGTTGATGAAATTATGCACAACTAAATGTCCCAACCATATAATATCAAAATTTTAATAATCCGGTAATTAAAAAATTAATTTAGAAAGAAGGCAAGAGAAAATAAGAACTCACAAAATAAATAAAGTTTGCTGGAATTAATATATATGTCGGAAAAGAATGCACTACATGGACGTGACCACCTGCTGAAAAAAAAAAATGTGCTGGGAAGATGGAATACAAGATGTGCGTACCTACCGGCTACCCTACCGCTGCCCCCTTGGGCTGCCCCTTCGGAATGCTCTTGCAACATACAATGTTGGCCTTTTCCATTTTTAAAAGGAAAATCTTTCTAGACTTATCCAACTATTAAATAAATTAAAAAAAAAAATCTTACTTACCTAAATAATCTAATTAACTTGTCCAGAAAATAAACTAATTAAAATAAAAAATTACAAAAATTAGAGTTTTCAAAATTTTTATTCCTAAATATTAAGAACAAATCAATGTATTTACAAATTTTTTATACTTCTAAATTCCATTTCACTTTTCCTTGACTCCACATGCAAATAGAATGAAATACGCAACTTTGGTTTTCAAGAAAATCTTGCAATTATTTTCGAGATCTGCGTGTCCACATACTAATGAAAGAGTATCGCTATCCATTTTTCCATTCCTTGTATAAATGCTCCAAATTGACTCCTTTTTTCTACACTTTCTTTCATAAACCTCCTCCATTAACCATAGCATATCAATTATTATAAAATATAACAATTAGTATAATAATTATCCAAAATAGAGTAAAATTAATCGTAAATATTATACTAATTTATACCCTATCAAATTTCTTCACACCTAAACAATACTTGCCTCAAGCATTCCCCAATAAAATAAATCAAAAACTACTTTATAAACTAATCTATTTTTCTTCCAAACACTCAATCCAATATGTGATAAAAATCAAATCGGAAGCTTAATCAAAACAAGTGTTTCGCAATATTTCACACAAGAACAACCATCACATTTTCGAGCAGCTTCTTATGAAATCAAAATTGCAAGATTCAACAATTCTTTTCAAGAGTTCACTCAAATTCACTCAAAATAAGGTGTAAAATATATATATATATTTCAAATCAATATAATGGAATGACATTGCCATAAGATTATAAATATATCAAATTTTCACCATTTAAAAATTTTGAATTCTGTGTGGTTGTAATAGGGTTAGGGTTGAGTGTGTAATAAAAGGGATATTTGAGAGTTAAAATGTAACGAAAGAAATACATAACTAATTACACAAACAGCATACAAAAATGACTTCTTGCTGTCCAAATGCTACGTGTCAATTGATTTCTCCAATTTCCATGAACAAAATGTAATCGAATAGAAGTTCAACAAGATGCAGCATTTTTCTTTCTCCTTTTCTTCTCTCTCTCTCTCTCTCTCTCTCTATGCTGCTTTTTGCTTCTTCTTTTTTTTGAATAATCTCCCAACATAGAATAGTCAAGATTCAAGATTCTTTCTTTATTGCACAATCACAAAGTCCATTTTCATTTCATAACAATGAAAGCGTCCAAATCAAAATTCCAATCATCATATTTCCCTTGAGACAAAATCAAAACACAATCATGCAATTAACTACATCTACATATATTTTTGATACAAGAGTTGAAAGAAATGCCAAATTTAGAGATAAAAGGTCAAGTGTTGTATTGAGATGATTATAAAGAAGAAAAGGGGGTCATAAGTTCAACTTGGTTAACTAAAGGTTTATAAAATCAAGGTATATGTTTTTACAAAAACCAAAAGGGGGTAAAATTTAGGTATCTTTGTCACTTTGATATTTGAAATTCTATAATGTGATCTCAACATGGATAACAGAGCAAATTCTAGAATGTCCAATTCAAATGTGATAATCACTCAACAAGAAAGTTCCAAAAAACTATTAAAGAGATAAACAGTCATTACAAGTACAAAAACCACTAATACGATCCATCTCTCATAAATCTCCTAAATGGTACACATCAACTTAGAAAGTTCAAAAATTTTCAAATCTTTTTTTTTTTATTTTTATTATTATTTTTTTAATAGTAAAAAGCTTAAACTATTACAGAAAATCAAGTATACTGTCAAGAACAAAAGTATCTAATATCTTTCATACCTAAATCATGTATTGTTTCCAATGTATGCTAGGTTGAGAGAGAAAGAATGAATAAAACCAACTCAAGCAAAATAAAAAGAAAAATAAAGAAATAAAAGAGTGAGATAGAGCAATACTCCCTTAGAGTGGAGCGGAGAATTGAGAGTCAAATCCAACGAATTCTATTGTGGGCAGTAGCGAACTTCGTGTAAGGCATGGACACGCCTTAACATTGAAATATTTCTGTCCATTTTTTGAAAGCAATTAGATTGTGGGCAGAAATGAAAATCTATTAGGACGTGGCCAAGCCTTGACGATGGAGCATATCTGCCTCTTTTAAAATCAATTCTTTGCACTTCTCAATTTTCCCGTGGGCACGCCTTAAATTTTGAGTATATTCGATTGCCAAGTTTTTCAGTTTTATTTACCTATAAAATACTATCAAAATTAAATCAAAATAAATCATAAAAAACAAATATTAAATAAAAATCATAAAAATATTGGGTTATCTCTCAATAAACACCTTTGTTTAGTGTTTTTTGCTTGACATGGTCTCCTTGTTTCATCCTTGTTCAAAAATTAGACCAATCCATTTAGATTTCAACTTGACGGCATGAACTTTAATTCTGAATTGAAATAAGGACTTTTTGGCAAATCATAGATTGCTTTTAGTATAGAGATTTATTTTGAAAAAACTTTTCACATTGTATAACATTATTTGTCAAACTCTCATTAAACACAAAATCAAATTCATGTTGCACAAAATTCTTATGTATAATGAAATCCACCGTGTATAGTGTTTGCATTTTTGTAATAATTTCCTTTGAATGACTTGACACTTATTGCGTTATTTCTAAGAGTGGAAAGTTAGATCTCCACTTTTTGGGAAGTTTCAAAAGTTTTCTTCAAATCATCTTATTTCTGAAGTTAAATTATTATATACTTCACTTACTTTTTTTGATATAGTTTCAAGAGATATTGTTTTCTTTTTACATTCCTCCTCTTTTTGTGTCTCTTTTGATAAAAAATTTTGTACTTCTTTTCTAGTTCTGAATAACATAGTACTTGCATTCTCTCTTGTATTAATTTTCACTTGAGATGTAACTTTCCATGATTAGTTTCGATTTTGCTCATTGCCATCATCAATTATAACACTTAGATACCGAGACTTTTAATATTTGCTTTTGTTTCCTGCATAAAATTTTTTACAAGATCTTCAAATGCTGGTTCTCGGTTTTGTGGGGGTTTGTATCTAAAAATATGGTCTTCCATGCAATTACTATGAAAATCCTTGTAATTTAACCCCATATAGTTAAGATTTGAATGGTCTCTCTAATCTTGATTATAGATATTTGAATTCAGATCAAATTTTCTTTGAAACTATTCAGAAAATCCGTTTACAATATTCAATTATTTATTAGACTCGTTTTGAAGAGTAGGGCACATGTCGGTTGAGTGATCCATATTCGAGTAAATTCCGTATATTTTCACTTGTTGTACCTGTCCTATAACCAAACTTTCCACAATAGAAGTTAAGGAATCTAACTGGTGTTCGAGAGAAGAAATACTTATTTCATTGATCAAATTTCGTGCCTCAGATATTAAAAGAGTCTTGGAGATCAAATTTCGTGCCTCAGATTATCACATCATTACTTGCTACATCGATCATATTTTTTTCCATTGACAAAGAGTCTTCATAAAAATATTGGATAAGAAATTGTTTGAGAATTTGGTGTTGCGAACAACTCATACATAATTGTTTGAATTTTTCTCAATATTCATATAAAATTTTCCCACTAAATTTCTTTATATCGCAAATTTTTTTTCGGATGTTTACTACACGGGAAGTTAAGAAAATTTTCTTCAAAATAATTTTTTTCAAATCATTCTAACTAGCAATTGGATCAAAAGGAAAATAAAATAATCAATTTTTAGTCCTATCTACTAAAGAGAAAGGAAAAACTCTTAGTTTCAATTGTTTTTTGGTTATACCTTGTGGTCTCATTGTGGAACACACGGTATGAAACTCTTTTAGATGCTTGTAAGAATTCTCTCCTGCAACACTATGAAAAATAGGTAATAAATGTATCAATCTATAATTTAATTCAAAAAGATTCTCAACACTATGGTGTTGCGAACAACTCATACATAATTGTTTGAATTTTTCTCAATATTCATATAAAATTTTCCCACTAAATTTCTTTATATCGCAAATTTTTTTTCGGATGTTTACTACACGGGAAGTTAAGAAAATTTTTTTCTAATCATTCTAACTAGAAATTGGATCAAAAGGCAAATAAAATAACCAATTTTTAGTCCTATCTACTAAAGAGAAAGGAAAAACTCTTAGTTTCAATTGTTTTTTGGTTATACCTTGTGGTCTCATTGTGGAACACACAGTATGAAACTCTTTTAAATGCTTGTAAGAATTCTCTCCTGCAACACTATGAAAAATAGGTAATAAATGTATCAATCTATAATTTAATTCAAAAAGATTCTAATATTAAAAAAATCAATGCAAAAAGATTGTTCATTAAAATAAAGGATAGCTAACTCCCTTACAGGTTTTCGGGTGGCCATATCTTTATTTTAAGATCCTTTCTTTTTTATATCGTTAATAAATTATAACAAATTCATTGTAAAGGTTAGTCTCAAAAATAAAGAGAAAGCAAAACTTCAAAAAAATAAATCACTTAATATGGTTCCCGGCAGCAACTCTAAAATTTGGTGTGTCGTCAAACTATCAAAAATAAATTAACCTACTTCACAAAATACTAGTATAAAGTGAGTAATGTCATCTCCTCAAGGAATAATGAATTTATTTCTTTTAAGAAAAAAAATAAAGTGTGAGAGTTTGAAAATCTACTAAACTAATAAAGAAACAATTAATCAAAAATAAATAACTCAAAATTAAAAAATAAAAATTAATGAGAAATCGATTTCTAGTCAAATGAATTATTTACACCTTGATTCGGTTTGGTTAGTCATTGATTTATCTAATGAATTCAACAAATTGGTTATAACTATTCAACAAATACCAAATAATCAATCTCTCTTTATTTTGTCAATAATTAAGAAAAACTTTTTAATTATTTTCTTAATTAAAAAAACACTGCTAGAGAAATTCTTAAAATTTAATGTTCTAATAGCATTAAAATCAAAAGAAAACCAATTCTAATTAACAAACATACAATGAATTTATTAAATTTGATCGTTTAACTCCATAACATAAATTAGACTATCAACAAATCCTTATGTCATTCATCACTATATTAACACCAACAAATAATTATGGATTTTCTTTTTTAATTGGTTATAAATTATTTTAAAACTATTAAATATCGGCCAATATTTAATAAATCCTAAAA
This sequence comes from Dillenia suffruticosa, assembly GCA_033439265.1. Lineage (NCBI taxonomy): Eukaryota > Viridiplantae > Streptophyta > Magnoliopsida > Dilleniales > Dilleniaceae > Dillenia > Dillenia suffruticosa. The sequence continues at coordinate 18,925,673 of JAVTVX010000030.1, forward strand.
AAAATCATAATTCATAAAATGTATGAATTAAATAAATACTTATGAGCTGTTGATAAAATTATGTATAATTAGATCTCTCAATCATATAAAATCAAGATTTTAATAATCTTTAATTAAAAAATTAATTTAAAAAGAAAACATGAGAAAGAAAGAATTCACAGAGTAAATAAAAAGACCGCCGGAATTAATATATGTACCGGAAAAGAATGCACTACGTGGACATGACTAGAGGTGTTATGATACCCAGATCAAACTAGAGTATCACAATACCCGAGCTCGAGCTCGATCTCGATGTACTTTAGGTGAGCTCGAGCTCGAGCTCGCCGAGTTTGTATTTTTTGAGCTCGAGCTCGAGTTCGAAGTGTCGTCGGGTGTCATCAGATAGTGTCGTCGGGTAGTGTTATTGAATGATACAGATAATATATTTAAAAAATATACTTAAAAATATATTTTATATATAAATTTTTTTTAAAATATATATATAATTATATATATAAATTATTTTAAAAAAAAATAAAATATTTCGAATAACTCATCGAGTTTTCTAGCTCGACACAACTGGGCTCAAGCTCGAACTCGATACCCAACTACCCGAGCCCGAGCTCGGGCTCGAGCTTTGACCGAGTAGTGTCACGGGTATCCGTGACACTACCCGATGTCATTAACACCCCCTAGATATGACTTCCTGCAGGAAAAATGTGATGGGAAGATGGAATACAGCATGCGTATCCCTGCCTGCCGTCTACTGCTGCCCTTTCGGGTTGCTCCTTCGGGCTTCTCTTACAACATACCATGTTCCCTCATTTTTATAGGGACGAGTTTTCTATTTTTAAAAGAAAAATCTTTTTGAATTTAGACAATTACTAAATAAATAAAAGAAAATTCTTATATGCCTAAATAATCTAATCGATTTGCCCAGAAAATGAACTAACTAAAATAGAAAATTACAAAAATTAGAATTTTTTAAAATTTCTATTCTTAAATATTATGAATAAACCAATATATTTATAAATGTTCTATACTTCTAAATTCAATCTCACTTTTTCTCGACTCCATATACAAATAGAAAGAAATATGCAACTTTGTTCTTCAAGAAAAATCTTGCATAAATGTTTCAGAGGTTGCATTTTATCAGGCAATAGCACTAATAACTTGCCTCTTCTACTAAACAGGCCTATTTACAAAACCAAGCTCTGGTTTGTTGGTGCTGCAGCCATAGAACATACAGAGGCATTGGCAATAAGGCAAGAAAAAATAAGTAGAAGATAAAGAAGTGAGAACTCTAGGTTTAACACTAAATTTCAAGCAAGACTTCCAGCCTCAATAAATTAATACTTTTAAATTGCTCAATTTAAATTCAATCATGTAGGTTATTGAGTAGAATATCTTTTGGACAAGCATATTACAATGCATTCAGAAAACAATTCTCATGACTTCTCTACCTGCACCAGATGTCCAGCCTAATCGATTTTCAAAGTTTCCTTGGGCTTGGAATCAAGTTGCGTAATCCTTCCCATCCTAGCTCTCTCTCTCTCTCTCTCTCTCTCTCTCTCTCTCTCTCTCTCTCTCTCTCTCTCTCTCTCTCTCTCTCTCTCTCTCTCTCTCTCTCTCAAATTATATTTCGATTAATTCAATTTATATATATAAAGATTCTATTTAGAGGTGATTCTCTAAACATAATCTTTTCAACCGTTAATCAAAAATTTGATTAAAAAATATAATATTTTATTTTACTAAATTGATTAACGTTGATCCACCCCAACCCTCTAGGCATCCGGAAAATGCGCCTTCTATTTTTTTTTATTACACAAAAAAGGTGCCTTCAACCATAGCCCAATCCAGATGCAAACTAATGTCGTTGTTTTATAATACATTAAGCATCCTTTAATCAAAACATGAACCATAAATATTCTTGTACACCTTACTCGGTATTAGGCCAGCCGCCTGAGTTTTGAATTTATTTCATTTTTTTTGTATCATGATTAGACCATCAACCCAGTATCCGGAATTTCACCCCGATTAATCTAAGTTGACCGCTTGCAAAACCCAATTAAAGGGACAGATCTCTCAATGCTGATTTTTCTGTTCTCATAAGAAATTGAACTCCCGATCATGATTAAAAGATGTCAATTTCTGAATCAATTGAGTCATTAAACATTGATTTTGAATTTATTTCATGATGAACCATAAACATCAACCATAACCCAATCCTTATCCTGCATTTTCAATTTAAAGGCCCAATGGATCGATATTCTGTCTCTATCCTCTGTCTAACACATATTGAACTTTTCCTGTTTCAATCTCAAGGCCCAATATATCACTTAGACAATCTTTTCTCCGACGGCCCCTTCTCTCTCTCTCTCTCTCTCTCTCTCTCTCTCTCTCTCTCTCTCTCTCCTCTCTCCCTCCATTGATGGGCTTCTCTTAATTACAGGAGTAAAGACTTGAGATGAGTCCAAGTTGAGGGATTCGCATTCACATGTGTTGGAGGGAGACCATGAAAAGAAGAGAAAGGTTAAATGAAAAGAAAGCCGAAGGTCCTTTCACGTGAGAGGTAAGAGAGAAATAACCCCAAACTTGTAAGACGCCCATGCCATGTATGGCCTTATATCCATAAGACCCGCCCCATCTCACCCGTGAGGCGGAGATGCTGTTTGGTCAAAAAAAGAAGCCTTCAATTTTTTGCTTTATTGGGCAGTATCTAAGCCTACACACGCTACTGCACGTGCGAAGATTTTACATGAACCTTCGCATTGGCACGCGTACTGACACGAATATAATTTTTTGCTTCCCTTCTCCCAGATCAGCTTAGATCTTTTTGGCCATTGACTCGTAATACAAATATCTACGTATGGAATAGGAAAAAAAAAAAGGGCATGCTGATGGGAAAGATTGGACATAGATAGGGGCGCGGCCTAGGCGGAGATAGGTGGAGCTGGGTGGTGGCAACCGTGGCGACAGCCTTGTGAATTTTTTTTTAAAAAAAATATTTATTGCATAAAATTTTAATATTTTTGACCCCGAATAATGTTTGTCCTTCCTAAAATTTATAATCCGCAGATCTAAAAATTATATTTAAAAAAGTTATTGTCCTTTAAAATTTTTTTTTAAAAAAATTCAAATGTTATCTATTTCATAAAAAAAAAAAAAAAATCCATCTATAAATATTTGACTCATCATCGTATTTAACAAAATATCCCAATGATTTTTGGAATATGCAAAATTTACAAAGAATTATGCACATACATATACTTTTTAATATTAATCTTAAATAAATTATTTAATCATGTAACAATTATTTTTGTTTACTTTCATGGAATAAGTTTCTATATGAAGATTATGAGAAATGTTTTTCCTTAGATCTATATCAAATTTTATAAAAGTTAAATAATGAATTGTGATTACATAATGCTCTATTTTTACTATATATATTTATATATATTATTGCTTGTGATCAAGATGATATCAATTTGATTGTTAATATAATTTTTATGTTTTGGTTTAATATTGATAGTTCAAATACTAATAAGTTTAAAATTATTGAACTAAATTTTTATCGATTGTATAGAGACAATAAAATTAATAGAAATATACGCGTTCACGAAATTTCAAACACTAAATTTCAGAAAATATATTTGAATCACAGTTGTTTACTACTTGAGTACTCCTACAAGAGCACAATATCATTAGATCCGGGGAAAGCTTGACTACTCCAAAAACTTGAATATTCCCGTGTTATTTGTGTTGGATCAGAAATCAAATTAAGTCTAATTCAATTAAGAAAAAAACCCTAAAATGGACCCCTTAAATGATCTCTATAATTAAAGACTTAGACCCATTGATATATCATATGTAATGATCTGATTTAATTCAAATATTTTATAAAAATTCAATAAGAAAAACAAATTTGATGTTTCGATTGAGTAGAATAGACCCATATGATGTAGAACCGGAGTTAATCACATCATAATTTTCGTATCCAAGTTCAAATGTAGAATCTGAAATCAAATTTATGAGGTAAAAAGACCAAAATAATGAATAGAGGACAATACAATGTGCAGTACAGCCGAGGGATAACAATTTGGTTGTGGCAACCAAAAGCACCGTAGACTAACAGACCAGTTTAGTAAGATAAGAGTATTAAATCTCTTAATAAATTTTGAATTCGAAACTTATAAAAGAAAAAATTTTAAATCTCACAACATTTAAATCAAATTAATTAAAGTGTGATTTTGAATATCAATCGATTATTAATATAAAGAATATTTTTTTTCTAAAATTGAAAAAGTCTTGTTAAAGAAGATTTGAAGATTTCCAAATTCAAGAAGTATTGTGAATATTAGTTTTCCAAAATTTTAATATTGTAATTATTTCATTTATTCTTTCTTATATTCTAAATATTTTATTTTATTCTTTTCTTTTATATTTTCATAAAATCACCATATAAATAGGGTTTTTGTACAATTTATTGTATTCACAATATAAGTATCATTCTCTCTTAGTTTTCCCTCTTTATTCTCTCTGTTTTTCTACTTTATTTTTCTTTTTCTATCATGGTATCAGAGCACTAGGTATTCGATCTGATTTCTTCCTTGTTTCTTTCTACTCTTCTTTTCAATTAAACATTTTTTTATTTTTGCTTAGTTATGAAGAAATTAAATATTTCTCAACCTATTTTTGTCATGCTTGATGGATACAATTATCAGTCAAGTTTCAAGAGATGCGAAGCTTCCTTAAGGGAAAGAGGCTACGGCGTAATGTTAAAGAAGATGTCAAATTGTCCATAAAATCTAGTGACGAATCAGATGGTGATTTTGTTAATCGTCCTAAAATTGGGACAGCAAAAATCACAAAATCCTCACTTGGTTTTGTAACATGTCTGCATCTTCTATTCAATTGCAATTTAGTTGTTTTGAGACGGCTAAGAAGGTTTGGGATCTTCTTCCAAGTCGTTACACTACATCAGATTTGGCTCATCAGTATCAATTGTACATCGAACTTCATTCTTTGTGACAAGAATGATGTCAATCAATTAATGATTTTCTTGCTCGTATGTAGTGAATATGGGATCAATTTGCTCTCTCTGAACCCCATTGGCAGTATACAACTAACGTTAATAAATGTGCAATATATCAAGACCAAGGACATCTGGTCCAATTTTTTTATGGCTCTAATATCAGATTTGAGCTAGTTAGAGTTTCTCTGCTTCATCGACATCCTTTTTCTACTATTGAAAATGCAGTTTCTAAGTTAATATCAGAAGAAACTCGCTTGGGATTACTCAAACCTCATTATAGTGATATTGTGTTGGCCACTACTACTCGAGGACTAAACATTCCAAATTTTTGTTGTAACCGTTAGAAGTTAGGTCATATCCTTCCTAATTGTCCCATTGTTCAATATCGATTCTATAAAAAGTAAGGATATATTTCTAGTCGATGTCCTGCAAATCCTATGATTGAATGTTGATATTGTAAAGAGAATGGTCATTTTATTGAGAATTGTCCAAAAAAAGTCATTCAATCACAAAATAGTTCCCCCATTGGTTCTCGACATATCTCACAGTCTACTGCTATTGCTGCTATTGAGGATTCTGCTACTACCACCTCTTCTACTCAACCTACAATATCTCTTGGTGATTTTCAAACTCTCTTACAACAGGTTCTTTCTTCTAGTAATCACATTCAAACTGCACTCTCTACTGTATTAGGTATATCTTCTTGGTTTTTTGACTCTACTTGCTCTAACCATATGACCCATGATTCTCACTCCTTTACTTCTATATCTACTCCTATCACACAACTTATGATTCATACAGCCAATGGCTCCACCATACCAATCACTCATATCGGTCATCTTTCTAACTTTTTCTTAGATTTACCAGATATATTTTTTTGTTCTACATTCACCTTAAATCTTATTTCTATTGGGTAACTATGTGAATTTGGATTAGACATAATATTCACTTCTACTGGATGTCGCGTGCAAGATCCTCAGATGGGAAAGATCTTTGGGCCAGGCCGTAAGGTTGGACGTCGGTACGAGCTCACTTCTCTCTCACATTCCTATTAATCGTTTCTCACTATACTGTGCGACCACTGTTCCTTCTTCCTTTTACTTATGGCATCTTCGTTTGGGTCGTTTATCTCTTAATAAATTTTGTTTTTTGATTTTTTCGGATTCACTAGATTTTATTACTGATAAATCTTTTCAATATATTTAATGTCAAACTGCAAAACAATCTATCTTACCTTTTAACACAAATGATTTTATTTCTAACACCCGTTTTGATCTTATTAAATCTGATATTTGGGGACCATCTCTTACGCCAACTATAGGTGGCTCAAAATACTTTGTTGTATTTATTGATGACTACTCTTGCTTTACATAGATATATTTGATGAAAAATCGTTCAGAATACCCTCAAATTTACAAAAATTTTGTATCAATGATTCAAACTCAATTTTTTTCATTCCATCAAAATCTTACGTATTAATAATGCATCTGAATATCTTGAGTCCACTCTTACTAAATTTCTTAAGCAATATGGAACCATTGTCCAACGTTCTTGTCCCGGTATTTCCCAACAAAACGTTAGAGTAGAACGAAAACATCATCACATTCTTGATATAACTCGATCTTTACTTTTCTCTGCATCTTGTCCATTACAATTTTGGGGTAAGATAGCTCTTACAGTTGTATATGTCATCAATAAAATACATTCTTCTACAATCTCTAACATCTTTCCCTATGAGCGGTTACATGGCTCCCCACCAGTTTATAACTCTCTTAAAGTTTTTGGGTATGCTTGTTTTGTGTTACTTCAACCCCATGAACAAAATAAGTTACAATCTCGAGCACAATTATGCTATTTCCTAGGGTATGGCATTGAACACGAAGGATATAGATGTTGGGATTCTATCTCCAATCGTCTTCAAGTCTCTCAACATGTCATTTTCTGGAAAAATATCATGTTTTCTTCCATATCTAATTTTCGTACCACCTCTCCATTACTCACTAATCTGTCTCCTGATTTATTCTCTTTTAGTTCTGATACATGTACAGATACTTCAACGCCTATGACTCCTCCTTCAGATCATCTCCCAAATGATGGATTTGCACCTCCTTCCACTGAAACTGAGTTATCTTCTGAATCCACTTCTCGACCGATAAGAGTAACAGCACCTCCTATTCATCTTCTTAATTATCATTGTTATTCTACTATTTCCACTTTACATGAGCCTCAATCTTACCGAGAGGCTAGTAATAATCATCTTTGGCAGCAAGCTATATAAGAAGAACTTCAAGTTTTGGAGAACACACATACTTGGGATTTAGTTGATCTTCCTAAAGACAAAACTTTTGTAGGATGTAAGTGGGTTTATAAAATCAAAACTCACTCAGATGGGACTATTGAACAATACATGGCTCGACTAATGGCAAAGGGATACACACAGAAATATGGTATTGACTATGAAGAAACATTTGCCATTGTTGCTCGTCTCACTTCTGTGCGTAATTTGCTTGCGGTTGCTACAGCTAAACAATGGCCCTTGTATACGATGGATGTTAAAAATGGTTTTCTTAATGGAATTCTGAAAGAAGAAATTTACATGAAACCACATCCAGGTTATTCACATCCTACCAACAAGGTCTGTTGTCTTCATCGAGCTTTATATGGCCTAAAACAGGCTCTTCGTGCTTGGTTTTCTACTTGCAAAATATGCATCTAGCCTTCTTTCTTGTTCAGACATTTCAGATAATAAAATTGCTTCCACTCCTCTTAAGCATAATGTCAAAATTTCTCCTATGAATGGCACTCTTCTTTCTGATCCAACCATATATCGGCGATTAGTTGGTAGTTTTGTTTATCTAACTGTCACTCGTCCTGATATCTCTTATACTGTTCACATTGTTAGTTAGTTTATGACTGCATTACGATCTTCTCATTTTGCTCCTGTTTAGCGGATTCTTCGTTACGTAAAAAACACCTTATTTCATGGACTTCACTTTTCTGGTTCATCCTCTTTACAGCTACATGCCTATTCCGATGCAGATTGGGCTAGTGATCCAACTGATCAATGGTTTACTACCGACTATTGCATTTTTCTTGGCGATTCTTTAATCCTTTGGCGTAGTAAGAAACAAACGTTTACAGCTTGTTCTAGTACAGAGGTGCCATTGCTTACATAACTGCAGAATTATTATGGTTTCAGAGGCTTTTTTGTAATCTTGATATATCTACTTCTTCTCCAACTCCACTATGTTGTGATAATCAGAGTGTCATTCAGATAACTCATAATAATATCTTTTATGAACAAACTAAACACGTTGAAATTGATTACCACTTTATTCGTAAACATATAATTAAAGTGAACTTCAATTATTATTTATTCGCTCTGACGATCAACCTGCTGATCTTTGTTCTAAGACTCGTCTTCCTAGACGCCATGATGACTTACTATACAAACTCAAGATGACTTCTCTATTTCTATCTTGAGTTTGAGAGGGTGTAAAGAATATTGTTTTTCTAAAATTAAAGAAGTCTTGTTAAAGAAAGTTTGAAGATTTCCAAATTCAAGAAATATTGTGAATACGGACTTTCTAAAATTTTAATATTATAATTATTTCATTTATTCTTTCCTATTTTGTAAATATTTTATTTTATTGTTTTCTTTTATATTTTCATAAAATCATCCTATATATAGGGTATTTGTACAAATTATTGTATTTACAATACAAGTATTATTCTCTCTCAATTTTCTCTCTTCATTCTCTTTGTTCTTTTTGTTTTATTTCTCTTTTTCTATCGATTAAAAAAAAAAAAAAGCACCGCAACATCCTCAGGCGACTGTCGTGGCGCCTCTCAAAGAACCATGAACGCCGCGGCCACATTTTTTTCACTTGAATCACTTAACAATGAAAGGAGAGTCGCTGACAGGATGAAATTCGAACCACGCACAGATGAGCATGGTGAGTTTATTTGTGCCGAGAGATAAGAATAAAGGACAAGAAGAGGGTGCTAATATGGCATGGAGGATAAAAAAAATATAAAAAATAAATAAATATCGGACCAAAAAAAATATTACTTAAGCATTTGATCAAATGGCATAGAAATAAATCATCAACATTTGTTATTTTGCATGTTAATACTATGGTAAGATCTTATACTAATATTAAAATATTCATTTTGGGATATAATTATTAAAGATATAGCTCGATTTGTTTTGAGCAGTTTTCATATATTTTACAATTAATCCAAGTTAGATTTAAAAATTTTAGACCTAAATCGAACTTTATATGTGGATTGATTTGAAACTGAATCGACTCGATCCAAATTTATTTAGTTATAAATATTAAAATAAAAATAAATGTTATATTTATGTTATTAATATTTGAAAAATATATACATGTATACAAAATCTATACACAAGAAATTAACCAAATTCATTATAGAAAAAGGAATTATTATTGTAGAGAATTACGTAAATTGTTCGATTTATAACGAGGAAAGGTTTTAGAATTTTGTTTCAAGTTATAATTCCTAAAACAATTTATCTCCGACAAATAAAATAATAAAAAGTACAAACAAGATGTTAGCCAATTGCCAAATGTTATCATTTTCTCCTCTAATAAAATCATGCCACGTCATCAAAGTATAAATGGTGATGACGTGGAAGGGAACCGTGAGTCGGAACAGGGTTGCGTTGGGTATGAGTTGATTGGCGCAGACTGAAACACGTAGTACGCAGGAGAAATGGGATGCGTGGTTTTCCTCTGCCCTCTGCTCTCTGTTTTGCTTTCTTCAACAATGGAAAAATCTCAGACCATTGGGACCCACTTAATGGCAGGCCTGCGGGTTCAGGGGTCACAGGTCACGGACCACTGTCTTGGGGACCAACCCGAAATTTCAACCATTTTCATGAGTTTTTTTTCCTCCAAAAATTGTAAATCCAAAACTACAGAACAATAGGAGAAGATAAGACGAAGGACATCTCTATAAGTAATCTGGGCCGGGCTTATCAATGCTATATTATGGTCAACGTACCTGGACTAGGCCCAATCTCCAAGCCCAATGGGCCCAAAAGCCACACCGACGACTGCCACGTTAGAAAACTTGGTGGTCCCCCCGGAGGAGCTAAACGAAAATCACCCAAATTGGTGGGTAGACCAGACCAAGGTTTCATAAACCCCTCCCAGAGAGAAAAGTGAACTCTCCAAGCTCAAGAAATCCCAAACCACTCTTTTAAACACCTCTCTCTCTCTCTCTCTCTCTCTCTCTCTACATATTGTGTTGTGGGGGTGTGAAGAAGTGAATGGGGCGAGAGCGATCAGTGATTACAGAGGGACCAATAGTGGCAGTGGCACCACTGAGTGAGCAAAGAGAAGAGCAGTGGAGACACTTTGACAACTCAGTGAATGCGGTTTCATTTGGGTTTGTTGCAACTGCTATTTTAATTTCTATGTTTTTGATCATGGCTATTTTTGAGAGATTCCTACGACCCAGATTGAGTCATTCTTCTTCCTCTGGTGCTAATGGGTCTCGTCCTGATCTTGAGGCTCAACTTGGTTTCAATGCCAAGCTCCATCCTTACCGTTCTCCTAAAGTATGCCTCTCTCTCTCTCTCTCTCTCTCTCCCCTCCCCCTACATTTTCTTTTTTTCTTTGAATGGGTGATGCAATTTTGTTGGTTTTTTTGTTTTGTTTTTCGGAAATACGAGCTTGGGTCATGGAGAGTTTTGTATGTATTCTGTTAGTAATTTATTTTCTTTGGTTTTCCATAAAATTTCAATCTGAGATGTCTAGTCTCTATGTGTAAGATTTTTTTTTTTTTTTTGGCCCCCAAAAGCATTTTCAACTTGTGGTTTAAAGTTTTGACAATGTCATTAGAATGAGTGATGCTAACTTTTTATGACTTATTAAAAAATAATAATAAGTGAAATTTAATCTTAGAGACCTCTTCTCCTTGATTATTCGTATACAAGGAATTACTGTTTTTTCTTTGGTATTCCATAGATTTTATCCCAGAATTTTCTCTCTCATCCATTTAATTAAGACAAAATTTTCGGAATTTAATATATTTTGGGTGAATTACCATAACCCATCACAAAATTTTTCTTGATCAAATTTTCAATTATTTTCTTTTTTTTGGGGGGGGGGGGTAATTTGCCCCTTCAGTAATGCTAATCTTTTAATGGGTATCTAATAAATAAGTCTAAGGTGAATTTTGGAGCCTAAAGCAGTAGAAGTAGATTAGTATTATTAAACTAATCTCTCCTTTATGTTCATGGAAGATGATAAGGATTTTTTGGAGGTGACTCTATAGTGGGTAGCATGATGGTGCCATGCAGTATAATACTCCAATACATATAAGTAACTGTACCCAAACACGGCCGTATTTGATTGGATGTAAATCTTCAACTAATCCCGATTATGTAAGCACTTAATCTTGGTTCATCTCATAATTTAGAACCCCAACATAGTTTTACCAAAATTGTATAAAAATATTTTCTTTTTTGCTTAGAAAGTGTACATTAAAATAATTATAATTAATATAATTTATCATGCGGTGCCGAAACCATTGACTCAAAAAAACAAAAAACCTAATTTAATGTCTTTTTGTCTCTCAAGTTATTAATGTTCATCCCAACTACCTCCAAACAATGCTATTTTATAGAACTTTCTTAACTGTTTTGGCATTATTAAATAACATAATCCAAGTTTTTTTTGGGGGGGTGGGGGGGCGGACATGAGTATAGTGGTGTTGTCTTCATACTCAAGTTTATTAGGGCCTGTGGGTCCTCTCTTTGGTGACCATCATGTGTTCTTGTCTGTGTTGTATAAACTATAGCCTACCAGCATTTTTGTGGCTAACTTCATTTGTAATGAAAATCCTTGTATGGATTGCCCAAAACATTACAAGCACCCCATGTGGCTCGCGTATACGATTATGCTAGCTACTTTCATAATAATACTGGGATCTACTGCCACGTGTTCTCGCATTTGCAAAGACACTGGCCTGATTTTGCTTTATCCGGTGTTTTCATGCATTCAGGATGATTGGAGTAAAGATTCGATAATATTCATGCTGTGATTGATTTTGAAATATTTCACCTTGATTGTGTAGAAATTAGGTCTACATCTGTGTCCCTGTGTGACCGATCATCCTCCTGCCCTAGCTACTGGTGAAACATTTGTTCAGTAGTTGCTCAAGAATCACTAGTTTTGGTTTAGCTTTCGTAGCTTCGCATTGTTAATTTATTGATTGGAGTTGCATTAATAACCTCGCAACAGAAAACACGTTTGATGTTGCATTGTCATAATGTTTGATGAATAAATATGTTTTGTTGTATATGTGTCATCACAGACTGTAACATGTCAAGTAGAACATGGCCAAGGTTTGCACAAATCTCCCAATTGTTAACCCACATTGCATGATCCATAGGTGGCCTACCCATCTTCTCTGCCCCTTTCGTTCATTGGGCAGGGGTTGTATCACCCTGCTGACATAGCTATCCTTATGATTACCACATGGATGCATGGTGGAGCCGACATTTGGCACCTCATTGCTTCTCAATCACGAAACGATTTGGATGAAACTTTGCTTGTGGGGAGCCCATAATTTGTGGGTTGAGTCTCACTATCTGCAGACACCATGATTATTCTTATGGATATTTTATGCTCCTAAAAGTCTTATAGTAATCACCACCTCCAAACTCAGTTGTCTCCTAATCCTATTTCTTAAAGATGAGAAAGTCAAATGTTTGGTTCACTTCTGTGGCTGCATTGAGTAGGGTGGTTAAAAAGAAGTTTTCATTAGGCTCTTTGCACACTTGCACATGCCAAGTAAATATTAAAAACTTTTAACAAGAAATTTCCGTACCTATAGTTTAGTTTAGCGATTGCATTTTGCTCCCCAGTTGTACTCAATTCAACATATAGTTGGAAGTTCTTGGCTGGTTCTTGTTCTCTCAACTCTTTTACCCATGTATCATGCAATTTCCAAGACCTTAATACGGACAAAACACGCTGTAGATCTCGGGTCGGGAGGGTAGGGATATATGAAACCTTTTTTCATGAACTCACTTTGGCAAACACTTCTGAATTTGCAGATGACAATCTATGCAAGAGGAGTATCTGTATTGATGCCAGGAGAAGAAATCCCAACTTTTATAGCGCATCTCGTGCCAGCGCCTGCGCCTACCCCTGCACCTGCACCTGCACCTGCACCTGCACCATGCCCGCCAGAGCGGAATCCATGGCCTCTGCATCATCAACCTAGTCCTTGTCTGAGTCCATTATCTGGTTCAATTTTGAGTTAAAAACATATTGGAAAATATGAAAAGCATATAACAAGGGTTATTAGTTTTCACAAGACCCATGAATTTTTACGGGTCGAGTCCCACCAAAAAGTACAAGTTCTATAGCCAAAAAATATATATCCAGAGGCTAGCAGATACCTTGATTAGATAATTGGAGTTTAGGATCTCATTCAGGTCAGGAGCATAGAACGTGAAGTCTCTGCTACATTGAGATTTTTGCCCTTTATGCTGCAGATGGACTGCAAGTGGTCTCCCCTAATCTTTACGTAAATTTATTCTCGTGAAGAAATGAGAAATTAAATACACTTGTTAACGTAGGTGAGATGAATATTTTTATTTTTTAATCAGGTCGGAAGTTCAATTCTCTCTAAATACAAAAAAAAATAATCTTAGGAGATCTGTCTCACAAAGTGAGTCCTACAGCGATTGATTTAAATTAGTCGGGGTGAAATTTCGAATACTGGGTGCTGATCAAACCATGATACTATAAAAAAAAAAGAAATGAGAAAGTATGGTCTCTCTCTTTCTCTTGGCTTTCTTATAGATCATTGTCTATCCACCGGCATTAGATTCGAGTTTTAAAAATAGAAAAAATAAATATTGAGAGAGTTTATTTTTTAATGGATCCGTCAATTAAATCCGGTTGAATTAGTCATAATTAATAAATTAGTTACTAAATATCAATTGGTCAAATATATAAAATTAAATAAATAAATAAATCTCATGGGATCAATTTAGAACTAGAGTTGTTTATAATTCACGAAAATTTTTCAATATTGACATTTTTTGTTTGTAAAGCCTTTTATCATGTTAAATTAATTAATATTCATATAAAAATTTTTATATTTCTAAATTTTTCTCTATTTAATAAATTATTAATTTAATTATAATTTTTATTTTATATGTTATTTATTTTGTAATTACTAATTACATATTTAATCATTTTATATTTTTATTATTAAATATAATTATTTTATTATTTTCATATTTATATAAAAATTTTATATATTTTATATTTATGTATTTGTTTATATTTTTATAAATTATTATTTTTTCATATCATTCTATATCTATTTTTATTTTCGTCGATCAAGATTAGAGTTGTATAACTGTGAAGTGTTCAAGCTAGCAGAAAAGCAAGCGCAAATCCATGTTTGAGTGTCTAATGTTATGACCGCTTTGATTCTAATATTTGTAGAACTTAGCATCAATGTTATTAAAATTGGATCGAATCGCCGGTTCAACCAGTTCAACCGGTTCAACCATTCTTTTAACAATTTTATAGTTCGGTTGAATAAAAATATCGTTTTACAATTGAATCGGACTAAACTAGTGGTTCAATCATGGTTCAACCGTGAACAAAGGTTGAACCGTCGGTTTTAAAAAACCGCGATCTAGGGTTAAAACCTAAAAAAATATTTTTTTTAAGATTTTTTTTTTTAATTTTTATGAAATGTGATACTATCAATTTTTGATATTATAATTTTAATTTATATTTTATATGATTTTATAATTTAGTTATTTAGTTCTTAATTATTAATATGAGTTTTAAAAATAATTATTGATTATATATATATATATATATATATATAATTATTATTAAAAAATCAACGATTCGATCATATTGATTCACGGTTCAGTCGATTCAATCATATTTTTAAATTTTATGGATCAATACATGATATGATTCTGATAACATTGTTTAGCATGATATCGTGATTTTATTCTCTCTCCCTCTCTATCTCTCTCTCTCTTTATGTTTTCTTTTTGATTCAGTGATTTTATTCTTAAAATCGGTCAAGTTGACTACTGCTAGTGAGACAACCTTGCACGAAACCTGGCCGGGGACCATTCGGTCATTGAATAGGCAATCCTCACAGTGAAAGGGACTAGACCCGCTAAATTAGCGGGCTTGGTTGGGTTCACGTGGCCTTGGGACAAGAACCTGCAAAACCACAAATCAAGAACGCTAAATTTTTTAATCAAAATTTAAGAACAAAAGCGGAGAAAAAAATATATATTATGAAAGCTACTTTCGTAAAATGAATCTAACAATCATTTAAATCAAATTAATTAAAATATAATTATAAATATCGATATAACACCAAGAAATATATGCAAAGTCATAATATTTGTCACAATATCCATTTTCATCTTTTTTTTTCTATCAATCGATATATAAATCATATTTCAATTAATTACATCCGAATATTATCAAACTCAATTTAAAAAAAAACTCTTTTAACATAATTTTTTTCATTTCTAAATTTCAAATTTAAGAATTAATCAACAAAACTACTATTTTTACCCACTAAGCTACTGTTTGTTGATCCATTTCCATATTTTGTTTCTACAATTGTCTGTCTTTTTTTGATAACTTGACCATTTGATATCTGGAGTTTTGTCCCAACTAATCCGGATCGAAAAGTCTTTCAGGTTTCAATTGAGAGAGTTCTCTCCTAATAATATTTTTTCTGTATCTAGTGGGAGTCAAACTCCCGACCTAGTTAAAGGACGAAAGTATCATTCCCACCTACGCCAACATTATTGGTCTACAATTATCTGTTTCAACCTTCATTCTTTTTTGTTAAATTTTTCAAACTTCATACTTAATTCTTTAAGGATCACACCATCTTGTTACGGAGACAATTCTGCTATTTCTTGAGATCTTCTTGAGTCGCAGGAATTCCTTACGAATTTACAATGGAAAAACTCTTGTTTGGTCTATTATCATCCAAGAAATATTAATGTAGCCATGAATTCACCCTAAAAATAATAAATACAATTCAAATTCGATATTCAATGATAGGAAAAAACTTTCAGAAATGAGTTTAAAGAGGCAAACTGATGATCCCCTATTTTTGGGGAAAAAATAATATTAGTGAAGTAAATTAGTAAATTGTGCTCATTAGATCAGATTTGTACATCATTCAATAAATCCTAAATTAAACTATCCTGCCCATCCTAATCTAGATGTTTGAAGGGCAAAGAACAATCTTCGGGGCCCAAGAACTCATCATCCATGTGTTCACCTTCTTCCGTAGAATTGTTTGGGATCTGAGCTGTATACCTGACACCAAGTTTCGTGGTATTTAGACCCCGGTTTTGAAACCCCAGAGCAGAGTACGAAATCAGTCTTCTCCGAGAGGTCGATGGTTCACCGGATCAAATCAGTCTAAACAGGCAAAAATATCAAATCACATTATTATTATTATTATAACATCATAAATAAATTTAAATTTTAATATATTAATAATTTAAAAAATTTATATATCTAATCATATATATATATTTATCATAACATATTTAAAATATATAATATTAATAAAATATAATTCATTTCTTCAAATATCACATACCATTTAATGTAAAATATCATTCAAATATATTAAAATTTAATTCAAATAATACAATTGAGTACATCAAAATTTAATTTAAATAATAATTTTTTTCATTGCGGTCTCGTGGGAAGCACCGGTCGAACATTCACTGCACTTTCGGGTTTGAGTCCACACGCCAGCTTTTTTACAATGAAAAAAAAAATCAAAGGAAGAAAACCTTGGCCGGTTCAATCCGATTCTTGGCTCAACTTAGGCTTTGATCGGTTTTTTCTAAATCTGGTTTTGTCAAGAAACTCGAAACAGTTGTTAATATGGTTCCCGATCGAATTGGCCGATCTGATTTAGGTTTCAAAACACTAATTGAGACTAATAAAACCTGATATTTTTTTATTGGATAATCGATCCTGTGTTCAAAATTTAAAAAAGAAAAAAAAATTACTTTAGAAAAGTCACCATCTAAATAGATTATTCATAAACACTCGAATCGAATTAATCGGAATATAATTCTAAATAGTATCGATGAAAAAAAAAATCAGTATTTTTTGTTATATATCTCAAAACTCAAAGTATTACTTAAATGACAGTGATTTTTTATAATTAAAGAAACGTTTTTTTGGTTCAAATGCCTCAAATTAGTAGTTTAGTAGTCATGGCACCATGTGTCGTTCCTCGTTTGATACAAAAAAATTATTTATGTAATGATAATTTTTGAAATTTTCATTTATACTTACAAAACTTTATATTTCTTTAAAAAAAACATTATTATCAAAAAATATTATAAATAAAATAAAGAAAAATAAGATAATTCTTTAATTCACTTACTTTTGAAACTGAATGGTATTTTAGTTTTAATTTATATTATGGATTTTATAATTATATTTGAGTATTCAATAATTCTTTAATTTAGACATCTGGGTTAGCAATTTTAATAAGATTGAACTCCTGAGCTGAATGAGTAACTCGTGAGTGAATTCAGTGTGCGCCGAATTTAAGTCAAAGAAGTTAAATTGCTTAAAGAAAAAAAAAAAAAAACCGAGTTATGAGTTAAACAAAATTTGTGTGAGTTAGAGTCGAATTCAAATTAGAATCGATTCAACTCAACGTGACCCACTTTCACGGGTTCAACTCAGCTTGACCCATTTTCACCTTCACGTGTGAACGTGTTGAGAGACGGGGTTTAAAAAAAGAGATCACCCTTTTCATCCTTCATACTAAATTTCGCATTTTTAAGTTTATTGGTATGGATTTTACCTACCTCTCTGATCTTTGTCCTTGTTCTCTCTCTCTCTTTTAATGGTTTAGATAGATTGAAACTTTTAGCATCAAGAAATTTTTTCAAAAAAAGCGAAATATAAATATGAATACAAACATGGAATGATCCCAAATCCACCTTGGGGTTTAGAGTGAAATGCGCCATTAGGCATGTTTACATTGATAAATTATAATTCAATCACCAAGTTGGGATAGGTTGAAAGAATCATTTCGTCTCTTAATCAAGTCGAAGGTTTAACTCTTTCTGAACATGAAAAAACGATGTTGAGAGATCTCCTTCTCAAATGAAATCTGATAGTCAGATCGATCTGAATTAATCAGAATAAAATCTCAGATAACGAACAATAACCTAATCATAGGATCGAAAAAAAAAATAATTCAATCGATATTATTTCTTCTGTCCCTTGTGGTTCAAACCTTCCTGTATAAGAAAGAAAAGGAGGAATCTAAATAAAAAAAAAAAAAAAAAAAAAGAGAGAGAGAGAGAGAGAGATTAGGCACGTTTAGGCCTCTTGTCTGCTAATTGAAGCCCAACCCAATGGATCGGGTCAATCTAATTCGGACAAAATCTCGTAATGTGATGCCGTTCCCTACTCATCTCGGATTAATAAATAAATTTCCCACCCCCAAACTTGACCTCTCTCTCTCTCTCTCTCTCTCTCTCTCTCTCCCCCGCCAAACCAAAAGCAAGAAAAGGAGGGCTTTGGCTCTTGGTCCCAAAAAGCAGGCAAGGAGGTGAAAAAGGGGGGAAACACGTTTTAATGGACCATCTTATCACACACACACATCCCCATAATCCCCTCCCCCATTTTCCCGAATAAAAATCACAAAACACTCCAAAAATAGAAGAAATATACAAAAAAAAATTCACTTTTTTTTGTCATGTCATTACATCCAACGGCCTAAGCTTGCTTTTGTTCCTTCTCTCTTGTCTTGTATTTACATCCAATCCAAACAGTAGCAACATAGAAAAGCAAAAAACCCACAGAAACGACGCCGTTTCTCAAACAAATTGTTTTTAAACCGGCTATAGCCGGTAAACACTACAAGAAAATGAAGCACTCCAAAGAAACGAGTGGATTCTCCAAGGATTCCAGCCCCGGCTGACCAATCCCCGGCGGATTCTCCGACTTCACACCAAGTCCATCTTCCACTTCCGTCTGCGGAGCGGGTGCCTGTGACCGGTTATTGGGCCTTCCGGTTTTCGTCATAGACTCGCTCCGGCAAGAACCAACCACACGTGCTCCTCCCTCCACACGTGTGGCCGGCGACCTTGACCTCCTGCAAGACCTGTCGCTGTAGTCACCCCTAACCCCGCCATTAGCTAGAGATCTCCGGTTTCCCAGATCCTTTTTCTCTCGGACGACTTCATTTTGACTGACACGCGTGGATGGTCGCCTTCTAACTTGGGAAGATGGAACGTTATTCCTCTGTTTTCTGTCGCCGGAAATTGGTCTTCTCTTAGCCGGAGATCTGACAACTCCCCTATGATGAGTTGTGGAACTGAATTTACTCGTCACTTCGTCGTCTATCTTGTCAGTCATTGTAGTGTTAGCAGTAGTTGTTGCTGACATTATTGTCTCGCTGAGACTAAAAGACTCGGACACTTCAACAGTCACTTCTTCTTCTTCTTCTTCTTCTTCTTCTTCTTCTTCCTCTGGTTTTGCCTCTTCCATAGCCGACTTGGTTGTGGTTACGGGCTTTTTATCCTCATTTGTGAAATGGGGTTTGTTGTTTTGGATTATATTTGAGATCGTGTAAGTGGGTTTCGAAAGAGGGGTTTCGGAGAGGACTTCTTTGACAGATTCAAGCTCTTCTTCAACTTGAGGTGGTGCTCTGTTTTTTATGCTCTGTTCTTCTTCTTCAATGGGCAGTTTGTTGGGGTGTGATGGAGGATGGCATTTTTTTGAAGGGATTTTGTGTTTTTGGGTGCTAATGCAACAACCCATTTCTTGTGGACTTAGGTTAAGGATCGATGAGAGAAGAAAAGAGGGTTAGTGTTTTTGAGATGTAGGAGAGGGAATCAAGAAAGAGAGACATGGAGTTTTGTTGGTTTAGATTTTTTATGGATTTGAGACAGAAGGGGGTTTACCTTTACTTTTGAGGGGCCCTCCAAACCCCAGACAGCGGAAGGATGGGTTTTCCGAGGAGTTCGTTGGTCGCAATTTTTTAATTTAATTAATTATTATCTTCCATATTTACATGTAGTTTGGTTTTGTCTTCATCAATTATGACAGTTACTTCTTAATTTGATCAATGGAAATATTTAGAATAAAAATATTTCGTTATCATTTTCTCCGTTGCTTTTTTACGAATTCATTTTTGTTTACAAATTATACAAAAATAATTTATTTTACCTTCTCTACTAGGAAAAAAATTCAATAAATTTATTTATTGTGGGTTTGTAAATTTTGTAAGAGAAATTAGTATATTGATATGGAGCTATTTGATTAAAATATGACTCCGTAAGTATCGTTATTTTTTATTTTTTTGGGCAAAAAAAAAGTGAAGAGATAACAATACCGTAGTTAATCCCTCTTGGTATTGTTATTATTAAGGGCTCTTAATTGATAAACAACCGGTACATATTAAATCTCTTAATTAATCTCGATTTTAAAATTTAAAAATAAAAAAATTACAATAGGAGATCCATTCTCTGAACGGGTCTTCATAAACACTCGAATCGAATTAATTGAAATATAATTTAAAATATTAATAGTGAGAATAAAAAAAATTAAGGAGTCTTGATTGATCACGTAATATTCAATCAAGTCATGACTATTTTTTATTATCGAACTCATAAGTATAATCTATTAAAATATTAATGATTCATCAATCCTGTATTTTGAAATTATTTTATAGTGGAGAGAAAATTGAATTTGACCATTACATGTACTATTTCGAAATTCGCATCACTTGACATTCCGTTTGCCTCCAACATCGACGAGATTGGCGGAGGGCGAGGGCTTTCTGTCGAGGAAGCTGATTGCCTTTACCAAAATACCAAATGAGTTAAAGGCAACGATAATGAGGATCGGCTGGTGCTCCATAGAGTTTCAAAAACTCCTTTTTTGGGATGGATCATTCAATGAGTTTGCCAAAATCCTAGGTGCTTTTGAATTCTGACGAGTTTTTGGATGAAGAAATGGATATCAAAAAAGCTCTAGCAGATTCGACGATTCCTTCGGTCTATATTTCTAATGAACAATTGCATTTTCTTCAAAGTTGGTGAAAGTTGTTGGTAATCGTTAAGCTCTATACAATACGATTGGGTACCATTTCTTGAGGAATCATATTTTATCCCTTTGGAAAGTTGAGAGAGAGTTAGAACTGATCGACATGGGCAATGGGTTTTATCTTGTAAAACTCTCGAAACAGTCTGACTAGTGTTAGGCAATGACCGGAGGATCTTGGGTCATCTAAAACCATTATTTGGTCATGATGAAGTGGCGCCCATGGTTTGTGCTGTCAGAGATAATGATTCGTCGGATAGATGTTTGGGTCTACCTCCCTGGTTTGTCGATTGAATTGTTCGATGAAGAGGTGCTATACAGAGTCAAAAAAGAATTAAGTCATCCTGTCTGAATTGATGCAAATGAGGCAAGACCAAGTTTCCTATTTTTGGTAAGGTCTCTATCTCTACAAATTCTGGGGCAAACTCCTCTATTTTGAAGGAAGTTGATTCTAGGTCTGAAACTAGTTTCAGATTGTGGATGCAAGTCTGACGTAAACTTGGATCAACCTTGCAAATCCGACCGGTGGAAAATTGAGCAATTGATTTACTCGCTTGGAGACTAGGATCGATGTGGAGGACTATTAGTCTGCTCTTGTCACCATGCTGATTGTGGTAAAAAACTTGGCTGAGCATATCACGAACGTGGGCCAAATCCCATGATCCCTGGCCACAAAGGCCCAAAGAGCAAAGTAATTACACCGATCTCACTGGTATTGGAGTTCCCTTGGCCCATATGCTCCATGGACCTTGCCAATTCTAGGCTCCGGATTGGTCCATCCCCTTTTAGGTCGGACATGAATCATGCTAGTGTAAGATTGTCCAAGTCCATGAGCTTAGTTTTGAATCCCATACTTGGTGCCTCTATTCTCCCTTCGGATTAGACTCTGACATCGAAACTTCAATCTCGCCTATTGCTGCACTCCAACGTGGGTCATAGGGCATCGTCACTGTTTTCTTTTTGACCAACGATATCGGGTTCTCTCCCTCCTAAGATGCCATCCTTGACAAGGCCCCATTTCCCGTTTGCATTTTCTAGATTGCCAGTCTGCCATTCCGACGCAAGTGGATGGTGGGTTGTCTCCGGTAACATGGATCCTTGACCCCGGGGACCTCTATGGTACATCTAGAATCTAGTTTGATGCATCTTCAACTAGTCCAGTGCATGGTTCCACCAGAGGTGAAGTGGATGGACCAACTCCTATGGTAATAGCTTCAGACACAGCTAGTGAGGTGACTGGTGGTGATATGGTGCTCGAAGAGAATTGCTAGGCCCTGCTAGTATGCTTCCTCCTCTTACTATTTTACTTTTATGAATTTAAACCTTCAATTTCTCGTTTGGAATGTGGATAGAGTGTGTAATCCATGGCTTCGTCATGCCGCCATGGAGTTACTCAAACCTCATGGTCCAAACATGGTTTGTTTAACCAAAACTAGGCATAGTTCTTAACAGCTCCTATGGTTTTTAAATACATGGGATATGATCATGAGTTTATTATTCTAGTTTTGACTTTCTGAAGAGATTTGTGTTAGTCTGGAAATATAAATTTATTGAGATTTTCATGGTATTGAGTTTAGACCAATTGATTTATTATCGAGTTCAATCGGATAGTATTGTTTGATTTGTTACTTATGTTTATATCTAGTCCTATAATATGAAAAAGTTGCAAGTATAGCGTAAACTATGTGAGTTGCCAGTCGTGACTAATAAGGCATGGTTTGCTCTAGGGAATTTTAATGATATTGTAGGCCGGTCAAAGACCAGTAATAAGGAAGTTAGGATTTTGACTAGGGCATATCGGTTCCTTAACTAGTGGTATTAGTGTAGCCTTCAAGACCTTGGTGCTGCTGGAAGTCCGTTTACACAGGTTCATAAGCGGAACAATTTTGTTTTTCTCAAAGAGCATCTGGACCGAATTATGGATAATTCTTAGAGCAATATCACTTTCGCTAAAGCAAGAGTGATTAATTTTTTTCGCCTTCGTGATTCTCTTCCATATAGTATGAATTCTCCTCCCCGATGAGAGTCACATCCTTTCTGTTTTGAGGCAGTTTGGCTTAGATACTTCCAATTCCAACAAGTTTTTTTTCCTCAGCTTGGTATGATGGGGATGATAGGCAATCATTATTGAGTTCAATTCAGTTTGTCACTACAGCCTTTAAGATTTTGAATAAAAAGGTTTTGGCAACACTTTTCGCAAGAAACGTAGACTTGAGGTAAGGCTATATGGTATTCAAGGGTCCTTAGGTTATGATAGATCGGTTTCTTTGCATTGGCTTAAGAGTCGATTACTTAAGTATCATGGGGTCCTAAATATGGAGGAAACTTTCTAACACCAGAAATCTTAAAACTGTTGGTTTTGCTAAGGGGACAGGAACATTTGGTTCTACCGCTTTTGTATCTTTATTCATCATAAACGAAATCTGATTTCTCAACTCAAGGTTAATCGGGAATGTTGTTTGAATCAACATAAGCTCAGAGATCATAAAATCTCGTATTTCATAGAGTTATTCACGAGTGTCCCCCTCCGTTGTGGGCTTGGTCTAAGCGAATAGCAACAAGTAATTGAAATCGAGGACCAAGTTTAATTGTGCCACCTCATTGATTTGTTTGAAATCAAATCAGTAGTTTATTCTATAAAGATGCTTAATGTGTGATATTCAACTATTGTTATACTAAAAATTTTGGGACGTTACATATCCTGCACTGTACGAGTTTGTTAGTGAGGCTTTTCGGGATAACTCTTTCCCTCTGGAGATTCTTCAGACACTTATTGTCTTAATTCCAAAAACGGCTTGCCCGAGTGATTTGCATGAGTTCTGGCTTATTAGTCTATTGAATACATGGTACAAAGTTCTTGTAAATGTTTTGATATCCAAGGTTCGTCCTATTTTGCAAAAGATGTAGGCCCTCTTCAAAATAGTTTTCTTCTTTGTCATAGTCCTTTACACAACATTATCATTATGTAAGAAATTGTGCATTCTCTTTACACTACTAGCGGGTCCGTTGGAGAATGGTTTTGAAAATTTATCTTTAGTCAGCTTAAGACAGTATTAGTTTGGCTTCTTTGGGACAGAATTTGTAGGATTTTTACATGCCTGATTAGTTGATCCGGTTTGTTATGTTTGTTGTTAGTCATTCTCAATTAGCATTACTTTGGAATGGGGAGATCTTACCTTATTTTATGCTAGGGAAAGGCTTGAGACAAGGTGACCTTTATTCTCCTACTTATTTATTCTAGTTATGGAGCAGCTTTCATATATGTTTTAGCCTCGGATTAGAGAGGGTCGATGGAGTCCGATTCGGACCTCTCGCTCATGTCCCATTATTTCCCACTTGTTTTTTGTTAACAACCTTCTATTATGTGTAAATGCTAAGCCCCGAGTCATAACTACGGTTTTGGATTACCTTCGTGAATTCTCTGAGTGTAGTGGGCTAGTTTTAAATCCGTAAAAATCAAAGTTGCTCATCTCCTCTCGAGATCCTTTGTCTTTAAGAGATGTCTGACCTCTCAAAGTCAGTTTTAGCTTATGGAAGACCTTGGTATGTATATAAGAGTCCCTATTACTCATGGCCTAATTAGAAGATCTTAGTATCAGTAATTGGTTAAATGGGTTCAGAATAAAATTGTCGAATGGAAATCTAAATCTTTGAGTGTTACGGGCCAAAAAACCCAAATTCAAGCAGCCACATCTTCAGTTTTGGTTTGTGCTATGCAGTCAACTTGGTTTCCTAAATCAGTATACGTGTAGCTGGATAGGCTAAATCACTACTTCCTTCAAGGTGATTCGAACGGGGCCCATCAAGTTCATGCAATCCAGTAGGATTTGGTATGTCACCCTAAAGACATTGGTGGGTTAAGAATTCGATAGTCGAGGGATGCAAATTGGGCTTTTCTTGCTAAACTTGGTTGGTGCCTTTTCTCCTCGGATGCAGCTTTATGGTGTAAGATACTTAGACACAAATATCTTTACTAGGGAAACTTCCTTCACTACAGTCGTCCCTTCGTTTGTTCTTCCCTTTGTCAAGGTCTGTTATGTATTCGAGAATAGCTTAAGTGTAGGTTGTGTTGGCAATTGGAGAAAGGGAGGAGTATCAATTCTGAGGGGATAAATGGATCGGTACAAGCTTGTTGTCTCAAAGGGTTCGTGACATTTCTTTGGCTTCATCTGTAGTGGTGTTGGCAAGTCAATTCATTACTTTTAATAGGCAGTGGGACATTTATGGGCTCTCTGCTTTCCTTCAAGAATCTGTTGTGGAGGACGTGCAGACTGTGTTGATTCCCTATGATTCCAAGGCCCAGGATTGAGTCGTTGGATGGGAGATTCTTTGAGGCTCTTCTCAGTGTGGTTGGCTTATATCACATTCTGCAAATTGGAAGTTGCAAATCTTGCATCATCTATTTCTTGAAGGTGGATTTGGAGATTGAAATATGAAGAAATGATCAAGTTTTTGACGTGGCTACTAAACCATGGTACTTTGATGACTAATAGTATACGATGTCGTTGGGACCTCACATTCATCTATTCTAGTATTGTGTCGTAGTTCATCAGATCTGGGTTTGACTTTTTCATTCATTCTCTCTTTCTTAGTTGGTGTTGGAGAACCAATCGATGAATGAGTGGCTAGCGCATAACTGCTTGTCACATGCTATCCACATGGGCCTTCTATGGTCATTTTGCTTTGTTTATATGCTTTTGGCCATTTGGAAAGCTCAATATAGTTTTGTCTTTGAGGATATTGCTTTCTCCCCAAAAGGTATTGCTAATGTTGCTTCCCGCTACACTCAAGATGGGTGTTTAGCATTTAGAAAAGGATTACAGCCCCCCTACCTACTTGGAAAGCTGGGTTTATTGGACAACCCCCTCCTCCAGGTTTCTATAAGCTAAATACAAATGGATTCTCAGGTATTCTTTCTTGTTTTGTAGGTGTTGGGGTCTTATCCATGAGGAGTATGATTTCTAGATCCATAGTTTTATGATCAGTTTGGGGTGGCCCGTGAGGGTCTCTCTTTTCTGATTCATGCTAAGTTCTTTCCGGCTGTCCTTGAGATTAATTATGCTAAGTTTGTAGAGGTTCTTTCATCTGAAGTAGCTCCCTTCCATCTCGGTTTCCATATAATCCGAGAATGTCAGTAACTTATACAACAAACTTTGATCCGTCAAGTGTTTTCTATTCATAAAGATAAGAATAGTTGTGTCAATATCTTTACTAGATTGAGGTTGACGGTCTCTCTTGGGTTTCATGAGTTGTTCTTCCCTTCTAATAAGATATTCCGCTTTTTGAAATGCAATATCTAGGATATGGCTTCCTTTAAAAGTTAATCGTCCCCTTCCCCCGCTTTGTTTAAAATACATATATTAATGATTCAATATTAATTATAAATTATTTGTGTTATGGTTATACTCTATTGAAATACTAATAGTTTAACGTAAGTTGTCAATTATTTGTGTTATCTGTAAACTGTCATCAAATAAATCCAAATTTATATTTTCTACTTGCAAACAAATTCGGACTTGTGATTATTTCGATACTAGAAATATGAGTTTTATTATCATTGGATTACAAGCAAAAGTCTGAGTAAAAAGGGTTAAAGGGAAAGAAAAATGTTTAGTTTTGAGATACATGACATGCATGGTGCGTGAGGCCGACAAAAAGTGAACTTTCATGCCCCGGCGCTCATCATGGTATTTAGACCTTTAGATTGAACGAGGGATGATAAGACCATAAAGTTATTTGCATGGGATTCTTATTTTGTCCCTTCGGAAAGAGACTTAACTTCAATAGCAATCTTTTCCTTTTATTTTTTATTATATCAAACCGATATCTGAATCTATAATTTGATTAATTCGATTTAAAATTTATAATAGTTCATTTAAAGAGTTATCCTCATAATTTTAATTAAATAATCTAATATTATATTTTATTAAATTAATTATTCGTGGAGATCTTTTTTCTATCTTGATAAGATAGTTGAAACGGGTCTCCTCATGCTTCTTTGAATGCTTTTCATGGGATGGCAACAATGTGGGATGCTAATCCTATTAAGGGCATTTTAAGCCAAACACAAATTTATCGGAAAGCAATGTGCTTGCAATTCTTCATATTTTAATAATAGAAACTATCCAACTTTTGTTTATGCTGATTTTTAGCTGTGCACCGATGATATCATTGAATTGTTGAACTGACCAGCAAATTGTTTATTCATTGAAAGATGCTAATATTTTTTTTCTTTTTGGTTATAAAGAAGGATATTCCCATGTGTATAAAGCACGGAAGGTGCTTATTGTTCACCAAGAATTCAGATGTCCCTACGTGGTCGCCTGATTATTTTTGGGCCATAGTTTTTTTTTTTTTTTTCCGTTGAAGTCTTTTTTTTTTCGTACAACTTTTTTTCTTTTTTTTTTTCTCGCGTTCTTTTTTTTTGTTTGGGTCGGTTATTTTTCATCCACCTCCTTCTGTTGTTCAGGTTCTTTTTTTTTATTTACGTCTTTTTTTTTTTACAATTACTTTTTTTTCGTTCATATCCTTTTTTTTTTTTTCATTCACTAATTCGGACGTCCCTACATAATCGTCCGGTAACTTTTGGATCACAGCTTCTTTTTTTTCCATTCACGTCATTCTTTTCATTCAACTCATTTTTTTTTTTTTAATTTATCTCCTTTTACCGTTCAACTTTTTTTTTTCATTCATATCTTTTTTTTATATAAATTCTTTTTTTTTGTACGTATGCTTTTTTATTTCTTTTAGGGTTTTTCTTTTCATTCATCTCCTTCTACCATTCACGGAAAAATCCTTATGTCATGGTCGTCCTGTAATTTTAGGATACTTTTTTTCTATTCAAATCCTTTTTTTTTCGTTCAAATCCTTTCTTTTTTTTTTTTACCGTTCCTTTCTTTTTTGACACCCTTACATGATTGGGACTCCACCTTTTTTTTTTTTTTTTTTTTTACATTCAATTCCTTCCATTTTTTCTTTTTGACCCTTTTTTTCGCTTAGGTCATTCATATTTTTGAGACCATACTTTTTTTTGTTTCATTCAAGTCTTTTTTAATCTTTTTTTTTAAGGTTCCGTCTTTCTTCCTTTTCAGACCACCGAAAAACAAAATGCATATCATTTGGTGGTCTTTTTTAGAATTTCAGTGATCAGACTCTTTTTTTTTTTTTCCTGTAACTGATATGCGCTATATTTTTTTCTAATTAGACAATAATTTAATTTAAATATTAAGTTAATTATAAATTTAATAATATTTGTCCAACGAAAAAAATACAATCCATATCTTGTGAACACCCAACGAGACTGGACAATGACTAGTTTCAATGAGAAAGGGGTGGAAGCTAAAACTCAAGATCCAATGACGGATAGAGGAGCTTTCGGTTCCCTAAATCCAACAGCCTTGGTTAAATGAAGATAACACAACCTTATGAGCCAACAAATAAGTGATACCAATCTCTCGCGCACAAAATCACTAACCATTCAGCATCCAAATGCCTGTATTACCTAGAAAGTCTTTCCCATTATTTATAAATATTTATTTATAAAAAATCCCCTATAGCAGGACAGCAAGTGGCCCCCTACTTGAGGACACCTATCAAAATAACCCATGTTGATACGTAAGAGACCAATAATCATGGCCGATGACAATGACCATTCACAGGCCCAGCAATGTACCATCAGTATCCGGAAGCCATGAGTGTAGTTGAAGGAAGCAGATTGGGTTGGATAAAGACCGTAACCACAGCTAAGATGGCAGTTTCTCCTGGTAAGCATTTCCACTGTATGCAGCGGAGGGCATGCCCTGCACTTATTGAGGCTCACCAATGAAAACACTTGCAGCAACCAACTTGATCTTCGAACACTGGTATCATAAGAATAAGATGATCTTATACTGTAGTATTGAACAGCTTGAAGATAAGAATAACGGTGGAATTCAAGGTTACACCACAAATTATTTATTTCATTACAAATGAAAGGGATTTACAATGGTAAACTTGAAACAAAAGAGTTGCTGT
This sequence comes from Dillenia suffruticosa, assembly GCA_033439265.1. NCBI lineage: Eukaryota > Viridiplantae > Streptophyta > Magnoliopsida > Dilleniales > Dilleniaceae > Dillenia > Dillenia suffruticosa. The sequence continues at coordinate 18,954,854 of JAVTVX010000030.1, forward strand.
CAATCACCAGATGATGAGCTTGATCTAACTTGATTACGAAGAAAATCAGCTAATGTAGAAATAAAATCTCGATCTCTTCCTCCAAGATCTCTACATTTAGCCTACTTTACCTCTTCCAGGTTGTCACAATTTTCTTGGCCTTTAGCCCATTAAAGCAACAATTGTACTATAAGCACATAAAATGATAAGTTCATAATATGTTTGGTAAAAAAACCGCCCCAAAAAATATTCAAGTATGAAGATCAAACAAATGAGAATAAGACCTTTAACCAGACGCAGGAAGCAGATTAGATGCAGCTCGATCAGAGTCTATCATGGATTTGATGTAGAATTCCCCTGCCTTATATGAGGACCTGACCATCGGACCAGATGCCACATACCGGAAACCCTACCAAAATTAATTGGCAATCATATAATTGTGAAACAAAAATGGATTGTTGGATGGGTTAGCACAGCAAAACACAATGCCATTTTTCATAGTATAGAATGATTAAATTCACTAAGCTTGAAAATTCAAGCATGTAAAGTCAATTACTAATTCAGAATTTTCTTAATTTAGGCCTGTAGAAAATCATGTAGCAAATAACAATCATAACAAATATATACAAAATCTGGCTTGACACACGTCAAACCCTGCAGTGATCATTTCCCTACTGACACTACAGTGTGATATCAAATCATATATGTATGACCCGAGGTAAAACATTCTGAAGCTGATTTCCTGGACTAGCCATAGATTCTTTGATATAATCATTGGCTGCTTTAATCATTCAAAGGGCATGGAGATAGAACCTAATTAAGATCGTAGCTAATTCCAATAACAAACCCCTTTGCTTCACAAATAACATGGAAACAAGAAAGCAAATGACAAATCAAAGATTCTCGCAACTAGTTCAGAGCATACCATTTCGTTGCCGAGAACTCGATACTTCTCAAAAGCCTCGGGTGTCACATATTCAGCTACAGGCATGTGGCGCTTTGTGGGTCGCATGTACTGACCAAATGTTATCACATCAACACCTGCAGCCCTCACCTTCTCCATCGTTTTCAACACTTGTTCAGGTGTTTCGCCACATCCTAACATTATTGACGTCTTGGTAAGTGTACCAGGAGGAGCATATTCTTTTGCCATCATCAGAACATCTAGAGATTGCTTGAAGTTAGCACGGTGATCCCGCACAGATTGCTGAAGCTCTTCAACTGTCTCAATATTATGAGCAAAAACATCTAATCCAGATTTGGAAACTTTCTCCACACAACCACGATCCCCTTGGAAATCAGGAACTACAAATTTAAAAAAAAGCATGCCATCAGAACTTAAGTAACTCAGAACCCCAAAACTTTGTTTAGATGCACTTAGAACTTAAATAACTGAAAGGATCAACATATCCTAGAAGCACTCAGAACATGTGTCCAAAACTCAACAATCTATATCTTAGCCACACAAAGTTTCTCAAAATATATATATATATATATCATTGTGCATAAATTGCAACCAGAGATTACTTTGGATATTAACAACTGGACAAGATTTAGGAAGAGCACACATGACAGATTGTATTGACCATCTCATCTACACTTTCATGGGGTTAGTAACAATTAATAAAGTATGATTTTGCCAAACAGATCAGGTCCTTTCACCTGATCTACAATTTGGATGTTCCCTGCACCAAAAGAAAAGCACAAATGCATGCATGAATATCCATGATTTTAATGACCCACACCGTGTATGCCTGAAGACCTAGAGATTGTATTCAAATGTAATATATTGTTGTTTGGTGTGCTAGCCAAAACGCCCAAGGTGAGGCGAGGCGACACGAGACCCCATCGCCCTTAATTGTCCAAGGTGTTGGCTTTCAAACAGGTGCAGCTTACAGAGTGCCATAGTGAAGTACTGAATTTCTTCTTAAAAAATAAAAAATAAAAAATAGACCACTTTGACCTTGTTTGAATCTATTGGAGTTGAAAAGTTAAGGGTATTTTCATAGTAGTGTCACAATTAGGTTCGGGGAAAAAAAGACCTAGTTGCGCCCGAGAGGAGCAGCCAGGATGAGAGAACAGAAGAGAAAGATGCTGGGGAAAGGAAGGCAACACAGACCGAGGAAGCCAATGCTGAGAAATTAGACATCGGACATCAGGTGATTTTCTTCTTCTTCTTTCTCTCCCTCCAAGAGTCCATTTCATGTCATTATGCTGCAAAAATTTCATCATACATAAGCATAAGACTTTTCTTGTTCCTGTGTTTTTTCATTTGGTTGCCTGTTGTTGGTTCAACCTCTATCCTCTGCCCAGTTCTTCAACCGAAGCTGAAGTGCAGACTTTTTTTTTTTGGCTGTGCTTTTTCCACGATCACCTTAAGTAATAAATAATACATTATTTATGTTGTCATTTTTTTTTTGGGAGAATCTCTGCAAAAATGATCTCGAGATGAAGGACATGTGACCTTTACCGAAGAAGAGGAAAGCACACGACTACATTTTTGAAGATTAATGAAATCTATTTGGTCAAAAAATATTACATTATATGATTACTTAGGGTTATGAATTTCATTTTGATTTTATTTATATACAGATATGTTCTAGCATAGCACCTTGATTCACTCAGGGGAGCGCCTGGCACCTTGGGCATTTTACAGTGTTGATGCCTTTTAGCGCCTAGGGTTTTTGACAACACTGCAATCAATTCATGCAGTCTTTCACAATTTCTGGAAATGCATATATAGTAACATATTTGATAAAGAAGGAAAATTTCCATGCATACCAAGGGCCTCTATCAACATCTCAGGCTTCAACTTCTTCAGCTTCTGCACTGTTTCTGTGAAATGATTACTTCCTTGATCAGGCAAATCATCTCGGTCAACACTAGTGATCACCACATAGTCCAAACCCCATGAAGCAATGGCTTGGGCCACATTGCTGGGCTCGTTTGGGTCCGGAGGAGGAGGGGTTCGTGATGTTTTCACATTGCAAAATCTGAATATGTACAAAACCAAGCGAGTTCAATATACAAAGATAAACACAAAACAAAGCGTGATATCGGCTGTCCAAGATGTTACTACTTGTGCGTGGCATGCAGTAGAAAGCAGGTGCATTATAACCAGTATGCTCATCAAGCTATAATAGCTGTAGGAAAATGTGCACAAGCCTAGATACAATGCACCTTTGGTCAATTCAGAAAACACATAAAGCTCAAGAAGTAAACATTCAGGCTATGATTTGTAAGTTCGAATTCGCAAGAAAGACACGGATAGTTCAATTTCACAGCACACGGAAACTTTACAGAAATATATCATACCATCAGTAAACTGTGAAATCAAAAATTAAAATATTGTAGAACAAAAACAAAATGACACAGATGTTGGACATTAGTATCTTGTTGAAATGCCTTGGTTGTGATATCAATATGCATAACACTTACGTTCTTCTAAGAAATTAACTGAGAAGAAATACTCTTCCAATCTAGCATTTGAAAATCCAAACAAATGGGGCATTCATCTTGCATTCCCCACATCAATAACTAAAAGATTCAAAATGCAACAACAACAAAAACAAAAAGAACAAAGAAAAAAGCACAAGCAACCAGCTGTTCACATGCACTCCGACATAGCATTCCCAGGAAAATGAAGCACTCATATTGCAAAATTCCATACCCCTCGCAGAAAACTCAACAATGTATAATCAATAAAACATTATTCACTAAAAATTCAGTCAAACCCTTAATTGATCCTATATGTGCAGCATAATCAATGTGGCATACCAAAACCTCACTCAAAACTCACAATTAAAACAAGCAAATCCATATATTATGCATAAAATAATTATCAGTGTGATCAAGAACTCACCTACAACCACGAGTACAAGTATCACCCAGGATCATGATCGTGGCCGTGGCAGTCCCAGTCTCGCCGCCAGACCAGCACTCACCCAAATTGGGACACTTGGCCTCTTCGCAAACAGTGTGGAGCTTCAACTCCCTAAGCTTGCTCTTGATTTTGGCATACTTGGATCCACCAGGAATCGTCTCTTTCATCCATTTAGGTTTTGGGAGAGGTTTCTTCTTGGTTCCGACTTCGACAGAGTATTCTTCATTGGACTGGAGGCGGATGAAATCAGCAAGGGTTGGGGATTCGAGAGAAAGTCGTTGGCGGAGTCCGGCTAGTGTTTTGGGGAATTCGGTGGGGGGAAGAGATGAATCGAGTGATGGTGGTGGCGAGGGTGAAGAGGAGAGTGAGCGGGAAGGTACTAGGGTTTGCAGAGAGAGGAAGAAAGAGTATTGTATTTGGGAAGGAGATGAGGAGGTAAGGGATTTTGCGAGCGCTGTTAGGCGAGAGCGGGATGACATTCTCTCTCTCTCTCTCTCTCTCTCTCTCTCTCTCTCTGATCTTGAATATTAGTGGTAGCTCTATCGCTCTCGCGCTCTCATTGAATGAATGGTTGGTTGGGTTGTGGGCCGCAAGATGCGTTGGGCTTGTTGAGAAGAAAATTCTTGAATTAGGATGTGTTTGGGCCTACCTTATTACTTTTTTATTGGGCTTTGTACTGGACTGTAAAAATGTTGCTAGAGGTCGTGACTAATTTGCTAGGGAAGTTCAATAGGACCGTTGTCATTTTTTTATGGTAAGTAATGATAAAAGAAAAAATACCCTGCTTGAAATAAATAAGACCATATTATTGGTTAAAATAAAAAATCCCCATCTATGGTAAACTCCACGAACTCCGATAAATATCGTCTATTTACAATAAGAAAAGATCTATTGGTGGTTTAAAAAAAAAAAAAAAAAGGCCTAACTTATGATAAATTTCTTGTTCCATAATAAATATTATCATAAATTAAGATTTTTTATCACTTATAATACTTTATTTAGCATAAATAGACTATATTTACCATAAATCGAGAAATTTATTATAGATCAACATTTTTATCAATAATAGACATTTTTTTATCAATAATAGACTTTTTTTTTACAGTATCATATCATCAAAAATAGGTAGCGATACTATAAAATTCCTCCATTTGCTATTCGGTTTAGTAGATAAGAATACTAAATCTCTTAATCAAGTTTCAGGCTTAAAATTTGGAAATAAAAAAGAGTATATTCTAAGAGTTTTCTCTTAAATTGAACTCGCTAACACTCACAATCGAATTAATCGAAATATGGTTTTGAGATACCAGTTGATTATAAATAAATAAATAAATAAATAAATAAATAAAAATCACTCTCTTTAGGAGATAACTTGCGTACAACACATTAAATTTTTTCGTAAACAAATCTTATATAACCAAAAAAAAAAAAAAAAGTAAGCAAATCTTGTTAAGAGAACTAGGTACAAAGGGCTTTTTTTCTTTTTTTTTTTTTGGTAGAAGGTACAAAGGGCTTTATGGGTAAGAGGAGAGCTACCCATTATTGTTGGATCATTATTGGACCAAAGAAGAAGAAGAAGAATTTTTTTTTTTTTTTTTTTTTTTTTTTTTTACAGAGATTTGAACTTATGATCTTTATGTTGAAGAAGGGGATTATGACTACTAAACCATCCCCTTGGGGACGAAGAAGAAGAAATCTGCTACTTCCATAATTAAAGATGTGTTTACTGAGGTTTGATTGTGCTCTAGTCGGAGCAGAACTTTAACAAGGGGGTTGAAGTTCTTGGATTTTCCAACCAAAAAAGAAAGAAGTTCTTGGATTTGGTCATCCATTGGATTGGGTTTGAATCTGAAGTCAGGCCCACACCTTAATGGGTCTCTATCCTCCAAAAGTTGGGAAAATCTTCAACTCAGCCCAAACAAAGCACATGAAGGTTTTGGCATGCGGCCAGAGCGTGTCCCACGGCAAAATGAAGTCTGTCTTTCGTAGAAACATTGAAGCCGCTACAAGATAAAAATGCTTTTATGTAATTATTGACAAACAAACAATATATAATAATTTATAATTCTTTTATTTCCCAACCATCAGAATCTAGAGCTATAGTCCACATAATTCAGTTCAAGCGTTTACGGAGGCACCATTAAGAGGGGCGACTCTTTCTATTTCAAGTTTCGAACTTGAGATTTGTTTAAAAAATCTAACATCTCATCTCACTAAACCAACTATTTTTACTATAATAATTTACATTTTGATTTATATAGGCTATGAATTTATCATGTTTTTGGAAGGAAGAAAATATTAATGGCAATCTTGTTGGGTAACCTTTCCAAAAAGGTCTTTCTTTTGGGTACCCTTTCAAGTATAATCTTTTGATTTTCTTTTTACTTGGAAACCCAAAAGTTGGTATCCAAATGTCTTTATCTCCTGTCTTTTTTTTTTCTTTCATCAGAAAGTTCCTAAGATACTAAGTAAAGAGACTAAAATGTGAATCATTTGATCAACGTCTGATGGCTCAGTTAGTTTGAGAACTGACGCCCCTTAACCATGGTTGGGGTTTCGATCCCTATAGAAATGAAAAAATCAGCTCTGAAAGATCTGTCCTAAAAAATGGGTCCTATAAGCAGTCGACCCAGAATAATCAGGACGAAAATTCAGATACTGGATTGATGGCCGTATCATGATACAAAAAAAAAAAATGTGAACCATTTGAGGTCAAGTAAAGAGACTAAAATATGAACCATTTGAGGTCAAGTAAAGTGAACATAGCGTGCTCCATCAAGCAAGCTTAAAAGATACGTGCAGAAGATGCTTTTGCATGACCTTCAGGGAATTTATTAAAGAAAAAAGGATAGGAGCTCTAGGTCAGCTAAAAGCATGTGCATGCACAAATGTTTCATATGTTGCACTATCACACCATGTCAAGATTATCTCGAGTTTATTTTATTTTTGTTTTTACCGATTGGTATATAGGTTTTGTTTAATTAATTTGATCTAAATACTATAACACCCGTATAAGGGTTTCTCTCCCAAATCTCATTTTTTTATTCTCATGGTTCAAATCCGAAACCTATGATTAAGAAAGTATAGTTTCCTACTGCTACATTTTAATATTTTCAACCGTTGGCTCTTGAGAAACAAGTTAGAAAGATTGAGAAATGGAACCCTTGATTCATTTCCTTTGTGATGATCACTCTAGAGTAATTCTTTTATGGATACCCATTTTTGAAGAATAAATACCAATTATGTAGCATTTATATAAAATCTTATATTGTTGTAATGTTGAATTATTCAATTATTTAATTGTAAATTATTTACTAAGAAAATTAGATTATTAAAATATAAATAAAGTAATATATGCAATTTTGTGTTGAACTTGTTAAGTTCGAGCTTCGCTCACTTGGTATTGAATCAAATTTCAACAAGGAGAAAAGGGCAATTGCAGCCAGAAATATTTTAAAAATTAATACATATATTTTGTTTTAACAAATACCACCAAAAGTTTTAGAAATATTAAGGATCTTTTGGTTCGTATTCAAAGATCAGAATTGGATTTGAAAAAAAAATTAAAATGAATTTCCTAATCCAAACAAATCATATGTATTTCTCTATATGATTTTTGATTTCGATTTATGTTCATCAAACGCTCCCTTAAATAAAATCTCAAAAATATTGCAAAGGGTCTGAAAATACTTCTAAAATTCATTAAAATATTATCTATTTTCTAAAATCATAACCCTTTCAACACCCCTCATTTACACTCTTTTAAGGATTTTTCCTTGAACAAAAACCCCTTCTCTTGAATCTAAACAGACCCACCAAACTCCAAAACCCTCTTTTGCAGTTTTTCCCTTTCACACTTCTGTCGCCAGTTTCCTTGACAAAACAAATTTGGATGATTTACCCATGTCTTGTAAATGCCCCGTAAGCGCCGGCGAAATCATTGGCGTTTTTGTGGCCTTCTCAAAAGATGAGAATTTTAACCCTAACATTTCTATTATCTTTCTTATATTTATTTTATTTTATTTTATTTTGTTATTTAATTTCAGCATAAGAGCTTTTAATACTTCCTATTTATTTTTATATATTATTAAATTTTTTTCAAAATATATTCTTAATGGTATCAATTTCATCTATAATATGCCAAATCGATGCTCTTGTCTCTCCAAGGGAGAAATATTTTTTAGTGATTATGTATAATAAAATGGTATTTTACCACTAAATTATAAATGTATATGGTATAATTTTTTTTTTTATATCGAAAAACTACAATGGAAATATAATGTAATTTAATTCAAATAATGAAATTAAATTCGAAATTATAAAGAGAGCTCACTTCTTAAATTCTTCCCGTGATATGTTTTCTGCATATACAGAATTCAAATCTGATATCTTATTTAAAAAATACTAAATGTCAGTAAAACTCACCTTTAATATATACATATGTATATATAAAATATATAAATATATAAATTAATTTTTTACATGCACGATACAATTATGACCGCTTATGAGAAAGAGAAAAATGACTGATTTAATCTATTTCTTTGAAAATATATTTTTTTTAAAATAAAAAAATCAATCTTGCTCCTCTATTTTTTAAGAAAAAATAAAAGTTTAATATCAAAAAATTTCAACAAAAAATGCTAATAGAAATGAAATTGCCATATATTAATCTATTATTTCTATTGATAATTATGGATATATCTCTTTTTATGAGTAAGTAACATAAGTGATAACCTTTGGAGAATTCATTATAAACTCTTAATAAATTTATAAAAATGAATATTACTAATAGGATGTCAGGAGGAAGTGAAAGAGACTCAAATGTCGCAATTAAAAAAAAAAAAAAAAAAAAAAGTAAAGGCTGACTTCTTGTAAATTTAGGAGGAACTTAGCTTTAATATATACATATATCTATATGTATTATTGTTTTTTTTAAGGTTAATCAATAGTTATTGTCTTAAAATGTTAAGAGTAATTGGATAAAGTATAATCGTTATATATATATATATATATTGTACTAACGAATAATTAATATAGTAAAAAAATATTAAATCTCTTAATTAAATTTTAAATTTAAAATTTAAAAATGAAAAGATTACGTTAGAAGAATTGCTCCCTAAAATGGATCTGATAAAAGTTCGAACTGAATTTATTGGAACATAATTTTGAAAATCAGTTGGTATAATGCAAAAAAAATATTATATATATATATATATATATATATATATATTGTTTGATAAAATCGTTAATTATATCAAACTCTTTTAGATTAAGTGGTCAAACACTCTACCTCTTAATCAAAAGTCTCGAATTTGAATATTGAGAATGGTAAAAAGGAATTTGAGATAGTCAATTCTTAAAATGGGTTCTATAATTTTCGAATCAAATTAATTGAGTAAAATTTAATACCGATAATGAAAACAAAAAAAAAAAATCGTTAGTCGTCCATTTTCTTTTGCTCCACTGCTCCCTAATGAATCCAAGCCGGATTGAATTGAGCCACTTGGTCCAATTTATGGAACTTAAATCGGATATGTTAGAGTTTTCTTTTCTTGGGGACGTTGATATCAGTTGGTTGAGATGTGAGTTGCTTGGTACGTTGATTTCGACGGAGTTGGTTGTTACTATTAACATTATTTGGACCGAGAAAAAGTTGACTTGGTCTAACTATCACGTAATTAGGGTGCAACCTGCATGATGTAATACTGGTACATACCCAGCTGGCTTTTGCGAAATTTAGACTAGTCTTGGCTTAGAATAGAATTTATTTTTGTCAATATTTTTATTAAAATGAAAATTTTTATAAATAATTTTAATTTTTATTAAAAAAGTTTATTTTATTATTATATTAATATTTTGCAAACAGGAAGAGAGAAAATATTTACCCTTCTCTCTCGTAATAAATTTTTTTTTTCTGAGGATAGATAAGACGAATGATTATTTTTTTTATAGTTATATCTTTAAGAAAACAGATTAATAGTCACAATCCTTCTTTTTTGAATCTTGGAATCCGGGTTTTGAATTTAGTGTAATAAAAAAAATATTTTTTTATGGTTATTAAATAAATTAAAATTAGTTTTCAGAGGGTGATTGTTGGTATATAATATTGTCAGCATTAATGGAGATTTTCAAAGAGCACTTGGTCTCTTAATTTGACAAACGTACCACGATGGCGGGCTGGTCAAACCAAGTTAGGTTGGGGAGATACGACCACGAAATTAAAGTCCAACTTTTCTGAATTTTAATATTTATTGACATTTCCAAATAACTTCAATTTTATTCATTTAATTTAATATAATAAATAAAAAAAAAACATTTAACCACCCACAGATAAAAAATAAATTAAACAATAATCCATCGATAATACTCGATTTCTAATAAAAAGTGAATTAAAAATTATAAATATTTTTTAAAAATAATTTTAAAAATAAAATATAAACTCGTATCCAGTTATTAACTATACTTATATCACCCACATCTATTTATTAAGCAATATGGAGGTCTTGAAGTAGAAATATATGAAATATAAGTAAAATTTATTAATTTTACGAGTAAAAGAAAATTAGTTTAAAATTATAAATCAAAATAAATATTATCTTCAATTTTAGTAAATATTAAGATTAATTTACAATTTAAATCCTTAAATATTGAGATTAAATTGAGCTCTTTTAAAATTTAAACTTAACAATAATAGTAATTGCTTATGATATATGAAAATTTCTCGATACTAATATTTTTATATTTTTAAAATGTTTCTCATTTTTAAAATATTTTTGAAACATTTTATCATGCTATATTAATTAATATTTATATAAAAATCCTTATATTTTCTATATTTACATATTTTTCATATTTAATGAATTATTTATTTATTTAATTATAATTTTTATCTTTTATATTTTTTTATAATTAATAATTACATATTTGATTATTTCATATTTTTATTATAAAATATAATTATTATAAAATAATTAATATTATAAAAAAATTATTATATTTTTTATATTTATGTGTGTATTTATATTTTCATTTTTTGTGTTGTTATAAAATGTTTTTTATATCCTTCTTATTTATTTATTTTTTCATTTTTTGTTATACTTTACTAATCCATAATCGGAAACATATTTTGATTAATTCAATTTGAGATTTATAGTGATCCATTTAAAGGGTTATCCTTCTAACATAATCTATTTCATATCCAATTCATGAGTCAAATTCAAGATTTTGATTAAAAAATTTTACGTTACTTTTTTTTTTGGATACTATGGTTAGGCCACCAACCGAGTATCCGGAGTTTTGTCTCGATTAATCTGGATCAACCGTTCACAGGGCCCAATTGAGAGAGCAGGTCTCTCGGCGTTAATTTTTTCGTTTTCATTGAGAATTGAACTCCCGATCATGATTAAGAAACGTCAATTTCTGAACCAACTGAATCATCATACGTTGATTTTCGTTACTGTAATTGACCGTTAGTTTTTGTTTTCATTGTCGTGTTATGCAGGTAATTGTCGTCCGCACGTCAAAGAAGCTCATGTCATGTGTCAATTCTCCCTTCACGGCTTTCCTGGAGAAAGGAAGGGATCCCTTTCAACGTAGAAAATTAAGATTATCATGTTTTGTCACACAATTTGAAGATTACTTCAATTTTCTGCGCGTCGGAGACTTCACTGTAATTTCTCATCGGAAGTACCCCTCATCATTCATCTTTTGAAAATTCCATATTATAAAATTCAAAATATTTTAAAACAATAAGACTAATTGTTGGGTCGTGCGTTGTACGTGTTCGAGAAAATTAAAACTAGAGTTGACACACTGCTACTAAAAATTGTTACTGAACCAAACATCAAAACCTTGAATACGATGATAAAAAGTACTATAAAATGTTAATGTAACTCTAATTTTATCACCACAAGATGGTACTAATATTCGACAAAACTAAGGTTTTATGATATTTTACATACAAAATATTGATTATAAAGGAATATTAAAAAAAATTACACAAATGGATAAAGACCGAATATCGTATGAAATTAAGTCAAATTGAATTTTTAACCATTTTTTTCTTTAATTTAGGTTCTGTATTCATTTTTTTTAATATTAAAAATTAAAAATGATAAGTTAATGAATAATGACTATTTTTGTCATATTTCCTTTCATCAATTAACTCTTTATTTTCCTCAATTAATTACCCTTATCTATCACATTGTTTTCTTTTTTTTTTTTTCCAAATAATGACACGTAGCCTTACTCTTACCTCTCACGAACTTTCACCGCCATTTCTTTCTTTTGTTTTTTAACCCCATTTTATTACTTTATAATAATTAAATTTATAATTATATAAAAAGAAAAACATAATTGTATAAGCCCGTTGTTTCCATGCAATACAACGACTCCAAACACATAAAAACACCGGCCACCGTGCTTGTGTGTGTGTGTGGCTTCCTAACCAGCCTTCTTTGCAGCTTGTGATTCAGTGTCAGCCAACATACTTCCGGTTGGAAGCTCACCCCAACTCCTCCTCATCTCTGTTGTCATTACTCCAACAAGAGGGCAGCACAAACTTTTAAATATTCTGTTATATTGTTATAATAATTATAAATTAAAAAAATAATTATAACTGTAATCGGATAAAAATATCCTATAAAAAAAAGAACTCAAAAAAAAAAAAATAGTAACACAGGTCAGCTCCCTCTTCCATCATTTAAAAAAAGAAGAAGCAATAATTAGGAATAAAATTATTAACGAAGCGACCAAAAGGAAAATAATTGCAGAAAAATAATAAAATACATTCAGCGTTCCAATAATACCCAGGAAGGGATGTGGCCGTAGTGACCGATCCACGCCATCTTTCACGTGGCCGCAGACCTAACGGTCTCATTTCATTTAAAAAAAAAAAAAAAAAAAAAAAAAAACATTTTGGTGCTCGTGATATATTTTGTACACGTGGCGCCACTTGATTAGCTAATACTATGTACCTGCGAGCTCCTATTATAATGTTTCGTCCCACTACTATACAGGGAGCATACTCTGTGGTGGGCCTTCAATTTTCAATGCCACTCTCTTTCCTCATTGTGTGGAGAGAGAGAGAGAGAGAGAGAGAGAGAGAGAGAATTTAAATACGAGGTAAATCTTATATTTTAAATTAAAAAATTTTAATATATGAAAATAAAATTTTTTGTTTTCACCTATTGGCATCCGTGTTTCACCGGATTATTTCGTTTTGAATATTATGATGCCTATCTAAGGATTTGACTCTTTAAATTGTATTTTTATCAATTTTTATGATTCAAATCCGAAATTTAAATTATTTACTAAGAAAATTAGATTATTAAAATATAAATTAAGTAATTTATGCAATTTTGGGTTGAACTTGTTAAGCTCGAGCTTCACTGACTTGATCTTGAATCAAAATTCAACAGGCAGTAAAGGGCATTTGTCGGCTCAAGTTTTTTTAAGAAAATAATGTATATATTTTTTGTTTTAATAAATACTATTAAAAATTTTAGAAATACTACATAAAATCTCAAAAATGTTGCAAAAGGTCTTAAAATAACTCTAAAATTCATCAAAATATTATCTATTTTCTAAAGTCATAACCCTTTCACCCTTCCATTAGACCCCTCATTTATATTTTTTTAAGGTATTTTTTGTTATTATGGAATACTTTTTCATCGATCAATATCTGAATTAATATTTTAATTAATTCGATTCGATTTATAATTAAATTTTTTTTTTTACAGGAGTCTTTATTAATATAATTTTTTTTTATTTTTAAAATTTAAATTTAACTTTGATTAATGGATTTGGCGTCTTTTTTGTTATGTCATCAGCTCATTGGTTCTTTTAAGGTATTTCCTTGTACTAAACCTCTTCTTTCGAAGCCAAACAGACCCACCAAACTCCTAAACCCTCATGTGGAGTGTTTTCCCTTTCACGCTTGTCGCCGCTTTCCCTGACAAAACAAATTTGGATGATTTACCCATGTCTTGCAGGAAAACATATGCCCCGTAAGCGCCGGCGAAATTGTTGGCGTTTTCGTGTACTTTTCAAAAGATGAGAATTTTAACTTTTTTTTTTCAATTATTGAACCTGATGTTTCATCCGATATTTAATATTTCACCATGACAAATCGGGTAGATCGAATTGAGATCTCTCTTAGGGAGTAAGAGTCTCCCAACATAATCGATTCCATATCCAAATCACGAGTTGAACTCATAACCTTAGTTAAGGGACACAACGACCTACCCACTACGTTAACTGTCCATAAGTGATAATTTTAACTCTAACCTTTCTATTATCTTTCTTATATTTATTTTATTTTATTTGTTTTTGTTATTTAATTTCAATATAAGACTTCATTGATACACTCAAAATATATTGATAACTCTTATATAAACATATTAGAAAGATAAGATCTTTTAATACTTCCAATATATCTCTATATATTACTCAAAAATTCAAAATATACTCTTAATGGTATCAATTTTCTATAAAAAATATGGTGTTTTTATCACTACGGCAATAATAACAAATTTAGTATTAATCTTAAATTTTGAAATTGGTAGTCAAAAAGACCAATATATGAGAGATGAAAAATATAAAAATATAAAAATAAAATTAAAGTTTGAAAACAAAAATAGAGAAATATAAAATTAAAAAATAAAGATAGAGATAATAAAAAGAAATAAAATAACAATCAATTATTCATTAAAATTTAAAATAATAATAATAATAACAACAATAATAATAATAATAATTCAAATGATTTGAATTATCTTACGTCACTTATTTTTATTTAAAATTATAATCTCAACTAAATTTTAAACACTCGTATTTTTACGGATAATTTGTATTCGGTTTTTTAACGGTCTATTTTAATATTTCATTAAATTTCTTATAACTAAAATCTCGCTCTTCTTAACTAATATATTTTTTTATTTTCATTATATGTCCAATTTTTTACTGCTAAATCTTTAGTAAAATATATATATATATATATATATATATATGGTATAATTGTGTTTTTTTCTCTTTGCTTTACATTATACATAATAAAACATGTGAATATAAGATACAAACAATGAGATCGAAGAACTGCATTGCGAATATAATGGGATTTCCTATGCGTTGTGAATATAATGCAATTTAATTCAAACAATAAAATTCAATTCAGTAGGACTTCGTGTTGATTTCTCAAAATTTGTTGCATATAATTCTTGTAGGACATTCCGTGGTTAAGAGATTTTGCTTAAATATCTTTGTCGAGATCGAGATCTGGTGTTTGAATTTTCGTGATCATATATATTTTCGCTATTTTCATATTTCTTATGTAACAAAAAAAAAAAATTGTTGTATATATTACATATCTAGAAACATCAAAGGAAGCTAGGTGACATTAGGGGTGTTATTACTCAAGTTGAGTTAGATAGTGTCAATATCTGATTTTGGCTCGTGTTGGAATATGTCCATTGAGGTGGGCATTTGGATAATTTAGGAATGGGGTAACTCTCATTCTTAACCACCCTATTAACCACACAATTAAGTGGTAACTCCCCAATTAAGCTCAATTGATGTCTCAATGAATGCTCATTCTTCTTCCTCAATGAACGTGAATAGTTTGGCCCCCTGAGTGGTGAACAGTAAATGAGAGTGAGAAAAAGGTTAGGATTGGACAATTCTCTGAGAGAGAAAACACCGTGAGGGTTAGAAATTTTTATGTAGAAAAATCTCTCATCGTCAAACGATATACCGGACATGAGACTTGAGGCGTCGTGGAATTGCGGTGGTGGTTCGATTGCGTAATCACCATCCGACCGTGCGATCCTTTCGACAGACATCGCGACACGGTGGATTTTGGACACTGCCCTATTGAGGTATTTATTCCCAAAAAATTCCGAATTGATTTATTTTACGCTTCCGTATGTGCGATTAAATCCAATATTGGTATCAGAGCAATCATTGGATTTAATTTAAATGATTTTCGAAATTATTTTTAAGGTTTTTAAATTTTGGGATCCGGATTACGGATGAATTTTGTGAATCCGAGAACACCGTAGGAATACCCATGGCTCAGGGATGACAAAACTATTTTTTGTTTAATTTTCCGAGCATGTTTAGGTCATGAAAAGTCCGGTCGAAGTTTGCGACCGTACGGACATGAAAACTTTAGATTTATGGCTTTAGAGGGCGGATTGATATATGAAAATATTATAAGTGTGTTCCTTGCATCTAAATCTACAATTTCATGTCTTTTATTGTGAGTTTTGGATGCCAGAAACTTGGATTTCCGAATGGCCGCGATTGGAGTTGTTGAGTTCCACCATTTTTGGGCTTAAATCCTTTTAAAATCAAGTGTAGGATGTTTGGAGGATGCCTACAAATTTTTTCCAATAGAAAAATGCAGTAAAAAATAGCTCGAATCGAGTTTTCCAGAAACCGGGTCGAAAAACCAGTTACCGGACCCGTCGGCCGAAGAAGACAGACCCTGACCCGCGGGCGCGTGAGATGGATGCGCCCTAAGGAGCAACCGACCACGTAACTCGAGACAAGAGTGCGTAAATAAAGTTCCGTCAAGTGAATTCTTAAACTTGGAGGATTTACATTAAGAACAGAGTATTTGTCGTTGTCAGAGGGAACGACACTTGCCATGACGTTCTTAATACTGTTGGTATTCGACAGATCTACAATTTAGTACTTTGTCTAAAATTGACTAGGATATGCATGAAATAATTTTTTTTTAATAATAATATGACAATTTTCTGAATTGTTTTGGTTTTAATCCATGATGAATTGTATGCACTGGATGATGCTCCTTTTAATGGTTTCTTGTCGTTGTACTATTGTCTTTACATCTGATTGCGTAGATGATGATGTAAATGAATGATATAGTAGACTTAGACACATAGGGTAAGCGATGACAAATCGGTTAGTAGCGAGAGGTTTATTGGACCCGCTGACCAGATTCGAGTTACCTGTATGTGAGTTTTGCCTAACCGGCAAAATAACGAGAAAACCATTTGGCAATGCAATGAGAGATGGGACTCAATTGCAGTTAGACCGTTGTGTCTTTCTTTTTTTTTTATGGTCTTATGAGCATGAGAGCCAGAAATAGAGTTGTGTAGAAAATGATACTTATAAACGCTTACGTGCGTTTCGGTTCATCTATCTGATCTCGTATAAGTCTAAGGCATTAGACTGCTTCAGGAGGTTTATAAGCGAGATTGAGAATCAGTTAGATTTGAAAATAGAGACTCTCATAGCCGAGCGATGACGCAAGTATCTAAACTACACATGGGGCTATATTTCGAGAAGAGTATTATAAGACTACTGACTATTAGCCAGTTCTCCATTTGAGTTTTGGACAGGGAGGTAGCCTGACCTTAACCACTTGAGATTATGGGGTTGTGCCACGATTTCTCGCATTCACAGGGTGAGTTAGGCCCGCGAGAAAATACGTGTTCCTAAACGAATATGGACGGCACTATAATCGAGATTGAGTCTCGTAATACTACATTACTTGAGAATGATTTCCCTAAGAGAGGTGAAATCACTTTGGACCTTACCCTTTGTGCGATGGATGAGTCTAGTGGCTCAGGAAGCCCAGCGACGGGATACAAGAATTCAATACGGATCTTGATCTCAGTGGGAGCGATCCATCAAGAGGTAAAGATTTTTCTCTCCTTATAAGAGCATCGATGATGCGTATTTAAATGTCGTTTCTCGATTGAGGGTGAGACCCTCGTTGTGACTTTAGAGGATGATGAAAAATCTAAAACGGTTTGAGAGGCTCTTGAGAGTCCTGTAAAAGATGTAAAAGACCGTTTATTGAAGGCCATAAATGAAGAGAAAAAGTTTATGAGAATCAACGGGGTTGGGACCTATTTGATTTGCCTAAGGGCGGAAGGACTATTGGGAACAAGTAGGTTCTCAAAGTCAAGATAAAGATCAACAGATTGATAAAGAGGTAAAGAACCCGTCTAATAATCAAGGGTTACACTTAGAATGAAAGGTGGACTACTAAGGTATCGTAGTCAAATTTATCTCAATCCGTTTAGCGATTATCACGAACATGGATCTAGAGTCACATCACAAGGACGTAAAGACCGCTTTTGTAGTGGAAGTCTGATGAGACGATCTACATGGAGCATCCCTCTGGATTCGTTGTAGTAGATCAGGTAAATGATTTTAGAAATCAAAATACGACCTTAAGCCATCATCCAGACAGCGACGCTTGAGATTTTACGAGAATGTGATATCTTATGGTTTTGTAATGATTGAGTATGATAATTGCATATATCTGATACGTCCCGATGACTCATTTATGAGCATGTTCTCATATGTAGGTGACATACTGTTGGCCGAAAACAACAGAGAGTATCCAATGACCATTGTAACATGGTTATAAGGTTTTAGTTCATTCACAGATTTTGGATCCATAGGGATCGCTTGAGAATGGTGTCAACTCTTTAACAAGAGTTTTACATCATGTAGATTCTTGAACATTTCGAGAAGAGCGATGACAACCTAAAAGATACTCTTATCGCTAAAGATAAAAAGATTTGAATCTTGACATGAATTTATAAAGAAATAAGGGAAATGAGCAAAATCCTTTATTCCAGTGCAAAATACATTTATAGTATATGCGATGAGGTATACACGTGTGATATACAGTTTGATGTATGCGATGAGGCATACATGATCAGATATTTATTTTACGATCGATCTGGTGAATAGGTATTAATAGAATCGTGGAAGGGATCACTGTAGAGCAGTAAAAAAGGATTCTGAAATATCTTATTTGAACTGTAACCTCTCAATGTGTTACGGATGAGGTGATTTGCGTTTTCCGTTGGGATTCAGATACTGACTGGAAGTAACGATCTGAATAAACGTAAACTAACATTAGGTTTTATCTTCTTAGAGCAATAAGAAGAGAGTCTGTATATCTCTAACGATAGAGACTGAGCTTATAATATACTCAATTGCAGTTCATAAGAATGGTTGGTTTTAGAAATTTCTGAATGACTTAGGGTCGTGACAGATAGTGGGAGGTTAGTGATGATTATTGTCATAATCAGACCGACACTGTCAATAAATGAGACCCTAAGTGTTATAGTAAAGCCAAACACATTGATACCGAAGACTACTTTGTGAGAGATATTACCGAGAAGGGTATTGTAACATCCAAGTACACCTTGACATACAGCATAATAGCTGATCCCTTCAGAAAATCCGTTATGATAGATTCCTTTGTGAGATAAGAAATCATTAGGTTTAATATACTTTAACGTTTCTCATTATATACTGTTTTAGATGCCTATTTTAATATATGACAAGTATGCATTATTGAGTCACATATTTATTTCATACATCATTTGTTGTCATATATTGTGATCTTGTAATAAAAGATGTGTCAGGCAGGCGTGGTCGACTCTCACACACGAGTGACCACCTCCGACTCTGAGTGAGCGGAGATGAGACGGATTCTAGTCGTAAGAAGTTTTGAGAGTAGCCCTACTAGAACATAGTTGTCCTAATATATGTTCAGGATGAGGTCATATGCGATATGACCGACATGAAAATACCCACATCCATGTTGTCTGTAAGTAGCTAGGTTTGAGATCTCAGATATCACTTGCGATTTGTGATATTCTCTCTGAAATCTCTGGGTAAAGTCTTATGTGTAGATTGAATCCCATACATATACAGTGTTAGAGAAATCTGACATATGCCCTTTGAGAGATGGGGAAATAACACTGTGGCACGTGTTTCATACCACGTGTGATGAGACGACCATGGGACAGTGGGAGCTATTATTTGAGAAGATAGTTTGATCTTGATCCCTGTTCCCACTGTGTGAGACCTGAGATCCATTGAGTGGGATCTCTTATATTCTTATTACTTTCGGCTGTCTTTAAAAGTTTTGGTTCAGTGTTACTACTTTAGTCTACTTACCTATGACCCGGAAGATAAATTGAGATCTAAGGGGCAGGTGTAGGAAAGCAGCTGAATTGAGACCGATAGATTCGAGTTTAGGAAAAGGAAGGCCAATAGATATTACATCATTGTCATGTATTCACAGGTCGACCTGTTATGTTAATCTATATTGGGATTCAAACATAATGATGAATACATAGTCGAGCAAATTGATTGGGGATCACTTTCAATGAGGAAAGTGGCTCGATGGATGTAAATGCATTGAGTCTGGGGTATAACGAGTTATTTTGATATTAACGGTGACTCCTCGAACATCCTAACAGGTGTATCGAGAAGTCTTTGCTTGCAGGTGTACTCACCGGTCGCACGACGCCCAATCCAGTATGAAAGTCTAGTAGGGTGATGTGATAGATCGCATGAGTTGCGATCTTGTGATTGACGGAAGTGAAATGCGCTCATGTGCAAGTGGGAGATGTTGGAATATGCCCATGGAGGTAGCATTTGGGTAATTTAGGAATAGGGTAACTCCTATTCTTAACCACCCTATTAACCACTCAATTAAGTGGTAACTCCCCAATTAAGCCCAATTGATGTCCCAATGAATGCCCATTCTTCTTTCCTCAATGAACGTGAATAGCTTGGGCCCCCTGAGTGGTGAACAGTAACCGAGAGTGAGAAAAAGGTTAGGATTGGACAATTCTCTAAAGAGAGAAAACACCGTGAGGGTTGGAAATTTTCGCGTATCTCCCATTGTCAAACGATACACCGGACATGAGACTTGAGGCGTCGTGGAATTGCGGTGGTAGTTCGATTGCGTGATCACCATCCGACCGTGCGATCTGTTCGAGGGACATCGCGACACGGTGGATTTTGAACACTGCCCTATTGAGGTATTTATTCCCAAAAAATTCCGAATCGATTTATTTTACGTTTCCGCATGTGAGATTAAATCCAACAGCTCGAGTATTGGTTAGATGAGCTCGAACTCAAGCTCGTCAAGTTTGCATTTTTCAAGTACAAACTCAGCTCGAAGTGTCATCAGGTGGTGTCACAAACAGTGTCATAATTTCAATTAAATTATATTCTCTCTCAATTAATCAATATAGGATAATATATTCAAAAAAATATATCTATAAATATAATTTTACATATAATAATTAGTTTAAAAAATATAATTAATTGATTTTGGGTAGCTCGATGAGTTTTCAAGTTCAACACAATTGGATTCAATTTTAAGCTCGATGTCAAACTACCTGAACTCGAATCGACCTTTAACGGGCTCGTAACATTACCCAAGTCTCAAAACATTCTTACGTGACATTCAAAGAGAGATTAAAAATTGTGACATATCAAAATTGTAAAGAGAACTCAACTTTAATATATTCATATAAATATATAAGTTATATAAATATAGAAATTATTTTTTTTCCCTGCACGATGCCATCATGACTGCTTATGAGAAAGAGAAAAATAACTCATTTAATCAATTTCTTTGAAAATATATATTTATATATTTTAAAAATCAATCTTGCTCCTCTATTTTTGAAGAAAAATAAAATTTTAATATCAAAAAATATTTCAACAAAAAATGCTAATAGAAATTAAATTGCCATATTAATCTGTCACTTCCATTGATAACTATGAATTTCTCTCTTTTGATGTGTAAGTAACATAAGTGATAACCTTGGGAGAATTCATTGCAAACTCTTGATAAATTCATAAAAATGAATGTTACTGATACGTACTCGTAAATATCACATGATTATCACGTGTTCACACTGACATGACAATCTATAATCTTTTAGTTATAGATCATAAGTTCGATTCATAAAAATAAAAAAATAAAATTTAAAAAAGTCAATCTCTTAATAGATATTATAGCATTTGAATCGAATTAATTTGTCAGAGTCATAATATCAGTTAGTGACAAGAAATTCACTTATACCCAAAAAACAATTATTATCCGAAAAAAATTATGAAAATCCAAGCCGGATCGAATTAAGCGGTTTGGTTCAATTTATGAAACTTAAATCGGATAAGTTAGTGTTTCTTTTGTTGGTGATGTTGATTTCACTTGATTAAGATCCGTGTTGTAGGACATGTTGATTTCGATGGAGTTAGGTTATCATTTGGACCGAGAAAGAGTTGACATGGTCTAACGGTCACGTGATTAGGGTGCAATGTGCATGATGTTATACTGTTGAGAAATTTAGACTTGTGTTGGCTTAGTTGAATTTATTTTTGTCAATATTTTTATTAAAATCAAAATTTCTATAAAAAATAAAATAATTTTATAAATAAAATTTATTTTTTATAAAAGGTTTCATTTGTTATTATATTAATATTTTTAATTAAAAACTTTGTATTTTTATTTGAGTCTGATTTTAATTTTGCAAACAGAGGCATAATTTTTTTTTTTGCTTGGTAGACAATAAGAAAAATTATCTCTTTAGAAGTATTAAATAAATTAAAATTACTATTTATATAGAAACTTTCCAAATTATACTGTTTGTGTAGCTGATTTCTTTTGAGTTTTTTTTTTTAAAAGTTTTTACTAATCGATATTTGGTTTTTATTTAATTAATTCGATTTGAATAATATAAAATTTATTAACTTGAATGTGAATTACATCGTGTGATTAGTTAATCATTATATTTTCTTTTTTTTTTTTTTAAGTAATTGGTTAATCAAGTTTTCTAATAATTCATCGATAATCTTTAATTTCTATCGAAAGTGATTTAAATAATATAAATATATTTTTATTTGATTATTCGTATCTAAAAATCTATTAATCTCAATTATGAAGGCTAATTAGAGGTGAATTTTTTAAATATTTATTTTTTATTTTTAAAATTTAAAGTTAAAATTTTAATTAAAAAAATTTAATATCTTATTATTAAATTTATATTCGGTGAAGAGACTCGTAAGTGTTGGTTTTATAATTTAAACTTTACGATAACGGTAATTGCCGTACGTGGGACATCATATCACGTGTCTGTTCTCTCTTCATGACAAAATCAAAATTATCATGTTTTGTCGCACAATTTCAAAATTTTTTTATTATAATAATCTATTTAAAGAAATTAATTTTTTTTAACATAATCTATTTTATATAAAATTAAATTCATAATTCTAATTAAAAAATTTAATATTTCTCGATAGATCAACTCCCCGTAAGACACGATTTGAAGGTTACTTCGATTTCTGAGCGTTGGATGCTTCACTGTAATTTCTTATTGGAAGTACCCCATGAATAATGACTTTATTTTCCTTCCGATAAGAAATTAAAAAAGATAAATTAATGAATAATGACTATTTTTATAATATTTCCTTTCATCAATTAACTCTTTATTTTCCTCAATTAATTACTCTTATCTATCACATTTTTGTTTTTTTTGTTTTTTTTTTTGAAAATAATGACATATTGCCTTACTCTTACCTCTCCCGAACTTTCACCCCATTTTTGTCTTTTGTCTTCAAATTTTATGACTTATAATAATTACATTTATATACAGAAGGACATCAGACCACACCGACTGCAAACAAATAAAAACACCGGCCACCGCGCTTGTGTGAACGCGCGTGGCTTCCTAACCAGCCTTCTTTGCAGCTTGGGATTCAGTGTCAGCCAACATGCTTCCGTTTGGAAGCATTCGCAAACTGCTTCTCATCTCTGTTGGAGAGCACAAATTTTTAATATTCTGTAATATTGTAATAATAAATTAAAAATTAAAAATAATAATTATAACTGAAATCAGATAAAAATATCCTATAAAAAAAGAACTCAAAAAAAAAATAAAAATCAGTAACACAGGTCAGCTCCCTCTTCTATCATTTAAAAAAGAAGAAGCAATAATTAGGAATAAAATTATTAACGAAGTGACCAAAAGGAAAATAATTGCAGAAAAACAACATTCAGCATTCCAATAATACCCGGGGAGGGATATGGCCGTAGTGACTGATCCACGTCATGAACAGTCTCATATCATTTATTGAAAAAAAAAAAAACATTTTGGTGCTCGTGATATTTTTATGTACACGTGGCGCCACTTGATTAGCTAATACTGTGTTCCCGCGAGCTCCTATTATAATATTTCGTCCCACGACAATACCGGGAGCACACTTTGAGGTGGGCCTTCAATTTTGAATGCCACCTCTTTCCTCATTGTGGAGAGAAGGGGTGGGGGGGGGGGGGGGGTGGGGAGGGGCGGAATTTAAATATATATAATGTGCCGGTAAATGACTTCAGGTCAAGTATAAACGAGGTAAATCTTATATTTTAAATTAAAATATTTTAATATATGAAAAATAAAATTATATTTATATTTTACTCATTTAATTTAATAAACGTACTAATAAATATAAAAAAAGAATTCTTTTTGGTGATTATTCTTTTTAATTTTTTATCTCCTTTTTTGCTTTATTAGTACAAAGAAAGAAAAAGGAAATAGAAATGAAAGATTTTTTATTGGGAAAATCACAAATACCTTGAAACAAAGCAGTGTATTTTGGGGTTGTTTGTCTGTATGCATCCTTTCATTCTCATTGAATTGCAATTGCCACCTGACTAGTCATATGTCAAAAGATTTACATAAATTTCCCGGCATTTTCTATGACATTCCTCTCACATGCGCAGGTTCCAGTGTTCATATCACTCAGTACGGTAGTGCCAATTCTAGTTTTCCCGACATTATTGAGGGCGACATATAGTAAATTAATTGATAATACAATTATTTAACAAAAATTCTTAATAAGTATCGACACTTATCGGAGTAAATGAATGAGCACTTTCGTCTCTTAATCAGGTCTGAAGTTCGACTTCCATTGGGTACGAAAAAAAATATTAAGAGACCCACCCCACAAAATGGGCTTTGTAGTTGTTGATTCAAATTAGTTGTGATGAAGTTCTGGATATTGGGTAGTGATCAAGTTATGGTATAAAAAAAATATTCTTGGTAAGTGTTCCTAAGAAATATTTAAATTTGAATAAGAAGGGCTTAAGTTTTTTATGTCCTATTTGTGGGGGTAAAGGTCGGCAAGGAAATATATATTACATTGATGCATAAAAAATAAATAAATAATGAAAGGGCCAGAATTACCCATTTCAAAATTTGACTTGAATATGAGTTTGGAGGGTATATTGGTACATTTTGTGTCTTATGACGAGTAGATAAATGGATTCCTAGTGGAAATACAGCTTTGGTTAGGTTAGATAGAATAAAGAGATAAAAGAGCTAACTTTTTTTCCCCCCTCCCTTTCTAGATGATGAAAATTTCTCTCTTTTGGTTGGTTAAAAGAAAGTAAAAGGTTTAGCTTTATTAGCAAAAAGGATTCTCCCTTATGACTTGGAAAATCCCCAAATTTAAATTTTGCACCAACCCAAACGTACGTAAGAAGTAATCAGGTTACCCTAATTTAATTTCACGCCGGTTTATCATTCCACGTCAATGTGAAAAGGATGCTAAGTATAAGCTATACAAATACCCAGGAGTGTTATGACACCTGGGTTGAGTTCGGGTATCACAATACTCGAGCTCGAGCTCGATGTATTTTAGGTGGACTCGAGCTCGCCGAGTTTGTATTTTTTGACTTTGAACTCGAAGTGTCGTCGGGTGTTACCAGGTAGTGTCGTCGGGCGGTACAGGTAATATATTTTAAAAATATACTTAAATATATAATTATATATATATATATATTTTTTTAAAAATATAATTATATATAAAAATTATTTTTTTTTAAAAAAATAAAAATATTTTGGATAGCTCGTCGACTCTTCATGCTTGACACAACTAGGCTCGAGCTCGATACTCAGCTACCTGAGCCTGAGCTCGCGCTTGAGCTCGGTTTGATCAAGCCCGAGTTTGAGCTTTGTGACACTACCCGGTGTCATTAACATCCCTACTAATACCTCTCTCTCTCTCTCTCTCTCTCTCTCTCTCTCTAATTGACATAGTAAATAGGGATAATAGATTTTGTAATTCAAAATTTAAGAAAAAAAATTATGTTGGAAGAACTTTCTTTTAAATTGGGTCTGATAACGTTTAAATTGGATTAATTAAAATATAACTCAAAAAATAATATCGATCAGTTATATAAACAAAAAAGTAGAGAAAGTTTTTAATACAAAAATTATTTATATAAGTTCATTTTTCTAAAAAAAAAATAGCAGAAAATTTTAAAAATTAAAATAAACAAAATAAAAAGTGAGTTGTAGTAATAAGTGAAATTAGGATTTTCCAAATCAACCATAATTACCCTTTGGTATCAATTGCTTTAAAGCACTTTGCCTAGCAAAGTATAGTTCGATAACTTAACAATAAGAATCAATAATGTCATAATGATAGTGAATTTGAGATTGTGATTAATTTATTTAGGGTTAGTCTGGTTGGGGCGAAGAGGAAAAGAAAAGGAGAAGAGAAATAAAAGCGAAGGGAAATGGTTCTTTTTAATCCTTTGATAAGGAAGGAAATATGAACGGAAAGTGAAAGTAAGATGTAATCTTTTTCCTCCCTCTTAAGAAATCATATCCATCCCAAAGTGGATAGAAATGGAAGGAAATGAAATTTTTGGACAAATTTGTCTTTTTTCTTCTTTAATATTTATAAAATTGTCCATTATTTTTTTATTTTAATTTTACTTAATATGAAATAATAAAATTTAATTTCTTTCATTAATTTTATTGGACATATTATTTTTTCTAATTTTATTTTTTTTACTTTTTTACATTAATATTATAATTTTATTTAATATAAAATAATAATGAAAATAATTTATAAAAAATACGAAAAATATATTAAATAACTATTTTTTAGAAAAAAAATCATGTTTTTAGAAAATTATTTTAAAAATAAAAAAATTTACGTGGTGAAAAATATTAAAAACATTATTTTATAAAGATATAATAGTAAATAAAGTTATATTTTCTTCTACTTTTCATTCCAATCAAACAAAAAAAAATATCACTCATTTTCTTCCCTTCTATTCGTACCAAACAAAAATGAAGAAAATGCATTTATTTCCATTAGGTGAAATAAATTTTCCCCTTCCCGTTCCTCTCCTTTGGCGAACCAAACTTACCGTTATAGTAACAATCATTAAATAAGTGTTATATTTGTTGAAAACCAAAAGCTAATCACAATGATACTAACACTTAGTTTGGTTAAGATGTAAAGTGGGAGCAAAAGAGGAAGGAAAGTAAATGTAAGATAAAATAGAAGATTACCCTCGTTTGGATCGAAATGAAAAGAGGGGCGAAATAGCACCTCCTCTGCATTAGAAAAAATTTTCTTCCATTTATGAACAAATTGAAATTATAATGAAAATTTATGAACAAAATTAATTTTTTCTTTTTTCAATTTTACGTGATTTAAAGAGAATAAAATTCATTTTTTCCCTCCCCTTCTTCACTTTTCACTCCAACTAAATAAAGAAATGTAATACCCATTTCCTTTCCTTTCACTTCTACTAAACAAAATAAAAAAATATATATATTTTTTCCATCGGGTGAAATAAATCTCCCTTTTTCTTTTCTCTACCCTTCCCTTTCCTCTCTTCTGCGAACCAAACTTACCCTAAGAATTTTTCTCTTTGAGCTGAGATTAGAAATTCAAACCCCACTTCACCCCTTTTTAGGGCAAAATTTTCTTTTCTGATAAAAATCAATCAACTCATAGAGTTTTCATTCATAAATCAGGTACTCATTTCCCTTTAGGTTGATAGATTCTTGTTATAAATATACTAAGGCCACTAAGAATGTCCCCTGTCACTTAATAGAAGTAAAATGTTGGTGAAGCTTCAATTGGTGAAAGTGTTGCCCCATCTTTGCCTTAAGAAGTAAAGATGCACAGTCCTATACAAAAGCAACTTGAGTTTCATTTTCCCACTTTTGTATTTCTGCAGCCCTTGTTCTCAAGACTAAGCCTTTATTCCTTGACCTTGGAAAATTAACTTTATCTCCTTTGTTCTTAACAAAGTTAATAAATCATATTTCTTTTCTAACCAGAAATCTTACTTAGGCTGATGTCTTATTTTAATATTTAACAAATATTCAAATTTAAGATTTAAAAAAAAAAGAAATAATATCGATCGAAATAATATATTATTATATTATTTTTATAAAATAATGGGTATTTATATAAAAAATTTTATATTTATTATATTATGTATTTTTATATTTTTATTTTCTCTAATCTAATAAAATAACATTTTTTTTTCGGGTATCATTTTGTAAAAAGTTATATATATATATATTTTTTTTTAAATTTTAGTGATTTGTAAATTTGAATTGTTCATTAAAAATAGAAAGATATATTATTAGCTCTACCATTTAAATAAAGAACAAAAAACAGTTATCGTACATGAAATAGATAAATCTGGAAAATTTAATCATGTCTGTAAAGGTACGGACCCTTTTCACACCCATATGGAAACAAACGCGCCCACTGTGGCGCGTGAAAACAATGAATCTCCGTCCTTTCTTTGTCAACAGAATAGTAAAACGGCAGATTTATATGACTTCCACCAACTATTGAGAGAGAGAGAGAGAGAGAGTGATTTCTTCGGTCTTTCTTTCCAAGAACCTCTTCCTGTAACTTTATACTCTCTTGGCCTTTTTCCTCCCTGTTTCTCTCTCTCTACCCTCTCTCCAGCTCTTTTCCAGGTTAGGGTCTCCCTCTATCTCTCTTAATTGTTAATTAATTAGAATTAGACGTCTGGTATGGGTGTAGATGTAATGTATTTTGCCTACATCTCTCCTTTTAGATGCACTGAATCTTAATTGCCAAGTTTGTTTTTCCCAAAATTATGTGCACAGTTCTACTGCTTTTAGGAGTTCTACATACTTCTTTTAACTTTTGGCTCTTTGCTCTACTCCAGTTTTTGCTTTACATTTTGGTATGTCTTGTCCTTTGTTTTATTTTCTTTATTTGTGTTTTCCTAGATTTGTTTTATTTGTGTTCAATTTAATGCCGTCTGTAAGTTTTGAATTCAATGTCATCAAGAAATGGTTTCTAGAATAATTGAGGTGTCTATGTTGATATATTGTTACTGATCTTTTTTCCTTCTTTGTTTTTTTTTTGGGTTTTTTGGTTTTTCAGGTTGGAGATTTTTGTATGACTTGAATTTGTCAATTTTGGGGATATTTTTAACCCCAGAAGAATAAATTAGCCAACACGTTTTGGGTTTTGAGAAATGAGTATGAGAAGATCTGTGGTGGGTAAATGGAATTCAATGATCTACTTGTGGGCCTCCATTGGATTACTTTTGATCTCTACTGTTCAAATTTCATATGGTTTAACAAACCCAATTGATGGTGAGGACTTTTTATTTATTTATTTATTTATTTTTGGTGGTCTGTTTTTAACCATGTTTTGTGTTTGGGTGGAGATCTGAACCATTTTCTTGGATTTGAATCAGTTTCTGCAATTAATAGTTTGTATATTGCACTGGGTAGTCCTGTTCTTCCTGGATGGGTTGGTAGTGGAGGAGACCCCTGTGGTGAAGCTTGGCAAGGTGTTCAATGCAATAATACTGCCATAAGTTCAATGTAAGAATCACTTATTTAGCTCCTATGATGAATTTGAGGTTAATTGCGGTAGGATTTTACTTTACTGACTAATGTTGGTTTTGTAGAATTCTTAATGGTGCTAACTTGGGAGGAGAATTGGGCGATAACTTAGGGTCCTTTTCTTCTATTAAAGCAATGTAAGTTGTGTACTCTCCTTCTTACTACCTTTATTTATACGGTTTGTTGTGTTTGAGCATGTGTTGTCCTTTATAGGTTAGACATAAGAGATATCTCTAGCTGCATTTCCCTCTTGTACAACTGGCTTTTCAAATCACTAAATATTGAGTTCTGCATGTATCTAACATACATTGACGTGTGAAGATTACCTGGCTTCCTGTTATGCTTACTAGAGTTGATGTTTGTAATGTCATTTGTCACAGTGATCTTAGCAACAATAACATTGGAGGCAGTATCCCATCCAACTTGCCCCTTACGATGCAGAACTTGTATGTACTACCATAACCTTAAACTTCATATTCAGTGCCATTTCTGAGTTTTTTGTCAATTTGAACTTGTTTTTTCCGCTTTCATCGGCAAAAGATATGATAGTGTTTACCCTTGGCAGTTTTCTTTCGGCTAACCAATTCACTGGAAGCATCCCAAGTGCTCTAGGCTCTTTAACTCAGTTAACGGCCATGTAAGTTATCTCTCCTACATGCTTTCTTATGCATCGCTTCACTTGGTAGACCATTAGCTCTCTAAGGCTCCACTTTTTCTGCCCTTCAGGTCTCTCAATGACAACCTTTTAAGTGGGGAAATACCAGATTCATTTCAATCACTCACGGGCTTAATCAACTTGTATAAACCTCATTCCTATTTGCTGAAGATCCTTCCTTGCTCTCACTTCTGCAGTTTGAGTTGTTCATTTATTGCATGCATTTTCTATTTGTGCAGAGATCTGTCAAGCAACAACTTAAGTGGGGAACTACCTTCATCGCTACAAAGTTTGTCATCTTTGACTACTCTGTAAGAGTCTTACCATTCTGAGGCACATCTTAAACTGCTCTCTATATTTTGAAACATCTAACTAGTGCAGTTGGCAGCCACTTACAGAATAATCAGCTCTCTGGAACCCTTGACGTTTTACAAGATCTTCCCCTTAAAGATTTGTAAGGTTCTTGGCCATACATTTAGTATCTGACTTGTATTTGTAACTAGTATATGTAGCTACAATTCTGTAGTTTCCTTGCATTGCCATTCAAGTTCTTCAACCTTTGTTGTTCATGACATGTACTTTTTCTTGTTTACAGGAATGTAGAAAATAATCAATTTAATGGACCCATACCTGAGAAGTTGTACGGTATTCCAAATTTCAAGTAAGAGCTTAAAACTATAGAACCATGCTTTGATATATTTGCAAAAGAATTTCAATAGAAGTGCATTTAGTTTCACAGTGTCTGAAACTGCTCTCCATGTGATTTGATTGTTCTGTTGGGATTAATTTAGCCGTTTTTTTTAGGGTAATATAAAGCTCCATAGAACATCTACAATTGATGAGAAGACATGAACAGCATTAACTACAAGCAGAATTTATGCTCAACTGCTGGGATTGATATATTTTTTTCTCAGCATTTCCCTTTTTGTTCATGGAATGGTGCCTCATGTTACTGCATCACTCTACTAATGGTCAATTAAGTGTTTGAGAAGCATTAACATAATGCTACTATTACATATGACATATCACTAATTTTGTATAGCAAATTATGATAGAAATTACCGAAAAAGATAAACATTTTACGTAGTTCAAATGTGATACATTTTATGTAGTTCAAATGTGATTATTGCTAATTTCCAACTAAAAGCATCCCGGTTGTATTAACAGTAACCATATGAAGTATTTCAAAGTTGTTTGAGAAATATCTTACCAGTTGTTGTGGGGTAATTGATGTTTCAAAAATGAGATGTGAACATGCAAGGTGATGTGTCTGTGTCTGGCTCATGTCTGGAAAGGGTTGGATGAGTTTTGTCCTACACATAGGTGGAGCTCCATCATATGACCCCACTTAAAATTGAATATCTAAGGAAATAATTCGAATATTGTTTTCACTTTTACAGGTTTTATACAAAATGACCCCTGTATTGCCAAAATCAATAAGAATGGGCAGAGTAGGGGTTAAGTTTGTATGGAAATCATGTTATTTCTGTTTGACAAAATTTTATGTGATGCAGATTTATTTATCTTATGATGTTTAAAGATTGTATTTGTGCTTTCTTCCAACTGATAGAACTGTGTTATGTATAATCTTAGTGATCAAATGTTTTATTTTAAGTAGCATCATATTGTACTTTACCATTTAAGGAAATATAAACAAAAATTGAAGTGCATATGTGTAAGTGTGCACAAACACATACATACCATTTATTATGCCTTCCTTATGAAGATTTTTTTTTCTTTGTTTCCTTTTTAGTACATTTACAAATTTAATCACATGATAAAATTTTATGATTTCTTATAGTTAGTAAAATGGATTATTTGATTCTGAAAACATGTTGGATTTCTATACTCAAAATATTTTGATATTCTTAACAATAAGTTTTATAGCTAAATATGAAATGTATGAATCTTTATCGTAGTGTAGGCAATGAGTCCATTATTATTAAAGAGTAAAAATTGAGTAATATTTGTGACCTCATAAAAAAAATTTAAAAGAACAAGAGCAATTAATCCTTGGGCATAGTGATGAGTCAAATGACCCCCTCAGGAATGAATTCTGCCTAGGCTACTGCTACTACATGGTGTCAGTATGGGCATATTTTCAAATAGAAGTGTGTGAGCTTCATTAGTTAGATGCAAGTAATCTTTGTGTATTCATTATATTGCTTTTTCTTACAAATTTATTTTACATCCTTTGTTTGTGCTGTCCATATAAAGTTACACCTAATGCTAGTATATGCCTTTTGTAGTGCATCCCTTAAGCTAAATTTGCTTTATTTATGCAGAAAAGATGGAAATCCTTTCAATAGTACTGTTTCTCCATTACCTTCACCCACGTCTCCATTAACACCACCATCACCACTAGCTCCACCTCCACCAAATGCTTCCCGATCACCTTCTCAACAAACCCCTGCGAGAAATGCTGATGGACCTTCCGCCTCTGATGAATCAAATTCTGGAAAAGAGAAAAAGTTTTGGACTACTAAAAATGTGGTTTGGATATCAATAGCTGTGGTCCTATCATGTATAATGTTGGTATTAGGGTTTCTACTTTGCTTGCCAAGGTGTTGCAGACAAAGAGAAGAAGCTATCATTTTGCCATCGTGGAATAGCATAACTACCTATAATGGCTTCAGAGAATATCCGAAAGACACTGGATCCCAGGTTCAACCAAGCATTCAACTAGAGAAAGGTTTGCACAGATTCATTTGGTTAAAGGTTTCTATTTAGTTGTTCATGCTGCAATTTAGATATTTCATATTTACAAGGTGATTGTATTTTGACATTCTTCCAGAGGTAGCTTTGAGGCCGAAAGAGGAGCACCAAACCGATTTTAGAAGGGTGGGTGCACTTCCAAAGCCTTATGATGGCGAAAAGTTGGATTCCCAGAGGGTGAGTGCACTGTCAAAGATGGAGAGTCATGAGATTGACATGACTTTGCTACCTCCTCCTCCACCTCCACCCCCACCACCGCCGCCGCCTCCACCACCACCTGCACCAATTGTTGACAAGGTCATTGTAAGGCCAATTTCACCTCCTGAAGATAAAACTATGAAGCCTTCTTCCAAAACTTTAAATCCCTCAACTTCTGTGAGGTCTTTCACAATAGCGTCACTTCAGCAGTATACAAATAGCTTTTCTCAGGATAATCTTCTTGGTGGAGGCATGCTTGGAAGTGTTTACAGAGCGCAGCTGCCAGATGGAAAGGTATAACTCTTCTAATTTGAGACCTGGTTAGTTGTAAGTACCAGCAATACTTGGCAATGCTTTTCAGAGGCCATCTGAAATAATTTTTGCATTCATGCCAGATTTATTACCTTATTTTATTGTGTGAAATTTAATTTACTATTACATCCTTGAGTTTCATGATATTTAATTTCCAACATGAGATCTAGTTGACTGTGGAAAGATTTTTGAATTATTCCTGAACTGTTGGCAGTACCAAATGTCCCTGAAGGTAGTCTATCATGATTGTTAGTCCCCTGATATGGTCCAACTTTGTCTCTCTTTTGATATGTGCGTGTGCTGCAAGTACAGGTGCATGACAAACTTGCAAATGCAAAATTTGGCTTAAGCTTCTGACCGTTGGTCCATATTGCAGCTACTTGCAGTCAAGAAACTGGACAAGAGGGTTGCTATTCAGCAACATATTGAGGACTTTTTTAATCTGGTGAACAATATTGACAAAATACGACACAAGAATGTAGTTGAGTTTATTGGGTACTGTGCAGAGCATGGTCAGCAGCTTTTAGTCTATGAATATTGTGGTAATGGGACCCTGCAAGATGCATTGCACTCGGATGATGAATTCAAGAATAAACTTTCATGGAATGCTCGCATCGTGGTGGCATTGGGAGCAGCAAGAGCTCTACAGTAAGTTAATATGGTTCACAATTTCTTACAAAACTTGGTTTTGGGTCCTAGTTCATACGAAGTTCAAGTCTTGTGATATCATCTCATAGAATGTTAATGTTGGAATTTGTCATTAGTTCTACCTATAGTTGGATAGTTTGGAGTTTCATCCGGACCGTCTATAATAATTTCTAGCTGGGTCAGTCTTTCGATGTCATCAGGTGCGCTTGACACGATCAAAACGATTCTAGTATAGTTTGTGTTTTATGGACTATAATTTGTGTCTCATTGCCCACAATGACTCAACATTTTTTTTTCCTTTTCTTTTGTCGCCCTAGTTTCTTTCTTATTGAGGAAAAGAAGTTAAATCTTGTGTTGCAAATGAAACTCTAAACAACAGACAGATAGCAGAAAGGAGCAATGCATTTAGAAGGACCTGTGTTTGCACTTTTCATGTTTACCTCTTCTGTTGGCCTCATTACATGTGTATAAATACAATAAATCTAGCCCTTACACCATATTTTGGCGGGACTTTATGTGCACGCGTGTATACGATTATTTAATTTACAGTTTTAAGACTCAAAATGTTTCCTTCTAAAGAATTATTGGATGCCTTGAAAATATCCCCCATCATTTTAACCTTAAATCTACATCAAATGGCAGAGAATCTGCATATGTACAAGATTCCATGTATAAAATACTTGCTGTGAATATTGTCTTGTGAAGAGCTGGTGATCGTATTCTGTCACATTCATATAAGTTCTGTTTTTGGTTAAAAGATTATATATATTTTTTATAATAAAAGAAAACCTATGAATGTGCAAAATCTCTAATTGTATCAGTTCTAAACCTTGTGGACCCAAAAAGGGAAAGACTTGATTGGTTTTTCTACCCTCAAGGTTGTGTTCTTTTTCTTTTTTCTGTTTTTATTTTTTTGCAAGTTGGGGTAGGGGGAACAAATCAGTCAATGTTGATGTTACAGTCTAGTTCAAGTTCCTGAAAATGTTTCCCATGTATGGACTGCTTATGTTGTGATATTTGGTATAGGTATCTACATGAAGTCTGTCAACCACCTATTATGCACCGTAACTTTAAATCGGCCAATGTTCTCCTTGATGATGAGTTGGCTGCTCGTGTCTCAGATTGTGGTTTGGCAGAATTAATATCTACCGGCTCAGTGAGTCAGGTAAGTTGAAGTCGCAATCTTCTGTGAGTTTCTTTGGATTTATGCATATGATCTCTAATTTGAAGTTTAGATTTGATAATATTTCATCATGTTATCTGTTAATATATGCTGCTGATAGCAGGATATAGAAAATTCAATAGAATAGAAAAAGTTAATAAAAGGTGTAAAAAGCAAGGTACAGGAGGAAGTCTGTTGCAGAAAATGTACATAGTTATATTTATAGCTAGAGTTTGACTTAAAAAGGATATCTTCGCCTATAGATTGAAGGACAGATTGCAATTGGCCTTGGGACATACTTGACTCAGGTTTTTAGTTAGGTTAGAATGGATATTTTTTTAGTGGATGTGAGACTTCTTGATGTTTAGGTTTGTTATGAGTGAATGAAGTCTTTTTCATGTCCTTTGGATAATGCTGCTCTTTGTGGCCTATCATCTGCTGGGATTTGGAAAACACTGAGTAAGGGCCCTTTTGATTGAACTTTTTGATCTTTGAGTTTCTTCTTGATCAGTCTAATGACATTCTTGTAGTGCATGTTATAGAAATCTAGTTGTTTGGCCCAGGGGGTGAGGGAGGAGTTTGCCAGCTTGTCCTGGAATTGCCAACTTAATGTTAAATGCACAGTAATGTATAGCTTTATAAATTGATTGTGTTACTGATTTTGCTGAATTGTTTCAACTGAAAAGGGAGGAATGAATTGACGAATAATACAGAAACTCTTTGTTTTGTGTTTGTGTTTGTGTTTACGAGTTTAAGTTTGAGGATGCTTAAGTGGATATGTGGCAAAACTCAAAGAAATAGAATTAGAAATGAAGAAATTCGTAATAAGTTGAGAGTTAGCTCAATTGTGGATAAGATGCAAGTGTCATTTGAGATGGTTTGGGTATATGCAAAGAAGACCCAATGACGCACCGGTTAGGAGAACCAAGAACTTAAATATGGGAGATTTAGTAAAATATAGGGGTAGACCGCTGAAAACTTGGATACAAATTATTAGTAAAAATATGATAGTTAAGGTTTTAGACGAGAAGATGACTTTGGATAGAAATGAGTGATATAGAAGAATTCGCACAAATTAAACTAATATATTTTGGATATATATATTTATTGATTTATTTTACTTTTACTTTTTTTTTAATTTTAATTTTATTCTCTTATTTCTATTTTTGTATTTATTATTTATTTATTCTATTTTTCTTTTTAATCATAATTTGTCTCTCAAATGGCCGACCCCAAATTATTGGATTTAAGACTCGGGTTGTTGTTGTTGTTGTTGTTGTTTACAAATGCTCATCCATATTGCATGACAAGCTTATTTTTGAAACAATGTACAAAAGGAGTGGTTACTCCAAAAATTAACCTCATAGAGAACACCGAATGTATACAAACCATAGCTATGAGGATTTCTTTACTTCCTAGCAACTGTGTGATCATGGTACTACAGTGCACTATCTCACAAAAATGGGCAATCCGAACTTAATATAGGTTTGAAGAAATTGACAAAATACGAACCACAGAAAAAAACTATGATATATAATATTTCCCTTCCTTTTCTTTATTTGTTTTAGTATTGATTAAAATTTATTTTAGAGATACCTTCAGTCAAAATCACACACAAAAACATGTAAAGTGTTTTAGTGAAGGCAAATTGCCCCTAGAAATAGTTGTTTAAGTACCTAACTAGTCTACCTCTGTGTACCACGTATGTGAGAAGATACAGACCAGACCATATTCCCGTTTTCATACCTCGTATCATAATGAACCACAATTTAGGTAACATTGATTCAAAAACTTCATCTTGTGGGACTTGACCTCTGGGAATGAGAGCATAAAAAATTATGAGGACTCTTTAACCCATGAATTACATATTTCTGACTGGATTGAACCTAGGACTGCATACCCTGATGCTTTGCAAAGTGATTTATTTTCAAATGTTTGAGCAGATGAAGAATATCAAAATATTTGTTATATATTCTTGGATTATTTTTCTAATGTATGCCATTATTTTACTTTTTTCAGTTATCGGGTCAACTTCAATCAGCTTATGGGTATGGTGCTCCAGAATTTGAGTCTGGTATTTATACTTGCCAGAGTGATGTGTACAGTTTTGGGGTGGTGATGTTGGAGCTTTTAACAGGCCGAAAGTCATATGACCGGTAAGCGTGCTGTTATTGTAGTTGAATCTGGTGCACACTTCCTCTTTTGGTTTAATTTTAACCTTCTGGAGGACTAAGTACAGGACACGGATCAGAGGGGAGCAATTTCTTGTGAGGTGGGCAATCCCTCAGCTTCATGACATAGATGCATTGTCCAGGATGGTGGATCCTAGTCTTAATGGAGAATACCCAGCAAAATCTTTGTCACAATTTGCTGACATCATTTCACGGTGTCTCCAGGTGAGCATTGTACTTTGTAGTTGCTCTTACTTTATCCTTTTCCATTTGATGTGGTTGATTTTTCTGTATGGTCGGTCTCCAGATGCAAGCGGAGTGTACTTTAAACTGTAACTTCCGGGTTACTTTGATATGCTTTGCACTCTGTTTCTTACAGTGTCACTGTTACTTCTATAGGTTAGGCATCACATGTTTCCATTCAAATAATTGCCCGTCCTTTGTATTTGGGAACTTGGCATATTCTATGGATTGCTTAGGGCTGCCTGTACATGAACAGCTCGTGACTTGGCTTTGACATTTAACTAGATGAGCAAAACGTGAGAACAATTATGAGGCTTATATTTAAATATGGAATTTAGCTTGTTTGTATGGGCGGGCTTACCAGAAGCTTGGCTCAGCTTGTTCAAGTTGCTGAAACAGTTGAGCTTAAACAAGATTATTAAGATTCTACACTTAAAACAAGATTCTTATGCTTCTACACGAATGAGATCGAACACCTCTGACTTGAGTGGACTTACTTGCAGTGCTAGGCTTGCCCTTGAAATTGACATTTTCTCTCCAATTATTATTTTGTAACATAGTGCTGTTAAATGAAGGAACTCACTTTCCTATTTCATTTATTATCCGCATTGTGGTTCGAAACTCTACATTGATGTTTGACATTTTTATAAAACAGTACTAATTCTACGGTTTGGGCTGTCATTTAATTCTACTTACGACACATCTGCTTACATGCTTTTGATGGAAATTTGCAGACAGAGCCAGAATTCCGACCATTGATGTCTGAAGTTGTTCAGGACCTCATTCGCATGATTAAGAGAGAACATCCCAACATGAGATCCAATGGGGATTGACTTGGGGATGTAACACGAAACGAAAAAAAGGTCTTCAGCTCGTCACAAGTCTGTCATGATTTAATTCCACGAGGCTGAAGCAAGAAACTCACCGAGTATGCCCACTTTTGAGTTTAAGCTGCCTGCGGTATAGATGCTTCTCCTGACAAGAGCACGAAATGTAAATTACTTCTCAACGAGTCTTTTTCCGAGGTAAATCAGGTTCAAGGTTCAAGTATTTCAAAAGGGTCTTCCAATTCTTTTGAGCCAATAATTGTTTATAATTGTTGTCAAGTTCATTAAAGCTCTAACTGGGTACTTCATAATCTTCTTCATTTGTGATTAATTCTTCACAATGGAAATCTCTTCCTGGGCACATTTGTATCCTCACTTTTTGTAACTTAATTCATTTTTAGTGTGTTCTTTCTATATAAAATTTTGTTACTTGTGTACACACTATGAGAATCGATCTTGATGCCTCAGAGGCTTTTCAGAATGCTTTCTTCTGTTGTTTCTTTCCCTTGTTCTGGGATTGCAAATGAACAAGCCGGTAGAAGTTTGTTATTCTTGGTTATCTTTTCTTTCCCTTTTTTTTTTTGTTTTGGGCCGGGGGGGGGGGGGTGGGTGGGGGTGTTTGAAAAGAGGAGAAACAAGACGAGCGTAGCAATTCCTTTTGAGTGGGATCCTCAACTATCGCAAAATTGTTAGAAGTTATTTGTGAATAGATTTTTTTTTTTAGTTTTTGGTATTTAGATTTTATCGGATTAATCAGTACTGTAACACCCATTTAGGATTGGTTCTCCCAAATTCACCGTTTTATATTTTCTTAATTAAAATTTTAAGTTTAATTTTTGAAAATAAAAAATAAGTATTGAGAGAGTTAATTTTTAAATGAATTTTACAATATTCTAATCGAATTAATCGAATAATCGGAATATCGGTATGTAAGGAAAAAAAAACAAGATAAACCAATATATGTGTGTGTGTATTAAGACACATAGGATTTATGGTTCATTACTTTATTTTTTTCACAACATTAAAAAGGTGATTTAATGGAGACAATCTCACCAAATTAAGAGGATTCAATTTGGTCTATGGATGTATGTATGTATATATATATATATATATATATATATATATATATATATATATATATATATATATAAAATTTTACACAATTTTAGTTTGGTGGGGTTGCCTAATTGCAGCATTTAAAATATTGTCAACGTAATGATACCATCCAACAATTGATCTTTGGTTTTGGCTTTGGCTATAACCCTTTTATTTATTTGTTGATTTATTTTCTACTTTTTCCCTTCTACCAAAATAAAAAAATAAAAAACAAAAAAGAATTTCTAATTTCTATCATAATTCCAAAAGCTCCAGAAATCAGATATTCCTCATGTTCTAGACTTTCTTTTTTTTTTTTTTCTGGGTGAATTTCTTGAATTCTCTCTGGTCGTTAGGATTTAAATGGCAGGACGATATGATCCAAATCCTTTCGATGACGACGACGTCAATCCCTTTGCCGTAACTCTCCCCCTCTCTCTCTCTCCGTAATGAAAATGTATCTGCATTTGCATGGGCAGCATTTCTGGTTTTGTTTCATTGATAGGTTTCAAGTTATGTATATTTGCAATTGCTTCAAATTTATTTACGGATCTCATTTTGGTTGTGAATTGATCTTCTTGTTGAAATTTACTATGTTTTTTGAAAAATTTTCTGTTTTTAATTCAAGAAATGAAAATGCGGTGAAAATGAAGCAATCTAAATTTTCTGTATTTTTTTCTTCAAATGTATTTTTTGACATTAGAGAGATTAGGGATAGTAATGGAAGAAATGTTTGCTTGGACAACCACGATTGGGTGATCCTTAACACTAAGGATTAAGGAGCCATGGGCATGGGGTAAGATGAGAACTATGGACCCAAAAAGTAGAAGGATTTAAATTGGTCATTGGAGGAGAAAATGATTTTATATGGTATTAATATATCAGTTTTCAACTAATGAACTCATCAGATTTTAGTTCAGAGTTTATTTGGTAGAAACAGCAATACCTGAAATTTACAACTTTGATTTATGCTAATAGCACACATTAGATTTCTTCCCCCTCTCTTAATATTTTTGCCAATATTATGAGGTTCTTTGCGAAAATGGTTTAAAAGGGTTGGAGAATGCATTCAAAAATAATTGTTAACTTGCATTTTTCACCCATGTGAACATTAATGGTTTTCCGGTTGTGTAGCTTTCTCATTGAATCAGTAGGTTCTTTCTGATGGGTTTTGAGAATTTCAATAGGTACCCTTCAGAAAATTTTAGTCACTAGATGTAAGGAACTTGACCTTAAAATTCTATTTGGTTGGGGAGCTCTTGTTCATTTGAACAGTTCCTGCCTTTGGACTGGGATTTATGAACTTGACATAAAATACAAGGTACCATATC
This sequence comes from Dillenia suffruticosa, assembly GCA_033439265.1. Lineage (NCBI taxonomy): Eukaryota > Viridiplantae > Streptophyta > Magnoliopsida > Dilleniales > Dilleniaceae > Dillenia > Dillenia suffruticosa. The sequence goes on from JAVTVX010000030.1 coordinate 18,995,578, forward strand.
TCTGGAAATGTGATAATGTAAAAAAGATTAAACATCCACAGTGTGCGTCACCAATTCGTATTATGCTCCAAGTGATGGTTTCATAGCTTGGAAATGGGTTAACTTTGCAATAAAATGTTGCTTATGTTCAATGCTCTCCCCTATATACCTCTGCAGCAGGATCTTGTGTTCTGAGAGTGGTTCCATCTGGAGATTATTTGCCTAATAAGTCTGATACGTAAAAGTGGCAGGGTTTACTTGCTATTAACTTTATGAGGACCTCTGTTTGGGCTAAGTGTCAATTAATAATAGATCTCCTCCTTTGTAAGCACAGAGTAGCCATCTTGGGCACTGTATGACAGCTCGCTTAGTAGCCCATTGATATGGGATGAGAATAAAGGCCGAGGCTAGTTTGATGATTTAAGTTTTTAGTAAGTTGGCTAATCATTCTTTTTTGTTCCAGGACCAACCTAATAAGGCAAAAGGGTCAGAGTCATCAAATTATAGTGGAGGAGCATTTTATATGCCAGTAAGTCAAACTAAACTTGATTTTCTATGTCAATTTAATTGTTTGTGTTGGAGCCTAGAAAGGAATTAGGATTCCAGACCTTCGCCCCAATCACTGGTAGCTGCAAAAGCAAAATGTTGAACGAACAAGAATATATTTGTGTGAAACATCACTCCAGTGATTTGAATTTCTTTGCCAATGACTATGGTCTAGTTTGGGTTTGTGTGTCATCCCCCTCCCGGTTGCCAAGTAAAAGTTCTGTTAGGGCAGTCACAAGTAATGGAAAAACAGTGGGTTTAGATGGGGCAACCCTTGTCCTGTTCCCGTCCTGCAAGAAAAAGTATGTAAGTAAGAAAGATCCGAACATTACTTTGCAAATAACAAATCTAAATCACTATAAGGCCCAACAAATCCTTCCTTGGAGAGTTTTGAGGAGGGTGGAGAATTTCGTTAGTTTAGAACAAGTGGGATCTGCATCTTAAAGCAAAATGCCACACTACCCAGCAAATGTTATGATGTTTTGTCCCAAAACTGACCTTCAATATCAAATAGGGCACCTGCAGCGGCAGGGTGGGGAGGCTGGTATCGGAAAATTACCTCCTTTTTGAGGGAAAAAAAATGTCAAAGTGTAGGGCCAGAGTAAATAATCCGGTAAGATCTAAGCTGGATTGTGTTGTAACCCAAAATTTTCTCCGTTATATAAACATTTTACTTAAGTGCACAATATAGAATTCGCCTTTCAACTTGAATTCTTGTGAAGTTGTAGCTTTCTTTTTGTCGCATTTTCTTTGTGCTGCAACATATTTCAGTAAATTAGTAATATGCCTATAAAGAAATAGGTATCATTACCACAGATTTGCTTGTGCTTTGTCTATCTGCCCCCTTTTAATTTATGGGATTCTGACCTTGCTAATATATCTTATGAAATTTTTTCCTGGTATTGCCAGAACCCTGGAAATGCCTCAAAGCTTACACCTCTTCCTCCTGAACCCGGTGCAACTGTTAATATTCCCCTTGATAATCTAAAGGTAGTTCGAATTGTGGAGGATGTGGGTTAATCTTGTTTACTTCCAGATTTGGTCAAGAGAATATTGTTTACTTCATGATGAAACTGTATTTGCATGTAGGACCTAAAAATGAAGGAAAAGGAACTCCAAGCAAAAGAGGCTGAGTTGAAAAAGAGAGAACAGGTATATATGTTTTGTCACCAACTGAATTCTTCAGCTGGCTCACATTTTGAACTTGATGTATCTCCAAATTAAGGTTTTAGCTGGTTAGTAATACGTACAAAGGAAATCTACTTTAGGCTTTTGCACAGGTTTATTACTGTTTGTTCACTGGTCCTGTTTCTTAAAGATTGTGCATGTTCTAGCCCTTTGACTTGTATTTAGGTCATGTGATCCATTAAGCAACCAAAATATCGTTAATTCATGGAAAATTTGGGTCATATTTATAGGAAGGCGGCAGCTTCCCCTTCCTTTGGATCCTGACCTAAGAATCGTCTCATTTTATGCAGGAACTAAAAAGAAAGGAAGATGCTATATCGCGAGGTATTATATTAATTATATGTCGCCAAACGTTTCCATGTTTTGAGTATTATTTCTTAATTTCACGCTGCAAAGATCTGCTTCTAGTGCAATTTCAGCTACCTGAGGAATTTTAGTGCCCAAATAGGTGAGACAGGAAAAATTGGAATTGTTAGTAACTCATATTTTGTTGGAGTTTTGAACAATTTCAAGTCTTGTCCTTAGCATTGTGAAGGCACAGAAACATTAAATGGAGGAAAGGAAAGGCTACTCAAAAGAGTCAATTATATTAATTAGAATTATGTATTAGACTCTGAATTCTTCCATTTGTTTGGCAGCTGGAATCGTATTAGAGGACAAGAATTGGCCCCCATTTCTTCCTATTATTCATCATGATATCGCAAATGAGATTCCACTTCATTTACAAAAGTTGCAGTATGTTGCATTTACAACAATGTTAGGTAAGGCTTCTTCCTCCCATCCCAGCCAAATCAGGGAAATGTCATACATATGTAATTGTTTGGATTTCTACCTTTGATATGCTTAATGCATTTATCTCTCGATTTCTTATTTACAAGGATCCAAAAGTTCTTACTACTACAAAAGTGTATAACTTGGAACGTTCTTTCTGATGAACACTTAATGAAAGGTTGAAGCTAAAACAACTAGCGATTAACGCTTTGCTTAGGGTAGTGCATTGGCAGACCATTCTTCTTATCATGTTCTTCTTGTCAAAAGAATGCCTGTCGAATTGACATGGTATGCTCATTTCAGCCCTGTTTCTTTAATTAGGCTAATCTTTTCGAGGTTCACTTTTGTGAAGTTGGTTTAGCTGAAGCAGAGTCAATCCTAAGCAATGTTTAGTTGTTTTGTTTTATGAAGTCCTTTTGCTACTGATGAGGAGATATGGTCAAACAATGTCATGGTAATTTTCGTAATAATTTGTTTTTTGCAGGCTTGGTGCTATGTCTTCTGTGGAATGTTATTGCTGTGTCTACAGCATGGCTTCATGGAGAAGGTCATGTGGTCTCCAACTTATTGCTCCTCTACTTATGGCTGCCTTCCATGAGTATATTTAACCTCTCTACGATCCAGGTATAAAGATCTGGTTTCTCTCCATAATCTACTTCATATCAGGGGTACCGGCAGGCTATGCGATGTGGTACCGCCCACTCTATCGTGCTATGAGGTAATCTTTACGATCAGTCCATCTCATACCAGTAAATTCTGGATCAATTATAGGCATTCTTCGATGTAAGTTAATGCTCTGGTTGGTGTTTAACTTTTCTCTGGTTCTCAAATGCAATATTCTATTCATTAATTTGTTTATCCTTTTCCATGAGTTTCTTCAAATCAAGCCAAGTAATATAAATATGCTGACTGGTTTTTTGCAGGACAGACAGTGCTCTTAAGTTTGGTTGGTTCTTCCTGTGCTACCCTGTAAGTCCATTTTTTTGCTTTATTAATTTATGTTCTTTTCGTTTTATAAACATGCATGACTTGACTCTAAACCTGCCTTTGAGACTCTGCGTATCAAAAAAAAAAAAAAAGGGCTTATTATGTTGTTTCTCAACAGATTCATATTGCCTTCTGTGTCTTTGCTTCTGTTGCTCCTCCTATCATTTTTCAAGGGAAGTCTCTCACGTAAGTTTTTATCTGCTATGGCCTCCACCATTGGTGATATTGATACATTGTTAATCACCATTCTGTCAAACAAGTGGTCTAGTGGTTGAGGGCTGGAAAACTTTGGATTCATGTTGTTTTGTTTTGTGGAACAGAGGAATTTTACCAGCATTAGATGCTTTGACTAGCAATGCTATGGTTGGGGTGAGTTTAAAAGCTTTACACTTGTTTATTGTGTCTAATATATGCATCAATGCTTTGAACAAAGTTGCTTATTTGCATTTTTATTTACCTTTATTTATTTATTATTATTATTTTTTTAAAACTACGACATCATCACCTGATGCATCGATTTGAGAGAAAAATATATAGATCAAATGAGTTACGTGTGGATTTTTTGAATTAAATATTGATAGTTCATACAAATATTTAAATTTCCATCTAATCCCTTTATTTTTTCTCTCGCAAAAAAATAAAATTAAATTTCAACGCTTAACCGTATTAAGGAAACAAAATAGAAATATTTTGAATCTAGTTATGGATGATCTATTGAGAGAAAATGAATGCGTGGAATTCCAACAATCAATATTTTGTCTAGACGTCATAGCATCATTTGTTTTGAGCCTAAGCCTATACTCACACTTACTTGTAGATCTTCTACCTTGTTGGATTTGGATTTTTCGCGGTTGAATCACTTCTCAGCATCTGGGTTATTCAGGTTCGATAATATATCTAGCATTTTGGTTTTTCTGATGCCTTCCTTTATGAGGTTTCTTCCCATGACCTTTGTATTCATTGTTAATGATCTGCAGCGAGTCTATATGTACTTCCGAGGTAGCGGCAAGGCGGCAGAAATGAAGCGTGAGGGTATGAGGAGGGGTATGATGGCAGCACTATAATGTGCCTTCCGCAAGCTGTCACCATGATAGACAGTGTGAACCATCTACTGAAAATCTATTCCATAAGCAGGATGCAGTGCCTTAAGTTTTTCCTTTTTCTTTTTCTACCTTTTAGTTCAAACTTGTTACTGATGTTTCTGCAGAGATCAGGAAACCTTTCTAGCCACAGGAGAAATCTTCTGTGTCCAGACTTGGGAGTTTCTCACTTAGAGAAGCTGCGACCAATTCTGGCCACAATTAAGATGCGTTTATAGCTTTTTCTAATTGCAGAAGATATTTTTGATAACCCTTTTGACTGCTGTAAAGGTTTTTTACCACCATGAAATGGTTGTTCAGATTGACGAGAGTTGAATCTCATTTTGCCTGATCAAGTAAAGTTAGGTATTGATGTGAAACTTTCAACATAACCATTGTCATTATTATTTATGGGGATCTGTGAGAAATGAGAGAAAGGAGACATACCACTGAAACAACGGTTCTCTCCAATTGCACTTTTTTCTTTGGCCAAATAGTTGCCTTGGACTTTGGTGTACCATGCAAGTTACTGTTGATTCTGAAACAAGGTTGGAAGGAGTCGCTAGATTCTGACTCCAACTTGGTGCTGCTTTTGTCTGGACGATGTTAGCTTCCAATAACTTCATCTGTCACAGTATTCAAAAGAGAATTTCCTTTTTCTGCCGGAAGATAATCAAGAGTCTATTAGTTCTACTGCATCCAAACCATCTATAAACGCGCATATTGCAGTAGATTCAATTCCAAAAACTTATTGGTACGTTTATAAAAGTTACAAGCTGATTTGAATCAACTGATATTTGCTGTACATAAATAACTTTTTCTTAAAATGAGGGTTAGTTTAGTAATGAGGTCTAAAGTAACCACTAACTATTGAACGTTGAAATCCTCACTCCTCCGTTCCCAACTTTTCCTTCTCTCTCTCTCTCTCTCTCTCTCTCTCCCCCACCCACCCCCCCCCCCAAATTTGAAAATCTTTACCTTCTTTCTCACTTTTCCACCTTTCCTGTCTCTACCCCACCATTTTTTCCTCCCATCTAAGTCTTCCTTTCTCAACTATTCCCATCTTCCATTCCACCCCTGCTCTAATCATTCCACAATGTCAGATCCTAAAACTTACAGGAAACCCCAACATCCAATTCCAGACTTGAATTCCCCTACTCAACATATTCCCATAAAGAGTAGCAACTTCTACAGAAACTTTATCTGCAAATCCATCATAGTTCTCTTTGTCCTTGTTCTACTCCCACTGTTTCCATCTCAAGCCCCAGACTTTATCAGTCTTACAATACCCAACAGGAGCTGGGAGCTTCTTCACCTTCTCTTTGTCGGCATTGCTGTCTGCTATGGCATATTCAGTTGGAGAAATGATGATATCAACATTGAGAGTCAAACTCACTCCAAGTATGACAATGCACAGACTTATTTGTCAAGAATTTTTCAAGTTTCTGCAAATTCTGAAGATGGGTTTGAAACTGCATTTCGATTTGACGAGAAAAATGTGATTCCCAATTGGGACTCCGGTTATTTGTACAATGAGCCTGTGATTGTTCATAGAAATGCAAGCTTCGAACATAGTGACGATAAACCTTTAGGATTGCCTGTTAGGAGCTTGAGAAAATCCATAATTGTAAATGGTAGTGATTTGCATCTGAGTGGTTTTTCTTCTTCCAAAAGGTTTGGAAAAATCAGAAACGGAAGAACCGGAGATTTGGGTGTTGATCTGGAAGAAGAGTTGAGTAAAAACGGTGGCGTACCTTCTCCAGTACCATGGAGTTCAAGGACTGGTATGATGGAATTTAACGAAGAAGTAGGTGGATTCAATTTCAACTCCAATTCCCTATCAAGTATGGAATCTGAATTCAACCAGCTGAAATCTGGTTCTTTCCAGGCTCCACCCACATTCTGTTCTCCAAACAGTTCTAAATCTTCATCTCACAAGGCCTCTCCCAATTTGCAAGACTCAATATTTGAAGATTTGAGTAAAACAAGTAGAAACATTAGACCTGAAGAAGCGGGTGGTTTACATTCACCCATGCATTACAACTCCAATTCCAATATGGAATCTGAATTCCCCCAGCTGAAGTCCTACTCATTCCGTTCTCCACTCACATTCTCTTCAACCAATTCTAACTCTAGTTCACCTCCCCAGACCTCTCCCAGTTCCCATGAATCTGTATTTGAAAATTATAGTAGGAAAAATAGATTCAATGCATCTTTTGTTTTAAGTTCTTCAGCTTCCACTAGTCCAAATCCATCAAGTGCAATTAACTCTAGTCAATTTGGTGATGGGTCTTTTATGGAGAACAATACTAGGAGCAATGAACACAATCCGAAGATGTCAGGTAGGGAAAGAGAAGAGATTGCTCAAGCAAAAAGGCTCAGCTCTTCAAACTCTGATGAGAAGAAAATCCCACCAGACACGGTTAAGTCAGTGTCAAGAGGAAAATCAGTTAGAACAATTAGAGGAAGGGTGGTTGGAAAGGTGTCTAGTGAATCAGAAGCAGCATTGATGGAGGACGATAGAAGAACACAAAATACTGACAACCACTTCCACATGCAGCAACAAGCAAATAGTAGAAACCAGAACCAAGATAGATCATATGATTCTACGGATTCAGATGAGTCGGGGAGTGAGATTGATAATATGCAAGTAAGCTCAGACTCGGACTCAGAAGAACATGAACATGATCAGGAAGAGGATGGAGATGATGAAGATGCAGTTACTTCGACTACCATAAGCAGTGCAGTGCCTGAGGCTTATGAAGTTGACAAGAGGGCTGGTGAGTTTATAGCAAAGTTCAAGGAACAAATTAGGCTTCAAAAGTTGGCATCCATGGAAGGATCACAGAGGCAACACACACGCAGAAATTCAAATCGGTAAAATCTAATAAAAATGCATGGCTTACACGATTCTGCTTTTCACAATAATGTTATCAACTTTCATGTGCTACCCATTTCCCTTGTTTGATGGAGACCAGCTGAAATGTTCTTTCTTCATTTTGTTTCCCCTGTTTTTGGCCTTGTCCTCAAACTATGCATTCAGTTCTGTTTATCCATCCAGTTTCTAGCCCACCCAAGTAAGTCCATAGCATGACTAATGTGTTGGATGCAGGTAATAGTTTAGATGGGCTCCTTCAAGTTGCTTCTCAAGGTTCATGCTTGAACATTTCAAACATGCTCAATTTGTTGTCTTGTAAAGAGCAAGCATTATTAGGATTTACTCAGAATCCAGAGTTTCTTCTCTGATGTGACTATATTTCCCAGCATTTTTTTTTGAACATTGATGACTGAACACAGTACCACAGAAAGTACACAGGATCTTCATAGGATTTTGCTAGGCGGTCTTTAGCTTGGAATGCAAGCTCTTCCGGTGCAGAACAATGCTACAATATCTGACTTCTTTGACGCTACCTTATTGTAACTATTTACTCCACACAAGGTGCACAGATAGTCCAATTGTCCATTGAAGTTGATTCGACCCTCTTAATACTCAAGTAATCTGTAAAAGAATTTTGAGGCACCGAACAACAAAACTACAATGATTATCTTCCTATGTGTCCATCATACAGGACAAAAATGGTGAAAAAATCAACAGTGGTACACGAGTAAAGAATTAGTTTAAGCTTCCTCCAAAGACAATGACTCCAATACTTTTTTCATAATAATAGAAAACACATTCTGTCATGGTATCTGTTTGTAATCCACAAATAAGCTCCAGGTCTATGCAAATAGTTTTGAATCTTCAGAAACGTATCCTTAAAAAATTCGATTTTTATTACTGATGTTCTACATGGATTCAAAATAGTTTTGACCCGAATTTATTTCTTTTAGATAGTTTTGACCAAGCCAGACAATGATCTAGCCTCTGTGTTCATTCCAATTTCAGCATAACATAGATGTATATTGGCTTCAGACACGCCTTTTATAAACACAAACAGGAACCCAGATTTTCTTATAATCTTGAACGAAGTGTGCAAATAAACAACATGGCGAGAGAGAGAACAATTTATGTTAGCTATGAGAATGAAGCATCAAGATTTAAGAATACCTTTTAAGGACAGACAATTCAGAACTGCTATACAGCATGCAAGATGTACCACAACCTCTGGCCAAACAAATGGAGGTAATAAAGTTTTAGAAGCATGGGATTTATTCTACATTATTGTTGCAGCATTTGACATACAGACTACTATTTTTTCTCTAAGTCAAAACTCCATATTTCATTTGGTTCTAACTTAGAAAAGAAATTTCACAATCAAGGGTGCATACCATGTAAAAAGGCCAAGTGAATAAATGAATTGGACAAGGGAAAGAATTTGAGAAAACTTTACTCCTGTTTGTTGTGCAGAAAGAAAATTTCCAGAATTAAACATTTGCCATGAGAGATCCTCGGATAGCATTGCCAGTATTAATCCTCAATGGTCTGATAAAAGACTCTTGTGAGGGAAGACTGTAGCAGAAGACAATGTGCCACTTCATAATGCTTATTTCAGTCTCATAGACAGGTTTTTTCTTATCCCAAATTCGATGCATTGGTTAGTTTGGCTGTGTTCGGCTGGCCCATGTTGTAAGGACCCAAGCTATCGTCTGTGTCAATCCAGCTTTTACCTGGCATCTTCTTCACCTTTCTGTCGGTCATTAATTTTCTAATTTCCAAAGCATCGTTCCACCGGCCAATTGATCTATACAAGTTAGCCAGATAAACATAACTTAGATATTTATCAGGTTCCAGCTCCATCAGCTTTCTTGCAATGCGTTCAGCAACAACAGGGTTAGTACTTGTGGTGCAGGCACCAAGAAGAACTTCCCAAAGAGCTGAATCCTTGCAATCTGCATTCACTATCAAATTTTCAGCTTCTTCTAGTAGCCCTGCACGGCCAAGAAGGTCAACCATGCAATTGTAGTGCTCAATTCCTGGCTTGATCCCATACTCCTGAGTCATCAAAGCAAAATATTCTCTACCTTCCTCAACCAAGCCCGTATGGCTGCAAGCAAAAAGCACTCCAATGAAACTAATATAATCAGGTCTAATCCCTTCTTCGATCATTTCATTAAAAACTTTAACAGCTTGTACACCTCTGCCATTTTGAGCTAGCCCACTAATCATAGAGTTCCAGGTTATTAAATTTCGAGTTGGCATCCTACTGAAAACTCTTTGTGCAAAATCGATGCAACCACATTTCGCATAAAGATCAACTAGAGCTGATTCCACAATAACATCTCTCCAACCTCCTCTTCTTAGATACTGGCAGTGAACCTCTTTTCCTTCTCTTACAGCTGCCAAACCTGCACAAGCACGAAGTATTGTTCCAAAGCTATAGAGGTCAACATCTTTCATCAATCTGAAATTCCTAACAACAGATTCATAGTCTTTAATTTGGCAGTAGCCTCCCAGCAATGCACACCAAGAAACTCCATTCTTTTTAGGCATTCTATCAAAAACTCTTTGAGCTTCAAGAACCGATCCACATTTTGAATACATATCCACAAGGCTACTCTCAACAACTACATTTCCATGAAATCCAGCCACAATAACCTTAGCATGCACTTCTTTACCTTGTCTCAACCTACTTAAATTTCCACAAGCTGTCAAGACTGAACCAAATGTAAAACCGTCAGGCATCAACTCATGATTTCGTTGCATCCAGTAAAAGAAACCTAATGCGTCCTCAAACATATCACTTCTAGTGAAGGCCGAAATCACAGATGTCCAACAAATAGCATCTGGTTCAACCAATTCATGAAACAAGCACCATGCATCTTCCAGCCCTTTATTCCTCCCATACAAATCAATCAAAGCACTGGAAATAACATGATTCAACTGAAACCCACATCTCCAAACCACCCCATGAATACATTTACCTAGTCTAATCTCTCCTAACTCTGAACACGCCTTGATCACAGAACACAAAGTGAATTCATTAAAATCCACACCGCAATCCATCATTTCCCAAAAGAGTAAAATCGAACCTCTGGGTTCTCCCTCACGAACATAACCCGTAATCATCGAAGTCCAGGAAATAACATCTCTATAAAGCATTCCCTCAAACACCTTCTGGGTCTCCTTAAAATTTGAACCCAATTTAAAATACAAGGCAAGTAAACTATTCCCAACAAAGCGGTCGCATTCAAGACCTGATTTGATAACATGGGAATGAATTTGGAGACCATGATTGAACGAGTGAACTTTAATGCAAGTCTGTAAAAGGGCTGCATATACCAAGGGTTTTATAGAGATATCTTGAGAATCGATTTTGTTTATCAGAAGTAGAGCTTGAGCAAGCAAACCAGACTTGCATAATTGGAGGATTTGGGAGTCTTTGCTTAACGGGTTTTTCTTGGTTTTCGGATTGAGAGTAAGATAAGAGCTATAATGGCGTATGAAAAATAAGGACTTCATTCATCGGAGATACGGAGAAGTAGCTGATTTTTGAAAAAAATTTCTGACCGTTTGGAAAAAGTATTAATGACTAGTGACACGTGGAGTGATCAGATGGTTCATGTGTTGTGTTTCAGTGATGATGTACTTCGTCCAACATGCTTTCTCGTAGCCGGAGATTTCAATTTTCAGCGATGATCGTTCTCCCACTTCAATTCTTAAAAAATAATAATCACAGTTTAATATTTTTTAAATAAATATAAATATTCATACGAATGTTAAAAATTCCCTTGGTATAGGCAGGTTTGCCCTTAGAAAAGGATATTAAAAAGCAAAAGTAAACCATTGTACCTCAACTTTCAAGGAACTCTGGTCTTTGGCAACCCTCTTGCCCTACCGGCCTCTATTTAGGGATGAAAATACTCGACTCGATCCAATAAATACTTATTAATCCAATCTGATAGAATAATTTTTTTTTTTTGAAAAATGGATTAGAAACGGATTAAGAATAGATTTTTTAATTATATAATTAGATCGATTCATGCATAAATTTATATTATAAAAAATCTCTGACCCAAATTTGTTAAAATCAGGTTTTCATTAAACTTGTTACTTTACCTTTTGCCTTCATCCCTTTGCAAAGCCACTGCATATCATCAACCCTCTATCTCCCTCCTTCCCACTCCTTGCCTTCATCCCTTCACTTTGCCACCCATACTATCGACAATGAAAGAGAGAGAGACACAAAGTGGGTTCAGAAAGGCATCACAGTCAAAATGCTAGAGATACCTAAGCACCAACCTTACCATATATTTCAATCTCAATTCCTTTCTGAGTGTCTCAAAGGGACAGCTTAGCTTTAGTGTTCAAAGGATAATCTAGTGATACAAATATTCATCCTCCAATCTAATAATTTTATATTCAAATTATTGTATAATAAAAAAAATTTTCTTTCTAAGCAACCAGCTTTTTTTTGCACGTCACAGATCTCTCTTTCTTTCCACTTTCCATCTCTCTCACTCCTCGTCAACCAAATCTAAGATAATCCTGAAATCACTTTTTGTTACTATTTCTTCTTAGATATGTTGCCCAAATTGTTTAAATTTAGGTTTTTCTAGAAAATTTTTGTTACTGTTATTTTTATTCAGATCTTTGCTGCTTAAATGCTTTTACTACTCATTCTTGTTTTAGGGTTTTCTTTTTTGTTGTGTCATCTTCTTCATTCCGGGTTTTTTTTTTTTGTTTTTTTACATGCATTGTACTTTCTTTGGATTTTTGTTATTTATATACATGTTTTGATTTTTGAAACTAGATTTAGATAAATATGATATATCATTAAAGTTCTCATGATTTTGTAATTTATTCTTCATAATGAGTAAAGAAAAAAAAAAAGGGTTGGGCAACGGGTCGGGTCGGGTCATATAAGTTTTTTTGTGAAAACCAAACGTGTTGATATGGTTTTTCATTTCATTGAACCACTACAAAAAAACTTGTATTTAGCCATAAATTTTACGACGAAAATTTAAGAAATATTCGTCGCTAAATTATTTAGCGACCAATTTTTCGACAAAACAGAATTTGTCGCTAATAACTCGTCGCAAAATTTTCCGACAAAAAATATGAAATTTGTCGTCAATTAGCGACAGATTATAGTTCGTGGCAAAATTCGTCGCAAAGATTAGCAACCAAAACTTTTTAGTTGCAATTTTCCGACAAACTTTGCGACGAACAATTTTGTCGGAAAAATTTCCAACAATAAAATATTTGTTGCAAAAATTGTTGCACAATTGGTTGCAATTTTCTGACCAATTCTGTCGGAAAATTCGTCGGATAAATTAGCATCAAAAAATTTTTTATTGCAATTTTGCGACCAATACAACGACGAATATTTTTTGTCACAAATTAGCGACAAATTTTGTCGTTGCAAATTTCCAGCAATAGTTTTTTGTGGCTAAAATTTGCAACAAAATCTGCGACGAAATTATTTTCGTCGCAATTTGCGACAAAAGTTATTTGTGAGATAATTTGTCGCAATTCTGCGACAAATTCAGCGACGGCTTTTGCGACGAATTTTGCAACGAAATCTTAAAAATTCAGCAACAAATTTTGCAACGAATGTCAAAACCAGCGACGAATTTAGCGACGAATATAGAAAATTTGGGACAAAAAAATTTAATTTGTTTAATATTTGCACCAAATTTCCATGTATATCATATTCCTCCCTGATAGTCTCAACCAACCAGTTTATGAACTAAACCACCAACATCATCATCAACAAATCATCCAGGGTACCATTGAACAGCCATGAATACGAAATTTATGCAGTATCTACTCATTCAAATAACTGACCATCTAATAGTATGAATGAAATAATAATTAAAAAAACACTACCATCGTCATGAAATAATATTAAACAGTACTAAATAAGTTACAGAATATCGAATTTGTTGAAGTATAAATGAAATTCTAATGATAAGTCTAATTAAATATAAACGTGAAATAAAAATTGTTTCAAGAAACATTATCACCATCATCGTCACCATCACCATTACCGTCACCGCCACCATCACCATCACCATCACCATCACCAAATATGTCAAAATCATCATCACCATCATTTGGAGGAGATAGAGAAGGGGGAATCGAACTTGAAGCGGAGACTAGCTGAAGATGCTGCATTATAAGCCTCTGTTGTGCGCGAAACTCTTCAAATTCATTGTCTCTTCGCTGCTGTTCAACGCGCATGGCTTGAAGTTCATTGTCTCTTCGCTGCTGTTCTACGCGCATGACTTGAAGTTCATTGTCTTTTTGTGCTAACAGCTCCTTCATGTGGCTCAGCTCTTGGTTCATTTGCATTAATTCTACTCTTACTGGTGTCTGGCCGGAAGAACTTAGACCACTTAGTCTGCAAGTTCTGCTCAACGAGCCCATCCCAAGTACTCTTCCCTTCTTTGCTCCACCCGTTGCCTCGAGCCATAAAGCCATATTATGAAATATTAATAAATTAATTATTAACAAACTATATATTATACTGAAAAAATAACATTAATAAGAAATAAAGAACATGTAATAACAAAACATTTTAAAATTATTTAACATATTTTCAGAAAATTTAACAAATATAAAAACGTTGAGTCGGAAAAATAACAAAATAATTTATAATTATTGCATTTCGCGAAATCACAACATACATACATTGAAACTAGGAATAAAGGATATAAAACAAAGAAAATAAAATAAAATATACGAAAAAAAAAATATACCTCGACCGCTTGAAGACAAGAATTTCTCCTCTCTAATTGAACAACACGTCTAATCAACGCAAACCCATTTGCAATGCAAAAATTTAATGTTATTTAGAATTAATCTAATATTAAAACATAAAATCGAAAATGAACTCCACTCTTACGTTGAATAAAAACTTGCTATACTCTTCAAAAGTTCTCATTTGTGTGTTAACAAATCCATACACTATCAAGCAAAATATAGCATACTAAAATAAACAAATGCATGGATCTCATCTGGGGGAGGCGATGCGGCTCCTCCCCCTCTGGTCACATATTTTTTTCAACTAAATTAGAAAAAATTTAGTGGTAAATGTAGGATTTTATAAAAAAAAATTTAAATTTCTTCTGCAAGAGATTTATAATTTAATATGGGAAATTCATACCTATGTTTAACTAAATTGACACCAATTTTCTAAAATCGGGACAATTATACCTATGTTTAACTAAATTCATACATAAATTTTATAGCATTGTCAATTCTATCATTTATTGCCATGAATACATAAATTGTATGTTTATAGCATGGATCTCATCACTTGGAAATTTTGTCTGTGGGACAAACTCACACAAATCTCATTCAAATTTGCACTCGATTTTGATTCAAACATTTTAACGAGCACTTGGCATGGCATGCATTCGAGAATTACAAAACAACATTGAAATTTTACAAACCTATCCTCTGTGGCCGGATCTCAGCAGGGGGAGGCGCTGCGGCGCCTCCCCCGCCTTTGAAAGCAGCTCGGGGGAGGGGCAGCGCCCCTCCCCCGGTCGGCCCCGCCTGCGAGGATGCGGGCGGGGCCA
This sequence comes from Dillenia suffruticosa, assembly GCA_033439265.1. Classification (NCBI taxonomy): domain Eukaryota; kingdom Viridiplantae; phylum Streptophyta; class Magnoliopsida; order Dilleniales; family Dilleniaceae; genus Dillenia; species Dillenia suffruticosa. The sequence goes on from JAVTVX010000030.1 coordinate 19,010,595, forward strand.
CCCTTCCCAGATCCGGCCTCTGTGGCCGGATCTCAGCAGGGGAGGCGCTGCGGCGCCTCCCCCGCCGTTTAACGCAGCCCGGGGGAGGGGCGCTGCCCCTCCCCCGGTCGGCCCCGCCTGCGAAGATGCAGGTGGGGCCACCCGTCCCAGATCCGGCCTCTGTGGCCGGATCTCAGCGGGGGAGGCGCTGCGGCGCCTCCCCCGCCGTTGAAAGCAGCCCGGGGGAGGGGCGCTGCCCTTCCCCCGCCACGATCCGGCGGCATTGCCGCCGGATCTAGAGAGAGAGAGAGAGAGAGAGAGAGAGAGAGAGAGAGAGAGAGAGAGAGTACCTCGTTGGAGGGAGACGACCGCGGGGAAGAGAGGGAGAGGAGGAAGAGAGGGAGAGGAAATTTGGGGAGGCATTAAAACAATTTTGCAACGAAAACAGCGACAAACAACATGTTCGTCGCTGAAAACAGCGACGAACAAATCGTTCGTCGCTGAAAGCAGCGACGAACAGCTGGTTCGTTGTTGAAAACAGCGACGAACTACATATTTGTCGCTGAAAACAGCGACGAACAGATCGTTCGTCGCTGACAACAGCGACGAATAGATCGTTCGTCGCTGAAAGCAGCGACGAACAGAGCGTTCGTGGCTGACAACAGCGACGAACAGAGCGTTCGTCGCTGAAAACATCGACGAACTGCGAGTTGGTCGCTGAAAACAGCGACGAACAGCGCTTTCGTCGCTAAAACCAGCGACGAACTGCGAGTTGGTCGCCGACAATAGCGACGAACAGCGCGTTCGTCGCTGAAACCAACGACGAACTGTGGGTTCGTCGCTGAAAAGAGCGACGAAAAGAACGTTCGTCGCTGACAAGAGCGACGAACAACGAGTTCGTCGCTGAAACTAGCGACGAACAGCGAGTTCGTGGCTGAAACCAGCGACGAACAGCTCGTTCGTCGCTAAAAACAGCGACGAACATCGTCTTCGTCGCTGAAAACAGCGACTAAATTCGTTTTCGTCGAAAATTCAGCGACGAGTAATGATCTCGTCGCTAATTTAGCTACGAAGTTTTTTTCGTTGCTAATATCGTTGGAAAATGGTTATAAAATTTTTTTCGCCGCCAAATTTGTCACAAAATAGCAACAAAAATTGTTTGTCGCAAAGGTCCGTCGCAAATTCCGTGTTTTTTTGTAGTGAACCGAGTAGGAGCAAAATCGAATATAAATTACAAAATTAGGATTTCGGAATGAGTATGGTATTAGTAAAATCCATACCATATTAAATTAAATTAATTTGTTTTTATAATCAGGTGACTATTAGAGTTGAATAAATATTTTAACTTATATTCATATTTAATTATTATTCATTTTAAAAGCTACTACAATTTTTTTTTTCTTTTATTTATAGTAAAATGTCTAATCAAGCCTCATTGTAAGATCTTGTTGGTACATCTTCTTGGGCGAAGTGTCTACTTGAGACTCATAAAGCCTCCTAAGCGCAAGGCGAAGGTAATAACTATGATCGGGAAATAATCATAGTTAAAAATATTAATTAATAATTTTATTAATTAAGAAATTAGTGAATTAATAATTGATTGGTTGAGAAAATTAATTAATAAGTGAGTATGAACACTAATATAAATAGATGGTGTAAGAAATTAATTAAATATGGAATGATATTGACATGTTTTGACTTTCTCTATAGTTCTCTTTCTCTTTCTAGCTCTTTCTATCTCTCTCTATACATTTTTTCCTTGCTCTAGAGTGAATTGTTATAAATTAATATCAGAGTATACGATTCTTGAATCAATAGTAAAAGAAAATTGGTTCAAGGAATATAAAAAAGAACGAGAAATTCAAAGGCAAGAATGAAAGGAACATGACAAAACGATGGATGCTTTTATGACACACATATTGAAAATGTTTGAGACAACTCTTACGGTCGCAAAGTATTAATACTTTGCGATTGAGACAACTGACTACTGATCAATTCTCAAAACTCTTACAATAACAAAGTACGAGTACTTTGAGATTGAGGCGATGGACCACTAACCAATGCTCAAAATTCTTGCTGTCGCAAAGTACGAGTACTTTGTGACTGAGCCGACCGACTATCGACCAATTCTCAAAACTCTTGCAGTTGCAAAGTACAAGCACTTTATGATTGAGTCGACCAAACACTGACCAATCGTCAAAGCTCTTGCCGTCGCACAATACCAATACTTTGTAACTAAGGTGACCGACCACTCCTTAAAACTCTTGCGATTGCAAAATATCAGTAACTTATGACTGAGGTGACTGACCATTGATCAATTCTCAAAACTCTTGCGATTGTAAAGTATAAGTACTTTGTAACTGAGATAACTGAACACTTACCAATCCTAAAATCTCTTGCCCTCGCAAAGTACCAATATTTTATGATTAAGGCAACCAACTACCGACCAATTCTCGAAACTCTTACCATTGCAAAGTAATAATACTTTGTGACTCAACTGACGGACCATTGACCAATTCTCAAAGCTCTTATAGTCGCAAAGTATAAGTACTTTGTGATTAATATGACCGAATATCGACCAATCCTCAAATCTCTTATAGTCACAGAGTACTTGTGACTGAGTTGGCCAAACACCGACCAATTCTCACATCTCTTGCAATCGCAAAGTACAAGTACTTTGTGACTGAGTCGACTGAACATCGACAAATCCTTAAAGTTCTTGCATTCGCAAAATACAAGTACTTTGTAACTGAAGTGACCGAACATCGACTAATCTTCAAAGCTCTTGCAGTCGTAAAGTACTAGTATTTTGTGACTGGGGCGACCGAACGTCGAACAATGACCATCGACCAAAGTACTAGTACTTTGTGACTAAGGTAATTAATCACCTACCAATCCTCAAAACTCTTACCGTAGCAAAGTACCAATACTTTGTTACTCAACCGATGAACCACCAACCAATTCTCAAATCTCTTGCGGTCGCAAAATACAAACACTTTGTACTTTGTAAATGAGGCAATCGACTACCGACTACCGACTACCGACTACCGACTAATTCTCAAAACTTTGTGGTCGCATAATACAAGTACTTTGTGATTGAGGTTAGTAAATATCGATCAATTTTCAAAACTTTTGCCATCGCAAAGTACAAGTACTTTGTGACCGAGGCGACCAACCACCGACCACTCCTCAAGACTCTTACAATAACAAAGTACCAGTACTTGGTAACTGTGGCAATCAACCATGACTAAAGTACTAGTACTTTGTCACTGAAGCGACCGACCTCTGACGAATTCTCAAGACTCTTGCAGTTACAAAGTACCAGTACTTTGTGACTAAGCTGACCGACCATTGAACAATTTAGGGTTTAGGGTTGCAAAGTACATGTGTTTTGTGATTGAAGTGACCAAATACCGATCAATCGCTAAAACACTTGCCATCTCTAAGTACCAATACTTTGTGACTAAGATGACTGATCACTCCTCAAATCTCTTGCAATTGCAAATTATCAATATTTTATGACTGAGGCAATCAACCACTTATCAATTCTCAAAACTCTTATGGTCGCAAAGTACAAGTACTCTGTGACTAAGGCAACCGAACACCGATCAATCCTCAAAGCTCTTGCCATCGCAAAGTATCAGTATTTTGTGATTGAAGCGATCAACTACTGACCACTCCTCAAGTCTCTTGCAGTCGCAAAGTACTTGTACTTTGTGTCTGAGGCAATCAACCACCTACCAAAATACCAGTACTTTGTGATAGAGGCAATCGATCACGAACCAATCCTCAAAACTCTCGCGATCCCAAAGTATTAGTATTTTGTGACTGAAGCGACCAACCACCAACCAATCCACAAAACCCTTGCGGTCGCAAGATACTAGTATTTTGTGATTGAGGCAACAGATCACCAACTAATTTTTAAAACTCTTATGATCACAAAATATTAATATTTTATAACTGAGATGATATACTATTGATCAATCTTCAAAACTATTGTTGTCGTCACAAGTATAAGTACTTTGTGACTCAACTAATAGACCGCTGATCAATTCTCAAAGTGTTTTTTTTCTTGGTGTATGACAATTTTTACCACCTACGGGTCCGCCGAAAATTATCGCGACTTATTTTTGTATTATTCAATTTGTTTCCGATTGTTATTAATCAAGCATCAGTTCTCTTATTAATGTATTTTTTACTCATCATTTCGATATTTCGTGTGAAATTCAAACTTTGCGGTGCGCACATGTAAGGTGGACCCCACCTAGTATAAAAATAAAATTGAAGGATGGAAGTAACATGTGTGACACGTGTGCATTTAAAAGTCATCTTTACCCTTGGATAGTGATAGGGATGGGGATATTTTGGAAAAAAGTGCATAATGTCTATGAAAATGAAATTGACACGTGGTCAGTAATCCATATCACAACGCTCACGGGGCAAGCCTGCCTGGACACCTTTTTCTTTCTTTTGTTTTGATATGCATAACGTACCGCATAGCATGACATGGAAAGAAAACTACTTGCAATGTCCAATCTGCATTAAGATGAGTCATGTCCTCTTTGGCCAAATGTTGTTGGCTTTCAACTTCAAAACATGTAAAAGTCACACCGCCACCACCACCGTTTGGTGTCGGTCGAGGGAGGATATTGATTCGAGAGAGATCAATCACCAGCCGCAGTAATCGACAGTGAGAGAGTTCAAGCCCAGGCCACGAAGCTTTGTTATGCTATTAGTGCTATCAATGAGTTTTAATTGAAGGACATCGATTTTTTCTTCTATAATAGAGTCGAATTCAAATCTCGAGAAAAAAAAAATTATAAGAAGATTATGTGCATCATTGGCATTCAACGTAGGCATACTCAGAATGTTATACACCAGTAGTGTTCCTGAAGAACTTTTTAAGTGAAGCCTACTACAGCAAAATTGTAATTAAAAGAAAAAAAAAAAGCGAGATGCCCCTGCAAAAGCAAGGAAGAAGGGTAAGTTGCAAATGGAGTCAACAATTAGTCATTAAGAAACTTAAATTTTCCAAAATAACTAAACTTATAGCACATTTCTATATATATTACAATTACAGAATGCAAATCATATATAAATTACTACCACTCAATTTAGCTTCAAGCTTCCTCCAGCCAAGCTTCCACAGTCGTCGGCAAAGAGGTTGAAGAGAGGGAGGAGAAGAGCAAAGAGGAAGCATCCCGGTCGCTCAAGGAAGTGAGGAAGAGAGAGAGAGAGAGAGAGAGAGAGAGATTGTAAAAAAAAAATGGCAAATGAAAAAGAGAGGTTGATCTCATCTTTAGTAGATTTGCTATTTGATTGATTGTTTTCTTTTCTCGATTATTTTGTTTTTTGTTATTTTTCTTGTTATAAGTTAATCAAACAAAAGTAAATATAAAAGAACAATAAAGTAAATAAAAGAGAAAAAATGATTTACGTAGAAAATGCTGCTGGCAAAAAAGGAAACTAAATCCACTTTGTCGAAAAGGAAATTTCAAGAGAAGATAGAACACAAAGCTTCAATGCAAAAGGATCTCATCATATGCTTCACAAAAATATGAAGAACATTCTCTTATATCATGACTTTTTCACACCCTGCTACAATTCCCTTTAATACCCATTCTCTCTCTCTCTCTTATTTTTTCCCTATTTGCCTTAACAAAAGAGAAAAAGAAAAAAAAATTCCGAATGAAAAAAGATGAAAAAAAAAATCTTTTATATCTACGAATGGTAAAATAGCATAATAATAAATAAATTTTGCTAACTTTTTGTATTGTGTTGGTAAAAAAAATTATTAATTTATTATTTTGATAAAATACATATTTTTATGAAAATTTAAATATTAAATTTAAAAAAAATATTTAAATAAAATTTTTTTATGGTTGTGATAACAAAATTGATCGATTTGAATAGTGCTTCAAATGTCATTTTCGTGACAAAGTTAATGCTTGGGGTGTGGACTTATACCAAACAACCGTTCTCCCCCGATGTCCCCTAAACATTTGCAGCGACAACAGCCTTCGGAAAACCTAAAGGTGGCTGTCGGTTGCCTTGCCTCGTCAATTCGAGTCTGACTTAAGCGGCAGCAGTATGAGTACCCGTGGATCTCCGCCCACACTCCCTCTTCCAACTGTATTTTCCACATGTCGTGAAACCATTGGACTCTATATCGTATCTATTAAAAATATAAAAATTTTATATAAATATTAATTATTTTATAAAAATAAAAAATAATTATCTTTTATAATAAAATTTTAAAATAATAAAATATATAATTATTAATTATAAAATAAATAATATAAAAATAAATTTATAAATAAATAAATAAATAAATAATGTATTAAATATAAAAAATATAAGATTTTTATAAATATTAATAATTTAATATATTGAAATAATTTGAAAATGATAAACCGTTGGATCAAAATTCTTTATTATTGTATTCTAAATAAAAATAACTACCAAAAATATTAATTTATCATGAAAATTAATTTTAATATTTATCATTTAAATAAATAATTTATAATTTAACCGACGTAATTGTTACAAGAAAAAAAATTATCATTTAAGCTCCATCCATAAACCATGTTTCGTACCTTCCTCGTTAGCTATATATCGAACATCTCCCAAGCAAAAATGCTCGAGCTTTAACACCTACAGTTTGGCTATAAATGCTCATTGGTCTCTCCCATCACAAGGCAAGAAGACAAAGCTTGGGGGAAAAGAAAAGGGACAAGAAGACAATTCTCTAAACTCCGACAAGTCAGAGGAGATTTGAGGCCGATCGGATTCAGGTATGGTTCTGTTTTGCTTTCTAGTGGATCAGAAAAGGGTGGTGAGGAGGACGAAACCGGCGGCGGGTATATGTTCGCGGTGCGGAGGCGGGGCACGGGTTGCCGACTTGAAAACGGAAACCCGGTTTTGTTTTGTTCCATTTTATTGGAGAAAATGGAAGGCTATCGTGTGCACTTTTTGTGGTGCAATTCTCAAATCTTATAGATGAAAAAAATACAAAAAAAAAGAAAATTTTAGCTAGCTACTAGGTTCTAGATTTACACATACATACATGCCTCGAGCTCTTTAAGGTTTTTTTTTTTTTTTGGGTCATAATTTTTTTTTGATTTTCTATTAAAGGGAAATAAGGTTGAAATCTCTGTGTAACATTGGTGCAATATTGCTCAAATAGTCTCTATTTTTTGGAGGGCATCTATGGATTGGGGATTCTTGGGATTGGTTTCTTTGACTAAGGAAACATGATGTTCAATGGAAACAGCTAGCAGAATGAAAACATATACTTTTGATCCTTTTCCTGTTGTACTAATGACTTCATATTATACGAATTTTGGTGTAGGCACCAGTTGATTATCTATTATCGCTCTTGCATCTCTCTCTCTCTCTCTCTCTCTCTCTCTCTCTCTCTCTCTCCCCCCTATAGAGGAGCAAAGATGCAGACGATACCCAAATGGTTACAGTAAACAGACTTGTCCATCTTTTAACTATGAACAGGCATATGAATAACGGAAATGAGATAATATAATTATTAATTAATAAATTTTTAAGTAGGGTATAGATTGTACTTGTCACGTTATCTCAATTGATGAACTTAATCTTAATTATTTTTTTGAATAATATTAAATACCCCTAATTAATTTTTACATAATAACGATCGTTTGAAGATAAAAGTGAGATAAATATTTACACAATATCATAGCTTTAGCATGATTAATTTCCATAATGCTGATTTATTTTTGGATAAGAAATCGGCTTTTTTTTTTTAAAAAAAAATCACAGATTTACCTGTCACAAGTTGGAAATTTTATACATTTTTCGATTACCATTTGATTACTTGTCAAAATATTTTTTAAATAAAATCTTAAATTTAAATATTATATATAAAAAATAAAAATAATGAGAATTTTATCTTTTTAAAAATTTAATTCGAATTGAATTGAATTTAATGAATTTTAATATAATTATCGAAAATCGATAATTTATCTAAAAAAAATAATTACTTAGACCAATTAGAAAATCAATTTTTTCAGAAAACAATTAATCTCCAGCAATTTTAATTTCGTTTTCGCTCATTTTATATGCATAGACACCACCAAAAGTTTTTTTTTTCTTTTATCTAATTTAATTAAGTACGAGGAATTTAATTCTTTAAAATATAAAATAATCCACATTCTATTTTGAACTTTTCCGTCCTATGGTCATAACCTAAGTCCGAGCGTGAAGACAGCTAAAAAGCAGCAGAGTGACCCTAATCCCAACCTAATTAAGGCTACCTATAGGTAGCAGAAACTTCCAACAACCTGCGAAGGGCCCAAGGGGCATCGAAAATTCAACTTTTAAGTTCAAAATAGAGGTGCTCGCCGGGACTTATCAGGGCCTCCCCCCCCCCCCCCGGGGCCCCAAAAAAAAACACAAACCTAGGACCTTTTCATCGTATCTTTGAAATGGTCACTCAAAAAAGTTATTATACTTTTTAATTTTTTATTTTATTAGGAGCGTAGTACCTCTTTTCTCATTAAAAATAAAATTTCAATTAATCCAATTTAAGTGTTTACAGATGTTCATTGATTTTTTTAATATAATTTTTTTTTATTTTTAAATTTTTAATATAAAACTTAATTAAGAAATCTAATATTATGATCCAATAAATCAATTATCTATCTATTACTAAAAGAAATTATAGATCGTAGGGATTCGAATGTTCAAAAGATGAGCCCCCTTGTACTCGGACTAAGGCTGGCATTTGGTCCTTATCATACTTGGACTAACACTAATGATACCTTTGCTTCGGCGCTATGCATTGTCAACACATATCATCTTTCTGAATAATACAAAGAATTAAGTTCCAAAAATGATAAATAGAACTTAGTCATAAACTATATCTTTTGCTTGATTTTTTTTTCTTAAAATTATATAGATTGAACTTATAAAGAAAACGGCACTTTTTGATGGTCACAAGTAGGTTTTATTACATTGTGCCTCAAAAATTCAAAACCAATTTTATAATTTTGAATTTGTTCATCGAAACAAAGGTTGATCAAGTCCATAATCATAGCTTCAACGGCAGCTGCATTGCCACCCATATAAATGCTCTCTATTGTGTCGGTTGTGATGTGTAACAGCGGTCTTCGGTGGTGTTTGAGCAAATGGGGCTGTCAGCTTTGGCCGTGCAAAGCATCTCCCCCACAGACGAACACCAAACTCAGTGAGTATGATAATTAAAATTTTTAATCGAATTTTAAATTTAAAATTTAAAAATAAAAAATATTATATCAAAAGAATTCATTTTAAAATTAAATTTAAATTAATTTAATCAAAATATGAATTAACGATAAATAAAAAAAACATCCTTCCCTCACCCCATTTAACCTAACTTGGCTAGGACATTCATGCATTATTAGTTTCCCAAAAAAGCATGCTTAACTTTGCAGCTCTCTCTCTCTCTCTCTCTCTCTCTCCAACCCCACCCGCCCGGCGCCACCCCCCAAGTTTTAAGCCAAGTCCAAATCCATAAAGTGGCACTTTCTGGCCAGCAGGAAATTGAGAAATATAGTGAGGCCAATTGATCACGGCTCTCCATCAAAATTTATTGTTGTTGGTTGGGTTTGGTCAAGCTTTTCGAATTCTACCTTCCACACTCACATAGTCAAAAATTTCATGCTATCATGTTTCCACACATTTGTACGCTATAAGAACTGTGAGTTTAATACCATATATCAGAGATTAACTATTTTTATCTAATTATTAAATAAATTAAAAACAATTTTATGATCAAAACTTATTTAAAAAAGTTATCAAATCAAACTATATCTACTGATATCTTGTAGTACACAGGGTGCTAAGAGTTTACATGTATACTCATTTTTATTTAATTTATTAATGTGTAATCCTATGTTGACTCTTAAACCATAGAAAAATTTGAAATTGAATTCTTCATACTTGTCGTAATGTATTCACGATGACGAATCATGAATTCTTAAATAAAATTTTAAATTTAAATTTAAATTTTATATACGATAAAAATAGATATTTTAGTCATCCTCCTATATTTGATTTATTGCAATGACCTAACTAAATATTTATTTATATGCATTGGCAGCAAACTTTCCTTGTCACGCACGCTTCTTTTCCTTTGCATGTGCATTAAATTAGGGGTTTTGATCTAGGATAATGACATAGGATAGCTCTAAAGGCCATGTACTATCTGGAATTTAATGCATGAATTCCTTCTTTTACTTCCTTCCTCAGGGAAAAAAATATAATAATCGGTCTGTTATAAAATTATTTTTGATAAATTTTTAAATTCGAAACATATATATATATATATATATAGTTGTGATAATATTTGAATTATTTTTTAATATCGATTTAAATTATAATTGCTTGCTTAAGAAAAATACACCTAGTTGTGATAATATATATGCATACCTATAATTTTTAGCAATTTACAATTTGACACTTATTATTTAGTTCTTTTAATATGAGATTTTTGACATAATTTTAGTGTAAGATTGTAAATCTAAACTTTATTAGTTATAAGTGGTAGAAAATTATCATTTGAAATATTATATTAAATCAAAAAATAATTATTAAAATTTAAAATAATTTAATGATACACGGCTATTTTTATATTTGTTGAGTAAAAATATGAAGGGAGCGATCAATATTTCTTCTAAAAAAATTTATATAGTAATGTAATAAAAATAATTTTCTAATTTTAATGGTTATAGAAATCAAAATTATACGTTGGGTAATTTTCAAAATATAAGTTGTGATATGGTATTTGCAATGTTGAATAATTTGTCTACAGAAAAACAACAAACACAAAACTATACCAATGTACTCCATGCAAGCTTGTTGGATTTTAAGTAGCATTTGCAAGAAGCTAGACAAGATAAATAGAGATTTTTTTTATGGGGCAACAGAGAAGGCAATAGAAAGGTCCATCTAGCTAGCTAGGAGGTAGTCTGCAAAACTATACATGATGGGGGGCTGGGAGCCCGGGAAATGAGGAAGAATAATATTGCGATACTAGCTAAGTTGGGCTGGTTAAAGGAGACCGGGCTCTTTGGTGCCACGTCATGAGCAAGAAATACCTGAAGGGAAGAGACTTAATGGAGTATAGAACTAACACCGGTGGATCAAACATTTGGAGGGCCATTCATAAAAGCAGGAACTGCATCGACATGTGGATCATATGGAGAGTGGGGAACGGCATAAGAATAAACTTTTGAGAAAATAGATGAGTGGGGAGTGGGAAACTCAGTGAGTACGCCATCCATCCTCAAACCAAAAGCGCCCAACATATGAAAGTTATCCAGTTTATCAGTATAAAGGGCCAATGGAAAACTGAAGAGCTGACGGCTGTGGTTAGGGAGGATAAAGTAGAGGAAATTTGTGGGATCCCTCTTCCTAGGACAAGGGCTTCAGAGGACCAGATGGGTTAGTCAGGAACTAAGAATGGCATTTTCTCAGTCTCTAGTGCCTATCACATGCTGCAAAGAAGAAACAATATGGGAACTCTGCATAATGCTAGTTGGAAGTGGATTTGGAAAGCAAACTACCTAGAGAGAATGAAGTTCTTCCTTTGGTTGGCAGTGAGGGAGAAATTGATGACAAATGTGGAAAGGAAAATAAGAAAGTTTGTGGATAATGATGTCTGTAAAGTTTGCAGGGAGTAGCAGGCAGAACCGGTGCTGCATGTCTTGGGAGACTATAAAGAGAGTAAAGATATATAGAGTCTGATCTACCCTCAAATCAACAAGGTCAGTGACTTCTGGATGGACAATTTTGCTACTTAGTTAATAAAAGGTGTGTAAAGGCTCTTCAATTCAACGGTCCTCCAGGAAAGTCAGGTATTTGCTACCACTACTTGGTGTATTTGGAAGAGAAGATGCAAGAGATTCATGGAGGGGACTAACACTCCAACTGCGATCACAGTGTGACTGGCAAAAAACTTGAACAGGTTATGGGTTGAGGCTCACAAAACGGACCAACCCATGAAGCAGCCTTCCATTCTCAATATAAAAAGGAATCCTCCTGAGAGAGGGAAAATCAAGTTAAACACTGACGGAGCCGTGGATGGCAGGACTGGGATTGCTAGTGGTGGTGGCATCCTGTGTGATAGCGAGGGAAATAGGGTGGGAGGATTTATGCTAAACATAGGAAAAGTCGATGTCCTAGCGGCAGAGGTTTGGGCTTGAGAGGAGGGCTCAGGATCGCTAAGGGTAAAGGAGAAACAGAGGTGGCGGTTGAAGTGGATTACCTTGGTTTAATGTACCTACTAAAGAAGAACGTCAGCACCATTTACCCTCTCTTCCATGCTCTGAGAGACTGTATCCACATTATGAGAGAATTGAGAATCTCCGAAGTGAAACACATCTACAAAGAAGCAAACAAGTGTGCAGATCTTCTTGCTAGATTGGGGAAAACTAGTCATCATGGCTTGTCCCTGCTAGAGTCTCCACCTCCTTCACTGCAGTCGTTGTTGATGGATGACAAAGTTGGGAAGGTGTTAACCAGAATAGTTATGTGTAGGTCTGAGTGCTTAATGTAATTGGGTTGGGTTTGTTGGGCCTCCTAGGCTTTGTTTCGGCTGTTGTTTCTCTCCAATCTACCAAAAAAAGAGAAAAGGAGACTCATAGCTAATCGCTTTTCCACCGTACCCATTTTGGGCTTCATCAACCATTGGCCTAACTCTATCTCGTTTTATTGGGTTTTCATTCCAATAGACTTTCTTGATCCGGCCCAACTGCTTCTGAAGTTGGGCCATTGTCTTCGTTTTTTTTTTTCACTAAATCGGTATTCGGGTTTCACCTAACTAATTTAGTCATAATACTATGAGATCCATATAAGGGATTGACTCCCCTCAATCTCATTTCTCCATTCTCATGACTCAAACTTAAAATTTATAATTAAGAAAATATAGTATTTTACTGTTACACTCATGGGAGTTTGGTAGGACCATTGTCGTTGGTGCTGTCATGAAAAATGATCATTGTAATTTGGTTCATTTCAATGCCAGCCCGACTGAGTTGCTATTGTGTTTGTGATTAGAATTATGAATTAGCCTAGTTAAAAGGTATTCAACATTTTAATTTAAATGAGTGAAGTTCAAACTCATTATTTTCTTTAGTATTTGATTATCGATATTCAAAATTTTGATTAATTTATTCTCCCAGCTATAAAGTCCAATTAGAGGTTGGCTCTCACAATATATGCTTTTTTATTTTTAAAATTCAAATTTGAAATTTTGATTAAAAAAGTTTAATTTCCTATTACTAAATTCACATAACATTGATAAGTTTAAACTCATTATTGACACACTTTAAAATCTTATAACTTTTGATTGTTTAAATTGAAAAAAATTACAAATTACCCTAGAATTTATATCGTTTCAATTTAATATCATATATCATATCGTTTTGACTTTTTTTGAGAAAATGGGTCTTCACATATCTAGGGATAATAATTACTTCTTTTATAAACATTAGCGAATTAATTCATTTTAAAAACAACTCATGTTACTCCTTTTTTTTTTAACTTAATCTAATAGCTTTTAAAATAATTTCATACGCTCTTTTAAATAATTTTTAACTTAAATATAAGAATTTATTTAACAATTACTTCGTCTTTATATTTGAGTCATATTTTTTGGCACATACCAATCAGTATCCGGAACAATACTTCAATTAATCCGATTTGAGACTTACAGTGACCTATTTAGGGGTTTACCCTCCTAACATAGTCTTCTCCTTGCTCAAGCCACGAGTCATATTTACTTTTCATTTTTAAACCCAAGCCTAACCTGGTTATTAAATAAATTAATTATTATAATTATTCATCGATTTGTTTAGATACATAAGGTTTACAATAAAACTTTAATTTAGTAACCATATATCCATATAAAATAATAAAAAAATTTTAACTATGTGAGGCTGGGCGCAGGGCCTGATTTGTAGGCCCAAGCCTTGGTGCAGAGCCCATTGGGCTAAGGCAGCATTGCTAGTCGGTCCACTCTGCTTTTTCTCCCTACAACATAAAAGCGAATAGGGTTTATCTGAGGAGCCAAATTGAACAAAACCCTAATTTCTATAAAGCTCATATGTTTTCACTTCTCGAACGTTGAATCCCAATTTCTCGAAAGATCTTTGAATGGGAGACCAAGAAAGCTGCAAAGGATGTGAACAGTTTGGGTATTTCAGTTCTGTTATTGAGGAAGAGATGAGTAAATTTAGTCTGGGGGAAGGGTTTGAGAGTTTTCTTGATTTTGATGTTGGGTTAAAGGGTTTTGGTTCTGATGAAGTGAAAAGCAGTGACTTTGGTTCAATTGTGACAAGAACCCAAATGGGTGCTTTTTGCTTTGATCAGAATGGTGTTCAAAGCAGTGAAATTGGTTCTGTTAATGGGGAAAAGGACACTGTTGATGTTGGAAAGATTGGTAGTCTGGGAAATTGTGAGGTGGGCTTTGATGGAGATGGTATGAGAAGCGGTCAAATGGGTTCTTTGAAAGTTGAAAAGAATGAAATTGGAGAGGTGGGTTCTTCTGGAGATGGTGTTAGAAGTAGTGAATTGGGTTCTTTTGCGTCTGAAAAGATTGGTGAGGTGGGTTCCGCTGGAGATGGAGAGAGAAAAAGTGAATTGGGTTCTGTGAAAGTTGAAAGGCCTGAAATTGGTGTGTTGTGTTCTGGTGGAGATGTTCTGAAAAGTGAAGAAATGGGATATTCTGGAGTTGAAAGGGTTGGCCTTGAAAATTGCGAGTTGGATTCTGTAATTGGTGTCGACAATTCTGCAGAAAGTAGTAAGATATGTGCTGTTAATGGTGATGACTATGTTAACAAGACTAGTGGAGTGGACAGTGATGAAGATGAGTCTGATGATAGTAGTTCTGCATCGGAGAGCGAGAGTTCATCTTCGTCATCTTCTTCGCCCTCTTCTTCTAGCAGAGAAGATGATGATGATAAGGAGGAGGAGGAGGAGAGCATGAAAACAAGAGAAGAAGTGAAAGAAGAAGAAGAAGAGGAGGAAGAAGAGGTGGAGCTGGAGATGGAAGAATCAGAAGATATAGAAGATGGCGAAATAAAGGAATTGGTTGAAGAGATGCTAGGCGGCAGCGAAGATGATGAGGAAGGTGGTGCTGCAAAAGGGCCCGTCAGATCCAAGAATGAGCTTGAGGTATGCAAATCTTCACTTCAAGAAATTCTGTGATTCGTTTAATTTTTCATCATGGTATCGCTGATTTTCCTTTAGTTGTAAATTCATATGTTTGGATGAACAAACTTCTATGACTTAATAATGAATTGTATGAACTTTTCTGTATATATAAAAAAAAGAATCCATTGTTTGAACTTCAATTACTGCTATTATTAAGCTGATTTTCTGACAATGAATATATAAATTGTAAAGTTCGGGAGTAATTTTTGGGTGAATTCTGAATGTCCTTCTGGTAGACCTATTTTGTTGAGTTCAAAAACCAAAAGCTTAAAATCTTTTTTAGATTCTGAGATTGAGGATATAGGTTCAACAAGTGGTGCAAGAAGTGAAATTTTGTTCTGAACAAGTCTGGACGAATTAAAAATAGCACTTGGGTAGTGGTCCAGGATGTGATAAGAATGCTACTATGTTGTCTGACAAATCTGGTCAATATTCTTGATCATTAGTGGCACATTCTTAAGTACTTTTTGCTTTATTTTGCTGATTTTTTTTTCTCTGAAGGTAAAACAAGATAAAAGCGTGATCATTTACATGATTGTGAATCTAAAAAATCAAGTCAAAGGAAGCACTGCCCTGCAACTAGTACATAAAAGCAAAATAGTTAGGAGGCAGTAAGATGGTAGATGCATAAGCCCAAGTATCTGAATAGTATTAAAAGCTAATAAATCACAAAATAAGTAAGCTTCTACGGTTTGATGCATTGCTAAAACAAAGTTTGATAACATAATAGACTGCTGAAGAAAGTGGACAGATCTTTTCTGTTTAGTGCTATACTTTGTTTCCAAGAATGTTAGGAACAAACCATGACCAGAACTTTACAATAAAATATGATATGGAAAAATGAGTAGAAAGCATTTGCACATACAGTGAAAATTGCCTTCAGGTTGTGATTATTAATCTGAGAAAAATGTGTAAATGTTGTGGTTGTCAAACTATTAAAATTGGGGCCTTTTTCCTATTGCTGCTCTTGGTGACAGTCTTCTTTTGTCCATTTTCAAAATATGAAAGTGATCGACTTTTCTACAAAATGGCATAGATGAAGTATGAGTGGAATTTCACATTGTAGCTTCTTGGTTTCACTAATATGATGTTGCTAATGCTTTGACTATGGTGGTTGCACCTTGTCATATTTTTGTTATTTTGTTCTTGGCACTAAATTAATTCATTAATTTGCAGGCTCTCCCTCCAGTACCATTGGTGGATGTCATGCTGGAACCCCATCATAGGACCCTGCCTGTGGGAGCCATTTTATCTGTAAGTCCACTGAAAAGAATGCTTTCTGATTTTGTATTTTGAAAAGGATAGTCAAATTCAAACAATCACAAATGCTGCATCAGTTGGTTCTTCAGATGAGCTGACTCGGTTTGATTTCCTATGCACTCAATATCCTACGAATTGAATGAGGTTTCTTCTGATTCTCAGTGGTTCTATGGAACTGATATGAACTGGGACCATCCTACAATATTCATCAACTACTGTAGTTTCAATCATTTTATAGGCACAATTACCATGCTTGGGAAAAGTGAGATCAGGTTCTCTTGAGGTTAAGTGGCATTCTCAATGCAATAAATTATTAATCTAATTATAATTTTATGAGAATGATACCTTCTACTTGTGATCCTACTTAAAATTTGTACTTTAGATGAAAAATGTTATGAGTAGAATAACAGGAAATAGAGTCAAGTCGAGGTAAGTTGAGACAAGTTGTGGACATGCAGATGAGCCCTGTTGTTTCTAAGATATGTCTTCTCTATGTATCCTTTGTTACTTGTGCTACATGTAAGACTAATTCTGTTTTAGTGGGTGGATAGCTATTATTCGAACTCTAAAGCTGATAGTCCTAGCATTTAACTGAAACGAATTGGCTTTATGACATTGGAACCAAGTGGAAATGATCCATTTCTTCAAGCACAAAATGAAGAATCTGGGTAATTTTTTATTTGCTCTCCCCCCCCCTCGATGGAAAGAAAAATATTTGCTCAGGGTTATGCATACTTCAACTGTCTCTGAGTATGGTTCTTCTGCCACTTAATAGCTTAGTGATCCTCTTGACAATGTCTTGATTTGTCAACTAAAATGGGATGTTTTATGTACAGGTCATAGGCACCAAGGTCATTGTAGAAGGGTTTGAGAAACACAGTCCTCTTAGTGAGGGTTCTATCCTATGGATATCTGAAAGCAGAATACCACTGGGGATAGTGGATGAAATCTTCGGGCCTGTCAAAAACCCGTATTATGTGGTAAGATACAATTCAGAAGGTGATGTCCCAACTGGAACTCGTGAAGGCACCTTGGTCTCCTTTGTACAAGAGTTTGCCAACCATGTTCTTAACGATAGCAATCTGTATAAGAAAGGGTATGATGCATCTGGTGAGAATGATGAAGAATTGACAGATGAGGTGGAATTTTCAGATGATGAGCAGGAGGCTGAGTATAAGAGAAATCAGAAAGTTTTGAAGAGAGGAGGAACAAATGATGTGGGACCCAAGAAACAGGATAAAAACAAAAAGAAATTTCAAAATAGATACGAGGCATGGAAGACTAAACCTTTTGCCTCTCAAGCTCCGGACCTTGTGGGGCAGTTGTTACAACAGAATGGAAATCAGAATCAAATATCACCTGTTGCAACACCTATGAATCATGGTAATTGTTCTTCCTCTCTTGGTACAGGAGTTGTTCCTTGTGGCCCTGGGTTGGTTCCACAACTTCCACTAATGACCCCACGCCCGGTATTTATCCCACCATCAAGCGGAGTTGGGATGAATGAGATATTTTGTCAACAGTTGCCAGTTGCACCTTTTCCTGATGGGCTGTCCGCAAGTGGAGTGCCATTTCTCCAACCAAATTATTTTCAGCCTCCCTATCAGATACCTGTGTCAAATGGAATGCCATATCAGCAGCAGTTTGATCTGAATCAGACCTTACCGCCTAATTGTGTCATGCCTTATGGGCAGCCGATGTTCAGTATGGGACAACCATTGACACCATGGCATGGTTTTGTGGGTCAAGTCGGCTTCAACCAAGCACCATTTCAGATGGCTCAACAAGGCCAACAGTCTTACCAACCTGTGAATACAGGAGGATCAAGGGCTCCTTCACATGGATGTTCCCAGAAACCATGCGCCAACACACAACAGATTGTCCAAGAGAATGGTGAATTCTCAGCACAACGTAATTGGTCACAGGCTTCGGACCGTGGTAGGAGACCTCCATTTCACCGAGGGAGTTCTCGTTTTTCGAGTCGTGCTCATGCTCGTGCTCGTGCTCGTGGAGGTCGGCATCAATCCAACTAAACGGGGTTTCACTTAATCCAGTGAACTTACAATGGCCAATGGTGTTGTCGCCCATCAGCTGTATACTGCTAGTTTTGTAGTCAATATCAAGCTGCTTTGTCATTGTTGTTATACAGTTAAGTTTTTAATTTTCTGAGAGGCATATAACCTTTTTCCGACATCCATTATGCTCTCTCTCTCTCTCTCTCTCTCTCTCTCTCTCTCTCTCTCTGTGCGTGCGCGCGGGGGTAGAAAAGGCAGCCATAGATTAGATAGATAAAGGGGATACAATCCACAGGTACAAAGATCCATAGATGTCAATCTTAATACAAGAGACCCCTTTGATGGACTGTTTTGCAAAACATTAGCGTCACTGATGC
Organism: Dillenia suffruticosa; assembly: GCA_033439265.1. Lineage (NCBI taxonomy): Eukaryota > Viridiplantae > Streptophyta > Magnoliopsida > Dilleniales > Dilleniaceae > Dillenia > Dillenia suffruticosa. The sequence continues at coordinate 19,029,451 of JAVTVX010000030.1, forward strand.
CTAATTTGGCAGCCATCTGTACAAGAGTAGGCTTCTCAGCATGTGTCTAATTTGGCAGTTGTCTGGCTTCTCCATCAACAACCTGCAATCTTAAACAATGGTAGCAAACTTTCAGCGAGATTTGGTGTAAATCAACCAAGAGCAACCTGACTATCAGATCGAATAACAAGAGATTTCAACTCCATGTTAAGGGCAAGGTTTAAGCCTTCTCTCAAAAGATGAAGTTCTTCAAGCTGAAGGCAGACAGCCATCTACCATGATGATCCCTGATAACCCCACCAGCTCCACGTAAACCTGGATTTCCGAAGCTGATCTGTCATTGTTCAAAACAAAGCAACCCAGAGGGTGTTGCCTCTTAAAAAATACCATGGACTTGCTCTTTTTAAGCTCTCCTGACCTGTTGAGCAAGAAGAAAAAAAAAAGCCTGCACTAATGCCATGCTGACTATTTGATATTAGGGCGCCCCAGCGGGTGGGGGTCTTATCTTCAAAAGTCACACTACTCCTGCAACACCAGATAGCTTACAATATATAAACAAATAAGGAGCTGAAAAGCATACATACCACAGGGAATCAAGGACACATCACAGGCACATATTTTAATCCAGTCACAGAATAACGAAGAAGTTATGATGGAAAAGTTGATGACCAAGGAGCATCCTGAGTGAAACAGGACAGTGCCTAAATAAATGCATTGGGGTTTCCAGACCAGATTTACAGAAGGGACAAAACAGGGGGACTCTGAACCTAAATTTAGAAAGTCCTTGGTAGCTACTCTCTTTAAATCACACAACCAAAGGAAGAATTTTAATCTATGTTGAACTTTGAATTCCGGAAATCCCTATTGCCGCCTTTATCAAAACTCACAAAATGGGGCCCAAGTAAAGCTAAAGGATAGGAAACAGTTGAGTCAAAGGAAACAGATTCAGATAGGATCCAAAAGGGCCTGTTATTACACTGGTGATTCCTAGCAAGCTGGACACTAATATATATATTTTTTTACAAACATCTCCATGCAAAGAGAAGTATAAGCAACTTTTTTTGTGCTTGATCATGGTATCCGAAACTATATTTTGACTAATTTGATTCTAGCTATGGTCAAGACTCAAATTAGGGGGAGTTCTCCCGGCGTAGTTTTCTCCATTCTTGTGACTTGAACCCAAAATCATGGTTAAAAGGTCTTAGTGCCATTTCCTCTGGACAAATTGTCCAATGATAAGGTTAAGCAACTGGTATCCCAATTGTTGTCAGAAATCTTCTTTCGCCATGAAACTACTCTCGCCAACATTCAGAAGGCCAAACACAAGTCCCCAAGGGAATTGGAACGTAATCAATTGTCTTCCCAAATTCTAATAGATTCTCCATCACCAATGGTCCAACTCGTAGCAGCCAGAGTTTGAGACAACACCCTCTTGCAACTTTGCCAAGTTGGGGAGCCTATCCCATCAACCACCCTAGGTCTTTGGCATCACCCTCAGGGAAATACTTATTACAAAACCATTCAGCCCATTTGCTACCATCTTCACACAGAATTCTCCAATTAATCTTCATTAGGGATGCCTCATTTCTAGCTCTGATGCTGCGCACACCAAGGCCTTCAAACCTTTCAGGTTTAGTAACCTTATCCATCATTCAACCAAATGAACCCTTTTCCTATCCCCATCAGACCCTCAAACAAAGTCTCCGCTAATTTTTTTTATGTTTATTAGATAATATAGCAGGCAACAAACAGCACTGGGCAAAATAATTAGGGTGCCATTGAAAAGTTAGGTTATAGAAAAGAAAAATTAGAAAAAAAAATGACAAATAAAGAAACATTTGATTATATTAAGATTACAATCATAATCTGAAAAAAGATTTTCCTATATTATACTATTCAATTCTCCACTATCAGTGGATTTAATAGCTTATATATCATTAATCATGATATTCATGCAACCTAAGCTTGGCAATTAGCTTTCCAATTGGAGAGTTTAGTTTTCACTTTCCCTACAATGAACTTAAAGGGCATCATCACTCCTTTTTAACACCAATGATAATCATGCTCAGCAAAGGATAGGATAGGCTGTTAGCTTTAAAATAAGAGTGTTAGGTTTCACACACACACTCATGTTTCTGTTTTTGCTTACCTCAGATGCTCATGTGCATGTCTGGGGTAGGGGGTTTGAAAAACATACATTGTAAGTATATATTTTGTGACATTTTACAATTATGGTTAAAAATATAAAAAATGTCTCAAAATTTTAGAAATGCACTTTTAGATACATGTTATTCTCTAAAAATTATAATTTTTTTGAATAAGTAAATCAGTTAACTTTCGATTTCAAAAAAATATAATAATAGCGAGGCCAATACCTATGGGAATTTCCTTTGAATATTAGACAAGAGGAAAATGATATAAAAAGATTTATATAACCAATCTTATTTAGTGAGATAAAAGACTTAGTTGTTGTTGTTATTGAACCAAAGGAGAGAAAAATTTTTAACTTGGGGGGGGGGGGGGAATAGATATCACAAAATTATAAGGATTAATTAAAAAATACAGCACTATTTATACAAATTAATTGAAATTCAAAGAATCGAGAAAAGATTCTAAGACCTTGACACTTCAAAATCACGAGAATGTAAATATAAAATTATCAACATTTAGTTGATTCAATGACTAAACACTGATACTTTCAAAGGAAAATTTTGATTTTAAATTTTGAGTACGATGAAAACAAACTCCGAGAAAATTTTCTCTTAAGCATCCAAATTGATTCAAACCTCTTAAGCATCCAAATTGATTCAAACCGAATTTAATCGAAATCAACTTGATACCATTATTTATTAAGGCAAAAGAAAAAGAAAAAGAGGAATATAAAATTAATTCGGATTCTAAACAACAGGTTGGGCCATAATTGTCTTTCGAGGATTACCTTGTAGAGTAAATTTTCTGACCTAAAACCTTGCTTATGCCTCCATTGTTTTCTGAAAAGGTTTCTATGTACTAACTAGTATCGATTATAGGCAATGGAATAGCCAACTCTTATTAACTTGGTCATCATTGGGAAGGTTAAAAAACCAAAAAAAAAAATAAAGAACAAGTTGCCATCTTGCTTAGAATTTAAAATCTATCCATGTATGTCAGCCAAAAAAATAAAATAAAATTTTTCAAATGAGTATATTTTAATAAATCAAATTACTTTTCAAATTAAATAAAAAATTAAAACAAATTAAACAATCAAATAAGATTCAATCTATTTGACATTTAATTTATTTAATCTCTCTTGCATTATTCGGCAGCAAGGCAGTCCTGCCCAATCACCTCGTCGAGGATTAGACCACAGCTGGTTCTGCTCTACTAAGCTCTGAACACCCTAAATGAGAATAAATCTTGCACTCCAACGAAAGCCATCTCAAAAAATGGCACGGACAAAAAGGTTTGTCAAATGTAGCAGCACTTAATGATGTATTTCACAAATAAGAAATGGGGGACTTTTAAGCAAAGGCAACTTTATTTATTCTCTCCCACAAATTACACATACCAGATGAAATCTACCCATCAGGTTGAGTTACTGAAATTACAGCAAATGCATGCCTACCATGAGAACTCAACCAACCTCTTCCTCTTGCAGTGCTATGATGCTAATAGAGCAAATGAATTGCTTAATGTAAATTTTAGAAAATAAAGAAATACTGTCATGAGGACTTTTTCTGATGTGAAGTCAACATGCAAAAAGATAAATGTCATCGGTGGCTTATCTGTGAATGTGGGTGAATTTTGTGAAGCAATGATAAGAATAAATAATCCGCCGCAAAGCAAAAACAAAGGAATATCAAACAATGGGGATTTCTTTCTTCCCCTCGTAAGGTTCAAGTTTGAGCATTCCTGATGAAGTCGATGCAAGTCTGGCAGCTGCAGTCTGAGAAGCGACATAGTTCACACCCAAAACACACACAGGAGGTGCATCCCCTGCATGTTGGTGAATGTGAACAGCCCCTGTAAACTTTGCGACTGGCACGTTCTTCATCATCATCACATGTAATCCTGAGAAACAATTAAGGACAGATTAACACAGACTATTTGAACATGATGATTAAGATCATAGACCAGTAAGATGCAATCAAAGGGCTGATGGATATATATTCACACCACTACTCAAAATGTGAAATAGGAAAAATAGAAGAAAAGATCAATTAAAGCAATATCATACATCATTATCCAGCAATAAGCATAGGAGAAGAGGAGTGAAGAGGTTTACAAGGGGCCAAAAAATGCTCAACATAAGGTAAAACCTTCATGCAACAGAGAGAACTGGGAATCCACCGGTGCCTCTCCTGTTAACAAGAGGGATTTTGTTGTTTTTTTTATTTTTTATTTTTTAAAATCACTAAGTACCAAGTTTATCACATAGAAGTGGGTCTCGTATTTCTAGTCGGGTTAATACCTGTCAATTAGCAAAAGGCATTACGTGTCCAAATCAATGCCTGATGCACCGTTGTAACTTCAAGTTCTTCAATTAAAGTAGACATGTAGCACATTATCCTTACCTTCACGATTTACCAGTTTCTAAAGGAAAGAACCTTTCTTGATTTTTCATTGAAAAGGTTGTGTTGATAAGTTGTAAGAAGTGAGAGAATAGCAAAACCAGAGTACAGTGTCAAATATGATGATGATTTGTCCAATTCCAGACCACCTTTTAGCAGAAGCAACACTGTTGTGATTGTGAAATTATATTGGCAAACATTGGTTATAATACTTAGATCATTTTACTCGATCTGTAGTTAGGTTAGCAATATGGACAATTCTACAGAATGACACAATGCATGGTCAAACCAGACAAAAAAAAAAATCAAAATGTAATGAAAACAAAATCAAAGATGAAAAGCTGGAAGGATCAACAATTTATGAGAGAAGGTGAAGGGATGCATTTCTTTACAGTAGAGGCTGATTACAAGAAATGTAAAGAAAGCACTTTTGGGGTTGATAAAGGGAGGAAAATGATGGTGGCAAACACTCACATTACAAGCATGTTTTAAGCACAACGTAGCTTTCTTAAAGTCAAAGAAGTGGAAAAACAATCATACATTACAAAAGTCAGCTGATCTAGAAAAGCTTGTTAACATGGTCACTTAACAGCCAAAAATTTACTTTCCTATTGATGGATGTGGCCTTTAGGGCAAAAGCTAGAGTTTACCATGCTAAAAGACGCATGATAGTTAAGGCTAAAGGAACATGCCAGGAACCAGAAAAGATCCATCATAGAAAGAAAGAGCGAATTTAGAAGGAAACAGAACAGAATGACCAATTTTGAAATAGAATTTCCTTGTCAATTTCTCAAACAGGCATTCAGTTGGTGCGGTTGAATGTGGCATTAAGGAGTTGGATATGTTATGGGCCAACCATAAGCATTCCCCTAAGATACCATCTATTGATCTTGTGTTGATCTACCCACTCTCAGTGATGACTGAAAGAAGCACCCCCATATTGCACAAAAAGAGCCTAACAAAGGTGTGATTCCTTGCTGAATTTGTGCAGGATGCCATGAATGGAGCCTCCAAGCAATCTTACAATCCTTAGGAAAAGGTTGTCATCATGGGTCTCTCTCTCATCCCATGCGCACAAATACCAAAAAGTTCAACTTTAACCTTCTTGACTTCAGGAGAAGTCCCGCTTTTTTTTGGGGGGGGGGAGGGGATCTGTGTACTTGCATGAAATCAAGGAACCACATTGTAACTCCTTGACTAACCCTTTCAGATCAGGTCCCTTTTATAAGGCTCAGGACCATAATTTCATCAAACTCATCAGATAAAAACCCAAGGTGCACCAATGAGCTACATGGGGGGGGGGGGTCCACATCCATTAACTTCGAACTCAACACTTGAATACAAGTTCAAACCTTAAGGTCCAGATCAACCCAGTAGCAGACCCTTGAATATAAAGTCCTCTTTAAGCCCTCTTCAATCTCCGCAATCCTCATGCATCCACAAACAAGACCAACTTCTTGAGCACATTTATTTGCAAAACAAGATAGACTATCTTCTTGCCAAGCATGCCCTTCCATTAGGCTGCCCCATTCACACATCCACTCCAACTCCATCTTATTGCCTTGGTGAATGCCGAGACACCAAATCTTCAATAAGACCACAACCCCCTAGGCACTTCTTCATATAAGGAAAATAACACCAACCGACTACAAAAGTTAATTTAATACAGCATGCATTACCGGCTACTATCTAACAAAGCCATTTGTATCTTCATCCTCTCATGCATTTCAATGTGATTCTTTCCTGTCTTTCATAATGTCTTTCTTTTTCTATAATAATAAGAAGAATAACAGCATAGCCTTTATTGATGATCACACTTATCCAAATAACAACAACAACAACAACAAAGCCATTAATGATCTTAAATTTATCAATTTTGTAATCAGCTGAGCTCCAGCCAAAATGTAATATTCATTCAATAAATGATCCATGCTTCAACCTTCAAAGCTTAGCTTGCCTACTCTTGTGAACAGACCAAAGGGAAAATTTTCCATATATTTTGAGGCCAAACTTGATTGTAAACTTTTCCATATATAAGAGATAAATTTCTCACTTGCAAGTGAAACACAACAAAGGAGCAAAAATTATGGGGTTCATAACATGCTTTCTACACTAACCTACTACATGAATTGATTTGATGCCATTCATCTAAAAGGCACCAAGCTAACTAAATGATTCTCTCTGAAATTGTTGCATGAGTTAGCACCATCCCATTGGATAAAAATTTTGTTACAAGCCACTGCATCAGGCCTAGATGCAGAGCTATTATCCACATTAATGCCTTGTTTCTTCATTATTATAAAGAAGCATATAAAAAAATATATGGATATAAGGTTCTGGGCATTTTAGTTCAACAGGACTGGAAAGATGAGAGTTCAAAATGCAAAACTCACCTAAAAATTATTAACTTGATGGTAACATAATAGCTTGTCTAACAAAATCTTTCTATTTTTCTACAGCTTAGGGGAAAAAATTCTACTTTCTGCATTCCCAAAATAAATAGTTGAACCTCAGTTTTTGCTACTTCTGGAGATAAACATTTTCACAAATTCAAGCCTTACTTATTACCCATTTGAATTTTGCAATCTCAACTTTGAAATGAAAGGATTTCCCAAAAAATAAATAAATAAACTAGTGTAATTTACATACACATTTTATAGGTGATGATTCTCTAAAATCTGTTATCAATTTCATTCTAATACTCAAAATTTCCCAAACACTTCCCAAGTGGTTTTTTTTTTTTTTTTTCCTTGGAAAAAAGGTTGACAGGATCATCTAAAAAATGAAAACATGTTTACAAATAAGTATCACTTTTAAGACACTAATAGAGCACCATCATGCAATGAACAATAAGATTATCAAACAATATATGGAAAAAATGAGTACTGCTTAGTTAGAATAATTAGTGATATGATTTGACATCTTCGCTACTTAATCTGGAAAACGTAATTATATTGCTACAAAAAATTGAGAGTGGATCAGAGATAGAGGGAGAGATTCCCAATGGTTCAATATTTAGGATAGCAATGAACATACTGTCGTTTGAACTTTTAGGAAATGTGGCCAACTTGAAAGTTCGCTTGAAAAGCATTTACATGTTGAGAAAACTAGAGTTTACTCATACAGGCCATGAAGTGGTGATCCCAAAACCTCCTCCTCGATGCATGAAAGAGATCTCCCTAGCAGAATGAGATATTTTTGTAGCAACACCAAATCTAGAACATTTTGAGGTCTTTGAGCTTTTATCTTTTAGCCTTTGAAGCAAACGCAGTTAAAAGGACAAATTACCTAAAAAAATTGACCTTTTAATCAAAGGAGAAGCCAACAGGATTAAAAACCCGTGGGATTTCATCAAAGCCATCATGGGTCTACAATTCTAGAAATACCCTTTATTGTTAGCTAACTAGCATGAAGACAATCTTTTAGAGTATTTTCCCATATTTAGTCCCTAAAATGCTTCAAAAAGTTTTTAATATGTTGTCACCACTTTTAGGAATTTTTCTTAATTAGTGCTGATTTTCAGCTAAGTAAGTTAATATCAAGATTTAACAGAAGATCCATCACCATGAGAAAAAGGAGAAATCCACAACGAGTACATCATCCCTAGAAAAGAGAAATTCCACAGAGAAGACAAATCAAAAGAAAGTCAAAATTTGAGCAATATAGTGTTCAAGGACATGATAACAAGCAAAAACAGCCAGGACATCTGTCCTATCTCTTCGGCTATGGTGAATGCAGCAGGAAAAATCAGACCTATATGGTTGAATTGAACATATAGCAGAAGTGCACAGCTAATACTTATCATCCATAACAAAGTAACAAGATTGAGATCAACACTGTCAAATTTCCACTTTTTTGTGTGTGCATGCATGTGTGATCTTATTGTTGTTGGGGTTCAAGTGGAGTGGAGGCCTTTGGAGGATGGAGAAAATATATAGTTGAAGATCTAAATCAAATAGAATATTCAAAATAAATGTCAACATAAGCATACATAAATTAGAAGAGAAACATACTTGTCAAATGGCAGATCTGCACATTTCCAATTTACATCTGCCAAAGCATCATGGTGAACTCTGCATTCCTCTTTTGTCCGAAGACGAAACCTCCGCTCCTTGTTGCACCTAGAACAACGAAGAAACTCATCCCGGTGACAAAGTTTCCCATTCCGGGACCTACTGGAACCGTTTGCAGTTTTTGATGCTTGGTTGTAATATTTGAGCAGCGCTGTCTTTAACAAGGGAACCTTCTCCCCGTTAACAATGACCCAGACATTGTTCTTCCATTTCCTTGCAGTTTCCCTTCCAGAATGCTTCTCAAATGCAGCTGGGGTCAACTTGTCTAATCACAAACAATAATATTTATTGATCAAACAAGAAAAGATTAAAATTACAACAAACAAATTCATCAATCAAACAAGGACAGATTAAAGTTACTGTAATGAAAATCGGAACAAAGTCATACTACATATGACTAAGAAACTCTCGAGAATCAATAAATGCTGAACAGATACATATTCTTCAAAACTAATCACTGATGATTCTGATGCTCAAATATGGGAAACTGGAACATACATGACAGCGTCAACATCCCTATCAAAGAAGCGTTATGAAATCAAAGCCACTCAACTACGTTCCACTAAGTCTTGAATTAATGTTTGGAGCAACCTATAAACTGCAACTTCCAACACAAAAGAGGAACACCAGTTGAAGATTGTATGATTCTTCACTGTAGGCATAGAAAGAGCACTGAACCCCAGTTAGTATACTATTGAGCATAAGGTGGCTACCCTAAGAAGAAAAGGTGATCCCAAAGTGATTTAAGTTCCTGGAATAATGGAGTCGGGAAAACCCATTTTTTACTATTCACTAAAAAAACTCTATTAACAGCATGTGGTATCCTCCTTGTTAGCCAAACTTTCCAGAAGTTGTAAGGAGGTTACAAAAGGCTGCTGGCATTGGTAAGCTAAAGAGGCTGAGATTCCCAAAGACTCTTGACCTTTCATCTAAACCTCCACTTGAGCCCCTAAATGACAAACAGACTGTTGCAAGCGGTCTAATTTCACTGCACATAACCTATGACATGTAGCAGTATAAGGAAGAAAACATCTCTTCGGAAAACCTGCCTTGTAAGTACCGGCAAGTATTTGTGGAGACAACACACCCCGAACAAGGAAACAAATAGTCATGATTGGTAATGATGCACAATTAAACTACGCATACAGCTTGCATGCTAATATTGAAGTTGAAAATTAGATTTCTTCCCGAAAAGGTTCATATAATAATGCTACATCCTCCTACCTAGAATCAACCAAGAGTCTACGCAAGCCAAGGATCAAAACTGCAAATTCTTTTTTTTGACCACACTTGCTATAGCATGACATCTAAAAATTGAAACTACAGAAGATCAAAACGCACTCATTACCCCCATGTAGCAAAAAACCAAACTAAAACTTATGACCACATTCTACGAACACCGTAACAGAACAGAATTTCATCGAAAGCAATACAACAAACCCAAAAAGAATCACTACAACTTCATGCTAAAACCTCAACAACATAAACAGAAAGAGTTCCCATTCACCAAACCAACATGAAAAAAATCTTTGTATTCAACAAACAAACCATGACTCAACAACATCAAGAAACAAAACGAACGTGTGGGAAAACAGAACTGCATTATCATATAGTTAATGAAAGCAAAAAGAGAAAAGTAGCGTCACCTTCAGAGTTTCACTTGGACAAATCAACATACACTTTAACTGGATAAACAAAACCAAAGAATCCCATTCAAAAAACCCATCAATGAAAACCAAGAACACACACAATATAACTCATCAAATTCAAAACCATGTAGAAAAAGACCTGATCGCACCCAAACATCAAACATGCAATAGAATCGAAACATAGGAATACAATCACATTCAAATCCCTTCAAAAACCCAGAAACCAAAATCCATCAACAAACACCAAATAATCACAACAACAGTCATTTAGAATAAAACGCATGTAGGAAAACTCCTGTTCACAGTAAAACATCAGACATGCATTAGAACATTAGAATCAAAACCAACGAAAACACTGAAAAACCGAGATAGGAAAAAAACCTTCTTGACAACCAGGAGTGCATTCACAAGAGATTTCAAGATCACCAGCAAGATAAACCCTAAGCCTACCAACAGCATCACCATAGCAGTAACAAGTGCATCCACATGTCACTTCTACATAATCACCACCTCTCTTCAACCCACTTATTCCTCTCAACTCTTCTTCACTGAACAACTCCCCCATCTCTCCCTCTCTCTCTCTCTCTCTCTCTCTCTCTCTCTCTCTCTCTCTAAATATTAATGTATCAGAGAACCAAAACTCATAACAGAGGAATCTGTATCTGATAGGAAACAAATAATGACATATACGGCGCTTGCGTAAAAAATGTTATTTTATTATTATTTTTATCAAAAAATCAAAAGATAAATTTTCGAACTTTGGGATTTTCTGAAAATTTGATTTGATGGTAAACAAATATAGTACGCTCACAAGTCACATATATACATCGGAAAAACCCAGAATCCCATACAGAGGAAATCTAAAGAGAGGACGCATCTCCGAGAGATCTGGTGGAGAATACGTTGAAAAGTATTCTGTGTGCGTGTGAGGGAGAGTGTAGAGAGAGAAAGAGAGAGAGAGAGAGAGAGGTTTTTTGGTTGGTGATGAATGAGCTGGACTAGAGGAAACAGATGCGGGCGAATGGATTATGGCTATATTAAAGTGCATCTTAGAGAGAGAGAGAGAGAGAGAGAGAGAGAGAGAGAGAGAGAGACCTTACTAGTTGCATGATATGACATAATAAGAAAAATTGATAAATATACAAATTTATTTTTTAACTATAAAAAAAATTATTTTTAAATTATTTATATTTTTAATAAATTTATTAATTTATATATCACACAAAAAAAATACAATTAAGTTTGTTATAAAATAATTAAATGATATCACAAGTTACATGTAAAATATAAATAAATATTAATCGGATGGCTTTTCTTATTCTCACCAATCTCTGTTATTCTCTTTCTTTAAACCTTTTTCTAATCATAGCTGAGATTTAAGATTAATCATCATCTTAAAAATACATAATTTTAATCGAAATTATTTAAAATAATTATTTACTAATTATTAAATTTCATCTCACACCTAAACCTAAAGACAATTATGTCAGAAACATAAAAAAAATAAAAATAAAAATAAAAAAAAAAAATTCTAAGATGCATATATACTCATACGTGTGTGTGTGTGTGTGTGTGTTTTTTTTTTTTTTCTTTGTCGAAGAATAGCATTGTGAAATTAATCCGAAGGTTTTATATGATTGATAAATGTACTTTTGTATGATTTTTCATTTGAAATTAATCCGAGGATAAGTTTTAGATGTACTAAAATTTACCTAGTTTTGATTGCTACCATTTTTACTGCTCAAAATGATATTTTGTTCTTGTCTTGTACCAAGAAGGACCTGCATTTTTTGGTGGTCCTGCCTGCCCGCCGCCAGCAAATAATACACTGCGGTGGCTCCGGTGGGTCACCGCCGATAAATATAATTTATTTTGATTATAAACTATAGTTTATTGTTTGTCTCTTCGAGAGTGCGGGTATTACCGTCTTATTCATTAGTTTAAAATATTTAATTGAAATTATAATTATTATTTATTAATTACATCATTATAATTATATCAAATCAAAATATTAATTTAATATACGTTGTGATATTAAATTTCAATATATTATTTAACAATAATTAATTCGTGTGTTCCATCTATATCTAAATCATGCGATGTATGTCTGTTGTCAACGCCTACCATGTTTGCTATTTTTGTCCACATGGTAGTCGTTGGTTGGCGATTGCTGTGTCTGTCAATGGCTCCAAGGATGAACCCAATGACTATATACATCTTGAAATTAAGATTTTTATATTATGACCCAGAACAGAACTAATGTGAACAGGAAAAAAAGGATTAATCAAAATTAAAAATGTTTGAAAAAATTTGAATTATGTGCCTACAGCCTATGCTTTGGTTAACGGCGCATGGTGTGTGGGCATGTTCCCTTTTGATTCGGGTGTGGTAGGGTCAGAGGAGTGTGAAAAAAGTTGCGATTTTTGAGGGGTGGCTCTGCATTCTCATGCAAGGCACATGAGAGAGAGAGAGAGAGAGAGAGAGAGAGAGAGAGAGAGAGAGAGAGAGAGAGAGATGTTATATGATGATGGGCTATGATTAGTTGGTGCATTTTGGTCATGATTTGCCCATTAATAAGTTAAAAGTGTTGGGTAGACCTATGTCTCCTTTTTTTTTTTTTTTTTTGCTAAAGGTTGTTGAATATATATATATATATATGCCTAGGACTATAGGACTCTTTCTTTGATATTGGTACGACATGGACATGGTCATTGTTGTGAAAAGTGGTGCACCAATAAGGAAACTTTAATGTTTTACCTATGGCGCCTTGTACTTTGGCAAAAGAAAGCAAACAAAAGGTAAAAGTTTCATATCATAAAATTTAATCTTTAACCTAGTATTCTAGCACATTATTAGGTTTGATTTTGGATGTATTTGTTTGGAGAGAGAGAGAGAGAGAGAGAGAGAGAGATGGCCTCACTCTAGCCGAGAACATGGGCATTAGGTAGCTGATTATTTAGTCAAACTCTCTTGTGGCAGGGACTATAATCAACAAAATGTAATGTTATATATGAAATGACTGTCACCACACAAAACCCCTTCTCTTCATCTGAGCAATGTCTATGACTGTCTGCATTTCTAGGGCAGTCATCCCTAAATATCTGTTTTCAGATAAATTCGGCCGAACCAAGAATCAGAGGTTACACATGAATGTGCTTTCATCTTTATTCCCTTCACACTATATGATACTGCTCACAGAACCATATATACGCGCGCGTGTGTGTGAACAGAAAAATAACAACTTTTTCCCTAGAATTTGAGCCCCAAAAGGGGCCCTTTAATGCACGTTTTTCCCATGTTTCAAGTTCAAGTCGGTATCGATGAATTGTCGTTCTAATAAGATGAATTATTATATTTTTTAATTAATTTTTAAATTTGAAACGTATATATAAAAAAGATTACGTTAAAAAAATCGTTCATTTAAACAGATCTCATAAATATTTGAATTGGATTAATCAGAATATAACTCTCGATATTGATCGATTATGGGATAAAAAAATCAAGTCGGCAATATCAACAAAATGTAAATGTCATTTTCAAACTATTTTTTAGGTCTGAGTCTTCCTTTCTAAGTTTTTGATAAAATTCTAATTTTGGAACTAATATAACTAATTCTTTTTTTATAACCAACTTTAAATTATTTTTGGTCAAAGAGATTGCCACGTCAGCAACACGCCAGTGCCACTTTCATACTATTTTGATTTTTTTTTTTTGAAAAAATTCTAATTTTAGGATTAATATAAATAATATTTTAGAATCACCTCCAAATAATTCTTGGTTAAAGAGGCTCGACACATCAACAAAAATTCAGTGGCACTTTTTGACCATTTCTGATCAAATTTTTTATAAAATAATAATTTTGAGATTAATATAAATAATTCTTATTTTAGAATTCCCTCCAAATTATTTTTTATTAAAAAATTTAACTACCCATATTAGCAACAATGTTAATATAATTAGTCAAATTTATTTAATTAAAATAATTTTAAAATAAAAATTATTTATTATTTTCAATTTTATAATAAGAATTACATTTTTACGGAGTAAATTGGAAAAAAAAAAACACTGTACCTGAGTTAGAGAGTGTCCGTAAAGATTGATGGAACAATTGCGGCCAATCAAACCCAAGAGTGGGGTAGGCCAGGAGGCGTGTCACGCTCAGATAGGAGGAGATTGATCTTTCAGCACGTGGACGAGTTTCGCACAGACAACAGGGGCTTTTCCAGTTGACACTGAGCTTCAACCGGAGGACTGGGGTGTCCATATAGATTTTGCATTGGATTCCTGCCATTTTCAAATGCTTTCACATTTTTTCTAAGTTTATGTGCAATGGAACACGCTCATGCCCGGTGCCCACCGGACATCTTTCACATTTTTTCTTTTGTGTGCTTTTTCAACAAAATGTTCAAGGGAGGTCAGGTCACCTACCCATTAACTCAAGTCTTACCCATGACCTCATTTTTATCCAGTATCCTATGAAGACATCTTTCAACTTGGCTTAATTTTCCTCCAAGTTTAGGGTCTGTTCCATATTTTATATCTGACTAAATCTTATTTGAATCGTATTAGAGTTTTAAGAACAGAACTTTCCATGCTTTTTTTTCTATACACAAAATTTGAATTCAAATTTTTTTAAGAAAAATCAATACCCAATCATTGAATCAATTAAATATCGATAATAATATTAAACTAAAAAATTATTGAATTAAAAGCCATTTATTACTTTCACATGTATACAATTTTTTTTTTTACCTTTTTACCAAAAACCATTTACTAAAATAAAATTAAAAATAGATAAATTGAAATTTCTAAAACCACCGTCTTAAAACATAGTGAAAGGTACAGGCTTGTATCAAGTTTTGTTCCACATAAATTTCAAAATGTTAACATTTTCTGTTTTTAAAATGTTTCGATACATTAAATTAATTAATATTTATATTAAATTTTTTTATATTTTATATTTATATATTTTTTATATTTAAAGTATTATTTATTTATTTATTTATAATTCAAATCTTATATTTATATAAATATCCCTATATTTTTTATATTTATATATTTTTTTCATATTCCTAACTTTTATATTTTTATAAAATATTATTTCTTTGGTATAATAAAATCAATTTAACTAGAAAAGGGTTCTCACAATAAAGAATAAATAGACAAGCACCAAAACCTAACACCCCACCAATTTTCACCCCCTCCCGGCCCTATAATTTCCAGTGCCCCACCTGCACCAAACAAAAATTTCTTTCATTAAATTATTTTATCCAGTAGTTTATGTTGACCTATGATTGACCCTTTTTTTTTAATAATTATTATTTTGTTTTTTGGGGGGGGGGGCCGGGGGAGGGTCAACCTGCAACAGCTCAGGTACGAAACACAACGCTTTCGGCATTAAATGACGGACAGTTCGACAGAGGGTTCAATAGCCTGAGAAAGCCATGCCAATGAGCTGTGGGTCTCTGTGTTCTGGGCCTTTCCTGTCATCTTCCCCAGCTCTCTTGTATAAGGACAAATTCACTTTGAAATGTAAATTAGTCCGGCTTATAATTTTCTTTTTTCCTTAAAAAAAACATGAGTATGCCTTTTCTTACAAATAATATTAAAATTTTTAATCAAATCTTATATTTAAAATTTAATAATAAAAAAAATTATACTAAAAGAGTCATTCCTAAATAAACCCCTCCAGGAGCTTCTCTCATTCATGTTCTTATTCGGGTATCCAATTTTTGGAAAATTTTAAATTTCTTTTTGTAAAAATTGTAACGACTGTTTCCCAAATATATGTCTACTCTTAAATTTATTCAATATGCATGATATTCTTAAAAGACTTAAAATTTTTTAATACAATTATTAAAACTTAATTTTAATTAAGAACAAAACGTAGAGTTAATAACCGAGTTGAGTCATTTAAAAGGTTTTTATATTGTTCTTGATTTCATATCGTAAATATTTAACACCCGCGAAATTAGTTGAAACCCATTAAAATTTCCCTTCCTCCGAAGGTGTTTGGTATTCATATATTTTCTCCCTAAATTTTGGTGGGGTAATACCAGCTCAAAGTGCAGGTAAATGGATAGGAAGGGAAAGGAAATAAAAATTTTAGATTAAATGTTTTTAGATTTAGAAAATGTCAACTAAATTTACTTTTCAGAAAGAAAGAAAATTAATATGTTTAGATTTAGAAAGAGAAAAATAAATAAATTAAGTTTTTTAGAGAGAGAAAACTTAAAAATAAATGTTTTGAGAGAGAATATGCATTAAATCTTTTTTAAAGAGAGGAAATTAATGTGTTTAATTTTAAAGAGAAAAATTAAATTTTATTTTTTAGAGAAAATTTAAAATAAATGTGTTCGTAGGGAGAGAATGTGAAATAAATTATGTTTGTAATGAGAAAAATTAACGTGTTTAGTTGTGAGAATAAAAAATTAATTTTTGTTTTTATAGAGAGAGAAAATATGAATTAAATTGATTATTTTGGTGAGAAAAATTAACGTACTTGATTTTAGATTGAAAGAGAAAATCTAATTTTGAATTTTATAGAGAAAGAACAACTAAAATCAATTAGTTTGGAGAGACAAAATACTAATTAAATTGATTTTTTATAGAGAAAAATTAATATGTTTAATTTTAGATAGAGAAAATTTAAAATTAATATGTTAAAAAAGAGAAAATATAAATTAAATTTATTTGTTTAAAGAGAGAAAATTATTCTGTTATTATAATTAAAGTGAAAATAACTAAAGGAAAAACTTAATCATTATATTTAAAGAAAAATATAAACTAAATTGATTTTATTATTTAATATTTTTTCTCTAACCTTTTACTTTATATACCAAACACTATATTTACTTTATTATTTTTTTTTGATACTATATCAACTGTTATTTAGAGTTATATTCTGATTAATTCGGTTCGAGACTTATAGTGTTCCATTTAGGAAGCTACCCTGCCAACATAGCCTGTAAGTCACGAGTCAAAATTAGGATCGAATCAATATCACATCCCACTAAATCAATTAATCGTTGATTATAACATTTACTCTATAAAAATATAAACATTTTTGAAAAAATTTAAGGTATCTCTATAACATTTTTGAAAAAATTTAAGGTATCTCTATTTTATTTAATTCTACTTATTAAATTAAATATAAAAATTTAGATTAAGAAATAAAAGTTTTATAAATAGAAGCTAATTTTTTTTTTCTACACAAAGATTTAAGTTATTATTAGATTAATAAATTTTTATTTAAAAATATTATTTTGTTTTAGTTAAGTCTAATATCAATTTCCAACCCTCAAACAAATTGACCTTTCTTCTGTGCAGCAACCGTACTTCGATGTCTTCCACCCAAAAAAAAAACCGTACTTCGATGTCCTTTATGATTGAATAAAAATTTCATGCCGACTTTGGTTATGTTTCTTTTCCTTTTGGCTCAGCATGGGTGATGCTTACTCGGTCATTTGTTGAATATTGTCTATGGGGGTGGGACAACTTTCCACGGACCATTCTGATGTACTGTACAAACTTCATCTCCTCTTCAAGAGGCTATTTTCATAATGTAATATGCTACAACCAACAGTTCCGCAGCACTGCAGTAAGTCATGACCTCCATTATATTGCATGGGACAATCCTCCAAAGCAACACCCACGCACTTTGTCAATGAAGGACGTCAGCAAAATGGTTGAAAGTGGAGCTTGCCCTAAAGTTCCCTAAGGATGATTCAGTCTTAGATAAGATTGATAAAGAGCTCCGACATTGGTAAGGTCGATTTGCGCCGGGTGCATGGTTTATAGGGAACCCAGATGATGGAGGTGACCCATGCTCACACCCGGGGGATGATTCAGTTTTTAGGACAGGTCCAGGTGCCAAAAGGTTGCAAGAACTATTGAATATTCTGTTGTCCAAGGAAGCTTTGAGCAAGCAGTGCTCATGAAAGGGATAACAAGTGACGACTCCCAAGTGTATAGTGGTATATTTATAGGTCATATTAACTGAGTCATGAACAATGTCCAATTCAAAAAGAAGGGCATTTTCTTTGGTTTACTTGTTGAATCAAGCTTCTTTTTGCATCGATTTCTTTATGGTCATCTTGATTCACATGGCAGATACACAATTTCTTCTGCAGAATCAGTTCATTAGCAATTAACTTGCAGCTTATCCAACCGTATCTTACAGGCAGTAATCAATTTTAGTTTCAAAATAATGCCCAGATCACAATAGTCTCGGGCATTCAATGTCAATTTCATGTACTTGTCAATGAGCATCTCTTGTGAACTATCAGTGAAGTAGCCTTTTTCTACGTCTAACCCCTCTCCAGCAGCTAGCAGCTCAACCCGCTTCTGGACCCGATCTGCTCCAACCCGATTTGGCTACAACAAAATGCAAGCTATCTCTGTTGATTCCTCACCATGAAATAGGCCTAGAGTTTGCACCCCAGGAAGGCCACCTCCTCGGGCGCTCACCATGGGAGCAATATGGCGAGTGGTCGACACGTCCGTTGACATAATGGGCATGTTATAACCAACGTGAGTTGGCTCAACTGGATGTGGAGTTGAGTTCCCTTAAGTATGACTAATATTCGACTCCCGCCAGCAGTATCGGACCCTCATGTGTATGGAGCGATCTCCGTTAAGAGACTCGCCTTCCGAAAAAGGAGCCACTGCAATGATCAGTCTGGATTAGTCAGAGTGAAGTCTGACGGTATTCAAGACATGGTTTAAAAAAAAAAAAATGGGGACGTTGTACATTGCGACTCACGGACATGCTCCAATCATGGCAATGTCAGTGCTGGGGATACCTGGTCTGGGCCTTCATCGGCCCTCACTGATAGAACTTCAGGCAAAGCCCACCCAGCCCTTTGATTGCCCATAAAATTAGGGCGGTAATCGTCAAGCTCGCCTAATTGCATCCCAAGTACATGTGCTGCACCGTATAGATTTGGCACTGCACATAGAGGTAAACATTATATCAACTTGACCCATGTTTTTAAGAAGCTAAATGATATTAATATTAAGGGGACTTCGCAAGTTTGGTATTAAAATTAGTTCAGTTTGTAAACATTCTTGAGATGATAATAAGAGATCTTTGAATACAGTTATATATGGTTTGGGGGTTTTTTTTTTTTTTTTTTTGAGTGGGGGGGGGGATTCAATCACCAATTGTTCAAAAGAGTTTGACTACAGTGCTTAATTATGGAATATTAATGTTGACTGACAGATGGTACCAAGCTCAGGGATACCACCTCCAAATCCAAATAGATTCGTAATGATCCCAAATATTATACAGACTTAGTGAGTCAGAATGGAAAGGGAAGACACAATGTCAGGCAACAAGTATGGCAATAATTCATAAACCATCCCCATCTCTTTGCCATCTATATCTTTGCAAGACGGATGGGTCCACTAGTACCAGAAGTTCACTGTTTAGTCTTATGGAGACGGACAAAAAATGGCGCTGCAGGAAGCATAATGAAACTATAGACAGATATAAACATCAAACAAAGCACAGAGGCAGCAGAAAAATGCACTGCGTGATGCTTCTTTGTCGAAATCTTCTGCAATGATGGCCCAAAAACACTTTTGATGTTTGTTTGAGATGTAAGAACATCGGAAAGTCGTATGATTTGATTTTCCTTTTTCGAATATCAGCATCACAAAGCAAATACCTTCCCCAATTGTCTGTTAAGCTTAATCCTTTACCCCCTTCCACCCTAAAAATGATAACAGAACAATGGGTTGCAAGGAAGGTGTTTTCATGCAGGTTCTTACAAAACAGATGAACAAGAAGAAAAAATATATATTTTCGGAAAACTTAGAGCATAAAAAAAAGAGAACAAAAAGCTTATTTCTCGAGATTTTTCTTAAAAGTTACTTTTTAAATTTTTCTTCATAAAAAAAAATTTATTTTTTTTAAGAGTTTCTAAAAAATATTATTTGTCAAAATTTATCAGGAGAATGAGAAAAAAATAAAAAAAAAAACGGGCCGAGTGGGAAATAAATGTGAAAATGCTGATCTCAAGTGGTTGAAACAACCGCCATTGGAGACGGTCCGGTAAATTTTCTTGGGTATGATGAGCTCAGGCTCAATCCACAAAATTTTGCCACCGAGTAGAAGCTAGAAGCAATATAGCGCCAAATGCTGATACCATGATTAGATTAAGTCAACTCCATATCTTCCAAATCCTCCAGAAAAAAGCTGTAATCATGGAAAAGTGAGTTCGGTCATGGACTTCACCTCCTCCTAACCCACCAGTGAAAATTTCAAAAGCAGAAAGCAGAAGCCAGAAAATGACAAGAATTTACAGTGAGAAACAAACGCGTAAGAGCCGTGGCTTAATTCTTTTCCGGCCCAAAAACCTGCCACCCTAACTTATAAATCCAATTTTTTTTGGTACCATATTTTAGACACCGTCTGATATCCAGGATTTCACTCAGATTAATACAGACTGACTGCTACAGATGGATCTCCCAATAGAAAACGCTCTATACACATGAAGATCCGATACTCCCGATGGGAATCGAACCTCTGTTATGTTTAAAGGAATTCAATTCCACATCTAATTGAATCAATCACGTCCGTTATAAATCCAAAATTTTGAATCCAAAATTTTGACTTTTGAGGGGGTTACCTTTTTCTCTGGACAAGGACAAGCGCAACTGCAGATTTCAAGCTAACTCCATTATTCTAGTAAAAGAATCCTGTAAAGAAAAGCAGCTTTTGGGACTCAAAGATGACCGATAAGTTTCCTCAAGTCCAATTATATAAATAAATGACAAACATGAGGCATGTCCCAACAAGTAATGAATTTAAGATCAACATTTACATTTTCTCAAGATCAAGAAAATGATATAGTGTACCAACATCAGACTACAAAATCAGAAAAGAATTCCCCTCCAAAATGAAAGAACTCTCAATTTTTCTTGCCATGCCTCCAGCCTTAACCTTTCAGATCGGTCATTGATCACCATCTACTCTACTTGAGCATCAGAACACATTTCCAAGTAATTTTGAACGATATTTTGCTGTGAAATATCAGTAAAATAACCTTTCCCAACAGCCATGCCCTCTGCCATTGCTAGCCTCTCAACTTCAAGTTGAACACGATCCCCACCGACAGCGGAAGGTTCCAATAAGTTGCATGCTACTTCAATTGTATTTTCTCCATAAGAAAGTGCCATGGCTTGGACCCCTGGAAGTCCACCTCCTCTAGCACTCACCTGCTTTGCAACCCTCCGAACAGCAGCAATGTCAGAGGAAAAGACGGGGACATTATAATTATCAACCCACCGAGTTGCTCCAATTACAATGACACCCTTTGATTCGGTGACTTGATCTGGCCCTTTATCAGGCTTCAAAGGCAAAAGGCCTGATCTGAGTCCTCCTGTCCATTGATTGCCATTAGCATTGGGTTTAAAATATCCCAATGCTCTCCGAATTGAATCCAATTTCCGTCCCTCTTCATGGGCAGCTCCATATAAGAAAGTGGGTACTGCAGCCAGGGAATGCTTATGTTATTTAAGAAAATACATAACATATGTCTAGCACCCAGAGTGCCTTTTGACAACATTGATGTAACTTATCTTTTATGAACATGTTCATTAAAAAATATATGGCAATAATTACTTCTTAGAAAAAAAATTGACATGGTGAGAGATTGAAGAATCCAACATAGCATTTGAAAATGTGTGTGGTAATACTCATGTGGTCAAATGAGGGAGCAACATGATTATCAAAGGAAAAACTAAATTATAAACTGTCATATTAAGGATGGAACATGATGCATCAGAAAACTGGAGTGCTTTTAAACATAAGACATAAATAGGTTTAAAGTAATCAATCTTCATGTTTACAGAAGTGGCAGTACATGGGAACGGTTATGGAATCAAATTAGCTATGGTCATCATTCATCAATCAAACGAATATATGGGACCATTATATTTTACATATCAATTGCTCATTTTCTTACATAGGGTAGAGGCAGGGGAAATCTTAACACATAACTGTTAGGAATAGAGATAACAAGGAGTAGAAAGGTTTTGGAAGATTAAACGTTTCCTTCGATTAATGGCTCTAAGGAGCATTACAACAGAAATAAAGAAGAAAAACTCAACCTCTCTCTAAGAGCAGACTGTCCACACTTCTCAGAAGCTAATTAACTTTTTTCATGCCTTTCTCACTAGCCTTCATATTCTATTTATACCCTACGTCTCTCTTCTAACCACCCAATATTCTCCTAACAGTAGATTGTTACAATTTACACATCTTCTAACAGTTTTGATGCCTTTGCTTTCTGCGTTGGTAGACTATCAACCCACTTGGGTTGGCTATCTGTCTTGCAGCAGTCTATTCATCTGCCATCTGGACTGAAGATACCACATCTTCATCCGGCTGGTCTCCTGCAATTGCTTCCCTAACATTGCCTCCTGCAGGAACTTCAGCCTTGTCCTCAAGGCTATAACCCGAAAATTCGGAAGGACCAACCCTTTGTTTTTTTTAATTCCTCCCCCAACAGGCCAGCACCCGGTTGAGCTTTCTAACCTAAGTCCGGATGGTGTTGCTGGTGTCGCTCAAGAGCAGCAGCTGCAGGTTCGTCCATGGCGGCATCAGCAGTCAGAGGAGCTTCATCCTCGCCCAAGATGATCGCCCGAAGACTTTTGTTCGGACAGTTGTGGAGGGGGTCGTAAGGTTGTCGGCATTTGAAACACAAACCCTTTGATCGCAGATCCAATAGCTCGTGATGAGACAAATGGCGGGAGACTCGAGTTGCTGCGGCTGAAGTAGGTTGCAGAGGGTGTGGAAAGGAAGAACGTTGAGTGTTGGTTGGGTCCGTAGCAGGAGGCGGGGTAAAAGAAAAATGGGTTCAGACAGACGGTTTTGGAGTAAAATGAGTGTCGAAGCCTCCAGTAGCCGGGTTAGACCAGCCCCAGTCCCTCAACTAGCTTCATTACCCGGTAGTGGCGCTCCCTTAAAAAACCCATTTTCCTGTTCGATTTCTCAAGCTAGTTCCAGGGTTTGGAAAAAAGAAAAGGTCTCGTGCGAGTGAATGCGGACGCGAATCTCGTTCGTGAGATCATGGAGGAAGAGCCCGAGATGGATCAATGGATTCAATCCCTTGATGACAGCTGCACGGGCAACGAACGCATCAATATAGGCGTTGACAGTACCCGTCTATTTCGTGGAAGCTAGGGCTTCGAAGGGGTTCGCTAAGAGGCCTCCCCTGAAGCGATCAAAGTGTTCAGAGGTGAGGTCGGACCAAGAAAGCGATGGGTTTTGAGAGAGGAGTCAGTGAACCCAGTGAAGTGCTGGGCCATCCATGGAAACCGTCGCCATTGCCACTTTCATCTCATCACTGACGCGATTGATAGTGAAAAATTGTTCTGCACGAACAACCCAAGCGGCGGGGTCGTGGCCAGCAAAAGAGAGAAGATCAAGGCGTCGCAAGGTAAGTTGAAAGTCGTCGGTCGCTGGGACTTTAAATAGAGGTGTGGGGTGCATGGTTGTTCCCAGAATGGGAATGGAGCCGATGTTGAGAGAAAGGCCGCCGGGAACCTCGTTGAGGGCAGTTGTCGATGATCCAGCTTCATCGCGGCCCTCATTTTTTTGACAGAGTAGGGCGGCAATCAGTTCCTCCAAGGACTGCAGACGGTCCAATTTCGAGTGCTGGTGGTTCATCTCCTCTATCAACGTGGTTCCCGACGTCGGCAATGCTCTTCTCCAAGGTATCCAATCTTGTTTCCATTCGTGTTTGAGTCATGAATAAGATGTAGGATGGAAAAAAATGGAGAGAGGGAGACAGAGAGATGAGCAGGGGGAAGAGAAGGCCGGTCGGACCAAATTGTTAGGAATAGAGATAGCAAGGAGTAGAAAGGTTTTGGAAGATTAAACCTTTCCTTCAATTAATGGCTCTAAGGAGCATTACACAGCAGAAAAAAAGAAGAAAAACTCAGCCTCTCTCTAAGAGCAGACTGCCCACACTTCTCAGAAGCTAATTAACTTTTTCCATGCCTTTCTCACTACCCTTCATATTCTATTTATACCCTAAGTCTCTCTTCTAACCACCCAATATTCTCCTAACAGCAGACTGTTACAATTTACACATCTTCTAACAGTTTTGATGCCTTTGCTTTCTGCGTTGATAGACTATCAACCCACTTGGGTTGGCTATCTGTCTTGCAGCAGCCTATTCATCTGCCATCTGGACTGAAGATGCCACATCTTCATCCGGCTGGTCTCCTGCAATTGCTTCCCTAAAAATAACCCACTACTAGCTCAAGGTTTAAGTTCCGTTCTGTGATCAGTAAGCAAAAGAAAGGATTTGTATTTTGTACAACTGAACTTTGTACAGAAAAAATTTAACATGTTATAAAACTTTATGCAGCCATGAGGCACAAACCTCGGAGGTTGCCACCAACATCAACTGCCAAAGACTTTGCAATTCCAGCCATTTGCTCCAGAGAAGTAATAGTCAGTGGGTGGAAACAAATATGGTCTACAACACCAAGTCGAGGATGAGTTCCACTGTGCAACTTGAGGTCAATCGCTTCAAAAGCAGCTTTAATCATGGAATATACAGCATTCTTTAAGGGGCATGAGTCTGAAGATGGATCGGGAACCAACTTGGACACCACGGTGTAACCAACTCTGTTGTACATTACATCTTCAAATTTGTTCACAATGGCAGCTCCTGGGAATAATTTGGAGGCCTGCTCAATGGACACCAGTGCAGCCCCATTTCGGGATTCAGAGATATAGACCTTGCAGCAACCAAGCATCTGCTTTAACATTCTATATGTCCTCTATCCACATAACCTTCAAAAAAGTCTGATAACGAGATAGACATTCATTAACATAACATGACAAATTTTGCGGCATAATTAATTGTGCTACTGGAAAATCTCAAAATCATCCGACAGGGATGCTCCAAACAATATTATATGGTGAAGGCAGAGACTGCAGACTACCAAAAAGGAAAAAAGCAAGAAACAAAAAGCTATCCTTTCAGTTTTGAACGAAATTCAAACATATAACGAAACGAACACAAGATACAAGCAACACAAGATACAAGCTGGGTACTTTCTTCGGAGGTTAGTGCTTCAAAAGCAAAGCAGAAAATACATATTTCATGTTTTTCAGTTTGCCGCACTTGATAAAGCCCTGGAAGACTACTAAGTTCAAGAAAATTTAAGAAACAAAATGACATCCTCGAATAGGTGGATGAACAACCTACCATCATAGGCTACTACTGCACCCACAGAATTTGTTCATGTCGTTTTCTAGTTTTCTAGGAAATCTAGTTGGCTATATAATTTGCATAAACCATCTTATTAACCAGAAAGTAAGATCCTCAAAAACAAAATTGCTTGCAAATAAAGAAAGTGTCAACCGTAGCAGACACCAGCTCACTACAGAGACACACAGTCACAGAAACGCACCCAGTAAGGATACATTAGATAGTCCATAAAGCTGCTTAAAAAAAATACAGGTGGATTAGAGGAGTTTGAGGAAGAGAAGCCATTGCCTCCATGATACTTGCAAGAGTGTCCTCACACACGTGGGCTAGATCCAGGCGTCTAATCTAGACCAGAACCTGCCGCCTTGCCATTACCAACCCACATGCTTTGTTAAGTCAACCTTGATCTAGGTCACATTTTAACAGAAGATTATTGATCGAGCAAACAGCACTCACTACTCTATGTACCCTGCACTGCAATCCGGGATTTGAGAAGGACAGATTAAAAAATTATTTAACACGCTATTTTAAGAAACAGATGGGACAATGTAAAACACCCCCATAATATGCAAGAACAGGCACAATAAAGGAAACTTAATGACAAGCAACCCCACTAATGTATAATTCATACAAAATCACAATACTCAATCAGAAAGAACAAAGCATAATCTTGACAATCCTAAAGCAAAATCCAAATTCAAACCCACCCCGTCAATCTATCATTTATATAAAATCAATATTTAATCACAGAAAACACATTCAAATATCAATCCCAAACCTAAACATATAACAAAAAGATCATGAATCTATCTATATTCATCAAAACTCAATATACTAAAAAAAAAAATGCTCGGGATAAGCTGAAAAAGTCCAAAATTTCAAGCGACTTGCATTTTAAGAAATAGATAAGCAAGCACTAGCAAAAACCATGAAAACCCAAAAACAATTCATGGTAAACTCCATCAAATCTATAATCAATCTGAAATTAATATCCAATCACACACCAACTAATAGAAAATCAAATCTAAAGTTACAACAAAAACCCTTCTATCTCTCTATCTATCTTTACTTTCTCTCTCTAAAACTCAATTTGCTCAGAAGACTTAGGATACCCATCATACTCCAATTTAACAGACATAGAAGCACAAACAGCCCTAAATTTCAACCGCAAATTGTCCATTAAATCCTGCACAGACTCATTCTCGGGATCCAAAATCGGATACTTGTCCAACAATTCATCCATCTGCTTAATCATCTTGAGAACCCTAGCCGAATAGAAATTGGGGCTAATACAAATCACGGAATTCCACAAATCAACACAGCCCCGATAAAACCCCAATTCTTCGCCCGTTTGAAACCCTAATTTAAGACCCACTTCGACTCCCTCTTGTTTTCCCAGTTTCAGTCCGTCGGCGTATCCTTCGTTGTACCCTTGTTGTAAGTGAGATTCTTCCAGGTTCAAGGCTGAATCAAATATGTCCTCAGCCATTTTGATTTTTGGGGCAGAGAGACGGAGAGAAAGAGTTTTATGGTTTACCTTTCGATTGGCGGAGAGAGGAGGGCTTTGAATGAAGTTCGATGCCGATTAGGAATGTTATCCCTTTGAAAAGTTATTCTTTTTTCTACTTTGTTTTGATAATTAGGTTGCCATTTTTTTTTTCATCCACAGAATATTTTTTTTCCCCTATTAAAATGATGAATAAACGCGATGGTATTTAAAAATAAATTACTGACTAATAATTTGATTAAATTTTATTTTATATATATATATATATATATATATATATATTATAATTATTCATAGAATTTATTATGCATATTAATAATGTACCAACATATTATAATTTTATCGATTAAATTGGATCTGTGACGAATCGGATAGAATAACTCTATCAACGTCCGGTAATAATTTAATTATTTGCATGCACATATAATCTTATCATCATATGCTTAGTAAATTTTTTGAAGTATTTGATTTTTATTAACAGTTTTAATTTATTTATTGATTTTATGTAGATGGGCTAATCCTAATTATATAGTTTTATACCCTGAAAACTCTCACTAAATCAAACGTATATGGATGCATATATGTATAATTGGTTAAATAAGTGCAATAAATATTTTACAATTGTAAAAGTTTAAATTTCTTTAAAGAAAATTTTAATAAAATATATTAAAAATAATTTAATTAATTTAATTAATTAAATATTTCAATCTCATATTTTTATTTCCAAAGTAATAAAAAAAACTATTTAAACGTAATGACCGCTCAAGAATTCCGCAAAATATTCCCCGAGAGCGGTCGATTTTTGTTAAAATGTAACCATGGAAATGTAAAATAAATATTGTTTGCGATTAATATTTTCTAATTATAACTTACAATGGCTAAAAAATAACAATACGTGAATCTAGTGGTAGGACACCGGATTTCTTTAATCAAATTCTTGAGTTTGAGTTTTAAACATGAAAAAATAGACATAAAAAAAGTTATTTTCAAAATTGAGTTCAATAATTATTTAAACTAGATGTAACAAAAAAAATTATTTGAACTAAATTAGTCGAGTTTTTGAAAATCGATGGTTGTATATTTCTGTACTCTGTTGGCCCAGAAAAGGGAAAATGAAGGGGCGGATCAGGGCTAGTCGAATATGGCTGGCCGGGCTTAAATTAGCTTGAAGGAAGTTAATTTGCATCGCATTGGAGCCTTGCACAGCCCAAAATTAGACAAATTTTTGGGCTTAAACATATCTGGTTGACCGGAGTTGACCCAACCCAAATTTGGAACTCTTTTCTTAGGAGGGGACAAGCTTCCAAGCCTATGAAGCCTCTCGGTCAGATTAAGCACTTGCACACGCTTCCTCGATCAACCCTTCATCAATTTTGTCGTCCATAAATTAATCTCCCTCGATTTGTATTGTTTTATCTATATTTTATAATATATATATATATATATATATATATTAATTTATTAGGGGAGACAACGATTTTTACTTTAAAAATAAATATTTTTTAACTATATCGATCGATATTTAGAGTCATATATCAATTAATTCAGTTTAAACATTTATTAATTCTATTTTAAGTGACAATTTTTTTAATATAATTTTTTTTTTGTTTCTATTTTTAAGTTTAAATCTTAAGACTTGATTACTGGATTTAATATCTTCGAAATTAAGTGAAAGATAGATAATTTTCATATTATTGATTTAGTCTTGAATTATTGAATTAATTAATTTAAAACTTAATACGATAGAGCTCGATGGAATCCCCTTGAGTTTTAAGTAGGGTCTGGTGGTGGGTGTATTTTTTTTTTTTTTGAGACTCTAATAGCATAATACAAGAAATAGATTTTTAGATTTATTAGAGAATTTAATTTGTATTTTAAGAGTTAAATATTAAAATAAAAATTTTTCTTATTTATGTACTAAACATAGAAATTAAATTAATCAATATTAGATTTAATAATATAATTAAAGTAAGAACTTTTAACAAAAAAAATTGAAAATTTCAATAGAAAACATAAAATTTTACTTACAGAATTTTCTATAAAAAAATTTTGGAATAATATCATATACCAATGTATTTTTCCAAGAAAAAGATATTTAATTTTATTAAAATTAATCTCCACTTATTCAAGAGACATGTTCCTAAATAACCCAAAAAAAAAAAAAATTTAAAAAAACCCTGACCCAAAAATATTTCCTCAAATAACCCATATTTGTCGCGTTTCGGAGACACCGACAACCCAAATGAGAGAGAGAGAGAGGGAGGGAGAGGGAGAGAGAGGAGTCCGCGGGGGGAGGGAGAGAGGGGAGGAGAGCGGCGGGGGAGGGAGGAGCTCGGCGGGGGCGGCGGGGGCAAGGAGAGAGAGGGGAGGACCGCGGCGGGGTGCGGAGGGGAGAGGGCCGCGGAGGGGGGAGGGAGAGAGAGAGGGAGGGCCGCGGGGGGGAGGGAGAGAGGGGGAGGGGGAGGAGAGAGACAGCGGAGGGGGGGAGGGTGAGAGAGAGAGGGAGGGCCGCGGGGGGAGGGAGAGAGGGGGAGGGCCGCGGGGGGGGAGGGGGAGGGTGGAGGGAGGGAGGGAGGAGAGACAGCGGAGGGGGGGAGGGAGAGAGAGAGGGAGGGCCGCGGGTGGGGCGAGGGCCGGCGGGGGGGCGGAGGGGGGATGAGAGAGAGGGAGGGGCCGCGGGGGGGCGACCCCGCGGCCCTCCGCCCCCCCACGCAGGCCCTCCCTCTCTCTCTCCCTCCCCCCTCCGCCCCCAGCGGCCTCCCTCTCTCTCTCCCTCCCCCTCCGCCCCCCCCGCGGCCCTCCCTCTCTCTCTCTCGCTCCCCCCCCTCCGCTGTCTCTCTCCTCCCCCTCCCCCCCCCCCCCGCGGCCCTCCCCCCTCTCTCTCCCTCCCCCCGCGGCCCTCCCTCTCTCTCTCCCTCCCCCCTCCGCGGCCCTCTCCCCTCCGCACCCCGCCGCGGTCCTCCCCTCTCTCTCCTTCCCCCCGCCGCCCCCCGCCGCTCTCCTCCTCTCTCTCCCTCCCCCCCGCGGATTCCTCTCCCTCCCTCTCCCTCCTCTCTCTCTCTCTCTCATTTGGGTTGTCGCGTTTTGGAAACGCGACACACTGTGTCGCGTCTCCGAAACGCGACAAATATGGGTTATTTGGAGAAATATTTTTGGGTCAGGGTTTTTTTTAATTTTTTTTTTGGGTTATTTAGGAACATGTCTCCTTATTCAAACCTGCATTATTATTTGAAAATGATCTAAAAATTGATGGTTCAAAATATAGAACGAAAACTCAAAATAAAATAATGTACAGTATAGTGCAACCCTGATATACCTATTAACTACCAAACTTATTTGGATTAAGTGGTCAGATACTCTATTCTTTTAACCAGAGATCTCGAGTTTGAACTATGGGAATTGAAATAGCCAACTCCAAAAATAGGTCTTATAATGTTCAAACCAAATTAATCAGACAATTCAAGTACCAATTAGTAAATTCACCAAAAAAAAAAGATATACCTATTAAGTCCGAGCCACAGAAAATTCTTAACACCGGTGTTTCCCTTTATTTCTTGTTTTCAAAACATTATAACACATTAAATTAATTGATATTTATAAAAAAGCCATTATATTTTTATATTTATGTATTTTTTATATTTAATGAATATTTTTTTATTTAACTATAATTATAATTTATGTTATTTTTCTTGTAATTAATAATTTTATATTTAATTATTTTAAATTTTTATTATAAAATATGATTATTCTAAATTTTTTATAAAATAATTAATATTTACATAAAAATTTATATAATTTTTATATTTACATATTTTTCACGTTTTGATCATTTTTATTCTGGTCTTCTCGGTATCATTTCATATTTATTTCTATTTTTTCATTTTGATTTCCATGGAATGTAGGCTATTAAAGTTCGATTACTACAGTTTTACTTAAATCACGAAAAATCACTTATTGTATGTTTCACGTTTTATTTATTTATTTATTTTGAAAAATGTCACATGAGTTGGCGTAATAAGATCCGAGTTGACTCTGAAGTGCCTTGAGTCTCAAACATTGCACCGCAATCAGATCCGAGTTGACTCTGAAGTGCCTTGAGTCTCAAACACTGCACTGCAACTTTTGCTTTTATGAAAGTGACCAGAAAAATTTATTTCTTTTATCCAAATTTTTTATGGGAACTCTCAAAAACTTTCCACAGCTTTAATGATCTTTGGAGTGTCTTTTAACCCTCTCCCTTGATTTCTGAGTCAATGTTAGAGTAATATAGAAGAATTTGAAAATTTTGAAATAATTTGAATTTAGATTATATTATTTTTCTTTTTTTTTTTTTTAATATTTTATAGTGAAAATACAAATCTTAAAAAAAAAATAC
The DNA here is from genome assembly GCA_033439265.1 of Dillenia suffruticosa. Classification (NCBI taxonomy): domain Eukaryota; kingdom Viridiplantae; phylum Streptophyta; class Magnoliopsida; order Dilleniales; family Dilleniaceae; genus Dillenia; species Dillenia suffruticosa. The sequence continues at coordinate 19,060,820 of JAVTVX010000030.1, forward strand.
ACAATTTAGAAAAAAAATTATTATTATTATTAACGAAAATTTAATCAAGAAATGCTATTGTCTTTTCGGGGTCAATGACGTCACAACAGAAGCTTCTCTCTCAGGGAATAGTGGAGTCCAAGTCTCTATACGGTCAAAGTCAAATTATTTCCTTGCTTAAATTACTAAAATAACCTCCGATGAATGAAATATATAACCATCATTTTTTGAAATAAAATTTTTATCCAAATTTCAAAAGAAAATATAATCTTTTTATATAATGATTTGATTAATTAAAATTATTTTTAATTTTAAATAAATTAAAATAATATATTCGAATTATATAACACAGGAGCAAATACCTTACTCTTAATCTTATTCTTAACTCGAATATAAAATTTTATTTTCGAATATCAAATTTTATATTTGTTTGAAAATTTTATATTAATTTTTAATAATTCACTTTAATTTTGAGATCATAACCGTTGTAATAAAAAACAAAGTATTAAATCTTTGGAATGCTTGATTATTTTTTAGGAGAATTATTAGTATAAGGGATATAAGAGTAAATTGAGACCCAGAGAGAGAAAACATAGGAATACCGAAGCATGCAAAAAGTCGCCAGAATCAGCGCTTCGGTACACAATTTCCATGCTCCTTCTCCCTTGTTAATCCCGCTCACGCTACTTTCTTTGGAGACAGAGGGAGAGAGAGAGAGAGAGAGAGAGAGAGAGAGAGAGAGAGAGAGAGAGAGGGAAGAGAGAGAGAGAGAGAGAGAGAGAGAGATCAGGTTGAGAGCCATTTATACGTGATATAACAACAATTAGGTTGAGAATGTTGCATCAGGTCTACAAAGTCACTGAGAGATTAAAAAGACACAACTCCTTGGGGGAAGGTATTTCTGAGAGAGAGAGAGAGATGGCAGTTGGTGGAGGTCATGTGAAGGGGAATTTGAATAGCAATAGAGGAATTCCATTTAGATTGATGTTGCTATTGGCATTTGGAGCAGCAATATTAGGAGTAATGCTGATCCACAAGATCAGAGAGAGACGCATCTTCACTCTCTTGCTTAAGGAGAAAGATCATGATCTCCTCTCTCTTCAACTCCTCCTTCAGGTTCTCTCTCTCTCTTTCTCTTCCATTATCTGTTCATATCATTGGAATCCCCTCCATCTTTACTTTGTACTTCAAATTTTGCGTTCGAAAGATCATCTCTTCTCTTTTATAAAAACGAAAGAGATTGTCATTTTTATTAATCAAAGTGAGATATTCAAAACCCTCAAGAGAAAAAACTATTTTTGCTATGAAAAAAAAGGAGAATAGCATTTGGGTAATGCATAATTAAGCGCTTCTTGTTGGAAAAAAAATTTAATCCCAAAAAGGAAAAGAAAATTACTTTTCTTTTTAGTTTTTTTTTTTTTTTTTGCGGGGGGGGGGGTGGGGGAGGAGAAGTTGACAGACACCAATTATTGAAGAAGTTCTTCCAACTGAATAAGAGTTTCTAAGAAACATTCCCAAAAGCAGACAAATTGTAATCCTTTTGAGCTGCCAATTTTACCCATTGTCTTTTGTCGGGAATGAACAGTCTTTTCAATATTTTTGTTGTGTTGTGCTGTTTTTCCTCCTTAATTATGATAATCTTCTGCATACTTATCATACATCTCCAAGAACTTTGCATCTTTCCTTTGCAATTTCTCAAACAGGGGGAAAAGCCATAATAGCAATCATCAAAAAGGTTGATTATATATTTATTTTGGGGAATATTTTTATTAACAATTTATTTGAGTTACCAATCTCAATTAGTTCGGTTAAGTCGAGGTGATATGACAATAATTGAAACTTATAGTTAAGGAGAGAGCCAGGCTCATTCTTTGGCAATGGAATCTTACTATACCAGCGTTGAAGCATTTAAGAGTAAAGAGAGAGTCACCCTCATTCTGAAAAAAAGGGAAAAGAAAGAGTTAATTTGGATTATAGCTTAGGCTGGTGTCAATTTTCCCCCTTTTAGGTTAGCAAATGAGAGGAGTTTATTTATAGAGTTCTTTTTCAAGAGAAAGGCTTATGCTTTGGGCAAGGATAGCTTGCACCCCTAGTTCTTGCTTGATACTGAGTTTATATGCTACTTCAGAAGTAAAATTTCTAATTAATTGAAAGAGATCATATCATGATTAGAACAAAAAAAAGGAAAAAAGAAAAACAATCACACTATCTTTGGTATTATAGGAAAACGTATTAGTGATCAATTTGTTAGTGCCAACAAGATCTTTAATAGCTATAAGTGCCTCATTCAAACTGCAGAAGGAAAGAGAGACTGCAAAGGAAGCGAAAGAAAAATTTGAAGAGATGAGGACCAAGATCTACTCTCTGAGAACCCACAAGATGGAGCTTGATAGCAGAATCATGGAGATGCAGTCTACAATCTCTTCCCTAAAAGATGAACAGAGAACCATGGAGTCTGAACTTGAGGAGAAGCAGAACGAGATTAAAGCCCTAAGAGAGAAAGAAGCGGCTTCAGACAAAGAACATTCTCAAGTGATTGCTATGACTGAAATGTTGAAGTTGAAGGAAGCTGAAATTCAGGATTTGAAGCAGCATCTCGAGAATCCAGTTAAGGTCTGGTCTGTGAGTACTGATGACCCATCAAAACAGCCCATGAGGAATTTTACAGTGGGAGAAATCAAGGATAGAGATGATTCAAACACCAAGGAAAGTGAGAAGAAAGAAAATGGGGAGAACAATGTGAATGCAACAGAAGAATTCGCTGATCAAAATCAGTCCACTGCTCAAAGTGAAGGCGAGAGTTCATTTGGAAGTCTCAACAGGTCTGAGAGGGGAACAACTCAAGATGGAGACTTGCAGCAGCAGCAGCAGCAAAATTACAGTAAGGAAAGTTCTGCAGAAGGTATGGAAGCTGAAAAGAGCATTGATGGAGACACTGATTCAAAAGCAAACAATGGATTTGCAAGATATGGGCGGCTGGGAAACCTACATGCCTCTCAAGAGAGCGAGGGCCAGGAAGCTGAAGGTGGGATGAAGCTGGAAGTTCCAGAGACTGCTGGAAATGGTTTAGATTCTGGAATGAGAAGAAAACATGGGTATGCAAAGAAAATGAAGGGAAAGCGAGCAAGGTTAATGGGAAAATTGAAGGGTTTGAGGCAAAATAAGAATACAGAAAATAATGGAGCATCCACCATGACAATCTCTGAGGTGAGACCTGAAAAGGAACTGTACAATGGGACAAGATTTGGTGATGAAAATGGTAAAGTTGAAACTGTGGAGAACTCTGAGAAAAGTGAAGATTTATTGAGAAAAACGGGTAATCAAGATGCAATGGAGGTCAGGGGAGAGGCATCTGAAATGTTGATCAGTGCAAAGGAGAGAACTGAGAGAGATGGTACCACAGCAAAAGATAATGATGAAGCAACTTCAGAAGGAGCCAGCTTCCAGAAATCTCAGAATGTTGAAGATGATGAGAACCAGAAAAATAAGATGGGGAATGTTGAAAGCAAGCAAGACATGGAAATGGAGCAAGCAAACAATTTAGGAGATGGCGACATGAAGATGAAGCAAGCAAACGTTTTAGAAGATGGTGGCACAGTAAAAGTCAATGATGAGGCAACTTTGGAACGAACCAACATGCTGCAATTTCAGAATGTTGAAGATGATAAGAACCAGGAAAACAAGGTGGTAAATGCTGAAAAAATGCAAGAGATGGAGATGAAGCAAGCAAACGTTTTAGAAGACAGCAGCACCGCAAAAAATAATGAGACAACTTTGGAAGGAGCCAACATGCAGGAATCTCAGAATGTTGAAGATGATGAGCAACATCAGAACAAGATGGTGAACACTGAAAGAGAGCAAGACGCAGCAATGAAGCAAGGAAATGCTATAGAAGATGGTGGCAGAGAGGATGTTAACAACAAAGCAACTTTGGAAGGAGCAAACTGGCAGAAATCTGAGAACCAGAAAGACGAAATGGGGCATGCTGAAACATATCAAGAAGTTGAGATAAAGCAAGGGAAAGTCTTGGAAGATGGTGGCATGGAAAATTCAAATCCTTTTTCAGAAGAACCTTTGACCAACAAGAGTGACCATGGTATGGACCCAAACAGAGAAGTTAAGCAATCGGATGTCCAAGAGGACCCTGGCAGTCAAGTTACAACGAGTGAGAAAATAAGCAGGGCAAAGGATGCTGAGCAAGCAAAAGATGCAGGGGAAGATGAAAAGAAAGAGGGCTCAGAAACTGACAAAGCAAAATATGACACACAAGAAAAAGAAGGTTCAGAAGCTGCAGAAGTTCATGAATTGGGGCTGAATCAAACACAGCATGAAACATTCAATAAACTGAGATCCAAGAGGGAAGGAGATAACAAAGAATCCAAGGGTGAGAATGAAGAAAAAAACAAGGAAGAAAAAGAAGAGCCCGAGTTTTAATGAAATAAATGGCTGTCTTTAGGCTTTGCCAGAGGATCTATGAAACTGTTATATTTTCTTTTGGGGAGGGGGGAAAGAGATAGGGAGCTTGAAAACAGTGTGTGTATGAATGTCCACGTATATATTTCAATCATGCTTTGAATGCCTCGAAGGTGAGTCGTTTTGCATCACAGCGGCCCATCAGATAAGATAAAATGCAATAATTGGCACAATAGGAATATTTGTTTGCACTGGAGTTCATGCCTATTGCATGGGCTCAAAATAAGGACAGCGCAGGTCGGAATAAAAGTTTCTTAGAAACCATGGTTCTTTATATCCTTCGAAGTCCACAATCTTTCAATGAACGCAGCACTAATAAATGTGTGGGCCTCAAACTATCAACCAGGCCATTATAAGAACATGAAGAGCTCAAGTGACTATTATCAAATGTGAATCGTATTTTCACTTGAATCCAAACAAGATTTGAAAATTTTCATCTACAGTTTCTCTTGATGAATATTACAAAGTAGCACAGAACGAGTTTCTCAATAACGAAATGATGTTTCCTAGTCATAAAGACCAAACCAGTACTTTATTTTTTAAGAAATCTACTGAGATTATCAAGCTCCCATGCTTAGTGTGAAGCCTCTGCTAATTTCTGCAAATAAAAATGCCACAATCAGCACAAATGGAATCTTACAGATTAACATTTAAACCACACAGACCATCAATTTAAGGGACAAGCTTAAACCAAAGAATCATTAATCACATAAGCATGTAAGAGAACTAATCTATTTAATTCATTCACTAATTTGTCCAATCAATAGAAACAGAAGACTATTGAATGGAGCATAAACAATAAAGATCACAGAAAATTACCTCTTCTTTCTTGCCCTTGCCACTAGTAAAGAACTTATATCCACCGAAAAAAAGTAGTCCCCAGCCGGACAAAGAGACGATAACAAACTGCAACAGGAGTTACTTTAAAAGAAAGTTTCCATACGAATCAAGCAGCTAACAATGAAAGGCTACAATCATGAGGACATAAGAAGCATTCAGAATTTGTGCCAGGTATATGATTGCTGAAGAAATTGACAGCACACAGGAACCTGCTATCCCTATGCAAGGTAAGGTCTAATTTGCCTTCCCAGTCAGCGGAGCCTGCCTAAGACTATGATCCATAAAAACCTCTGAATCCAAACTTTATCCATCAACAAATGAAAATACAAAGACGATTGGTGTTACTAATTCTCAACATCTGGAGTTTTCTCAATGTGTCCCTAACTTTTCTGTGCACTATGTAAATGTAACTGACACAGAGAAAACCATATTTGCAGCTAAAAAACACCAGACCACTTAACCATGTCTTGTTCGGCATCGCATATAACAAATTTCATGACTCAGAAAAAAGTCATTAAAGGTCATAATCATAAATGAAACATTAAATATTGAGCATCCATGAAAAGCACCAAACAGCATCATTTCATTTGGCATTAAAGCTGCATTACAAAAGAGTGCCGAGAAATAAGAGAAGTCAGATGTAGCAGCCAGCAAATAACACTTGACAGGAGATAAACCCAAAGAAGATGATATATATTATATTAATCATTTATATTATATATATATACACTAAGTTGCACATTCAAATTGTTATTTTGTGGCTATTATCTCCAAAATGTTAGAGCCAAAGCAGAAAGACCATATTGCTTCAATTTTATGGTCTATGCCACTTAAAGTGATCGTCTAGTTGAGACAGCATTACATTTCTTGGAAAGAGTCCAGGTAAGCCTGTATTTAAAAATTGCAGATAGTCTAGTCGCCTATAAGCCATAAATTTAGACTCTAAAGGAACTCATACTTGAACAAGTCAACTTTTACCAGACAACCACAGTTAAGTAATTGACAAAGGAAGATTCATCAGAAGTTCAGAATTCTGACATACTTGACTTCAGTATTTTTTAGTTACAGAGCTTGATATTCAATAGACAATACAATATCTTGAAACTTCTTAAATATAAGGCCTCTAACTCCATAAATTGCAAGGTATAACACCAAAAATTCACAAAGAAACAAAAAAATTGGTGGGGATAAAATGTCCATAATACTAGAATGGGATGCATAAAGCAATCACAAGGAGAGGACTCACATGCTCTTCCTTCCATTTTGCTGGGTTCATCGGATCTTGCCAACAATTCACCTTGGGGGGCCCATGATGATCTACAACAAGGATAACTTATCATGAACTAAACCCGCGCTCAAAAAATGTCACAGTTAAATAATTTGTGTTCATGATCTCATGATACATGGTAGGAAAGCTCTATATCGTACATTGCTGGTTAAGTTCACATTTTAAAAAATAAAGATACTATTGAATATAATAAAATGAATGGCGTCATTACCTCAAAATCAATGTGGGAATAATTGTGAAAGGAACAACAGGGTGTAAACCCTTTCTCAAGTGAAGACGCACCTAAGACTAGAAAATTAAGGATTTTCTTTCAACTAAGCTAAGGTTGATTGATTAGGATCATGGCATAGAAAAAGAAAGATAAGAACACTTCTCAAATAAAAATCGTGCTTCTGCAGGCTCTATAATCTACAGCGCTCACTTCACACCTAACAGAGCAAACTGCTTATCTCAACTTCTCGCCCATAGCATCAATCTGAAACATAGGCTGAATATCAAGATTAATGAATCTGCTGAGATGGGCAACAATTATGTTTAAATAAACAAATCTCAACTCCATTCAGGTTCAGGTAGAGGAAGCAGGGTACCAAAACCCTACTGAAACCTGCATATAAACTACCATATGATATGAATCATGTTGTTTGCAATAGACTGAAGATGGTTGATCAGTGGAACCATTGTCAAAGACAGTTGGAATAATAGAGTGTGCAACATAAGAGGCTTTCTAGCTTTACCTCCTTACCCCAAACAAGGAGAGAAGGAAAGAAAATCAGATGGTGCATAACAAGGATAAACGACATTCCTGTTTGCTCCAACAGAGATGCAAATGCTATTGCAACCAATGTAACATAAACTCTTCAGTTTGTTAGCCGTGCCCATGTCAAGAAGACACATGGGTATGCATCTGGGCTTCGGCCGCTACACTTTGGAGGACATTTTGTTGAAATGAGGCACGTGCCTGCGTCTAAACTTTCCTTCTCTTCAAGCTCGATTACTGAATGCCTCCCACCAAATCCACCTTTTCTTTGCATAGTTAATTCCCCACCCAAAAACCATTTTTTCTTTTTCCGGTGAATTCTGCAGAATAAATCTTGACTTACGTCTATATGTTTTACACCATAAAAACCACATGAATGTCTTTCTAATTGAGTCTCAACTGAAAAACATTTCCACTTGAACACTGTTTCAATCCCTAATCTACAATTTTTGTTCATATGATCTGAAAGCATCGAAATTGCAACATTAGCAGATTCCAATAAAATAATATAATCAAACTAGGGTTTTCAATTATCTGACGTAGGGAAATAGTAAATCACGATTCAAATAAAATCACGAAATTAGGATTTTAGAGAAGTACCAGCAGCACCAGCAAGTCCACGGCGTTGAATCAGATTTGAAGATTGAAATCCCAAATTCTGTTGGCAAATCCGAGCTAGGTTCGCTGCTTTGCGTGCCGCTGCTATCGCCGACGCCATTGATTCGATTGCGGGAGAGAGCAAGAGAAGAGAGAGAGAGCACCTGACTCTTTGCCTGAGACTCTTTTGCGGCGGTAACAAGGCCTTCGTCTCCCGGTCCACCCACTTCTAATTGGGTTTGAATTTTTTTTTTTATACGACGGATGGGTACTCAGAATCATATGCCGATTAATTCGATTTAAAACTTGTAATGACCCATTAAAAGTATACTCTCAATGTAATTTTTTTTCATATTCAAACCGTGAATCAAACTCAGAAACTTGATTAACAGATTTAATATCATATCCAATTATTCCAACTGTCCATTGATTATATCCAATTTTATTAGACCTCTAGAGACAAATGTAGAATATTTACGATAATAATCTTTTTTTTTTCCTTTAAACAGTAAAGTCTCTTCACTTTCATCATTTTTTTTTATTCGAACTCTCTTGATTACATCTTTTTGTATCTAAAAAAAATCTTTTTTTTAATGACTAACAATTATTTAGAGTTATACTCCGACGATCAATTTAGGGGAACTCTCTCAACATAATTTTTTTTATTCTTAAATTTGAATATAAAATTTAATTAAAAAATTTAATACTTTTATCTTCTTCTTTATTACATATACATTTTTTTTGATCCGATGAGATTCAAGTATATAAGAAACTAAGAATAAAATATTTGTAAAATTTGATTTTAGTGGGAATGTTGTAAAGTTTTAAATGAAAAAAGAAATTGTAAATTATATAGATTCTGATATACTTTTTTTTAATATCTTTTCTTAGAATTTATATAAATCAATGAGATTAATTAATAATTTGATTTATTTTTTTGTTAAATGAAAGTTTCAATTAAAAAGGTCCATTCCTCACCATGGCCCTCGGCAGGCAGCAGCCACGGACGATAAAAGTCACGTTATAAGATGGCAAGATGATGAAAATGACAACAATAATAGCAAAGGTGCCCATAAAAAAAACAATCACAAAAATATGTTTTAAAAACCGAAAATCAACAAGGTTGCCTCAACTGGATTTGGAGTTGAGTTTTCTTAAATATCATCGACATTCGACTCACATTAGGACCATTGGACTCTTATGTGTATGGAGCATTTCTCGTTAGAAGATTCGTCATCCGAAAGAGAGTCACTGCAGAGATCGGTTTGGATTAATAGGGACGAAATCTCAAATACTGAACGGTGTCTAAAATATGGTACGAAAAAAAACTAAAAACAAAATTTATATATATATATAAACATGTGAAACGAATCCCACGGATAATCCCATGCTATTGACTTGGTCATACTTTTAATCTAATTGCCAATTTCATTTATTTCCATAATGTCTCCAGCCAATTCATTCCAAGAAGATGTCCATGGCTAGCCGATGAATATAGTTTTGATGGGGTCAAATATTTTGTCAATAAATAGTCGGTTTAATTGAATCGGGTGTTATTTTTTAATCAAGATTTGGATTCGAAACTTGAAAAAAAAATTATATTACGAGAGTCATCTCTAAATAAATATCTTATAAATGTTTGAATCAAATTAATCAAAATATAACATATTTACGATGAAAAAAAATATACATATAAATTGTAACATTATTCCGCGGTCATGGCCTAGCTAGTATATATGGCCACTAAGGGAAATGTTGATGAGAACTGATGATTATATAATATGATGTTTCTTGAGCAATGCCTTATTGTCATACATTTGGCTCTACATTTTAGACAAGATTTCCACAAAGATTAAAGATGACAACCTTACTTGCTTGTCAATATCTGTTGAACCTAGTCAATATGAGTGAGATAACCTAAGAACTTACTCTCATTGGGAAGAAGTTTCTCTCTTCTCCATTAACATTCCATTAACATTGCCTATGTATGCATGGATAAGTTAAAAATAAAAAAAAAAAAGCGCAGAAACAAAACAAAAACAAAAAAAAAAAAAGATGGAAGTCTGGCGCCATGACAATGGAATTTGAGAAGGTGATGGGGTTTTGGAAGATAGATCAGACATGAACTGAAAGTAAAATTTTAGGGTATAAAAACAGAATGGTGAATTTCTCTTCCATTTTGAGCAGTTGTCAAAGAGGCAATTATCAAGATGTCTCTTGTAGGTGCTGGTGTTGTTGCTGTTCTTGCCATAATTTCATCTGAATGACTGAACACCTCAAGCTCCTCTCTTTGACCTGTCCATGCAAATGCATTCCATATAAGACTCCTCATTAAAGAGGATTCATATATTTTGGTTGCTTTATTATGATAGCATAATATTTAGTGACATTTAGACATTAGCATGGGTTTGGTTGCCTCTGAGTAGGTGAGTAGGTTTGCTTCAACTTATACTTTTGAATCTAAGTAAAAAGACTATGCCAGCCTTAACACAAGCCGAGGCCGGCCAGACTCACCAGGCTTCTAACTTGAATCATCCATTACTAAAAATGGGGGTGATATATTACTAAGAATTTCAGTTGATCTACAGTTGCTAATTACCCAATTTTTGATAGTGACATATTCGATCCTAAAAGTTTTAGATGCCATTTGATTAAGCTCGGAGTAGGCTAGGGATGAAATCTTAAGCTCCATTTCCATTGGGAATGTGAAAAGTGAGTAGTTTTGAAAATATTGAAAAAGGAAAAAAAGACTTGTACCTCCAATGAAGAAATGAAATTGAAAAGTTCCAAACATTCTTCTATTAGGGATCTCTCTTGCGCAACAACTTCTGCTAACCCTGACATAAAGGATACTGTCTTCTCAACCTATTCATAAGAACTTATTAACATATTGGTCTAAGAATTGGAACTGTGCACTAGAATGGTTGAAAAAAGAAAAGTGAGTTACGCAACATACCGGAGGAGCAAAGAGATTTAAGATTGACTTGATGGATATTGTGAGTTCATTGGCATGTCGAAGTGCGATCACAGTTGACTGAGGATCAGCCTAGTAAAATCAGACATAGACTTACATGATTATACAGTTCTTTTTTCCTTGTTATGTGAATGTGTTGGATGAATGAGCATGGAGCCTATACCTCTGCACCTTCAATGAGGGGAACTCTACAAACAACAGAATGCAAACAATCTTTTGTCTTCAATACCGCAAAGTTATGCTGTCTTTCTATTTCTCCCCAAGCTTCCAATGATTTGATCTGAAATTTGCATCAAACATCAAACAGTTAATATCAAGACCAATATGTGTCACTAAATAGTAAAAACGAATCAGTACTAACTTGAGACTGGATGATGAAATGGAGTTTCATTTCAAGCTTTTCTTTCTCAAGCTGTAATCTCTTCTGGACAACAGACTGGCGTAATTTTGTAAGATTGTCCAAGGCATTCAACAAGTTGCTCTACAAAATCATCAACAGACCCACATATTAGTCAATACTTCTCACCAGTGTTCAATACAAGCACCTACATGTTTCTCACTTGGACACAGCTATTCAAATCCAGATTTCTACTTTTACAGTCTTACTGTCCAGAAAGGAAGTCAGAGACAAAATATATATAATACGAAATACAACATGCATTTTGGCTATAATTGGGTCAATTTTTAGTAGGACAAACAACACTTGAGTAATAAATTTAGGGGGCACCCCCCCCCACCCTTAGCCCCAGGTGCTATCTTATACAATGGAGCATGGACATGGATACAATACGGGGACAGGTCAGCATTCAATTTTGGTCATTCAAAATTTTTGAAAGTTGAAAGTTTTGGATGATCAGGATTTGATTTAATTGTCCTCAACCCCGAAGGAATTGATACCGTAAAATGCGTATTTTCCAATATAGTAAAATAGTTCCAAAAATAAATAACAGTTGATCCCCTAGTTATAGACTCATTAATGTATTGATCAACAAATTTTATATAGATAAATACCTGTGCCTGATTGTTCAAGTTCTCATTGACAGCATTGGCCTTAGCATTTGCATACATCCACTGCAACAATCTATTATGAAGCAATCTATACTGATGAAGGCTCTCCAAAGCACCCGATCCAACCGGAGACAAAACACTAGAAGCAGGAGAATATGATTTTTTACTTCTAAACAAGTCAAGTCCCAAAGTAAGCAAATTGCCAACACCTTTAGCTCTAGAAGGACTACTAGGAGGCTTCAAACTCGAAAAGCTTATTGGCCTCTCTTTGTTTTCCACAGACATTGTTGGCGAATCCGATCTTCCAGGCGATAGCGCCCATTGAGACATAGAGCTTCCACACCCAGTAAGCGAATTGGCTCTCTTGATCGGTTTCTGAAGCGAAAAACTTTTCATTCTTGGAGAAATATTGTCCATTGAATTCGATGAACCTCTTCGAAGCTTTGTGGGTATATCAGCCTTTTTAGAACTACTCACAGTGGAAGATAAATAAGAAGCAACTGAAGAGGAAACAGAGGAGCTTCTTCCATTACTAGCATTACCCAAATCTGTTCCCGAAAAGCTTTCGCTATTCTCAGACTCCGAATCAAGTGTAGAAGGGAAAGAATCTGGTTTTCTTCGAGACCTATTTCGGCTAAGTGCTCTTTCATCAACAGAAAACCTTCCAGGAACAAAATTAGAAACAGAGGAAGAATTTGATGATTTTTTTGATGAAGAGGAGGTTGATGTCCCGGGAAACCTTAATTTCCCAGAATATCGCATCGAACTCCCAATTAGTGGCTTAAGATTTTCTTTACGACTTTGTTTTTCATCCTCAAATCTAGAAATTTCAGAACAACTCCTCTGCCTAGAAAGTAACATATTAGTGGCATTGTCGTTGCTCTTTTTCTCGAGAAGATCTTTTAATCGATCTATTCCGAGATGATCAGCGAGAGTACCGATCTTTTTATCGGTTGACGAAGGCCAGAGGCCTTTCGTAAGAGAGGTGTCTTCAAGGCTTCTGTGCCTAGAAGTTGAAGTGGATTTTCGGCGCACTGGGGAGAGACTGTGAGTTGGAGAAGAAGTTGGTGGAGTGTCTGTGGAGGTTGGAGCGAGATATCGAGAAGTGACCTCGCGGGATTTAAGCCTTCGGGTTTTGGAGATTTGATCTGGAGCTGGGGTTTCAGTCTTCATAGTGAGAGAGAGAGAGAGAGAGAGAGAGAGAGAGAGAGAGAGAGAGAGGGAATGAGAAAAACGGGGCAGGGGATTGGGATTTAAGCGGCAAAGTAGAATCAGGTGCCGACGCAGGCGGTTGAAGGGGATTTCAAGAGAGAGAGATGGAGGGACGTTATGGAGTTGGAGACAAAGACCTTGTAAATGGACGACGCATCCCGTTCGTGTGTGCCGGCAGTTTGTTTCTTAACAAGCTAGGACTGATATGGGTTTTCGCCACGTGGATAATCGACCTTTTCCAGTGAAAGAAACCTGTGACGTTAGCTTCTGATTGTGACCAGGAGAAGTCAAAAAATGATAAAAGTAAATAAATAAACTAAGAAAACGAAAAGCCAAAATAAATTTGAACTCGCCGTTGCCGCGGAATACTCACTACCATACCACAACGACCGATTGGGTTTTGTATTTTTTCACTCTCTATTCTTGTTGAAGTACAACCATTGCCATATCAAATAAGTTTTACATCTTCTAAATTATACGGTTAACGAATTCTATATCTCACAATAATACCTGAGTCGAATGTTGCACAATTCTCACATCATCGGCGGGGCAAATCCTTGCACGAGGGAAATCGATTCCAAGAAGAAAAGTTATTGCTTGACGGACAAGCAACTATAACAAATCATAGGAAACTAAGGAACAAAAAGGCAACTGACAGTGTAAATATTAGTTGAATATCATGGTACGACTGTGAATTTTCTTACAAGTATTCCTCAATACAATCTGTTCTGCATCCATCAAGTGTCAATGGAAGGTCCAAATCCACTCTCCACACTCTGGACATTTCAAATTTAATGGACATTACACTGTTGCAGTAATGGATGGGAATAATCAACATATTTGTCCCAAAGAGGTTTATACTTCTCCATTCCAATCTTCAACCACGGCTTTGAGTTTCCATTGTAGTGCAGAACAGCCCCCTTCTCTATCAAATGAGGATCCACATTTGTGTAGCCCAACCCTAGCACATGCCATGAAGGGTCCAGTGGCTCAGTCAATCCATAGAAAGTTAACAGTCCAGGTGGTAACGTACCAAGTTTCCACAATGTTCTGTCCACATTCTTTTCCTGCCAGTAATGGTAGATACCTGTGACATTTCTTTTTCTCCACTCAACCAAATCGAAAACATTCATCCCAAATGCCCATCCACAGGCATCTGGGTCGAAATGAGCACGTATGAGAGGATGAGAATAATTTAAGTACTTATGGTATCTATGGAATGTCTCCATGCATGTCTCCACAGCCCCATTAACATTGCCATTCAAATCAATGGAGAATAGACCAGAGAGGTCCTTCTGAACGACCACATCATCATCAAGAAACACTACCTTCTTCAGTGCAGGAAAAACTTCCGGAATATAGAACCTGAGGTGATTGAGCATAGATAAGTACTTGGGATTCCGAAACTTAATTGGAGTTCTGCCATCATCAGAGTTCCCAGAGAAATAATAGCTTTGAGTCTCAGCATCTTGGAGCTGCTTCAAAACAGGCACATAAGAAGCATTGAGCCAGCTGAAGTCCTCGAATTTCTGGACCTCAACAGTCACTCCACGGAAACTGTTCATTCCAAACCACGCCTTCATCGGGGCATAATTTATTTCATCCGTTACAAGGTGGAAAACAACCATTTCCGGATTTTTAGAATTTAGAGCAGTTGAATTGACCACAACTGAGGTTGCAAGGATGTTGTCAGAGAAGACACAGAAGTGATAGAGATTGTTGTCCTTGAGTTTCTCAGCCATTTGCTTTTTTTCTTTTAGCTTCCTCTGCAAATTTGGACTTCTGAACCATTCAGTTGTTAGCCGAACACCAAGACAGTAGAGGCTCTTTGGAACTTCTTCAGCAGCTATTTGGCCATACTTTGAACTCTTCTCCCCCACTGAACTCATCTGTTCCTCGAGAGATTGAATTTTGGCCTTTAGTCTCATGATCATAGTAGCACTGTCATAGTGGAGTTGCTGGGCTTGATACAGCAGAAGTGCCATATCACGGATTGCGGTTTCCGATTCTCTGGTTGTCAGGGGAGTTCGCCTGATTGCAGCATTTGAGAGAAGGATCTGTGAATTCCGGATCTGTGCACTCAGTTCCCATGCAAATTGGAGGTTGTTGCTTTCTTTTGCAATCACAATAAAAGCTTTTGCAAGAGAAATTTGATCACTAAGTTGCCTAGAAATAGAGTCAGCACTAATCATCTCCTCTGTGACATTGAGGCCTTCCATAAGTCTATCATTCCTACCAGATCTCTGTGAAACATGGACAGTTTAGATCACAGCCTAAAGCACCAAAGATAAAGGGATACAAATGGATTGGATTTAATGGCATTAGGCCAAACAGATTTTCAAAATGTATTATATGATCAGACAATACATGAACTAACCAACATATACATCTTATATGTATAACTCACCTAACCAAGTCATTGAGATGACAAGCAGCCCAAAATTTTCAAGTCATTTGTGTCCTCAAAATTTGTTTCCATGAAATACCATGAATTGGGCATCAGACTTTTTACTCTTAAGGCATAGGGGAAACCCAAAAATAATAAAATTAAAATCCTCCCAATTAATAATACAAAAGTCACATGGTTGTATGGTGTGAATGGTAAACTTTTACTACATAAGAAGACAGCTGGCAGCTGATGCCAATCCAACAATTTAAGATCACAAATAGTTAGAATTTGTTGGGAGGGAATGCCGAGAAAGAACTTTTAGCAAAAAGATCATTCATATCCTGCTGAAGCAGTCCTGAAGGGCTGCCTCTTCCATATCATGCTTTTGTGGTGCATGAGAGTTTTCCCATTCCATTTCAGGTAAACATAGATCATGAGAAGCATGGGGCTGTAAATAGCTACAAAAAAGATTCGAGTCTAAATTCCAGTGACATTGTATTGCTAGCTGTTGGGCCAAAAAGGCCAACAGCTATGCAAAGAAGATGAAGATGGTATCAGCAAGTAACTGAACACTTGACTAGAATAAGAAGTCTGAAAATTACACAGCTTGATAGCTACCCTATAGATAACAAAATTCCAGCACCAGATGCCAAAACATGTTTTGCTGATCCTCGGCATAGATAATATTATTATTTCATTTTCAATTTCACCTCAAAGCTTGGTATTGTCAGAATACCTTATATGCATTGAACTCCATAAGTTCTGATTATTGAGCATCACAAGAAGATATGTTGAGTCTAGTCTCTAAAACAAGACCTCCAAAACTTAATCCAACACAACAATGTGTTCACGGTATTACTAGTTCCCCCTTGTAAATGTCATAATCCCAGAAGAGTAAACAGAAAGAACAGACAACTAGACATAGATTGTTGCTTTTACATAAGTCTAAACAAAGTGTCTCCTTAAGCAATAGGATAATGACAGGTATAGATGCACTTTCCACTTCACATCTGAGATATTTATTCAGTAGGCATGATGGAATGTGGCATTTGCAAGGATAGCAAGGATAAAGAATGCTAACAGCTAGAATTTAGAATGGGAACATTCCCTAGTTACTTTAAATAATTGTAGGATTTAGACCACATGAGTCTGGATCAGAAACTTGCAGGAAAATCCGAATGGAAATAAATACAAGGATCTTAACTGGTAATCAGTTAGATTGCCTGGAATCAAAGAGTATTTTGAGGTAGAGATTAGAAATGTATGGAATTGAAGGAATGGGGCTTCAAATGAAGGTTTCTACAAGTTGAGGACTGATGGGTTTTTGTGCAATTAGGGCATGTGATGCATGAGACATGCTAGAGCTCGCAAGGAAGTTATTTCCTGCCTTATACTACATGTTTAACCATGAATACATTGCGGGCCATGGTTCATTTGCTTTAACAAGGGGTTTGCACTATCCAGTTATAACCAAATAACCAAACCAAACTGAAATAATCAATTCAGTTCGTTTCTAATAACCGAAATCGAATTAATTTCAGTTAATTCGGTTTGGTTTTGGTTAGGAAAAAATTTTGGTTCAGTTAATAACCGAAAAATCTTTTTTTTTTTAATATTGTCAATTTGCCATAAATAATTTTATTTTTTATTTTTTATTTTTATTTTTTTTAGCTATAACAAAATTTTGAATCAAATCTAATGTGTAAATATTTTTACGCTATTTTTGGGTCAACATAAAAATTTGGTCCTGGATTTTTTTTTTGGGGGACTAGATCACAAATTTGGGATTCTTTTGACTTATTTTACATTTTTTAAGCAAGAAAAATGATTCATCTTTTTGACAAGAAAACAAAACCGAACCGAAAATTGAACAACCGAACAACAATTCAGCTTCGGTTCAATTATCTTCTTAGTAGGTTCAGGTAACCAAAAATCTAAACGAAATAATAAATACTGAAAACGAAAAACAGAATATTCAACCCCTAGCTTTAACCATGTATGCACGTAAGGATCTCACTTATAACACCTTTGCTTCAACTTATCATTGCATCTGACCATATCATCTTTGCTAACAGAAAGAGCATTGGACAGACAGGAGAAGAGGGAAGAAAAACATATAAGCAGCATTATACTTTACTGTAGGTTAATGATCAAATATACTCACCCTTCCCTATATGGTATGCAGTTGAATTGAGCAACAAGGCCGAGATCATTTGAAGGTCAAAGGAAAAAAGAATACATGGCATGAAAAATTCATTGTAGAGAGGAGAGAGAGAGAGAGAGAGAGAGAGAGAGAGAGAGAGAGAGAGAGAGAGAGAGAGAGAGAGAAAGAGAAGAACGAAAATCTTGGTACTTCTCAAGGCTATTTAAAAGTCTTCAACCCTCCCAACTATTAGCTTTATTCTGAAAGCTAACCCACTCAAGGGGGGAAGGAGAGTCCATGTTTGATGTCTCTACAGAATCGGGCATATACCTTGAATCTTATTCGAAACATTCAATGTCTACCAAAAGAGGAAGGAAATGGGAAATAATCCTATTGAGAAAGAAAAAAAATAAGAGAAAAAAAAGGAGGTGAATGCCATTTTACTTTCTTAAAAATATCAGTGACTTCTAGACATGTCTCCAGCCAGAGTGATATTTATTTTTCATTTAAGACCCAGATCCAATAACAGGAATATTATCTGAAGTGAACAACACAATAATCACTGCAGGCAGAGCATTTGAAAAATTCTGCATCTCACAAGCAGCATCTTGTAATTCGGTGTCTCAACTGGAGAAAATGCAGGGCATATTGTTCTAGTGCTTCCAAAGGTACATTTTGGGTTAAAACGTAATTTAAGAGTTGGGTATGGCTAATTCTTTAGCTTTCCCTAATCCCATGCAACACTCCAGAGGGGTTGTCCTATCTTCTGCTTCTAAATTAATTTCCTTTAACACCAACCTTTTGACCCAATTATCAAAAAGGTGGATCCAACTCTGGTTTACGTCAGAATTTCAAATCACATTTGCAATGTCTTCCCCACCGCCCAGCCCCCGGGGGGGGGGGGGTTGGGGGTTAGGCTCGCAGAGAAAATAACCTATCCAAAATGATATCTTGAAATTGGATTGATTATGGAAAGAGTGACTTCAGGGTTTCTAGATTACCTCCGAACTAGGCAGGAACAAAGAAACGAGTAGAAGAAACTGCCAGATAACATGACTTTGCGTAGCCAGAAACGACACCACAAAATTCACCTTATCGATAGAGTGGGAAAACCTTAAAGATCCATCAAGCACCCAGAAACTTCTTTTGTCAATATTGTAGGAATCCAATTGTCTTAAGTGCATCTAAAACTTCGACACCTACACTAACTCGTTACATGCCACATTAAAAACCAAATTATAGGTGCTGCTGCTAGTAATATTGAACCTGTTGAGTATAGTACTTTTCTGATTACAAGGTTCTCATTAGAAGAAATCATCAGATAAACGAAATTTTCGATAAAGAGGATCACAATTAATAGTCTGAAATTCAAGATATTACCCCAAATGTCTTATAGAACCAACCTAGAACAACGAATTACCGACACAAACACATACAATTGTACAAATGTGACCGTAATTTAGCTTGCGGAGAATAACTGGAACAACATAAACTCGTTTGTTTTGAACAAAGAAAGGAGATCTGAGTCATACCTTAGCAAAAGCTGGTCTAGAAATTGGCTGGTTATCTTGACTGAGGAGAACTATAAGCAACAGAACTACGAATCCGCACAGAGTCAACCAAAACACATTCGAAATCCTCCTCCGAACCGGCCGTCGAAAATCCGCCGTTCTTCGCCTCATCATTTCTCCTCTTCCCCAAATTGAATCCCAGGTCTCATCGAAACCCTAGGTCATGAAGAGACTTTGGTATCATAGATATTTGAGAGTTGGATCACAGAGAGAGAGAGAGAGAGAGAGAGAGAGAGAGATCGAGTGGAAGTAGAATCAAAGAGAAGAGCGCAGCAAATCAAGTAAAAGGGGCCAACGGTCTCTCGTGACGCAGAATCAATATTTTCTTAGCCACCGCTGTAGCTTGATGTTTGCGCCTGTTCGGATCGGATTGGAACCCAAAAAATTATAATAATAATAATAATAAATAAATAAATAAATAATCAATTGCAAAGAGAAAATTACGACTACAGTTAAAGAACTATGTTTCGTATGTTGTCAAACGCTCGCATTTTGTACTAAGAAGTTGCATGGTTTCCAACGTGAGTTCAACTATTGATTTATTGATTATAGTAGTGTTATGTGCAAAAATAATTTAATAATATATAAAATTATTTTCTTTTATTTCAAGATAATTTATTTGTTCATTTTGCTTATATTATCAATTAAGATAAAAAACAAAAAGATAGATGCGATATCTGTAGCTCTCAATCTCGGCTAGACCAGAGTGTATCTACTTTAAGTACGTCTCAGTATCTTCTATTTTACATACCACGTGAAGAAAAATAATAAAAAGATATAAATTAAACATTTTGTCAATAAAATAAATTGACGTTTAAGCTGTGAATTAAACAAGAAAAATAAGAAAAGAAGAAGGGGAAGATGATGGAAAGAAAGATGGGAAGAGAGTGAGTTTTGTTGATTTGAGTATATGGATGTGTGAGTTTAGTATATAAATAGAAGGATTTTATGTGGAATAGCTTGAAAGCAAAGGGGAAAGAGTAGAATTTGTCACTTGGGCTTCTTTTATGGAACAAGAATTATGTCTCACAGAGTTAACTTGAAAGCAAAAGGTTATGTCAAGTTTTAGTGTTTTTATTAGTCTGTCACTTGCGCTCCTTTTAACTTGAAAGCAAGAGTAAATTTAATTTACCCACTTGGCCTATCATGATCATGCTTTATATCATATTATAAAATTGGATCAATCCGAACGATTCATGATTACATAATCGGAACTGAAACTTAGAATGAGAAATTATCGGTTCTGATCGACAATTTTTTTAATTAATCCAATAGGCCTTTTTTTTTAGTGTTTTTCTTGTGACTTAATTATTTGAGTCATTTCTCAATGAGAGAGTAGATTTAATTATTTGTAGACATTTTCCAAATGAAATTTATCAAAATTATTGTTATTATTATTATTTTTGGTTTAAAGATGGAAAATTTTGTTACATTGTGTGCTTTTTGCTAAGATAATTTTTACATATGTCGGCACCTTTTGATTTTCTGCTAATTCATGCGGCCAAAATAAACTTAATTATTACGTATTCTCTTATATTATATATTAAATTGTTATGATGAAAAAGATTTAATTTCACCAAAAAAAGGATGAAAAAGATTTAAAACCAAATAATTTCACAAAAATTGAATGTTAATTTTTGCAAAAATTAAGAAATAAATCAGTATTTGATTAAGAGAACAACAATAATATAAAAACCAAAGAAAATATTACATTCAATTTAATAGATTTTCATTATTTGGAATTTTCTATTTACTAGGATAATCGATCAAATTTTGCAAAGGTAAAATTTAGCGGCTTGTGTGTGTAGTGTAATTTTTTTAATTTCTTTTTTCTTCCAAGTAAAACCATTCCGGCGTACCATTTTCTCTTTTATTTTTGATTATATAATGATTTGAATTTGTGATCATCATGTTGGAAAAAAGGGATTTATACTATTAGGCTGTTTCATGGGGATGGGTTGGTAACCGTAAAATTGGTGAGTGAGTTTGGGATGGGTTGGGCTGGCATGTTGAGTATAGCGAATCCATGGCCCAACCCTGAGTGCATGAATCTTTCGAAGGGGGCCTTCCGGTCTTTGAAAAAAAATGTAACCCACTTCATTTGGGAAGGAAAAATCTGCATATTTCCTCACCCTCCCATCTCCTTGAAACCGATCTCTCTCTCTCTCTCTCATGATTCTAGAGCAAGTCGAAGGTTAAGGTACGAATACAATCCAATATTGTTGATTTCTTTGTGTAATTGTTGGATTAGTACTAGCAAAAGCGTGAATGGTAAAAATATTGATCCTATTTTATATTTCAAGTCTTGGGCATTGAAAACCCTAGTTTCCTGTTTTCTTTAGCGTGCCAGTTTGATCCTATTCCTAATTACTCTCGTCCGTTTGATGGAGTAGTTATGTGGGTTTAAGCTTGTCAGAGCCTTTGCAAATTCAAACAATTTAAGTCGACATCATTCAGCCCCTATAGCTCAGTGGTAGAGCGTCAGTCTTGTAAACTGAAGGTCTGTAGTTCGATCCTGCATGGGGGCAATGTTTTTGAAATTAAACACTTGAATATTCTCTTATTATTTTGATCCTGATTGCAACAATTTGCCTTTTTAATGAAAATTTCATCTGGGCTGGGTTTCTCTACTTATCATCAAAATCTGTGAAGCATCCAGCTTTATTCCCCTTATATCACTGACACCTCTCATAGGAAATTGGTTTACCCTGTGAACAACAATGAATTCTAAGCGAACAAAGTGGTGTGGTGAAAGTGGAGAAGTTAGGGAAGATAGGCTCAGTGGATTGCCTGGTTGTATTTTACTTTACGTACCCTCTTTCTTGCCCACAAAATATGCACTCAGACCAAGTTCACAACAAAAAGGTAGGTTCAGTTTTGAACTTGGATCCCAAGTTTAGATTTCCTAATCTTCTCTTACTTGGTTGACAAGCATGTTTCTTGTGTAGGCTGCACCCTTATTCTTCACCAGAGTTCCAATATTAGTAAGTTTTTGGTAATTTTATCCTACAAATAATGATTTTTCTTCTTATATTGATTCCTGGATTCATT
The DNA here is from genome assembly GCA_033439265.1 of Dillenia suffruticosa. Taxonomy (NCBI): domain Eukaryota; kingdom Viridiplantae; phylum Streptophyta; class Magnoliopsida; order Dilleniales; family Dilleniaceae; genus Dillenia; species Dillenia suffruticosa. The sequence goes on from JAVTVX010000030.1 coordinate 19,083,102, forward strand.
TTGCAACTAGAAAGGGATTCCAAATGTTTGTCTGAATTCCTCGGGAAGAATCATTAATGAGTTTTGAGCATGATGGTCCATATCTTTTGCCTCGTTATTTCTGTATGAATTACTCATTCACAGAAATTTAAGTTGGATTTCTGTTCTGTCATCCCTTCTGGATCAGTCTGGCAGAGATCTCACAGAAGGTTCTGCCTCAGACAAGTAATATTGACCTACAAGAAATATCTGGATGTCCTTTGCTTGAAGATATTGTTTCTTTAGCTTTGTCATGGATTGAGGACTCTGAGTATTTCTTCTGAAAATGTTAAAAGCCTGACTTTGGATGATTTGGAAAAGGAAATAAAACTTGCTGCCTCACATCCGCTCACACTTTCTGGCAACATACATATACACTGCCGATCATACCATTGTGGATTTATCTTCCCTGCAGGTTTTGAGCTTACGTTTACTGTCTTAAACTGGGATGAGCATGAAGCTGGGGGTCTTGTGAGGAAACTAACAAACATTCTCAAGAATCTGTGCCATTTCAGAGTTCTTTCGGTGTGCAATTGGTGCGTCCAGGTACTTCTCCATCGTTTTTTGCAGATCAGCTTGCTTCGGCCTTATTCCTTACATAATAAGCCCGATCCTTTTTTTTTCATCCATGCAAATCCTGATGCAGGTACTCTTTGTGCTAAGAGGCTTGAGATGGAGAAGAAACATTCGCAAAACAATATTTCAAGTTTTCTCCCCACCATAAATATCTACGTTTAATTTCTTCCCTCACCATAAATATCAACGTTTAATTTCTTCTGAAACTTGGATTTTTTTTTTTGCTCCGAATTCTTCAGCCTGGGGCTGAACTTTTAGTTCAAGTTTATCTATCAAACATTTCATATCTTGTTCACCCAAATTCACAAGCATCATTTAGGCTTCTGCTTTGATGACAAGCTTATGAACTCCTATAAGCTCTTGCTTTCTGTTTCACTCTTGGTGAAGAAAATAGGCAAATCAGAGGATGTTATTAATGTCATTTCTTCATTGAAATAAGATGTAAAAGGTATTGCAACTCTTGCCTTAAGCAGCATAATTTGTTATTAATGTGTAAAACATTCCCAGGAACAAATATTGTTGTTCATATGCCTGTTACTGCACTGAAGTCTTTTCCCCAATTTAGGTTATCTCTTTTCTGGATTACTCAGATGCAGGCTTTTATTTGAATGATTTCCTTGAAGTTTCCTAAAAAAGATTGGAGAGGCTGTTATAGCAAAACCAGGCTGCATCTCCCGTTACATGAATTGTGTGAACTTCAAAGAAGGATCTAATGTGGAAGAATTTCTAGATGCTTTTGTGGCCTAGAAATCACCTTGGAAGACCGAAAAGCGTCCAATCATTAGGGCATTCTATGAAAATGTTTGAAGTCCAAACTCAACATTACTTTTATTTTACGTTCTTTTGTTGAAGTGCCCGGTGGAGCCAAGTTTATATCATAAAAAATATGTAGTACTTTTGGCCTTTGAACCATTTAGAAATTAACAAATATTCGATAAAAACCATTATCTATAAATATATTCAAGATTTTATATTAAATTATCAATAAATTATTAGATCTATAAGTAGAAGCTAATTGATGGTTGTTTAGAGTTGTTTGGTTGGCCTACACGTTTTCCGTAAAAGAACCCTGTAACTCTCTCTTAAGTTTTTGTTATGAATGAAGCTTCAACTTATGCCAGATCCAAGCTTGAGTTGGAATTGGCAGAGGCTGCACTAGTCGTAGGTAGGGAGTGTTCTCATGCTTATTCATTTGACATACATCACATTCCTGCACCATCTTGTTAACAGTCTTCTTTATCATTGGCCAATAGAAAACCGATTTAATCCTATGTAGAGTTCCCAACTGACTTAAGTGTCCCCCTATAGTAGAATTATACATGTGTTTTACAATCTTCTCTCTAAATTGAGTTCCATCCCCGATCATTATCTTCTTTTTGTACTTAAGAATTCCTCCATGGCATTGAAATTCAAAGTTGCAATTAGCCATAATAGTTAGTTGTGCTATAAGATTCTAACAATAGTCATTCTTCTCATAACTTTGGAGCACCTCCTGCATCCAACTAGGTTGAACTGATGATACAGCTAGCTAGCAAACTGTGATCAGAAGGCTCTTTCTCCTGAAATACCCTTTTTAACAAAGCATCAGCAACCTTGTTCTCACCCATTTTTTATACTGAATTTCATAGTTCAATCCAAGTAACCTTGCCATCCATTTGTACTGCAACGAAGTGGTTAGCTTCTACTCCAACAGGTATTTAAGACTTTGATGATCAGTCTTAATAATGAAATGATATATTAAGAGATAATGTCTCCATTTTGTGACAGCCATCACCACAACAAACAACTCCTTCTCATAAAGTAATAGCCCTTTACTTCTTGGTCCTAATACCTTGCTTAAGTAAGTTATAGGTTGATCCTCTTGCATCAATACAACACCTAGGCTATTAGAGGAAGTATCAGTCTCCACAATGAATGGTTTACTTAAGTTTGGTAACCTCATCACTGGAAATGTGATCATTGCCAATTTGAGTTGATTGAAGGCATTATTTTCAGCACTCTCAGTCCACTAGAAACTATTTTTCTTCAAGAGATCATTTAAGGGCCTTGCTATAGTATCATAATTCCATACAAACTGCCTGTAGTACCCAATCAATCCCAGAAATCCTCTCAAGGATTTGACAGACACTGGAGTTGGCCAAGAGAATATGCTCTCTACTTTCTGTAGATCTCTACAGTGACTACATGTCCCAAATACTCCACTTGATTTTGAGCAAAAGTACATTTCGAACGTTTGGCAAAAAGTTGGTGCTTCCTAAGTGTGTTTAGGACAGTTTTGAGGTCTCAAGCATGGTTGTCTATGTCTGAACTATAGATGAAAATGTTATCAAAGAAAACTAGAATACATTTCCTCAAATAAGATTAAAAAATGTCATTCATCGGTGCTTGAAAGGTTACAGGTGAATTGGTGAGTCCAAAAAACATGACTAGAAACTCAAAATGGCTATGGCAAGTTTGAAATGCTATCTTCTCTATATCAGAAGGTTTGACTCTGATTTGGTGATAACCAACACTTAAATCTATCTTAGAAAAGACTCTTGACCAAAAAAGCTTATCCAATAATTCATGAATATTAGGTATAGGGTACTTGTCCTTAATAGTCAACTGATTCAGCAACCTGTAATCCACACAAAAACGCCATGTATCATCTTTCTTTCTGACTAACAAGATTGGGGAGGCAAATGGACTAGTGCTAGGTTTGACAATGCCTCTACTGAGAATTTCCTATACTTGGTTTTCAATCTCTGACTTCTGCGAATGAGGATACCGGTAAGGTTTCAACTTGAATGGTTGAGAGTTTGATTTGAGAGGAATGGAATGATCATGCTGCCTTTTGGGTGGAAGAGAAATAGGTATATCGAAGACTTCTCCATACTCATTTAATATTGCAGAGATGATTTCTAGAATGTAACACCCCGGTTGCTCATTTTGAACAGCCAAGGTCATGCAGCTCTGCAACTGTTGCTCCCTGAATGTTCTTGTATCCTTACCTAATATCAGTTTAAGTAGGGGTTGATTTACTCTTCCTTCCAAGACCACTTTAGTTCCATCATTGAAAAGTCTTACCTGTAGTCTCTTAAAATCAAATGTGATTGGACTGTAATTGTACATCTACTCCATACAAAGTATCATGTCCAATTTTCCTAGTAGAATGACTCTTAAATCAAGCATGAAAGTGTACTGAATACCCCATCTCACATTGCTGACCTTTGTAGAGCTAGTAATCCTATTTCCATCTACAGTTTCTATCTGTAGTATGTCAGTAGACTCTATCTTCATTCTTAGCTGGTCAGCTACTCTTTTGTGCAGGAAACTATTGAAACTACCGGTATCCACTAGTATATTCATGTTCATCCCACTTAGAATTCCTTGCAGAACACCAGTTTGCATGTGAATGGAAGTTGACAGTGCACAAAGGAAAACATGAACTCCCTTCTCCAGTTCATTCTGCCGTAAACTTTCTTCTTTTAATACTTTGTCCTTAACCTCATTCTCCTCGTCATCTTCTACAGTTAAAGATGACATTGAGATGTTTGAACTTGCATCTGTGATCTAGGGTGAACTTCTCTCCATACTTAAAACACAATTTATGTTGTCTTCTAAGTTGTACTTTCTGCGGAGACAATTTAGGCCAAGAGTTTTCCGGAGTGAAATCCTCTTTTCCAACCTTATTATAGTTAGTTTTTAACAAGGAGGAGTTCTATGATCCTTGACCTTTGTTCCCTTATTGAACTTCTCTTAAAATTCCTGGTTTACTGTTCTTTTTGGCCATATCTAATAATTGCTCTTGTAAGTTGGCAACTTCAAAAGCTTGTAAAAGAGTTTGAGGCTTCATGATCCTTAACATTGGCTTGATATATTCTCGCAATCTACTAATAAAACTGGAGATGAAATACTGCTCAGTAAATCTAGGATTCTTCTGCAGCATTAAAAATCATAATTTTTCAAATCTCTCTTGATATTCAGACAAACAACCAGTTTGTTATAATTTATTAAATTTTTCAATTTCATCTTAGTCTCCTTTCACCTCAAATCGTAGACATGCGTTGAAAAGTCTACCCAACTAATTTCCTGTCTGACTAGCTTAAGACCTTGGAACCAGACCTCAGTCTTCCCTTCAAGGTACATTTCGATAGTATCAATTCATGCCTATGCAAGAATTTGGTAGACATTGAAAAATTTTTGACATTTTCTCAACCATACTCAAAGGATTCTCTCCCACAAATATTGGAAGTTCAAGCTTTGGTGGATTAGGACAATATTCTTTGCTCATTGGTTCTCTTATGATTGTCGGAGAAGCAAATTCTACTCTGATCCTACCTTCTGTTAGTGTAGGTAGTATAGGAGTTTTGGAATTTCGATCATCTTTTGTAAGTTAAACCAATTCTAGCATCTACACTGCTCATAAATGCCACTATCCTTTGATTTTGCTCGTCCAATCTTTGACACATACCTTTTATTTGTCTTTCAATGCTGTCAAGCTTCTTGTCAGACTGCAGTTTGTGTTCCTGATTCCATTCGTCAACTCTTGCATTTTTTGTTCTTGCTTCCTGATCTGATCTTCCATAGTCTTGTATCATGTGCTATCTGTCATTGAATTCTTTGTAGCCGAGGATCTACTGCTTTGGTACCACTTGTTATGAATGAAGGTTCAATTGGCGCCAAGACTGTAGAGCTGTTGTATTCAAATGTGGTGCTGTGAACTTAGGTGATGGAAGTGAGAGTGTTAGCGATGAAGTAGGTGCAGGGAGTGAATGCAGTGAGTAAGAAAGACAGAGAGATGTAGAGAGAGAAAGAGGAGATCAGAATTAGAGAGGAAAGAGAGAGAGAGACAAGAGAGGGAAAGAGGTAGGAAAGTAGAGGGAAGAAGAAGACTGAATCTATCAAATTTTCCTTAGTCTGCAGTGCATGCATGTATATTTTTATACTTCCTCTCCTCACTCTAACTATCCAACCATAGCCTAGTTAGTTAGTTAGAGATTCCAACTAATTCTAATTGATTCTATAACTGCTTTGCTTTGCAGTGTCCCTTAGTTCCCATTCTTACATCTCATGGTCATTACAGTTTTCTCTTTACATGATGGGATGTTAGAAAAAATGAAAATTACATACCCGTGGGAACCAGAACCAATAACTTTGTTATCATTCCTATCTTAGCCATACCTTATCTAATACCTTAAGAGTCCAAATTACTTTAGTAGAAATCAAATTTATATAACAGTTTGTAACACATAATTATTCACATATAAGTTCAGTTAAGAATCCAACATAAACATATAAGCTGTCACTATAAGAAATAAGATTCCCGGACAAAAATTTTTGTGACGGATGAAATCCATTACAATTTGTGATAGATGCAAGCTTTGTTGATTAATTAGTAATGGATTTGTGATGTACCAAATCTCTACTAATTGTTGGCATTTTTTTTTATTAGATTAATCGATATTAGAGTTATATTTCAACTAATCTAATTTGAGCCGATCATGAACTCCTTTTATAGAAGTGCTTTTCCGGTATAGTTCTTTCTTTTTCAAAATTCAAATATGAGTTTTGGTTAAAAAGTTTAATGCCCTCTCTACTGGCTAGCTATTTGTTGGTGTTGCTAGCATCTTTTTTAAAGCCCTAATTCCCATCTATCATCACTAACTTGTTACGGACAAAATCCCTATATCTCCTTTTTTTTATTTGAAAGTGGTCAAGTATTGGTTAATTTTCCTACATTTTTTAACCATAATCTCACATCAATTTTTTTAAAAGGCAACTTTGTTGAATTTAATTGTCCGCCATCCTCAATAGTTCATGAAGAGGAGAGTACTGCTAACAAATCACCCCCCCCCCCATGGTTTAGGCCAAGCAAACAAAACACCTTGGAGGTCAAATATCTCCCAATCTTGGCTGTGGAAGGAAAAGTGAAATTGATCAAAACCCATCTTGAGTTTCCTAAATAATGTCAAATTTTTAACAGATAATGTTAAGTTGTTTGTTACTAATTTGCTGAATTTCTTATTCTGATGCTGCCAACAGCAATTTGGGATGCTTAGGTTGTTTCTGTTTGTATCAGAAAATTGTTCTATTAGTTATTCAAATGATTCAAAATTCTTATCTATAATAAAAGTTTAAATCAAACTCTTATCTATAATATTGGGACAATTTTATCTTTTTCAAACATGATTTTTCATGCATATGATATCGAAATATGATATCTATTTTTCTTTTTTCATCGGAAAGAGAAAAACAGAATTATGTCAAACTATTTTAACTATTGTTCGGTGTTTGAAAAAAATAGATATCATATTCCGATATCACATGCATGCATGCATATATTTTATAAATATTTCGTCTATATCACATGAAAGGAACAAAATTTTTTTGATATTCCCATTCTTCCAACCTTTTCATCTTAGTATCTTAGTGTTACCCGACTACCCTAAAGTCCCGATTGTTGTAAAATATAAGAGTCCTATTTTAATTGAAAGACAGACACCAAGAATGATGAAATTGTTCAAGGTCTCGTGTTACATTAAACAAGAATTTGGAGATGCCCTCCGACCTATAAATCACCTTGGAAAGACTAACAAGGATTCAATGATGAGGACGAAAAAAGTCCAAACTATGTGACTGCTTCAGCCCTTCGAATTCTTTTGTAAGTTGTTAGGTGAGTAAACTTTAACATTAGTGAGCAATATGGATCTTGGCTTGTAAAAACCGAAATATCCATAAGTTGTTTGAGTTCTTTGTTATGATTGGGCATGCTTGTTGGTAGTTTTCATTAATAATGTCAAAATTTTGGAACAAAAGAGTCGGTTTTTTTATGAATTAGATATAAAGCAATTTCAAGTAATTGACCGATTACATGGCAGAAACATTATAGTCATATTACTCTACGTAATTTTCTGGTGGATCATATACAATAATGGGGTGCTTTTTAAGATTTTGATGTCGGACATACTTAGAAAACCTTTGACAAGTAATAAGGATCCTTGAAAAGTTGTGGTGGCAAAGAAGAGCACTTCAATTTCTTTCTGTGATATCTCTGGTGGCTGTTGGTCTTTTCAGATCAAAATTTTAATAGCTTTTGCTAAAAATAGAAGTAGAAATTGCCAGCAGAAAAAAAAACGAAGTTAACCAAGACTGTCTAGAGTTTTTCAGTCTCCTCTTGCCATCCTACTCCTATCCTGTTGTGGTGATAAGATTTCATCTTGCTTTTGATATGCGCAACACTTTGTTTATTTATTTATTTTATGCATTTTTGGCATTTTAGTTCACTCCTCTACAAGGGTTTTCGGATGGAGAAGAACAATGATGATAATGATTGAATCTTGATGTTATCCGATCATATTTTGCACCTCATACTATTTTTTCTCTATCCAAAAGCTGCGGCCTGGACTAGCGTGCTTTCCAAGCATTGGATGCATATTAGGAATTCGTATCCTATTTTGAATTTTGATGAGGAAATCTTTTTCATGTCAAGTGTTGAAAGAACAATGCACAAAAATAGAGAGAAGGGTGAGGAGTTTATTACATTTGTGGATTCATCTTTGGCACGGCGAGATGTGAGTGATGGGATCAAAAGCTTTAGGCTTCGCATGACAACTTTCAATGCTTGTTTTTCTTCTCGTATTCATGATTCAATAAGGTTTGCATTGGAGAGTAAGGTTAAGGAAATAGATTTGAGAATCGGGAGATATGAAAAAATGGAGTTTTCATTAAGGCAGGATGTTTTTGTTTCCAACTATTTGACAACTCTTGCATTGACTAATTGCCCTGTAAAGCTTCCTTCTTTGAAAAGAATGTCTCTCGTTTTTGTTGATTTTGCTGATGATCAATGGAGAGATCTCATCTCTGGATGTCCTAAGATTGAGAATATTCATTTGTGTGGGTGTGATTCGTTTAGGAATCTTCCACTTTCAAGTTCTACAATAAAGACTATGGATATAATCCATTGCTGTAGATTGAAGAAGGTAGAACTTGAAGGTACTAATTTGGAATCATTTGTATATAGTCGTCTTGGAGACAAGAAATGCAAGTTCACAATTTTGGGTTGTGAAAAACTCAGAAAGTTATCTCTACTGGGTGCAGCTATTACAGATCAAGATTTGCATGAATATCTTTCCAAATTTCCACACCTTAAGAAACTAAAAATCTATTCTTGCAACAACATGAGAAAAGTTGAGATATCTTGTCCGGAATTGCGAAGGCTTGAGTTCTGCAATTGTGGTAGGCTGGAACATGTCAAAATTTCTACTCATCTCCTTTTCTTTGCGTATTCTGGTTTTTCACCACCTTCCTTTTCTTCGATTAATACTCATATCCTTGAGGCAAGTATATCATTAAACTTTCGCAACATGATTGATGCAAGTTGGTGAATTAAATTCAATCATTTCAGTCAAAGCTTTAGGGGTTGCGAGATTATGAAGTTCTTTTGTTTCGATGATATGGTATGTATCAGTTTTTCAATTCAAGTAGAATGCTTTACTTCTATCTGTCTCACTCTGACAACCTTAACAACTACATTTCTTCTAGGATTTGAATTTTTCTCAAGATGGCCTGCTACATCCTTTATATGAGCTCGAACATCTGACAATCAAATTTGGCTATCCATCGATGTTTTATGTTACTCTTTTGAATGACCTAAGGCGGTTTGCACCAAATTTGGAGACTCTATGTCACGCTCCAAACCGGAATCGTGAACAGCCGCCCGTTGCCCTAGGATGCCGGCTGTATTTTTACAGAAAATCGAACAGAACCTCCCCATAAATCAGAGATTTCCCGTGTACAATTAAACCTGTATAATCAAAATCAATCTATAATTTAAATAAATGGTCATCCTGACCTCTCCAAAATCAATAAACACCACCGCCAGCATCCAGAACAACGCAATGCTACAAGTTTCTAGCAGTCCTAGCCACAGACCTCTACTGTCATGCCCAACTAGAACATGAGCAGCCGCTATACCGAGCGGACCCAAGTTTATACAATATATATCACATTTCCCAAGTAACGTTCAAATACGTACAATCGCCTCAATGCAAATGAAATATGAGAGTTAAACTATACAGTCATCCCAAAATAAGTACATGGCCAACTACGGACCTCAATGTCAAGACCTCGCAGGGTCAAAACTAAATTAGAAGTAAATCTCACCGTCGAAAATTCCAACTCCGCTCTAGAGCCTGTAGCGTCGCTCTATCACAATAAACCTGTCTGAGGAGAGAAAATAGAGGGGTGAGTATCATGGGAAGATACTCAGTGAGTGAGGGGGGTAATATCAAGCATAAATAGCATAGGTGAACAATTGAAGTGTCAAATAATACCATTTGAAACAACAATTTACATTTCGCAACAAAACATGATATATTTATCAATTTGAAATCATTTAATCAAACACACGATAGCAAGCATGTATGCATCCATTTAAAATCAAGTAATGTCAGAGCGAGCCAAAAATAGTCCTGGCAAAGGTCAACCGTGACCAAGGACAGGCGCGTCGGGGGTTTTATTATGCATAGACTTTGAAACGCTCTCTACCCCGACGTTGGCCATGAGCTCGCTGGGGCCAACTCATCAACGTGTATAGGACCCCGCCCGGTGCTAGACGGTGGCGTCACACACGTCCTCCCCCTACGTGGGTTCAACCGGCCGCGCCTATAGCCTTTAGAATAAATGACGTTTGCGGATACCTCCTGCAGAAGCGTATCCGGGCAACCCGTGCCTCTACAAACGCCCTTCGTAGCTACGGAATCATCATAGTATCACAAGGGTACAACGTCCCATAGTATCACAAGGGCACAACGTCCCAGGGCACAACGTCCCACAAGTAACATCACATCATCACATAAGTAGTGGGCATCCAACCCACATAGTTCATCAACACATTTCAAATCTGCGTGCCAATACGTTTTATCGAATCATTTCAAACAGCATACCAATGCGACGGTAGAAAAGGAAATTTTAAAATTTCAAGTAATGGCACAATTATTATTTCATTTCAAACCATGGATGCATAGTCATTGTAAATATAATTCAAGACACTCCAAAAATCACAAAACAGATTTCCAAATTTAATATCACACGTCAACGAATGCATATCAAAGCATGTTTTATCGAAAATGCGACAGAAAATACGTTTTACTATTTTATGCAAGAGATTAGAGTCCCACTCACATATCTAGGGAGGGTGGTCACTCCCTATTTTTCAACGACTCTCCAAAAGACAAACCTAATCAAATCGTCAAATTTATAGCGATTAAAACCCTAATAAGGGATTCTATCAATAAAATTTATTCATCTCTCACCTAGGGTTCCTCGGGTTTCAGACCTAGTTGTCGTTCGCCCGTCGGGTTGGTTTAAAACCTGTAATATTTCCCAAACTTCAGATGTATTAGAAACCACTAAATTTCTAACAGCAAACCATAGAACTTCAATCAATACAGTCGTTACCTGCAGTACAAAAGATGTAGGTGAGCTCTCGAAGGGGAAAGCCGGTCACGGGCTCGCGGGCCGTCACGGGCTCGCGGGCCGGTAGGCTGGCTGCTAGCGGGCTGGCCCGCTGGTGGCTCGCGGCTCTCAGCCCGGCTTGCTGGCCGTAGCGGGCTTCGCGGGTTGTAGTGGGCCGCGGCTGGACTGGGTCTTGGGCCGCTGGTGGGTTGGCCCGCTCACGGGCTAGGGCTCACTCTCGCGAGTTGGAATGCGTGCTCGCGAGCTGAGGCGCGCGCTCAGGACAGGATCGCATGCTGTGAGGTGCGCGCGCTCGCGCAGATGGGTCGCGTGCTCTGCGCACTGTGCTCGTGCTGGGCCACGCTGAGCTCGCGTGCTGGGCGGCGCTGGGCTCGCTCGCTGGGCCGCGCTGGGCTCGCGCGCTGGGCGGCGCTGGGCTCGCGCGCTGTGGCTTGCTGGGCTCACGCGCTGGGCCGCGCACTGGCTCGTGCTGAGTCGCGCGCTGGCTTGCGCGCTGGGCCTTGCGCTGGCTCGCGCTCTGGGCCGTGATAGCTCGAGGCGGCAGCGCTCGCGGGAGGGCTGATCTGCGCAGTGGCGTGCTCGCGGGAAGGAGGTCGCGCTGTGGCTTGGTGCGGTGGCGGAAGGGAGAGGCCGCAGCGGAGGAGAAGAGGAGAAAGAGGGAAAGAGGGAGAGAAAGAGAGAGAGAGAGAGAGAGAGAGAGAGAGAGAGAGAGAGAGAGAGAGAGAGAGAGAGAGAGAAAAGAAAATTAGGGCTTTAAGCCCTAATTTTAATTTCCATTTTTTTTTTAATTTAATTGGGTATTACACTCTAAGTTTGATTTCAGAGATTCATCGCACCACTGTGAAGGTAATTATTTTCTTTTTTCTGTGTTGGACCCATGATGTGTGTCTTTGTAGTGACTTGCCATATTCCATTTTGATTTGCAGTACGAATTTCCAAAGAAAAAAGATCATGATTCAAACAATCATATACCTGGACAATGATCAAGTTTCCAAAGTAATGCCAAATATTTAAGGAGATTGTTAGAGTTTGTGGCTCAATCACACAGCGGAAGCAATAACAAATAATTTTTCAAAATTGTAAAAGTTCAAGTTCGCGATATATCTCAATCGGTGATGTAGAAAATCTCAGGAGCCATAAACTCTGAATACAAACAACTCGTAGTCGGGATGATAGTCACGTATAACGAACTATCAACACAAAGTCACGACGTCTCAACCCTTTAATCCGATGATAACAGTGACACAATAATTCCCTTCTCGAAATTTGTTAACCCTTAAAAATGGTATTTTGTACTTGCTATATTTCTCTCAAAAAGCAACAATCAAAAAAGCAGACCCTCATTCACTCACGCAAGGCTAGTGTGTAGAATGATGGGGAGGTTAGGAGATTAAGAATAATGGGTGGTTACACATTATCCATTAACTCTCCAATTCAAAAATTTTATCCCAATTAAAAAATGCCCCACATGGGCATCTTTTACCAACAGAGATCAAAGCCAAAGAAAAAGATGATGAACAGACTCTTCAAAAGTCTCTCTTCTCACAGGGTGATTGTGCAGGGGTTGTTCTTTAATTTCTTGTTAACTCATCGAAAGGGTGGCTAGGGGCAACCAGTCAACCATGCAAAAGTGCTAAAAAATATTTGATAGTTAAGTAACTTATGTGCTCTAGTTTGAATTTCATTATTAGCAAAGTTTTTTCCTTCTTTCATTTTTTTTCTCTGATATTGGATTAGATTCATGATATGACCAAGACATTGTCCAGTCATTTTAACCTTATTTATTTCGGTGGTTGAATCAATGCATAAAACTATGGTCACAACATGTTGAAGGCCAAATATCAACGTGGAGGCATGATGAGTTACTCCCACCAAATTGAGAAATTCATATGCCTTAAAAAAAAAAAAAAAAACCCCTTGAAATTTCAATTCAGATGAAGAACCAGCATTAGAGGGTACAATAGAAAAAATATCAGGTGGATAAAACCAGATGATAAAACCCTCACATCTTAAGCAATCACTCGCATTTCGGAAAGAAGGTCTAAGATTCTAGGATTGGTCGAAAGCCTTAATTGCCTCTTCCCTGTCAACCTCCAAAAGCACATTTGAAATTGAAGACTTCATGGGAAAATCATTGCAATGGAGGACTGGTAGAGCTGGCAGCTTCTGTTGTCCTTTATAATCCAAATTGGTTGGCAAGGCCAACAGCGTAGTTCATTTGATGGTTAACAATTTACATTTTAAGTTTTGATCGAATGGGCCCCCAGAAATGCTATTTGTAATGGAAAAAAGAAACGGATGTGAAATTTTCGTGGGCTGACATGTCTTTATAGGTATTAGACAGATTTTCACGTCAGCAGAAAAAGAAAATGTGCAATTTTTGTTACAGAAGACTTGAAAGCAAGGCATGAACATTTTACTCGCGATGATAGGGATTCCTTTTAACCCCACAAAGAAAGGGAAGAAGAAATGGTGTGATCTCGACATTTGTCGAATTCTTCCTGATCCTAGGTAAGGGTTGATTACTTAGATGGCTTTAAAGTTCAAATTACCATCCTTGCCATTTTTCTTAGACATAAAAATTCAATAGGGCAAATGAGCTTCAAGAACAGAACAGAGAAAAATAAAATGGGAAACAATATTTTGGTCCTAGTCAAATGGATTTTGAGCAAGGACCCTCCATGATTTTTGGAGTCACTCCCAATTTGTCGTTATAGACTTGTGGCCATTAGTGTTTTTGGGCAACTTTCAAAGATTTTGCTAAAATAGGAAAGCGTAGTCACTGCCACAAGAAAAAAAAAGTATGTAAGATCACATTATTTTTCTTTAAGATCACATTATTTTTCTTTCTCTTCAAGACTTCCCACTTTAGATTCCTTCCCTGTCTATATAGGAGTATACTTAAGTTCACAAATGGTTCTCAGCTTCAGCTTTGGTTATATAATAAGTAAGATGAACAAGGAGGAGGATCGGATATCTACGCTACCCGATCACATCTTGCATCACATATTATGGCTTCTCCCATTCAAATCTGCAGTTCGGACTAGCACACTCTCCAAGCATTGGAAGCATGTTTGGGATTCATACCCCTTTTTGAATTTTGATGATGAGATCTTTTTCAACTCGGGCTTCATGAGACCTCTACGTAAGAACAACCAAGTCAAGGAGGCATTTGTCACCTTTGTCCAATCATCATTGGCACACAAAGACATCAGTGATGGCATAAAAAAGTTTAGGCTTCATATGACAACAGCCAGGGCTAGTTTCACCTCGCATCTTCACAACTTTATAAAGTTTGGACTGGATGGGAATGTTCAGGAGTTAGACTTAAGGCTTCTAGGCACAGGTGAATCTTCTATTCACGGAGAATTTCTAGAGTATAGAGTTTCTTTGCCTCATGAGATTTTTCTTTCCAAGCATTTGACAACCCTGAAATTGGCCGATTGCTTTCTAGAAACTTATGTAAATATTCAACTCCCATGTATCAAAATTTTGTCATTGAAGTCCGTAGACTTTGATGATAAAAAATTGATCCATCTCATCTCTGGCTGTCCTAAGATTCATACTATTCATTTGGAGGATTGTGATCACTTTCAAAATCTCCGGATTTCAAACTCAGCTATCAAGTATTTGGATCTAGTCAATTGTGATGAACTAAGCAATGTTGAAGTGGAGGGTACTAATCTTGAGTCATTTGTATACGAAACATGGGATGAGAAGTGTGAGATCAATGTCTCCGCATGTCACAAACTCAAGCATCTATCTCTAAGAGGCTCAACCATTTCAGATCAATCACTAGCAAATCACCTCTCCAAATTTCCCCTTCTTGAGAAACTGCATCTAAAAGATTGTGAAAACTTGAACAGTATTGACATCTCATGTCCAAATTTGAAAAGGTTTGAATTGTCTCATTGTGAAGAACTTGTGGAGGTCAAAATTGCTGCACCAAATCTCCTTTACTTTGAGTACTCTGGTTGCTTGCTACCTTCTTTTTCTATGAGTGCCATTAATCTTCATGAAGCAAGTGTGTCATTAATATACAAGTTGCGTGACACTAGTTGGCGAGTCAAGTTCAATGAATACCTTCAAAACTTCAGAAACTGTAAAGTTTTAACACTTGTGTGTTGTTTCGACAGGGTACTTTCACAAACTTACGTCTCTTTTTAATTATCTTTTTCTGCATGTTCTCTTCATTCAGATACTAATTTACCATTCTGTTCAAGGATCTGATTTTTTGGCACGAAGTTAGAGACGGGTCAATTCAGCCTTTACGTGAACTCAAGAAATTGACTATCACAATCGTGCAGTCATCTATGGATTACGCTCCTCTCTTGGAAGGACTCAAGTGGTTTGCACCAAATTTGGAGTCTTTGCATTTGCTTTCAGAGTTTCCTCCCGTGGAAGTGAGGGTATTGCAAATCTTACTCTTAAGCTACATGTGTTATTTTCTTCATGAGTTATTAGAAAATCTAATATTGATCCAATTACTTAGTATATTACAATGGTGGAAATTTTGGACAAATGTTGTGTGTGTGTGTGTGTGTGTGTGTATTTTGCTTGGTAATCTCTGAATGACTTGGTTTTCTTCTCCTCTCTCTCTCTCTCTCTCTCTCTCTCTCTATATATATATATATATATATGGACTTGGCCAGTATAATCTACGAAAAAAAGAGGAGAATGAGAAGAAGAGAGAGTCTCCAAGTGCTGATGATGGATCCCACATCATGTCGATGTTAAGATCTTCCAAGGAGTTGATGAAGAAGGGTCTATGGAGAAGTTTATCATTATCCAAGACGTTGTTCCATGAAACGAGCTAGTACGTTCCATTATTAAGATCATTAGAATTTAGAACATTCAATGGTCAAGAAACGAGCTAGTACCTTTCATTGCTCAAAGAAAGTGAGAGAAGCTCATTTTTTGTAATAAACAATATTGGCTGACTATTGTCAGGTTGCCCTTTTTTTTTTTCATTTTGGGGGGCATAAAGAACATCAAAATTGCTTAGTATAATTAAGATATGTGATTAATCTATTCACCGAGTCAAATTCACTTTTTCTCTGGAGGAAAGGGATCAAAAGGTGAGATAAGATGAAACCTCTTCCTTGCAGCATCCTTGATAGTTTAACAAAATGCTTCCTCTCTCCGGTCTATTCTAAATTCCTATTGCAAAAAATCTCTCAGTAATCTATATTTTAAAATTCAATGAAGCTGTTTTATGAATATTGAGACCCCTGTCACTACTTTGTCAATTATATATTATAGTTCTACACAAGGCCGTATTTCTAAAATGTTTAACTGCATTTGTTAAAATGCCACAAAAGTATATACATATTAATTATTTTTCTGAAGTTTCAGGGACCAGTTGCCTACCTTCCTCCCTTGTCTTCGCTTGCGGTCAGAACTTGTAACTCTTTGCATAGAGTTTTAAGTTCAAGAGGTAGATGAAATATTGACATATCCAAGTGCTAATGTGACTGTCAAAACCTATCAATAAGATGTGGAAGTGATATTTAACAGCTCTGTGGCATATTGCTTTAGTCTTCCACGATTTTGTTCAGTGATTCTTCTATGGCATTTTTTTCTGGCACTGGGTCCAGCTTCTATTGAAAATTAGACGGTTTTCCCCCTTTTTTGGTATTGGCGACTTGGGCTTCTCTCAAGTTGTAGAGCCCTTTGACTCTTAAGATAACCAAAGTAATTAATTATGCATCCTTCTAGTAGTTTAGGATTTTAGAGTAAATGATAATTATACAAAATATAAAATGATACCAAAGCGGAAAAACCATTCTAGTATTCATGTGATTGGATGTATTAGCCAATACATGAGTGGGAGTGTTAAGATATAAAACAATGCAAGTGAATTATAGCTCAACCGGCACTATCCCATTTTCTGATGTAATGGTCTCGAGTTTGAGTCTCTTTATGTACAATATATATATATATGTATATATATATATATATATATAACAATTAGTTATCCATCCCTCTACTAGGTTAAGTTTGCTGAATCAGCATTTTTCTCAAAGCACAAGCTCAACAAGAAACCTGTAGAAAATTAGCCTGTTCCTCTGCTGCAAGTATTTCCAATTTTGGAGATGTCAGCATGTATTTGGACTTTTTTTAGAAGTAAGATGGGAAGGATCAAATATCAGAATAACCAGATCACATTCTGCATTACTTGTCATTTCCCGAGCTGAATCTGCCGTCCAGACCACCATACTTTTCAAGCGTCTGGTACATATTTGGTATTGAAATCCCATTCTGGAATTCAAAGGAAAATTTTCGACGGTGCAATTAAGATCTTAAGGTAAATGGTGTACACATGTGGCACACAGATATTGAATAATAATAATTATTTAATAAACTACCTGTAATCATGTTGGGTCACACTAAATCTAGCTCGAGTCAGGTTGGACCTTGGGGACTCCCTGTGCCTATTTTTGTCATATATAATATTGAACTCAAGACCTTAGAGGTACCGGTACCTGGCCACTAGACCAATTATTTAAGCCTTATCATGACCCTAGCGGATCACAGTTTTGGTACTCAGCCTTCAAAATGCAATAAGGTTTGCATTGAACCGCAATGTTCAGAAACGAGGAATTGAGGTTTGAGAAGTACCCGAGCTTTCTTTTTCCGCCAGAGATTTTTTCTGTCAAATGTTTGACATCTTTGATGTTGTTTTATGGCCAGTTACTAAGTTTTCTTTAACTTTTTAGACTTTGAAATTACAGTCATCAAAAGTTGTCCATTTCAATGATCAGCAGCTGCAAAATCTCATCTCTGGCTGCCCCAAGATCCAGGATATTGATTACTATTTTCTTGATTGGTTTCAAAATTTCCAAAGTTAAACCGTGGCTTTCTTGGTCTCTCTCTTTCATGGTCGTTCTTGTTGCCTCTCTTGAAGCCGGTTAAATAAGTTTATGACAGTTTTATTCTATAGCAACACCACTACGCTCTTCATGCATTTAGGGAAGTGGTGTTGGGGGCGAACATGTGGTTCTCCATGGTAAAGAGCTTAACTCAGGTCCTAGCTCCTTTCACATGGAAGCCCATTGCTCGGTATCAATGCAATTAAGCTAATGTTTTGGAATCAATGCAATTACGCTGCTCTTTTGGAACTGCAGCTGAGTTCTAGTTTTCTCGCATTAAAAGTGTTGAAAATACGTAGGCCCACTTGGGCCAGAGATTTCTGGCCCAAGTGGGCCCATTATTTCACCATAGCCGTTGGAAGAGCAACGGCCATAAGCCGTTGGAGAGGAGTGGCTCCTCTCTCTTCACTTATTGTTTTCTCTTTTTTCTTTTTAATTTTTTGTTTTTTCTTCTTTCTCTCTCCTCCATTTTCTATAAATAGGGATTTTCTCTTCTCTTGTAAACACAACTTGAAAGATAATCTCTCTTTCAAAATCTCTTTTCTCTCTTTCTCTATCTCTATAATATTGAGATAATTTTTCTTTCACATTCAATAGAAGAAATTCTCTATATTTTTCAATCTTATTTTCTTGATAAATATTTCTTCTTATTTTTATCTTTTATTTGATCACATTTTTATCTCTCTTTATCCATATTTAAATTTGTATTTCAAACTTTTGTAAAGTCTATTCTCTAGTATGCGATGATATAACATGTCTAGAAAATTTCTGTCTAATGACAAATATTTATCTAAGAAATGAGGTACTTAAGCGAAAATATACGAGCTCCACCTCTTTTCTGGGAACTTTCCTGATACTCCCTACTACAGAACGATTTGGGTTGAATTTAAGTAAGATTTACAAATTTCTATATGATTTCAGAAAAAATTTCTATTATTTCTTAAATGGCAAATCTTTCGACCTCGTTTATTTCATTTCAAACCCAACTTTTTTCTTCTATAATCCTAACCTCCACAATTATTTCCAATAGGTAAGACACATCAAAAGATCACTCAATACTTTAGAACTCTTGAAATTTATAATGAATGAACTTCTTGATGTTACCGACCCTGCATATGAAGAATGGAAAGAAAGAGATGATCAAGTCTTCATTCTTCTCTCTAGTGTCATGGATCAAACTTACAAAAATATGGTGTTATCTTATCAAAATTATAAATCTCTATGGGATCAAATGTACGACCTATAAGGGTAAGAATCGAATGTGGGAATAATTTTTGAAATCAAGCGGAAAATCGCCAATATTCAGAAGGAGGAGAAATTCTTTTCTAACTATTTGGAGAATGTGAAAATCTATAGAATGAATTGGAGATACTAAGACCTCACACATGTGATACGAAGATATGTTGAAACGGAAGGATGAAAATAAGTCTTTTGGCCTTCTTGTCTCTTTTGGCGAACGCTTCTCAAATGTTTGCCAAGAAATCTTTCAGATGAAGGACTTCCCTTCATATCAAGAAATCTTATTCTTAATTCAGAAAGCTGATGCTGGCATACGGATTGAGCAGACTTTACAATCAAAAGTTGAAGTTCACAGATTTAAAGTTGAGCAACAAGTGTCTATTCCTGTACCATAACAACATATTGCCAACAAAGTCTATCAGCCTCCTCATAAAAAAGAATGCTCACATTGTAAGAGGTTAAACCACATCAAAGAGAAATGTTGGTTTCTTTATTCCCATCTCAAATCAGAGCATTTCAAAAGGAATGAGCAAGGAGCACCAAAAGTAACGCAGAATGTGACATT
The DNA here is from genome assembly GCA_033439265.1 of Dillenia suffruticosa. Lineage (NCBI taxonomy): Eukaryota > Viridiplantae > Streptophyta > Magnoliopsida > Dilleniales > Dilleniaceae > Dillenia > Dillenia suffruticosa. The sequence continues at coordinate 19,102,830 of JAVTVX010000030.1, forward strand.
GGAAACGGCTTTTGAAGGCATCACAAGCTACTAAAACAAGTCACAAATAATTCTAGTAATTTCTCGAACTCCACTTATTATTTTACAATAGATTCGGGATATGACTATCATATGGTTAAAGACAAAAAAAGATAAAATGTTTTAAACTTCTCCTCAATCCTAAAATAATTAAAGTAGCTAATGGACAAAATTTGAAAGTTAAAGAACTTGGAGAAGTTGAATTTTTTGAAAAAAAACTTAAATGTCTTATATGTTCCTAAATTTACCTCCAATTTTATGTCAATTATTAAGATAACTAAGTACCAAAATTGTGAAGCTATTTTTGATCCTGATACTGTTGTTTTTCAGGATCTCAAGTCGAACAAGTGATTGGTAAAAGATCTAGAATGAACAATTTATATTTTTTTTTAGATCAAGACAATCAAACTCTTGTAGCATGTGAAGAAGAAAATCAACTGTGGCATGCTAGATTATGTCACCCAAATGATCAAATATTAAAATTACTTTTTCCAACAAAATTTTGTAAAAATGATTATTGTGAAACATATATTTTTGGGAAACAAATCCGAGTATTTTATCCAATTTCAAAAACTATTTATAAAAATATTTTTGATCGTGTGTATTCATATATATGGATATTCCCTATTGAATGTAGAAGAGATTTCAAATATTTTATATCACTTATAGATCATCAATCTAGATACATATTGGTATACATGCTTCACACTAAGGCATATTATTTAAAAACTTTAACAATTTTATCTTGAAATAATATGATATTTATATTAAAACACTTAGAACTGGAGGTGAATATATGAGTAATAAATTCAAAGAATATCTAGAAAACAAAAGAATTATTTATCAAATATCTTATCCCTATACTCCACAACAAAATGAAGTAACCAAAAGAAAGAATAGGCATTTACTAGAAATAGTAAGAACTATAATATTTTTTATAAATATATCTAAAATATTTTGGAGTGATATAATTAGTATACCTACACATGTAATTAATCGACTTCCCACAAAGATTCTCAAAGAAAAATCTCCTTTAGAGATACTTAGAAAAGAAAAACCATCCTTATCCTATCTTAAAATTTAGGTTGTACATGCTATACTCATATTCATTCTCAAATAAGAGATAAGTTAGAAAAAAAGGGAAGATATTATGCTTTTATAAGCTATGCATCACTTCAAAAAGAATATTTATGCTATGAACCTTAAATTAGTAAAGTCTATACATCTAAAATATAATATTTTTGGAAGATAAATTCTATTTCAAAAAATATAGTAAAGATAAAGATTTCATAAAAAGAGATTTACAAATCTTTCTTTAGGAATTTCCTAGAGTTGAAAATAAATCTCCCAAAAAAATAATTCTAGAACAAAATATGGAGCAAGGGGGAGAACAAGTTAATGAAAAAAATGAAAAAATTCTTATGGAACCATCCTCACCACCTCCTCCACTTAGAAGGTCAACTAGATTAAGACGTTCTTTGGAATAGTTAAATAAGGAAGTTTATTATAACTCTAAAGTTGCATCTCATCCTATTTCTAATTTTTATATAACTAATAATGATTTTTCTAGTTATCAATAGTTCTTAAATGACATTGACCAAGTGCAAGAACCTTTGAATTATGAAGAAGCTAATGCTCATCAAGAATTGAGGAAGGCTATGAAAGAAGAATTAGATGCTCTTACCAAGAATCAAACTTGAGAGATCACCGCTCTTCCTAAATGAAAGAAAACGGTAGGGTGCAAATGAGTTTATAATGTCAAAATAAGAGTGACGGAACAATCGACCGCCTCAAAACAAGACTTGTTGTCAAAGGTTTCACTCAGACATATAGAATTAATAGAAAGTTGCCATTGCTCTAATATTTTTCGAATAATTCTTAAAATCAGTAGTTAATTGATAACTATTTATACGTGATTCTAATTCTCAAAATTAGATAATTGACTAAATCTATATTAATGATAAATTATTTACAATACCTAACTGTTGTTTTCTTCTATAATAAATAGAAACTATATATAAAATATGTATTCTTAAAAAAAAAAAATTAAAGTTGCTTGATTTATATCAGTTCTAGACTGATATGTCAAAAGTAAGAAGTGGGGATCACCTTGCTCTGATTCTTATCGCTGAATTACTTTTTTATCAAGTAAAAAATTATCCTATTTTAGTTATTTTTAAAATACCAAATCTAGCATCATTCCGATTGAATCAAACCTTAACAAAATGTGACACCTTCTTATGGTTATTTTATTAAATATCAATATTATTGAGATATATATATATATAGACTGGCCTGCTATTTCCTAATAATAGTGGGTCGAACTGCCTGAAAGGTATTCGTTCTAGTGAAATGAAACGTTAAATTTTTTAAGTTTTGACGGTAAAATTTATAAATGAAAAAAATTATATCGAAAGAGTCACTCCTAAATAACATTTACAGATACTCAAACCGAGTTAATCGAAATGTATATCCAGATACCAGTAGGGGAAACCATATGATGATAGGTGGGCCGGGCCGGTCCGGGCCGGGATGGGCCGAAGCCCGGCGAGTTCGAAGCTTGGCGAGTTCTCTTCCTGCCCTCGCTAGCTCAGTTAAAGGAGCATCTAACCCGCGGAAGGTATTCTTTTGAACGTTCTGAGCAAAATCCTTCAAATGGCCACATACACTTCAAACTTTCTCCGCTTACTTTCCTACACCAAACAATTAACCTCGTACGTCAATACAGGCCAACATTCACGAGCCCTCTCTCTTTTCCACCACATCCACTCCTCTCTCTCTCTCACTCTCGACCCTTTTGTCTTCCCTCTCGCTCTCAAATCCTGCTCTGCTCTTCATTGCTCACAACTAGGCACCTCAATCCACTCTCACACTCTCAAAACCTCTCTAATCTCAAACCCATTTGTTGCTTGCGCTCTCATTACTTTCTACGGTAAATGTCTCTCTATTTCTGTCGCTCGCAAGTTGTTCGACGAAATTTCTAATAGAAATATTGTTGTTTGGAATGCTATCATTTCCATTTATACTCATTCAAACAATGTAAAAGAGGCTTTGCAGTTGTTTGAAAATATGGATTTTGCGCCTAATGCGTCCACTTTTAATTCGATCATAGCTGCTTTGCCCGAAATTGATGATGGGTCATATGATGCTATTAAGTACTATAGGCAAATGCAAATGATGGGTTTCAAGCCGGATTTGATTACGGTTCTTGCTCTGCTACCGGCTTGTGTAGGTTTGGCTGCCCTGAATTTCATTAAGGAAATTCATGGGTATGCGATAAGGAATGATATTGATCCAAGCCCACAATTGAGGAGTGGATTTGTTGAAGCTTATGGACGATGTGGGTGTCTAAATTATGCAAGTCGTGTGTTTTTCAGTATAAGTGATAAGGATGTTGTAGCATGGAGTTGTTTGATTTCGGCATATGCATTTCACGGGGAGGCAAGATTGGCGCTAGAAATGTTTAGGGAAATGGAAATAGCAAATGTTAAGCCTGATGGGATTGCGTTTCTTGGGGTTCTAAAAGCGTGTAGTCATGCGGGATTAGCTGATGAAGCTAAGGTCTATTTTGCTCAAATGCGAGATGTTTATGGTGTGGAAGCGAGTAGTGATCACTACTCGTGTTTAGTGGATGTGTTGAGTAGGGCAGGGAGACTGTATGAGGCATACGAGGTTATAAAAGGAATGCAGGTGAAGGTAACTGCAAAGGCTTGGGGAGCCCTTCTTGGGGCTTGTCAGACTTATGGGGAGGTAGAACTAGCGGAAATTGCTGGGAGAGCTTTGTTTGAGATCGAGCCCGATAATCCAGCCAACTACGTTTTGTTGGCTAGAATCTATCAAAGTGCAGGGAGGTATGAGGAAGCACAGAGAATTAGAAGGCAAATGAAGGAGAGAGGAGTGAAGATAGCTCCAGGCAGTAGCTGGGTCATTGATCAAGATTCAAAACAGAAATTGAAAATGGCTTCTTGATGTTTCTTCACTCATTATAACTTCTAATGTTTGGAAACTGGAAAGTAGGCCTGCGCAGCTAACTCTTCAGGACTATTGATTGAGTAATTTAAAATGGCCCTGCAGAAGACTGGACTGGATTCATATCTGTGATCTCAATCATGGCATGAACCCAGAGAAGATGGAAATGCGTTGCCAGATGAGCGCAGGTCTTTTTTTACCTGCAAGGTCCTGCAATACTGCTTGATCTGCGTAAGGAACCAAGATGATTATTTGTTGTTCTTCATCTTAAATTCATTAATATAGTCAAAGGCCAATGATCTTGTGTATCACTATATTGTTGTGTGTATAGTTTCATATTGGTCTTCTACATGCATTGTTTATCCCCGCCAATAGTGGATTCAGAGGGACTGGTGGTACAACTTGGATTATACAGCTTGGATGTTAAGTTGGTCTGTCTCTTGAAACAGAGGTAAATAAAGCAACTATAATTGAGATTACTAGCATTCTATTTGCTTGTATCAAAATACTGAATATTTCATTCAAACTTAGGAAACCAAAAATTACTATCAAAATCAAAAAGAAAAGAAGAACAAATGGAACCCTTCATCTTTAACTTTTAAGCATAAACCTATTCCAATTGACACAAGTTAATTTCAAATTTTTGTCAAAGTGATTCTGCTCTTGATTTTTTATTTTTTAATTATACAATTCAACTCAGTTCAATTCAACCAAATTTTTATTTCAATATAATTCGGGTCAGCTATATGCATTCATTTTTCATGTATTTTCAACTCCAATCAGATTAATCGAACAACTTGGATATCAGGTGATTATTTAGAAAAAAAAAAAAAAAAAAAAAAAAAAAAAAAAAAACCTTGCATACTACACTCTAACGTTGGACGGTCTTTTAACACATTGCCCAAATCATTTTGATTTATTTTTCAATGATTAGAGTTTCTCTTGGATTTAATATAATAAATTTATTTCTAATTCTTCGTTTAATTGTTACTTTCCCATTTCTGCTATACTTTGTCTCCTATTTATTTTAAGTTTTAATAGTTCAATACTCTATATCATAAAGGTTTTACCGATCTTATTGCAATTATATAAGATTGAATTTTAATTTAAATGAAATATTACGTTACAATCTAAATGCACTTTTTCCATTTGATCCACCTTGCTCTAATCTTATTACATTAATCCTTTTGAATATCAGATTCTAAGTAGCTAAAGTCATCCCTTTTATGTAACTTTTAAATTTTTTTTTTAATTCTCACCTAAATTATTATTTATACTAAAGTTGCAATATGTGTACTCTATTTTTGTTCTAATTCTTCGAGTCTATGACATCTTTATTTTTCTAGTTTTTGATTCAAACCTTGCTTGCTTAGTTACTGAAAAATCAAACACTACAAAAAAACATCATTTTTGTGACGAAATTTAGCGACTAATTTTTTTTGTTGCAATTTTACGACGAATTTAGCGACGAAAATCTGTTTAATCGCTATTTCTAACGAAAAAATAATCGTCGCTCATTTCCAACGAATTCAGTTTTTATCGCTACTTTGCGACGAATTCAGCGACAAATTTTGAATTTGTCATTGAATTTCGCGACAAATTCGGAATTTGTCGCTGCATTTTGCGACAAATTTTGAAATTCGTTGCTGAATTTTGCGACAAATTTTGAAATTCGTCGCTAAATTTGAAATATAATTAAATAAAACAAAATATAAATATATATTTTTTATTTAATAATTTTATATTTTATTATTTAATAAATTAATTTAGCGACGAATCCGGTTTTTGTCGCTAATTTGCGACAAAGTCAGCGACAAAAAATATTGAATTGGTCGCTGAATTTGTCGCAAATTAGCGACAAAAACCGAATTCGTCGCTAAATTTGAAATATATTTAAATAAAATAAAATATAAATATATATTTTTTATTTAATGATTTTATACTTTATTATTTAATAAATTAATTTAGCGACGAATTTGATTTTTGTCGCTAACTTTGCGACAAATTTTGAATTTGTTGCTGAATTTTGTGACAAATTCAATATTTGTCGCTGAATTTTGCGACAAATTCTGAATTTGTTGCTGAATTTTGCGACAAATTTTGAAATTCGTCGCTAAATTTGAAATATAATTAAATAAAACAAAATATAAATATATATTTTTTATTTAATAATTTTATATTTTATTATTTAATAAATTAATTTAGCGACGAATTCGGTTTTTGTCGCTAATTTGCGACAAATTCAGCGACAAATTCATATTTGTCGCTGAATTTTGCGACAAATTCTGAATTTGTCGCTGAATTTTGCGACAAATTTGAATTTGTCGCTGAATTCAGCGACCAATTTTGAATTTGTCGCTGATTTTGTCGCAAATTAGCGACAAAAACCGGATTTGTCGCTAAATTTGAAATATAATTAAATAAAATAAAATATAAATATATATTTTTTATTTAATGATTTTATACTTTATTATTTAATAAATTAATTTAGTGACGAATTCGGTTTTTGTCGCTAACTTTGCGACAAATTTTGAATTTGTTGCTGAATTTTACGACAAATTCAATATTTGTCGCTGAATTTTGCGACAAATTTTGAAATTCGTCGCAAAATTTGAAATATTATTAAATAAAACAAAATATAAATATATATTTTTTATTTAATAATTTTATATTTTATTATTTAATAAATTAATTTAGCGACGAATTCGGTTTTTGTTGCTAATTTGCGACAAATTCAGCAACAAATTCAATAAGTAATATGTTATATTTTATTTTTATTTTATCTTTTTAAAAAATAGTATTATTATTTTTTTATATCTTTTATTATTTTATTTTAAACTAATATTTTATTATTTGTTTAAATAAATTATTTTTTTATATTGTTTTATTATTATTAGAAAAATATGAAGAAAAGATAATAAGTAAAAAAAAAAAAAACTTGTTACAGATATTAACATTTAGCTTGATGGTTACAGGATCTTAAAGATTTATGGAAGCGCAGGAGTTCGAATTTTGGTGGAAGCAAAGCAAAGGCAATTTTCAAGAATTAAGTGAGGTAGGCACTGTGGGCGTCGGCTCGGGCGGGTGTGCGGGCGGATGCTTGCTCGGGCGGGTTCAGGTTCAGGCGGGACCGCATTAGTTTTCATTGCTAATTTAGAGACGGATTTTGCGACGAATTTATATCTGTCGCTAATTTAGCGACAAATTTTTTTTGTCCCTAAATTAGCTACAGAAAATTTTTTGTCGCTAAATTTGTAACGAATTTAGCGACCAAACATTATGCGTCGCTAAATTTAGCGACGAAAATATAAATTCGTCGCTAAATTTAGCGACGGATAATGTTTTGTCGTTAAATTCGTCGCTAATAATTCGTCGCTAAATTTAGCGACGAAAATATAAAATTCGTCGCTAAATTTAGCGACGAATAATGTTTGGTCGCTAAATCCGTCACAAGTTTAGCGACAAAAAATTTCCATCGCTAAATTTAGCGACGAATTTATATTTTCGTCACTAAATTTAGCGACGAATTTTATATTTTTGTCACTAAATTTGTGACGGATTTAGCGACAAAAAATTATTTGTCGCTAAATTTAGTAACGAATTTCTTATTTTTCGTCGCTAAATTTTTGCGACGCGTAATTAGCGACGAAAATTTTTTTGTCGCTAACGAATTTAGCGACAAATTTTTCTTAAATTTTCGTCATTAAATTTGTGGCTAAAAACTTGTTTTTTTTAAGTGAAATATCAAAACTATTAAACCCATTGTGCCACAAATTTATTAAAATAAAAGGTAAAAAATATAATGAAAGTATCGAAATGCTAGAAGGTGCTAAAGCTTATCGCCTAGTGGTGCCATATTATTTTCACTATTTTTGGTAATTTTATCGGACCAAATATTTAGATATTTTCCCTTGCATCTTCCGTGTTGCAGGGACAGCTTAGATGTGGGAGTATCAGACGGAAGATCTGAAAGTCGCACGGTCAATCCTTGCTTGTACGCATTGTTTCATTCTTTTGTGAAATTTTTCTTGGGCCCTGCAGGGATTGATGTGATTCTCAGGGAAGACATTTTTCATTTTTCATGGGTCTGCAATCCCCAGGAACTAGCCATTGAAAACTCAAATGAATGATTTCTTCACTGAAAAAGGAGTTGATCACTATGACATTTTCAAAGCTCTTTGTTGTTGTTTATATAATTTTAAGGCACTTGATTTTTTCATAAATGCCCGTTAGCCATTGTTTGATTGGTTGATACTCATATATTATTTTTCTTGACTTTTTGGGGGCATCTGATATCGCAAGTCAATGTACAATCTCGATAAGTATCAATCCTCATAGAATTTATGGCCACCAGGTTATCAACGGATGGCTACCATCATTTTATCATTTCTCATTTGTTGATTTCTTTTGTGATTTCTACTACAGATGGTAGCATCCTTGGTGAGTCATAATTGAAACTGTTAGCTGATTAACTCTTCTCCCAAGCGACGCTATTAGATGGTTTTGTGTTGTTTATTTATGTCATTCTTCTTTCGTTGGTGCTAATTGAAACTGTACTTATTAACCCATCTAGCCTCTAATTCAATGAAAGTCGAGCAGGATACAAGTTGTTGTATGGCATTCAGACTTTGGGCTACTGTTGGCAGCAATCTGTTAGTGCAGTCACATCTTTTCTTTTTAAAACGGTGGGTGCACACCAATAGCCTAATGCAATAGCAGCTATGATGCTCCTTTTAACTTTTTATAACTTTTATGGCGAAAAGGGGTAATTGATTTCCATATTTTACTTTGGTCTAGATAAAACTGATGAAAGCGAAAAAATGCTCTTGCAAAATTGAGGGAATACAAACAACTTTGTGATGGGCAATCGACCCATGCTCCACGTGCTTCACCATTTCTTTTTCAAGCCACCGTATGTCTAGCTTATTAATGAAGTGAACTAACTAGACAGACGACCACAATTATAAGGCTCCCTATTGACCATTGAAGAAGGCCATCAGAGCATTGAATTATAAACACAACTACCCAACCTACCAACAAACCCCAGTAACTTTCAATTACAAATCCTCTGCCTACATAAACACCCCCATCCCCTCACTAATCTCTCACCATACTTCTTCACTCAAAACCCACTTAACATCCTCCGATCAAACACTAGTGCTGTCACAAGTTGCTCCGGTCATGGCATTTAAGATTGCTTTAGCAGTGGCTTTTGTGTGCATGGTGGTGGCAGCCGCACCACACGCGGAGGCTGCAATGTCGTGCGGTGTGGTGGTGAAGAACCTAAGCCCATGCTTGGGCTACGTGAGGGGACAAGGGTCGCTCGCTCCTTCTTGCTGCGCAGGGGTTAAGGCCCTTAATGGCGCTGCAAAGAACACTCCTGATCGCCAAACAGTTTGCAAATGCTTGAAGAGCGCTGCTAGTACTATCTCTGGTGTTAAATATAATCTTGTCTCTGACCTTCCTGGCAAGTGTGGTGTTAATATCCCTTACAAGCTCTCCCCTTCCACTGACTGCTCGAAGTACACCCTTCTCTCTCTCTCTCTCTCTCTCTCTCTCTCTCTCTCTCTCTCTCTCTCTCTCTCTCTCTCTCTCTCTCTCCCTCTCTCTCCCTCTCTCTCAAGAATTTAGAAATTTCATTGACTTAATCTTGCAGGGTCTAGAGATCAGCCATTTAAACTCTGTTTAATTTTGATATCTTCATTGCCTTATGTTGCAGGGTCAAGTGAGATTGATGGAGGATGAGTCTCAGCCCCAAGTATGCTATTGTGATTACTGCCCAGTGAGATAGTTACCGAGAGAGAGAGAGAGAGAGAGAGCACTAGCTACTGTCTCCTAAGTTCTATCCTAGGTTTATCTTGCTTTACTTTAGTGGTGTTATAGCTTGTACTTTTCATCACCCTACCATGGTGTATGGAATAAATATCTCTCTAGTGAACGTGAACCTATGGTATTTACCTCCTTGTTTACTACCCATTTTTAATTTATGAGTTTCCTTCAATCTCTCATTAGCTACTCCAAAGTACTTAATCAATTAACTCCTTGATAAGTTTATCCCTAAACAATCAATTGCATGTTTACTTTAGAGCCTGTTGTGGTCAGTGAAACATTGGCCATTACATGATTGGTATGCTAAATAATTTACAGGGTTTAAATAATTCCAAAACATTTGAGATCATGATGTGAATTCAATTAAAAAAGATATTGATTGCAAAAATAGACTCAGAGCTTTTGGAATTATGAAAAGCACCATGATTGTTTAACATCTCAATAAAATTATCATAATAATGTCATTTTATTTAGATAATAAGTTTAGTTATATTTCAAAATATATTTTATGACAAGCGAAACTCTGTATTTTTAATTAATAATCGATCTAGTAAGATGAGTGATAAATTCTAATCCGTAAGATGAATGATAAATTCTAATTAATTCTCGATTTTAAAATTTAAAAATTAAAAAAAAAATACACATATTCACTTCAAAAAGAAGAGACTTAAACAAATCATAAGGCTCTTCGGGTGGATATCCGTTGAATGCATTGTCTGTTCACGGTGAATTTCTACGATGCTTATCCATTAATACCCGACGCATGGTACATACCAGGACTTTATCGTTGTCCATGGCAGCATTGTGAATTAAAAAATCCTAGAGATGAACGCCAAAAAGCAGATGAAACGAACACCACTAAACAAACAAAACACAATCCAACAATGAAATCCCAAAGGCAAGGTCAGAAGGCACCGCCAGATAAAACCCGCCCACTAAATGCAAAGGCCCCAGCGCACCTGGCAAGAAGGAACCATAAGGACATGATTTTTCAACTGTTGTTGGTATTGTTATTAATGGGTTTATAGTCATAAAATGCCACCAAACGCAACCTCAATTTAATAAAATAAAATATTAAATTTTTTAATTAAATTTAAAATTTAAAATTTAAAAATAAAAAAAAATAATATTAAGAGAGTCATTCACTGAATAAAACTCTCGTAAATCATATATACTCGAATCAAATTAATCAAAATATAAATTTAAATACCGATAATAAAAAAAATCATAAAATGACAATTTTTGAGTAATCCGTCATTTTATCATTTCATTTCTTAAAAGATAGTAATTACAATGGAATAACGATTATAACTATATTATAAGAATTAAAAAGAAAACACTTAGAAGGACAAATGAAATATAGACAAGAGGATCTCCTGAGATTCCCCCAATGTCTAGTAGGGGAACAAGTAACAATAATTTAGAAGGTGTTTTACTAAAGGAAATGAAATTTAAGAAATGAAATGATATTTATAATTTTTTTTTATTAATGAAATAAAAATAAAAATATAAAACCCATAAAATATAAATTTTATAAAATCTAAATAAATCGATGGATTTCGAAGAAATCTATGTTTGAAACCCATGAAAAATAATTTATGTTTTTTGGCCATGCACACACACTCTCCCTTTCTCTCTCTTTCCTCTTCTTCTCAAACCCTAACATTTTTCAAACACCACACCGTCTACGTAGGCCATGCGCACTGGATTCTAACCGAAGTTCTCCGGCAAAACCACTGCAAGTGACTTCGGTCAAATTGTCTTTGCTCCTAAACCTAAAAAGAACTCCTTTAGTTCTTGAATCGAGCCAAGCAAAGCCGCCAGCAAGCGCCGTTAACGGCGACAAAGCGGAGAACAACAGACTTCCTGCTCCTCCGACGACTGTTACGAAGAAAGAGAAAAATTTGAAAAGAGTGTTGGGTCGCGAGGTAGAGCAACCTATAAAGATAAATGTGAATAGCAGAGAGAGACACACACACACAAAAATGATGACGATGACGATGATTGGGTTATGGGGCTTTTGGGTGGGACAGAGAGAGAGAGAGAGAGAGAGAGGAGAAGAGAAAAGGGTGGTGGGTGAATGAAAACCATATGAGAGGTTGGCTTAGAAGCCGAAAAGGATGGAGGAAAGGGACGGAAGAAGAAGACGACAGAATTTTGTTGCTTTTTGGTTAATTCTATAATTTAGTTGTTATTGATATTTTAGGATTATTTAATATTTTATATAATTTTAATATTTTTGTTTTTTATTTTTACTAATATTTTATTTTATAATTTAGATTAATAATTATTTTTGAGTTTATATCTAATTAGAATAAGTTAGAATCATTTTAAAAAATTGATTAAAAAATAAAATAGATAATAATTATAGTTTTAATTTTAGTAAAATAAAATAAAATTTTCAAAATATTAATTTTAAAATTTTTTTTTATTAAGGATAAAATTGATAATTATATTACTTTTATTGCGAAAGATATATAAATTAAATATTAATAATGATAATTATAATTTTGATTTCGATTCATAAGAATTTTTATTTCGATTCTAATTTTGATTTACCAATGGCACCTTAGAAAGAATGCAGAGCTCATCCTCTGAACCATCAAGGCCTTTGGGAGGGAAAAAGGGTTTGGTGACTTCCCAAAAGCCAAACTAAGAATTTTGAAACGCTGGACGGGCTTACCAAATCTGCCCTTCTTCGTAAATGGGAACGGCTTGAATCAATTGTAAAAGACCATATTCTTAAGAAAGATGGGAGTGTCTTAGATTAGACTTAAAAATAAATTAATGAACGGTAAGAAGTGATAATATAGTTTTCAAGAGACAGTGTAGTGGTCACAATCCCTTTTTCCTAATCTGATAATTTCAGATTTAAATTTCAGTGTAAAAAAAAAATGATAATATATAAATTGAAAGTAAATAAAAAATACGAAAAAGAGTTAAAAAGAAAAATTTTAAAAGAGATGATAAAATATGTTATTATTGATGCTGATTTAATTATTGATTGAATTTTTAATTAAATTAAATAAAAAATACATTTATATGTCGGAAAAAATAAGTTTATGGAGTCAACTTCAAGTAAATTGGGATTAAAGTTTACTTGAGTTGAGTCGGAGAAAATATTTTGGAAAAAAAAAACATTTTTAAGTTTTGGGTCCTAAAATTACATTTCATTCAGCAAAATACATTTTTTATTAAAGAAAATAAAAAAAATAGAGAGATATTTTTTTTCTTATTTTTATAATCGATTATATTTTAATTAAATTCTTAAATTTTAAATATAAAATTTAATTAAAAAATTTAATAATTTTATCCACTTCATCGATGAAAGAGACTTTTCACTCCAAAGCATTACAAAAAATATATATATGTATAAAAAAAATAAATATTTAATATTTTGCTCGGATGTGAAAAAAAAAAAAATCTCCTCCTTCACTTCAAATCCAATTAATATCTTAAAAAAAAAAAAAAAAAAAAAAAAGTCCTGATCTTTCTCCTCTCCCTGTGTTCACTTCAGGTCATTCCTGTCCTCTTTTTCTCTCTCTAAGCATGTCTACCGCGGCAATTTTTTCTCTCTCTTCTCCGAATCTCTCTCACAAGCCTCCACTTACATTCGCTTCACGAACTCTTCTTTCAAATCAAAACCCTAGCAAAACCTTACCTGTTTTGACTTCTTCTTATTCTAATAGATTTCAACTGTTGAAGCGGAATTTATCTTGTGCTAATAATCTAGGGTTTGGGTTTGGGAGGAATTTGGGGTTTTGTGTGAGAGCTGAGAAGAATGATGAAGGAGAGGTTTTGGATGAAGTTGAAGAAGCCAGAAAGACGAGTACGATGCCAGAGAGGTTTAGGTATTTGACTAAGGAAGCTCCCGATCCTCCTGTGAGATGGCCTTGGTTCGTAGGTAAATCCAATTCTCTCTCTTTCTATACATTGGTTGATATTTTTCTTATGCATTTCAGAATTCTCTATCCATGCTTGTATGATGCAAGTTTTAACATTGAAAATGATAAGATTAGCTCTAATCATTTCACAAGGTTTGAGTAAGATGACCATGGAAGGTAGAACATGTTTGAATTTGGATTTAAGAAACCAACTTTTTTATTGATTTTATTCAGACGTTGATGGGAAACTTTGATGTGTGATGCAAGTTTTAAGGTTAACATTTTGATGCTTTGCTATGCTGATACCGTGACAATCACATCTTTCTAATGGTGGGTTAGTGTAAGGAATGAAGAGTGATCTTTCAATAGGCAGTATGAACTCTCACATCTGTTTAGCAGAGAGAAACCCTTCTTTTTCTATGACCTACATTGTTTTGGTTAAATTCTCTTTTGGGAAGGAGGAGAGGATTTTTTTAGGGGCATTTAACTTGCAGATATGGCATGGAGGTAAAAAGATGTATAGGTGATTTTAGATGAAATATAATGCGATGGGACATGTCGCAGGAATCAATGACATTTTTGATTTGTGTAGTTTTATTTGTTGATTTTTTGGGTCATTATACTGGGCTGTTTATATTCCATCATATTTAAAGTTCCTAAGGATCGAGGTGCCCAAGAGTGTCAGATGCTAGATAGCTAGAGCGTGGTTCTTGTTTGTATGTCTGCATGAGTTTTTAATTACCTCGCTGTGGATGGGAAGTTTTAAGTTTCTTGAACTTGAAACATTGGCTGAAGACAAGGTAGTCAGGAGCAATGCTTGCATCTCTGATCAATTGGTACCTCAAATAAAATACTAATCACTGATAGGTACCTTGATAGGCACTATAGCTTAATCTGCAATTATAGTTGAATGCTTAGTTCCAGCGGAGAGGGCTGAGTAAGTGGAGGATGCCAGCATTATGATGGAAGTTGGCAACTATGCAAAGTTAAGGGAAAAACAGTTAGACCAGGTCTGTTTTCCTGATACTATTGGTTTGAAAAAAACGAAAATTATTGTAGGGACACTGGAAATTAGAAGTACTGATGGTAATTTGCATCTAGTTTATGTACATTGTAGCACCAAGCTCCCGAACTTTCTTTCCACATGCATTGTAGGATAAAGCTCCATCCAAGTCATTACAAGAAAGTGATATTCATCCGCCATGAGGATGTATCAGGCGTATCTATAGCCACCTCTTCTGTGCTGGTTTCTTTCTTTTCAAGATCTCACCAATGCTTCCTTGTTTGATATCATGAATATAGTTCTCCCCTGTTTATCGGTCTTTATTAATACACATGGGACATTTTTGGTAATTCCTACAATGATTTTCATTACAAAATAGAATGAAGAAGAAATGATTCTGACATCTTCTGTGCTTTTGAATGTTTTTCAGCTCTGTTCTTCCTCATTTACGCATGGAGAGCAGTCTTGTGGGAGCTGTCAAACTGGAAAAAGTTGGGATTAGGTATCATTGGCTTCGTAGGATACCTCCTTAAATTTGCCTTGGCTGCAATTTACCACTTTATTGGTGACCCAATTACTTATTTGATAATGACTGTTGAGACTGCCCTTTATTCAATTCGAGCTTTCTACTCCGGTATAGTTGCATATGCTCCTGTTCCAGAGCTTACAGTGGTCATCATGCTATCATCCATAGTATTGGCCATTGGAGAAGCCACTGTTCCAGATGCTGCAAGTGGCCAATCATTCCTCATTACAGTCAGTGGCCTTATTGGTTATGCAGCAGTAAGAGGCCTCATTATAGAGCCATTCTTCTTTACACTCTTGGTCGGTATCTTTGCTTTCTCACGATTGGTTAAGAAGAGAGATTATATTTCATCAGCATTGCCAGTTGCAGCTGTTCTAGCTGCAGTTGGTGAGCCTTGGGTTAGAGTTCTAGCGATTGGTTCCTATCTTGCTCTGGCTATTTGGCACAACGGGAAGAAGCTTTCCATAAGGAAGCAAGAAGTAGAAGATGGCGCAACAAAGAGGAACCTTCCACTGCCTTTGCTCGGGGTTGCATTGGTCATCGGTGTCCATCTTGCTGCTAAGTGGGCTGGATACCGGCATTTAACATGGATGATTGTATGATCTCGTACTCTTTTTATGTGTTCTTCAACCGGGCTTGAAACTCGATTCTGTCCATAAGATTTTGTAGGCGGGGTGTTTGTTCTTGTTTATTGGGCCCTTTTCATGGCTACTTTTGTGGATATTTCCCCTTTTTGAGTCAACACTTTGTCATGGAGGCTGCCATTGGTTAAAAACTTCCTCAAGATAGGAGCTGTGTTTATGGCTTTTTGTTGAAAATGTAAGAGCTATAAGAATTATAAGTTACTATTTTCTGGACCTAGGCCCAACTCATGCAAAGTAAGGGTGGGAATTTATTAATATTTTATGGTATTTCACGTCATAATACCTCAAAAGAAAAAAAAAATCTCTTAACTTCTAAATATCAAATTTTGAATTCATGTTTTTTTTTTTTTTGTGATTTTCATCGATCAGTATTTAAATTTTATTTTATTAATCTAGTTTGAGTATCGTAGGGTCTATTGAGGAGTTGGTTCTCTTAAATATTTTTTCTTCACCTTCAGTATAGAGTGTCAGACTAATTAATCTAAAGGAATTTGGTAATTTGAATTTGAGTTGGATGCAGCGAGAGGTGTGTCATTACTGCAGTTGCAATATAAGCTCACTTTTGGAACAGCTCCCAGCCCGTGAGTAGTAGAAGAGATCAAACCTTGCGACACTGAGAAATGGATACTTTAAAAAATTCTTAATCTATATTAATACAACAAATGGTATGTTCTGTATATTTTGAAGTTGCCCAAACAAAGCTAGGATGGAAAGAAAATTGCGTAGAAGAATAAAAAGAAAAACAAATGGCATGATGTTTGGTTACGAGGGCCAAGTATGCCAAAATTTGTGTAGAAGTTGACATTACCAGGCCTCAGAAGATATCAAGAATCTTGGTTGGAGACATCTAGCAATTGACTGTCTATCAGAAGTTGTATAGTGTTTTCTTCAAGTATGGGAAGTTCTGCCACAAGTTAGAGAAATCTCGAATAAAATAGGGGGGAAGACCAGAATGCGGGGCAAAGCAAATAGGAGTATGGATAGGGAGGTAACAGGTCTGGAGAGGCGAGTTTTAATCCTTGGATGACAGCCAAGGAATCCAAGGCAGGTTGGCATGGGGGCCAAGAGACGGGTCTAGGGAAACAAATGGATATGAGCTAGTCGAAAGAGATGTTTCGGCATGGTTGCTGCATGACATACTACATTGAGAGATCACGATGAAAATAAGGTTGGTGAGTTGCATTGCTTCTTGTTGGAGATTTTTTTTTACCATATTTTGTTGGATTTCTCTGATTTTTAATTTTTTTTTCTTTTATTTCTCATTAATAGATAGAGAATTGTCTGCATTTAGTCATTGCGGCAGCTGTTCTATCCTTAGTCATCAACATTTTGCATGGCCACATCTCTTTGATGTTTCCCTTTATATAATGTGGCGAAGGTAATTTTAACTTTTCTTTTATCAATATCAATCTGTCATTCATTGCATGACTTGTCATTCAATGCATGATTTTTGCACACATTTCTTGATACCTCCGTAATTCAGAGAAAGCAAGCAGCTGGTAGACTATGGATCTTGTCAACATCTTGGTGAGATCAAATTAAAAATTAGTATGTGGCATCTGGACCGACATGTCTTCTTTGTATATCATAACAACTCACCTCTTCCTATTATTTGCAGAAAGATGGTGAACAAGTCGAGAAATGTTGCATTGTGGTTGCTGCATGGCATGCTAACATTGAGAGAGGATGAAAATGAACAAGGTTTGTGAGCTGTATTGCTTCTTGTAGAAGTTTATGTTGGAATTCTCTCATTCAAAAAGGTTTTTCCTTTTTTTTTTTTTTTGCCCTTTTCATTTCTCATTGATGAATAGAGAATTATCTGTACCTGGTCAGCAGCCGTTCTGTCCTCAGTTAACAACATTTTGCATTGCCAAAATTTCTTGATGCTCCTCTTTAACCTGAATGGGTTGACATTTGGCAGAGAAATAGAAAGTTGTGTGGAAATAGAGTTCTATTTGTACAAGAGTTCCATACCACGAATAATTTTAGTAGTACCATGGTACAACGTGCAAGCTGAGTTGGCTTGTCGTCGCCAAAATAATAATAATAACCTTCAAACTCCGTGCTCCGTGCGCGTTTGCTGTTGTTTCTTCTACTCTTTTTACCCAAAAAAAGAAAGCACCAACCTTCAAACTCTTTTGTTTAAGCTTGGCCCAGCTCCGTATTTAAGGCCTACACTATGCCAAAGCCCACTAAAACGGGTAGCAGGCTCCAGCCTTGTTGGGCCATTTAAGGTTGTAAGATCACAGGGCTGGGCCATTAATTGCCTAAACTGCCTTCTGAAGCTTTTCGTCACACCGGTGTATTTTTCTAAAAGGGTGATTGATTCTTAATCAGAATCAGATTCGTAAATCCCATATGATTATATAATAAGAATTATGTAATTATCCATTTTGCCCCTAATTATATAATCAAAATAAAAAACCGAATTGCTGTTATATTTTCTTTTATTTGGTTTAAATTCTAAAATAGATATAATTATCATATATATATCAAAATAAAAATTATTTAATTATCCATTTTATCCCTAATAAAAAAAAAACTTTCTATATCTATATATAAAACAAACGAGACATCGTCAGAGAAACAAACGAGATAACCCCGTTGCATTCTCTCTCCAGACCTCAAATGTCTTAGCATCCTCGGTCTCCACCACAAAATGACTCAAATTGTCAGTAGTTTCAACCAAATTCTCATCACATAGATACTCAGAACTGCATTCTCTCCAAAACTCTCTTAGTTTCATGAACAAACACAGGGGTCTTCACATTCTTCGTCTTCTTACTCCTCGCAAAAACCCCAACCGTAAATATGGCAGATAGTCTTCCTGGAGTATGCCCAGAATACCCTTTTGGGCCTTCAATCAAAATCACATCCCAATTGATGTCGTAAATGTGATTGGGCAATTCGGTCAATCCGATTTTGCATTAGGAGAAGAGCAGATTCTGCACTCGTTCTTGTACTCCCCTCTACCCTAACTGATTATCTTGGCCGTTTGACTCACTTTGATTGTATATTGCACGTCTGTTGCAGAAGGAAGAGGATTCCAATGCTAACTCTAAGTGGGATTGATGGGAATTGAAAGAATTCAATCGAACTTAGAACTTGGAATAACAACTCCAAGAATGGAGTTACGAATTTTATTAAAATGGGAGAGTGATTACAGACTCACAGAGAGGGAGAAGAGAAAGAGAGCAAGAATCAATTCAAGAAAAACATAATGCCCACAAGTCTTTCTGTCAGCCTCTTTTATCATTCCCTATTGGGTTCCTTAACCACCCTAACTAACATCTCAACTAATTGTCACTAACTAACTAACTACTAACAATCTAGTCTACTCATCACCCTTCACGTCAGCTCCCTACTTGCCATTCAGTTTGCTTGCCAATTCAGCTGCCAACCTGTAACTCTGCTCAGCTGTTATCTCTCCCTTACTAGACTACATTCTTCGCAGCTTGCTTCTTCATTGCTTCTTGTAGTTAGTTGCAGCTACCTATTGCTTGCTTCTTCCTTGCTTCTTTTCTCCTGCATCAACGTCGTACGCTTCGATTTAGGAATCATTTTCCTCGAACTTTTTTACTAAATATTCGTTTTCGTCGAGGAAAATTGTGCCACCTTGAAATTGGGGGCCTTCCGGAGAAAGGTTTCGTGGGTCAAGCCGAAAATGAGAAAGTTTGATGAGAACTGATAAGATCTGAGAATACTTGTAATGGAGTTGAGCTCCATAGAGGTCATGTGCGTGTTGTTGTTTGAGATGGTGTAGTGGAGGAGGGCGTCGGAGATGATTCGAATTCTCCATCAGAGACACCATCACCGTTCAATTCACCGCTTGCCTGCATCGCTTCCGTCTTCGATCGCCTCCACAGTCGCCGTTCAGAGGAAAACGAAGGGACACCATCGGCATCGAGGAGAAAGAGATATGGGTTCAAGAGATAGAAGGGCATGGGCTTGAGGAAGAGATCGAAGAGAGAGAGAGAGAGAGAGTTGAATAGAAGGGGATCATGGCTTTGAGAAATGGGTTTCAACCGAAACCCAATGGGTTTCATTTCCATCTTTGAAATTTATATCTTCCAACCAAACAGCCCTGAAATTGAACAAGATCATAGTCATTGAACTCCGATATGCACATTTATAGGCCTTTCCATTGTAGTTAGTGAAATAAATTGCGTTAGTGGAGAACTTTTTAAGATGTAAAAGAACATCAATTTGATAATCTAGTTATAAAAATACTAACATTTCTCACATTTACAAGATGATAATTCTGTATTTACATAGAAAAACAATCTGTATTTACAAATAGGGATAAGAAAAATAGTCTGTATTTATAAATAGGGATAAAACTTCGAAAAGGAATGCGAGAGTCAATGCTAGCGTAATTTTTTTTTCCTCAGTAGAGATCACACGCTCATCATGTCATCCCATTGTGTCATCAACCTCTAAAAGCTATTGCGAAGAACGCTATCCTCCCCCTCAAAAATTTGTATGACTTTTTACAAAGAAAGGATTGAAGTGATATGTAAGAAAAAAAAAAGGCTCGGAACTTTAGATAAAGGTACAAAATGGAGTTACGAAGTGAGTCCGCTGTAAGGGCATTACCATCCACAAATCAAATTCAACCAGCCCCGATGGATGTCAATCTAATGGCCATGTTGAGAATAGTGGGGTGGCCGAGTTCTCAAGAACCACAATCATATTTGGACAGTGGCCATGGTGAACCATATAATTATGGCCTTAACACCCCCAAATCTAAAATTTATGGAGAAAAAGAAATTGGAAATGTGCAAATTATCTTGTTGGTTTCAGGATGTTATTTTGACCTATATTCGTCTTAGTAAAGGAGAGCTACAACACCAATAATTTTCTTTGCCTTAATGCTCATGGCTGAAATGAGGTCAGAGACTTGAGGGTGAAATTTGTTATGTTTTGGAGGGAGATGGATGGATGTGGATGCAATTGTGATCGACCATTCCTCCCAAGAAATTCAAGTCCTTTAAGAGTTATTTGGTGAACCCAAAGTGACTCACTTCAGCGCCTCAGTCAAGCTACACCTATATGCCAACTGAATTTGGGATGTGCAGTATGCAAATGAAAACTATGGTTTATCCTTTGTGGCCCGTAAGAAGAAAATGAGAGATATTGTTCCCATGAGGGTTAGAGAAGTTCACCAACGATCTATAAATTTACTAATAAAATATTAAAATCTCTTGATTAAGATTTTTTTCAACAATCAATGTTCCGAATTTATCTAATTAATCCGATTTAATCAATATGAAATCCATTAAATGATTGATTCTCTCAAATCTTATTTTTTTTTTATGATTTGAACTCGATATTTATGATTAAGAAAGTATAACATTCGATTATTATAGGTATAAAAGTTAGTTGGCCTAAATTTTAATATATTTTGTAGTTGGATGGGCTTGACTCCCTTATATGGTTTTTATTATTATTTTTTTTGGGCTCAGAACTCCTTCCTCCGAAAAAATAATAATGATAATGATAATTTCCCTCTCGAAGAAACGCAACGATGTAACAAACATCATCCTCCTACGACCTACCCCTTAAACGCATCATTTCTATCTCCGTCTCTCGGAGCCGCCGCTGCGCTAGGGTTTTTCAAGTTTCGATATTTCAGCTATATATACAGCCCAAACCGAAAGCATTCTCCTCATCACATGACAGAGTCTCTTGTCTGCTAGGGTTAGGGTTTTCAACCAATCCTCTTCAAAATCAGCATACTTCGATGCAGAGATCTTTATTTGCCCTGATTTGTCTTCTAGGGTTAGGGTTTGGATTCTCAAAAGCGCACGATGCACAACCCCGGGCTTCTCTGATTCATCACAAGGAAGACGATAGCCCCATTGCTCGTGCTACATCGCCGCCGTTTAGTGTTGCAGTTTAGCCATTTTTTCTCTCCCACGGCTGAATCTGTGTCAAATCAACGGCTACATCTCTCTCTTTGTCTCTCTCTCTCATCAATTTTGTTGATTTTTGCCTCTCCTCACCTTTAGCTTTTTTTCCAGATTCAAATTGGAAGAAAGTCTAGTCATGGAGGCAAAGATTAAATCTCAGATGGTGTTAACGTGGAGGCTTTACTTTTCCAATGTTTTTGCCTTTAAAAAACTCCATCACATTCTTGATTTTAATCTTTTGCCTTCATTTATTTCCTTAAGTTTCGTATTTAAAGTATTGGCAATGATTACAAATTTATCCGCGCTTCTGAGAGTAATCTGTGAAGTATAATCGGAAAAAAATGGTTGAATTTCTTGATATGAGCCAATTGTTTTACATAAACTTTTAGGTCTTTTTTGTTTAATTATGTTTGTGATTTGAATTTGGCTATGATGATTTATTTTACAGCTTTAAATGCCAGTTCTGCTTCAGAGAATTCTTGATTGATAGAGCTGTTTCATACTCTGAGCCTTTTCATTGTTTAGATCCAACTTAGTATAAGAAATTCATTCGTTTAATGTTTTGGAATTTGTTTTTCAAAGCCCTTTTTTTAGGGCTTTTGTAGAGGATCTTCCTCGATGATGATTTATCCATGTGTTTGAGTGGTAGGCTTCAAGTCCCTGTTTACAGGGAGAACCTACTTGGGGTCCACTGCACTCGAGTATGAAATCATCGGATTTTTCTGAGATATATTCTCTGTTTCTCAACTTAATCAGATTGGGTTTACTTAGAATAGGATTTCATGGTTGATGTATGCTCTGTTGATTAACCATGTCTTATTATGTAGCTTAATCAATGATGATTTATCCATGTGTTTTGAGTGGTCGGCTTCAAGTCCCTGTTTACAGGGAGAACCTACTTGGGGTCACTGCACTCGAGTTTGAAATTATTGGATTTTTCTGAGATATATTTTCTATTCCTCAACATAATCAGATTGGGTTCTCTTAGAGTAGGATTTCATGGTTGATGTTTGCACTGATGATTATCCATGTCTTAGCTTACTCCCAAGTCATAAAACACTTCGGTTGCTGCATCATATGATGCATTTGAGTATGGAATTAATGAATTTTCTTGAGATATATTGTCTATTTCTAAATATTATTGGATTGTGTTCTTAGAATAGGATTTCAATTTTTACAATATTTAATGCTTGCAATGATGATTATCCATGTTTTATGATGTTGTTTACTCAAGTCCCTGTTTACAGGGAGAACCTACTTGGGTTGCTACATTCGAAAATGAAGTTACTGGAGTTTTTCTTATGCATTATTATCCTATGTAACCTTAGTTTTCTTTCGTGCTATGTGTTGCAACTTATAGGGTTTGCTTTCAAGAGATAACTTTAGGCTTTTGAGTGGTCGCATTGTTAGGTTTTGATTGGTAAATATTGGCTTCAATACCAGTGGGGATTGTGGAATTTTTTTGTTACTTAATGTCTTTTGTTTGTAGTTGAATTTTCATGTTACTGGTTGTAGTCTTTGAGCAACTAGTTGTCAATGACGATATACTACTTATTGAGGTGTTGGTGGATTCGGGTCCCTGCCTTGCAGGGAGAACCTACCCGTTGAAGCTACATCCTAAATGATATTATGCTAAATTAAGGGATTTATCTGAGACCACTTATTTTAAGTTTACCATATAATTTAGTTATCATTTATGTTCCATTGATACGGAGAATAAATTAGTCTCTTTGTAGGACATGGTTAAAAATAATAGTGGGTGTCCAGTGGTCTTGTAGGTTATTTTAAACTGTTCTATTTTGTTTTGTGAGGTTTGCTGTAATGGTCTCATTGAGTTTAACTATGCTCTTGCTCTTGTATCTTTAATATAAAGGTGTGGGTATAGGGCCTGAAAAACTCAAAGATTGTGTGTTGTCATCAGCTTTTCCCTAGCAATTCCACGGGACTGGAGTTAAATAACAGCACTACATGTTTAAACTTATTCCTTTGATCTTTGTTGTTAAGATTACCGATGTTCGGTTCTTACCCAAAAATTTTGAACTTGAAGCAACTTTTAAGGTAAACCTGGGATCTTGAACTTGCCTCAACTTGAAAGGGGTCTAACCCGAATTATAGCTTAAAAAGAATATTTCATAATTAAAATTACAAATAAACTTGAAATATGGTTTTTGTGATCAAGAGAAACGTCGTTTTTCCCAAGTATTCTTTGGTTCGAGGGGAAGTGTGATATATCAGTAGTTAATTCTGGTGACCTTGGGTCGTATCACTGAGTTTCTGTTTCTTTCTCTTGCCCTGTGAATGGTTTATGGGGTATGGAGTTCTGAGAAACTCAAATATTTTTGTGTTGTCATCACCTCTTATCTCTTGAATTGAGTTGGGATTGGAGTTGAATAGCAGCACCAGATATCTTTCATTTTGGGTTTCATTTTTCCCCGCTGGTCGGTTGTCAGTTGTCAACAGAATTCTCATCCTCAATTGCATGAGTTGGTAAATAATTTTTGTTTTTGATATTTGATCTAATTATATTCTTATGTGGAAGTTCTTTTAAAGTGGTTTTTTCTTAATTTTTAATATTTAAATTGGAATCTTAAATTAGAGAATTAATATCCTTTTTATTAGGGTAACTGTCCTTGTGGATGAGTGTGTAAATGATGAGAGTGATAATGTAATGAATGTTTTGAAGAAACGGAAAAGCCAAACTTTCGAAATTTATTACCATTTTGATAAATTATTCAGTTTAGAAAAAAATTTGTAAATGATATTATACGAACACTTGGTGTAAGTGGGAGTTTGATTTCCTTTGGACATAGAGAAACAATTTTGGGAGATTTGTTCATACAAAGTGAATTTTGTAGTGGTTAATTTAGATTAATTAAGATAAAATTTTAAATATTGATAGGTGATCAAATCACGATATAAATAAAAAAAAAAAAAAAAAGATATTATACGGACCGGAGTATAAAATTGTTCGGTTGTTGAATTGAGGGGGAGGCACACATCTCAAAAAATTTTGAGCTGGACTCTGCTCTGCTATGACCAGCCTGTGCCACGCTTTTGTTTTTGAAATGGTTCGACGGATGCTGTATTTTATTATTATTATTATTTTTTATTTGTTTGAAGGTGGGGGGGGGGGGGGGGAGGATGGATGTCGTGCGCTCAAATCAAAGACCTAATTTATTGGACAGCACGGGATGCTTCTAGATGTCTTTGTGCCAATGTCAACTGTCTGTGCCAATAATGTCGCAACTGGGAAGGTTCTCCTTTGCTTGGTCAGCTTGGAAAGACCTGGTCTTGATTGCAGATTTTTTTTTTTAATTAGAAATAAGGATTTGAAATTATTTAACTAACTATTTAAGTTGGAAACTTTGAACGAAAGTGTCTTTGATCTTATCGAGGAGTTTTATTAAGTTTAATAAATTTGGTAGAAGTTTTAAACTTGAAAAGTAAACAACATCTGAACTTGCCCATTCACACGGGCATGAAGATGATATGTATCTCCCTATTTGGATCTCAGCAACGGTCACTACCAACAAGGGAAACCGTAAAGCACTCGCCATGCCTAAAATGGCGCCGTAGGGTACTGGTGCTGATAGCTACATAAGGACGTGACTAGCAACGCACAACAAACGGGCGATGCAAAATTCATCGTAAAAGTGCCTGTGTAGGAACACGTGTCACAAAAAGCTTCAAATAAACGACGCAAGATATGATGCACCATGGTGCGAAGCTTAGCGGTGGCGCACATCGTGTCCGAAATAGGGTCATAAGCTTGGCATCTATATGAGATTCGAAATCCAAATCTTAAGAAACAAGGGTTGTGATGCTATTTTTTTAGGAATATGATTAGCAAGTTGAAAACATAGCTTTTTAGTTCATGATTCAAGAACTTTAACATTTTTTTATATTTAAATTATTAATATACAGTAATTATGTTAAATCTAATTAAATTTGATTCTAAAAACAAAACATTTTAACGTTTATTTTCATTATATATAAAATTTAAATTTAAAATTTTATTTAAAAAATATCAATATTCAATTATTGAATCAATTAAATATTAGTAAACATATAACATATAGTTAAAACAATAAATATATCATCTTGTAGTTTATATTATTTTAATTAATATTCTATTTAGGCTAAACTTTGTTGAGGCTTTCAACCATGCACTTACAATGATTTGTTGTTATTTATAATTTATTGTTTTTTGTTGGAGGGAACTTATAGGCTCGAGGTTGTCCACTAGAAGGGCTAAGGTTTCATATTTTTCTAGCTCATTGAAACCATATGGTTCATGTTTAATTCTAGATTTGTATGTTGTTAATATGAGAATCGAACCTTATCCCGTCCCTTATTTTATTTTTATTATTATTATTTTTTATAATAGAAAGACTCGAACTCAATAGGTTTACAAAGATGAGAAGGAATAGTATTAGTTAAACTATAATTTATTGACAATCTGTCTCTTATTTTAGGTGGAACTAAAATATCCTGATCTATCTCATCCCACCAAGGGAAGCGATAAGGGATGTCCCATCATTCAAGAAAAAAAAATTACTTAAAGAGATTTGAGAAAAATCATTCGATTTTTTCACTTGAAAATGCCTAAACAAGAATAAACGTATTTAAATAAATTCTTCTCAAAATTTTCCACTTCGATCACTCAAAATTTGGTCAACTGTCAGCAAATATGCCCACGTAGGGACATTTTACCTAATGTTAAAAGGTAATTTGAAATTTAAATAAGAGAAATTATCCCAATAACTCTCATAACTCCATTCATCTATCTCTCAATTATACTAATTTAATTGTGGTTTAACTTCTCCAATATTTGAACGTGAAAAATAATTTTGAGAGAATTGCATGTGAAGGAACGCTCTGTGCACATTTGTTTGAGAGAGAAGTTGAGAGAGATACATATTCTCTATAATGAGAAATACCGAAATATTGAGAAATTTTCGAATAGAAAAATTTTTCCCATCATTGGGTTTACCAAATTTTGGGTTGAGATATCGTGATGTAGTAATGGTTGTTTAATTTTGTAATCACCATCCCGATCGAACAATCCATATGAAAGAATTTACAATTCGGTTGATTTTTGAAGATTTACGTATTTACCCAAAAATTCTGACTATTTAATTTTTGTTATTTTTCACGTTTCTGATACATGTGAATAAATCTAACATTGGTATCAGAGTGAGTTAAATTTATTTAAAATTTTTTAAAAATTTTTTGGATATAAAATATATAAGATAAAATTTAGAAGATGAATCACGAATGAGTTTTATAAATCCGAGAATACCATGAAATTACCTATGACCCATAATCACGAATATGATTTTTATTTAATTTTTGGAGTATGTTTAGCCATCAAACAGTCTCAACCAAGAACACCATAGAACTTTAGATTTGTTGAGTTAGAGGACAAATTGATCTGTGATAATAGTTTATATGTTTTCCTCATATTCGGATCTACATGTTTGATGCATTGATTATGAGTTATGGTTGCCAAAAATCGGGATTTCCAACATGGCCAGGAGGGGCCGTGAAGTGTGATGATGAATCGCCAAAATTAGGGTCTTAATCCTCCATAGAATCAAGTTTAGGATAAATGGATGGAACCCAATTTTGAAGTTCCAGTCGAAAAAGATGTTAAAAAGTGGCCAAAAAAAGGGTTTTATGGCAGCCAGGTTGCAGAGACCAGGGTGAAGAAGAAGAGTGCAGACTCGACGGGAGCGTGCGACACATGCACGAGCAAGGGCCGTGTTGACCAGAGGCTAGGAGTGGCAAAACGAGTGAAGCCATGCTCCAAAAACGGGTTTTCTGGTAGCCGGGTCACAAAGACCCGGGTGAAGAAGAAGAGTACAAACTCGACGGGAGCATACGCCACACGCGTGAGCTGGGGTGTGCTGACCAGAGGCTGGGAGTGGCACACGCATGAAGTCCATGCTCCATACCAGTAAATAAGAAAAAAATACTCAGAGATGTCACCACCCACATTTGATCAAGAGATTGGCGTGACTTTTTTAAGTGCCCCCGACCACCAGGACACAGCATGTCACTGTGGTGAGGAGTCATCACATAGCATACATATTTTCTTGCGGAATGTGACCTGTGGTCGCGCGCGTCCAGTTATGTAACACACGTGTTGCCCATCTGGCGCGTGTGCCAGCACGTAGTCGGAACGTGCAGGCCCGTGAAACGCTGCTTCCAGCGCATGACAGCACATGGGATTCTGGATGGCACGTCAGGCTGCTCTAAATTAGATTTTTCCATTTTTTAGGGTCTCATGTCATTAAATTTGACTTCTTGTGAGTTTTTATGTATCGAATTCAAATTTGGATGGTAAGATACGATTCTTGGTTGTAATGTATGGTATCTGTTGACTCATACGCTTACTTTAAGATCTATACTCAAATCATTTGAGATTTATAAAGAGTATCTGATAGTCATTAAAATATAGTTATTGTCGAGTTTTGATATGAAGGATATGAATGAGACTTAGTTCATTCTCATAATTTGGATTTAGAGGGATCGCTCGAGAAAAATATTAACTCTTTAATAATAATTCTATATCAAGAAAATTCTTGAATATTTCGAGATAAGCGATTACAATCCAATATATACTTTTATCGCTAAAACTGATAATATAAGTCTTGATATGTGTCTTAAAACTTAGGAAGAAATAAAAGAAATAAATAAAATCTTTTATACTAGTACAATGGTTAGTCTAGTGTATACGATGAAACGTAGAGGACCAGACATTTGTTTTGCAATCGATCTGGTGAGTATGTATCAATCGAATCCTGAAATGGGTCACTAAAGAGTAATGAAAAGAATTTTTAGATATTTCAAGAGAGTTGTGAACTTTTCCTTGTGTTACGGATGAGGTGATTTGTATCTTATTGGGTATTCAGACGCCAACTGAGGTAGCAACCTGGATGGATGCAAATCGATATCATTTTTTGTTATCTTACTCAATAATGGTGTCATACCTTGAAGAAACAAGAAACAAATCTGTATATCTCTATTTACAATAGAGATCGAACTTGTAGCATACTCAACGGCAGTTTAGGAGACTATTTGGTTTTAGAGATTTGTGGATGACTTAGGGATTGTAACAAATAGTGGAATATTAGTGATAATTTATTATGATAATTAGGCTGCCATTACCAACAATCGAGACCATAAACATCACAGTAAAACCAAATATATTGATACTAGATACCATTTTATGAAAGATATCACCAAGAGGGGTGTAATGATGATTAGGTACACTTTTACATATAGTATTGTAGCTGATTCCTTCACTAAATTTATTGTGAAAGATTCCTTTATGAGACATATGAAAGTATTGAGTTTCTATATAGTTTTAACATTTCTCATTATATACGGATTATGATACTTATCGTTTTATATATATGACAGTGTATATTATTTAGTCACAAGTTTATTTTTTACACTTATCTATTATCATATATTTTGTAGTGAATTATGATAAAAGATATGTTAAGTAGATATAGTCGACTGAGTGAGCGGAAATGAGACGGTTTCTAATCGTAAAAGATTTTGAGAGTGGCTTTACTAAAATATAAGTCGCCCTAATATGTATTCATGATGAGTTCATATGCGATATGACCGACATGAATATACCTATATCCATGTTGCCCGTAAATAGTCAGATTTGAGATCTCAAATATCAACTGCGTCTAATGATATCGTTTTGAGATACTCTCTTTGAGATCTATAGGTCAAGTCTTATGTGTAGATTGAATTTCATACCTATATAGTATAAGAGAAATATAATATATACCCTTTTGAAAGATGTGAAAATAATACTGTTGTATATGTTTCATACTGCGTGAAATAAGACAACCATAGAATAGTGAGAGCTATTATTTGAGACGATAGTATGATTATGATTTCCGTTCTAACTATATGAGATATGAGATCTATTGAGTAGGATTTCTCATACATTTATTACTTTCGACTGTTTTTAAAAGTTTTGATTCTGTATTTGCTACTTTAATCTATTTACGTATGACCTAAAAGATAAATTGAGATCTAAGAGGTATGTTTAAGAAAACAGCTGAATTGAGACTGATGGATTCGAATTTAGAAAAAAGAAAACCAATCGACATTATATCATTGTATAATATTTACCGGTCGATTTGATATATTAATCAATGTTGGGATTCAAATATAATAGTAAATATACAATCGATCAAATAATTAGGGATCACTTTCGATGAAGAAAATGGCTCGATTGATGTAATTGCGTTGAGTTTGGGATACAATGAGTTCTTTTTCATTTTAACGGTGGCTTTTTGGTCATCTTAACAGGTGTATCAAGAAATCTTTACTTACAGGTGTACTCGTCAGTCGCATAATACTCAATCCTGTATGAAAGTCAAGAAGGGCGATGTGGTAGATCGCATGAGTTATGATCTTATGATGGATGTAAAACGCTTTTATGTGGTGTATCGAGAAATCTTTACTTGTAAATATATTCGTTAGTCGCATGATATCCAATCCTGTTTGAAAGTCAATGAGGGTGATGCGGTAAATCACATGAGTTGTGATCTTATAACGGACGTAAAATACTTTTGTGTGCAAGTGAGAAATATTGGTAAATATCTTCATGTAGGGACATTTTACCTAATGTTAAAAGGTAATTTGAAATTTAAATAAGGGAAGTTATTTCAATAATTCTTATAACCCCCTAATCTATCTCTCAATTATACCACTTATTTAATTATGGTTTAACTTCTCCAACATTTGAATGTGAAAAATAATTTTAAGAGAGTTGTGTGTGGATGAACGCTCTCCGGATATTTGTTTGAGAGAGAAGTTGAGAGAGATACACATTCTCTACAATAAGAAATATCGAGAGATTGAGAAATTTTTAAATATAAAAATTTTTTTTATCATTGAATTTATCGGATTTTGGGTTTAAACGTCGTAGTATAGTAATGATGGTTTGATTTTGTAATCATCATCCCGATCGAGCGATCCATACGAGAGAGTTCGCAATTCAGTTAATTTTTGGAAATTTACACATCACCTAAAAATTTCGACTATTTAATTTTTATGATTTTTGATACTTTAATACGTGTGAATAAATCTAACATTAACAATTAATGAAAATCCGTCTATGTAATATAAATAAACAAAACAACAAAGCGAAAAATCAAAAGGTTAACCTCTAGCACCAATAAGTACACTACCGCAATCAATAGACATATCAGTTAGTTTTTATGGTTACTGTCGATTTGAGTTGCATGATTAAAAGAAATGCGAGATCGAGAACCTAGGCTATAGAAGAGTTGAAAGACAAAAGGGAAAACCCAGGTTACGAGAGAGAGAGAGAGAGAGAGAGAGAGAGAGAGAGAGAGAGAGAGAGAGTGCGTGTTGAATCGTCATCGGACATGAAAGATACACCGGTGAGTCAAGACTTAACTTTAGGGGGCAAAGTATATTTGTAGGAATATAAATATATGAATTCATATATATACACGCTCACGGGCACACAAATATAAATTGAAAGTATAATAAATATAAAAATATAATTATTTAATATATAAAATACTAAAATTGAAAACTTAGTAAATAAAATTTTTCATTTTTCAATTGAAAACATTTTTTTTCAATAAGAAAAAAAATTATGAGAAGAGAAAATAAATAAGTGATTTAAGTTTTAAAAATTTAAAATTGCGTATTTTATTGGAAATATAAAAGGTATGTTTCAACAAATAGATATTTTATTAGCATTGTAAGTTTAAAAGGTGTGACTATGGTCTAAAAATGAAGAAAAAAAGGGAGAATCGATAAATATTTTATAATATTTGATATATAATAAATATATAGAGTCATATTTATATAGCACAGTCTCTAAATCCATTTCCGTTGTCTTCAAGGAGACAGTTTAATGGTTACAACTCCTCTTTTTCAACATGGTGATATTAGATTCGAATTTTTTTTAATCAAAATCCATTACTATTCGAGATGTTATGGTATATATAATAAATATATTCTCAATAGTATCTTAATATCCAGAAAATATTGTATTATATGATAATTAATATTTTATGAATATTATATTATCAAAATTATATTAATAAAATAAAAATAAAAATAACAAGAGTTAAAAGTTATTTACGAGAGTGATGGGTAAAATCAATATTATTTTTTAACAAGGAAAATTTTTGTATTTTTTTCAAAAGAAAGTCGACAGTAATTGCCCCGACTCGCTCCCTCCTAGCTTCACTATTAAACAGAGGAGCAAAAACCCATGAGAGAGAGGAGAAAGAGAAAATAGAATCATAAGGAGAGAGAGAGAGAGCTTATTGTCATCGCCCTGGTGTTGGAGGAGAATAGAGATGTGAAACCCTAAAGGTCCGATCGTGTGATGAGGAGAAGGGATAGTATAACATATAATCAAACATACTTTATAGGCCAATTTTTCTTACCTTTTTTAGAAATCAGGACTCCCACATTTTTGGCCTTCAATCAAATTCTTCATATTCAAAAGGCATTTTATGTACTTGGGGGCCACATTTATGGAGTGTCAGTGAAAAGAGTAAGAGAAGTACCAACTGCCTGACGAAAAGATCAATTTATTTATGGGCCAAGTATGATGCTGCACCATTCGCACTCAGTGAGGTCAAGGTTGCCACATACGGTGATAATAGACACCAATATTTTATTGATTTAATGTGAAGAGTATTAATATTTTATATCAAGAATTAAGATTCGAGTCTTATTAATGATAAAAATGACGTTAGAAGAATTCTCCTCTGATTAAAATCTGATAATAAATCAACTGAGATTAATTAAAATAAAACTCTAAAAAGAAAAAAAAAAAAAAAAAACATAACGTGATAACAGACACCGCCCCCTCTTTTACTTTTCCACCCTCTTCTAAGGAAACATAAAGCAAGCCGACAAAAGAGAGACCCGAATGTTTGGCGTGTGGAAGAAAGTTAAGCGTCCATTTCTCCGGTGACTAAGCTCAAAATTTCCAAGCTCAACCGATGGATGCTTACTTTTTGAGAGTGCAATTACATTTTCAGACAAAGGAGTCGCATCATGCACTAGATTTACTCCTACTTAAAATAGCAGATCACATCACTTTCTCCCAATTTTCTTCTACTAATTATCTTAGTTATACCATGCTGCCTCTTTGATAAAGCTTGAACCAGTTAATCAAGTACTGAATTTGAAGTTATAATAAACAAGTATTTCTCATATTTAGTTTGATTAATATTTAATTTTCTATTTTTGCTGGTATCAAACATAACCCATTTAAGAGTGGAGAGAGAGAGAGAGAGAGAGGACCCACAATGATAAAGTAGAAAATGGTTGCCCTCCTCAATACGTGGAGCATTCTAGAAATATTTTATTTGAAGATCAAATAATGCAACTATACTTTAAGCGTTACAAAAATATCTTTTAATTCCCAATAATGAATGTTTCTGAATAAAATAATAATTTCTTATAATTAAAAATTTTATTTAATTTTTAATAAATTTGACCCTGATCATCACGAATACCATAACATCTTAGCTATTTCATAAAGGCATATTTGTTTTGGGAACACCATTTTTCTCCCCAAATCAAGTGCGTGCTTAGTGGGTTTTTTTTTCAATTTCTTTTTTTTGAAAAAATCCTGTAAAAATTTTTTAAAAACTTTTAAAAAAAGAATTTTTTTATGAAAAAAATTTATTAATATTTTTATTTAAATGATACAAAATTTTAAATATATTCATTAATTTTTAATTTTTAATTTTATTTCAAGAATAAAAAAAAATTAACAAGTAAAAAAATTAAATAATTTTTAATTTTTTTTTAAATAATTAATTTTTACTTCTTTTCAAAAGAAAAAGGTGAATCGAAAAAAATACCCTATCAAACGGGTACCGATTCGATTATTATTACGTATAAAATGTAAATTTTAAATTATTAATATATCTTAGATTTGAGAATATTTAGAATAATCAGCGGAAATGATGCCTGACGTCCACTAATGCCATGGGGGCCTGTTGGGTCGCATGATTCTTCCCAATCCACGTGTCCAACCTAAAATAAAAATCCATGATTAGTTTGGGCGCGAGAATCACACACAAATAAAACTTCCCATGAGGTAAAATACGCGATGGTTCATTCCCACGTGTCAGCTCAGAATTCGCTACCGTTGAACAAACGGCGAGGGGTAAGCTTCATTATCAAATATCTTTCCACTCATTCATCAAGCGTTCACCAGAGAGAGAGACTTCCTTCACCTGTGACTGAGGGATCTTATTTCTCTCTCAATTGATTTTGGAGGAGAGAGAGAGCGAGATGAGGAATTTCTCATTCTTCAAGAGAGCTTCAAATGCTCTTCAGAAATATCCGTCTTCTAAGCTTCTTCTTCTCTTCACTCTCAGGTTTCGCATTCCTTCTTTAATTCTTGTATTTGGATTCGTCTGATAGTGGTTTTTTTTTTTTTTTTTGAATTTGACTTCCATTCTGCTCCGTAAATTTTTTCTTGACGTTTTTGAATTTTGTATATAATTGAAGAATTTAGACATAGCTTTGTCGACATCTTGAGAGAATTCCGTCTTTTTGATCTTTTGGTATTTTCTTGAAGAACCCTATATATATATATTCAGAATTTCTGTTTTGGAATGTCTTGAATTTCAAGTTTGGACTTGTTTGCCACTTGTGTTGTATCGCATTGAAATTAAGTTAATTAATATCGTAAGTCATGATTATTAGTAAAATGGATGAATTATTATTTGAATATAAGTTCTAATGTTGTTGGTTTGATCTGATTTAGTAGCATCATGGGCTATAATATACATACATACATACAATATATGTGGAATATATTTTGACAATAGGGAGGGGGCGTGGCTCGATCCTCGGATTTCAACTCATTCTGGTGCCTATTGGAACCAAATCGTTTCATCAAGGGCCAGATGAGATGTTTAGTAAAGTTCAAAATAATTTTTCATGATATATATTATGACAAAATGCAATGTCAATGGTTTGGTATTCTTGAAGATTTCCATTGTTGCCTTAGAATATTATTTTGAAATGACAATGTTAAAATTTGGAAATGTTTGTTGCTGTGTTGTTTTATTAAATAGCAACAATAACAAACTGAGCTTTAATCCCAAATTTTGGGATCAGCTCGTTTTATGAAATCGCAGTAACAGAAAATGATGATACTTCTGCTGAATATTTTATTCCAAGTTCTAATGTTGTTGGTTTGTTCTGATTTGGTAGGAAGAGAGGCTAGGATTTTAGGTTGCGGAAGCATAGAGCAAATTATCATGATAAATTTTTAAGCAACCAAAAAGTGTAACCATTGTCCATTTGTGTAGAATTAACTAAAAACTATTTCCTACCATTGATTGTATTTAACATGGCTTGAGTTTGAAACTGTTGTTTTGATTTTCTCAGTCACCGTTTTATTTCTACAGTAGTGGAGGTCTTGTGGCATATGCAGAATCTAAGTCAGACAATACTGCAACTGTTGCTTTTGATCAAAAGGAGAAAACGAAGAAGAGGGTTGTAGTGCTTGGAACAGGATGGGCTGGTATCAGTTTCTTAAAGGATTTGGATATTTCTAATTATGATGTTCAGGTAGTTTCACCTAGGAATTATTTTGCATTTACTCCATTGCTGCCAAGTGTCACCTGTGGAACAGTAGAAGCAAGAAGCATAGTCGAGCCAATAAGGAACATTGTGAAGAAGGTATGGCAACTTATCGGATAGGAACATAGAAAGATAGAAAATTTATTGCATAAGATAAGCTTGGAGTTTCTGCACACTATCCCAATTATGCAATCTATTAATTTTTTTATTGGTTCTTATGTTAATGGATCTCTTTTACTTCTCACCTATTGTGTGTTGTCTGTCAGTTATTTAGTAGCCTTGTGTATGAAGTTCCACAATAAACCTAAATTTCTGAGAAATTACTACATATTGTGTTTCCATAAATTGCACATTTGAATCGCTGCCGCCCCCCATAAAAAGAAAGCAAATGGAGTGACCATTAAGAAGTTCACGTTGTATAGTTATGTGAAGGAGTTTTCCCTACAAGATCTTTACCTTTGTTCAGTAAAGTTTTAAATTCCTGTGTTGAGAGGAGCTTAATATGTGACGATTACTCATTATCAATATTTGAAACCAGCACCTACAATAATGTAGCAAATATGTGTTATATTTCACATGTTTGAAGGAAAGTGTTATTCATAAATAGCTATTTAATAAATTCAAATAACATTATATGTAATTGCTGAATTTTCATGGATTCAAGTTGCAAGACTTACTTATTCTGTTTTAAAATTTGCAAATATTTGCTTGTTTCTGACCATTGTTGGAACTTGGAACCATATGGCATTTGACCTTCTGAAATCTTCAGACTAATTGCTGTTGATTTGACTTGACTATGTACTTAATAATGCTTTACATTTGATACTTATTCCAAGAAAAGCTTTTGGTGTACCATATAATCTCTTACATCACTATTTTATGCTTTTCATATCAGAGAAATGGAGAAATTCAATATTGGGAAGCAGAATGTCTCAAAATTGACGCAGAAAATAAAAAAGTTCTTTGCCAGTCTACTATTGAAAACAATTTAGTTGGAAACAATGAATTCTTTCTGGATTATGATTACCTGGTCATAGCAGTTGGTGCACAAGTAAATACTTTCAACACTCCTGGTGTCACCACGAACTGCCATTTTCTGAAGGTATATTTCCATTTTAATTTGAAGCTGAAAGAACTTGATCATGAGGATGTGCTCTCCATCTACATTGATCACTTTCTTGTGTGGGTGCATCTACTGCACATGAAACAGAAAATGTATACTTTCCATCAGCATTTTTTGTTGAATTTGCAATTCAGTTGATCAAGAATCTTTTCAGGAAGTTGAAGATGCTCAGAAGATCCGTCGGAGTGTTATAGATTGTTTTGAAAAAGCTGTCCTTCCAGGACTCACTGATGAAGAGAGAAGGACAAATCTTCATTTTGTAATTGTTGGAGGGGGCCCCACTGGGGTGGAATTTGCTGCAGAGCTGCATGACTTCGTCCGGGAAGATTTGGTTTATCTATATCCTATGGTGAAAGATCTTGTGAAGATAACTGTGATCCAATCGGGAGATCATATCTTGAACACGTAAGGAAGAATCTGACCTCATCTCGGTTTTGTTTCTTATCGACTTATTTTACTGGACTGGATGAATAAGGTGTCTTTGAATAACTTAAAAGTTTCACTAACTTCTTACGAGTGTGTGTCGCAAGAAATAGTAATTTCATGTGTAAAGATATCTAGAATCTTCTCTTAAATGCTTTTTTTTCCCCCTTCTTTTTAATCCAATATATGGGGTAGTGAGCTTGACAATAATTTTTTGAAATATCACACAGCAGAACACAGAAAGGATCTAATTATTAAGGCTTTCCTGAAGATGGTCACTTTTCCATTTTCTTCACCTTTCCTCATTTTTTACCTAGAAAAATTTTCTGAATGTTGAAAATTTTCTAAATTGCAAGAAAAAATTCTGTCTTCTGAAATTTAGTCTGAATCACAGGGGAAAAAAAGGCTTTGATACCAGTTCACGCAGCGGAAGAGTTTAGGGCAAATAGATCTCCATAATTAGGGTTACAATAGGTGATTGTGACTGAAATAATAGTAAATAATTAGATTTAAAGAAAACCAAATAGAACTGTACAAAAGAAAAACAATACCATCACAACACTATTATTGTCTTATTTATACTAATTAGCACAAATTTTTATTCTAAACTAAAAGTTTTCTCATTAGTTAAATATTTCCTAATTAATCAAATAAAATAGTTACAAAAAAAAAGAAAAGAAAGAAGCTTCCTAACCTGACAAGTAAATAAAAAAGGAAAACTCATAAAAGACAGAAAAGTGGAAACTTTCTAATTCTTTTGATGCTTCTACATATGTTTAGTAATCCTTTTACATTTTGTGTTTCTCAAATGATTGAAAATTCCTACAAGTGTTAGGGGAAATGACTATTAGATATATTATAAACTCTAAACATAATTAATATGTTCTGAATGCATGGTCAAACAAATGGCTAAGAAAAATCATGTCTAGTGAAATGACTGACAGAAACACCTCTTGTGAAGGATGTTCAAAAATATGGAGACATAATATTCAGAAAAAAATAAATATATTTCTAAAACTATTAGGAGATTAAATTGATACTATACAATGATTTATTAGCAATATGTTTATGTAGATAAGAATTAAATTCTATAACTAGTAATTCTTTCCCTCTGATTAGATTTCTAATAACAGTTCTTTCCTGTAAAAGAAGCTCAGGAATCTAGAAATCTAATTCCCTTGGAATGTGAGATGTATCTTATTAGTGTGTATATATATATTTTATGCATATGTATGTATCATATTTTCAAAGAAAGCAAGATATTGGAGACAGAAATGGTGAGTTTAACATGTAAGGATGAGTGTCATTTGCAATTGGCTACAATTAAAATCGTTGTGCTTCATATGTTAATTCAAGTGATTTTTATTTTGTGAAATTCTAGGAAAAGGAGTTTGATGCTTTGGAATCGCAAAATCTCCAAAGGACCTGGATGTTGATGTCATTTTCATACAATCAAGTTAAATTTGTTTGATAAGATATAGTTGCATTTTTTGCGCTTTTTGGACAGGCGTTTAGCATTATGTATCATGACTTGGTAATTGACCCCCTTTGGCTTCAGTTTCTCCTTATTATGCTACCATAATTGCTCTTTCTGTTATTGACTGGATCTGGATGTTAAAATAGTGAAAGTAATCTGATCAAATATAGATAATAACCTGAACCCTAGTCTCTTCTAATACAAGTCTAAGGAATTAGTCTTGGGTTATTGATTCCAATTCCACTAAAATGTAGTTTATAACATTGTGTCCTTTCCATATCAAGAACAGCTGTGCTGCTTTTGTAAGATTAATTATGGATGGAAATTATCTAATGGTCATGTGGTAGCATTATATCCTTATCATATTTTGAGCACATGAGAAAAATAACTTTGTTACTTCCTGAAAATCCTACTTTTCTTTTGCATAGTTTTGATGAAAGAATCAGTTTGTTTGCTGAACAAAAATTCGGAAGAGATGGCATTGAAGTTCAAACAGGATGTCGAGTGGTTAGTGTATCTGACAAGGAAATTGCTATGAAGGAAAAATCAAATGGGGGGTATTGTTCTGTACCCTATGGAATGGTTGTCTGGTCCACAGGTGTTGGAACTCGCCCAGCTATAAAGGAGTTAATGGAACAAATTGGTCAGGTTTGTAAAATAAAGTCTACCCTCTGACCTGTTTTCTTCAACCTAAATATCTAGTGATCCGTATTACCTGCTCATTTAAAATACTTATATTGAAATGCAGGGAAAGAGGCGTGTTCTTGCAACTGATGAATGGTTAAGAGTGAAGGGATGTGAAAATGTTTATGCCCTTGGTGATTGTGCTACTATAGATCAGCGTAAAGTTATAGTAAGTAAAACCTTTAATTTGTTGATAAGGTACTTTCCAAAAGGGGACTGCAATTACACATCAGAGATATTCACCACTATACTCCCATCCCTGCGGTTCTAATAGCAGTAGCTAGGCTGTGAAAAGCTTGACATGTTTCAAAAGTCATTTCATCTCCGGTGATCTGGTGAACTTTCAAGATATATGGTGTTAGCTGTGCATTCTTACCTAGACAAAGATTCAAAAGTATCAAAGATGTGCTGTAACCTATGCATCATTGCTACCTTGAGGTGGGGATAGGGATTTTTAAAATCATGGCAATGATACTACTAGACTTTCCTGCAGTAACCCACAGAAGGGCAAGGACGAATGAGGGATATTGGGTCATTGATATTTGTTTGCCATGAAGCAACGGATTATGTAGTTGGATCCTTGTCCAGATTGGATTTTCAAGGTTTTTGTCCTGTGTATAAGAAGCTTAGTGCTGGTCAGGATTGCCAAAACTTTTGACTTAGCAGGAAAACATTATATTGTTCCAGACAAACTTGTTGCTTTAGTATTGTAGATTCTAAGCACATGCACCAAATATAAATTGCAGAAGGAGCTGTTGGCAGAGTGATAAGATTCTTCCTCTCTGGCCTGGGGATTGTAATCTGAATCATGGAAACAAACTCTAAATGTGATGAAATGATCGCATGTATCTTATCATACTCAACAACAATGGGAACCACATGTGTAGAACTAATCAGCCACTGAAATGCTGCCAAAAAGAGGAAAAAGAAATGAAGCTCCAATGGTTTGCAGTCCTATTGATATATTTTTTTTTTGCGGGGAAGGGGGTCAAGCCTAGTGATTTCATTTATTCTTAATGATGCAATAGCACTCCAAGCAGTGCAATTACAAATTCAATTTTCTTGTGTATTTAGGAGGATATCTCAAACATATTTGCGGCTGCAGACAAGGACAACTCTGGTACCTTGACAGTTGAAGAATTTGGAGACGTAATTGATGATATCAAAGAAAGGTATCCCCAGGTGGATCTCTATTTAAAGAGCCACCACCTTAGTGATTGGAGGGATCTGCTGAAGGATTCTGACGGTCGTGATAGAGAGGAAATAGATATTGAAGATTTCAGAAAGGCCCTTGTTCAAACAGATACACAGATGAAAAGTCTTCCTGCAACTGCCCAGGTTTGACATCCAAAAAGTACCAAGTTAATGGAAGCTTATAGTTTTCTTGAATCCTGGATGTGATCATCTTCTTGCCACTAGGTTGCAGCTCAACAAGGGGCATACCTGGCTTGCTGCTTTAACCGCATGGATGAATGTAAACAGCACCCAGAGGGTCCTCGCCGTTTCAGAGGTTTTGGTCGCCATCACTTCCATCCTTTTCGGTATGTATTCTGCCTCCTTGTTGCCTGTCACTGATATCACTCCAGTGTTGCACTGCCATTAATAATTAGGCAAAAATTAAATGTCTTTATTTATTTATTTATTTATTTATTTTTGTTGGGTTGGAGGAGAGAAGGATAAAGGCAAAAATTAAATACAGAAGAAGAGGGAGGAAAGGAAGGGGGCAATATGTTTTCCTACGAAGTATTGGGTAACATGTTACCCTCCTTAAGGACATGACTTTCCCTTTAATGCAAAAACATGAAGTACATTAACACAATAATTCATGTGCATCATTTCTCCTTGAACCAAACCTGCCCTGGCAGTATGCCTGTTTCTCCCAAGTTGTTTGCTTTGCCTTGTTAAAATATATAGAGTTTAATATATATAATGTTCATCCTGTCCTGAAGGAAAAACAATCTTTTGCTCTCCCCTCTTTCCCCACACAGACGATTCTAGATAAGCAGTCACTCAAAATTAGAAACATGATGTAGATGTGTTAAATGTGAGTTCATTATAATAGCAGAGAGATAGCAATGCACAAAAGTGACATAATATAAGTGATGGGAAATGTTAAACAGAGAATGTAAAGAGGAGGAATGGGCAGTCCTTTTGGAGCTCAAGCGTGCATGGCCGGTGAAAGAAGGTTGGTGAGGGGTGAAACTGATTGTA
Source organism: Dillenia suffruticosa (assembly GCA_033439265.1). Taxonomy (NCBI): domain Eukaryota; kingdom Viridiplantae; phylum Streptophyta; class Magnoliopsida; order Dilleniales; family Dilleniaceae; genus Dillenia; species Dillenia suffruticosa. Next base: position 19,144,174 of record JAVTVX010000030.1, read on the forward strand.
GTGTTTTAAATGCTTAAGGTGGGGAAAACTAGTAAGGTAGTTCAAATGTTGAAGTAAAGATTTAGAAAGGGAAAAGAGATAAAAGATAGAAGGATGTAAAAAATGGTCAAATGGTAGAAACTGAATCATTCTGAGCTTCCCATCCTGGAAGAGGTCTGAGGGGTATTGATAGTTGAAAGAAAATGATATTGAACCAATTGACTGATGCCATATGGCATTCTAAATAGTGATGAAGCATGTCATCCAACACATTTATTTTATGCTTGAACCCACTAAGAAAGGTTGGCACTCAACATAGCCCCTCTCCAAGCCCTCCAAGCCAAATCTCTCTGAAAGATCTTGATAAATAAGGATTAGTTTGAGTTCTGCCACAAATCTCTCAACAAATCCCATGCAGCCCAAATCGCCCATTAAACTCATTTTTTAAAAATGGTCCATTAATATATCATAAACAATTTGGCCAACCGAAAACTGTAATTAAGAAGAATCAAGCTATAATTAAGCCAAATCTAGGTACTTACACAGGGCATTCATGTTTGAGAGCAAGTAAGAAAAATAAATACGAGACTCTACTTGTTTCTCGATGTAGAAAAATAATCATCTTGGTGGGCAATGGTAAAGGAAATCATCCACCTGTTGCGGAGGTCAATAACCAATCTATTGTCTTGATTATTATTCTAATCTATCAATTCTCGATCAGACATGTTGCTTGATTATTATTGTGTGGCTTGAGCGGATCAGTTGTATGCAACTTACCTTTGCACACAGAGCAGTCATTTTGCTAAATGAGGGGCAAATAAGTTATGAAACATCTGTGGTGATATAATGTCTCTAGCTTTCATTAATGTGGGGCACACAATCCTCTATATAGAGCTGCCCAAGCTTGAACGTGAGAGAAGCAAACCTTTTGGCTGTATGACAATATTCTGAATAAGTGACAAAGATGTTAAACAAGATGGATGTAAGAATATTAGCTTGCTTTAGGATTCACTGTTATTATTATACAGCCCCAGCTATGAGCAAAGATGATAATGCTACCTCCTAAGCTCCTATCCTGGGCCAATAGGTACTGGCTGCAACCAAGTTGACATGCGGTAGTCAGCTGTTCTCGTTCTTCTATCTCCGCTGCCCTCTTTAGTAAGGGTAGCTGTGTGCGGAATAGACCTGTGGGATTGCTAGTGGAATTACACAACTGGACCTTGTCTGCACAAATTGATGAACAAGAAAAAATATTGTAGATCACCTGCTGAGTTGGAAGAGATTGCTCAGGATAAGTGCTTGGATAACACAATTGAGGAGCACGTATCGGGAGATAACCGCTAAGGAGAGTGATTTGACCCAAACAAAAATGGAGCTATTATGGAAGTGTTTCCCTGGTGTTATTGGAGAGGACTTTTAATTTTCTAAAATGAATGAAAGAGAAAAACTCTTGCCCTTGTGGGGACTTTGGTGGTGGGTCTTCTGGTTACAGTTCAAATTTCTTAGTCACCAAAGCTTTTGAACATCCCAGAGAGTATTTCCCAGAAATTCTAAGTGCCGCTGCAAGTTGATTCCTGGTACTTTGTGTTATTGAAATTTGTTGTGCATATATTGCATGCAAATATTAGAAAACAAGAAAGAAATCTAATTTTGTTTTCTTACACTGCATTTATTAGCATTGCTACCAAGTGATTCATCTCCTCTATAATTACAAGGTACAAACATTTTGGGCAATTTGCTCCTTTGGGAGGTGAGCAGGCAGCTGCAGAACTTCCAGGAGACTGGGTTTCTATGGGCCACAGCACTCAGTGGCTCTGGTATTCTGTATATGCGAGGTTACCATTGCATCCTCAACCCTTTTTCCTTTTTTCGTAGTTATTATTATTATTATTTCTAAGGTAGCTAAACTACTCTATAGGATCTAAATATAATTTGGTTCCTTACCACTTTCAGCAAGCAGGTAAGCTGGCGCACAAGAGTGCTAGTGGTATTTGACTGGACAAGAAGATTCATTTTTGGAAGAGATTCAAGCCGCATTTAAGGCAAGAAAGAAAATGAGACGACTTATTTCGCATGTTTCTCAAGCTATCATGTTTGAAAATTTTTATCTGTGTAAGTGATATGCAATCTGTTTCTTTCATATTTTCTTTTAATGTTCCTATGTATATTTCTGAATTCTTTTTTTTCATATTAGAGTACAATATAGAAATTAAATTTCTTATGGCTGGTAATGTTTGTGTAACGAATGTTGGATTTAGTAAATCTCAAGGTTCATGTTGCATCTTATGCAATGTTCCATGATTGAATAAAAGTCATGAAGTATTAAAAATTTTTGTTCATCGTCTTTTCATGATCTACCACTCTATACAGTAGCATTTCCCTGTTGTTTATATATTATTCGGAATCTACTTTTTGGCTCTTAAAATGGTAACACTAATGAACATGAGTGCCAGTTGAACTTAATATTGGGGTCTCTGTGTATTTGGTTTGCAGCCTATGCATTTTGTTTGGGTATTGTATGGTTTCTTTGTCTCCGCACTTGCTAGCTAGTGGCATGCTAGTATGAAGTCTTTCACCGCAAAACATTCATGTCTTTGCAGAGCATCGGGATAGGAAATTTTCTGAGCTGCAGCAAATTCACTTGAGGATAAGAGGGATGCTTATGCTTGATCCTTCCCTTTCAGCTTGTGATGAATTTTGTTCAGACAGCATTTGATTAGAGATTTAGCTATAAGATTACCAATGATAATTTTCCTTTTATATGCTTAAATTTCTGGAACTCCAGACTCAGTGTAGAACATTTATATATGTTCGTGTAAGGTGACTTGTAGGAGCTACAAAAAGCATCTGATACATTTGTGTTGAAATTCCTATTATCTTATGGTTGAGTTGACACAAGGACATTTGTACTCGCCAGAGCATTTCACAATGATCTCGGAGTACTATGAGAGCAATTTTCTGTTGAGAGTCTTAAAAGGGTACACAACCCTTTGTTGATCGTTTGCCTTGCTTTATGCTCTTAGTCCTAAGCGTTTGAAGATCATAGGGATGGCTCTTCCTCTACTGGTAGATCACGTAATATAAATTTCATTGGGTTTCTCATTAAGTTTCCTAATATGATTAAAGCTGACACACGGAAGGAAGGAAGTTGAGCAATATTCTAGTCCTGCACGGTTGTTCATGCTGCAGTCACTCTCGTTTTGTGATTCATTTTATCTTTCTTTCATTCTTGTTTTTTTGGGTAGAAAACGAGACGAAAAAACAAAGCAACACCACTAGCTAGAGGAAGCGTACGGCACTGAGGAACAGCCCCTCTTCTGACCCAAGAAACTCCACTCACGTCCAGCTTCAACAACTCCACCAACTTAGGCCGGGGACTGCCAGATTTATGCGTACCAGCTTCAACCCTCTGTCCCATCTTGGCCAACTTGTAAGCGCTCATGTTTGCTTCTCTAAAGATGTGCTTAATCTGCGCCACACCAATCTCTTCCATCAGTTCTCCGCAGTCTTGGATGAGGTGCTTCCGAGGATGGTTCTCTCCGACCCCTTCATTGACTGCCAGCGAGTCACATTCCACTTCGAGGGAGCCGAAGTTCCTATTTGGGGCGATCTACAACCCCTCCTTAAGGCCCATAATTCTGATCTCTACTAGTTCGACCCACATGATTTTTTATTTTTTTGTTACAAGGATTTGAAGTTAAGATCACAAAATTATGGGAGGGGATTTATACCACTAAACTGTCCTTTGAAGACGACACATGATTTTCATTTCACTGTACATGTGATTTTCATTTAACCCGAAATTCATTCGATTTATCAAAGGTGCTTCCTAATAAATTGAAGCAACTTGTGAGATGCAAAAACAAAGAAGTTGGGAACAATAGTCTAGTCCTGCCATGCTGTTCATGCCTCTCGGTATCTCTCACTTGCTGTGATTCATTTCAGCTTTATTTCATTTTACATTTGATTTTCATTTAATACGAGCTTCATTCAAGTTGGTGTCTTTGAAAAGTGATACGTATCCCTTGTTGACAACTCGAGGGGTAGAAATATATGTTAAAAAGAAATAAAGATATAAAATGACAATGGAACGTTACTTGATGGTTGCTTCTCATGCCACGGACTTTTCATCAAGTAATTTAAAATTTAGAAATGAAAAAAATTACGTTAAAAAAACTTTTTCAAAATTAAGTTTGACAATGTTTGAACCAATGGCTCCGGATGTTATACCAAAAAAAATAATATAACTCAGTAGCGCAACCACTCTCTCTCTCTCTATGGATATTAGGGCTTGCAGATTATACAATAATACAATGAGAGGGTATTCTATTTTCCAGAGAGCCTCAAGAGCTTTCCATAACTATCCTTCTCTCTCTAAGTTGATTGTTATTTGTGCTGTCGGGTGTTTCCTCTCAGTCTATCTCGGATTTATTATATAAGTTTCAACGTCTGAAACGTGAGATTTGTTTAACAATAATCATGTGTGATTGATGCATCTATATGTTTGATACATTTCACAAATGAATATGTGCAACATAAATTTTGTTTTAGAGAACTAAGTTGGATCTGTCTTTCTATTTTGCTCAGCAAAACTCCGTAATTTTACGTTGGAAATGGAAAAAAGCTTATATTACAATATTTTAAAAGTTGGAAAATATAACATTATATGTGTCTAAATGTAATTTTTAAAAGTGTTTTTGGTTCAAAGATTTGTTTTCTAATTTTTTTTTTCAAGTGTTTAAACCTATACTTCACATGGATACAATTAATACAATGCATCTATGTTTTTGTAGTTATTCTAAGCTTGTTTATGTTCACTTTTCCGTATACTCAGTTACCACACCATTAATTTAAGGTAGTATTTTAAGTGCTAAACTTGGACTGTTCTCTCAACAAGATTGATGGGGTCATTCCAAAAATGAAATAGTACCAAAAAAAATAATAATAATAAAATAAAACAGGTTTTCATTCAAAGTGCACCATATTTGAGCAATTTTCTGATTGATCTATGTCTGTCTTTGTAACAGTGGTGGAGGTATTCTAGCCTTCACCAATGAGATTCCATCCCCTTGGGCATATGCTGATGTAGGTCAGGTAGAAAGCAAGAATAACAAGGTGGTTGTGCTTGGAACTGGTTGGGCTGGCACAAGTTTTTTGAAAGGCTTGAAAGACCCTTCCTATGGCGTTCAAGTTGTGTCACCCTGCAATTACTTTACCTTCACCCGTTTTGTTACCCGGTGTCACGGTTGGCACGGTTGAAGCACACAGCATTGTTGAGCCAGTCTGTAACATTGTCAAGCAGGTGCTTGGAACTTGAAAAGCATAAATTTGTATTTAATTTAACAATGAAAATGCTTTTGTTGTGAGAAAAATCATCACTCTTCTCAAATCAGGAAATCGCGTGCTTAATATTTTGTTTAATAGCAATCGGTTGCCTAAATTATAACAATAATCAGGTTTGTTCATAAAAAATGTTAGTACTACGAAAACTGCAAGTCAACTTCCGGGTGATTGGAATTCGATTGACCATAGCACACAACGGTTCTCATACTCTGTCTATGCCTGGTGGGTTTTGCTACATGCCAGGTTTTGGTTTACATACATACATACATATATATATATATAGCTTGGTCTCATTCTCCGTATTGTTTCTATAAAATTTCAGCAAGCTGGTTAGCTGGCGCACCAGAGTACCAGTCTTGTCCGACCAGGGAAGGCAATTCATCTTCAGAAGGGACTCAAGTCAAATCTAAAGATAAAGCTGAAGAACATGTGCTCTTCCAAATTTTGCAACCACAAATTCCCTTAGCTATAGAATGAAGACATTTTTTTAGCCTCCTTAGTTTCGACAATCATTCAATCCTCTTTATTCCATTAGTTTTATTTTTCATGGCAAAAAATGGAATCACAAATCTATCATCCAAGAAGGCTCTTATTTGCGAAGAGTGGAATATTACAACATAAATATGCCATAAATGTAGCCCGTAATAATAATTCAATCATGCCAAGTGACTAGGTAGCAAAAAAGCCTAGAAACTCCAAAGCATACAGATAAACCAATAGTTTCTCCTCAAGAGATGATCCACTAACATTAAATGGCAACAATAAGACAAAACATGCAGGAATAAAGAAAGAAGAGTGAATAGGAAAGAACTAGTACCGGGAGCAGGAGAAGAGACCATCAAGGCACACCATTGAACCAGCCATTTCAACCCCAGGTTGACATTTCTTAGAATCACAAATCTCGCAACTAGAAGTACTCTCTTATCTCCTTTTTGGTTTAAAATCTTTTGGGCCAACAAGATCTGGGCAAGAATCCATTTCTTCTAAAAGAGCTATTGCAGATTCCAAGTTCCCAAACTTCTTCATGTTATTGATTAATGATCGGTAATTATATATCGATGGGCGTATCCCCCTTAGCTTCATCTCCTCAAAGAGTCTCAATGCTTCTTCTATCTTTCCTGACCGGCCAAGGCTCTCAATCAGTGCAGTACATGTTCTCAAATCTGGTTCTAGTCCATTTTCACCCATCTCCCTGTAAAATGCTAAACATAAATCTAATCTCCCCACTTTCCGCAAGCTGTTTATAACAGTATTGTACGAAATGATATCCGGGACAATGTTGGCCTCCTTCATAGAGGCAAACTCATCAAGCAGTTCATCTACCCTACCCGTGCTACCCAAAATGTGTAAGATGATATTATATGTGACCAAATCTGGCTTACACTTCAGACTCTTTATGTCACTAAATATTAAGAGGGCCTTTTCAACCTGTCTACATTCAGAGAAGGCATACAGTATCCTATTTACAACTGTTATACTTTTCGAAACTGTCAGATCCGTTACTTCCCTTACAAATCCGAGTAGTAAGGCACTGTCATTTGTATTCGTAAAAGCCTTTGCAACAATATTGTACGACATAGCACTCATAGACTTAGAAGACACCAATAAATCCTTGAAAATCTGACAGACAAGGCCAATGTCATTCCCTTCATCTGCTGCCCACAAGAGATCATTATAGGCTTTAGGGTGAAGGAAAATATTTTTTTCACGAAAAGACTGCAATATCCTAGCTACAGCAGAGAGATTTCCAGCTCTACATATCTTATCAACGTGGTTAGAACAGATGTCTCTACTGGAGATCGGATCATCCTCAATGGCAGAAAGAATTTGATTCAGGACTTCATCTGTAACTTCCTCTTTATCAGGTGACGCATGTGTTGCAAAGGAGCGACTGCCACTAGATTCAGGTAGAATGGAGAAGATAGGCCATATCAGCAAGACTGGAACTGGTGTTGGCACAAATATTTTCTGTATCAAAATGCACACTTTAAACAGTACGGTAAAAGAATCACAATCAAGGGAGTGTTTTCATTGTTGGAACAGTTATTACTAAAACTTGTATCATGTCTGATTTGGATGACCCTCTGCCTGATTATGCAAGCAATTCATGATAACTGTCATGTGTCTTCAAAAAGTTCAAGTTGCAAATGATATATTATATGTCCACGAAGCTTTATACCCACTCTAGTTGACACAGTAAACCATATCTTAAGATTTGAATGGCTCCGAGGACACAATTGATTATTAACCCAACTCACTGGTAGTGATATTACTATTTCCTTTGGCAGTTCAACCTATTCAACGGAACTGCCTCAGTTCATCACTCACAAACTTGTAATTCTTTTGATAACTAGGTTAGGTTCATGTAAATTCATCTGCATAATCTCTGAAGACCACTAAAGCAATCAAAGCCAACATTGAACATACAGAAGACCAGGCCAGGTTGATAGTGCCCCTTGAATTCTACTAAAGATTTTGTGATAGTGCCCCTTGAATTCTACTAAAGATTTTGGTTTTAGCAAGTAAATTGTCATGAAGTAAGGCACACACTAGTCTCCATGGCTTAAGAAGGTAACAAACTTGCCAGAATAGACCACCCTCCCCAATTCAAGGCAAAATAAAATGATGCAAATAAAGCAAACCTATAACTCAATACCGGACATAGCACTGCACAAAAGCATGCATTCTTATTTGTTATCACACTTTATTATTAAATAGAATACATTCAGCAATCAATGAAATGAAAAATATTTAAAGCGCAACTAATACTCGGCTTACATTGCACTGGTGAAGTCCACTCCGTTGCACTGAACAAAGTGAATGCAGAAACCCCACTGTTTTTGTCACGTACATTCGATTCCTCCAGAACTCAAAACGACTCCCAATCCAGTAACCCGAGCATGAATAAACCAGAAAACCCAAATTCAAATTCACCCCATTAATGACTTTAAATCGCCTCGAAACAGCTAACATGCTCAAGTTCCAGGCAACTTCACCACAATCCCTACTGTCCCATAAACGGAACTCCAAACCAAAAATTAACGTAGGGTTTGGCGTTTGCTAAGAGAGAAGTGATGAACAAGTTGAGGAGATGCCTACAGGTAACAATGTCCTAAGTGGTATCACTGTTGACATCATATAAGTGGCCTCCTCGGTTTCATGGTTGAATCAGTTGGTTGGAAAAGAAAATGTTTCAGTTCTCAACCCAAAATTCCCTCTTTGGAAGATTTGAGATTTGAGTCGGAGCAGTTCAGCAACAAATAAGCCGTTTGTTGAGCTTGAATTTGAACTGGTTAAATTAGTTATGATCAATTCAATGTCCGAATTTCACAGAGGAAAATTATCAAACATGTAGAGCACACGTTGTAAGTAATAACATTTCGAGGAGATATGGCTATCAAATTTCAAAGCCTCTGCAAAACCCTAATGCCTATTGAGAAACGAAAAAGCAAATGAAGACATACCTTGTGATTGTAAGAAATGACGATGCACGGGAGCTAAAGATTCGCGATGCCGTACACACAGAGAGAGAGAGAGAGAGAGGGGGGGGGGTACTTACAGTTACAAGTTCCGTTTCGCGATGAGAAAAGACTAACGAGTCCCTAAACCTTAGATAATCAGACAACTAGAAACAACAAAATCTTTGGTGCGATGCCATTAAAGAGTGTTTATCCACATTTTTTTTTATGGCATAAGAGATTTAATACTTGAAAATGTGATTAATAGAATTAATATTATTTTGCATCTAAATTTCAAATAAAATGGTAAAAATGGGACTCCTTATATGAAAATTAAAATTAAAATTTCATAATATATTAAAAAATACAGAGTTCTTTTTAATATATATCGAGTTTCTTAATATATTTAGATAATTTATAGTATGCCCGAAAAAGAATAATTTATTTTCTATTGTTATATCAAGAAATGTATTATTATTTTATGTGTATGATAAGGCGATAAATTGGAATTTGTTTGTATTGCTACAAATAGATCCATGAATTTCATATTATGCAAATGAATATAAGATGTCTAGTATTTTTTTTAACCGTATTGATCGGCTTACTCTTATTTTTATTTTTTTATATAATAAAATTTTAAGTGTGTATTGATAAATACATTTATAAATTCAATACTAACAAATATAATTATAATAGTATACAAATTATGCTCACTATATAAGCATATTAGATAAGCTTTATAATAATAAACTGACTCTTAATTGTAAATTTTTAAATCAATCATTTGAGAAACTAATATAGGAAAGAGGAGAGAGAAAATAAAATAAAATAAAATAAAATTTGAAAGTAAAAATAAAGAAAATAAAATTCAAATATACAAATAATAAAAAAAGAAATAAAAATAACTTATTTATAGAAACTTAAATAATAATAATAATGTATTAATTCAATTAGTTCGGATTCTCCCACATTATTCATTCATATTTAAAGTCATAACTAAATATTTGATACTCATATTTTATTTAATAATATAATATTAGATAAACTTTATATAAATTTAAATCTCTCTGGTCTATTTTTTTTTTAAATTGGGATTTTATTTTAAAAATCTTCTATATTAATTGAACAATGAGATTGTTATTATTTTAAATAATTTCAATAATTCAAACATAATTTATATGACGAATTGTTCTGTCTCTTTTCACCAAAAAAAAAAAAAAAAAGAAAAAGAAACATATATTATGATCAGCGAACATAATAAAATAAGCATCCGGGGAATCTGCAAGAGGACGGAGAAATCTCCTTTTCTTTTCCTTTTAAAAGAAAACAGTAGGATTTAGGAACAAATTAAAAGGGCTAAAGTGGTCATTTACTCGTCCATCCAAGGACACCAGCCAAGAGGAAGGTTTGGGGAGCGTCTGGTCTCCTAGCTGTTCGTCGAAGTAATTATTGCAGTTTCCATGGCACCCAAATTCTCAATCCATTGAGCTCTACGAATTTCTTTCGCTAAGAAGGCTCTCTCTCTCTCTCTCTCTCTCTCTCTCTCTGTCGCCCAAAAGGTACGGCCACCATTTCCCATCTTCTTCTCACACATGAAATCTAATATGTACATATCAGCAATCTCCCAGTTATCTACAGTTCAGCATCTTTTTTTGGGTAATTTTAGATCTGTAACGAGGAATTTTCTCATAATTTGTTTTTCTCGACGTTTGATCTTTGTGATAGGATTAGGTTATGTAGAGCCTATTCGGTGTACATTGTACTCTGCGCACCCACTTATTTAGACAAATGATCTGGAAATGGTCCTAGGTTTAAATCAAAGATTTTTTTTAGGTTAATTCGTTTATTTATCATGACTTGAACAAATTTTTGTTGTTTTTGTGCTTCGAATAGGGTTGGGATTGCTTGTATGGATTCAGGAAGGCAGGTGTTCTCTGTGGATCTTCTTGAAAGATATGCAGCCAAAGGGCGTGGGGCCATCACATGTATGGCAGCTGGGAATGATGTCATTGTTCTAGGAACAAGCAAAGGATGGGTCATTAGACATGATTTTGGAGTTGGAGATTCCTATGGTATGTCAATGTTATCCTTACATATGAATTTTCTACTACTGATGCTTCGTTTGGCTGTGGGTATTGACTGTATTACTTTCTTTTTTTAATAAAAAAGGAAAATTATATTAGATGTACGAGAGAATGTACAAAAACTCCAAAAGGATAAGAAAGTCCTCAGGCGTGAGAACAAGAGCACTATAATAGATTAATGAACAACTGCTTTCCTTAACTGTAATAATCAATAATCTTTATAAATCCCTCAAGCGTGTGCTCACATAGAAGTGTAAAACTTTATTATATGTCATAGAAGAGGAGTCAATGATCTGATTTCTAAAGATTCTTGCATTCCATTCTCCCCAAATACACCAAGGAAAAGCTAGAAACATACTCCAAAGTAGGCAAGCATCCTTCTACCACCCAAAACCTATAGATTTTGTGATACACAAATCGGGGAGACTCATAGGACATTCCTAATCATTGTCACACACAACAATCAATTATTTTGAACTTAACTTAGTTACATTTAACAATTGATCAGTATATGAGCCATTTTTGTTGTTCATATGTTTCGGCGGTACAGGAGAGTGGTGAAACAACTTTTAATTTAACCAATCAATGACTTTATATTGAGTTGAGCAGAAAAAGTATATTCATAGAACTATGATCATGAAACTGAGTTTGTTAAAGTATATTTTACATAGGTGGCTTCTTGTTTGATAGTGATACTAGTGCTTATGTTACTCAACAATGTTTAGAGATCATTACATAAGGAAATATAAACTCAATGCAGTGTTGTTAAACGAATTATTGAACTTTCCAAAAATTTGAGTTCTAGTGAACTTGTAGTGGAAATGCTTTTCTAATTGGCATAAGAAAATATTGGGCTTCTCTTGAGAAAACTGCATTGCCTAGGCTCTTAAATCATGTTCTGTAACATTTTTAGTCATCTTTCATGAAAGTTGGGTTCCCCATGCAAGTCAGAGGAGATTATGGTGATTGCCCTTGAGAGTTTTGGCAGTTCTAAAGCTGCCAAGAATCCTTGAAACTCTGGTAAGTGGTTAGTGTTCTGGTGCACTTAGTTAGAAAGGAATTTCTCAATTAAGGTTCCCAACTCCATGCCACTGGATAAAATTGTTTTTATTTTCAGTTTTTTGTATCCTTTTGGTCAATTGGAGCTCATGCATTGGAGAGAGAGATTTTGTTAGAATTAATTAAAAAGGATTTGACTTTTTTTTTGGTGACGTGTATCTGGTCTTATTTATTTATTTATTTTTTGGTTCTTTGTAAGTGGATTGATTATCTTTCTTTTTCATCTCAACTTATGTGTTTATTCTGTGACCAGTTTCGTATTTTTTACTTTTTATTTATTTTGTTGTTGCCATATAGGCCAATAAGCCAAATTTTTCTAAAGTGTTAATTATATTAAAGCTTTTTTGTTGACAGCAAAGAGTAAACATGATATTAGTTATCTTCACTATGCTCATTTTGTCTAGGTGTGGTGCTGCTATGAGCTAATGATGTTGTCCTTAGTGGCACTGCAGATATTGACCTCTCTGCTGGTCGAGTTGGGGAGCAGTCTGTCCATAGAGTTTTTGTCGATCCTGGTGGAAGCCACTGCATTGCTACTGTCCTTGGTAGTGGAGGTGCTGAAACTTATTATATGCATGCCAAGTGGAATAAGCCACGAGCTTTGAGTAAATTGAAAGGGCTTGTTGTGAATTCTGTTGCTTGGAACAGACAACAGATAACTGAAGGTAGTCATTTCCTTGTCCTTTTGCTTGAATATTTCACTTTTAAGAACGGCTTTACAAATGTGAGTATAAAATTTTACCCCTCTTTATTCAATGTCTATAATGCAGCATCTACGAGGGAAATTGTTCTTGGCACAGATAATGGCCAACTTCATGAAATTGCTGTAGATGAGAAGGATAAAAAAGAGAAGTACATAAAATTCCTTTTTGAACTAACAGAACTTCCAGAGGCTTTCATGGGGCTGCAGGTATAACTTCTCTATTTAAACTAGTTTCACCTTACTCCACCTGTACCTGAAAAAGCATGTATTGGCTGACTAAACATTGAACTGCCAATGTTACAGCTAATTTTATAATTCTTGTATCTCAGCTTTGAGTGGCACAAATATTCCTGAAATTTTAGAATTCAGCTGCTCTGTGATTGTATTCACTGCATTCTGATTTTTCATAGTGGGTCTAGTTTTCAATAGGTAGTTTGTCCATCAGATTGCTGGAGTTGAAGTGCAGATTGTTTTTAATATTTTGAAGAAATTTAGGCTTGCCATCAACATATTTGGACTAATTGAAGGCTTAATTTTGTACTAAGAATTTAAGCTCAAAGGTTCTCCAAACATCTCAGTTCTAACAATCCTATCTTTGTTCAAGTGAAATGAGTTTAGATATATAAGTGCTAGTTAATGAGTGAACTTGGTTTTCTTCTTCTTCTTCTTCTTCTTCTTCTTCCCCTACCTCCTCCTCCTCCTTCTCCTCCTCCTCCTCTTTTTCTGCTTCTGATTTTTCACCTTATATTCTACAGATGGAAACAGCTACTTTAAGCAATGGAACTCGGTACTATATTATGGCTGTCACTCCTACAAGACTTTATTCTTTCACTGGCATTGGATCCTTGGATGTAAGTTTTGGTCTGAATACTTGTTTTACTGTATAAATGCTGCCAATTTAAGAAATGGAAATCAATAGGTTATTCATCATGGACTTGGGTCATCAGATAAATTTGGATCTATTATTGTGAGGTATTGCTAGTGAATTGGTGGTGTGTTCAGAAACAAGTATGAAGAGGGTAACTAGGTTGTCTTGTGTCTGTCATCCTTGCGATGAGCACTGGATGCTGAATTTTTAATAGAATAATAGATGAATAGACATGAGGATTTCCACTCAGTTTAAGAGCCAACATCTTATCTGAGATAAAAAAAAATGTGAATATATCTAGTTTTATGGAACTAAAAATTATTAACTATGAGAAAGCAAGGGCACAAGCTTGGCGTGAACAGGTTTTGTGTAGTGTGGTTTAATGATGTTAAAAGTGGCTTCTACTAAGGTCAAGGCCACCTTTAAAAATACAACTGGAATTGTTTTTAACAGCAAAAAGTATAATTAGATTGTAGATGCTAAAACTGACTTAAATAGAAGAATATGCTGGATAGAAAGGTGTGCCATCTAACATTACATCAGGGTTATTAGCAGGACATAATCTTAGACCGCAGGACACATGTAGTTGAAATGTCTCTCTACGGTTAGAAAAAGCCACATTTTATAGTTATCCTTAAGATTCAATGGATTGTATCTCATAGCTTTAGTAGATGGATTTTAAAAATCAGTTGCTTTTATCTTGTGTCCCAAATTGATTCACATTGTCAAAATATCTGTCCTTCTCGGGTATTTGGGGGGTTGTATCTTACACTTGTCAAATGCAAGACTTGGTCATCAACAAAGCTTCCATAGTGCCTTTGTGAATTCATAGTAGACTCCAGTTGGATGTTGAGAGATTAGATCTCATGAATGTGATATCTCATCTAATAGGCTTAAGAACTGCCAAAAAGGCAACCATTGTATTCATGTCAAGAATTTAGTTTCCTTGTCTGTTTTTTGGAGGAAGTCAGTAGGAAGGCTTTTCTTGTGGTTCGTGACAGGCTAAGGGGGTCATTTGGCAAATGAGAACTTTTGCTTAAAGAGCTTTTTCAAACGCAAACATTACAGGACGGAAATTTTAGTTTGGTAATGGAACCATGCAGTTCTTGTGCAGACATATGCTATAAGTAGAGTATGACAAAATTAGAGGTTTTAAGAGGATTCAAATGCCCCCTCAGAGCATGACCTAAAGGTCCTGTTACATTTTGCATATCTTGGAATGCTTAAAGTTTAGCGATGATTTGAATTTTGGAATCACAGAAAGTGGGATCTAAAAATTGCAGCCAAGGTTCCAGATTTCGTAGTGCAATGCCAATATATCTAATATGTATTTCTCATTTCTCAAACTATGATTTTGCCCTTGATTGTTTCCCTATTCTTTTCAAGCAACACTTTTTTGGTGATTCCTTTACTGCAATATGTCCTACTAGAGTTAACTTGTGATGCTAAATCAATTATTTTACCCTTTCTCTTAGACGGTCTTTTCCAGTTATTTGGATCGTGCAGTGCATTTTATGGAGCTACCAGGGGAAATACCAAACAGGCAAGTATAATCTTGTCTATATTGATTTGAATGTGAAGAGTATGCTGATTTTTGTTACTCTTTTACAGCTATTATTTTTTATTCACTACAGTATTAATCTATATCACATGGCTTAATTTTGTTATGTTCTTAGGCTATTTATCTGGTTTTCTTGTAATGTTTCTAATAGACATTGAGAGTACGTTCCTGCTTGTATGTGTTAAATTTCTCCAGGACCCTATTAGGGTGGATATCTACCATTCAGTAATTTCATTGGTTTAGCTGGATGACACTCTGATTTCTTCCTTGTGTAAGAATTTGTTATTTGTCACCAATCATATATTATTGTTGTTGTTGTTGTTGTTGTTGTCTATGTTATCATCTATCACAGGCTGCATCTTCTGGTTACACTTACATGGATATTCAGAACATGATAGCTTGTGTGTAACCTCAAATTTATCAAAACTCAATGCGATTAATACCCGTGGTAAAAGGTATGCATTGCTGGTGTGCATGTGGAATTGGGGTGCTAGTGAGAAGTGTTGTTGAAAGGACAGTAGGAGAATATGGATAGAAGCAGGGGAAGAAGAGAGACAGAGAGAAGAAACCAGGGGGAGGGGAGAAGAGAGGTGGCCTAGAGTGAGAGAAATACGATCAATTCATTATTAAAAGCATAACATTCAATAAACCTTAATGCCTAAATATATATGCAAAACCCTAAAACAATATGGAAATAATATGAAAAAACATCAAGAAAAACTAGAAACAAAGTAAATAATAGAAGCTATTCTAAAGCCTTAAATATTAAGTAACTTCTAATGTATTGTGCATTAAGAAGAAATAAGGGCTCTCACATAAGACCAAGTCTTAGAATCATTGAATGTTTTTCTTCAAAGGATATGCTGCTGGGTAGTTCTTATTGTCTTGTTTGAATAGTAATTGTGATGTGAAGTTAAAAGGGTCATGTAATTGCATGTTCCAAACTTGGTGAACACTCGAGACAATTTGAGATCTAATAATCATTGTCTTACTTCTGAACCCCACACAATAACTGGACGAATTTGGACTTGTGAGATCAGTTCATCTTATCTTGATTATTGGTCGTTTTTATGCAATTGGTTCCTGGATTTCACTATTATGGACCTGCAATCTCTCTATTCTCACGTTGTGTGGTGGATTTGAGGTGTGCACCTTTTGCTTTTGTTTCAGCGAGCTCCATTTCTTTATCAAGCAGAGAAGGGCAATACATTTTGCATGGCTTTCTGGAGCTGGCATCTATCATGGTGGTCTAAATTTTGGAGCACAGCATAGGTTGGAGGATATACTTTATGACTTCTACTTCTTGGCTTGACGAATCAAAATGATAGACACTTGTGGTTATTGTTGGCACTAATACTAGCTTATGGTTAGTTCTAGGGAATGGGTTAATGGTTGTATCGTAGCTTAGGATATTGAACTGTATTAAGCACAGTTCATTTTCTTTTCAATTTTATCTTTCTTATTTAACTTTTTGCTGCAAACTCTTGTTAGTTCATCTGATGGAGATGAAAATTTCGTGGAAAATAAAGCCCTTCTGCCCTATGCAAAATTAGGTGAAGGCGCTGAAGTGGTTAAACCAAGTTCCCTTGCTGTATCTGAGTTCCACTTCTTGCTTCTTATTGGCAGTAAGGTTAAGGTGCGTTCTAATTTAGTATCTCTTCTATCTTCTTCTTCCTGCATAATGCCCGTCTTGTCATCTCCGGCCCTTGAGTTGGGCACTGCCTATGATGCTGAAAAATCAAGATATTTTACACATTTACCAGGGTAAAGATTTGTAAGTTTACGACCCTATTTTCTAGCCCATAAACTTTTACTTGTTTTTATGTCATTCTTAGGTTGTCAACAGAATAAGCGAGCAGATCATAGAGGAACTCCAGTTTGATCAAACTCCGGAATCTAGCTCAAGGGGTATAATGGGACTATGCAGTGATGCCTCTGCTGGGTTGTTCTATGCATATGATCAAAACTCTATCTTCCAGGTATGCATATAGCATTGGAGACTTGCTGCCTTGCGTTGGTGTACTTTCATTTGACGCTCTTACTCAAATATAGGTATCTGTTAATGATGAGGGCAGAGATATGTGGAAGGTTTACCTTGACCTAAAGGATTATGCTTCAGCTTTAGCTAATTGTCGTGATCCATACCAGAGAGACCAAGTATATTTGATTCAGGTTGTGGCAATTTACTTTAGGTGAATTATATCTTAGTCCCAGCTAAATTGATTTAGGAACTGCTATTCCAGTTGTTGTACATTAATAATAGATTTTGTCAGTAATTTGTGCTCAAGTACTCTAAAATTATCTACATGGTAGATATTATGAAGGTATATTTTCTGTCATTAACATCTGATAAAAACTAGCCCGTTGCAGGCTGAAGCTGCTTTCTCGGCCAAGGATTTTCTTAGAGCCGCTTCTTTCTTTGCAAAGGTAAATCCTCTCTTCTGAAAATAATATTTGCTCTCGTAGAAAGAAGCTGCAACTGCTGCTTCTATCGGCAAAGATATGGCATTTCTCTGATTTTAACAGATAAAATAATTGACAAGTAATAGAACTCAATTCTTTTGAAAATGCTGTTTTCATAAGTGTCCAGTCATTTTTTTATTACTTCTCAATTCAAGTCAACTGTAGAGCTTTGCCTTAATATTATGACTACCGTGGCAATTTGTTTGTGCTGATTAGCGATTTGTCTGTGCATCCCCTTCAGTACAGAATCAGACACCATGTAACACTGCTGAACTTTCAATTTAGTGGCATAACTGGCTACCACTGGCTCTGGCCACCAAGTAACTTGTTTTATCTGATTAACATTGCAAAGCTGGCTTCCAAGTAATACCACAGGAGTGTTATGTTGCTTAACCTGATGTTATGAATATTGTTACACGAGGAGAACTTATGCACTTGTTGTATTGTGCAGATTAACTACGCATTATCATTTGAAGAAATCACTTTGAGGTTTATCAGTGTGAACGAGCAGGTATTTTAGTCTGTATTTCATACTTTTCCATATGTAGGTTTGAAATGTTCCTTTGCCATTGGCACCATCATCACAAGTTTCCTGGATCAGAAATTTGTGTCTTTGTATTGTCAGATTTCTTTTCTTGGCTTTGATCTGTGAAGATTATTTGCCAATCTAATTCATGCATTGACCTTGTCAGCCCCATTTATACAAACAAACATCTACAATAGATATACATATGTAAACTAGAGTGAGAAGGCTAACTCACTGTATTGGTTTCTGTATATTTATGCCACTACCATGGATTTTCTTTCAATTCCCTTCCAATTATCATGCCTCATCCCTTTATTGATTTTTTAATTCTTTTAAAATTCTTTTGCCTTTTCATGTTCGGCATTTATTGTACCAGGCTGGATAGTAATTAATCTACTGCTTGCTTCTTGTTAGATCACTGCAATCAATTTGCTTGTTTATTCATATAATTGGATATTTTGCTTGTTCGAGTTGTTTTGAAGTAAAAAACTGTAGATGTTTATGATTTCTTTTTCTTTACAGGATGCTTTGAGAACTTTCTTATTGCGGAAACTTGATAATCTTGCAAAAGATGACAAGTGTCAAATAACCATGATCTGTACATGGGTCACTGAATTGTACTTGGATAAGGTTTCCTCTATCTTTCTTTTCTTATTGGAGACGGAATTTTCTCTCTCTATTATTTGAATGTATTACGAGTGCAGGTTTTCAAGTTGTATACTACTTGTGATTAATTTTTTGTTCTTGGGCCTCCTATTTATGCCTAAGTGACTAAGAGCACCCTCTAGTCCATGCCTGGGGCATTATGGACTAGTTTGATTTATTTATATCCATTTGTGATTTTAAGCGAGTATATGAGCGAAACATGTTGAAGATTTTGGTGTCTGCTATAAGCCAAAAAACAAAAAACTTGCTAATTCTGTAAAAGATCATGCTATGTACAATATACTTTCTTACAATATACTATTTATTGGATGCATGATTAGCTCCTTGTGTCGGGATTAATGACATTTCTTTTTGGAGGAATCTTGTTTCTACATGGCTTTGCCCTTTCTCCGAGGGGTTCATTGTGCTTGCCTACTATGCCAAGATTTACGTACTTTTTATGGAGTTCCATATGATTTCCACTTGTTGAATTAACAAAGGGAGGCATCCCATGCTGTAAATTCTGCATATCATTTACAAGTATAACAGCATGAAAACTTGAGTTCAACTCACAGATTTTATTGCTGTGGGATTAGTGGAACTCATGCACATTGATTCGACCCTTTTTCTGACACATCCAGGTCCTTTGGACATATCTGAAGCCCTTAGTAACTGACTCCCTAACCTAGTATGGCTTGTCCCATTAAGGCCATTACTTGATGGACATATCTGTTGTAAATTTGCAATTGGATGTATCCT
The DNA here is from genome assembly GCA_033439265.1 of Dillenia suffruticosa. Lineage (NCBI taxonomy): Eukaryota > Viridiplantae > Streptophyta > Magnoliopsida > Dilleniales > Dilleniaceae > Dillenia > Dillenia suffruticosa. Next base: position 19,163,622 of record JAVTVX010000030.1, read on the forward strand.
ACTTAAAGTGACCTAATCTTTAGTTCTTAAAGGAGGTATTGCCGAGGAGAGGTTGGTCTAGTTGGTTTGATGATTGGGCCTTGTTCTTGTTTGTTTTTTATATTTTAGTTTTTTTCCCCTTTTACTTGAATTCAAATGATCTTAAGTTCGATGCCAAATATAATATTGTAGGGCAGCAATGAAATTTTGAGAAACTTTATTCTCTGGGTTGTTTTCTTTAGTCCTTACATCTCTAAGTCGTTTCACTGACCCAGATCAAAGATGTGCCAAAGTGCAGGGTTCAAGGGACATGTTTCTAGTTCTCGGTAGAAAGGACCTGGCTGAATTTGAATGCAAGCATTGTTATTAATCTGTTTCTATTTTATTTACGTTTATTTTATATGCCGTATTTAGGAACCTGGCAATAATAAAATTTGTTGATTTACTTTTGAAAACTGCATTAACAAAGGATCATGCAACTGCAGCCTAACACTATAAAAATAGGAAGGCAATAAAGGAAGTCTTTCTGTCACAAAGGACCTTTTCCCTTCAAAATATTCCATTTTTTATGTAGGATTCTGTTGACTATTTTGTACAATATTTTCGGAGCACTTTGATGCCCTTGAAGTTGATATTGTCTTATAATGCCTTTTTTAGATCAATCGGTTGCTTCTGGAAGATGATTCAGCTTCAGAGAATCGGAATTCGGAGTACCAATCTTTTATAAAGGAATTTCGTGCTTTTCTTAGTGACTCAAAGGATGTTTTAGATGAAGTAACCACTATGAAACTATTAGAAAGGTGATTTATGCAATTAGAGTCTATTGATTTATTTTCTTGGGGTTTTTTTTTTTTGCATCCTTTTTATTATTTTTTGTCCATAATACTGATTTGCTTCTTTTTATAGCTGTATAGAAAATTGGGTTATCCTCATGATTCATTAGAAGGAAACGGAAGGTCAAATTGATGTCTTTGATATTGTAGTCAAGTATTGTTTTGTATGTTGCGGTTCGACATAATTAAGACTAACTTGGGAGAGAAGAAAGTAGGTTACTTGGTGGTTTGGTGGTGCTTGGTGCTCTCCTTGTTACAGGGAGTTACCTGGTCTATGGATCAGCAGTATGAGACTTTAGACTGGCTTTTCATGCTTTTTAAGCTAGATGATTGCACAAAATGGTTATCCATATTAATGATGTTGAATTCAAGTGTCACAAATTAATTTCATTGAGTACCAGTGACCTTACTCTGAAAGAAGAGCATGGATGGAACATGATAGTAAATGAGTGTTTCTGGAATGTATGAGTCATTCATTTTCCATTGATCATTGTCAGCCAAAAAAAAAAAAAAATTATGGAATATCAGAGAATGGTATTGTATCTGTGCATCTGGTAAAGAAAGGTACTATCTACAGGTCTATGGTATGCATTTTATATCACAAGGGTCATATTATATTTGCCTTTATATAACTTTTATCTCTTTTTGCCTATTTCCTGTGGACAAACTAAGTAAATCTCTTTGTGCTGAAAATTTTTTCTCAATTCTGAGTTTCATTAGGCCCATTGCTCTATCTCAAGCCTAGTTACTTTTCTCAAAGATATAGTCAATTTTTGTCATTTTGGTATCACTTGTTTAGCCTTTGTCCCATCCTGGTAGTAATTGTGGGATCCTCATCAGGTGTCTTTAGGTTCGAATTTGAAATATTGGATCTGCATAGGCTGTTCATCTGTTTAATTTCCCACCTGTCAAGAGCATTATCTTGTTTATTGCTGGAATTCCAAGTACTGTATCTTGTTAGGGTAAAATAAGCGACCCATTAAGTTGTAATATTGTCTTCTGTCTATAGGAGATCATTCTCTATTATTTAATACATTATCGAAGATTGCTCTCCATTATTTTTTGTCTTAAAGACTTTTCAAGTCTTAGCATTATGATATTGAATTTGGGTAATAAAGGAGGAATGCATGATACTGTGACATGTGACTTGTCTTTAAAAAAAAAATTAAGATCCATTCGCTGCATCGGCTTGTGCATCAGGTCATGAGATTCTTATCTTCGTCTGTTGCTCTCCTTGAATACATGATGCCATGTAGGAGTCTGCTAGCATCTCATGTTTTCAATTTCTTGCAGCTATGGTCGGGTTGATGAGTTGGTATATTTTGCAAGTTTGAAGGAGCAGTATGAAATTGTGGTTCACCACTACATTCAGGTGCTGTTCGATTTCCTTGTTCTTATTAAAAGCTGTTATGGTTGAGCTCGAATGCTGCACTGATCTCTTACTGAAGTTAGTCTGCAATGCACCAGATAAAGCTCATGTGATCTTGTATGGCTGTCAAAAATTTTACATAATTGTAGGACTTAAAAGTCACTTTTGTTCATTTGAATGTCTCTGGGAATTCGGTTCTTATTAGTACTTTTTACATTTTGTTACCCTTTTTCTGCTTGATTTTTCCAATGGAGAAGTTTAATTTAACCAGCTAAACCAGCCAAGTCCGTAGATTTATGCACTTCTGTCAGCTACAAAATTCTGATTAATCATCTTCTTAAACATTTGTTCCTGTTAACATGCGTCCGCTCAACTTTCTGCGTGTTTGACATTTTCTTGTTTTGCTGCATTTGCAAAACACTAGCTCCATTTAAGTTAACCTGTCATGAAAGGTATGCTGGACCTTGCAAACCTCCATGTCCATGCTAGTGCAAGAGTATATGCGTCTCTTCTATGCTCAATACACTAAACTACTTGATATTGTCTCCCTTTTAGCTTATCTTATATATATATTGCAGAAGAAAGAAGAAAGATCATAATTGAATATGTGCTAAATCTCCCTTCTCTCTCTCTTAAACATCCGACATCCTTCCATACAGTGCTTGACTCCTAAATGGGGGTGAATCATGAAGATCCAACATAAATTATGAAGGAATCTTGAACGAGTAGGTATCTCATGAAAATACATCACATTGATTCTAAAATATCATGATGGTAGTTTTAAAATCGCTTGAAGCCGGTCTGTAGTTACACATATGAGAGGAATGCAGGTATCTTGCAGATTTGGCATCAGTCATCCACTTGGTTAGACAAAAATGGCTTATGCACATTGGGCTTATGATATGTCCCACATTTGTAGGTCTTGCGCCTTCCTCCACACACATATAACTAATGGGAACAAAAACATTGGACAACCGTTTACCCTAATGTAGTGAAGATACAGTTATGCCACAGCAATTGAACTCAAGGATATTGTGGAAAGGAAGAATTTTTTGAGGAAACCATGGCTTGTTAGCCTTTGAAGGTCCTGTGAAGTATTCTAATTGGAATAATTTGTCAGACACTTTGGGCATAACCCGCATCATCAATTTTCATCCACTTTTTAGTAATTGCGGCCTGGTATTGTGCTGTTGTCAACAATTTGCATCCAGTGCTTCCTGCTGAATCTGATTTATGAACTTGATTTCATGAGTGCATGGCGGGTACCAAGTTGTTGACCATGTTGACATGCATTCTCCATTTTATATGGATCGGATTTCTATTCCATGCATACCTCTAGATAATTCTTAGTTAAGGGCATGAATTCCTTTTGCATATCTCCACAAATATCTACAATAACTTAAGTATAACACACAGTCAAATATAGAAATATATTTCTTCCACATATAGGAAGAGTTTGTAAACTAATTTTGGGTTTATATTGGATATGCCATTCAGACTGTAATGTGCAACAAAAAGAGAAAAAATTTTGATTATTTTACTCTTATTGCTAAAACTGGTTTACCTTTGTGGTTTTGGATTTAGCAAGGAGAAGCAAAGAAGGCCTTGGAAGTGCTCCAGAAACCTGCTGTTCCTATAGATCTTCAGGTACATTCTGAGCTAGAAAGTTACATGAAGGATGGATATTCTCCATACGAACTTTCCTTCATGCTCACATCAGCTTCATTAATGTCCTTAATTCAATGTTATCTACTATCTTTGCACTAATTGGTACTGCTTGTATTGCTCTATGATCTTGTAGTTTGTATCGTCTCATCTTCCATCTGAATCAGTCATACCTTTGGAAATTAATGTGTTAGGTTTAATGTGCAGTACAAGTTTGCTCCAGACCTCATCATTCTTGATGCCTATGAAACTGTGGAGTCATGGATGGCTACAAAGAATCTGAATCCAAGAAAACTGATTCCTGCAATGATGCGTTACTCAAGTGAACCTCATACTAAGTAAAGTACCTCTCTGTTTGCACTTGTTTCTTCCTTCTTTTAAGTAAACTTATTTGTCATATTCTTTTTATTTGTAATGCAATGCCTAAAGACAGGGTTCTTGTTATTTGCGACTCAACTTACCTAAGCTTTTGTCCTCATTTGGTAACGTTGACTAGATGAATCCATCTTTTCCATTCACCTCTATTGAAAACAATGTCACTAGTTAAGTTAGCAGTTATCATATCGCCTCTCCTAGATTTTTCATAGGTTTTCCTCATTTTCTTGTTGCACCTTCAACGTGTACACTGTCATCTCTTCTTATAAGAGCATTAGGTGGTCGTTTTTAAACATGTCCAAAATATAGTTAAATTGGTTATTTTAGCATATATCGATTTAACATAGCCTATTGTATTTCTTTTATATAATAGAACCAATTTTATAGAATATATATTCTTTAGAAATGTAGAAATAACGTTAAGTGAATAACAACAACAATAACCTGATCCTTAATTTCAACAATTGAGGTCAGCCATTTGAGAGACAAATATGAGAAAAATTATAAAAAAAAAAAAGAAAAAATAACTTTGGTTAATTTGTATGGATTCTTCTACTCCACTCATTCCTATCCAAGGTAATTTACTCGTCTAAATCTTTAACTATCGTATCTTTATGGATAACTTACATTCAAATTTTCAATGATCTAGCTTTATATTTTACTGAATCTCTTATATTTAAGTTCTCGACCCTCCTAACCGGTATGTTTTTGTGTTTTTTTTACACATGTCCAAACCACCTCACACAATACTCTCGCATTTTATTTATAATTGAATTAATTCCCAATTTGTTACAAATCTGTTTGCTTTTAATTCTATCTCTTCTAGTTTTGTTACACATCTAACCATTCTCATGTCTATTACAATCATTTTTACGCTTGTTGTTATTTAATAGTCCAACACTCAGTTTTATACAATAATATAGGTCTTACTGCAATTCTTTAGAACTTTTACTTTAAATGCAGTGGCATTATGCTATCGCAAAGAACTTTGGATGCTCTTCTCCATTTCATCCAATCTGCTTGAATTGTATGATTTATATTTTCATCTATGTTATCATCATTTTGAATGATAAAAACAAGATATCTAAAATTTCACTTTTTAGTATATCTTTTCTTTCTATTTTAATGGTTTCTTCATTATCCTGATTATTGTCGTTAAGTCTACATTTCATATATTTAGTTTTCGATCTGCTTGGTCTAAATTCTCTGGATTCTAGTGTGACGCTCCATAATTCTAATTTAACACTAATACCTTCTTTAGTTTCATCAACCAACACTCTATTATTTATAAAAAGTATATACCAGGGTATTTCATCTTTTATAATTTATATGATTTCATCTATCACTATTACAAAAAGGATATGATTTAATATCGAATCTTGATGAAACCAATATTAATAGAGAAGTTATCATTCAAACCCCCCGCAAGTTCTTACATTGATTACAGCTCCCTCATTCATATTTCTAATAAAATTAATGTATTTCAAGAAGTTTCCTTTTTTATCCATCACAATACGTCTCTAGAAATCCTATCATATGCTTTTTTAGATCGATGAATACCATATGTAGGTCTCTCTTCTATACTCTATATGTTTCCATCAAATATTTTAACAAGTGGATTGCTTGCATTGTGAATTTTTATGACATAAATCCAAATTGATTCTGACACAATTATTTTCAATCTCGACCTATGCTCTATCATTCTCTCCCATAGTTTCATGGTATGTTCATAAGTTTAATTTCTCTATAGTTAGAGCAATGTTGTATATTCTCTTTATTCTTGTATAGTGGTACAAGTGTGCTCTACCTCCATGCTTTGGACATTCTCTTGGTTTACCAAATTTTGTAGAAAAGATCCGTTAACATTACTATACTAAATTAATCCAAACATTTTCATATTTCAATGAGAATGCCATCACGTCCTATAGCTTTATTATTTTCATTCTTTTTAAGGCCTCCTTAACTTCATCGAGACGAATTTTACATTTAAAAATCTCTATTAATCTCTTATACAGATAACTCAATATTTTCTATATCTATTGTATTCTTAATATTAAAGAGATTATCAAAATAGTCTCTCCAACGTTTTCTTAGGTTCTCATTTCGTACAAGTTTATTATTGGTTTCACTTTTAATACACCCACACCATTAAGATATTTTTCCTTTTTCTCTCTTATTTTGGTAATTCTATAGATCTCTCTTTTTCCGCTTTTAGTCTCTAGTATCTTATATTGTTTGTTATACACCTTACTTTTTTACTCGTGGAGAATCTTTTTCACCTCTTTTTTTTTTTGCATTTTTGTATTTTTCGTATGCGTCGCTACTATTATTATCTTTGAAATTCGTATAACACTCGTTTGTTTCGGATTGCGGTTTGTATTTTTTCATTTCACCACCATGATTCATTGCGTATTGGGACCTGACCCTTAGATACACCAAGAACCTTCCTACCTATACTTTTAATGTTAATAGATATCTCTTTCCATATTATTTTTGAATTATCATTAGCGGACCAATTTGTTACTTGAATCGATTTGTCTCTAAAAGTCATCACCTTTTCTCCTTTTAGATTCCACCGTTTAATTCTTGACTTTACAAATAGACGATACTTCTTTTGCCTTTTAAGTACACGTATATCTAAAACTAGAAGTCTATGTTGAGTTGTTATATTTTCCCCCGGTATCCTTGTAATTTTTACAAATCATTCTATCATCTCTCCTAGTGAGAAAGAAGTCTATTTGGTTGGCATTGGATCCACTTCTATATGCAACCTTGTGTGACTCTTTTTTCTTGAAAAAGGTATTTACAAGTACCAAATCAAATACTATAGTAAACTCTAAAATGGTTCCTCCCGCCTCATTCCTATTATCAAATTCAAAGTTTTTATGTATAGTTTTGAATCTTTCATTTTTCTCTCCTACATGTCCATTTAGATCTCCTCCAATAAATAACTTCTCTCCACTAAGTATGAATTGTATAAATTCATCTAAATCCTCTCAAAATTATTTTTTGCTAATTGTATCTATACCTATTTGGAGCGCATACACATTGACTATATTGACTGTGTGTTCTCCATCTACTAATTTGACAAGCATAATTTTATCTCCCTTTTTTCTTATCTCTACCACATCCTCTAATAGATCGTTATGTACAGTTATTCTTATCTCATTCTTTATTTCTTGCCTACTTGTGTACCAAAACTTATGACCATAAGACTCTACTATTTTAGCCTTGTCTCCCATCCACTTAGTTTTTTGAAGACATATGATATTAGTTTTTTTTCTATTCATTATTTCTCTTATCTCCTCTAACTTGTTGGTTAAGGATCCTATATTCCAAGTGATTAGGCGTATCCTATTTTCATGAACTATCTTATTTATTGCACCCTAAGGTCCCTTGTTAACTTGTCACTACATCCGGTATATGATGTCACGTGTTGCTAAGGGGGAAATGCCCCAAGAGTTTCTTTTTTTTTTTTTTTTTTTTTTTTTTTTATATTTGTCTCCCATTTTTTCATTTTGACAAAAGATTTTACGTTAGCCGTTGACCTACTACTTCTTTACTCGGGTTTGAGACTGGCCGTGGCAGGGTTCGTCCAAATAATAATATATAAAACGGATTAAAAAAAGAAAAAGGAAAATAATAATAAATAAATAAATAAATTGACAAATAAATAAATAGAGTAAAATGAAATAAAATAATATATATCTCTATATATATGATAACAATAAAATAATAAATTTTTATATTACAATTATATCGTTATGAGTTTGAAATATTTTAAATTTTATTAATTTTAAATTTATAGTAATATACCTTATATTAATGATACTAATAATATTACTACTAGTAATAATAGTAGGTTGAGGAATGTTGACCCGTGCTGAGGGAGAGCTACCAGGATCAGCAAGGAAAGGGAGAGGGGGGGAGTGAGAAGGAGAGAGAGTTAGAGAGCGGAGGCGGAAACAGTATGGGAGAGATTACGGGTGACCGGCACTGTTGAGTCCTGGTCAGCAAGGAGAGAGGAGTGAGAGATTGGGTGAAGGAGCCGGAAACAGTGGGGGAGAGAAGTATAGAGAAGTGTATACGGATCTGGGGTTTTGGGGGGGCAGATTTGGGTTTTTCGACTGGTTTGAGGCTTTCAGTGGACAAATCTAGTCTTCTCCGGCGGGATTGAGGCTTGCGATGGATAGATCTGGGTTGAGGGCAACAATTGGAGGTGGGGTATAGAGAGAGAGAGAGAGGGGAGCGAGAGGTATAGATGAGGTAGATCAGCCAGGGGAGAGATGAAGGGAGAGAAATAAGTGGTGGTCAAGGAGAGAGAGAGAGAGGGCGTCACATTAAATAAATAAGTAAAATACCGATACTGGGATAAGCTAGGCATCGACCTTTATAGCATATCACTCCTCTTTTCCTTGTTCATCATCAAATGAAGATATTGTCACATCAGAATGTACGGAATGTCAAGTTCACCTGAGAACTGCTTATTGTTGTCCATAGAAATTCATTGCTAGGCATTATCTTGTATTTCTTCTTTGTTATCTTTCAAAGTTGGAGATGGATCTCCTATCCTCTTCTAGAGGATATTTGGATCGCGGATCCTCCACTTTTGTTGCTTTCCCTTGACTTTGTTAGCGATCCTTGCTTCACCATGCCAATGTTAAAGATATCATCATTGTGGATGAATCCATCTTTTCGAGCTCCTTATACTTGAGTTTGTAATCTTGATAGTTTGGGTGTTTCTTCTGCAAATCTTTTTTTAACCATGTCTTAGGCCTTTCATATTCTTCATTTCTGTTGTCTAAATTCATTTGGAACAAGGCTAAGGATTTTTTTTTTTTTTTGGTGATATGTGGAGCCTGATGAAATCAATATAAATAATTTGCTGCAAAGAAAACCATTCAGAGTTTTCTTTCCTATTATTTATGTTCTGTGCTATAATTGTTGTGAAACTAGAGAGCGCTTGCTTCTACATTGTCATGTCTCACAGGAGATGTGTAATTGCGTGTTAGCTTTTTTTTGATGATCAGTGAGATTGTCTTAGAAATAATCAAAGTTCAGAGGCTCTGAATAAAGGATGTTCAGGAGCTCTCTTAGTTTTACCATAGTGCATTGGAATTTTGGATGGAACAAAGTGCTAAAATTTTCAGAATTCATTCTTTGGATTTGTCCCTTTTGTAGGGAAATCTTATTTTATTCTTCTTCTTGTGCTTATCCATAGAGGGGGTCATTACAGTCTGTGGTTTAAGAGATTTGAGAAGAGACGGGAAATAAATCCTTTCTTGGTATTGTTATTTTTTTTTTGGTCTGTGAGGATCTCTTACTTTATTTATCTTCCTTGTATTATTCTTCTCTTTTTAACATAATCATTCTTTTCTATCCTAGGAAAAAGAAAAAAAAAATGACAAAAGCAAGGAATGCTATGGTGGTCCTTGTTGGAGATTTTTCTTAAATTATATGTGAGAAGATTTTCAAATAGTCATTGGACTTTATCTACTCAAGCTTAATATCCAACACGAACTTCCATCTCAGATTTTTGTTCCAGTAATCTTAAGCTTGTCATTACTACTCTATGAAGAGTATCAATTCTTGTGGTTAACATCCGGTGCTCTAAATGGTTACTTACAATTCATTCATGTCAATTGTTGCTCTAGTGTAGGCCAGAGTCAAGTGCTGACCTACAACATTTCAGTCTCCTGTGATATAAGACTGATCATTGGGCAAATGCATGAATTTGTTCTTTTGATGGTAATGAGGTTTTAGATGTCTTTTGTCTGTTTGTATTGTCTCTTCACATTTCTTAGAACCATAAGACATCATATTCTTGTCTCTTACAATTACAAAAAACATGCAGGAATGAAACCCATGAAGTCATCAAATATTTGGAGTTTTGTGTACATCGCTTGCAAAATGAGGATCCTGGCGTCCACAATTTGTTACTCTCACTGTATGCCAAGCAAGTTGAGTTTCAGATTTCGTACAAACAATTAGCTTTTGAGATATCGATGTCTTACTTTTATCATTTTAAGCCAATATTCGTCTTTTTTAAAACTGGTTGTTGGTCTCTGTGTCAGTCATTATGTGGTCACCAATTTATAAAGCAAACTTGTATGGACCCCAATCTGCTCAATATATATGTGTATATATATATGTTATATTTTCCCAATCTGAATTGAATTGAGTGGCACTACTTTTGAATAAGTTCAAGTCTACATGGAATTGAAGCTCTATCTTCTCTGATTTTCCATATTCTCTGGCTTGTAGTTAACCAAATATGTCTTGTCCTATATATATATGGATTAAGATTGCAGTTCTAGCTGCAGATGCACTGGTATTGGCCGTAATAGTGGATGTCTTACAGAATGGATCATCTCAATTACCCTAAAGACATTAGATGGTGTCCCTAAAACTCCCATATGTAATGGCTGTTAAAGTCTCTTGGTTGTCCAATGGCCTTGGTAAAAGCCTTTTGGTGGCTGGTTTGGTCAGTTTGGTATTTAACAGTTGGTTGTGGCCATTATTTTGGATTTTTAAATCCAGGGTGTGAATAAACAGAACATAAATATCATAGGTAGCAGACTAATGACAACTTGAAGTTTTGATATCTGGTTGCCTGGCATCTTTGGAAATGACTTGAATTTTTCACATCATTCTCAATTTTAATTCTAAATAAATATAAGTTTATTTTCTCACTTCCTCTTTAGTTATATATCTTCCATAATAGAAATAAAGAAGTAGAATAATATGTTCAAACTAAATTTTGTGTCATTTTTTTATCACAATCAGGAGGATGATGGTGCATTACTACGCTTTCTACAATGTAAGTTTGGCAAAGGACGAGCCAGTGGCCTTGAGTTTTTCTATGATCCTAAATATGCCTTGCGCCTTTGTCTAAAGGAAAAACGTATGCGTGCTTGTGTACACATCTACAGTATGATGTCCATGCATGAGGAGGCAGTTGCTCTTGCCCTACAGGTAGTATTTTGTTTTATTTGACTAGTATTGTAGCCTCTTCTACATTTTAATCTGCCCTTTGAAAACTGATGCACTCTTCATGTCAGAAATCTTATGTTTTAGTTTATGCGAGTCTTTTCTGTAGTAGATTATATTCATGCACACTATATTTAGCATAATACAATTATTCCATACATGCTTGTGCTCTCCAATTTTTTCTATTAATCATGGATTTCAAAAAGCCTCCAATATTATGCCCTACGTGCACTAGGTGGACCCAGAGCTTGCTATGGCTGAAGCTGACAAAGTTGAGGATGATGAAGACTTGAGGAAGAAGCTTTGGCTTATGATTGCAAAGCATGTAATTGAGCAGGAAAAGGGAACAAAAAGGGAAAATATACGAACGGCAATAGCATTTCTCAAGGAGACTGATGGCTTGCTAAAAATTGAGGATATTTTGCCCTTCTTCCCTGATTTTGCACTGATTGATGACTTCAAGGTAAGATCTTATTACCCTGAAATGATAGTTTAATATTGCTTTGTTTCTACTAATGGCGTGGGACAGTGAATGCTATTTCTTTATGTCTCAAATCTCTACCAATGTTTGTTCATTTACTGTTATGACACTAAGAGCATTGTTAGACAAACCAAATAAACTAAGAAAGGTATTGACAAAATGGCCTAAAACGCTTTTGTGAACAACCATTTCGTTTTGCGGAGTCATCATTAATACCGGTTAATGTCAATTCATCTAGTAAGCCCAAATGGTTTTCTTTTACACTAGTTTGCAACATGATATGCTAACCCTAAGAAGAAAAATGGTGGGGGAGGGGGGAAGATAAAACGAAATGTTGGATTAGGACAGCTGTTCTGTAGCTTTAAGAAATGAGCTATCTGAGTTCTCGTGAAAGCTCTTCTCTAGCTTTCTGTTCCTTGCTCATCGCTAACACTTGTCCCATATCTAGATTTAGGTAAAGCCTAGCCTTAGACACAATATTAGTACAAAAGCTGAAATGTTCATGATAAAATTTTATAGCACCAGTTATCTTGTCTTTCAGCTGAAGTCCGACTGTCTGACAGAAGACAGAGTATGTTAGCAAGGACTCCAAAAGTTGTTTAGGCCATATTGTAGGCACTCCACTTCGGTATTACTTCACACATGGGCAGTGCATGGTCATGAAGCTTTCACATTCCTTGGATGCCTGAGATGTGTAATTTTCTACCATTGATAACTGCATTCTTCATGTTTATTATGGGTTGATTGGATACAAAATTCCTGTGTTTGTAGGAGGCAATTTGCTCATCTTTAGAGGATTACAACAAGCAAATCGAACAATTGAAACAGGAGATGAATGATGCAACACATGGTGCAGACAACATTAGAAATGATATTAGTGCCCTTGCCCAAAGATATGCTATAATCGATCGTGATGAGGACTGTGGGGTATGCATCTTTTCAGTAACTGGGTGTTGCTATTGGAGACATCTTTCAATAAACATAACACATTCATAGGCCAACTCTCGCCTTTACCAGTTTATGGTTAGTATGGTTATAAGGAAAAAATGCTTTAACAAATTTGAAAATTTGTTGGTAAGGCTCACATTGGGTTATTTTCTAGAGCTCTTGTTATGGAGTTAATTGTCAACTACATTGCAAAAATGCATTTCTTAATAGTGTGCATTCGAACATTTTTCAAACATGCTTTGCCCTTACATTGCATATATTCTGGTCTAATTCTTAAGGAACCACCTTTATTTAGTTCCGTATATTAACATGATTTCACAATAACCATTAACGTTCTAACTCAGCTGCTTAACAGGTATGTAAGCGGAAAATTTTGAACATAGGATCAGACCAGCGGATGGCCAGAGGTTATACAGCAGTAGGACCAATGGCGCCCTTTTATGTCTTTCCATGTGGACATGCCTTTCATGCTCAATGTCTTATTGCCCATGTCACTAGGTGTACCCACCGAGCTCAGGTAAGTTTTTGCTGTTTTTTATATAAGCTGGCCTTCTGTGAGTTATATATATTTCCTCATTTTCTGGTAGAAATATGTTCCATATGCTGCCATTTCATTGATCTCCTAAAATGTCTGATCGAAGTCATCCAGTCTGATCCATTGTATTGATACTAATCTACCACAGTGAAATGCCACCCTCATTAGCAGAGACTTTGGTAGACAAAGGATTCTGTATTAGACAAGTAATGTCACAGTGCCTTACCAAAGAAAAAACATCACATTGTGCATAGCTGAATGAGTCATCAGTTCAGATTCCTAAATGCTATCTCGATTGTAACAAACTTTATAGAAGGACTTAAATTGCTATTTATGGTGTCCGGGTAGTAGTTTACTGAGGGCATAGCTGACCTTTCAAAAGGGGATCTTTTGGATTTAAAGATCAAAGGACCAGAAAGCTTGAGGGAGTCATTGCATGAATGCAATTAATAAACTTGCATCTATTATTGCTGGTTGGTTCTCAACAGGTGTTTGCTCAAAATTTAGTCTTGGCCATCGCTGTTGGAGTTGAATTTGATCTATTATCATCACAAAATCTTACAGTTCATCAGCTGAATAAATTCTTTTTTATTTTTCCCTCACCATTTACATCAATGCCGCAGGCTGAGTACATATTGGATTTGCAGAAGCAACTAACATTACTTGGTAGCGAATTGAGGAAGGAGTCTAATGGCGGATTTTCTGAGGAAACCATACCTACCATGAACCCTGCTGAGAAGGTTTGCATCATCTTCCTGTTTGTCATTAGACTGTTAAGTATAATCGTCATGGTATCTGGATGACATCTAAAGTCCTATTGCCATCTTTGAACTTGCATGTGGCAAGAGTTTTATTTCTTACTTTTGTGCATCTCTGTTGTGTAGTACTTGTAACTGTATAAAAACGCACCAAGGAGGAAAAAAAAAAAAGGGAATTGAATGGTGATGAAACATTGTTCTTGTTATGTTTACCTTTTATACTGTAAAGTTCAGTTGATCTATGAATTATCACTTCAAAATTCACTAAATAGATTTCAATTGTACTGCTCATTCTGTTTGCAGATTCGGTCTCAGCTGGATGATGCGATAGCTAGTGAATGCCCATTTTGTGGGGACTTGATGATCCGTGAGATATCATTGCCTTTCATCCTTCATGAAGAAGCTGACTATGTTGCTTCTTGGGAAATAAAACCACACAATCTTGGAAGCCAGAAGAGCCTTTCTCTGGCCATATAGCTGAAAATTCAGTAATAGCTTCGCGTGCAGCTATATATATATCTCTGCTTCACCAAGGATATTCTAATTCAAATTGTCATATGGTGCTGATAATGAGAGATCCCTACAGGAAACTGCTTGGATTTGCATCAGAAGAGGCTCACAAGACATGCCATTGCAATCAAAATTGAAAATCTACCGATCCAAAAGTGTTTCAGTGTGACTTTGAGTGCATTTTCTGCCATATTTGTGAGTACACAGTTTTCACTTTCAAGACACAAAGCTCTGGAATTTTTATGTCCTCTTGGGTAGAAAGATATGTAATGTGTTGTTCATGATATGTGGGCAGGAGAGAAGATTGTTGTTTTTGAGTGAAAAACTGAGAGGTATTTCACTTGTGTGACTGCATACCAGTGTAAAATGAAGAAGCATTGTCGCCCGCGATAAAACTCAAATTTCTCAATTATTGTTGCGGATAATTAGATTTTGCAAAGTTAAAACCTAATAAATGCAAAATTGTTTGGTATTTTACTCGAACAAGAAGATATTCTGCCATTGTCATTATTATTATTAATTTTTTGTTAAACAAGAATTGGAATTCTGGATCTCAGGATTGAAAAAGAGGGATTGTGATCACTAGACTGTTCTTTGGAAATTGCCGTTGTCATTATGCTTACATTCAAATCGAGAGATCCACATCATGTATGGATAAACAACAACAAAATAATGAACAACGGAATTCGAATTGGAAAGAGAGGGGGGCAGCAGGATTGAGCTCTGAAGATGATCCCACATCGATCCTAAAATTAATGCGTCGTAACTTTATTATTAAAAGAAAAGCGCGACCCGGCATCTCCTACATGAGGAAGCGAGAGGACCAAGACCCTTAAGGGTCAGGTCCAGGAAAATCTCCGGGCAAAGATGCGGGCTTGGAAAATGGTGTGGTTGGGTCGGATGGTCCTATCCTTCGGGGTAAGGCTGAGACACGTGCTGAGCTGGGTGTAACAACTTTTTGAGTAATAGGGTATCTAACAAGCTAACTAACTGTTGTACAATGTAACTGAAACTTGGTTGGTTGTTAGAACAAACAACTTCTGAAAGTTCTCTTCTCCTTCTGGTCTTCTTCTGTCTTCTTCTTCCTTCTTTTACTCTTACTTCCCGCACAATATTCATCATCTATTTCCATTTTTCCGTCTGTAATTTGTTCTGCACACCAGTCTCTCACTTAGTTCACTGCACTGCGCAAGTAGAAATTGCAAAAAGAGTAAAGTAAGCTAATTCAGCTACAGGGTCATGAAAAATCTGGTATCGGAGCACTCATTCTTGATCAGGAAAAAGCAAGAATGGCAGAGGGCACTCGATTTAAAACCATTGACGAATAGTTTAAGAAATAGGAGATGCGCATACAAGAGTTAGCTGTAGAAATGAAGAAGAATCATATTGGGACCGAAAGAAAGTTTGCAGAACACTCATAAAAGTTAGAGAATGCTGTAAGTAGTTTGGAAACCAAGGTGGAGAATCTGATAAAGATGACAGTTAAGGAAATGATATAGGAATATCACAATGATAAATCTTCTAAGTCTCCTATCTGCCTATTCCAACAGACATTAGAGCAAGGATAGAAAATAGTTCACAATGGGCCAAGAAATAACTCAATAATCGTACAAGTGTACCTAACCTACCAAGAATGGAGTTGCCTATTTTATAGGGGAAAATCCTAATATGTGGTTGCGCAAGTGCTACAAATTTTTCTCATTTTATCAAATCCCAATCACTTCTTGGGTGGATACTATTGAGATGTACCTAGATGGTAAGGCTGAGATTTAGTTTCAGGGGTTAAGGATGGTTAAGAACACAGTGGAATGGGAGGAATTTTCAAGATTATTATGTCAACGATTTGAGGCAAAAGGGATTCAAGATGAAGTGGAGGAGTTCAACAAACTGCAGCAACTTGGTTCAATAGTAGAATACCAAGAAAAGTTTGAGGAACTTTGAGGAACTTTGAGTGTCATGCTCCAGAAGAATCCTAAATTGTCTGAATCTTACTTCATCTCTAGATTCATTAGTGGAGTGAAGGAGGAAATCAAACCAATTTTGAGAATGTTGAAGCCTACATCTCTGTTTCAAGCCTTTGAGATTGCTATGTTATAAGAACAATCCTTGGAATTGAATAAAGCAAAGAAAGGAGGAGACAACAAAATTGGGGAGAATGCAGAAAAATTTACTACTAATTACAAATAGAATGGCGGCAGAGATAAAGGATGGCAAACAGGAGCTGAAGAAGTACGATGGCTAAAGTATCACCGCAGGAGATTCAATTTAGGAGGGTCAATTATCTTTGCTTCAAATGTGGAGACAAGTTTACACTTGGGCATCAATGCAAACTCAAACATTTGAATGTGATCATAACAGCAAAAGAAGAGTCTGAACCCGAGGACTTAAATGAAGAAGCGGTGAAGGTATCACTTTGTACTCTTTCTAGCTCTTTGAATAGAAAAACTATAGCCTTAAAAGGGGTATTATGTGGAGTAGATGTGACTATTCTAGTAGATACAGAAAGCTCTCATTAGTTACCTTAGACAGAAATTTGCCGTAGAACTTAAACTACAGACAGAACAGGTTGAACCTGTACAAGCTATACTTGCTGATGATAGTCAAGTGCCGAGCTGCACTAGAATCAGGAGTGTTAAATGGAATATACAAGGATATGGCTTTATATTTGACCTAAGGGTGATTAATCTAGGAGGATGTGATATTATTAGGGGTAGATTGGATGTACAATTTCAGCCCTATAACTTTTGACTTCAAACTTCTACATATTAAACTAGCTAATCAGGAAGGAGAGATTGTATTGGTTGGCAAAGCAGAAGATTCAAAAATGAAGTTGATTCGTGAGAAAAACACTCGAAAGTTTAAAGGACAACAATTACAAAGTTGTAGTGCACTCTCTATGAGTCCTGATGATAACTCAGAGCCAACTCTACACCCTATCACTGTATTACTTAAACAATATGAGGAAGTTTTTGCACAACCAAATTCCCTTCCACCTGCAAGATCTCATGACCATACTATACCACTTAAACCGAATATGCAACCATTCAAACTAAGACCATACAAATACTCACACTCTCAGAAGGCTGAAATTGAATGACAAGTTCAAGAAATGCTAGATCAAGGCATCGTAAGGCATAGTACCAGTCCCTTTGCATCACCTGTACTGCTGATCAAAAAAAAGATGGCACATGGAGATTTTTTGTAAACAACAGGCAGTTAAACAACCTCACAGTCAAAGATAGGTATCCAATCCCCAATATTGATGAACTATTGGATGAGTTACATGGATCTGAACGTTTTCCAAGATAGACTTGAGATCTGGTTATCATCAAATCATAGTCAGATCTCAGGATGTGCACAAGACAGCATTTCAGACTCAGAATGGTCATTTCGAATTCTTGGTGATGCCTTTTGGCTTGACCGATACTCCAGTAACATTTCAATTTCTTATGAATCATATTTTTCAACCTTATCTTAGAAAATCTGTACTGGTATTCGTCGATGATATATTAGTAAACAGTCCTAGCCTTCAAACACATGTGCAGCACCTAAGGGAGGTATTTTTAATGCCGCAACAAAACAAGCTGGTAGCCAAGTTATCCAAATGTACATTTGCGCAAAGACAGGTGGAGTACTTGGGCCATATTGCATCAGGAGAAGGGGTAAAGATGGATTCTCACGAGACATATTGCATCACCTCTTGGCCAACTCCAAATTCTGTCAAAGCTCTCAGAAGTTTTTTTGGGCATGACTGGATACTACAGAAGATTTGTCAAAAATTATGGACTTATTGCAAAACCCCTCAATGATCTCCTAAGGAAAGATAAGTTTCAATGGACTATGGATGCAGATCAAGCTTTTCAATGTTTGAAAACAGCAATGAGTATAGTACCTGTTATGAGACTCCCTGATTTCTCTAAATCTTTTGTCATTAAAACTGATGCTTGCTCAAAAGGGTGGGGGCAGTTCTAATGCAGGAAGGTCAGCCTATTGCTTACTTGAGTAAGGCTTTAGGATCAAGACAACAAGGCCTTTCTATTTCCGAGAAGGAACTGCTAGCAGTAGTTATGGTAGTCACCAAGTGGAAACACTATTTGGTAGGATACCACTCCATTATAAGGACTGATCATCAAAGTTTAAAATACTTGTTAGAACAGAAGCTGATTCATTTTTCTCAACATAAATGGCTTACTAAACTGCTGGAATTAGATTATGAAATTCAATATAAAAGAGAAACAGAAAATAAGGTTGCTATTACGCTTTCCAGGCAAGAAGAACTGACAGAAGATCAACAGCAATGGGCTCTAATGGCTATCTCAGTAATTCAACCTCAATGGTTAAGAGAAGTAATTCAGAGTTATGAAGGTGATGAATCATGTCAGCTATTGATAACCTAACTGGCAATTGATCCTGATAGTAAGAAGGACTATAAATTGCTAGGAGGAGTGTTGAAATACAGAAAGAAAATATATGTGGGCAGTGGTTCACAACTCAGAACAAGAATTATCTATCATATGCACAGTACACCCATGGGAGGTCACTCAGGCCAAAGCAGCACTTGGCATAGGATCAAGAGTGCATTCTTTTGGCCTTCTCTAAAGATGTCAATAAGTAAGTTTGTGCAGGAGTGTGATATATGCCAACGAAATAAACATGAAAACAGCTTGTATCCTAGCCTGTTGCAGCCATTGCCAATTCCTTCTCAATCTTGAACAAAAATCAACATGGATTTTATTGAGGGATTACCTTAATCCCAGGGATATAATTCCATTATGGTGGTGATTGATTGACTTACCAAATTCAGCCATTTTATTGCCTTGCAACATCCTTTCACTGCTGTGACAATAGCACAGATATTTGTTTATAGCATATTCAAACTCCATGGCTTGCCTAATTCTATTGTTTCGGATAGAGACAAAGTCTTTACAAGTCTCTTCTGGCAAGAATTATTTAGATTACTGGGAGTGCAACTAACTCTAAGTAGTGCGTATCATCCCAAACCGATGGCCAAAGTGAAATATTGAACCAATGTTTGGAATGTTATTTGATATGCATGACAGCTGATAAACCAGGAATGTGGGCAAAATGGTTGAGTATGGCTGCATGGTGGTATGATACTAACTTTCATTCGAGCATCAAGATGACTCTCTTTGAGGTACTATATGGTTATCAACCTAGATCACTGCCTTTTGGTCCATGTTTAGAAACTCCTAATGCTGCAGCTATAGGATTTGTTAGAGGCAGACAAGATACTGTCAGAGGCAGACAAAATATGTTGCAGATACTTCATGACCATCTATCAAAGGATCAAAGATTTGGTGTACTTGAAACTCTAACCTTATGGGCAGCAATCTGTGGGTTAATCAATTCGTCTCCAAGTTCATATGGATACTAGAATAGGTTTCTTTCCATAATAATAACAATAATAAATCTTAGAAATAAAAATTAAATTTTATCTAAATTTAACCAAGGAACTAAGATTTGGCCATGTTTGGTTTTGGTTGTTTGACAGATGATTAATCATCGGAGTCAAATAATATTTCATATATAGAAGAAGAACAACTCTAGACATCATTAAAAACACTTCTAATTTATTTCCAATTTTCCAATGAAAAGTTTTTTTTTTTTTTTCCTCTCTTTCTCTCTCTCTTCATTTTCTGTGTACACTTTGTACATCTAAATTTACATTCCTCTCTTCTCTCGTCTCCTCCGCCAAACAATACCTCCGAGAACCCGGTCTCTGGGGTAAAAAAAAAACTCAGTTCATAACCCTAGAGTCAACTTAATTTTCTATCCATCCAACTCGGTCACTCACTTAACTCTGTCCCCAACAACTCAAGTACATGACTCGCCGGATCGACTCATCTGCATGTTTCCTTCTCTCCTCGCCGTTGCAAGTCCCGACGAAGTCGCCAAGGTCCGACCCGACTATCACCGGTCGGCCAAGCTCCGACCCGTCAGTAAAAAACGTTCCTTTCTCGGCGTTCAGAGATCGGAGCCCTGACTTCCACCTAACACCTCGGTCTGTGTGGCCTTGAACAACGGCAGCACTGGCCGCTACCCACAGTCTGTTAATGTAATTCATTTATGTTTCACCGTTAACTTTTAACGTCGTCAAGTGTTTGTAAGGGTAGGCTACTTATGCCTCCGGTTGGAGAACGAACGAGGAGGGAGTGGGCTTTTATAGAAAGATGGAAACTGGTTTTCGAGAATCAGGAAACCGGAAGTTGTTTTTGGCATCTTAGTGGTTTTGTGTTGTGGTGGTAATGGGAGAGATTGTGGACATCTCTTGGCATTACTTGATGGTGATTTATTCTATGGGCAATTTCTCGAGAGATGATGGGGGTTGATGGGGTCGTTTGTATTAAGCAAGGGTACAAGTGGGATGATAAAGACCAGAGAGAGTGATATTTGGAAGGGACTGGTGATGTAACCTTCCATTATTGGGCAATTTAAGATCTAATCTAAATAATTTTTAATATATATATTTATTTAATTATTTTATTCAATTAATTTAATTTTAATACAATGATATTCACATATGAATTCAATCAATACATATTTTTTTATTCCTAAGATACTAACTAAGATTTTAATTAAAAAAGTTTAATATTTTAAATTATTTTATAAAAAGTGAATGAATTCCTTTTTAATTCTATAATTAAGTTTTTTATAATAAAATACTTGAAATTTTGGGTTAAAATTGAGAAAATAAATATGAATCAGTGGTTATATAAATATATTAGTGACAGCAGGTGCATTTAATGTTTTTATTTTCTTCCTTTTTCTCTCTTGTGAGTGAGGAAAGTATTGCATGAGAGGTGAAATTTCTCAAGACAATTTATCGTGAGAGTATAATATAATACAAACACAAGATTTAATGAAGAACGTTGTATTTTTTAATTAAAATTTAATTTTAAATTTTAATAATGAAAAAAAAAATAAGAAAATTTTTTTATAAAAATTAATAATAATTTAAATTATATTAATAATAATATAATTTAAAATATGAATCGATAAAAGAATATATATAATATAAACTTGGGGATCGGGAAAATATGCGGCAGAAACAGGTGGCGACCTTATCTTAAAGGGCCACAATGACTCATGACGTCCCACCAATAGGATTTGGACTCGTTAAAATCTATCCTCTTATCACGTCCTGTCTTTTCTGTGTAGGTCCCCTCCCACAAAGCCCCATTGTTTTTATTCGTAAAATTTTCAATTTTCATCTCTTTTAAGTATCTTCTTGTCTATTTGTGTGGAGCCCTTAGGGTTATAATTGGATAAAACAAAAGCAGGGTCCGTCGGCCCCGTAGTATGGGTTTTTTCAGGCTACTGCACAAAGAAGAGGACGCGTGGGGAGTGAATAATGGAATTGGTGGTCGGGTGTCACGTGATGGGGTCCTAGAATGGGCCATCAGCTACGCATTGGACAGAAAGCAAGAGCCAGGAGACACTACTCTATATTATATATATATATATATATATATATATATATTTCATTTATAAGAAATTATATTTCGATATATTTTATCTAAATTATTATGGGATTTTTTAAAAAATGAGTTTTACTTATATAATTTTTTTTTTAATTTCTAAAACTCGAACCTCAATCCTAATTAAATGACATAACATTCTTTCTGCTAAATCATTTATTCGTCGTTTGAGAGAGTACTATAATCTATATTGCATTACATTGCTTGCTGAACGGAGGATCTTTGAACTGTATTCCCATGAATTACTAGTCTTCATGATGAGAGAAACCTTTCCTCAGTGTACAATGAAACAATCATTTATTTTTTAATAAATTAATAAATTAATTATCGGTGTTTTGAAAAAAAAAATCTTTTATGATTTGGTATGACGTCACGTTACAAAACTTTCAACACCCTGGCTTGTCATAACAAAACTATGGCTACAATGTCTTAAATTGATGTGGAAATGAAGGCATTGACAATTGTAGCATCGGTCTGTCTCATGATTTGATTTCATGTTGAAGTTTTTATGGACCCCATGGTTAGAAATTCTAGGGTGGGGGGGGGGGGGGGTGAAGTCGACCTGCCGGCGAAAAAGTCGGTTTTTCATTTTTTTAAATCCACCCTTTCCTGCTAAAAATAGTTTTTCTAATCTTTTTTCTTTCCTTAATGATAGAAAGAACATCAACCTTACTGCACTCTCTAAAAGGAATTTAAAAATGCCATCCGTGACAATTCATGAGTTTCCATAAATTCCGGGTGTTTACCGCAAGGAAAAAATCATGAGGTTTTTCTATTATTATTATTATTATTATAAAGTACCAAGAATTTACATTACAAAAAGAATAAAGATTGATCAAATTTTTTTGAGTTGAGTAGTCGAATACTCTATACTTTTAATTAAAGATATCGAGTTTGAGTATGAGAATGATAAAAAAGAATTTGTAAAAGTCAATCCCATAATGGGGCTCACAGTATTCAGACGGGATTAATCGAGTAAAATTCGAATATCCGTGATGAAAAAAAAAAGAACGGAGATCGGCAAAGAAAATTAGCGACTTAAAATGGAATAATTTCGTGGCAAAAGCCGAGACAATTTCACTAGCAAATGCAGTATAACTAATTTTGTAACAAAACTTTATTTATCGACTAGAATATGAGTTTGACGCCATATTAGTGACAAGTCGTTTTTCTTAGCTTTGTTGCTCTTTCATCGTAATTTTTTTATCATAATTTTTTTTTGGTTTTTATTATCGATATTTGGGTTTTGTCCGACTAATTCGATTCGAGCACTGTAGGACTCATTTTAGAAGCTAACTCTCCCAAACCTTTTTCATCATTCCCAAAACTCAAAATCGGGACAACAATTTTAGTGACAATTTTAGCAACTACTTTGCCATATTTTTTCAAAAATATTTTTAAAATTATTAATTTCTCAAAATAATTTTTTTCTTAATTTTTGTTCTCAAAAATTAAAAAGAATTACTAATTTTTTAAATGGATAACAATATAACCAACACATATTTTGTAAAAAATATATTAATAATAAATAAACTAATTAAGAAAAATTCAAAAGAAAATATCATCAAAACACTAACAGACAAGGTAGGAATTTTAAGCCCCAGTTAATCACATATTTAATGCCACCAAAAACTTAAGGTGCTATCAGAGAATGGGCTTAGTTTAATTCAACACTTAGCCAAATAAAAACCCAATTTCATAAAAACCCCAAATGAAAATCCTAATTCTTTCAATCATGCTATTCTGGCTTAGTTTAAAAACAATGGAAGTTTACCGGAGTTTGTGGAACTTTTCAAATGCTTTCAATGGCAAAAAGAATGGGCTTTCAACACCTTAGGAAGGAGGAAGTAGAAAGAAGCTGCCACAAGACTAGTAAGTGAGAGGAAAGAAAGAAAGAAAGGAGTTCTAACCTAGTAAGCGCCAAATTTTGCGACCAAAGTAATGCCAAATTTATATCTTAACATAGTGATGAAATTGTTTGCAACAAATAATTCGTTTCTAAATTTTATGTCATCTCCGGTGAAAGCTTTTGTGACAAAATTAGGGACAAAAAAACTTGGTTGCTAACTAGCGACCAGATTGGTGACAATCAAACCTTCGCAACTTTTGGAACCAGCACCGCAAAAATTCTCAATGCATGCATTTAGTGACGATATTTGCGTCGCTAACCTTGGGAGTGACTACCGATTTCAGTTCTCGTCGAAATCTTGCAATAATAAGTGATGTAATATCGTCTCAACTCTGCAACTAATATTTATGTTCTTAAAAATATATATATATTTTGCAGTGCCACTAGCCAGACATTTCGCAGTATGTTCAACTTAGTCAATAATATTTGTCTGCTCGAATTTTTTTTTTGGTATAAAGAAATGTAAGCAAACGGAATGAAATCGGAAAAGAGAGGAGAGAAGTGAGGGGTTCTATCGCTTGAGCTATCCTCGAGAGACGTCTGCTGGAATATTCATAATTACATGGCATGCACCAACACCTTCATATCTAGAACAACAGACTTGTTCTTTACTAGATGCGCTTCTTTCCAAGGCAAAAAGTTCTACAATCCGAAAAACTATATACAGCTCTAATTTTGCACATGATTGATGATCAGCTTATTTGACATCTCGCAGTGTACATGCCAACGAGGACATTGATCAGAACTCGGCCTGAAAGTATATATTTGTCCTTAGCAATTAGGACCCCAGCAACTCAAAAAGACCACCATCCTCAGCGACTCCTCCGCCGCCACTGCCTTTCCCTTCTCACTGGCCATCACTTTGTCCTTGTTGGAGTAATCAGAGTTGGAATTGAAAATTTTTGCATGAGTCGACGGTGCAACCAGAGCAAAATTTCGCTTCAAAGCCGGGGAATTGGATCTGAAAACTTGTTCTTTAATTGCAAAAGCAGCTCCTAATGACACTGCTAGGCAGGCCTTGTTGATCATTTTCATTTTTCCTTTATGATAAAGTAGCTATTCTTTTTCTCGACAAGAGTTGAGGCGTGCTTATATATCAAGAGGCATACGGGCTAAGCCTAAAGGTTCAGGTATGTGGTTGGAGAAAGCACAAAGTATTGGCTAATAAACCAGCAGCTTCCGTACAGTGTGGGGGGCCGGGGGGGGGGAGGGAGAGAGTATGGGCATACATTAAGTATTTGTATTTACCCAAAGTGCTATCGGTCTTCATGCAATGAATGATATATTGTCTTATTCCTTTTCCTTTTTCCGTATGAGGATCATTGAATGACATATTGTCTCATTCGTTTTCAAACTTTTTCTTTAGTGCTGGTAGGACTGTTTCCTTTTTCCCATCCTTTGATTGGATCCCACCATTCAACATGAACCAATCAATTTGTTTATCGAAGAGAGAGAGAGAGAGAGGATAATGATATTTATCATCACAAACCCATTTCTTTTTCCTTTTTCTTGGATGAGACTACAGTGATCGAACAATTATTGAACTCACTATATATTTCAGTCATCAAATATGACTGATAAAAAACATATTGTTGAAACCATTGAAAGGACACACAGATTCAAGAAACAAATTTATGAATTCATAGTAACTGGAGAAAAGAAAAAAGAAGAGAGAGAGATCAATGTAGTTTTTAGCAGATAATGTGATGTGCTACCCGTTGATGTTTCATTGTGAGGCTGGTAGGAGACTTGAGTATTGTTTTGCAGTAAAGGGCCCTGTATTTTAAGTGAGAAATAACATGAAAATTTGTGAAATAACAAAGAGAATTTCTTAACAAAAAGTCCTAATAAAATGGAATATTAGATTTTTTAAAGTCTCGAATTCAAAACTTGAAAATAAAAAATATTACACCGAAAAATCTATCCCCAAAATATGACATCGCAGACACTCAAATCGGATTAATCGAAATATAACTATGTGAAAACAAAAAAAAAAAAGAGAATTTCTTATGCCAAGTTCTAATTCCAATCTTTTTTTCCAGCACGAGCTAGAATATATAGTTTCTGGTAGGTTAAAACGGACGGCTGAGGTAGGCTGCCACTACCCCACACAAAGTGAATGTTAATTTCCAAAACTAAATTTGCTTTGCTTGTATCAATAATTTTTAACTGGTAAACACAATTTGCGATTTCAAAAAGTTCAACCAGTAATGACCCCTGACTCGATGATTGAGTAATTTTAAAAATAAATTTCATTTGCTCCAAAATTGAAATATGTACAGATCAAGCATTATGTTAAAATATTTTGATAAAAGAAAGCCAGAACCTAGTGTTTAATCACATTATCCTCCTGAGATATCATCAAATATTCTTCTGACCTGCCAAAGCTCTCCTACCATTTTCAAACCAACAACCATGGTAAATTCAACCAGATTCAATTCTGTGCCGTTCAATATTTAATCCATCAAAGTGAAGGGTAAAATTTGAGAATCAAACTCCCGTTCTTAGTAATTCAAAAGGCAAATGCAGGAAAATAGATGATCAAGAAAAGCGAAGGATTCAGGTTCAAAAACAGTTATACACAACCAACTCCATTGAATCAGGATACCATGATTTTTCTCTTCTGCTTTAATTAAAGACTCATACATAAGCTCATCGTTTTGACAAGGAGCAAAGATCCAACACCGAAGATGTCCCTCGCACAATCAATCACCCAGTTTTGATCTATTTATTACCTCCTTACAGGTGGAACCACACCCCGACCAGGTGCAACCCCACGGCCAGCAGCTTGAGCCTATCAAAGCCAAATAGTAAGTCAGGACAAGCAGGCAAAAATGTAATAATGATAATGTGACTACCAGCCCAAAAACTAAGATTGAGAAACTGATCCGCAGATATGGTTCTTAAACCCAATGAATATGCCAATTCATTTTTTTTTTTGGTACTAATGAAGATGCCAATTCATAATAATGCTAAGATGGGGAGACGGATAAATTTTCTGCTGAAGAAAATTAAAATAAAAAACTTACTCTAGCCCGCATTGCAACAGCTCGACCACGGCCAACTCCAAGTGATGATCCCTTACCCTAAAATAAATTAAAGAATATAAGGTTTAATTTGGTAAAGAAGATCTCATTTGACTGTGATCAATGACAAAATTGGCATACCTTAATTCTAGCATCCAGGCGCTTAAACATGGGAGCATTCTTCAGCATGTCTGGAATAACCATAAACCTGGAAGCTTATACCTGTCATTTTCTGCATACAGCATAAGAGGAACCTAACATAACAAACAATATCATACCTGACCTTACTTCCTCGGATAAATACATGCTCCAGCTGTGACACCTTTCCATCCTGTTCGAGATGTAAAGATCATCAAACCAATAATCAACAGCTAACCATGTCTACAGTATATTAATTATAATTGCTCACTTGTATCTCACATTACTCAAGCATCCAACCAGCATCATTCAAAACATTGTAAGAAAGTTAGAAAAGTTGGTAAAATGAAACATAAAAGACCCCCCCAACCAAAAAAAAAGACAAGCACATACAGTCAGTCAAACAAACACATTGCATCCTGTAAGCAACCAAGTGATGTTTAAGATTGGAATGAAGCAAATCTTGCAGACGAGAGAAATCATAACTTGTAATTTGGGTTAATCACTTGCATCCGTTTTAAAACCGATACTTCAGATAGTCATTATAAAGAAAGGATATCTTCTTCTAGGACTTCAAAAGCTACCATATCTTTTATATATGAAAAAAAAGTAGCACAATCTCTAATCCCAAAAACACACTGTCAATGCAATCACTGGCAGGTTCAGTTTAAGAAGCCAGTCCAGAATTTAAATTTATTCATATTCTGCAACCATCATACACCACCTTAGAACCTTCCTACTTTTTAGAAGACCTCACCAGGTAAAGAGATTCCCATGAGATATTAAATCATATCCATCTTCCAAATAAACGACTCACCTGGAATGATATCCATGCTGCATTATTCAAGGATTAAGGAAACAAAAAGACGACAAAAACCACCTATTAACTGTTATCTCTAATGATCACACTGGCACCCAATCTAGTCACTGCAGTAGAGCTAATATCTTCAGATCCTCATATCTACAAAGATCTAACCACCACAATTTAACCTTCATAATATTGTTCCAGAGAAGCACCTCCTAATACTATCATAAGCTCATAAGTAGCAGAAGGCCACTGAAACAACTCATAGAACTGAGTTGCTGTATGAAAATGGAAACTCTGGAATTTACCATGAAACTGAGTTCCTTTTTAGCTTCGAAAAATGAACGAACTATCTGTTAAACATAAGGTGAAGAAAACATCCTTCATCCAATGATGTTAGTGAACAATATTGGGTTGGAGAGTTGGACAGTCCAACATGTTTCCCTTCAATATTAACTGCACTCAATGCGTAGGACAGAATTCAAATTTTAGCAGCAAACATCATTCAATTATCAGATAAACTTCAGAGTAGTTTTATTTCTTCTTTTTTTTTTTCCTTTTTCGTAGGAGAGATTGTCAATGTGCTACGAGAACCATGAAATATTGCAAATCATGTATCGTTGTACAGGTAATCATTTTCCAGGAGGGAATGGAAGAAAGTGTTGATCATTTTCATGACCTAGTTGAGTCAAGATAATGCATTTAAATCACATAATGGCCATCACCTAGGGATTAATTTGTCTATTTCTTGGCAAGACCCTGATGAGTGGGAAAAGAAGTTAAAACTTTGACATGTCTATGGATCCTTTCGTCAAATAAGCAGCAGGAAAATTAACCACTCAAGATCACTGCACCTCTCAACACGTTTTAGACATGGAAGGTGTATAGAGACAAGAGAAACTTAAACTTAGCAACATGGTAATCAACTGGTGCTTCAGAAGCATAAAAGGCCAGCCGTTGAGGATGCGGATGGCAATTTTTCCCCAAACCCTTCTATAGCCTGCTCTCTGCTAGTGCTAAAAGTACAAATGTAATCTCAATTTGGAAGGTATAGGGGTGTGTTTGAGAATATGTATTCAAACCCACATTGGCTTGAAGCCAGGAAAGGCATTAGTTGCACCATTCTCTCTAGATCACGCACCATCATTTCCTAAGAAGTCCAAGTAAATCACTTACACAACTTTCTTGCACCATGCACCAGTCATAATTGGTGCAAGTGGTCATCATGTAGCTCTAGATCCTCATTGAACACAAAGGGGTCCATGCTGAAATGAAACTCATCACACCCAACAAATCATGCTCACTTCATGTTTGATATGAAAAGATGATAGCCTATTGCTCTCGGGTTTCTTCCCTTCAACCAAATTTGTAAAGTTCTGACCTTGGCACCTTTTCGTTTTCAATACATAGTTAACACAATAAAATCATACTTAAAAGTTTGCAGAACCCCATGTTAAGTAAAGCGTTCATTAAAATGAAGGGCTATAAAACTAGAACCTTGTGTTTGGGGTTTGAACTGGCACAGAAAAGCTCAATTCATGTGGTTTGGGACAGGAATGATAAGGAATTCTGTCCCTCCAGGACAAGGTCAGGATGCCACCCTTCATTCCAAATTCAGGGGCACATAAGTAACCATTATTGAGGTAGTGAAGGGACCGAATGAGTAACCACAAGATAGCCAGAACTTCTTGAGGAACTTGTTGGAGCCTGTTTCAAATAGTTTTGTAGCAGAGATTTTATGAAGATGCAGCCATAGTAACACAAATTGATATGGGAAGACTGGTAACTGAACATGAGGCTCAACATTGTATGACTGCATCTTGTGGCAAAGCTACAGCCTGAAAATTAGGGTCTTCTTTCGACAAGGGTACCCTTAACCGGACCATATTAAAGATGAACTGAACCAACTAATGATGACTAGGGTGGACTAAGGTACACAAACACAAAAGACTCGCAATTTTTTTCCAGTTGACAATCCAAGGCTACAGCCTTGTGGGGGGAAAAAAAGAAAAGAAAGCTTCTTGTGGCAAAGCTACAGCCTGAAAATTTCTCAATAACAAATCTAAAAGCTAAAGAATTGAATGCATGACTGCATAAATTTAAACTCTAAAAGCAACAACTACGAACTCATAGAATTGTATTAGAGCATACTCTCCCGTTATCAAATCCCGAGAGTCCAAAAAATCATATACCCTAAACCGTAGGAGAGAAATTCTAGACTTAAGCCATTCGATCCATTCCCTTCAGAATTATCTTGTGCACTTTCTCTTCGTGAACTAGGGTTTATAGATTTCAAACAAAGCAAAACAAAATAAAAGAGACGTCACACGAGATCAAGACACAGAAGCACAAATCTATAGAGAAAAAAGAGAGAAAAGAGAGAGAGAGAGATACCTTGGCAGTGAAAGTGATGCTTTCGAGTTGACAGTTCCAGTTATCTTCGCACTCAATCATGTTTCCTCTGTAAAGTTCTCCGCTCTTCAACTCTACAGTCACTACGTGTCCTGCTGCTTCATGTAGAAGCTTCACTGGTATTCCCAAGCTTCTGCTCATCTCTTTCACTCTGTCTCTAAATTTTCAATGTGGAGGTTGCGCTCTATTTCGATCCCTGCAAAACCCTAATCTGGCAAGCCCGCGCGTCAGTGTTTCAATAATGACTGCGGATTTGGGCTTACACTGTGGTGTATGGGCCTATTGGGTCTAACCCTAGCCCAACACACTCGACTCTTTTATGGGCTTGGGCATGATAAACTCATCATTATTTTTTTTTTTCACCGTCGATATCCAAGTTTTACCTAACTAATCTAGTTCAAACACTATTAGACCTATTTTAGGAATTGATTCTCCTAAATCATTTTCTGCCATTCGTAGGGCTCGAACTCGAGATTTTTAGTTAAGGGGTAGAGTGACTGAAAGGAGTATGGTATAAACTCGATCCTTATACTTGGCATTTTTTTAGGAGACAGTTTAGTGGTTCAAACATCTCTCCTCCAATTCGGTGATCTCAGATTCAAATTCTTGTATAAAAAAAAATACTTGGCATTTTTCCGATAAAAGATTTGTCAACATTTTTTTTAGTGTAACTGGGTTGCTTGCCACTATCGGTATGACCCAACTAATCTAGCTAAGTACTATAAAACCTATTAAGAGATTAACTCTTTTAATTTATTTTTCTATTTTCAAAACTTAAATTTGAAATCCATATTTAAGGAAATCTAACGTGAATCTAACATGTTCGACCGTTACGCCCACACTTGGTGTTAGTCATTTTAGTAAACATTGTTGTTAACTAAAGATTAAAAAATAAAAAAGAAATAAAGATTTTTTGAGGGAGTTGGTTTTTACTTGCAAGAGAACGTTACATTGTTTCCCCACCGACAATTACTGTACATAAAAAAGGATAAATCGATAGGGAAAAGATCAATTTTGAAATGTAGAGAAACGACAGTAGCCGAGCTCAAAACTTATGGAATTCTTGGATGGCCCAAGTAAGCAAAATGGTTCATATCCCAAATCTCAATCATTTGATTTGATTTACTTAGAATTTCCATCCACTGATACACAAAATTCTTAAATTCTGGCGAAACTGTTCATTCAATTTGATCAAAATACAAAGCTCATAAACAAGTAGAGTTTCAATCTAGACTAAGAGGAAATATATCAATTGATTGCCCAACAGCTTAAGTAAATGATTTTCCTCATGGACTCTTCTGATTGTTGCAATTTCTCAACCCCAAATCTATTGCAAACCATAGAAGAAGAAGAAGAAGAAGAAGACGACGACTGAGAGAAAAGCCTCATTTGATCTTGAGAAAGTGATCCGATAATGTTGTTCTTCGCATGTTGGTTAAAGCGGCTAATTGTATCCCATCTGCACAAGCCTAAATGATCTTTCAATGTCTCAACTGCGCCTACACTTGCTGCCACTATCCAAGCTCTTCTTGTCCAACTCATATCACTCTCTCTGTAAATCAACTTTGAACCAGGAGAATAAAGGCAAGGGCTGAAGTTGTCAATCGAATGCTTTGTTGTTTTGATGGAATGATTGTTAGTGTGTGTAATGAATTTATAGAGATGGGGTTGTTTTGTGTGGAAAATTGAAGTAGCCCATTGTTTTTTTGGGACTAATGCGGTGGTTTGTTTAGATTGGTGTCCTG
The DNA here is from genome assembly GCA_033439265.1 of Dillenia suffruticosa. Taxonomy (NCBI): domain Eukaryota; kingdom Viridiplantae; phylum Streptophyta; class Magnoliopsida; order Dilleniales; family Dilleniaceae; genus Dillenia; species Dillenia suffruticosa. Next base: position 19,195,599 of record JAVTVX010000030.1, read on the forward strand.
AATGGCCTGAGGATGTGCCACTTCATGGGGGTTTGTACCCATGGTTTTTCATTTTATAAATCCACTTGCGCCCAGTGATTAGGAGCCTGTACACCTTAAAACTACCTTATCTTTTTTCCACCACCGTTACCAAAAGGGACATGGGACTGTTTAGTAACATGGGGTGAAAGATGGTTAAACTTGTTTAGCTCCTTCATCGTATATACTTGGTTCAAATAGCCTTACCCTGATTATAAACATCGAGAAGCCTCGGCCCTACCCAAATAATGTTCAGCGGTATCTACGCAACTAGAGATGACCCATGATCCAAAGGACCGTTTTTTTTTTTGTTCGTAATCCAAAGGACCTTCTAACCTGTCAATTATGCTATCCTATCTTTACCCTATAATTAATTCATTCAAGTTCTCTTTATTTGGGTGTACTGTTGAAACTGGTTATGCAAAGGTAGATTGTTCACATAAATAGTGTGATTCTGAGTGTGAAATTTGGCAAGGCTGATTGAATGAATCAAGAGCAAGCAATGTAGAGTCTACAGTAGTGTAGAGAGAAGAAGGTAGTTGTTGAGTAATAAAAGGGCAGACTACTTAAATATGTAATTTAGCTCAAAAGAGATTCATAAAAAACATTGGTTCATCATATGAGTGATGTTATATACAGGGCTTATTTGAGAAAAGATAATTATATTACTTTTGTCGGGAATGACAATATTTGTGTCAAGGCAAAAATTTACCATTTTTTATCCAAATCCCTTATCATCCCACAATGCAATTCCGAACAAGAAGCTATCATTTAGCCAAAAAAACAAAAAAAAAAAATACAAAAAAAAAAAAAAATACAAAACTACTCCCACTTTCGGACCATGTGCCAAATAGTGGGTATGGATTTGCTCACCAATTGAATTTGTGAAGAGTACGTAGGAAAAACGAGATTGTTAACTCTTTCATTTTGTATAAAAAAATTGATCTCTTCAAAGGAGAGGAAATTTTAACCTAATATACCTTCTGATTTGTGTCAGATGCGGTAGCTTTGTATCACAGATTCAGTTGGTATGTTATAATTTTATTTTAAAATTAGATCTTGTAATTATTGCGGTCAATTAGATTTGGATTTCGGATATAGCTATCGTGCCATTACTGTTAAAATAATTTGAAAGCTGCTTGGTTCTTTTCAATTGGACTGCCATTTTGCCCTTTTTGACCAATTATCAGTAATGTTATTGTTATATTTATTTGAGAAAAATAATTGTATAAATTTTGTTGAGCAATGATAATTTTATGAAAGGTCAAAAATCTACCATTTTCTTCCAAATCCCTTATTACCTCATTATACAATTCCATGGTTCCTTCAAACACCAAGTGATCATCTATGTTGCACCAAAACGGAAATGGGGAAATGGAAACGGATACAATATGGCGAAATGACATTTTATAAAAATATAGAAAATAAAAATGTAGATAAATATGTAAATATAAAAAATATAAGGATTTTTATATAAATATTGATTATTTTTCAAAAATAATAGAATAACCGTATTTTATAATAAAAATAAAAAATAATCAAATATATAATTATTAAACATAAGATAAATAATATAAAAAATAAAAATTATGATTAAATAAATAAATAATTCATTAAATATGGAAAAATATGTAAATAAAAAAATATAAGCATTTTTATATAAATATTAATTAATTTAACACGTATGAAAACGTTTCAGAGACGAGAAACGTTTCAAAAATGGGAAAACGCTAGTATTCAGAAATTTTCGTGCATCATAGGTGATCATTTAGCAGAAAAACTGTAACAGGCATAACATTCAGACAAGGAGAGTGAATTTTGAACCCGATGTGAATTGAGCACGCAATTTTCTAATCTGGAGTCAGACGCTCTACCATTGAGCCACGAGTTTAGTTGGTATGTCAAAATAATGTATTTTTGAGATTAAACCATATAAATGCTGTGGTCAATTAGATTTGGGCATGGTATAGAGTTATTGTGCCATTGATGTTAAAATAATTTGGAAGTTGCTAAGCTCATCTTTTATGGCACTCCTTTCTTGCACTTATTTGACCAATTATCACGGATATTATATGATGAATTTATCTTAATTTTATAACTTTTGTTAGGGAAAGATAATATTTGTGACAATATAAAAAATTTATAGCTTTCACACATTGTGCTCAGGGAGAGAGAATTTGAACTCGACATGAATCGAATATGCAACTTTTTGATCTGGAGTCAGATGCACTACCATTGTGCCATAGATCCAATTGGTATGTCAATAATGTATTTTTGAAATAAGACATAATAATTGTTGCGGTCAATTATATTTGGGGGATGGGATAGGATTATCATGCCCTTGATGTTAAAATAATTTTGAAGTTGCTAAGTTTGTTTTTGATGGCATTGCTTTTGTGCCCTTTTTTGACCAATTATTAGTGATATTATTTGTTGAATTTATTTCACAAAAGATAATTGTGTTAGGGAATGATAATATTTATGTCAAAACAAAAAATCTACCACTTTCACACATTGTACTATGGGAGAAAGTATTTGAACCCAACATGAATCGAACACGCAACCATCTGATCTGGAGTCAGACGCGCTACCATTGCACCGCGGATCCAATTGGCATGTCAATTATTTTATTTTGAAATTAAATCTTTTAATTGTTGCGGTCAATTAGATTTGGATTTGGGATAGGGTTATCGTGCCATTGATATTAAAATAATTTGGAAGCTGCTAAGTTCATTTTCGATAAAACTGTTTTCTTGCCCTGTTTTTTGGTCAATTATCAAATATGTTATGTGTTAGATTTATTTGAGAAATGATAATTGCACAACTTTAGTATTTGTGTCAAGTCCAAAAATCAACCATTTTTATCTCCAAATCCTTGTTGTCCCACTATACAATTCCATGGTTCCTTCTAACACAAAGTGATCATTTAGCAAAAAAACTCCAACACAAACCTGGTGCCAAACAATGGGTATGCATTTGCTCACCAACCAATGTTGAATTTTTGAAGAGTATTTAGGAAAAAAAGGAGATCGCTAACTCTTTCATTTTTGTACAAAAAATTGATCTCTTTAAATGAGAAGGAATTTGAACCAAACATATCTTTTGATTTGGAGTCAGACGTGGTACCATTGTATCACAGATCCAATTGATATGTCAATAATTTTATTTTAAAATTAGATCTTGTAATTGCTGTGGTGAATTAGATTTTGGTTTTGAATAGGGTTATTGTGTCATTAATGTTAAAATAATTTGGAAGCTGCAAGGTTTTTTTTTATAGGAATGCTGTCTTGCCCTTTTTTGACAAACTATCAATGATGTTATATGCTACATTTATTTCAGAAAAATAATTGTATAAATTTTATTGAGTAATAATAATATTTTTGCAAGGCTAGAAATCTACCATTTTTCTCCAAACCCCTTATTATCTCATTATACAATTCCACGGTTCCTCCCAACACCAAGTGATCATTTAACAAAAAAACTCCAACAAGCATCACTCTCAGGCCATGAGAGGGACTTTGAACCCAACATGAATCGAACATGCAACCTTTTTATCTGGAGTCAAATGAGCTACCATTGCGCCATGGATCTAATTGGTATGTCAATAATGTATTTTTGAACCCGACATGAATCGAACTCGACATGAATCAAACATGCAACCTTTTGATCCATGGGAGGGAAATTGAACCTAACATGAATCAAACATGCAACCTTCTAATCTGGAGTCAGACGCGCTACCATTGTACCACGGATCCAATTGGTATGTCATTAATGTATTTTTGAAATTAGAATATATAGTTATTGCGGTCAAATAGATTTGGGCATGGGATAGGATTCTCGTGCCATTGATGTTAAAATAGTTTTGAAGTTGCTAAGTTCGTTTTTGATGGCACTATTTTCATGCCCTTTTTTGACCAATTTTTAGTGATGTTATTTATTGAATTTATCTCACAAAAGATGATTATGTTAGGGAATGATAATATTTATGACAAAACCAAAAATCTACTGCTTTCACACATTGTGCTAAGGGAGAATGTATTTGAACCCGACATGCATCGAACAAACAATCTTTTGATCTAGAGTAAGATGCGCTACCATTGCGTCACAAATCCAGTTGGCATGTCAATTATTTTATTTTGAAATTAAGTCTTTTAATTGTTGTGGTCAATTAGATTTGGATTTGGGATTGGGTTATCGTGCCATTGATATGAAAATAATTTGGAAGCTGCTAAGTTCATTTTTGATAGAACTATTTTCTTGACTTGTTTTTTGGTCAAGTATTGATGACGTTATGTGTTGGATTTATTTGAGAAACGATAATTGCACAACTTTTGTTAGGAAAAGATAATATTTGTGCCAAGTCCAAAAATCAACCATTTTTTTCTCCAAATCCCTTGTTGTCCCACCAATTCTATGGTTCCTTCTAACGCAAAGTGATCATTTAACAAAAAACTCCAACACAAACCTTGTGCCAAACAGTGGGTATGCATTTGCCCACCAACCATTGTTGAATTTGTGAAGAGTATTTAGGAAAAAAAGGAGATTGTTAATTCTTTCATTTTTATATAAAAAAATTGATCTCTTTAAATGAGAGGGAATTTGAACCGAACACACCTTTTGATTTGGAGTCAGATGCGGTAGTATTGTATCATGGATCCAGTTGATATGTCAATAATTTTATTTTAAAATTAGATCTTGTAATTGCTGTGGTCAATTAGATTTGCGTTTCGAATAGGGTTATCATGCCATTAATGTTTAAATAATTTGGAAGCTGCTATGCTCATTTTTTATAGGACTGCTGTCTTGCCCTTTTTTGACCAATTATCGTGATGTTATATGTTACATTTATTTGGGAAAAATAATTGTATAACTTTTGTTGAGTAATGATAATATTTTTGCAAGGCCAAAAATCTACCATTTTACTCCAAATCCCTTATTATCTCATTATACAATTCCACAGCTCAATCCAACACCAAGGGATCATTTTGCAGAAAAACTCCAACGAGCATCACTTTTAGACCATGAGAGGGAATTTGAATCCGATATGAATCGAACATGTAACCTTTTGATCATGCGACGTCTGGACTCACAACAGCTGCACTCCCCATTGTGATAACACGGAAGGAGATTTATATTAAAAGAAAATAAATAACTTTTTCTTTCCAAATAAAATCACGGCAAGGTCTCCCCTATTTAGTGACTATTTAGTCACCTGGAGTAACCTGATAAAGATTAATGTGACACTTCTATTATCAAACAAGCTACCATCAATGACCTTCCTGGCCGTCCAGCATAACATACTATAGTATATGAACATCATATCCACAAAACTATATATAATATGTCTTAATGTGTTAAAAATATACATATTTATAGGAATACATCCCAAACTACTAACAAGAAAACAAATAATTACATGCCTCAAATAAAATAAAAGGGGTCCACGATAGATAGGGATCTAAATTTCTCAACTCGAATGCCTCTATCCTGAGCTTCCCTCTCGTCTCCCAGATCACTTGAAAATAAGGATATCGGGGTTAGCATAAGCTGAGCAAGTACATTGGGAACAAATAGCAAGCAATACAAGCAGCAGGCACAAAAATATTAACATCACTATATAAGAACTAGAATCATAGCAAAGTATACCAAGAATGCACATTAACCCAAAAAGACAATCACAATTACCATATTTAAAACCATTATACTTTTTCCATTTTCATTGTTCCAATTTAATTTGACATTTAAAGAAAGGAATGGAGTGTCGAACCAAGTTAGTGTATGAGGATCTGAAGAACAAGTCAAAAAGTCAGTATTCCTAAATGAAATCTAGGTCTTTTTAGGTTAGACACCACAAATACTTCACCTATTTTTAATTCCACCATTGTAGGGAGAAGAGATATATCCATAGTTCTTCAAGTTTTGCCCGCAGGCTTTGCAAAGCTTTCGAAACTCCACATACCAACCGTACTCCTTAAACTTCGTCCATAGGCTTCACAAAGCTTTCAGAGTTATTATCGTAGTATCACTTTCTCTTCATATTACTTCATATTCACATAAGTGATAATCACAAAGATTCCAATTCATCACAAAGATCACATAGGATTCGTAGCAAGATTCAATACCAATTGTACAAAACATATCATAACTTCTTCTGCAAATATCAGATTGAGATGATTCTAATGGCTATTTAAAGATAAGACATAGAGATACAATGTTTATGTTTAGAGGTTAGCCTAATCTAGTCTAGAAGGCAGCCAACAATCAAGGCAAAGTTCAACATAGAAACAGACTGAACAAGATTTTCTACAGAAAATGTGGCACTTTAAAAATTCACCAAAAATTCATTTCTCAATAAAATCTTTCAAAATATATGTTATTGTAAAGCTATGGAAGTCTAGTTTCTTACAAAGAAAATCTCATTTGATTTTCAGTTATGTAGAGAAATATATTTAACAAGGAATGGAGCATGGTCATGCTATAAATAGAACAGTCTTTTCTGTAGCAATCATGATATTTTAACAATTCACCAAAAATCTAATTCTTCTTGAAACTCTTTGAATCTTATTTCATTTTAAAGCTACAGAAGTCTAGTTTCATTAAGAGAAAACCCTATTCAATTTGGAGTTATGCAGAAAAAGATATTCAGTAAAGAATATGGTATGGTCAACCTATCCGGTATGCCAATTTCTAGGGTTTCATCCAATAACGGGATTCTCTTTTTCCCTAATTCATTTTCTCCAAATTCCAACAATACAATTATATCAAAAATATGTTTTATAGCATTATTAGGCATCAATTTAGCAAAAACATACAAGGTTCTTGCCTTTCCAAGCTTCAAAGTCCACTTCTCCTTAACTCCTTCAACCTTCTTACTTTCTATGCACTTTTCAGCTTGTTCTATAGGTGTTCTACACCTCTTTTTGCTTCCCAAAGGCTAAGGTTAACATATATATGGATGGAGGTGTGTTATTTCAAGCTTAAAGGGTTGCTTTAGTGGAGACTAGGGTGAGTTTTTGGAGGAGGAAGAGGAAATCCGAGAATGGACTTGCAAAATGAAGAAATTCTCTTCTTTTCCCCTTTTCATTGTGATCCATAGTGGTTTGTGGGTCCCCCAACTAGGTTGATGTGGCTAAAATAGACAGGAATTAATTCGAATTCCCACATGATGAAAAAAAGTAAAAGATCGCGAGAAGAAAATGATACTATTTGACCACTATACATTGCTAACATAAGGAAATGAAATAATCATGAATCCCGAGTAACTGACCTGGCCGCTAAAGTAGCTAAAGTAGTGATAAATCCCGTTAGTAAAATAGGTCCTATAGAAAGTCCATCTATTCCTAATCTCCAATGAAAATTAAAAAAATTGATCTAGTTATAATCCTCCGCCAATTGAATTAATGGGTCATTCAATTGGAAATGATAACAAAACACATAGGTCGTGGTGGCTGTGCCATGTGGTAAGTCATGATAAGTCATGAAATGCCATGGTGTCCCCTAATTAGTTATATTTATATTTTATTTTATTTATATTTTTTTCTTTTCCTTTTTCTTTTCTTTTTTTTTTCCTTTTGTGAGTCCCACACGAAACCCTAATTCGGTTCTTTGTTGCACTATTTCGATCATTTACATTCGTCACCATGTTTCATAGTCTATGCTAATTTCACTATGTTTTATCTTTACTTGGGATCATAAACACAAAAATCGCAACATGTATTGCAAATCCATGTAACATTACAGCGCATCAAATTTATCACAATGCGAAGCAACGAATTTAAGGATGACAAGTAGGAATGCAAACGAAAATGCATGTCTTAGTGTTTTATAAGAACGAGACCTTACACGCGCTACCATTGTGCCACGGATCCAATTGGTATGTTAATAATGAATTTTTGAAATTAAACTTTATAATTGTTGCATTCAAATTGATTTGGGCATGGGATAGGATTATCGTGCCATTGATGTTAAAAGTTGCTAAGTTCGTTTTTGATGGCACTGCTTTTGTACCCTATTTTGACCAATTATTAGTGATGTTATTTGTTGAATTTATCTCGCAAAAGATATTTGTGTTAGGGAATGATAATATTTATGCAGAAACAAAAAATCTACTACTTTCACACGTTGTGCTAAGGGAGAAAGTATTTGATCCCGACGTGAATCGAACACACAATCTTCTAATATGGAGTAAGATGCGCTATCATTAAACCACAGATCCAGTTGGCATGTCTGTTATTTTATTTTGAAATTAAATATTTTAATTGTTGCAGTCAATTAGATTTGGATTTGGGATAGAGTTATCGTGCCATTGATATTAAAATAATTTGGAAGCTACTAAGTTCATTTTCAATAGATATGTTTTCTTGCCCTGTTTTTTGGTCAAATATCAATGACGTTATAAGTTGGATTTATTTAAGAAATGATAATTACACAACTTTTACCGAGAAAAGATAATATTTGTGCAACATCCAAAATTCAACCATTTTTTTCCCTCCAAATCCCTTGTTGTCCCACTATAAAATTCCATGGTTCTTTTCCAACACAAAGTGATCATTTAGCAAAAAAAACTCCAACACAAACCTCGTGCCAAACAGTGGGTATGCATTTGTTCACCAACCAATGTTGAATTTCTGAAGAGTAATTAGGAAAAAAAATGAGATTGCTAAGTCTTTCAATTTTATACAAAAAATTGATCTCTTTAAATGAGGGGGAATTTGAACCGAACATTCCTTTTGATTTGGAGTTAAACGCTATACCATTGCATCATGGATCCAGTTGATATGTCAATAATTTTATTTTAAAATTAGAGCTTTTAATTGTAGTGGTCAATTAGATTTGGGTTTTGAATAGGGTTATCATGCCATTAATGTTAAAATAATTTGGAAGCTACAACGTTCTTTTTCGATAGGTCTACTGTCTTGCCTTTTTCTAACAAACTATCAGTGATGTACATGGAACCTTCTAATCTAGAGTCAGATGAACTACCATTGCGCCATGGATCCAATTGGTATGTCAAAAATATATTTTTGAAATTAGACTTTTATAATTGTTGCTGTGAATTAGATTCCGGCATGGGATAGGATTATCGTGCCATTGATGTTATAATAATTCTGAAGTTGCTAGTGTTAGGGGATGATAATATTCATGCCAAAACCAAAAATCTACCGCTTTCACACATTATGCTAAGGGAGAAAGTATTTGAACCCAACGTGAATTGAACACGCAACCTTCTAATTTAGAGTAAGACGCGCTACCATTGCACCACGGATCCAGTTGGCATGTCAGTTATTTTATTTTGAAATTAAATCTTTTAATTGTTGCAGTCAATTAGATTTGGATTCGGGATAGGGTTATCGTGCCATTGATATGAAAATAATTTGGAAGTTGCCAAGTTCATTTTTGATAGAACTATATTCTTGCCCCGTTTTTTGGTCAATTATCAATGATGTTATGTGTTGGATATATTTGAGAAACAATAATTGCACAACTTTTGTTGAGAAAAGATAATATTTGTGCCAAGTCCAAAAATCAACTATTTTTTTCCAAATCCCCTGTTGTCCCACTATGCAATTTCATGGTTCCTTCCAACACAAAGTGATCATTTAGCGAAAAAACTCCAAAACAAAACTTGTGGCAAACAGTGGGTATGCATTTGCTCACCAACTAATGTTGAATTCGTGAAGAGTATATAGGAAAAAAAAGAGAATGCTAATTCTTTCATTTTTGTATTAAAAAATTGATCTCTTTAAATGAGAGGGAATTTGAACCAAACATACCTTTTGATTTGGCGATAGACGCGGTACCATTGTATCACGGATCTAGTTGATATGTCAATAATTTTATTTTAAAATTAGATCTTGTAATTGCTGCGGTCAATGAGATTTGGGTTTCGAATAGGATTATCGTGCCATTAATGACAAAATAATTTGGAAGCTGCTAGGTTAGTTTTTTATTTGACTATTGTCTTGCCATTTTTGACCAATTATCAGTTATGTTATATGTTACATTTATTTGCGAAAAATAATTGCATAACTTTTGTTAAGTAATGATAATATTTTTGCAAAGCCAAAAATCCACCATTTTCCTCCAAATCCCTAATTATCTCATTATAGAATTCCACGGTTAAGGACACTGCTTCCGTGCCCTTTTTTAACTAATTATTAGTGATGTTATTTGTTGAATTTATCTTACAAAAGATAATTGTATTAAGGAATGATAATACTTAGGCCAAAACCAAAAATCTACCGCTTTCACACATTGTGCTAAGGAGGAAAGTATTTGAACCCGACGTGAATCGAACACGCAACCTTCTGATCTGGAGTCAGACGCGCTACCATTACGCCACGGATCCAATTGGCATGTCAGTCATTTTCTTTAGAGATAAAATATTTTAATCTTTGCGATCAATTAGATTTGGATTTGGGATAGGATTATCGAGCCACTAATATCAATATAATTTGAAAGCTGCTAAGTTCATTTTTCGAAGAACTATTTTCTTGCCCAATTTTTTGGCCAATTATCAACGACGTTATATGTTGGATTTATTTGAGAAATGATAATTGCATAACTTTTGTTGAGAATAGATAGTAATTGTGCTAGGTCCAAAAATCAACCATTTTTTTTCTCTAAATCCCTTGTTGTCCCACTATACGATTCCATAATTCCTTCCAACACAAAGTGATCATTTAGCAGAAAAGCTCCATTGCAAACCTTGTGCCAGACATGGGGTATGCGTTTGGTCACCAACCAATGTTGAATTTGAGAAGAGTGTTCAGGAAAAAACGAGACTGCTAACTCTTTCTTTTTTGTATAAAAAAATTGGACTCTTTAAATGAGAGGGAATTTGAACCAAACATACCTTTTGATTTGGCGATAGACGCGGTACCATTGTACCACGGATCAAGTTGATATGTCAATAATTTTATTTTAAAATTAGATCTTGTAATTGCTGCGGTCAATGAGATTTGGGTTTCGAATAGGATTATCGTGCCATTAATGACAAAATAATTTGGAAGCTGCCAGGTTAGTTTTTTATTGGACTGTTGTCTTGCCCTTTTTTGACCAATTATCAGTTATGTTATATGTTACATTTATTTGGGAAAAATAATTGCATAACTTTTGTTGAGTAATGATAATATTTTTGCAATGCCAAAAATCTACCATTTTCCTCCAAATCCCTTATTATCTCATTATAGAATTCCACGGTTCGTTCCAATACCAAGTGATCATTTCGCAGAAAAACTCCAACAGGCATCACCTTCAGACCTTGATCTGGTGTCAGACGCGCTACCATTGCGCCACGGATGGAATTGCTATGCCAATAATGTATTTTTAAAATTCGACTGTATAATTGTTGCGGTCAATTAGATTTGGGCATGGGATAAGATTATTGTGCCATTGATGTTAAAATAATTCTGAAGTTGCTAAGTTGGTGTTTAAGGACACTGCTTTCGTGCCCTTTTTTGACTAATTATTAGTGATGTTATTTGTTGAATTTATCTCACAAAAGATAATGGTATTAGGGAATGATAATATTTAGGCCAAAACCAAAAATCTACCGCTCTCACACATTGTGTTAAGGGAGAAAGTATTTGAACCCGACGTGAATCGAACACGCAACCTTCTGATCTGGAGTCAGACGCGCTACCATTGCGCCACGGATCCAATTGGCATGTCAGTCATTTTCTTTAGAGATTAAATATTTTAATCTTTGCGGTCAATTAGATTTGGATTTGGGATAGGATTATCGAGCCACTAATATCAATATAATTTGAAAGCTGCTAAGTTCATTTTTCGAAGAACTATTTTCTTGCCCTATTTTTTGGCCAATTATCAACGACGTTATATGTTGGATTTATTTGAGAAATCATAATTGCATAACTTTTGTTGAGAATAGACAGTAATTGTGCTAGGTCCAAAAATCAACCATTTTTTTTTCTCCAAATCCCTTGTTGTCCCACTATACAATTCCATAATTCCTTCCAACACAAAGTGATCATTTAGCAGAAAAGCTCCATTGCAAACCTTGCGCCAGACATGGGGTATGCGTTTGGTCACCAACCAATGTTGAATTTGAGAAGAGTGTTCAGGAAAAAACGAGACTGCTAACTCTTTCTTTTTTGTATAAAAAAATTGGACTCTTTAAATGAGAGGGAATTTGAACCAAACATACCTTTTGATTTGGCGATAGACGCGGTACCATTGTACCACGGATCAAGTTGATATGTCAATAATTTTATTTTAAAATTAGATCTTGTAATTGCTGCGGTCAATGAGATTTGGGTTTCGAATAGGATTATCGTGCCATTAATGACAAAATAATTTGGAAGCTGCCAGGTTAGTTTTTTATTGGACTGTTGTCTTGCCCTTTTTTGACCAATTATCAGTTATGTTATATGTTACATTTATTTGGGAAAAATAATTGCATAACTTTTGTTGAGTAATGATAATATTTTTGCAATGCCAAAAATCTACCATTTTCCTCCAAATCCCTTATTATCTCATTATAGAATTCCACGGTTCGTTCCAATACCAAGTGATCATTTCGCAGAAATGCTCCAACAGGCATCACCTTCAGACCTTGATCTGGTGTCAGACGCGCTACCATTGCGCCACGGATGGAATTGCTATGCCAATAATGTATTTTTAAAATTCGACTGTATAATTGTTGCGGTCAATTAGATTTGGGCATGGGATAAGATTATTGTGCCATTGATGTTAAAATAATTCTGAAGTTGCTAAGTTGGTGTTTAAGGACACTGCTTTCGTGCCCTTTTTTGACTAATTATTAGTGATGTTATTTGTTGAATTTATCTCACAAAAGATAATTGTATTAGGGAATGATAATATTTAGGCCAAAACCAAAAATCTACCCTCTCACACATTGTGCTAAGGGAGAAAGTATTTGAACCCGACGTGAATCGAACACGCAACCTTCTGATCTGGAGTCAGACGCGCTACCATTGCGCCACGGATCCAATTGGCATGTCAGTCATTTTCTTTAGAGATTAAATATTTTAATCTTTGCGGTCAATTAGATTTGGATTTGGGATAGGATTATCGAGCCACTAATATCAATATAATTTGAAAGCTGCTAAGTTCATTTTTCGAAGAACTATTTTCTTGCCCTATTTTTTGGCCAATTATCAACGACGTTATATGTTGGATTTATTTGAGAAATCATAATTGCATAACTTTTGTTGAGAATAGACAGTAATTGTGCTAGGTCCAAAAATCAACCATTTTTTTTTCTCCAAATCCCTTGTTGTCCCACTATACAATTCCATAATTCCTTCCAACACAAAGTGATCATTTAGCAGAAAAGCTCCATTGCAAACCTTGCGCCAGACATGGGGTATGCGTTTGGTCACCAACCAATGTTGAATTTGAGAAGAGTGTTCAGGAAAAAACGAGACTGCTAACTCTTTCTTTTTTGTATAAAAAAATTGGACTCTTTAAATGAGAGGGAATTTGAACCAAACATACCTTTTGATTTGGCGATAGACGCGGTACCATTGTACCACGGATCAAGTTGATATGTCAATAATTTTATTTTAAAATTAGATCTTGTAATTGCTGCGGTCAATGAGATTTGGGTTTCGAATAGGATTATCGTGCCATTAATGACAAAATAATTTGGAAGCTGCCAGGTTAGTTTTTTATTGGACTGTTGTCTTGCCCTTTTTTGACCAATTATCAGTTATGTTATATGTTACATTTATTTGGGAAAAATAATTGCATAACTTTTGTTGAGTAATGATAATATTTTTGCAATGCCAAAAATCTACCATTTTCCTCCAAATCCCTTATTATCTCATTATAGAATTCCACGGTTCGTTCCAATACCAAGTGATCATTTCGCAGAAATGCTCCAACAGGCATCACCTTCAGACCTTGATCTGGTGTCAGACGCGCTACCATTGCGCCACGGATGGAATTGCTATGCCAATAATGTATTTTTAAAATTCGACTGTATAATTGTTGCGGTCAATTAGATTTGGGCATGGGATAAGATTATTGTGCCATTGATGTTAAAATAATTCTGAAGTTGCTAAGTTGGTGTTTAAGGACACTGCTTTCGTGCCCTTTTTTGACTAATTATTAGTGATGTTATTTGTTGAATTTATCTCACAAAAGATAATTGTATTAGGGAATGATAATATTTAGGCCAAAACCAAAAATCTACCGCTCTCACACATTGTGCTAAGGGAGAAAGTATTTGAACCCGACGTGAATCGAACACGCAACCTTCTGATCTGGAGTCAGACGCGCTACCATTGCGCCACGGATCCAATTGGCATGTCAGTCATTTTCTTTAGAGATTAAATATTTTAATCTTTGCGGTCAATTAGATTTGGATTTGGGATAGGATTATCGAGCCACTAATATCAATATAATTTGAAAGCTGCTAAGTTCATTTTTCGAAGAACTATTTTCTTGCCCTATTTTTTGGCCAATTATCAACGACGTTATATGTTGGATTTATTTGAGAAATCATAATTGCATAACTTTTGTTGAGAATAGACAGTAATTGTGCTAGGTCCAAAAATCAACCATTTTTTTTTCTCCAAATCCCTTGTTGTCCCACTATACAATTCCATAATTCCTTCCAACACAAAGTGATCATTTAGCAGAAAAGCTCCATTGCAAACCTTGCGCCAGACATGGGGTATGCGTTTGGTCACCAACCAATGTTGAATTTGAGAAGAGTGTTCAGGATAAAACGAGACTGCTAACTCTTTCTTTTTTGTATAAAAAAATTGGACTCTTTAAATGAGAGGGAATTTGAACCAAACATACCTTTTGATTTGGCGATAGACGCGGTACCATTGTACCACGGATCAAGTTGATATGTCAATAATTTTATTTTAAAATTAGATCTTGTAATTGCTGCGGTCAATGAGATTTGGGTTTCGAATAGGTTTATCGTGCCATTAATGACAAAATAATTTGGAAGCTGCCAGGTTAGTTTTTTATTGGACTGTTGTCTTGCCCTTTTTTGACCAATTATCAGTTATGTTATATGTTACATTTATTTGGGAAAAATAATTGCATAACTTTTGTTGAGTAATGATAATATTTTTGCAATGCCAAAAATCTACCATTTTCCTCCAAATCCCTTATTATCTCATTATAGAATTCCACGGTTCGTTCCAATACCAAGTGATCATTTCGCAGAAATGCTCCAACAGGCATCACCTTCAGACCTTGATCTGGTGTCAGACGCGCTACCATTGCGCCACGGATGGAATTGCTATGCCAATAATGTATTTTTAAAATTCGACTGTATAATTGTTGCGGTCAATTAGATTTGGGCATGGGATAAGATTATTGTGCCATTGATGTTAAAATAATTCTGAAGTTGCTAAGTTGGTGTTTAAGGACACTGCTTTCGTGCCCTTTTTTGACTAATTATTAGTGATGTTATTTGTTGAATTTATCTCACAAAAGATAATTGTATTAGGGAATGATAATATTTAGGCCAAAACCAAAAATCTACCGCTCTCACACATTGTGCTAAGGGAGAAAGTATTTGAACCCGACGTGAATCGAACACGCAACCTTCTGATCTGGAGTCAGACGCGCTACCATTGCGCCACGGATCCAATTGGCATGTCAGTCATTTTCTTTAGAGATTAAATATTTTAATCTTTGCGGTCAATTAGATTTGGATTTGGGATAGGATTATCGAGCCACTAATATCAATATAATTTGAAAGCTGCTAAGTTCATTTTTCGAAGAACTATTTTCTTGCCCTATTTTTTGGCCAATTATCAACGACGTTATATGTTGGATTTATTTGAGAAATCATAATTGCATAACTTTTGTTGAGAATAGACAGTAATTGTGCTAGGTCCAAAAATCAACCATTTTTTTTTTTCTCCAAATCCCTTGTTGTCCCACTATACAATTCCATAATTCCTTCCAACACAAAGTGATCATTTAGCAGAAAAGCTCCATTGCAAACCTTGCGCCAGACATGGGGTATGCGTTTGGTCACCAACCAATGTTGAATTTGAGAAGAGTGTTCAGGAAAAAACGAGACTGCTAACTCTTTCTTTTTTGTATAAAAAAATTGGACTCTTTAAATGAGAGGGAATTTGAACCAAACATACCTTTTGATTTGGCGATAGACGCGGTACCATTGTACCACGGATCAAGTTGATATGTCAATAATTTTATTTTAAAATTAGATCTTGTAATTGCTGCGGTCAATGAGATTTGGGTTTCGAATAGGATTATCGTGCCATTAATGACAAAATAATTTGGAAGCTGCCAGGTTAGTTTTTTATTGGACTGTTGTCTTGCCCTTTTTTGACCAATTATCAGTTATGTTATATGTTACATTTATTTGGGAAAAATAATTGCATAACTTTTGTTGAGTAATGATAATATTTTTGCAATGCCAAAAATCTACCATTTTCCTCCAAATCCCTTATTATCTCATTATAGAATTCCACGGTTCGTTCCAATACCAAGTGATCATTTCGCAGAAATGCTCCAACAGGCATCACCTTCAGACCTTGATCTGGTGTCAGACGCGCTACCATTGCGCCACGGATGGAATTGCTATGCCAATAATGTATTTTTAAAATTCGACTGTATAATTGTTGCGGTCAATTAGATTTGGGCATGGGATAAGATTATTGTGCCATTGATGTTAAAATAATTCTGAAGTTGCTAAGTTGGTGTTTAAGGACACTGCTTTCGTGCCCTTTTTTGACTAATTATTAGTGATGTTATTTGTTGAATTTATCTCACAAAAGATAATGGTATTAGGGAATGATAATATTTAGGCCAAAACCAAAAATCTACCGCTCTCACACATTGTGCTAAGGGAGAAAGTATTTGAACCCGACGTGAATCGAACACGCAACCTTCTGATCTGGAGTCAGACGCGCTACCATTGCGCCACGGATCCAATTGGCATGTCAGTCATTTTCTTTAGAGATTAAATATTTTAATCTTTGCGGTCAATTAGATTTGGATTTGGGATAGGATTATCGAGCCACTAATATCAATATAATTTGAAAGCTGCTAAGTTCATTTTTCGAAGAACTATTTTCTTGCCCTATTTTTTGGCCAATTATCAACGACGTTATATGTTGGATTTATTTGAGAAATCATAATTGCATAACTTTTGTTGAGAATAGACAGTAATTGTGCTAGGTCCAAAAATCAACCATTTTTTTTTTCTCCAAATCCCTTGTTGTCCCACTATACAATTCCATAATTCCTTCCAACACAAAGTGATCATTTAGCAGAAAAGCTCCATTGCAAACCTTGCGCCAGACATGGGGTATGCGTTTGGTCACCAACCAATGTTGAATTTGAGAAGAGTGTTCAGGAAAAAACGAGACTGCTAACTCTTTCTTTTTTGTATAAAAAAATTGGACTCTTTAAATGAGAGGGAATTTGAACCAAACATACCTTTTGATTTGGCGATAGACGCGGTACCATTGTACCACGGATCAAGTTGATATGTCAATAATTTTATTTTAAAATTAGATCTTGTAATTGCTGCGGTCAATGAGATTTGGGTTTCGAATAGGATTATCGTGCCATTAATGACAAAATAATTTGGAAGCTGCCAGGTTAGTTTTTTATTGGACTGTTGTCTTGCCCTTTTTTGACCAATTATCAGTTATGTTATATGTTACATTTATTTGGGAAAAATAATTGCATAACTTTTGTTGAGTAATGATAATATTTTTGCAATGCCAAAAATCTACCATTTTCCTCCAAATCCCTTATTATCTCATTATAGAATTCCACGGTTCGTTCCAATACCAAGTGATCATTTCGCAGAAATGCTCCAACAGGCATCACCTTCAGACCTTGATCTGGTGTCAGACGCGCTACCATTGCGCCACGGATGGAATTGCTATGCCAATAATGTATTTTTAAAATTCGACTGTATAATTGTTGCGGTCAATTAGATTTGGGCATGGGATAAGATTATTGTGCCATTGATGTTAAAATAATTCTGAAGTTGCTAAGTTGGTGTTTAAGGACACTGCTTTCGTGCCCTTTTTTGACTAATTATTAGTGATGTTATTTGTTGAATTTATCTCACAAAAGATAATTGTATTAGGGAATGATAATATTTAGGCCAAAACCAAAAATCTACCGCTCTCACACATTGTGCTAAGGGAGAAAGTATTTGAACCCGACGTGAATCGAACACGCAACCTTCTGATCTGGAGTCAGACGCGCTACCATTGCGCCACGGATCCAATTGGCATGTCAGTCATTTTCTTTAGAGATTAAATATTTTAATCTTTGCGGTCAATTAGATTTGGATTTGGGATAGGATTATCGAGCCACTAATATCAATATAATTTGAAAGCTGCTAAGTTCATTTTTCGAAGAACTATTTTCTTGCCCTATTTTTTGGCCAATTATCAACGACGTTATATGTTGGATTTATTTGAGAAATCATAATTGCATAACTTTTGTTGAGAATAGACAGTAATTGTGCTAGGTCCAAAAATCAACCATTTTTTTTTCTCCAAATCCCTTGTTGTCCCACTATACAATTCCATAATTCCTTCCAACACAAAGTGATCATTTAGCAGAAAAGCTCCATTGCAAACCTTGCGCCAGACATGGGGTATGCGTTTGGTCACCAACCAATGTTGAATTTGAGAAGAGTGTTCAGGATAAAACGAGACTGCTAACTCTTTCTTTTTTGTATAAAAAAATTGGACTCTTTAAATGAGAGGGAATTTGAACCAAACATACCTTTTGATTTGGCGATAGACGCGGTACCATTGTACCACGGATCAAGTTGATATGTCAATAATTTTATTTTAAAATTAGATCTTGTAATTGCTGCGGTCAATGAGATTTGGGTTTCGAATAGGATTATCGTGCCATTAATGACAAAATAATTTGGAAGCTGCCAGGTTAGTTTTTTATTGGACTGTTGTCTTGCCCTTTTTTGACCAATTATCAGTTTTGTTATATGTTACATTTATTTGGGAAAAATAATTGCATAACTTTTGTTGAGTAATGATAATATTTTTGCAATGCCAAAAATCTACCATTTTCCTCCAAATCCCTTATTATCTCATTATAGAATTCCACAGTTCGTTCCAATACCAAGTGATCATTTCGCAGAAATGCTCCAACAGGCATCACCTTCAGACCTTGATCTGGTGTCAGACGCGCTACCATTGCGCCACGGATGGAATTGCTATGCCAATAATGTATTTTTAAAATTCGACTGTATAATTGTTGCGGTCAATTAGATTTGGGCATGGGATAAGATTATTGTGCCATTGATGTTAAAATAATTCTGAAGTTGCTAAGTTGGTGTTTAAGGACACTGCTTTCGTGCCCTTTTTTGACTAATTATTAGTGATGTTATTTGTTGAATTTATCTCACAAAAGATAATTGTATTAGGGAATGATAATATTTAGGCCAAAACCAAAAATCTACCGCTCTCACACATTGTGCTAAGGGAGAAAGTATTTGAACCCGACGTGAATCGAACACGCAACCTTCTGATCTGGAGTCAGACGCGCTACCATTGCGCCACGGATCCAATTGGCATGTCAGTCATTTTCTTTAGAGATTAAATATTTTAATCTTTGCGGTCAATTAGATTTGGATTTGGGATAGGATTATCGAGCCATTAATATCAATATAATTTGAAAGCTGCTAAGTTCATTTTTCGAAGAACTATTTTCTTGCCCTATTTTTTGGCCAATTATCAATGACGTTATATGTTGGATTTATTTGAGAAATGATAATTGCATAACTTTTGTTGAGAATAGACAGTAATTGTGCTAGGTCCAAAAATCAACCATTTTTTTTTCTCCAAATCCCTTGTTGTCCCACTATACAATTCCATAATTCCTTCCAACACAAAGTTATCATTTAGCAGAAAAACTCCATTGCAAACCTTGCGCCAAACATTGGGTATGCGTTTGGTCACCAACCAATGTTGAATTTGAGAAGAGTATTCAGGAAAAAACGAGATTGCTAACTCTTTCTTTTTTGTATAAAAAAATTGGACTCTTTAATTGAGAGGGAATTTGAACTCTACATACCTTTTGATTTGGCATTAGACACGATACTATTGTATCACGGATCAATTTGATATGTCAATAATTTTATTTTAAGATTAGATCTTGTAATTGCTGCAGTCAATTTGGGTTAGGTTTCGAATGGGGTTATATTGCCGTTAATGTTAAAATAATTTGGAACATGCTATGTTCTTTTCTGATAATGTCATGCCCCGAACTGGGATCGTGAGCAGCCGTCTGTTGCCCTGGATGCCAGCTATATTTTATAAAAAAAAAATCGGGCAGAACCTCCCCATATTTTGGAGGTCTCTCATATACCAATCAACCTGTATATCAAATGATCATCCAACCACTTAAATAAATGGGCCAACACGGCCTCACAACAAATCAATCACATTCATATAATACCATTCAATCCACCCCGTACAAACCAGGACAACGTAAGGCTATCATGAAATACTATCAGTTTTAGTCACTGACCTCTACTACCATGCTCCCATCAAAGGCATGAACAGTCGCCAGTTACCCCTCCTATTATTTAGAGAAGGCACCGAACAAACCTAAAGGACACTTCTTGAACATGACACATTTTCCAAAGTAAATGTACACAATAGTACATTTCATGCCTCAATGCAATAGAAAAGAATTTAGAGTTTCAATAAGATGCACATAAATTTTCATACAGTCATCCCTTTTTATATACAATGGTCTATCCACAACCCTAATAAACAATTATACAATTTCATTGGCAAATCATTCCCAATATCATATTGAGTACCAAATCAACGGTCTCGATCTCTAACCAAAAGTCTTATGCGCTGATAAGTCTCAACGCGTCCTACTATAGCTATCTCTGTACACAACAGAAAATGAGGGGGTGAGTATCAAGGAAGATACCCAGTGAGTGAGATTGTATATATCATGTGTTCAATGAGTCGATGAAAAATGAAGTGTTAAAGTTCTCAATAATTTCATATACTGAAAGAAATCATGTATAATGCTCAATTTATCATAAATCATTCTTTTCACATGCATTTCAAACATATATGCATCCATGTCATCAAATCATGCAAGAATAGAGTATGCCAAAATCAGTCCTGATAAAGGTCGACTGCGACCAATGACAGGTACATCGGGGATTTTATATGCAATATGTTAGAAAAGCTCTCTACCCCGACGTTTGCGACAGACCTCATTAGGTGCTAGACTATGGCGCACCATAACCCTCCCCCTTATGGATTCAACTTGACTAATACCGTGTCAAATCACAATACATTTACCATTTTTCAATGTCTTGTAGGATACCTTCCGTAAAAGCGTATCGGGTGCAAATATAGATCACTCTGCACATGTATCCTTCGTAGCTACGGAATGGGATTTACCCATCACAAAATTATCATTCATCACATGCCACGAACCTCGGCCCATATATATGATAATCATCAAATCAATCACGTGCCATGCCACATTTCTCAAACAATGTCAATCATTTCCATAAGGATGATTTAATAAAATATGTATAAATCAAATGCAATGGCACGGTTTCACATTTTAGAACTTATTTGGATGTATATATAATCACATAAAATATATTTGTGGACATTCCATGAATTCACAAAAAAATATTTCGTAATTCATTCACAATTTCACATCACATATTCATTAAATCATGTTTGTATCAGAAAACATTTTATAATATGATATTATGCATCGGATACATAATATAATAAATCCCACTTACAGTATGCGGGAGGATACGTCACTCCCGGCACGAATCTCGAGACACACACAAAAATATACTCCTATCAATATCACCAACGAGACTCTAAAACATAATATAGAATATGAGTTACTTAAAAGATCATATTATGCGTATATAATAATGTAAATGTGATGCAACCCTAGTTATAAATAAACCTAGGGTTTTAAAATTCTATTCTTGCGCCATTTTAGGAAATTGACCACAAGTTCCTCAACCGGGGTCGGAATTGGGAAATTCCAATTTCTATGGTTGGCTCACATAAAAACTCACACTTTTGGTGTTGAACTTATCTTCAAAATCTCGATGAAAGAATTCTTAAAGTCCACATTTTCAAACCAATCCAACTCTCACTTTCTATTCTACCCTATTTTAGCAAATTTTCCAAATCTCACAATCTATTCATGCAAAGACTCTGATTTTTGACTATGTTGGAGTTAGGACACAAGGCTACAATCTCTTAGTTGGGTACTTTCTCAGATTCTAAGTGCAAGTCCCTGAAATAGCACCATTTTTCCCACATTACGTTTTAGAAGTCTATTTTGACCAATTTTTAGGACAACCAACACAACCTTTAACACACAACTCCAAATTACCTGAACATTTTATAGTACCTAGAAGATACATAACCTTATATTTTCCATGTTTTGGATTTCTTCCAATTATGCCTAGAAGGGGTCTGAAATTGATCACCAAAATCTCTGTTCAATTTTGGCAGAGAAGCAGAATCTTTTCTACATAGTTTTGGGAGATTTTGTATAACTCTTGATTCCCTTAGGAAAATTGGCTTCAATTTTCACAGTAGGTGGATAAGAGGGATATCTACAACTTTTCTTCTTTGAGGTTTTGCAAACAAGGGATGGAAACACTACTGTTTTTAGTGTTGGAAAATGGAGGACCTCTGATGAGTTTTGTAGAACAATGGCTGTAACGTTTGACACAGGGGTCGGATTGAGGTGATCCTTACCTCGTTGGAAAGCTAAGACATGGGTCTACGATTCTTTCAACTAGCACAAGATGTGAATCTATCAGAAAGGGGCTTGAAAATGTAGGATAGTGTTGCTGCCGAAATCAGGGCAAAATACAGGACTGAACAGGGAATTAGTGCAAAACACCTAATTTTGAAAACTCATATAAAATCCATCTCTACTCAGAATGCAACGGTTCTTATCACATTTTAAAGCTCTTAATGTCTAGTTTCATGTGTAAAAATTCACTAAATTTGTCCTTGTACAGAAAATGTTATAGCTAAAACACTACAACCAGTTCAGAATGTTCACATTTAAGAATTTCTGGTTTCCTCCTTGACTTCAAATTTCGGCCAACCCTAGTTTCCTAAGCAAACCTCCTCATTTTGACCCCAAATTAAGATATGTTATACTATGGAGTATGGAGGGTCTCATACCTGAAGATGGACAGTCAGGCTTGAAGCAAAACTTGGATCTCTCCTCTTGAACTCTTGGCTGTCCCTTTGTTCTTCACCAAGAAATCCTTCTCCGTTGGCCTTGATTTTTGGATATGTTGGGATTAAGATGTATAGAAATGATCTATATAAAAGAAATTGGGTAGTGTATAGGAAGATGTAGAGATTGGAGGAGGAAGAAGATGCAGAGATTTCATGTGTAACTACGGTTAAACTCCACCAAAGGAGCATTTGATGTCCAACTACCAATTCCAATCTAAGGCTCTCATTGTTCCTTTGACTTTTCAAATGAATCCTAGCCTTCCACCTCATTGGCATACTTCCCATGGCCATTAATTGTCTCTAACCCCTTTTTATAAATTATATAAAAGGTCATTCTTAGATTTGCGTTAAAATTCCTACATCGATTTCGTGTCACGCACAGCGGGGTCATTATTCGACCCGAAATATGAGAAATTTAAATTTACCCATTTGTTTCAGTTTTTTGCACTGAATCAAATAGAGTTGATCTCGCATTAATCTGAGATCGTTTGATAGCCCAAACGTCCCTCGAAGTAAATTAAATTCTCGATCGGTCAAAATTTGACATTGACCTCGACCTCGAAATACGTGAAATCACACTACGAACTCTGTTTTACACGTAGATTTTAAAAATATAGATCTTGGGTGGAAACAGAACTGTTTACTTGGATAAATTTTGGACAAATTTCAATTCTGCCAAAAATTAATGTTTCTCGGACGAAAATTTTAGAGTATCAAGCATTTTTGTACTACAACTTAAATTCCACTTTCACTCCTTGATCTTTCACTTTAAAGTGAATATAGCAAGTATATATCTCACGGCGTCAAATTTGCACGTGTGGTTTTCATTTTGGTACGGTAGGGTAAATTTTCCTTCATTCCGTGTGAATTTTGGAAATTTTCCAAAATTTCATTTTAACTTGATAAATGTTAATTTAGCCAAATTTAGGCTTTCTGACAGAATTTTAACAGTTTTGCACGGGTAGAATTACATTTGGCTTAGTGAAGACAAATTTTCGCCTTCGGCGATTGAGTATCGAGCGTTTCTTCACAAACGATCGAGAATTGCCCGAATTCAAGTTTTTTTAACCTTTTAAGTTGCTTTAGCATGTGAAATTTCATCGGGGTCAAAATTGCACGCGTAGATTTTAAAATGACTCCGAGGGAAAAATTTTAGATTTTGACAATCTCGCCAAAAATTTTCAAGAGCATTTTAAATCGGAAAAAGTTGTGAGTGACTTTTCTCTATATGAAAATAAAAATATATTATATACAAAATAATGAGGAGTACAATATATGGTGCACCGAGTGTTGGTGTTACATTTCCTAACCCCCTAACAACAAGTTTTGTCCTCGAAACTAAAAGAAATTGTGCAGTAAACAAGTGAGGGTATTGTCTCCTCATAACCTCCTCGGGCTCTCAGGTCTCCTCCTCGACCTGGTCGCTCCTCCACAAAACCCTAACAAGAAGAAGCTCTTTGTTCTGTAGCTTTCTGACCTGTCGATCCAGAATAGTCACAGGCTGAACAGGTAAGCTCAAGTCCTCTCGAAGCTTAACTGGCGAAGCCTCTAAAATATGTGAGGGATCTATCTGATATCTCCTAAGCACCGAGACATGGAATATATCGTGTATATGTGATAGGTCTATTGGCAGATCCAATTTATATGCCACACTTCCGACCCTCTCAAGGATACAGAGGGCCTAATATACCTTGGGCTCAATTTCCGCTGCTGCCCAAATCGAATAACTCCCATCAAGGGAGATATCCTCAAGAATACCATGTCTCCTACAGTGATCTCTAGAGGTCGCCACCTATAATCTACAAAGGATTTCTGTCTATCCTGGGTGGTTTTCATCCACATACGAATAATCCTCACTTTCTCTTTCGTTTCCTCTACCAGCTCAACATTAGTGAGTCGCCGCTCACTAATCTCATCCCAACACAACGGGGTACGACACTTCCTCCTATACAATGCCTTGTAAGGTGGCATGCCAATGCTCGCCTGATGGCTACTATTATAGGCGAACTCCACTAACTGAAGATGCCAATCCCAACTCCTCTAAAAATCCATAACACATGCCCTGAGCATGTCCTTTAAAGTCTGAATGGTCCTCTCTGACTGACCATCTGTCTGGGGGTGATACGTTGTGCTGAAGTTCAGTCTAGTACCTAAGGCCTCCTGCAGACTGGGCTAAAAACGGGAAGTAAATCTGGGGTCTCGATATGATACTATTGATACTGGAACCCCATGAAGTTTTACAATCATATCAATATAGAGACGTGCCAATGCCTCAAGCGAGTGATCACTCCTGATCAGGATGAAGTGTGTAAACTTAGTAAGTCAGTCAACTATCACCCAAATGGTATCATGTTGTGCTGAAGTCTGTGGCAACCCCACTATGAAATCCATCATGATATGCTCTCACTTCCACTCAGTAATGGGAAGGGGCTGTAAAGTGCCAGCTAGACACTGGTGCTCGACCTTTACCTGCTAACATATAAGGCAACGAGCAATAAACTCTGAAATCTCCCGTTTCATACCTGACCACCAATAACTGTCTTTGATGGTGCGGTACATTTTAGTACTGTCGGGATGTAAAGCATAGGCAGATGAATGGGCCTCCTCAAGAATAGCCCTACGG
This sequence comes from Dillenia suffruticosa, assembly GCA_033439265.1. Lineage (NCBI taxonomy): Eukaryota > Viridiplantae > Streptophyta > Magnoliopsida > Dilleniales > Dilleniaceae > Dillenia > Dillenia suffruticosa. Next base: position 19,221,495 of record JAVTVX010000030.1, read on the forward strand.
AGATCACTATCTGCTGGTACACATACCCGATCTCGAAAAACCAACAGTCTATCTCTACAAACTCTGAAGTCATCAATATAACCTCTACTGGCTTTCTCATAAATACCTCAAAACTCTTCATCACTCTGTTGAAGCTCCCTGATACGGACTAGCAAACTCGGTCGAACCTCAAATCTGGCTAGTATAGCTCCCTGATCATCACTAATCAACCTGACTCCCAAAGCTTGGAGTCCCAACAAGAGATAAGTACTCTCAGTAGTCTGAAAAGAAGATGACTTCCAGTTCAAGGCATCAGTCACTACATTAGCCTTGCCCTGATGATAGTCAATAATGAGGTCATAATCCTTTAGCAGCTCTAACCATCTCTGTTGCCTCAAATTCAGCTCCCTTTGAGTAAACAGATACTTCAGACTCTTGTGATCTGTAAATACCCTACATGTGACCCCATATAGATAGTGGCGACATATCTTTAATTTAAAGACTATGGCCGCCAACTCCAAATCATGTGTAAGATAGTTCACCTCATGCTTCTTTAGCAGTCGTGAAGCATAGGCGATAACTCTACCATCCTGCATCAATACACAGCCCAATCCCTGCCTGCTGGCATCACTGTACACCACATACTCTTAACTACTCATGGAAAGGGCTAGAATCAGAGCGGACATCAACCACTATTTGAGCTCCTGAAAGCTCACCTTACAACGGTCATCCCATATAAATTTGACGTCCTTCCGCATCAATCTAGATGATGGAGCAACAATTCGGGAAAATACTTTTACAAATCTACGGTAATACTCGGCTAGACCAAGAAAACTCCTGATTTTGTCACTGTCTGTAGCTGCTCCCATCTCAATACAGCCTCAACTTTCTGCAGATTAACAAAGATACCCTCCGCAGAAACTATGTGGCCAAGAAAACCAATCTGCCGTAACCAAAATTCACACTTGGTGAACTTGGCATAAAGCTGTCTCTCACGAAAAGTCTGCAGAATCACCCTAAGGTGCTGAGCATGCTCATCATCACTCCGCGAGTAGACTAAGATATCATCAATAAAAACAATAACGAACCAGTCCAAATAATGGTGGAAAACTCGGTTTATAATGTCCATAAATGCGGTAGGGACGTTAGTTAGCCCAAACGACATGACTAAAAACTCATAATGTTCGTATCAGATATGGAAAGTCGTTTTAGGTACATCCTCGGCCCTAACCGCGGCTGATGGTAACCCGACCAGAGATCTATCTTCGAGAATACCTTGGCACACTGTAACTGATCAAAGAAATCATCAATACGTGGTAGTGGGTACCGATTCCTAATGGTAACTTTGTTCAGTTGTCTATAATCTACACATAACCGAAATATGTCGTCCTTCTTTTTCACAAACAATACCGGTGCACCCTAGGGTGACGTGCTAGGATGGATAAATCCCTGGTCCAATAGTTCTTGCAGCTGAACCTTCAGCTCTTTGAGCTTAGCTGGCGACATCCTATATGGTGCCATAGAAATTGGAGCAGTCCCCGAAACTACATCAATCTCAAAATCAAACTCCGGATTGATGATAATCTAGGCAGTTCCTCTAGAAACACGTCCAAAAACTCTTATACCACCGGGACCTCCTCAAGCTGCAGGCCCTGTATTGTGGTATCAATAACATGTGCCAGATATGTCATACATTCACGGCGTACCAAATGTCTGGCCACCATAACAGAAATAATAGAGTGAGGTAATACCCGCCTAACTCCCGGCAAAACCAATGGTGGCTACCTGGGTCTCCTGAACTCAACTTGCTTCATAAAGCAATCAACTGAAACCCGGTATGTACTCAACTAGTCCATCCCTAGGATGGCATCAAAGTCGGTTATACTGAGAGGAATCAAGTCTGCCTCTAACACGGTATCCTTGATCCTGACCTTGCAGCCATGATATACTGAATCCCAAAAAATCTGTTCACCAAGAGGAGTGATAACCAAGATCTCCTCATCAAGTGGTGAGATAGGCCTATCAGAGTGCCTAGTGAAGGAATCGCTTACATATGAGTAGTTTGACCCTGTGTCTATGAGAACACAGGCATCAACACCAAATATATGCATGGTACCTAATGACAAGAAGAGTTAAACGGAATTTAAAATCTGAGAAAACTGAATATATATATATATCAAAACATATATGTACATCAAGGTACTCAAGCCTCTAAGGTTTTAACATGTCATGACTGTACACGAGTATCATGGCATACATGATATCAAAAGAAAATACAATATAATATAGATCCTACACTATTGGATTTGTGGGAGGGTTACCCGTAACTACATCAAGGTTCGCCTGAGCGTCCTCCTGAGTCATTGCGTACATGTGAGCCTGAGCTCTAGGTTGCTGACGCGACTGAGTCTATACAGTGTTGCTCGTGGTGGTCATTCGTGGAGCTGTATGTACTGAATGAGCAGGTACTCCCTGCTGTCCCATGCGTGGTGTACTAGTATGGCTTTGTGATGCCTGACCTCTAAAACCCAGGTCACGCACTCCTAATATGACCCGACTTCCCATACCGGAATCAAGTGACCAGGCCTCCACAAGGTCCGGAATGGAAACGGCTATATCTGCGGCAAGGAGTCAGCCGTTGTGCCGTATATTGCGTAAAGGTGCTGGGGGCAGGTGGCCTAAACCACTGGTAACGAGGTCCCTACCCCGAACTCTGTGGTCTAAACCCAGAAGAGTCACTATACGAGCCAAAACCTCTGCCTCTCCTAGAGGTTTACCCGGAATGTGACCTAGTCCTCTTCCTTTTCTGCTCCCTACCCTCTATCTGCCTGGCCTCAGCGCAGACTATCTCCTCTGCACAATGAGCTAAACTAATCATCTCTGAGAGGGTGAAACTGGGGGTCACAGTCATGCATGCAGCGTCGAATACTCAAACTGAGGCCGTCCTCAAACTTGAACCTCAGCTGCTGTAGTGTAGCTATGTTAGGGACTAAGGCAGCTATCCTTCTAAGCTCTGCTTCATACTCAGTAATAGATCTAGTCTCCAGTCTCAAATGCAGGAACTCAACTCTCAAACAGTCCTGCTGGAAATCCAGGAAGTATCTACGGTTAAACTCTCGTAGAAAATCCTCCCACTGTAAAGGCCCTATAGCCTCATCTCGTATAGTCTCCCACCAAGTGAGAGCACTCCGTCCAATAACCTCTAGGCAACACTGAGTTTGAGGTCTTCACTCAACCCTAGATTTATGAGAATCTTATAAATCTGGTTGATCCAATACTTTGCTGCCACAGTATCACTGAATCCTGAAAAGTCTACATAACTGAGCTGATGTGCCTCCTTCACTAACTGTGTTAACTCGTGAACTCGCCTCAGAGTCATAGAAGTGGTCTCACTCGAACCTGAAACTACTGAGGGCTCGGTCACCGGCGGGGGCTCTAGTGCCACTGGGATAGGTGCTGCCGCAGGTGTAGGTGCGGCTGTAGGTGGAGGTGGTGGTGGCATCTGCACCCCATATTGACTATACCACTTCTGCCACTGCCTCAAAGCCTCTAGTGGTGGTGGTGGAATCCCTGTCGTAGTCATTGGCTAGGGTGGTACTAGTATAGGCACCCATGATGAGAAAGCATCCTCAGGTACACTAAGGGTCTTAGGCTCCCTCGAAGTATTAGGTGCTGGAGGAGTCTTAGGTGGCACGAGTCTAGATCTACATCCCACTGATCTACTGCGTCTATGAGGTATAATTCAGCAAAAAGAATTCTTCATGAGATATGTTTCAAGAATTAGGGTTAGTTACGAAGTAACTAACCCCCTAAAATAGATGAACTCAATTCCTAAGACCATATGTAGGGATATATATGACTGTATGAAACTCTCACACATTGAGTACTTTAAATACATTCATACTTGGGAAACGTCTTACATAGACATATAGCTCTCAACCTAGAGGCTCTGATATCAATAAAACTGTCACGCCCTGAACTGGGATCGTGAGCAGTCACCCATTACCCTGTATGCCGGCTATATTCTATAAAAAAAAAATAGGCAGAACTTCCCCATATTTTAGAGGTCTCCCATATATCAATCAACCTGTATATCAAATTATCATCCAACCACTTAAATAAATGGGCCAACACGACCTTACAACAAATCAATCACATTCATATAATACCAATTAATCCACCCCGTACAAACCAGGACAACGTAAGGCTATCATGAAATACTATCAATCTTAGTCACAGACCTCTACTACCATGTCTCCATCAAAGGCATGAACAGTCGCCAATTACCCCTCCTGTGATTTAGAGATGGCACCGAACGAACCTAAAGGATACTTCTAAAACATAACACGTTTTTCGAAGTAAATATACACAATAGTACATTTCATGCCTTAATGCAATAGAATAAAATTTAGAGTTTCAATAAGATGCACATAAATTTTCATACAGTTATCCCTTTTTATACACAATGGTTTATCTACAAACCTAATGAACAATTATACAATTTCATTAGCAAATCATTCCCAATATCATATTCAGTACCAAATCAAGGGTCTCGATCTCCAACCAAAAGCCTCGTGCGCTAATAAGTCTCAATGCGTCCCACTATAGCTATCTCTGTACACAACAGGAAATGAGGGGTGACTATCAAGAAAGATACCCAGTGAGTGAGAGAGTATATATCATGTGTTCAATTAGTTAGTGAAAAATAAAGTGTCAAAGTTCTCAATAATTCTATATATTGTAAGAAATCATGTATAATGCCCAATTTATCATAAATCATTCTTTTCACATACATTTCAAACATATATGCATCCATGTCATCAAATCATGCAAGAATAGAGCATGCCAAAATTAGTACTGGCAAAGGTCGATCGCGACCAATAATAGGCATATCAGGGGTTTTATATGTAATAGGTTAGAAAAACTCTCTACTCCGATGTTGGCGACGGACCTCATCAGGTGCTAGACTACGGTGCACCATAGCCCTCTCCCTTATGGGTTCAACCTGACTAGTACCGTGTCGAATCACAATACATTTACAATTTTCTGATATCATGTGGGATACCTTCCGTAGAAGCGTATTGGGTGTAAATATGGATCACCCTACACATGCATCTTTCATAGCTACGGAATGAGATTTACCTATCACAAAGTTATCATTCATCACATGCCAGGACCCTCAGCCCATATATATTATAATCATCAAATCAATCACGTATCATGCCACATTTCTCAAACAATGTCAATCATTTCCACGAGGATGATTTCATAAAACATTTATAAATCAAATGCAATGGCACGGTTTCACATTTTAGAACTCGTTTGGATGCATATATAATCACGTAAAATATATTTATGAACACTCCATGAATTTACAAATAAAAAATATTTCGTAATTCATTCACAATTTCACATCACATATTTATTAAATCATGCTTGCATTTGAAAACATTTTAAAACATGATATTGTGCATCGGACACATAATTTAATAAATTTTACTCACAATATGCGAGAGGGTACACCACTCTCAACACGAATCTCGAGACACACACAAAAATATACTCCCCTCAATATCACCAACTAGACTCTATAAACATAATATAGAATATGAGTCACCTAAGAGATCATATGATGCGTATATAATAATGTAAATGTGATGCAACCCTAGTTATAGACAAGTTTAGGGTTTTCAAGTTCTATTCTTGCGCCATTTTAGGGAATCGACCACAAGTTTCTCAACCGGGGTCGGAATTGGGAAATTCCAATTTCTATGGTTGGCTTACATAAAAACTCACACTTTTCGTGTTGAATTTATCTCCAAAATCTCGATGGAAGATTTCTTAAAGTCCACATTTTCAAACCAATCCAACTCTCACTTTCTATTCTATCATGTTTTAGTAAATTTCCCATATCTCACAATTTATTCATGCAAAGACTTTGAGTTTTGACTATGTTGGAGGTAAGACACAAGGCTACAACCTCTTAGTTGGGCACTTTCTTAGATTCATAGTGCAAGTCCTTGAAATAGCACCATTTTTTCCACATTACATTTTAGAAGTCTGTTATGACCAATTTTTAGCACAACAATCACAATGTTTAACACGCAACTCTAAATTACCTGAACTTTTAATAGTATCTAGATGACACATAACCTTACATTTTTCATGTTTTGGGTTTCTTCCAATTATGCCTAGGAGGGGTTTGAAATTGACCACCATAATCTCTCTTCAGTTTTAGCTGAGAAGCAGAATATTTTCTGCATAGTTTTGGGAGATTTTGTATAACTCTTGATTCCCTTGGGATAATTGGCTGCGATTTTCACAATAGGTGGATAAGAGGGAGATCTACAACTTTTCTTCTCTGATGTTTTGCAAACAAGGGCTGAAAACACTATTATTTGTAGTGTTGGAAAATGGAGGACCCTCTGATGAGTTTCAGAACAATGGCTGTATCTTTTGACACAGGGGTCAGATTGAGGTGATCCTTTCTTCGTTGGAAAGCTAAGACATGAGTCTACAATTCTTTCAGCTAGCACAAGATCTGAATCTATCAGGAAGGGGCTTGAAAACGTAGGTTAGTGTTGCTATCAAAATCAAGGCAAAATGCAGGACTGAACAGAGAATTAATGCAGAACACCTAACTTTGAAAACTCATATAAAATCCATCTCTACTCAGAATGCAACGGTTCTTATCTCATTTTAAAGCTCTTAATGTCTAGTTTCATGTGAAAAATTTCACTAAATTTGTCCTTATGCAGAAAATGCTATAGCTAAAACACTACAACCAGTTCAGAATGTTCACATTTCAAAATTTCTGGTTTCCTCGACTTCAAATTTCGGCCAACCCTAGTTTCATAAGCAAACCTCCTCATTTTGACCCCAAATTAAGATATGTTATACTATGGAGTATGGAGGGTCTCTTACCTAAAGATGGACAGCTGGGGTTGAAGCAAAACTTGGATCTCTCCTTTTGAACTATTGGCTGTCCCTTTGTTCTTCACCAAGAAATCCTTCTCCGTCGGTCTTGATTTTTGGATATGTTGGGATTTAAGATGTATAGAAATGATCTATGTAAAAGAAATTGGGTAATGTGTAGGAAGATGTAGAGATTTTACCTTGGAAGTCCACGGCCTGGAGGAGGAAGAAGATGAGTTCACGTTTCTTTAGAGCTTCACGTTTCTTTTGAAGAATGAAGAGAAAAATATTTTAGCTTTTGTTTACAATTGATTAACCATGGTTTCCTCTAGGTGTAACTAGGGTTAAACTCCACCAAAGGAGCATTTAATGTCCAACTACTAATTCCAATCTAAGGCTCTCATTGTTCTTTTGACTTTTTAAATAAATCCTAGCCTTCCACCTCATTGGTACACTTCCCATGGTCATTAATTGTCTCCAACCCCTTTTTTATAAATCATATAAAAGGTCTTTCTTAGATTTGGGGGAAAATTCTTATTTCGATTTTCACGTCACGCACGGTAGGATCAATATTCGACCCGAAATATGAGAAATTCAAATTTACCCATTTGGTTCAGTTTTTCGCATTGAATCAAATAGAGTTGGTCTCACATAAATCCGAAATCGTTTGATAGCCTAAACATCCCTCGAAATGAATGAAATTCTCGATTGGTCAAAATTTGACCTCGACCTTCAAATGCGTGAAATCACACTATGAACTCCGTTTTACATGTAGATTTAAAAAATATAGGTCATAGGTGGAAACGGTACCGTTTACTCGGACAAATTTTAATTCTGTCAAATATTAGAGTTTCTCGGGCGAAAATTTTAGAGTACCGAGCGTTTTTGTGTTACGATTTAAATTTCACTTTCACTCCTTTATCCTACACTTTTAAAGTGAATTTAGCAAGTATATATCTCATGGTGTCAAATTTGCAAGTGTGGTTTTCATTTTGGCACAGTAGGGTAAATTACCCTTCATTCCATGTGAATTTCGGCAAATTTTCCAATTTTTCATTTTAACTTGATAAAATGTTAATTTAGCCAAATTTAGGCTTCCTCATAGAATTTTAGCAGTTTTGCACGGGTAGATTTGGGCATGGGATAAGATTACTGCGCCAATGATGTGAAAATAAATTTCAAGTTGCTAAGTTCGTGTTTGATGGCACTGCTTTCGTGCCCTTTTTTGTCCAATTATTATTGACGTTATTTGTTGAAATTATCTCACAAAAGATAATTGTGTTAGGGAATGATGATATTTAGGCCAAAACCAAAAATATACCGCTTTCACAATTGTGCAAAGGGAGAAAGTATTTGAACACGTCGTGAATCGAACATGCAACCTTCTGATATGGAGTCAGACACGCTCTCATTACACCACGGATCCAATTGGTATGTCAACAAAATATTTTTGAAATTAGACTTTAAATTTGTAGCGGTCAATATGATTTGGGCATGGGATAGGATTATCGTGCCAATGATGTTATAATAATTCTCAAGTTGTTAAGTTCATTTTTATGGCACTGATTTCATGCCCTTTTTTGACCAATTATTAGTGATGTTATTTATTGAATTTATCTCACAAAAGAAAATTGTGTTAGGGGATGAAAATATTATGCCAAAATAAAAAATCTACTGCTTTCACACATTGTGCTATGGGAGAAAGTATTTGAACCCGACGTGAATCAAACACGCAACCTTCTGATCTGGAGACAGACGCGCTACCATTGCGCCACGTATCCAGTTGGCATGTCAGTTATTTTATTTTGAAATGAAATATTTTAGTTGTTGCGGTCAATTAGATTTGGATTTCGGATATGGTTATCGTGCCATTGATATCAAAATAATTTGGAAGCTGCTACATTCATTTTCGATATAATTGTTTTCTTGCCCTGTTTTTTGGTCAATTATCAATGATGTTTTATGTTGGATTACTTGAGAAATGATAATTGCATAACGTTTGTTGAGAAAAGATCATATGTGTGCCATGTCCAAAAGTCAACCATTTTTTTCTCCGAATCCATTGTTGTCCCACTATACAAATCCAAAGTTCCTTCCAACACAAAGTGATCATTTAGAAGAAAAACTCTATCACAAACCTTGTGCCAAATAGTGGGTCTGGATTTGCTCACCAACTAGTCTTGAATTTGAGAAGAATATTTGGGAAGAAACGACATTGCCAACTGTTTCATTTTTGTATAAAAAATTGATGTCTTTAATTGACAAGAAATTTGAACCCAACATACCTCTCGATTTGGCATCAGACGCGGAACCATTGTATCATGGATCCAGTTGATATGCCAACAATTTTATTTTAAAATAAGCTCTTGTAATAATTGCGATCAATTAGAATTGGGGTTCGAATTGGGTTATGGTGCTATTAATGTTAAAATAATTTGGAAGCTTCTAGGTTCTTTTTCGATAGGACTGCCGTCTTGCCCTTTTTTGACCAATGAATTGCGATATTATATGTTATATTTACTTGGGAAAAATAATTGCATAACTTTTGTTGAGTAAAGATAATATTTTTGCAACGCCAATAATCTACTGTTTTCCCCAAATCCCTTCTTACACCACTGTACAATTCCACGGTTGTGTTTGATGGCACTGCTTTCGTGCCCTTTTTTGTCCAATTATTATTGACGTTATTTGTTGAAATTATCTCACAAAAGATAATTATGTTAGGGAATGATAATATTTAGGCCAAAACCAAAAATATACCGCTTTCACAATTGTGCAAAGGGAGAAAGTACTTGAACATGATGTGAATCGAACACGCAACCTTTTGATATGGAGACACACACGCTTCCATTGCAACACGGATCCAATTGGTATGTCAACACTATATTTTTGAAAATAGACTTTATATTTGTAGTGGTCAATATGATTTGGACAAGGATAGGATTATTGTGCCATTGATGTTATAATAATTCTAAAGTTGCTAAGTTCAATTTTTATGGCACTGATTTCATGCCCTTCTTTCACCAATTATTAGTGATGTTATTTATTGAATTTATCTCACAAAAGATAATTGTGTTAGGGGATGAAAATATTATGCCAAAACCAAAAATCTATTGCTTTCACACATTGTGCTATGGGAGAAAGTATTTGAACCCGACGTGAATCGAATACGCAACCTTCTGATCTGGAGTCAAACGCGCTACCATTGCGCCACGGATCCATAAAAATGCAAGGCCAATAATCTACCATTTTCTCCAAATCTCTTCTTATCTCATTATACAATTCCACGGTTCCTTCCAATATCAAGTGATCATTTAGCAGAAAAACTCCAAGAGGCATCACTTTCGAACCATGGGGGGAAATTGAACCCGTCATGAATCGAACACGCAACCTTCTGATCTGGAGTTAGACGCACTACCATTGCACCACGGATCCATTTGGTATGTAAATAATATATTTTTGAGATTAAACCATATAAATGCTGTAGTCAATTAGATTTGGGCATGGGAAAGAGTCATCATGCCATTGATGTTAAAATAATTTGGAAGTTGCTAAGGTCTTTTTTTATGGCACTGCTTTCTTGCTCTTTTTTGACCCATTATCCGTGAGATTTATCTCAAACAAGCTAATTGTATAATTTTTGTTAGGGAATGATAATATTTGTGCCAATACTAAAAATCTACTGCTTTCACACATTGTGCTAAGGGAGAGAGAATTTGAACCTATCATGAATTGAACATGCAACTTTCTAATCTGGAGTCAAACGTGCTACCATTGTGCCACAGATCTAGTTGGCATGTCAATAACTTCATTTTGAAATTAAATTTTGTAATTGTTGCAGTCAATTAGATTTGGACTTGAGATAGGGTTATCATGTCATTGATGTTAAAATAGTTTGGAAGTTGCTAAGTTCATTTTCAATAGAACTATTTTCTTGCCCTTTTTTTGGTCAATCATTAGTGATGTTATATGTTGGATTTCTCTGAGATATGATAATTGTATAACTTTTGTTGAAGAAAGATAATATTTCTGCCAAGACAAAAGTCAACCATCTTTTCTCCATATCTGATAATATTTGTGCCAAGACCAAAAATCAATCATTTTTTTCTCCATATCCCTTGTTGTCCCACCATACAATTCCATGGTTCCTTCCAAGACCTAGTGATCATTTAGGAAAAAAAAAAAATATATATATATATATATATATCCTCAAAGTGACTTCGCTTTCAAACCTTGTGCCAAACAGTGGGTTTGAATTTACTCATCAACCAATATGGAATTTGTGAAGACTATTTAGGAAAGAAGGGGATTGCTAACTCTTTCATTTTTGTATTAAAAATTGATATGTTAAAGGATAGGAAATTTGAACCCCATAGACCTTTTGATTTAGAGTCAGACGCGCTACCTTTGCATCACAGATCAAGCTCGTGTGTCAATAATTTTAATTTAAAATTAGATCTTGTAATTGCTACGAACAATTAGATTTGGGTTTCAGATAAGGTTATCGTGCCATTAATATTAAAATAATTTGGAAGCTACCAGGTTCTTTTTTGATTGGACTGTTGTCTTGCCCTTTTTTGACCAATTATCAATGATATTTTACGTTGGATTTATTTGAGAAAAATAATTGTATAACTTTTATTGGGGAATGATAATATTTGTGCAAGGCCAAAAATCTACCATTTTCCTCCAAATCGCCTATTATCCCATTATGTAATTCCATAGTTCCTTCCAACACCAAGTGATCGTTTAGCAAAAAATAACTCCAACAAGCATCACTTTCAAACCGCGAGAGGGAATTTGAACACAATGTGAATCGATCACGTAACCTTCTAATCTGGAGTCAGATGCACTGTCATTGTTCCACGGATCTAAGTGGTATGTCAATAATGTATTTTTGTTGCAGTCAAATAGATTTGGGCATAGGATAAGATTATTGTGCCATTGATGTTAAAATAATTTGGAAGTTGTTAAGTTCGTTCTTGATGGCACTATTTTTTTGACCTTTTTTGACCAATTATTAGTAATTTTATTTGTTGAATTTATCTCAAAAAAGATAATTGTGTTAGGAAATGATAAAATTTATGCCAAAACCATAAATCTACCGATGGGTGTCAATTCAACCTAAAATAAAAATATCAACTTCATAAAAAATGAGTCTAGGGTGAGTAGAGTCACATTTATAGGGAACAACAGATTTATTTCTTTTAAGAAAAATAAAAATAAAATATGGGGGTTTGAGAAATTATTTAAAACTAACAAAAATAAATAAAATTAACTAGAAAAAAATAATTAAATAACACCAATTAAAAAAATAAATATCAATGATAATAAAATCTAACCAAATGAATTATTTTCACCTTGATTTCATGTGATTGATTATTGATCTATTTAAAAATTTTAACAACCATAAATAAATTGGTTATAGTTGCTCAACAAATGCCGATCAACCACTCTCTCCTTATTCTTTGATAATTAAAAGAAACTCTTTAATTATTTTCTTAATCGAAAGACAATTCTAAAGAAACTCTAAGGATTTAAAGTTTTGATAGCATTAAAATCGAGAGAAACACAATTCTAAATGACAAGCACACAACATGTTTATTTAAATTAGATTATTCGATTTCATGACATAGATATCATTCATCACTAAATTAAGACAATCAAACAATTATGAATTTACCATTTTAATTGATTGTAGACTATTTTAGGATTATTAAATATTAACTACTATTTAATAAATCCTAAAAAAATCATGATCCATGAAGTGCAGCAATCAAATAAATACCTATAATATGTTGAATTAATATATTCAATTAGATCTCACAATCATTAAAAATCAAGATTGTAATAAATCTTCAACTAGAAAAATAAATATTAAAAATAAAGTATGAAAAAGAAAAACTCAGAAATAATGTTATTGCTGTTGGAAAAAAAATGGAAAGAAAGTGTTAGGACTGCATGGCTACCTCCTCGGCTGGTGCCTTTCCTCCACACTTATGTCTCTTCCCAAGTCAACGAATAAAGAAAATGTACCTCCCTAAGGCTGCCAATTGCAACTCTTAAGCAAAGTGGAAATTCCCCGCTTTTTTTACCTTAGTAAAAATATCTAAATTGTTTTTTAAGAAAAGATAAAACTCCCTAAAAGATAATATCTCAAAATTTTCAAATAAAAGAAAATCCTAAAAAAATATATAATATCTTAAAATTTACATTTTCTAAAAATTCACATATCTAAATATTAGAAATGGAATAGAAATCTTCAAAACCCTCAAATCTATCCCAACTCTTTCTTTTGAATATGCTATTAGGAAAGTAACTTACTACAGTAAATCTTCAAAAGTCTTGCATTGTTCCTTAAAATCAGTGTGGCCACGTACTAATAAAAGAGCAATACTGTCCAATATTCTATTCTTTATATAATTGCTCTAATTTAACTCACTTTCTTCACATTTCTCCATGCATCTCTTCCATTGAGTCTAGCACATTAATCACCACAAATTAGTGTAATATTTTCTCAAAAATAATACAAAAAACAATTACAAATACTACACTCATTTAAGCTACATCACTACCGTTTTCACACATTGTGCAAATGGAAAAGAATTTGAACTCAACATGAATCAAACACGCAACCTTCTAATTTGGAGTCAGACACGCTACCATTGCGCCACAAATCTAATTGCCATGTCAATTATTTTATTTTGAAATTAAATCTTTTAATTGTTGCGGTCAATTACATTTCGACTTGGGATAGGGTTATCATGCCATTGATATTAAAATAATTTAGAAGCTGCCAAGTTCATTTTCGATAAAACTGTTTTCTTGCCCTTTTTTGGTCAATTATCAATGATGTTATATGTTGAATTTATTTGTGAAATGATAATTGCATAACTTTTGTTGAGAAAAGATAATATTTGAGCCAAGTCCAAAAGTCAATCATTTTTTTCTCAAAATCCCTTGTTGTCCCACTATACAATTCTATGGTTCCATCCAACACAAAGTGATCATTTAGCCAAAAAAAAAAAAAAAAAAAAAACTCCAACACAAACCTTGTGCCAAATAGTGGGTATCCATTTGCTCACCAACCAATATTGAATTTGTGAAGAGTATTTAGAAAAAAATGAGATTGCTAACTCTTTCATTTTTGTATAAAAAAATTGATCTCTTTAAATGAGAGAAAATTTGAACCTAACATACATTTTGATTTGGAATCGGACATGATACCATTGTATAACGGATCCAGTAAGTATGTCAATAATTTTATTTTAAAATTAGATCTTGTAATTGTTGCGGTCAATTAGATTTAGGTATCGGATAGGATTATCATGCCATTAATGTTAAAATAATTTAGAAGCCTCTAAGTTCTTTTTCGATAGGACTGTAGTCTTACCCATTTTTTGACCAATTATCAGTTATGTTATATGTTTAAGGCAAAAATCTACTATTTTCCTCCATATCCCTTATTATCCCATTATACAATTCCACGATTCCTTCTAACACCCACTACTAGAAAAAGAGGTATCAGTGACGAAAATATCCATCGCTAATAGTAAAGATTTCGTCGCTAAAGAGTATTAACGATGAAAATTGTCCATTGCTGAAGAGTATTAGCGATGGAAATTTTCTGTCGCTGAAAACCACCCTACTAAATATTACCAACGGAATTCATCTATCGCTAAACTATCAGTGATGGAATATTTTCATTGTTAAAAATTCTGTCGTTAATCCGTTGATAATAAAAAACAATATGTAAAAGTATCAACGATGGATTAGCGACAGAATTTTTCCATCGTTAAAAATTATGTCGCTAATCCATCGCTGATAGTAACTATCAGTGGCAGATATTTTCCTCACACACACCTACCAGCACCCTCACGCGCGTTCCCGCTTGCGCAATCTTCTGCCCACATCCCAGCCGCATGCCTTACATTTATTCTATGAAAAATGTCACCCTCACGCATGAATGATGAGTTCTCCAACCACTATGCCACAATCCATGTTGTGATATTTTCTTTTTTTATTTATTGTCTAACTCTCACTTATTTTTTTTAATATTAACCTCTCACGTTTTTTTTATTTCACTCTCATCTCTTTTTTTTTCCTTTACCTTGGGACAATTTTTTTCATTGAATAATCTCATTAAATTTTTCTAACTGTTTAAATTCGATATTGATTAAATTTACACTAAATAAAGAAATAAAATATTTATTTGATTAATTAAGATAGAATAGCAAATTATTTTTCTAATTTATCCATTAAATTGAATAATAAAATAATAGAATAAATAAAATAAATAAAAGAAAAAAGAAAAAGAATTATAAAATAATAAAATAGAAGAAAAATAAAAAATAAATTAAATTAAATTAAATTAAAATTAAAAAAATGAACTATTAACAACAGATTAGTGACGAAAAATTTCCATCGTTGATAGTTCCTTTTTTTATTTTTTTATTATCTTTGAATAATATTAGTGACGAAAATTTTCCGTCGCTAAAAAATCCGTCACTAATTCATCGCTGATAATTTTTTTTTTAATTTTTTTACGTTGACAACTATCAGTGATGGATTTTTTAACAATGGAAGTTTTCCATCGCTTATAGTTTTCCTTTTTTATATTTTTATTTTTTTTCTTGGTTCACTATCAGCGACGGATTATCGACAGGTATTTCAGCGATAGAAAAAATCCGATGCTAATCTATCATTGATAGTTTTTCTTTTTAAATTTTTATTTTTTTTCTTGGTCCACTTTTAGCGACGGATTTTTTTGTTGCTAAAATATCCGTCACTGATAGTTTTTCTTTTTTTAATTTTTATTTTTTTCCTTGGTCCACTATCAGTGATAGATTTAGCGATAGATTTTTTCTATCACTAATCCGTTACTGATATCATGTTTTCTAGTAGTGATCAAGTGATCATTTAGTAGAAAAACCAAGAGAGGAAATTTGAACCCGACATGAATCAAACACGCAACCTTCTGATCTGGAGTTAGACGCACTACCATTGTGCCACGGATCCAATTGATGTTAATATAGGTATGGGATAGGGTTATCACACCATTGATGTTAAAATAATGTGGAAGTTGCTAAGTTTGCTTCTGATGACGTTGCTTTCTTGCCCTTTTTTTTATTAATTATCAGTGATGTTATATGGTGAACTTATATCAAAAAAGATAATTGTATAACTTTTGTTAGGGAATGATAATATTTGTGTCAAAACTAAAAATCTACCGCTTTCACACATTGTGCTAAGGGAGAAAGAATTTAAATCCGACATGAATCAAATATGCAACCTTTTGATATGGAGTCAGATACGCTACCATACCACATATCCATTTGGCATGTCAATAATTACATTTTGAAATTAAATCTTGTAATTGTTGCGGTCAATTAGATTTGGACTTGGGATATGGTTATTGTGCCTTTGATGTTAAAATAATTTTGGAAGCTGCTAAGTTCATTTTCAATAGAACTATTTTCTTGCCCCCTTTTTGGCCAATTATCAGTGATGTTATATATTGGATTTATTTGAGAAATGATAATTGTATAGCTTTTGTTGAGAAAAAATAATATTTGTTCCAAGTCCAAAAATCAACCATTTTTTTCTCCAAATCCCTTGTTGTCCCACTATATATATACAATTTCGTGGTTCCCTCTAACACCAAGTGATCATTTAGCCAAAAAACTCCAATGCAATTGTTGTGCCAAACAGTGGGTATGAATTTGCTCACCAACCAATGTTGAATTTGTGAAGAGTATTTAAAAAAAAATGAGGTTGCTAACTCTTTTATTTTTGTATAAAAAATCTATTTGTTTAAAGGAGAGGGAATTTGAACCTAGCATGCCTTCTGATTAGGTGTCGGACACACTTCCATTGCATCATGGATCCAGTTGGTATGTCAATAATTTTATTTTAAAATTAGATCTTGTAATTGCTACGATCAATTAAATTTGGGTTTGGGATAAGATTATCATGTCATTAATGTTAAAATAATTTGTAAGTTATTAAGTTTATTTTCGATAGCACTGCTTTCTTGGTCTTTTTTTTTTTTTGCCTAATTATGACTTAATCTATACAATTTTAAGTACAAATATTGCACATACTTACTTTTGTTATTAACAGGATCGAGGATCGAGGTTGTGGGTATACTTCATTATCTTTTCATATTGTGAATTTATTATAAATGAGCTTTTACAAGCTAATTTAAGTCAAACTTAAACTACTTAAAAATAATTTTACAAAGTACTATCATCATTTATGTATAACATGGATTAGTGTACCAACTTATGATCTGAGGTCCTGATACCAAAAATTATAATTCTATGGATCAAACCCGTAATCTCTCCTCCTGTACGAATGTATAAAATTTCTGGTGTGAATGTCCTAAATTTATGGTGATTCTTGATTGTGATTAAAACGCAATCTTTACAGTCGTAGTCTCTTCATTTCCTTGGTACACCCATGTCTTTGTGGGTGTTTTTTTTTTTTTTTTTGGGTGTCTGTGATTAAAACTCTTTGCGAAATTTTAATGCTTTGGGTATCTACGCTTTGTGTGATTTTCAGAGATTTTTTTGGCTCAAGGAGGAGGAGGAGAGAAAAGGGAGGGCAGGGATGGAGGATAACAAAAGAGATGAGCCACCAGCGTGGCTAATAATGGGAATACAAACGGTTTTTTTTTTCTTTTTCTTGGGGCCAGGAATACTAACGGATTGTGACACGAAGGATCAGCTTGTTTCTGCCCATGGGCTTTCTCCGTTGCTAGGTGAGCATTTTGGCAAAATTTAGATTTCAAAATTACAAAATAAAATTATAAAATGCTATCGAGTTAAATTCTTTTAAGGTTGCTTTGTTTCACGGAGAGAGAGAGAGAGAGAGAGAGAGAGAGAGATCATTGTCTCTGTCCCCTCCCAGCTCAAAAGTCCCTGCACAATTTTTTTTTTTTATAAACAACTGACATTTAAAAATATATTTTAATGAATTCAGTTCAAATATTGTCACACTCAATTTAGAGATCCAATATGATGTTTTTTTATTTTTAAATTTCAAATCCGATACTTAATTAAAGTAACTAATGCCTTTAACCAAATCTCATATGTAAATTTTGACCGACGAATAATATTAGAAATTTGATTGGGCTTTTATTAAATTCTTGATATTTTAACTATTGACCGAGAAAAATATTTGCAACGAAAAAAAACCCCTAAGAACTAAGAGAAATCCTTATTTTATTAAGAAAAGTTCAATAATATATAAGGCTAAAATAATAAAAAAATTATTCAATTTCTTATATGATACAAACTATTTTATCGTTTAAAGAATTTATGAATTTGAAAAAAATGAGTTATATTAATATAAAAATTTTAATCCTATCAAATCTTAGAGTATGTTTGGTTTAGCGAATTTTGCTCCCATTGTTGTGAGAGGAGATTGCTTATCAAGCTTGCGTTTGGTGATATGGACAGAGAAAGAGTACATGGGCTTGCTGGAGGAGCCTCAACAATTAAATCCAAGGGCGTTCTTTCCTGTGCGACCTATGGTACTGCGATGTTTTTTTTTTTTTTTCAATAATGTAAAATGTAATTTTTATTGTAAAATAGAAAAATGAAATTTTGCCATAACAAAAAGTAGATTTAGTAAAATGAGGTGATAAATCTCTTAATCAAATCTCGACATTTGAAATTTAGAAATAAAAAAAATTATACTAGGAGAGTCACTTCTTAAATAGAAATTTTATAGATATTCGAATCAAATTAGTTAAAATATAATTTCGAAAGTAAACAAAATAAAGATAGATGAAATTTTAAGTGTTGTTAATATCAGGGTATAGTTGACAAATTTTAATTCAACTTATCAATTTATCTTGATCTATTTAAATAAATATTATGATTTAATTTAATTAATTTTATTTGGTTCATACAGTACTATTTATAAAATATTAATTTGGATTGTAATTCCCGTTTGTGAAGTAAAATTGTTATTCTGCCGAAACATTAACTAGAATATTTCTTTACAAAATATTTATTGTACAAATTATTATTATAAATAAATTAAAAGGGAAGAATGGCTGGGCTGGGACAGCAGGATCTCGGACTTGGCAGGTGGCAAATGCAATCATCGTATGGGATAAATTGCGGGGCCCATCTTTTAGCTTCGTGCTCCATGGGGTTTTCATCGGATGTCCACGAAGGGACTCCATGGGGCTTTCATTCAAATATAACGTTTTGACATTTTGTGTGATTTGGCCGACTCTTCAGGATTACTTCGGGCGGATGTATTTCATGTTTGATTCCGGGGCTGCTTAGGTTCCTCATAAAAAGATATATAATAGAAAATAATTCTTTGTCTATATAATTATAAAAAAATCCAAATTTATTCTTTGAAAAAATTAATTAAATATATATCTACAAGGAGGTCCGTCTTTAAAATATATATAACAATAAATAATTCTCCCTATTTAATTACAAAATAAATTAAAATTATTAAAATTTAAATTTATTTAAAAAACTAATTAAATACGCATCTATTAAGTTATGTCTATAAGGTTACTATTTAATTATTATTTTTATATTTCCTTGAGTCAAATTATTATTTTTTTATAAATCATTAGTATCTAATAATCATTTTAGATGGATTAAATCTAAATTAAGTGGAGTTGAATTCTTAAAGGGTAAAACTGTCTCACACTTATTTTTTTCAAATTTTCTTTAGTTTTCTATTAATTGAGAAATATTTTCTTAATTATTACTTTTTTAATATGCACTTAAAAAATGAATAAATTTTTAAATGAAAATGAAAAGATTATTTTATGATTGATGTAGACTGAAGTTATTATCTAAGAGTTTATTCTTCAATTGTATAGACGATCGGGTTACTAGTGGTCCTAACAATTTTTCTGAAGAGCCAAATTTTAAATTTTTCTTTAAAATATAAAAAAAAATAATAAATTTGGGGATTCAACATTTCATTTACGCCTATTTAACTTCTAAAATCCTATCCATCTTTTACATGAAAAAATTTCAAAATTTTAGAGAAAAAATCTACTCATTGGCCCCTTGGATGTGTCGCTTTTTTTTTTTCATAAATCATCGATATTTAATGATTATTTTAAATATAATTAAATTTTATTCGAGTTGAATTGAAATTTTAGACCTATCATTATGGATTAGGATAATAGTCATAATAAATGGTTTCAATTCTCAATTTTTGAATTTAATTTTTAATATCAATAACCGGAGAATATTTTTACATATTTCAATATTTTATTTATATATTTATCCATACATCTTTTAAAAAATAAAAAGGCATTGTACACTTTTGGTTTTTTACAGTGAACTTGATAATTTTTAATGAAAAATATATTTTTCCATGATCAAAAATAAAAAAAAAATCAATGAATATTTGATTAAAAACAATAAAAATTCTATTAACTAAAATGAATAAACACAACCTGTTTAGGAGGGGGATTTTGAAAAATCTCTGAAAGTCGAGAATTGTTTTGTTAAATATGTTTTTTTCACCTATAAGATTTTTTTTAAAACACTTGTAGACCCAATGAAAAGCAATAATAAAATATCCAACGAGACGTGTAAAACTTTTTCGAAATTAAGTATTTTCTGCCATTCCTAAATTTTGTATCCGCACATTATACTTTTTTTCTAAATTATTTTACAAATTTTATCTGACTCTTTAAAAATTATTTAAAATAAAATATATAAAAATATAAAATAATTGAAAACTGATTTTTATTATAAAATAAAGCCTGCCACAATAAATTGCCTGGGCAAAATTACTTATAAATGAGGCGACACCGTTTAACCAAAAGTTAATGTAGAATGTGGGGACCGTGGCAGACGACGGCTATCCAATAGAACTGACTTCACAAGAAATACGCAAACCGTTTAAAATATTCGTCTACTCATTTTGTATTACCCTATCCAAACCGTTGAACCAATCACAGCCCAACGAATTCTGAGAATAAAATTTTTTTTATTATATAATAATTTTAACATAAAATTATCCTAAAATCATCGAATTAAGAAAGAAATTTGTACCATTAAACTATATTATGTAGAAATATGAATTCTTAGAATAAATAGAAAATTTCTAATTTACTTATTTTATATTTGTAATTTTTTTAAAACTATTACGTGAATTTTGTGATATATTCAATTACTGAGCTTTTCATCTCTATAATAAGAAAATACTAAATGGTAATAATAAAAAAAATAAAAACAAAAGGCTAGTGACGTGTCCATTAAAAAAAAATGTAAGTGTCGCGAATCTTCCCAAGGAAAACAAGCCACCATGATTTCATTGAACAACAACCACCCCTGGTTTGTCCAAAACCATGTCTTATTATTCCATAGAAAAATTAGTCTATAAAACAAGAACACCCACGTCAAATTCCTCAAAATTTCCAAACCCCACCAAAAAGGGGATTGTTCAAATGTCAAGATCCGAAAATAGAGTTTTCTGGTCATGAGCTTGAGGCATTTGAGCAGAGTATGTGTTAGAGCAATTCAGGGGTTAAGAGAATACACCCAGAAGAAGAGCTCCAATATGATGCCTAATTTCAAGGCTTCCCAGAACCGGCCCAGAGCTGAACCGACTGGTTCTGACCAGGTTAGATGGGTTTCGTCCGCTGCAGTTGAACCGGCCAGGAATAGTGTGATTGCTGATGAGAAACGCAGGATTAGAGAAGCTGAGAAAGCTGAGAAGGTTATGCATCTCATCTGCTGGGGACCCAATTAATTTCTTTTATTATTATTATTTTCTTGTGTTTGCTGATAATTTGGGTTTGTTTTGCGTTTTGTCACATATGATCTAGTTATGGTGTTGTGTATAAGTTTCTGATCTAAGATTTATACGGCTAGAACCTATGCCAAAACTGGCTTCCTGTAGTACGACAATGGATGGGAAAATTATATTTTCTGTTTAATTGGCTTTGTTTTATCATTTTCAAGATTATTTCTCTCTCTATCTCTCTCTCTCTTTTATTCATTTTCCTTTTGGGTCAGTTGGTTTGTGCCTGACTCTTATGTTCTTATTTCTGACTCCCTGTTGTTCTGTTAATTAGGTTGGGTTGGAATACATTAGTTTCTCGAAAGTTATGACTTGTACAAATTTTTCTATTTTCTAATTTGATCTGATCCATTTCTTCGTAGAGCTATTTCCTCGATCGTAGATATTTTAGTGTTGTGTTATTCACAAATAGTAAATTTTATTTTATTTTATTTTTTTAAATTTTTTGACACTAAAGCTGAACATAGAAGGGGGAGGGAGAGAGAGAGAGAGACAGAGAGAGACAGAGAGATTGCAATTTTAACATTCTATAGTGTATGCGCATACTCTCCATCGAGGTCCTGCCAAGAATCCTTATCAATTAGGACCCCAGCAGCTCAAGTACATGACCGTCCGTAGGGACTCTTCAGCTTGTTTAACCCTATTGTCACACTTAGTTGAAGCCGCTTTGCTCAAAGCCGTAGAATCATATTCACTACATTTCCAAGAGTGCCTGCCCTGCTTTGAGGAAGAGGCAGAATTGGAACTTTTCAATGTAGTGAAAGGGGTGGACTCATTCTGATCAATAGGCTGTTTTCTCATGATCACTTCAATTCTCCTGTTCACTCAAATATCACCCGAAAGAAAGTTGAAGTTTGGTAAAGTATTCAAGAGAGGCAAAATGCTTAGGCTTTTGTGGGCTTTTGTGGGGTTTTGTGGGGTTTGTTATTATGAGAGGGTTGATCACAAGCATTGTTTCCTCAAATAGGGCTTTGGGGTAGAGGATCAAGAGGTGTGCTTTTTCTTTATTCAGTAAATCAGACAAGTCATGTGGACTTGGGGCTTATGTGCTTAAATTTGATTGCCCAGACTTAATTGGATTTGATCAATCTAGGAGTTTTTCTATTATTTTTCATTAATCAATATATTTAAAAATAATTCTTTACCCTATAATTTCAGCCATTGTGCTTTGTGCCCTTAAATTTTGGAATTTTGAAATGGTAGGAGCAATGGTGGAGGGTAAAAAAACTGTACTCTGCACGTGACGCCCATGAACATTGGAGGAGAAGGCATATATCCATGTGAGTGAATGGATAACATTAGCATCAACCTGCATAAGAAATTCATTAAAAGTACTACTTATTCGACTTTTGTAATGGATAAGATCGACACATAAATTTAAATTAATGGTAATGCTTTTCTTTTGTTTCGTGGATTATTATGCTATTTTTCTCCTTTTGATTCCTTAGAAAATCTTTATGCTATTTAGTATCGTTTGATTTAATTGACACTAACAAAAACATGATTTTTTTAAAAAATTAAAAAATTGTGTTTACGGGTATATCTCTATAAATAAATGTAGAAAATTAAAAAATCACAAAATCTTTCTGGATAATTTTGTAATCGGGATGATAACCATGCTAAACGAGTTATCACCGTAATATCATAACACTATAACTCTAAATCCGGTAATTAAAATGATGTAAGAATTCTCTACTCGAAATTTTCTTTAAGGCTTTAATGATCTCACTCTAAAAAATGTGTTTTTCTTAAAACTCAATTATGAAAATGTGTGTTCCCTGTGAATGATGTCTCTCCTTTCCAAATTGAAGAAGATCATCAAAATCACATAGTTATAGTTATAAAGGAGAAGAATTAGGGAGAGTGGATGATGAGTTAACTATCCATTATCTCTTAATTTTAAATTTAAATTTGAATGCTTTTACTTTGTAGTAAATGTTCTTATGTGAGCATATTTACGAACGTATATTTTATATAATTAATATATAATTATTACCCCAAGAGGAACTTGTTATTAGCTTTTCTATATTTAATGCATTTAAAGTTATGTAATTAGATAGGAGTCTAGTGCATAGAATCGATCATAGCATTTAAAGGTTTAAGCTCAAGACAAAAAAAAAAAAAACAATAAATAATAACAATAAAAAAAATAACGAAGCGATTATTTTCAATAAACTATAGAACTAGAATTGCCTGTATATCTAGATTACTTAATTGAAACACATAAACACGCATTAAAATTAAAAAACCAAATATGAAAATGATCACCGGTCTTTATAGAACATAAAAAATGAATATATCAAATAGAAGTATTCTAGTTCTATGGCTCTAAAAATAATTAAGATTTTTTGTTAACTAAAAATAATTTATTTTAACATTAAAATTAAGATTTAACCTTTTTGATCGGATTGGAATTCCAAAAGCATCCTGGACGATCTTCACGCCAATACGCGAGATGAACATGTGTCGCCGCGGAGCTCGCAAGGTAGAAGAAGGCTGCATAGAATTACCCCGTAATGCGCACCTCAGCATCGGCCGGTCTTGCTTTAAGCTCATTGCGACCGAGCTTACCCACATAGCCCAGATTTTTCACAAAGAAATAGGAGTGATTTTGAACCGTCATACCATATCAATTGGTTGAACTGTTTGGATAGAAAACTTTTAGTGACCTATTTGTGTTGTTACAATTTTGTTTTTTTTTTTTTTGCAAATGTGTGTTATTTTGTGACTCTTCAAATTTAAATATTTGCAACACATTGTTTGTTTTAATATGCGCTGAACATGCATGAATATTCATATATGTTACTTTGCGCTTTAATGCATATTAATATATATTTTTGTTATCGAATTTGTATAATCTTTATATCTTGGTGCCTATAAATAGGCTTCTTCTCCCATATTTTTAAACACAACGTTATACAACATATTCATTAAAAAAACACAGTTTTTTTTTTTTCTTTAGTCCGTCAAAAGCATTATTTTGATGGGGTCTTAGGCTTGGCCAATATGGCAAGATTTATCATTGGCCAAGTAATATATTTGCCGATTTGCTGTATTATCTAGAGAAAAAGTTATATATTTTTGTTATGCTCATTCATATATTTTTAAATTATAGAATGTGCGAATCTACTTTTAAAAAAAAAAGATCTATGAGCTACCAACTTGGCTAATTTTGTCTCCAACTTTAATTAATAATTTAATTTTTTATAGAAATTTTATTTATTTTGCCTTAATTTTATCAGCACATAATCTAGGAGACATAACTTTATTTGCAATTGATGATTGCACAAGGAAGATTTGAGTCCTATGGTAAGGTTTTGGTTAACGTGGTTGCATGCACACATAATTTCAAGATTATTACCTTATTCAATAAGTTTATAATTATACACAAAAACTATTAAATAATATTCTAAAAAAAGCAAAATAATATTATTCGTAGATTTCATAGTCAGTAGAACCGTGGCAGCTAAATTTCACCTCCGGTGGAAGCAAGAGATCTCCGCCACAACTGGGAAGAGAAGCCCCACAAGAAAGAAGGAACCCGAGAAATTGAAGGGTCAGAGTCAGCATGACTACGTGGCAAATTTGTACTGACCCATTATTTGGATCACGAAATCTTTTGTCCTTCGGATAAGCCCTTCCTTGTGACCTCTTCCCTCCATCCCCATCCAACTAAAATTTCGATAACTCCCTTTCTTCCACTCCTCCCTTTCTCTCACTGTCACTCACTCACTCACTCACTCTCTCTCTCTCTCTCTCTCTCTCTCTCTCCAAAATGCAATTCCTTTTTCATATCTCGATATTTCGAATTCAAATCCGACTCTGAATTTCTCGTAATTCAAATTCTCTCTATATTTCTCTCTCTATCTCTCTCTCCCTCTAAAAATGGCTGGTGTTTCGACTATTTCTTTAACCTCTTTGTTAGGCGCGCAATCTTCAGAAAGAAGAGTTTCGATTTCGTCAACTCGATTATTCGCTTCTGGATTCGATTCATTTCGGGCTCGCACTTGTTTCGCTTATGATTCCGCTTCTGTTCGCACTTCGAATTCGAATTCTCGGTTCGTTGTTCGATGCACGTCTTCTTTCACAGGTTCGTATTTCAAATTCTTTCCTCCCAAGTCATAGGTTTTTATTAAATTGGTTTATCGCACTTTAATTGCTGCATTTACCTTAGTTATTTGGTTATCTATCTCGGAATTAGGCCTAGTTGGAATTAATCTCATTGTAATTTCATAATTCTGATGAAGAATTAGTACTAACAAGGAGGAGAATGCATCCAAATCCCAGTTAAGGTTTTAAGAGATGCACCTTTTTCTCTCTGCAAGGCCCAAGGTTGAATACTTGGAATTGCACTACCGAGGTTTTGAGTCCACAGTCACCCATAGGGTTTGCACAGCGTGTGGCTTATTGCCGGTGCATACTAATTGTAGTGTAGTGGCTAAGCTTATTCCTTGAAACCCAATGCTTGGAAAGCCCCCATGTACGAAACTATTATTGCGGGTGCATACTCGAATTATAGTGTAGTGGCTAAGGTATTCAGTGAAACATAGTGTAGTGGCTAATGTATTCACCGAAACCCAATGCTTGGAAACCTCCGATGGAGGAAACTATGTAAGAGTGCTTGAAAGACAAATCTGTAGTAACCCAAGGCAAACCATCTTAGATGATATTTTTTATCTTATTCACAAGTGAACTCACTATCAACTTAGTATATATCTTTTCATTTCTAATTCTACATTTTTTAGTTTTATCACATATTTATCTGAGTATTCTCATTTTAGTTACAGACATTTTGTACTCTTATTGTTATTTAATAATTCAGCACTTTGTGTCATATAATAATGCAGCTTTTATTGTGATTCTATAAAACCTCCCCTTTAACTGCAATGGCATCATGCAATCTCACTTGGTGCCATATAATAATGCAGCTTTTAATGCAGTTATGTGAAACCTCCCCTTCAACTACAATGGCATTATGCAACCTCTAACCCTATCATCAAAGGGAAAAATGCTATTGAACTATATGAAGCATACATCTTGCAGTGTGTTATCACCATGAAAATTCATTCATAAGATAGACATTTAAAGGGTACATTATCTGTTCCATGCCAGCTTAGCTCCCTCCTTCCTCCTCCCCGAAGGTTTGCGGATGAAACTACTGGAATCAACTGGGGTAGGTACAAGAAACGATTTAGTTTGCAGTTAGAAATCGGTTGACTATGTTCAAGAGCAAACCATGTTCAGTCCCTACCATTAGATGGGGAATGAGAGGCCCTAGTGAACTCTTCTATAGCCATGTTAAAGACCATAGCTATCATTTCAGTTTTTAGAGAGCTAAAAAAAGGGAAAAAGAGGTAGTTGAGGTCCTCAAGAGCCACATTTATGGTTGGAAACACAAGATCTCCAGTGTAATAAGACTTGATGAGTAGAAACTGGCAGCCTAGGACTGTAAAGAAAATCTCTCATTAGAACCAATGGTTAGGTCTTGTAAGAGATAGTGTTAACTTCTCTCCTGCTCCCTTCACTCTAGCACTCCCGTTGTTGCCTTCCCCTGTCCTTTCAAAGTGGAATATTCATAAGTAGTTCATTTGATTACTACAGGAATAGCCTTAACCTGGTTATGATGAAATTGATCATAGGAATAATACCTACAACCAAAGACGAAATCTGGGGCACCCTCCACTTTGCATATACATGGTATTAGTTGGGCATTTCTGTTTTGATGGATAAGGCGTCTTTGATTAAATAAAGCTGACACAAATCATGGGCTAATGAGTTATTCACATTTACCTACATTAGCCAGGTGGTTTTACTTAGATCCCTTCATTTTTTGTCCTCCTCTTCTCTGTTTGTGTGTGTGTGTGTAAATGGTTACCTGCATTTCTATGAATGCTTCTTATCTACATAAAAGAAATGGAGTATAATTAGCAATTGTATCGCTTGATGTTTGGTGAATTTTAAACATACACTTACATCATCATCCGTCACATTTATAATTAGCTCTTACATTGCACATACCTTATTGTGGCTACCAAATTTTTGATGCTTGTAACTGATGTACTATGTGACATTATTAATACTTATAACTAAACTAATGGGATGAAATATTTCAATATCATCAAGTCTGTATCAGTATCCTCCTCTCTCATCCTGCCAAAAAATGAGGTGGATAAATATGTACATCATAGACAAAGAAAATCATTTCAACTTGATCCAACCTATGTTAATAAAATTTAATATGAACTGTCAACAAACAGGAGAATAGCAATAATTAGTTATTTGATGGTTACCATTCTACCACAGCAATGAAAAATTGTAGTGAAATAGGAACAGTTTGCATTCAGAGGTGCTTTGGTGTGAAGCGAGGATGTGAGGTGCCTTTAATAGTGATGAATTTAATTAATGCCTTTAATTTGCTTTTGAGTAATGCATTCAATAGTGATAAATTCAATTGAAAATAGGACCTCTAGTGCAGTAAAGGAGACATAAAAAAATTATAGTAGTGGCCGAGTTAAGGGAGTACTCCACATTGCGAGACTGTGACCAAGTAGGATGCATTATGCTGCCTTGTTCCAGGAAAAAAAAATTCTTTGTACCAGACGGATTATAACATAATTGATTAGAGTCATATCCTTGAGTGAAATAGTTTGTTTGTCTTGTAGTGCAATTCACTTTGGTTTGTCAATTTCATGCATGCTGATAAACTCTCTCTCTCTCTCTCTCTCTCACTCTCACACACACGCACACACTCACTCACATGCACACAGAGATATCTTTTCAACAGAGAATTTTGGGGGATGTACTATTAGTTATTGTCTGCTAATTGAATTTTTCCTTCAGATGTGCCCACGGTATCCGAGACAAAATTGAATTTCCTTAGGGCATATAAACGACCAATCCCGAGTATCTATAACAATGTGCTGCAGGAACTGATTGTTCAGCAACATCTGATGAAATACAAGAAAACATACCGTTATGATGCTGTGTTTGCTCTTGGATTTGTTACTGTATATGACCAACTCATGGAAGGATACCCGAGTGATGGGGATCGGGATGCTATCTTTCAAGCTTATATTAAGGCACTGAAAGAAGACCCAGATCAATACAGGTGCCATTTATGTTCTTGTGTCCATGTCATTGCTTGTAGTTTTCGAGATATGAATTTTAGCAGGCATTTTTGTTCCTCCTCTTTTGAGTTTACCTGGGCCCTGAGCTTATTTGTGACAGTCTAAACCCCTGGCATAAGGATCAGGAGGATGCCTGTTTACTGGTAGGCCGACAGGCCAGTGGTACTACTGTGTGTTAAAGCCAGAAAAATAATTCCAGGATATTCGATGTAAGCTGAACAAATTTTTAGGCTTCTTAGACTTTGGTCTCATGGGAAAAATTAGTCTGTGACAAGGAAAATGAAATTAAGACCTGTCTAGTATTTGAAATGCATGTAGACTGTGCTTTGAAATTTTGTGTGGGATCCTGCTATCCGAAACAAAAGTAATTGGGAGACTGGCCAAGCATTAAGGTTTGGCTTCTTCAAATAAGACACCGGTTGACAGCAGAATGCTCAATACTCAAAAACATGTTTTCTGTTGTTTTTTTGTGGAGAGAAGGGGTGCCGATGGATTTAGAGCATGTTTCCAAGGTTCAATTGCAGGAGAACTTCAGAGTATGAAAATAGATTACTGTGATAAAAAAGCCTTATCATCACTTTTGAGAATTGTTAGTTACAATGTCATGCCACAGTTTCGGACTTGTAAGCATTTTAATTGAACTCTTCCAGCTATAACAGAGCCTTAAATATCTGTTTGGAATGTTCTGGTATTTGCTTCCCTTACAGATCTGATGCTAAAAAGCTTGAAGAATGGGCCCGTGCTCAAAATGCCAGCACATTAGTTGATTTTTCTTCCAGAGAAGGAGAAGTCGAGGGGATTTTAAAGGATATTGCCGAGAGGGCGAGGGCAAAGGGAAGCTTTAGCTACAGTCGTTTCTTTGCCATCGGACTGTTTCGTGTTCTTGAGTTGGCAAATGCAACTGAACCCACCATTCTAGAAAAGGTAACATCTCTCTTATTTTTCTGTACTTTTACTGCATTGAAAACCTTTAGTTTGATGCTTATGCTTCACAAATTGGTATCATTTTGGTGAAGACTTCGTTTTAACTACTGAATTGCATGAAATTGTAGTTCAGCCGTAATTATTTTGTTTTTTTTGTATTGGTCTACTGTTGTTCTCTTCTTTTTGGGAATAGTGTTCTGCGGTGCGTTACTCATCAATGTTGTTGCTCATTGAAAATTAAAATAAAAAAAAAAAGAAAAAGAAAAAAAAGAGTCAAGTTCACTTTTTAAGTTGGTGTTTTGCAGAGTTACAGAACATTGATTATTGTCATGAAGTATAGTTAAAATAAACCGCTAGAGTCATCCTAGCAATTCCTAAGTTTTAATTGCTCGCCTGAAAATATTGAGGTTAAACCACTCTCCTGCCTCCTTGCCACTTCTTGCGGCAGGAACATCGCCAGTTCATAGTGCTTAAGTTCATCCTTGCCATTGCCTGACCAGCCTTCTGTAATGGATGTCGATAAAATCAGCTTTTCCCTAATCTGCACAAATCCACCCGGTTAGAGGTGGGCATACAGAGGTAATAAGCAAGGAAAGAAGTGGTGTGCATATCAATTTTTTAATAGGAAATTCGAATTCTGTGAAAAAAAAGGCACCCAGACAGTGCAACATAAACAACCATTGATGTGTGTATCTCCTCAAATGTCCAAGGTACAAGGCAGGTTTTGAGAATGCAAATCTCCTCTCATTTACCTGCCCCCATCATATTTTACCTTTATGAGTTAGAATTTTCCTTTTTGTCCTCAAATCAAACTATGGAATAGATAGACGCAAACATATCATTTTTGCTCAGCAGGGGGGTGCAGGGGTAAAATTTGGTTTGCAGGCAGGAAAGAGGAGCAGGGGACTAGATGGGTATGGTTAGCCTTCTTTTCTATTTGGAGGTGGGGCGGGTTGATAAAACCTATGGCCACGTTGCCTGTTTTATGTCCCTACTGCCCCAACAACCTTTGAACCCAGGCCAAAAGGAGGTTGGAAATCTTATAATACTACAGGCAATGTTTTCTTTTGGCTTGGCAATACAACAGGTGCTGTCATAACTATGGTATGAAGATCTTTGGTAGTATAGTACACTCTGCCTTATCCTCTAGAGTTGTGGCATAACATTTTCATGTGGTATACTATGGTTCTCCATAATAGGTAAACTCTATGAAGTTGTAGGCGAGTGTGGAAATGATTGCTTACATTGGGTTTAATTAAAATTTCACTCATCAAGTTCAAAGGTGGAAATCCTAAAAATTTTTAACTTATTAAAAGACTGTTAATACAAGAGATGTTCACTTAAAAATTCACGTCCTTTCTATTCTTATAAATCATAAAAAAAAAAAAAAAAAGAATACCAAGTTCAAGTTACACCAAAAAAAAAAAAAAAGGTTCAAGTGAGCATCAATATGTTGCACCATTTCATGCCCAGTTAGTGGTGGAGAAGTGAAACTAGAATAAGGCGAACATTAATTATATTTTGAGCAACTATAACGGGACTAGCTATCGCCCTTCCTGCACATATGTATCCGATGCTCAACAAAAGCCTCATGTGAAGCCTGCAACCAAATATGGTTATATGATGGTCTTAGAGTTCTATGGAGGTAGTACATTTGGATGGAGAGGAATGTAAGATTTTTTAGAAGTCAATGTCCCATGCTCTATTTGTGGGGATCTATTAAAAGGAATGGTTTCATAGTTTTAAAAGAGGCCGAACTTTACTTGCACAATTTTTATGTTTTGTTTTTTTTTTTTTTTTTTTTGGATTTCTTATCCTGCTTCTGGTAATTCTTACTCCATTCAATGCTGTACTCCATTCTATATCTAAAAAACCTTGGTGCATTTGCATAAGCTTTTGATTAGGCATCCTATAAATAGGAGATATCAGAATAGATGCCTTATCTAGTCTCAGATATTAAAACGTCAAGTATACTGCTGAGTTTTTTAAAGTTTACTCCCCCTTTTTTTCTAATTTTTATTTACTTTTTTTCTATGGACAGCTTTGTACTGCCTTAAACATTGACAAAAGAAGTGTAGATCGGGACCTCGATGTATATCGGAACCTGCTATCAAAATTGGTTCAGGCAAAAGAGCTACTAAAGGAATATGTGGATAGGTAATACCATCTAACTCCAAGTCAATTTCTTCAACAAATTTATGAGATGCTTTGGTTTCTCTTCTTTATTGAATCTGCAATGGTGCATGTGCCTCAGTCAGCACTGTAGTTTCAATAGTGCACCCATCTTAGCTGGATGATTTGCTGAAAGCCTTGGTGATCCATCTGGGGAAGAAATTTAAACTTGAAACATGAACCACCAAATTCCAATACTTTGTGGAATACCCACCTCGAAAATGATGGCTAATGTTCATACCTTCAGATCTTGGGACTAATTCTTAGATCGAGATGAGCATATCTCTTTTATAACGTCAAAACTTGCTGTTGCTGCTCTGCTTTTGAACTGCTCTAATACTTCAGATTGTTTCTGCCGTCCAGAGGCTAAATTGACTAGTTCTTTTCATCACAACTTTTGAGGATGTTGTTTCTGTTTGTCCTAGATGATATTTATATAAATCCCTCAAATTGCTGATTTTCAGGGAGAAAAAGAAGAGAGAAGAGAGAGCGGAATCTCAAAAAGCAAATGAAGCAATTACGAAGTGTTTAGCGGAATACGAATACACACGCCAGTAATTTGTCTCATATCGCACTTTTTTCACCTGTATTCTCAGGTAGAATGGAGCCTCTAATTGTTTAGGCAGCTCACCTATAGATAGCTTGTGTGCTTTTTAATCGTATTCTATTGTGGAGTACAGAAGGTACTGATTCTGTATAAATTCCTGTTTCTCTTTTTTGGCACCAAAGGAAAGAATTTTCAATGCATTTATAAGATGAGCATGATTTTACTTGCAGCCTCTCTCTCTCCTTGCCAAAAGACAAAAAATAGTGTTGCATCTCTTTTGATGTTTAAGTCGGTGATGTCTAGTCTTAATCTATCACACATCCACTGGACTTGATGAAGCTATGTTTTAGTGCTTGATGAGGCCAGGTTTAATGCAAAGAATGTGTACAGAACAGACCAAATACAGAGTATGGTACATCAAGAGTAGGAAGATTTGGATGCTGATATAAGCCAATTGAGTGAGATTCATCTGGAGGGACGCAACGTAAAGGCAAGCTTCAAGGATAAGCTCTTGGGTTCGAGCATATCACTAAGTTTGCCATCAGGAAGAGGAATCTTAAGGAGAAGAAGATGTAGGGGTGCATAACTCCATAAACCATGGAGATACTCCCTCATTGTGAAAGTAGCAGGGACGGATGAGTGTTGCAACATGCTAAGATGCAAGCTAAGCTTATAAAAAAAGGGGGCTCACCGGTGCACAAAGTGTCCCCCGGCTTAGTAGCGGTAGGGGAGGGTGGACGTATATGTATCTTACATATTTTTGCAAAGAGACTATTTTCACATTTTAAATTCGTGACCTTGAGATCAACAAAAGATTAATTTTACCGTTATGTCAATGTTCATTCTCGTATATATTATATATAAACTAAAAGAAAAAAACACAGGACGGAAAAAAAAAACAATTAAATGAAATTCGAGAGAAAAAGAAACGCTTAGGAGTTTCATTTAGGCATTTTGGGATTTTGAGACATGATATTAACATAATACATATGGAAATATTTTGTCACTGAAAATACAACCATTCTGTTTAATATAATTACGTTATACTTTTCCTATATAATCACAAATTTAAACTTAAACAGCACCAATCCAAGAAAAATAAATAAGGAGATGGATATCATTGATGACGATGATGATGCTGAAGCTACCTCAGACAATGGCAATGATGCCGGGGAAGGCTCAGAATGAAAATTCATGTAACTGCTCTCTATAAGAATGATTTGGATATCATTGATCTACAAATAATGAATTATTTTGTTAACTGCTCGGTCCAACCCTCATTAAAAAATTCATGTAACTGCTCTCTATAAGAATGTTCATTCTCATTGTGTATCTGTAAGAAGGTTGGACCGAGCTTCAGACCCTTGCTAGCATCATTCCTGTCATTGTTTATTTGGATTAGGCTACTGAAATTACCTATAGAAATTTTTTATGAAAGGGCTCAATGGGGGGTACAGAAATAATCTGGGTGGAAATCAACCAGAGAAGGGAGAGAGGGTGCTGAAGAAGGGAAGCAAAAGAAATGGGCCTGAGCAAGGAGATAGGGGCCTTGGATGATGGTAAGAAGGATGACAGAGTAAGGTGGTTAGGGCAGTAGAAATCGGGTCGGGCAATCAGATTCGGGTAAGCTTGCATCAGGAAGTGCACGGGCCTAAAGAGCTAGTTCCATGTGAACTACAAAAATGTGCCCCTACTACTTTGGTAGGAACCGTCTCCTTGGGTGAATACCGAGATTCAAACTAAACAATGCATTGAAACTAACTAACGGTTGGATCGGTGGATAAACTAATCAAGTCTTTGGTTTGAAACTTAAAAATAATAAAAAAAAACTACGTTAAGATAATTTCTCCCTAAATTAGGCTAACAATATTCGAATCGAATTAGTAAAAATATATCTCTGGATACAAGTTGATTTTTATTTTTATTATTTTTTATTCACTTATTATCTTTTTTTACCTCATTTATTAGTCTTTTTTTAGAATTCCAATGGTTAGACTTTTTTTTCCTATCATTGATATGCACTATATTTTTCATCGGTTTATATAATAATTTAGTTTACATATTAAATTAATTATAAATTTAACAAAGTGAAAAAATACAATCCACATCTTGTGAGCACCCTACGCATTAACGTGGACAATAACTAGTATATTATAGTTTGTGTTTAATTTTGGTTTAATTAGAATTGTTCCTTCTTTTAATAGTTTTTGCAACATTTTCTTGAAATTTTATTTATGAAAATAGCATGTGCGCTTGCGCGCGTGCACACACAGATATATTCTATAACCCTTGCAATTGAAAATAGTTTACAAGATAAAATTTACATATAATTTTATTTACGAAAGCAGCATATTGCTTTGAATCATATTTTATCAAAGAAAAAAAGAGTAGATTTGAAATGAAACTTCCAGCAAAGTGGACAATGTTTTGCAGAATTTCCAAAATCAAATGATATATATATATTTGCTTAAGCATGAGAAAATTTCCTTCTAAACTAATTTCACCAAAATTTCATATTTTATCCCACAACCTGACATTTTCAAAAATTTCAGAAACTTTGAGAAAATTTTGAGACTTTGACTGATGTTGTCTGGTTTTGATGTAAACAAATGATCATAATAAAGAGAGCTCAAGTGAACCTTAACACATGATTCGCAGTCAAACCGGCAACAACATATGATAAGAGAGTTGCGAGGATAGGAGTTTAATAATTTCTCATATATTTATAAATTACCGGTCCAAGTAAATAAAATAACAAGGGATTTCTTATAATTACAAGAACAAAAAATATAAGGGAAAATTTTTGAACCCTAAAGTACATATTTTTATTATAAACTTCAGTATTTTTCTATTTACTATCAGAAAAAAAAATTTCTTATTTTTTTGCGTAAATTTAATAACAATCCAATATTAAATAATAGAAAACTGATTGACCCCTATATTCGGCCCGAGGAGAACAGGCCATTCGATAGGGAGATTCGGAAATTGCGGAGGCTTGATTCAATCAAGCCGCTGAATATTTGGAAACAACTCGATAAATTTAATAGATCTTTTTAGGAGGCCTTAATGACTATAGATCGAATCTATTCAATTTTTACCAATGTGGATTAGCTCAACTGGATGTAGAGTTGAGTATTCTTAAATATGACCGAGATTTGACTCTCGCTGAGAGTATCGGATCCTCATGTGTATGAAGCGTTTTTCGTTAGGAGGTCCGCCTTCCGAAAGGAACCACGGTAGCTGTCAATCCAGATTAATTAGGACAAAACCCCGAATATCGCACGGTATCCAAAACATGGTACAAAAAAAAATCTATCCAATTTTTGCTACCTTTTTCCCCTAAGCGAGTTTACCACAAACTGTAGCACCATCAACTACTAAGATTTGTCCTTTTTTAATATACTTATCCCATTGAGCCCATGTAATCTAATTTATTTATTTATTTTAATTTTGATTGTATCTACGTATTCAAATTTTATTTGATGTGGGTTGCTAACTCAATGGTGGGGTATTCTGCTCATAATTCTTTTTGAAAAATTCACCATGATATATCAACTCCATGCATGATATCATAAAAAGTAAATAAATTTTTTTTTGCAACTAATCATTCATTGAAAAATGTTTAGTTCTTAATCCTCAATACCCAAGTAAGCTTGCAAAGTTGATCAAGGTGGAGCGAGATGAATTTTCAATGTTCTTGAGGAACCTATTGATAATTTAGGTCTTGTAGATACTCGCACAACTTTTCCCATAGGGAGTACACAAGTGATAATTATATACACATCTATCCATATATATATATTATCATAATATATTTATATTTTAATGGTTGACTGGTGTTTACTAGCGGTTCCGACTTCATACAGGCGAATTGCAATCTGCAATCAAACTGAGAACAGATTTTTGGAGTTAGCTCACTCTCACGGGATCACAACCCTTTGTAGTTCCCGTCTTTTGTTCCATTCTCAAGTCCCTGAACTTAGGAAGTCTCATTTTTGTAGTGGACCAATTCGTTAGCCCCATAAAAAGAGGATAGGTGGGTTCGCTTGAAGAGAATCTTTTCTATGATCAGACCCAAAGTGCTAGTTTCAAATATTGCATTAAAGAGATTGGTTTAACCTACGGTGGCAAAAAACTTAGAACAATGTTACCTAGGATATACAAAAGTTGTACACCCCAACTCATAATGATTGGACAAAAATTTTTAAGATTGTCAGACAGAATTTGCATATTCAGCAGCTTGTAGTTGCATTTCATAGGCAAATACAAATCTCACAAACATAAAGTTCATTCAGAAAGATGCAAAAATCAGGACTTACAACATCGATAAATTCTAGAACATGGCAGGGGGAAACTCATCTAAAGACAGTATCTAGGTAAAAACAATTGTGATTGTAAAATGCATGAAAGCCGACACCTACATTATGGTGGCTATATCAATTCTATGTACAGCAACCAGCAGGTTAGCCAAAAATGGATAATGCAGTATAACTGAAATGAGAAAAATTAAGCTTCAGGCTGGAGTGGGAGATGATGAGGCTTAAGTCATGCTGATGAAGGGCTCAACTAAGAAGAGAAATATCAATACCATCTGAAACTTTAAATGTGTCTGCAGCACCGAATTTCCTCTGTGCTTCCGAGGAGTCTTCATCATTACTGTCATCTTCCTCATCTTCGTGGGTAGAAGGCGTTGAGGGATCATGAACACTTTTAGACCTGCAATCATGAGTGGCGAGCATGTTTACTTGTCCATGGTGAGAGATTTCTACCACCACAGTATCATCGTCAGTGGGGAGCGGCTGCTTCCAGGGTTCTCCATCAATTCTCATAAATGTATGATCTGCAGCACCTTTGTGGAACTCAAACCGAATGCGACGTGCCTAATGTTTGAAGAAAACAACAAACAAAATGATAAATTTTACTGCTCAGATCAACCAAGCAGTAAGAATATATGTAAGACTAAAATTGAGATAATAATAGATTGTTAATTAGTATTCTTTAATAAGGCCTCTATAAGGTATGATTTTCAAAA
This sequence comes from Dillenia suffruticosa, assembly GCA_033439265.1. Classification (NCBI taxonomy): domain Eukaryota; kingdom Viridiplantae; phylum Streptophyta; class Magnoliopsida; order Dilleniales; family Dilleniaceae; genus Dillenia; species Dillenia suffruticosa. The sequence continues at coordinate 19,258,993 of JAVTVX010000030.1, forward strand.
CCATCAACTTCTATACTGGCTCTAACCTCACAGGGACAACCATCCTTTACAATCTGTAAGAGTTGAAAATGGGCGACCAATGACATGCATGCTAAGCTCTTATAATGTACTGCTCTGTTGGGAATATTGCCACATCTTCAATCACCCTTAAGCATCCCGTTGAGAGTGAAACTGGGATTGTACCATAATTTAATAAGTTCTTATATGAAAATGTAAGTTAATTAATATCAAAGAGCCATTGCCAGTGAAACTAGGATCGAACCTTAATGTACCATGTCATTTCTCTTTGCAAATGTTTACTCTAAACTCAGTTTTAGTGTTCTGGATTGGTTTGATTGATCCAATCTTGATGGGTTCAGTGTCTCAGGATTTAGACGGTCAGATTTGTTTTTGGGCATGAAGGACAACGCTGGGGCTGACCTCTTTACTATAGGGTCGGGTCGGGGAGGGGAAAAATCTTAAGCCCAACTTTTGGGCCCAGCCGAGCAAAGAATTGTTATTTTCTTGCCTAGGCCCACCAAGCCCATGCATAGAGAAGGGCCTCGGCCGGGCCTGGAAACCACCTTGGGAAAAATTGGGCCGGAACCGGCCCACTGGTTCCAATGGTCATTGGAATCAATCCGGCCCGACCAATTCCAAATGGCTATGGAACTGACCAGGTTGGGCCGGTTCCGAAGGACAGATCCTTTTTTTGGTTTTTCTCAAAATACCCACCTTACAACTAATTTAAGAGATATTTTAATCGATAGGGTTAAAAACTGGTGGCTATAAATAGACAACTCATTTCCTAATTCCACACAACAATTTCTCATACTTTCTCAACTTATCCATTCTCTACTCTCTCTCACAATCTCATAATATTTCTCTACAATTTACAAAATCACCATTTTTTAATCCACCTACAATTTAGAAAATCTTACAATTTTTTTCCACCAGCAACTTACAATTACAATATCACCATTTTTTCCTCCACCTACAATTTACAACATCCCACCATTTTTTTCCACCTATAATATACAACCTTACTATTTTTTTCTCCATAACATCACCATTTTCTTCTCAACATCTCTCAACATTTGACAAAATTTGAAGGTTGAAAGTTCAAATTAATCAAGATTTGAAAATAGAGAACCTTTGGCTACGTTAAATAGGTAACATTTATTTTTTTGAATCTTTTTTTCTTGCAAATTTAATTCATTGTTTTTAATTTTTTAACTTTAATTTAAAAAAAAAATATCAATTGGATAGATTACCACAAATTAGGCAAACACAAATAACCATTAAGAGGGAAATGTCAAAAGTACATTTAGATAATATGTAAAGGCCGAAAAAATATGTCAAATTAAATGGATAACCCATAAGGAATTATCACATAGTATTGTTGAATATGTAGTTTTTGATAAATATGTTAAAAAATATTTACAATCGGGTTACAAAAAAAGTTATAGAAAATCGGGTATGAGGAGATCACAAAATCGCTTTCAAAAATTAATAGATAGTTTGATTGCAAAATTTAGTACCATTTCAAGTAGATTTTCAATAACTTCGGATATTTGGAAAGTTAAAAAATGTGAATATTTTATAATTATAATATTTATTGGATAAGTGAATCATGCATTTTAGAGAAAAGAATTTTAATTTTTCAAATATGGGACCGCACACAATTGGGACAAAATAGTGTTGGGGTAATAATTAATGTTTGTCATGAATTTGGAATAACCAATAGAATTTTTGTTTGTTTTTAGATAATGTTTCGACCAATATTTATACAGTTAATTGCTTAAAAAAATATTTTAAAAGTAATATTAGATGGAACATTTTTCCCTAAGATGTGAGCATGTTACGTCTTAAATTTATGTGTAAAAGATAGATTAGACACTGCAAAAATAATTTTACAACTTATTCGTAATGTTTATCAAATTAGAAATTCATCGGTTAAAACACAAGAATTTAGACATTTATATCAATTAAATAATATAAAATATAAAAAATTTAAATAAGAAATTGATACTAGGTTGAACTCCAGATACGAAATGTACAAGTTTTTTCATTTAAAAATATTTTAATCAAATTTGCTAATTCTAATTACGATTATAATTTTATTGATCAAATCGCTTTTGTTTTTACAAAAACACTACTTGATTTATGGGAAATTTTTTATATTTGTACAAATTTATTTTCTAGTGTATATTACCCGACAACTCATTTAATTTTGCCTAATTTATGTAAAATTTGTTATGCATTTAATCAATTTCAAAACATAGAAAGATTTACTGAAAATAGTTAAACTAATGAAAATTAAATTTTTAAAATGTTATGAAAAAATTCCTATTTTGTATTTAGCAGCCAGTGCTTTAGATTCTAGGATAAAAATTGAAGGGGTAGAAACATTAATTGATATTTTTGTAAAGTATTTTCCTACAGAGATATATATTAACGCTGGACATTTAAAACAAACAATATCTTTTATTTTAAAAATTTTGTTTGCATTATATCAAAATGAACAAAATAGTATAGGTGCTAGTGATATAAATAGTAGTTCCACTACTTCATCTACACGTTCATCTAGTTTTAGATTTAAGCCTTTACATGTGTTAGGAAAGAAACAAAAAATATTATCGTTGTTTTCATTAAATGAATTACTTTTATATCAACAAACACATAAGTTAGAAAGTTTTGACAACGACGATCAATTTGACATTTTAGGCTGATGGAGAAATAATACTAGCTATTTCCCAATTTTGGTAGCAAGGACCAAAGATATACTAACTCCTCCGGTAACCATAGTACCATTGGAAAGTGTTTTTGATGTAGGTGGACGAGTTTTAACGTCGAAACGATCAAAATTGATGAACATCTTAGAATCTCAAATTTGCATAAAGGATTGATTAGACTAGAAAAAAGGCGACAAGACATGAATATTAGCTTGACGGCGAAAGAGAAAGAAGATGATGAATAAATTTGTGTAAAAAAAATGTAAATATGTGTTTTTAAAAAATCATTCCGGTGACAATATCAAATGTAACCATATTAAATTAGTAGATTTGAACATCCAAGTGAAAGCTTGGCAGTAAACGTACACCAAATTTAGTGGAGTCATTCTAAAAATTTCTTGTGTCTCTTCTTTTTCGTCATTTTTAGTTCATTAAAAAAAATTAAATAAAAACCCAACTAAAAAAAAAACCCAAAAAAACCCGGTTAAACTCAAAAAAAAAGAAAAGTAAAAAGAAAAAAAAACACAAACGCACAAACCAAAGAAAAAAATACCCAAGTATACAAAAAAGATAAAAAAAAACACACAACTGGTTAAGAACTCACACAACCAAAAAATAATAAAGAAAAAAAGAATCGTGGAATCGGCCCAGCATAGCCCGGTTCAACTGGGCTGGTTCATAGGGCCGGGCCAGTTCCAAGGAAATTTTTTGGGCCCAGCCCGGAACCAGATACCCTTGGAACAGCGGCCAAACCAGCCCGTGGTTCCATGAACTGTCTGGAACCAGACTGGGGCCCGGCCCGGCCTCACCTCTACCCATGCACATGGCTAGCATCAGACATAAAGCACCCAACTTTATGCAACTCTTCAATCTTAATTTGCTGATGGACATTTCAATGCACCAAACTACGAGATCCCGTTTAGTTGTCCAAGGAAAATATATTTTCATAAATGTTTTTGTTAAATTTGATGTTAAAGGATCCAGATGAATTGAGGGTCAGTCTGAGAATAACAGGCAAAATTCATCTCTTACCTGAGCTAGCCGCGTTCCATGTCCATTTGGAGCAAGCAAAATAAGACCATGCCATGCATCTCTAAAGCCGACAACCTCAATAAGGCTGTCATCAACATATGGTGGAGTCAAATCTCTCTGTAAGACATCAAGGTTGGTTAATTTGTGCATTCATGAGATGTATAACTGACTAAGGACTGATTAAAGTAACTTTGGCAGTGCCATAGATGCATGCAGAAAGATAATTGTGATAGTCAACTTACATCTCGCACTTTCTTCGGGTTTGGTGTTCCCCAAGGATTTAGTCCACCAGAGAAGCTTGGCAAGTTTAGGCATATGATTGACCTCATACTGTATACAATGAAAATAAGTGAGATTTCATATCTTCCAAAAGTCTACATTTTCCATGAAGAATTTGCCTATTTTGGATGAGCATTTGGGATACTTTGATAGGCCTATGTATGAACATAACATTCAATGATTTACAACAATAGCAATTTAAATCTTAATCCCAAATTTTAGAGTCAATTATGAGAGACAAATATCAGGGAGATGAAAAAAAATATTGATTTAATTTGTGCAAATCCTCCAATGCCACTCATTCCAATCGAAAACCATCTCCTCAACTAAACCCTTAACTATTATATTTTTACAGATAATTTGCATCCAATTTTTTAACAATCTATCTTTATATTTTACTAAATCTCTTATATTTAAATTCTTAGTCATCCTAACTGGTACGTCTTTGGCTCTTCATTAAATGTGTTCAAACCATCTCAAATGATATTTTCACATTTTACCAATAATTGAATTAATTCTCAACTTATTACGTATTTTTTCGTTTCTAATTCTACAATATTCAATAATCTAAAGCAAGCACATGCATGTGGACACCTGGACCTTCAATCATGGGAATGTTAAGACTTTTTACAACTTTATACCCTAGACAAATACTTATCCAACATTCGTTTCTCTAATCCTTGTTAAGACCGAGTTGCAACCCTTTGGGTCCCTCTATCCACAGTTTCACCAAAGTTCCTTTCCTGAAATTTCTTCAGGTATATATGTATTTGTGGCTAAAATGCCCCCATTATTTGATCATGTAGCTTCTACTTCCAGAAGATCATTTCTACATAACTTTAACGGATTGAACAATATCATATAAATCTACAGAAACAAATTTTTAAGGAGCTGTTTTCTTTAAGAGCGTAAACCGTACCTATAGCATTAGACGATACCAAACACCATAAAGAACCAACCCACATGAAACACAACTGGAAAAAGTCACAACAAACTATTGAAGATGAACTTTTCCAACAAAAGGGAAGGCTTCGTAGGTTGCAAGAATAATCTCTACTGTCAAGCTTTTTCCATTATATTTTTCTATGGAAATTGTCATTCAAACAAATGGACAATTTTTAATTTGTCTATATTTGGATATGAAAACTTGAGATTCCAGGTGTGAGGTAATTTAACTCAACTAGATAAAGTATCATGCACTCTTGAGGTAACATGAAAAAATTTTATATAGAGATTAATAAATATTTATTCAAGCTGTTGATGTATTGAGTACAGAAGTCATATGGGTGAAAGACAAAAACTTCAGTACTTTTCTTGGACCAATCCTGACAGGGTATGAATCTAATCTTTTCTCATGAAGTGATCTTTACCGATAACAACAACAACCATCGTGCCTTTATCCCACCAAGTGTTGTTGGCTAGATCGATCCGTCTACGCCATTGTACTTTCTTTGATATCTCATACTCATCTATATGATTGTTTTCTTTATATGACAACAATAATCGTGTTTTTATTATACCAAGTAAGATCCGTAATATAGATATTTCTATACCATTATACTTTATCATATATCATATCTTCATATATATGTAGATAATTCATATCATATTTTATTTTCATTATCCAAATCTTCTTAAATCTCTCTTTTTCTTGGTTAATATGAGTATTTGTCAGAACCTCTATCGGCCGCTTGTGTATGTGTCCATACCATCTTAATCGTGTTTTCCTCAATTTTTTTCTCGATAGGTGCAACTCCAACTTTCTCCCTAATACAATCATTTCTTATCTTATATATTCTTGTGTGTCTGCACATCCACCTTAACATCCTTATTTCCGCAACTCTAATCTGCTGCTTGTACTTTTGGTTTAATTGTCATCGTGTAAAATTTCTCTTTAAGTTTTAGAAATACTTTTCGATTACATAGAATACCGAATGCACTTCTCCATTTCGACTATCCTGCTTGTATTTTATGTGATACGTCTAACTCAATCCCTCCGTCTTTTTGTAAAATTTTCGTAGATATTGAAAACTCTCAGTTACAGATAATTTATCATTTTCTATCTTGATTATTTCTTATTAATGCTAATATTGTTAAACTTAAATTCCATATATTCTGTCTTTGCTCTATTAAATCTAAATCCTTTCACTTCCATTGTTTCCATTTGAGATTCGAGTTTAGTATATACTCCTTCATGTGTCTCATCCACTAAAACAATATCATCTACAAACAACATGCACCATGTTATCATGTCCTGGATGTGTTTGGTGAGTTCATCGTACATAACTAGCATAAAAAGTGCCGACCCTTGATGTAACCTATCTTTATTGGAAATTCCTTGGTGAACTCGCATGATGCCTTTACTTTTGTCACCATGTCGTTGCACATGTTTTTGATCACTTCAATATACACTACTCTTTCACTTTTCTTTTTTAAAGTCCCCATGTAATTTCCCTAAAAACTTTGTCATCTGACTTTTTTATGTCAATGAATACCATGTGCAAGTTCTACTGATCCTCCCAATACATCTCAACTGGCTGTATGAGGTGTATGGATTCCATCGTCGACCTTATAAGCATAAGTCCAAATAGATTTTCAGTCACCTTGGTCTCCTTCCATACTCTTTTCTCAATCACCGTTTCCAAAAATTTCATAGTATGACTCACTAGCTTAACATTCGTATAATTTGCACAATTTTGTATATTACCCTTACTTTTAAATAAGGGTAATAAAATATTTTCTCTTCACTGATCAAGTTATTTCTTTGTCTTCAATATCATGTCGAATAATCCGTAAGCCATCCAATACCCTACTTCCCTCGGCACTTCCATATAGCTATCAAGATATTATCAGAAACAATCGCTTTTCCATTGTTCATTCGTTCTAAAACCTCTTCAACTTCTGAGGGTTGAATTCTCCGACTAAAGTTCATATTTCTATACTTCTCTAACCTATTTAGTTCACCTAAGCTAACTTGATCAATTTGGCCTACATTAACTTGTTCATGAAGTGATCTTTATTGTTGCAAAATTTCTAATCTGATACCCAAAAACATGCCAATGAAACGGTGAAGGAAAAAAATGGGTTTTGATACAAACATTTGAAAGGGAGTCCAGCACCTTCGAAAGCAAATGGGTTGTCACAGACAAGTACAGTAGGGGTGACAATTAAGAACCATGTTCTGATTTATTCAATTGACAGGTTGACGAATACGAGAATACAGATATAGGGCATAAATCTCCAGCCAAAGAAGTTTAAGAAAAGGTACTGGTACAGCAAAATAGTATGCGAATATACAAAAGTAAATAATAAAAAAAATGGAAACCGGCATTAACTTATTTGGACGAGCCAAAAGAAAAAGAAAGTTAACCTATCTGTAGAAAGAACCAAAAAAGTGAGAAAGCAATTTTAAGCTAGCATGCACAAGCATATCCTACACAAGTAATTAGGCTGAACAAGGATGATAAACATAATAGAAATTTTACCTCCGAGGAATATTAAGGTCTACCCAGTGGCCTTGTCTTTTCATGATCTTAACTTTAAGAAGCTGAACTATGTTCCTATATTGTAGATTAAAAAGAAGGAAAGAAAAAAAAAAGCTTCAGAACAAATTAAAAATGGAATAAAAATGGAATAAAAATGAAAAGTAAGCATCAAACTGCATCATGCAATAAAATAAAGAAGGTGAACATGTCAGTTAAGTGTATGCATTTTCTTTTCCTTCGAAATATTCTTCCTAGAATCATCTCAACCCTGATAAACTTGGTATAAGAGCCAGGAGTTAAAATTTTTCCAAATCTGACTCTCCTGTCCTAATTCTTCTTCAACAACAGGAGGATTTAGGCAGAGTCTTTTGCCGCTGCTGTCCTTCTCAAGGTCATGCTGATGTCAACTTTCCAGTGACCTCTTGCAGACCCACCAAAACCATCATTACTTAAAGCAGCCTAGATTAGTCTAGTGAACCAGGAGCGGTTGATTGAGAACAAAATGGACAGTGATTAGGAATTACAATGGGAAACAAAACACAGAGATGGAGGAGGGGGAGCTTGGTTGAGGCTCCATGGATATTCTAATAGAAGACAAAAAAAATATTTATCTATGAGGCCTTCAACCTATCTATCTAATATGAAAGAGAGCGTAGCTTGTAGAGGAAGTTCATATAATTTTAAATAATTCTAGAACATTGATAGCCTACACTGATGAAGAATGCACACACATGGCAATATGGTTTCAAAAAGGGAAAGAGACAGAGATAGAGAGACATGACACAACTAGGACATTGACATTGACATTGACACTAGAAAAATATAATGCATAATAATAAATTTGATATTAAGATAGTATTTTTTACCATAAACTTTTGAAAGTTGGCAAAGAAATCAATTTAACAACCAAATCTAGATATTATGTACTTATGAATATCCAAAACAATACAAGCATTGCAACTATATTCATTGTATTAATATAAAGTTGTTCTAGATGATCCAAGAAGTTTCAAGTGATATAGACATGCCATGAGGCATCTCTGACACACAACATGGTTTCAGACACTGAAGTGTCCAGGACAAATAGGACAATGTCGGAACACCTAGATGTATACCATGGAACATAATGGTTCAATAATGGACAACAATTATTTAATTTCAGTGAAAAAAAAAATTGAATAATTACCTTGAAGAAGGATGGAAAAGAGAAGCGGCAAACCATCCTTGTGTGCAACCAAGCTTTGCATAAGTACTCTAGCCAAAAGAAAGCAATAAAAAAGAAAAGAATTTTACGAGGACTAGTTGGCATAATTGAAAGCAATAGTAAGAAACTAGGTTATCCAATGCACTTGGGCAAAAGCACCTTCGATGCTAAAGATTGTTCAAAAATAAAGACATAAATCTCCTACGATGGCATGTAGTGTGATGAAACATTTGAAGAATCAAACATCTGGAAATGGTAGAAATCAAGAGATTCAAAGTTTCATGCTATTCATCTAACTGCTCTAAAAATGACAAGTTAGTATCAGGACCATAGCCATCACAATAAGTAAAAATCAGAGTTCAATGTGAGAAAAGTAGAGTACCAAAAAATAAAGAAAATTAAATGTTCAACACATTTAAGTACCTGGTTAACAAACTGGTTTTTAAATTTTTCAGGATGGAGCTTCCGCTCAGAATGAAATGCATATGATATTTGAGCATCCATTCCTGTAAATAAGAATACATCGTTAGAAGTATGCAGCGAACTAGCTGTTATCACCATGTAGGTGGAAGTCTTCAATAAATGTTTGACCAAAAGAAAACATATTAACTTCAGTAAAGATATTCAGAGAAAACTCAGCCCTGCACATAAAATCTAAAATTATTGAAATTTTAATAGAACATCCAGACTTAAACAGAGAGAGAGAGAGAGAGAGAGAGAGAGAGAGAGAGAGAGAGAGACCTTATTTGCAAGCTATGACAACTGTAAGTTGAACTGTAATTAGCAGAAAATACACTTACCCATGCTGAAGTAATTCCAGAATCCCCCACGGAATGTGTGATAACCTTCCTAATAAACAAACACAAAGTGGAGATTATCTAACTTGGTAAAGAATTTATAGGAATGAATTTCAAAGAGATGGAAATTCAATTGAGGTTTATAGAATTTTTTTTTTTAATAAAAAAACCATGACTTAGATTGTGATTGATGTTATCGGAAATATTTCAAAAAAAGGAAAAGCCAGCACAATTTTGTGTTACCATGTTCAATTCATCCATGGCAGAAACACGATGAAACGCATGCAGAGAATGTGGTAATTCAAGGGGTGCAATGGGATCATATGCACCTTGCACTGGAGCTTTCATCCTCATGAGAATATGCCAGCTGAATTAGGAGGGGTAAAAAAAGAAATTTAGAGAAAACATTTGAACAATTGTCTAAGTAATATGAATAAATGTACATGTGTATCCATTTGCATATCCAATCTGCTATAAATCTTTAAGAAATTTGGCAAAACTTTGGTGTTCTGTAGGAAAATTGACACACAGCATCCTAGCCCAAGCACCAAAAGAATCACAAAAATAAGTGTTGCATATTTAGGTGTAAAGAGGCAGCACTAAGCCAGAAACCCCAGCAACTTATGCACTACAATAGTGGTGCTCAGCAGGACCAGAATATGGATGAAGATTCCAAAAAAAGGAAGGCCTTGTTCTATATATATGTAAGAAGTAAAAAAAAAAAAAAAAAAGAGTGAGAAAGGGAGAGAGAATAGAATGAACATCAAGTATAACATAAGCCGACTGAAAATAAATCCATCACAATGGTAGTTTAAAATGCGCTTGTTTATATGCAGTACAAGGAATTGGATTGTGCAACTCTAACAGGTGCCAAAGAAGTGAAGGCTAAAATGTAATCCAGGTTTAAGTGTAACTATCATTGTTTATTGAAGTCAAACAAGATTTGCATTAATGAATCAAAAGAAGAGAGAAAAAGAACTGCTTAACTTGTCTATTTTCATTTCCCTTGCATTCTTCACTTTCTCCAGAAATGACTCCACAGAATGACTATCAGTCCCAGGATTTCTCTTTCCCTAAAGTAGGCAGGAAATAGCACACTAATTAGTACTTGAAAACAATATACTTGCTCCAAACTTAAGAAATAAGATAGTCATGAGAAGTTGGCATCGGTGGATAAACATCAAAGCTTAGAATGAGTTCTGAGCCTCCTAAGAAGAGAAACAGTATGAAATACACCTATTAGTGGCCCGAAAGTCAATCCTCATAAAATCTTGTAAATCAAAAGCTACAAGCAGCATGATAGGTAAACAAGTTAAGGAGATTTTTAGCTCAAAAATGAAATGCGCCATTGAAAGGTGCTTAATGAAGACTTTGCCATCCTGGACTAAAAAAGGCAAAAACATATATAACTCAGATTTATATATAAGAAAATGAAGACATGACATAATATACAGCATTATTATGTTCGAGACGCTTCAACTGTATTTGTGCACACTTATCCACATGGATCCAGATTATAAATCAGAAAGGAAAAATATTTCCTACCCAACCAAATGCAAAAGGTAGATTATTTCCAGTTCCTAAAGGTACAGTCGCAATTGGTGGTGGATGGGACAATTTGAGATCACAGACAACTCCAAGAATCCAGCCAGCTGTGCCATCCCCACCTGCAACCTAAAGAGTTATATAAATGTTACAATTGCTCAATATACATAGGCAAGAGGCCCATAAGGATGTGCCACAGAAATATAGCCGAAGGTATCTTTAATAAAAAAAAAAAAAAGAAAGAAAAAAAACTTACAATAATTCTTAAATTCTCCTCAATTTTCGCAGCAAAATCAACTCCATCATGCTTGAGTCTTTCCAAATTCGTATAAAGTCTGCATAATGCCTTGTCAGGAGCCTCTTCCCCCAAATCAAACACCTATAAGATTATTTACCTTGGGATAAGTTTGCTGATAAGATGGTCCTCATTCAATGAATGGAAGTTCAGTTTGATTCTTCACTTTTCTATAGCGAAAAATCAGAGATGTCAAATAGATATTATTATATGCAGGTAATACCTGATTCTTGTTAAGGAGACTACGGTATGTAATGAGAAGATCCCCTCCAAGCTGACCACCACTTTTGGAGTTAATGAACACTATAACCGGACATGTTGGCTCCTCAGGAACATCCTCAAACTTTGATTTGGGGAAAAGTATGAAATCAGGAATGAAGAAATCCTTCAAAAGGCTTGAGTCAGAATTCAGTTTTGCCATTGTAATGCTGCTTTCAACTGCAACGATGATCCTCTGACTTACAGAAGCTACAAAAGATAGATAAATTCTCACTTGTAACAGTCTGCACATTACTTTGACAAACATAACAACTCTAAATATATCTGTATTATCACAAAGCCAACAAGCATCTGTTATATCAGACTGAAAGGTTATCACACAATGGGCATCAAGCAGTTCAGTTGGGAAAGACCGCTTGAGGTGGTGTAAAATCCTGCATTAACCAGGGAAATTTTTCCTTTTTTTTTTTTTGGGGGGGGGGGGGCGTGGGGGACTACCCTCCAGTGTGTGATTCAATCACCTTCCTTCAAGGGAAAAAAGGGGATCTATCTCACACCACTGGCAACAACAGTTGGAATAATCCGAATTTCTTTTTTTTTTTTTTTATAGAAAACAGAAGATAGTGTCAATGAGAAAAGAAAATCACAAAGAGGGCAAAAAAATACTCCAAACAAAGAAAGTCAAGAAAATTGTGGAAAGTATATGCCAGGCATCTCAACCATTAAAAAATGCCGCTGTAACCCCCACCCCAAATCAGGCATTTTCTCTGTTTCTCTGGACATTATTGATTTATAAGAAAAGTGGCCAAACTTTTGTCTAGTTTCACGTTATGTACACAAAATTTCACATTTTGGTTTATCCTAGGCTTTTTTTTTTCATTGATGAATAGCACATGATGTGCATTGATCATGCTCTTATTTTAAATAAAACCATATTATTAACTATTTTAACCAGAACACAACAGGTTCTCAACCCTATAAATCCGTCATTGCGATGTCTTCAAATAATTCAGGTCCTTCTCATAACCACGGTAACTTATGATCTGATTAAGAAGATTTGAATTCTCCTAATCCATTGATACGAGGGGAATCTCCAAGAGTTTCCATTGTGAATCATAAGACGTTTACCCTCCATTTTAAATTTAAAGTCAAAACCCATTGTCAAAAATCCTCAAGTTGATTTAATAAAATCAAAGCAAGACGATCAAGCTCAAACAAAATCCCTCCAACATATCCACAAAACCTGTCGAACATAATTCACACATTGAAGACCTAGCCCGCAAAGCAGATTTGAATTTCAGCAAATCAACAATAAAAAGAATCAACCCGCCAATCCAAATGCAAAGATTGAATTTCAAAAAATGAGGAGAGAACCATAATTGAGAGATAAGAGATGTACCTGAGAAAGAAGACTTGAATATTCAGGGACAAAGCAAACTGGATTTGAATATTCAAGGACAAAGCAAACTGGATTAAAAAGAAGGATTCAGAATATGAAAAGTCAGGAGGAGAGAGTAAACGCGGTTTAAGTCACCATAGCCGTGTAGAGAGAGAGAGAGAAGGCGGCCCGGCGGCCCAGCAGCCCAGAGGAAGAAGAATGGAAATGAAGAGTCAGAAATTACTTGGGATGTTTCTTCTACCGGAAGGTCGTGAATTGAGAGCATTCACCCATCCCCGAGTGTCATGCCTGTGCCTACTTAATGCTTTGTACGGTACCCGAATCGGGAACTTTTCAATAACCCCGAGGTCGCACGAGAATGATAACCATTCGATGGATCCGGGATTTCATCGTGACCGTCTAAAATTTTTAATATCACTAAATGGATTAAGATTCAGTGTTGACCAATTAAAGGTTTTAAATAATTAAGATTTTAATTCTAATTCATTTAACACCGGGTGACCTTTTGATTATAAATGAATTAAGACTTGAAATTTTTATAATATTTATAATAATTTTTTTACTTAGTCATCGTTATTCAAGTTATCTGACTAGTTCGATTAAATATTATGAAACTCAAATAAGATATCAACTCTCTCAAAATATCTTTTTTTATTTCAAAAATTCAAATTTAAAATTTTAATTAAATAAATTTAATGTTTTACTTTTAAATTCAGAGTACATTAATTAATTCACATATTCTAATAAGATAAAAATATCCTCTTCTCTCTCTATCTATTTTTTTCTCTTTTTTTAATCAATTTTTTCATTTTTCATAATTATCAATGTGTAAATTTGATCTTTTTCTCTTGGTCCGTATATTTGATATTAACATTATGAGAAAATCCTTGCTTAGTATTCTTATTTCTTACTTAACAAAAAGAATTAAAGAAAAAAAAAATCTATTCATTCTTTACAGTCCACAACAACCCTCAAAACATTATTAATTCTAAGTAGTTGTTTTGCTCTTTACTTTTTCTATCAATTTTGTCTTTTCTTTTGATTTAATATCTGTTGCTTTGGTCATGGTTGTTGTCACCTACCCATAACACGCAACTCTATAACCACTCATGTCTCTATACATACATACATACATACATATATATAAATATAGTAAGAAACATTTGAGAATCATATTATTCTTATTATTGTATAATATGGTTTTTTTTTTTTTTTGCTTTACTTAGTTTTGAATTAAAACTACAAAAACTGCTTGAAAAGTTCTTTAAATTGTCACAATTCTTTTTAAATAAATTTAAAGTACTTTTCTACTAATAAATTTTATTATAATGTAACTTCAACACGGGAACCAATAGAAGTTGCAGACAACTTGTGCTACGCTACAAAAAAAAAAAATATATTTTTACATGTGTCGATAAAATTTGGACTGCACGATATAAAATGTCAGTAAAAATGTCGGGATACCATAGTCGGGGAAGTCACGATGTTCGGGAAGACCAGGAGACCGCGACTCTCTAGATATCATACCAGTCAATTATTCTATTTGTAATATTTTTTTAATTATATAAAACATTTATAAAATTATATAATATCTTACGAGTAAAACTAAAACTTAAAAATGAGTAAATTTAGGATTATATTTTATATATATATAAAAATATCAGGGATCGGTTGATGCTGTTTATCAAGTTACTCTACCGTCAACCCAATCATATAAGAAAAGAGTAAAATTAGTAAAACTATGTAAGATCTTATAAGTTAAACTAGAACTTAAAAAAAGAAAAGTAAAATTAGTATTATACTTTTCATATAAAAATAAAAATCAAGGTGCGCCTAATGTCGTTGGTCAACTTCCTCCCCCATCAACCCAACTCCCGGCCATATATGCATTTGGCTGATGGAAACCCGATTAGGTAGTTGTTGTTGACCCGCTGGTCAACCCATTTCGTCTCGTACGTACGAGGATAATGTTCACACCTAAAACTCTCTCTCTCTCTATATCAATAGCCCTTATTTTCTATGCCAAAAATCTGGACAAACAATACTCCAACTTTTGAACTCGAAAATAATGACTCTACTCTCAAATTTTATTCAATAAAATATTGGATGGAATCTTTTACTACATTCCAAGAAAGAAAAAGAAATAAATTTACGGTAGTCTAACTAAGAGCATGTTGGTTCATCTTCTGCTTTTAACAAAAAGTAAAAATTAATTCATTTTAAATAAAATTAAAAATTATTTAATATATTTTTTTTAAAAATTGTTTCTGTACTTCCTTTTATAAATAAAGTATTTGACAAAATATTTTTTATGAACTTTATTTTTAATAAAATTATCATAAAAGATATACACATAAATTATAATTTTTTTATTCTCATTATCGATCGATTAAAATTCATATATCTATATTATATTTTAAATATAAAAAAAATATAAATATTAATAATTAAAATAAAAATAAATTAATTATTTTTTGAAGTTATCAAAATCAAATATTTATAAATATAAAATCATTTTTATATAACATAATAATTTAAGAAATTTCATCAAAAATCCAGATGAGGGCCAGCTTTGGTAAACAAATACATTTATGACATGTCAAATCATTCAAGTGAAAATATAAATAAAATAAAAAATTATTATTTTGAAAAAGGCTAGAGTACAAAAACCCTACCAAACTATCACTTACACAGTGATTTCCTTGGACATAATTTATTTTTCAAAAAGCAAATGAAATGTATTTACTTTTACGGAGAAGAAATTGCTTGTTTGCAAGTAGTTGTGGTTTCCACCATATAAAAGGAGATTTATTTCTCCATCAACACAGGTGGATGTCACTCCACATTTTTCTATTGATTTTCATAAAATTTCTTTTCTGGTCATAATTTTTTTTTTTTAAAAAAGTCTTGCATAAATTACTTAAACACAATATCTCTCGCTTTCACACTATTTTTAAATTGTATAATATAATATTCTATTTCAAAATTCAAATTTATAAAGAGAGATAATATTTTAACATTTAGTATAGAAACCATCATTATGCCCACATTTTGGATAGTTTGCTGTGGATTTTGTTTAATGATATTAATATTGTTGTAAATTTTCTTAGAAATACCATTTCGCTGTACATATTTCAAGGATTACGAATATCTTTTATTAGATTGAAAATAAATTTGTTATTTAGTAAATTGTTTTGTGATTCTATTTGCTTAAACTTATGAAATTACCATTTTTAGTGTTTTGATTTCATGTATAAACTTAGTATTTTGTTCAATATTTTTTATTAATGAGGAAGGTCACGTGTATTTATCATACTTATAATATTTTACCATCTGACATAAAAGGTATAATTTTCTTACCATCCGACGTAAACAAGTATAAGGTAAAATGAAAAATATTGGATTTCATAAAGCCATTCGATGATTGCATTCCCTATCTGGATCGAGTCCCAAAGAATCCACTCATCCCGCGAGGGGGGGGGGGGAGAGAGAGAGAGAGAGAGAGAGAGAGAGAGTACGACAGCTTTTTGAATTTTTATGAGGGAACAATTCTCAGCAGCTGTTTTTGTTGGAAGACGGCCCCCTCCATTCATTTCTCTTTCCATCTTTTCTCTCCTTGTTCAATTATAGATCGCACTCTGGAAAAAATGTCCAAGTCAGATGCCCCATTTAAATTCTCTTTTCTTCTGTTCTATCAATAATGAAAACCCCCCACCCCCAAAAAGAAAATAATAATAATAATAATTTCTCCTCTGCTTTTCTATCCTTGTTCAATCATAGAGCGTACTTGGGGAAAAAATGTCTTAGTCAACTACCAATACCGTAATTATTTTTTTAAAAAATTACATATTCAGTTTGAATGTATATTTTAATTTTTGAATTTCAAAATACAACATATGAGAGCTTAAATTTTTAAAAATGCAATCAAATGGTCTTTCCATTAATAACATCAACATGCTGTCCATTAAAAATTGAATTGATTCAATGTAGCGTCTGATGTGAAATAATAGTTTTTGAGTTGGCATCTCACCCATCAAGAATTACTGACCTAATGCCTACCGCTTGAGCTAATATGATAGTCTCCAACACCATGTTAGCAGAATTACTGAGTTGGCATACATATAGACAGAAAATGTTGACGTGTCATCTGTCATCTCATCCGAGCTTAAAACTCTCGCTCTCTCTCTCTTTCGCACCATAGCAATCATGACCGCTGCGATTGTCGCTTGACTGGCAGTCCAATAGCCCTTAGTCTTTTAACTGCGCCTTTGATGGGTACCCTCTCTCCCCTTTGGTGGGTAGGGTGAGCCTTCAATCGCAACCAACACTTGTAGCTGACCTCTCTTACAACGGAGAGAAGATGATCGAAGGGCTTTCTCCCTCTTTTCTCTCTCTCTCTCTCTCTCTCTCTCCTTCATTCCTTTAAGCCCATAACAGAGAGTACAAAACCCATAACATGGACACAAAAAGGAGAGACGAAGATCCATATGAGTAGTATTTTTTTTTTATAATAAGATATAATTAAACAAATTCGAATCAAGAAAGAAAAAATAAAAGTTAGGAGACTCTACCACTTGATCTATCTATGAGAGACTCCATATGAGTAGCATGAGAACAGCAGTTTCTCTTCAACAAGCAAAAATATCATCCCTTGAGAAGGTAATCGATAAAGATGACTGTGTTGCCTTTGAATGTAAAGTATTCTATTATTTCATAATATAGTAATTAATAATGCTAATTTACTAATTTAAGTGAACTAAAATTGCTAAAATGTTCTATTATTATTATTATTATTATTATTATTATTCTTATATACTTATTTTTACTCAACCAACACAACCATATTTAAATGTATGCAAGTTTTAGCACACATTGCATTTAGAAGTTCATAAAAAGTATACAAAATTCGTTTATTATTATACATTATAATTTAGTAAAACAAAATTTTCATTATCAGATGTATGAGTTTTCTATGCCATGTATGAATTAGGAGTAATAAAATAGTTTTAATTATTATTACTAATAAAAGATTTTGTATAAAAATTTTATCAATGCGAAATACAATGGAATTAGATATAATCTCTACATAAATTATGACCAAGTAAATGATTTTTAGTGTTATGACTTGAAAAACACCCTTTGTAGGCAAGAACTTTGCAATTTTATAGTAATCTTTATAATATAATAATTAACAATGCCAATTTAAAAATGAATTTTAAGCATATAAATGAATTTTATTGTTACCTTGCATTATTGACGCCAAGAATTTATCTATTTTATAGTAATTTTTTGTAATATAGTAATTGAAAATGCTAATTTAAGCGAATTAAAATCTTAATAAATATTCTACGATGTTATTCTCCTATATATACTTATTTTTACCCAACCAACACATTATATTTAGACCTAAGCAAAATGTAACACTAATTGCATTTAAACTTTTTTACAAAGTATATAAATTTTTGTAGTTATTTTATATCATAATTCAATAAAACAATTTTTTTTTTATGTATTAAATGTATGACTTTTTCGTTTCATGTATAAAATAAAAGATTATTTATTATTATGATTAAGCAAAATGCAACACTCATTGCATTTAAAACTATTTACCCTAATTAAAGACAATAATTGACCTAATAATTGGAACACAAGTTACACGTGACCATTCCACGTCGCAATGGACCCCCTTATCGCCCTTTCGCATCAACTTTCTACATGGCAATTGATTGATTGATTCCATCCACACTGTCCTCTCAAACTAGGTAGTCAAACTAAATGATATGAAAAATAGTAGTGTTTTATTCACGGGGACGTCTGAATAAAAAAAAAAGCCTTTTATTTAAGTATTTTTTCTAAAATTTTAATATTTAAAAATTCAAACCCGAAACCTATGATTAAGGGAGTACAGTGATTATTCGTTACACGCGCTAATACTTTTCCAAACTGTTTGAACCCTAACGAAAACATTATTTTTTATTAGTGGAAACAAATAAAATTACAAGATCAAAAAGGAGAAAAGTAAAGAGTTCACGGATAGGACTTATTTCAAAGGCAGCATGTAACACCATAATAAACTTACAGTCTTGAAACAACCAATACATAAGGCCAAACCCCACTTTTTTTGGCTAAGCCGAAAACAAACCAAACACTTCAGCAAACATCTGTCTAGGTTTTGAATTTCTCTTAGAGACCTTCAAGGCCTTCGGTAAAAATGACCTCAAAAGCATCCATCTTGGGCTTTGGAAACGAGAGGCCAACTTCAAGTCCCCCTTTAGCATCTTTGGACTCGGCCACCCCAATAGACCCAGTAAAATCTATGGATATATAATCGGTTTTTTTGGGCTTTCCCCATCCGAAATCTAAATCATAAACTGCAAACTTGGGTGACCCAGTAATCCCAACAATCCGCTTATGGTCCAATTGTTCAATGTCCGATATCCACTTATCGGCATCCTTGAGGAATTCATCCTTGTTTCTTAGCCTCTTTTGTATTGATTCTCCTATGGCCTTTGCTGCAACAATAAACCCATTTGCTCCTATCAACTCCTCGCTCTTCACGGAGCTCAAGCAAGGCACGAGACAGTTGCCAAAATATGTCACTGGCAATGGCGGGTCCAAAAGGGTTCGACAATCTGCACCAAAGATCAAATGCTCGATTTCATCTTTACCAATTTGTTCTCCGAATTTGGATCTTGCTTTGATCATGCACGTCCATACATAAGCACATGTCACCGTGAACGTTGAGACGTGTGATTTTGTTTGACCTTGGGCTACAACCCTCTCTTTGAGATATTGGACATGGGCTGGGCCCACAACGAAGGTAGACCGGATCAAGTCCAATGGGAGCGGCGGGGGTACTTGGGATCCAACTTCAAACCCTATTTTCCCAACTTGGTCCCAAAAGATGTTGAAAAGCCCAATAGAATCCTTGATCAAAGTCCGGTCATAAAATGGAATCGAACCACTAGCCAAAAATGAAGCATCTCCATTGGACTTCATAATTGAAGCCCAAGCCCTTATGAATTGGCACATCGCATTGCCATCGGCCATCACATGCCTTAGACTAAACCCAATGCAAATTCCCAGGTTTGGGAATATGGTAACTTGAACAGCTAACAAAGGACATTCAATTGCATCCGATGACTTCAAATTTGGTGGGAGTCGAGGAGCCAAAGAGTGAAATTCACCAGCATTCCGTGCATGATTACCCGTGAATTCCATAAAATCTGCATTAGACTCTGCAATAACTAATGAAATCGAATCACCTTCCTTGAAACGAATTTCGGGTTCACTGGAGTTGAGATCATAATAAATCAAGTTACCGCAAATTAGAAAAAAGTGTTTGAGAGTGAGAGAAAGAGAGTGCTTCAAAGATGGGATGGTGGTCTTCATGAAATGGGTCGTCGAGCAAGGAAATTCATAGAAAATGAGATGGCACATGGGAGGAAAATGGAGCCATGGCAGGTCAAAAAACGTGAGAGGGTATGAATTACCAGCGACCACCGTGCCTGGTGGCGGCGCAACCCGGCATTGCTCAAGAACATGCAACATTTTAGGCGAAGCCATTTCAAGGTAGAGAAAAACGCTAATACAAAAGAGTGTTACAAATTGGTTTCTATAGTGTACAAGGAAATTGTGTGCTACATTTGTCTATATAGGGGTTGCTGGGCCATTGCCATTGCCTTAATTGTGTGAAGTCACCAGACCAACTAGAACACTAGTCCCACCCTTTTCTTTATTTTGAAAGAAAAGAGCCACCAAATCTTGAAAAGATCAATTTCAATGTCAAATTGGCAATCTATTGAGTTCGAATGAGGGTGTTACGAATTATAACTCAATGGCAACTATTGATTTCAAATGTCCCTATATTACAAAATTGTGATTTTTACTAAATTATTTAAGTTGAGGTAGAATAGATATTAAATATATTCTCATAATTATCAACTGAAAAATAATTTCGTAAAATATATGAGTAAAATGTCAAATTTTATTTTATTGATAATATTTAAACAATTTATAATCATTGAGTGTTGCACTGATTCTCTTTTGTGGTGTGTGCAACGTTAATTGGAAAATCTACCCATAATTTTTTGCTTTTGGAGGATCAAAATGATGGAAGGAATAGGAGTGGGTGAAGTCTTTAATTTGATGTTGATGAGTATCTGGTCCATGTGAAGAAAAAACATTGGATTAAAATTCAAGTGATTGATATTTTAGGTCTATTTTTTGGGCATACACCGTTCTTAGAATTTCTTGACCTATGATTTGGCAACACCCCCCTTTGTTTGGGGTTTACGCAATGCCAAATTAATTCCTACCACCCAATTCAAATGGTGCAGAGAGAGAAGAGAGAGAGAGAGAGAGAGAGAGAGAGAGAGAGAGAGAGAGAGATTGAGAGAGGCACAAGTTGAAGCCTTTTCCAACAATAAAAAAAAAAAAAATTACAGTCTTTAACTAACCTACTTCTATACATTTACGGTAGCTCTCTCAAGAAATTTACTCCTAGTCCTCTCACTAAAAGGCCATCTCTCTCTCTCTCTCTCTCTCTCTCTACAGAAACTATTCTCGAATTTTTATTTATGGTAAATTTCATCATATATTTAATTAAAGTAAAAACATGGATTCCTTAATCTCGAAAAATCAAAGACCTCATCTTTACTAAATAGTATTCGATTATTTTCGGATGTTATCTGGTTAAGTGGGTCACAGATAATACAAAAAGTATGCTAATATGGCACCTAAGTCATTAAAATAAAAAATTATTTTAGTATTTTTCAGCGGGTAATAAAACATTAAATCAATTCCTTTTTTTGGAACTTATAATAATGTTAATCTATTCGACATAAATAATATTGTCCGATTTGAAAAAATTACAAGCAAAATAAATGAAAAAAATAATTAATTTTATTTTGAAACTAATATATTTAATAATTACTAAAATTATATTATAAAGACTTTCTATAATTTACCTATTCGTTTGACAGATTTTTTATAATCCCTTTAGATATTAATATATACAGAATTTATAACTATTGAATCATTTTTTAATGGTAATCTTTCATAATCCCTATAGATATCAATATATACGAAATTTGTGGCATTTGGATTATTTTGCAATAATTATATATTTGTAAAATAAAATAATAAATAATTAATGACCGTTAAATAGTGATATAATGGCCAAAGATTCATACAATGGATTATAAAAGAACCCTCATATAACATGCAAAAATTTACAAGAAGAAGCTTTGGAATCCCCTGATACATGAAAACTCCTCGAGACTAATATTTTTCTGTTTTCGAAATGATATTTATTTATCAAATATCTCAACATGCTAAATTTATTGATATTCATGCAAAAATTCTTATATTCTTTGTATTTCATATATTTTTTCATATTTAATGAATTATTTATCTATTTAATTATATTTTTTATTTGTATATTATTTTTCTTATGATTAATAATTAAATATTTTCCAGGGTAGGGTATGCATGCGTCTGTGTATCATTTAATTGTGACTTTGTTCTAAAAGTAGATACCCATTATTATATTAACAACTGTACAAGAAATGTTACAAAATCATGAACAACTCCCATCCACAAATTTTTGTGTAAATTCCATGCACATAATTTATAAGCCACAAAAGGATATGCTTGTAAGATGAAAGTTTCATGCATGCCGCCATGCCAACAGATTCAAAGTTCGTTGAGGTTATTGGGCTTCTCACAACAAGAAGCTAACAACTCTACTCTACCAAGCTTGATATATACTATATAATATTATGATTTTAATTATATTAAGTCAACCCCACTACGTGTATGTTTATCTGTGGTGAGCTATGATACAAGAATTCTAAATTCGTGACAAGTATTTTCCCAATTCAGTATGATGTGTCCTAACCTGGAATAGTTTTAAAGGATAATGTACTAACCCTTCAAAAAGGGGAAAAAAGGAATTTTATTTTTTTAAATAAATAATTATGATCACTTGAAATAGTTACATTATACAAAGTTCTTAATCATAACATGATATAATGTATAAATATTTATATTGGAAGATTTTAAATGCATATTTTGATTCTGCATGATATATCTGATTGATAAAAAAGAGAATAATTATATGTTGCTAAATAATAATCAATAAAATTTAATATAACATATATTTTATAATACTGTAAAATAAAAATAAAAAATTATTTTATATATTTCATTAACTGATAGCTTCAGAACTCATCCAATTTCGTCATTTTTGATTACTTATGATTTCAAGCATTCTACCACTTCTCTTCTCAATCTTGGCTATTGTCATGGTGGATCATGGCACGCGCATTTGCAAACTTTATTATATTCAATGCTTGGATGTCCGTCCAAACGTCCCCTGATTCTAATTTTTCTTCACTCTTTTAATGATGTATAACATGACGATATGATCCTGTAGCCACCAACAGGAGACAAAGCAGATTCTAGATCAGACTGCAAACGAAAGGAAAAAGGGTTATAACATAAAGACCCAACAGACTGTGCACACACAACCTCCATGCATAAGTTTCATCGACTCTCATCTCACCCTATGTCATGGTTGAGAAAACGTGAGGCAAATGAAGTTTTCACGGGGTAGAGAGAGAGAGAGAGAGATTTTGAATGATATTAATTGGTTGGGATTGAATAAAGAACCTTTTTGACCAACCCCATGATTGTTAGCTGCAGGTCGATGAAGTGGCACCTTAATTTTTATATGCATTTTAGTGTGAAATTGGTGTTTCAGAAAACGCAGCAATCGTTCTCTGTGCAAAGGCGTCCACGTTGAAACATATGATGCTAGCTAGATCTTAATCTTGCACTGTGCTCTACACCTACAGTCCCCCACGTGTTGCCCTCTAAAATTTCCAAATAAAAATAAAATAAAATAAACATTTTTTGCGTCATCCTATCTTATTAACAAGGCGCCAAGGCACTTCTCTTGACAAATGGTGCCATATTATTCGTGGACTCCAGTTAGATGATCTCATAAATTGTTAAGACACAAACAAAAATTAAGTGACGAGATTGTTGTATGTATCTATTTTCTGCATTTTTATTATAGTAATATGCCCTAAGAGATAGATTTAATCTAAGCGACTTAATGTTTTGGTGATTGATATTAATTTACAAATTTTTTAATAATGGGTTTCAATGATGGTTTTGCTTATATTGAATTTTTTTTTAAAAAAAAAAAATTCCCGCAGTTATTCCTAAATTATATATGAGTAACCAGACAAAATATGTCTATTTTAGACTAATCGATTAATTACATGTTTAATCCCAAGAAAATGCATTTAGATCCTAAAGGCAAAAGGGAGGGCTTATGA
Organism: Dillenia suffruticosa; assembly: GCA_033439265.1. NCBI lineage: Eukaryota > Viridiplantae > Streptophyta > Magnoliopsida > Dilleniales > Dilleniaceae > Dillenia > Dillenia suffruticosa. The sequence goes on from JAVTVX010000030.1 coordinate 19,283,310, forward strand.
AAAAGGGGAAATTTTTGGCCGATCCTTTTGAATAATATTAGAGAAAATGACTTTTAATAAAGTTTTATATCATACCCTTTCTTTTCTTTGTACACCCAAGTTTGATAAAGTGCACAAATTCAGTTGAATTTATTAGAGAAGCCTTGATTAATTTCTCAAAGTGTCTGCCATTCCATGACCTTTATCCCAATTTTCTTTTATTTATTGCAATGACTGGACTTGACACTTGAGGATACATAGGAAAAGGTTAATTCCTATCTGAGAAGCCAAGAAGAAGCTAAAGAAGAAATTTCCAACTGAGAAGCTAAACCACCTTACCGGCCAATCAACATCATCTCATGGTTTGAGATGACATAAAGTCAAAACACTGGATTTGTACGCCACCTGGCTTTTGCTGCCTCTACTCCATGCTACTGTTTTTTTTTTTTTTTTGGTAGAATACTCGATGCTGGTGTTTATTTACCTTCCATGAGGAAATTTGGAATGAGAATGCTTGAGGGAAATCTTTATAACATGCCTCTTTTTTTAAACCCTAAACCATAATAATATGCATGGATTTCCAATTATTTTGGTAAAAGCATTTGAATCAGAATTCTTAATCTGTAATATTTCCTTTACAAATATTAAAAATATTTTATACATATGTTTAATGATAATATATTACATAGGTTATGAAATATAGGATGAGTTTTATGACTATTGAGCTGTTTAGTAACATAATAAAGTTATGATGATGAAATTGCATGAAAATTAGTAATAGGTATGGTTTAGACTAAATATTTTATAGCAAATAGAAATTTTATAACCATAGTTAAAAATATAGCAGTGCTTCATCTCTAAGCTTTTACTAAGAAGGGAAAAGTCATTAGGAATGCCTAATCGTGAAATTTATCCATGTACATAATAAGATCGAAGACCTACGGAAAAGCATGAGAGAGAGAGAGAGAGAGAGAGAGAGAGAGAGAGAGAGAGAGAGAGGTCGGCACCGAATACCTTTGACCTTGGCATTTTTCTTACCTTTAGTTCCCTCAACTATATATAAGGTCATCTTCCTCCTTATTTGGACCAGCGAGTTTCACACAGAACACTTTTTGTTGCAAAAACAACCACTTTCTGCCTTTAGAAGTCCCTCTCTCTCTCTCTCTCTCTCTCTCTCTCTCTCTCTCTCGCTCTCCCCATACTCGCTATTGCACATTAAGCAAATGGGAAGAGCACCATGTTGTGACAAAAACAATGGCCTCAAGAAAGGTCCATGGACGCCTGAGGAAGATCTCTTGCTAATAAATTATATTCAAAAGCAAGGTCCTGGCAATTGGCGAAACCTTCCCAAAAATGCTGGTACTTTTAATCTTAATCATACAGAATTTTTATTATCTTTTTCTGAGAAATGGAATTGTTGTTTAATCAAGTACTCGTGTACATGCTATATAGGTCTTCAAAGGTGTGGGAAGAGCTGTCGTCTTCGATGGGCAAATTACCTGAGGCCTGATATTAGGCGAGGAAGGTTCTCATTTGAAGAAGAAGAAACCATAATTCAATTGCATAGTCTCTTGGGAAACAAGTATGCTACCTAACACCATCACTTCCTTTTCTTCAAATGAACTTTGAACTCTTAGCGACCACGTATTCCCATGGTTAAAAATGCAACAATATTTATGAAGTTTACGAGATTAATACAGAACTATTAATGTTATAAAATAGTAAATTTTCTGATGTAGTATATAATATTACAGTATCATATTATGTCAATACTATGAGCTTTGTAAAATTCATCAAATTGGATTCTTGACTATTTTCCATTATTGACATGAAATATGAATAGTTTTTAAGTTACTTGCAAATAATTTCTTTAGTCCATTTTAAATAATTTGATAGTGATTGTTCCTTACTATATACTCAAATCTGTGTTAGGTGGTCTGCTATTGCTGCTCGCTTGCCCGGAAGAACTGATAATGAGATCAAGAATCATTGGAACACTCACATTAGAAAAAGACTCTTGAAGATGGGTATTGATCCAGTCACTCATCGTCCTCGACTCGATCTTCTTGATCTCTCTTCCTTCCTCAGCTCATCACTTTTCAACTCAACTCAACCAAATTTTCTCAACTATCTGGGCTTACAATCACAAGTCAATTCTGAACTACTTAAGCTTGCAACCACTCTCTTAGCATCAAATCCTCAAAACCAAGGACTACATAATTCTCAAACTTTGCATGAAAATACTCTATACAATCCTCAAATGCAAAACCAAATCCAGCAATTCCAAATTCCAGCACAGGAAAATCCAAGTTGCGAAACCCAAGTCATGCAGCCTAATATGGAACCACTCTTGGGAAATATAGCATGCCAAAATTCTCAGGGGAACTTGGAATTACCTTGCAATTCATCCGATGAATTCTTTTATCTGCCAAACAATGTGAACTCCAATGAAACCATGCATCATTCACCGGAAAGCACGGATTTGGAAGCACTTCTAAGCAACAACAAAAGCTTCGATTCAGTCTCTTCAACACCCATATCAAGCACAACTCCATTGCATTCATCAACAACTTTGGTCAATGGAGGCATTGAAGATGAGACGGAAACTTTTTGCAGTGACTTCTTGAAGTATCAATTTCCTGAACTTCTAGATATCAATGAGTTAAGTAAATTAATATTGTCCAGTGACTAATGTAAGACTAGAGATTTACACTTACAAGCTCGACCTTGTTCCTTTTATTTTATTTTTTTATTATTTTGTTGGAATTTATGTTAGTGTTAGTCAAATAAACTTGTTGTGAATGTATGTTGTTGGTATTTGTGTTCAGACATAATGGACTTGTTATTTCTATTTTATTTTTTTGGGAATCATGGTTTCGGTTTTAAAAGTAGTTGCTTGGTATTAAGCATAAGATTAAGTTAATGAATTATTAAAAATAGGGGGGAATTAGAAATTGAACACACTTCTAAATAAACCGGGGGAAAGTACTTTCTTTGGAGGCTTACAAAATTAATAGAGGTATTTACGGTTCTTACTAAATGGACTTAATTTCGAATAATTCGTGTAGAAATTTAATGACAAGTAAAAAAAGAAACCTTAAAAACCAACAAATTGTTAGTAAATTAAAATTCATCTCGCATGTTTTGGGAATGGGAGAAGTTTATTATTAAAAAAAAATAAAATATAACATAAGCTAATAATTTTAGGAGATACTATATTTTTAGTTAAATTATCGATATTCGATAATCATATTGGACTCGATTAAATTTAATTCGAGTTGAATTAGATTCTTAATGGATAAATCTCTCTCAGTCCAACTAAATTCAATTCGAACTATCATAGTATATGTTTTTTTCATATATAAGACTTGCATGTAAAACAGTATCTAATGAGAATTAGAGTCTAATTACCGAACTAACTAAATATTAGCTTTAAAAGATGATTATAATTCTAGTGAAATAAACAATATTTAAAGCTATATTCAACCTTTGCTACAAAATTTGAGGAGGTGCAATCACTTTGCCCGGGTTTTGGGTATGATATTGTTTTAATGATTGGAGTGCGAATATTGAGAGTATTCCACTTATGGGTTAACTCGAATTTTGGGGTCAATGTAAGTCATTTTATTATAAATCATTTTCATTAAAATAAATAAAAAAGTGAGCAACGTCGCCCATCCCCTTTCTAATGTGGCTGTCTCCCCTAAGAAAGGTCATGACGCTTCTCTCTCTCTCTCTCTTCAAAGAGAATAGAGACGGAATCAAATTGCATGGAATAATGATGCTAACCTTATGAACGAGATCATAGTCTGCAAATGAAAGTCATATCGATGAAAGACTTTCTGGCTCAACAAGCTTGTATACAATAGGACTCTTTAGGCAGCTTTTGTGTATCATTTTGTTCCTCTTCTTGCATTATGAAAAACTCTTCTCTTTCCCATCTTATGAGCTGCATTTGTGGTTAGATCAATAATAGCAATATATATATGGAAAAAAATTCTATTTTAAGTTTCATTAATTGGCAATGACTTGTAATAATATCTATAAATCAAAAAACACAAAAAAATTAATCACACTTGTTTTTATGACAACGTGAATAGTTTACGTGATACTTTGTTTTATTAATAGACAGTCAGTATAGTGAGTAAAATTATTAAATATTTTAACTAAATATCAAATTTAAAATTTAAAAATGAAAAAAATTATATTAGAAGAACTCATTCTTAAATTGAGTCTGTTAAAATTTGAATTGAATTAATCGGAATATGATTATAAACAATTGTTCATCTATAATCAAAAAAATAAGTCATACTTCGTTTTTCCTATAATAACCCATGAATTGTGAAAATGATGAATACTTTAAAATTGTGGACCGCCCAAAGAGAACTTGACTATCAACTCTTTTGTGATAGGTTACTTGCCATTGCCACAGGACAAAAATGCGCTTTTTCAGTTTGTTTCACACCATTTTGTCAAATGTATGGCCAGCTGCGTGCATTGAAGTACATTCTCGACCTTGTAATATTTGGTCCGAACTTGTGTTTGTGCTGTTTTACCTTTTTTGAAGCTTAGATAGACGACTAAAATTTGAACATGGCTTCGGTGGAAGTGGCAATGTGAACTCTTTAAGTTTCTGTAGATCCCATCCACTTTATTTTTCTCTTTTCTTTCTTTCTTCTGTGACATTAATTGTAAGAAAATCATACAAAAGAGGCCGAAGTGTGGGGTCCAACTTCCTGAAGATGTTAATAAGAGGAGTTATGTGGTAGACAGATCTTTAATTTTTTTAAAAAAATTTTTTGGTAATAATGATAGATTTTGTAATTTTATCTATATTAGAAGTAGTTTATTTTCTTTTTATATGGGTGAAGAACGTACAGATCTCTCTCATCTAATAATTTGCTAATAAGGTTTTGCTCATTGAACAAACCCCAATGGGTAGTTGTGATGCAGAAGGAAGGACCTCTAAATTCAAAAACAGAGGATCAAATTTTCATTGATGTGATGGTACGATGTGTTTGATTCATGAAAATAAAAAAAATAAAATTTAAAAGAGTTAATTTTTTAATAAGATTTATAGTGTTTATATTGGATTAATCAAGGAAAATTGGGATAAAGTGAAGGAAGGTTTAAGGAACTAGTGTGCAATCGCAAGGGGCGTAAGACGCGGGGTCATAGTGAAAAACAAGCCTGTCGGGCCCAAAAATGCGCATGCCCAAAATGCCGCGGTGGGCCTCGGGCGTCACAATGCATCTTCTAGGAAAATGTTACTTTTTTTTTCTTTTGTCCTGATCTTTGGTATCTGAAATTTCGTTTCGATTAATCTGAATTGACTTGATTGTTGGATCTTTTATAGAGGGAGAGATCTTTCAAAGTAGTTTTTTTCATTTTCAAGGAGGTTCGAACTCGAATACTTGGTTAAGGGATACAGAACCCTTCCTACTGCGTCGAATGAATTTTGGTTTAAGGAAAATGTTATGGTGGTATCTTTGAGCGACGCGACGCTCATAAAAAGTGATGTTTACCATCGTTTTATTTTTTTGAAATTTTGTTTCTTTTTTCCATTTAATTTTTATTTCTTGCTTATATAGTTATTTACAGTATAGTTATTTAAAGTCACGAGAATTCCAGAACATGAGAATTCCAGAACATGAGTTTTAGGGTTTGGTATTTGTTTCCTAATTTGGTTTGAAATTTTAGACCGTTTAATCTCTCATTTTTTTTCCTTGAGTCCTTGACATTATCTTCTAATAGGGAAACATTATCATATTACCATTTTAAGTCTAAAGATACCGATGAATAGTCAAACTAATGTCTAGGTATTAAATCTATTAATCAAATTACGGATTTAAAATTTAAGAATAAAAAAATATATTAAAAGATTTTGTCTTAAATTGAATCCGACAATAATCGAATCGAATTAATTAGATTATGTTGTCGGATATGAATCGGCTATATATATATATATATATATATATATATATATATAAAGTTCCAAAGATTACGAAGAAGGAGGCTTTGAAGTGGGCCTGTCCTTTCTTAAGATAATGATGGATGCTTTCGAGGCATTTTCAGCGGACGCCTCAAAATTCCTTAAGATATGTTTGGGGTTGGTTGCAGTTGGGAATCAATTGGGGGTGGACCTAGACTAAAGATTAGGCCGGGATGTTTTGTTTGGACATTTATTTTGAGCAATGTTAAATGAATTAGGTTAATGAAATTTTACATCATTATCCAAATCAGTATGTTTTTAACTAAATTTTTATTAAAATATATACCCATTTTTTAATTAAAATCTACTTAATGTATATAGATACAGACTATATTGTGTTATTTGATTTATTTATTCTATTTATGGTTATTATTTATTTTAATTTTTCATTTCAATAAAATGTCATCGTGTTTAAAACAAATAAAAAATTTATTTAAGGACGAATTCTCAAGATTACTCATCGGCGTTTATCGTATGGCAACTCATGACCGTTGAATTCCATCACCTCCTCAAGAGATGCAAAAACCTCACACAAATCAAACAGATCCCTGGCCAGCTAACCACCACCGGCCACTTCCGCCTTGATACCACTCTCCACGGCCGTCTCTTCACCATCTCCACCACCGTTGTCTGCATTGACCTCCACTAGGCAACCCTTCTATTCTCTACCCTCCACCACCCCACCACATTTTTCTTCAATACTCTCATTAAAGCCCACTTAAAAGAATTACCCAACATAGCAAACCTATTACGCTTATTCAAGCAACTTCGTCTCTCCTCTCTCCTCCCCGATTCCTTCACTTTCCCTCCCTCTCCTCCTTCAAGCCTCTTCTTCACTACCTCAAGGTCTATCTCTTCATGGGCAAATCATAAAACAGGATTTAGATTCTTGTGTTTATGTTAAAAACTGTTTAATTTATTTTTATTCTGCCAAAGGTCATGTAAATTATGCTAAATTAATATTTGATTGTTGTGAGAGTTTAGATGTTGTGTCTTGGAACACTATGCTAAGTGGGCTTTTAAGAATCGGTGATTATGACAATGCTGGGAAGTAGTTCCGAAATGCCTGCGAGGGATGTGGTTTCTTGGAGTGCTTCGAATGGGGGTTATGTTCGTTGTGGTATGTCTCAGCAAGCATTGGGAGTGTTTAGAGAAACGCAAGTTGCTAAGTGAAACCCAATGATGATTTGGGTGCATTAGAGCAAGGGAAGTGGGTACTTGAATTCTAATGGGGTTGAGTTGAGTGTATTTTTGGGTGCTTCGTTGATTGACATGTATACGAAGTGTGGAGAAGTGGAGTTGGCTTTGGAAGTTTTTAATGGGATGCGTACGTGGAACTTGTGAGTTTGGACTAGCATGATTAAGGATTAGCGATGCACGCCTGGGGCAAAGAAGCACTCAGTCTTTTCTATGACTTGGAGAGGGCTGGCATTGTTCCGGATGATATTACTTTTATTGGTGTCCTTTGCGCTTGCGCACATGCTGGTCCAGTTGAACACGGGCTGTCAAATTTTGAGTCCATGACTGTGATGAGGCTAAAAATGTTATGCTTTTATTTGTGGTGCGTTAATGGCTGGATGTAGATTTTACCACAACATTGAAATTGCAGAGCATGCTGCAAAGAACTTGATACAATTGAAGCCAGCAATGGAGGTGTTTATATGCTTCTAGCTAACATATATGTAGCATCTATAGTAGGCAAGAAGATACTAAGAAACTGAGGAAATTGATTGATGGGTGGGGTAACTAGAGTAGCAGGTTGTAGCTCAATTAAGATCAATGGAAGTGTTCATGAATTCATTGCAGGGGATAATTCACATCCGCAAATGCTAGAGATACTATCCAAGTGGGAGGAAATTAAAAAGAGATTGAAACTGGAAGGATGCACACCTCGCACTAGTGAGGTCCCGCTTGACATTAGTGAGGAAGGTAAAGAAAATGCAATGGCTTGGATTATTATATTTAGCTGATGAGGTTGCTGTCCATATAATGAAGAACCTATGTAATGATTGTCTGTCATCATGTCACTAAACTGAACTCTAGGTATATGATCACGAAATAATTGTTAGATATCGAAATTGTTTCCAGGCGGCTGTACTTGCAAAGAGTACTGGTGAAATTCTCGTTTTGCTTTAGTCATGGATTAGTGAAATTACCCTTCTTTGTTACTTTTACAAAAACACAACAATTTTAGCCTCTACAATTTCTCCATAAAGTGCTTGAGCAAACTGGATTAATAACTGAAACAAACCCAAAACATGGAACCTTTTGTACATCTGGCCTGCATATTTCTCACAACATTGTAATTGTCATGTTCTTTTATTCAAAAAGAACTTTTTGTTGCAATGTCAGCAGGGTTATTAGGTGGTGAATGATTTGACTCAGATATTTACTATCATGATTTGGATCAAATAAGTCATGCCAACATGTTTACTGTCAATACTTTGATTTGATTGTCTTCACGTCTACTGCTTGTATGTATCTGTGCCTTAAGTTATCATTCCTTTTGTTGTCAACTGGCCTAAGCCCACTAACTTTTCCCTCTCAGGAAATGTACTATCTGTGTTTTTTCTGTTCTCCATTCAGGAAATGTATTGAGTGCCAATAATTTCATCTTACCACTTTGATGGATGACTTCTTGCTTGTGTCAGAAGGGCAAAGCTGATGTATATAATTTAATTTATTCAATCTAATCTTAATGTTTTATGTCATGTGAGATAGCCAATATATTAAGCCCCAGGATTAAGGTTGGCACTTTATTTTAGGACATAAATTATTTGTCTAATTAGACTTAAATGCAAATGTATTTTGGTTTGTTTGGTTGCTGCATCCAAGTTGACAATCAATCATAGGTAAATTACCAATTTATTCACTTGTGCTACTTTGTTATTTTGCTGCTGCAGTAGTTTCCAGTTTGTCTATCGAAGATGCAACAATGAAGAAGCAAACATCATAACCTGCAGAAGTTGAACCTAGCTGAAGTAAAAGGGTGAGTGCAGTTAATTCTATCAGCATTTACCCAACAATGTCATCGACTACCCTCAACTGCTTCCAAACTCTCTTAGGTTCCCGCTGATGCTGCTCTCCCCGGTGAAGGTGAGTCCAGTTAAATTAAGCAAAAAGCTTTGTATGTTACTTCACTAGCTGACAATGACAAAATCTTTATTCTAATCAACCTCCAACTTCTTTATTCTTCTTTATTGATCATATTCAAACAGTGAAAGCTTTGTAGGTGTCATTTTTCTAAAGCTTTGTTTATTCTTCACGTAATCTTTTGCCAAATGCTTTGTTGGTGTCCTTTTAATTGCTTGAATCTTGTAGGGCCATCCCACTTTTCACGTGAAGGCTCTCACTGAGGTCTGATGCTGAATTGAGTATCGACATTGAGGCAACCACTTATGTCCACCTTAATTATCAATTTTCTGGTAACGACATTATTTTCCGGGGACAAAACTTTGTTGTCACATATAGATTGACAAATCAGAAGATCCTCCGTGTGAGCGAATAATCACTGGATTGAAAGGTACTTTGTCTGCAATAATGTAGGACAAGATGTCATAAACATATGAAAATTGCTCTGTTTGCCTACGTCTTTACAGTTCATGAGAGTCCCACTTTGTCTTGATTTTCTCTTGTGGGGTATGCACATTAGCTAGCAGATTAGAGTGGTTGATTGATGCAATAGAAAAGAGAGCTTTCTTGTTTTATTGTAGCCTGCCTTTGTAAAGTTTTCATAATGCAAGCTTTTCTAGTTCACTTTCTTATGATTTTCTAATAATTTCATTCTTCCCTTTTGCTTTTAGGAATAGTTGAAAGTTGCTAAGCTATTGAAAGATTGCTTTATGAATGCGAGAAATGACATTGTTTAGGTGAATATCGTGTTTTACTTTGGGTGTTGGATTATAAGTGTGGAGAGATTTTGTTTGGCTTTAAGGCTACAAACCTTGTTGATGTTCTTTAGACAATAATTTAGAAGAGGATTCAATGTGATCTTGAACCAAATTAAGAATTGGGAAATGTGGATGCAATCATAAAGTGATTTTTTTTTTTTTTTTTTTGAAAAGTGGATCTAATCATAAGAAATGGGAGATGTTAGAAGAAACTGAAAAGTATGCTTCGTCACATCTTCTTTGTCATGAACAACCCAAACCTAGCCTATTGGTGGAGGAAAAGGAACCAAAATAAATTTGATTTGATGGGATGGTATAATAAAATGATCGAAAAGAGATGATAGATAGAAGATGAGAAGAAAAAAGATAAATAATGAGAGCGCGGTTATTATTATTCTTTTCTTTTTTTTTTTTTTTTCTGGTGAGAGGGATGTAGCCACCTTGATATTGTCATTTGTGGGTGTGGTAGACCAAATTTTCATAAGTATAACAATAGAATGTTGCATTTTTTTTAATTATATATTTCAAATTTAAATCATCATAATGAAAAAATAAGATTTGAGAGATTCAATCGTTTAATGGGTCTCACAGTATTAAGATAAAATTATTAAGACAAAACTTAAATACAGATTGATAAAAAAAAATGTGCATGCTGTAGCATAATTTTCTCATTTGTTCTTTCCTACACAAAAAAAAAGGAGAAAAAAAAGAAAGAAACACGAGCAATGCAAATAGTACTTCAGCTTAATTCATTTTCTAAACGATCGAAGCCAAGTCTGTACTCAAATGATGAGTGATTTTAATATTTGAGCCTCTGCAATTACCATAAATTTAGTTTTAATGTAGAGTTTTTATCGAGTAAAAATGGATCTAAAGATTATTTGGGTAATCTTTTATCCCCTTTCTCTTCATTAGATATGTAAAATTTAATTTGAGTATAATTATGAAATGGGTAAAAAAAATTCTTAAATAGAATAAAAAATATAGCCATTTTTAAGGGGTTAAAAACATTATCCTTTTTATAATACAATAATAAATTAAATTAATGTACTTCATTTTAGAAAGTGAAAAACTAAGTTTGTATTTTGTTTCACAAGAAAATATTAAAATTAATGTATTTAAAAAAAGAAAATGTAAATTAAATTGATTTTTTTAAAAGAGAAAAACTGGATTTAGATTTTTTAGAGAAATAAAATTTAAAACCATTGTGTTTAGAGGGATAAAATTTTGATTTGATTTTTTAGAAAGACAAAATAATATATTTCATTTTAGAGAGTTTTGGTATATTTAGATGGAGAATACTTCAAATCAATATTTTTAAAAAGAAAATGAAAATCAAATTAAGGTTTTTAGAGAGAGGAAATTGACTTTGATTTTAGAGAGAGATAACTAAATCTGATTTTTTTTTAGAAATAGAAAATTAAAAATCAATGTTTTTAAAGAGAGAAAATATAAATTAAATTTATTTTTTGAGAGTTAAAATTAATGTGTTTAATTTTATAGAGTGAAAAATTAAATTTAGCGTTTTTACAGAGAAAAAATTAAAATTAATATGTTTAGAAAAACAAGATTTAAAATAATTAATATTTCATAGAGAGAAAATTAAGTAGAAACAAAATTTATCTTTTTTAAATAGAAAAAATTTAAAACCAATGTGTCTAGAGTGAGAGAAAATGAATTAAATTAATTTTTTTAGAGAAAGAAAACTAATATATTTAGTTTAAAAAAAAAACATAAATTTAATTTTGTTAGAGAGAATATTTAAAATCCACCTATTTAGAAAGGCAAAATCTAAAATAATTTGAACTTTCTAGAAAGAAGAAATTAATATTTTTTGTTTTAAAGAGAAAAGTTAACTTAAATTTTTAAGTGAGAGAAAATCTAAAATAAATGTGTTTAGAGAGAGAAAATTATAATTTAATTCTTTAGAGAGAAAAAATTTGATACTAATATATTTAGAGAGATAAATTCTAAAATAATTTAATTCTTTTAGAGAGAGAAAATTAATTTTGATATATTTTTTTTAAAAAAAAGGTAAATTCCACTCTCTTAGAGAAAAAAAATATAAATCATGTGAGTAAATTTAATTTTTTGAGAATAAATTAAGATAATTTAGATAAACTTAATTTGAAGAGAGAAACAAAATTAATGGTTAAGTTATAGAGAGCAACAATCATCTAAATGTTAATGTGTACATACCATACGAAGAGAAGGGAAACCATTACCCCTCTATTCTTCTCCTGTTATCCTTTTCTTACCGACGTGCGGTTTAACCTAGTAGTATGATTATATTATATTTTATTAAACTCGGTGATTTTTATATGCATCGCATTGTAAAATTTTTAGGTTTTTAATTTAACAAGTTCAATAAGTTGATATGGTATGGTACATAAGCTACCGAATGAAAAGAACCGAACTTTTTATTTCAATAATTAAATCTAAAATCAACCTAAAATTGATTGGATTTTTTTAAATCAAGCGAAAATTGAATTTCAAACTCAAAATAGTTAGTCGACCCAAATCTGGATGATAGCCCTATCTAAGATCAAGTGTAATTTAGTTAGTGTATAATTAAATTAAATTCAAACAATTTTATATTTTCAAATGAATTCAAGTCTATTCAAATTCTGATCAATTAATTAAACAAATTGAAAATTTAAGTTTTTTATTAATTTATTTAACTAATTGAAAAAGAAATCAAATTTGATATTTCTACCCTCACTCATTTCTAACCTCAAAATTAATATCCTTATTTCTGGTTAAGTTGACATCGTAATCGGATTTCAAATCAAAGATTTTGATTTGAATTTCATCAGATCCATATTTTTTTCCTTTTACAAATTCTTATTTTGAAAGTTTTATTCTTAAATTCTTATTTCTATCCTATAATCAAAATAATTTATATAAATTTTAATTCGATTATTAATTCTTATATCCCTGAATGGAATACCACCCATACGTTACATTGACCTAATTTTATATGGCCCGGGGTATACAAAATCCGTAGATCCAAGGCATGATCAAATGGCCTACGACAAGGAGAAGAAGCGACTGAAATGACACCAAAAAAACGGGAGGTTAACGGGAGACTTGGATCTCCGTCTCCATAATCAAACAAGCAAAGCCTGTCTCCATAATCAAACAAGCAAAGCAATGTCGTGCCGTACCATTTTTGACGACAACGTTCGCTTGTTTGTATTACTTGAAGTTGTCGAAACCACCTCCAGGCCCCAACCCAAGACACCATCATTGCACCTTTTGCTAAGCTTCATACCACTTCATTTTCAATGTCCATTTACCAACAAAAAAGCTCTTTGAAATTGCACCTTTTGTGGTTAAAAAAAAAACCATAAATATATATAAAATATATTATAGAGACGACTAGGATAGGAAAGTCCGAACGTACCGAACGGGTGAAAATAGGCGAAGATTACATTAATTTCTTGATTGAGATGAAGAGTTTTGGAAAATTTTTAATAATATTTTTAAAAATATAAATAATTTTGATTTTAAATCAGTTTTAAATTATTTTTAGTCTGATCATATTTGTACCACGTAAACTTTGGACGGGAAATGATTTAAAAAGTAGATCAATGGAATACTAATATATATAGTATTAACATAGTTTATAAAACTTTTTTTTAATTAGGAATAAAATGGAAATATCACCAAAATGAGTATTATTTATATTTTGATACTATAATTAGAAACTTTCTAACACTTCTGTTTTAAATAATTATTCAAATAATTTAAAATCACATATATATATATATATATATATATAGATTTATTAGAAGTGTATTGTCGTTAAAAAGTTTAATTTAAGTAAAACTACCATGCAAGTGAATTTTAAACATTCTATATTTTAAAATAAAAAATTTATGGAATACCGTTTTGTATGGTTAAAAGAAGTGTAAAATACTATCCAGGAGAGCTTGGGAAAGATGAGAAATCCCAAAACTTCAGAGAAAATACTTTAAAGAGATGGGTGAGGGGGGAGCAAAGTCGCGTCATATGCCTAAGAAAGAGAAGATAGAAATAGGGCAATGCTCGAGACAAAACACTTGCCCGAGGAACACCGCCGGTAGTAACCAGGTGTCAGCTTTTCATAAAGACACTTTTTTGATTGATTAATAATTTTTGGTTTCGTCTTCGTCCCCCCTCCCTCTCTCTCTCTCTCTTTCTCTTTCTCTTTCTCTAGGTTGGACTCCATTTTCTAGTCCTCCTGCACTATGAATTTGGACAAAGAAAAAGTTGACTTTTGGCAGGTTAGAGATATGTTTTGTTATTCATTTGCTTTTATTATTAATTATTTTTTACATTCAAATTAGATATACCTACGGAACATCCCAAGGAAACCAAATCATTGCCCAAGAAGAGAAACACTTAAGCAACAATTTTGCATCATGGATTATAGTTGAATACTCCAACTTAGAGTACTCATTCCCTTAGTGGCAATCTGGAACAATGTTCTTAACATCTCCTTCGTACAAAACTGTATTTAAAGCCCAAGTATTTTGGACGCCAAACCTTATAGTCTCTGCCTCTGCAATTTCCGCACTGAAACACTCTTCCATATCAAACCAAACCCACTTCCCTTATCCGAATGATCTTGAACAACCATTGCAGCAGAACAAAAGTCCTCTATAAAGGTTGCGTCCGCATTAAGTTTTAGCAACCCAGTTTGAGGAGGAACCCCTTTGGGCCGAAGAGAGAAGGTTTTAAAGATTCGGGCAGAATAGTAATCCTATACTCGGTGAACAATCATTGAATTCTTTAGAAACTGTTAGAGGTGAGTTTGATTCTATATATGATGACTCTACTAACTCAAAAAAAATGATTAACTGTCTAATATCTGCAAAAAAACCACCGAAAGATACTCCAACAAGAAAGACTTTGACAGTCAAGTTAGAGTAATTTTTGATAAGAGAAACTATTGAATAATGCCCACGTGGGGCTATTCAAAATTTCAATTTCAAAATAAAGGGGTAATGGGTAGTTACCCATTACCCCACTCTCCCCTAATTTCACTCTCCAAATAACTCCTACGGGAGTTATGATTCATAAGAAGAAAAATAACAGAGAAGAAAATAAGAGAGATGATCACCAATTAAGAGGGATTTGATTCCGTTCAACGTACGAATCACCGGGTTAAGGGTTGGAACGTTGTGGCATCGTGTTAATAGTTCGTCTTACGTAACTATCATCCCGACTGCGAGTTGTTCCAGTTCAAAGTTTACGGTTTCCGAAATTTTCCGAATCACCAAGTTAGTATACCGTAAACTTTATCTTTTTCGATTCTGAAAAATTGTTTAATTATTGCTTCCGTTGCGTGATTGAGTCACCAAATTCTAACATTGGTATCAGAGCGTGTTAGATATATTTTAAATAATTTTTCGGAAGTTAATTTAGGTATAAAAATATAGGGTATAAAATTTGGGGTTTAGATTACGAATGAATTTC
This sequence comes from Dillenia suffruticosa, assembly GCA_033439265.1. Taxonomy (NCBI): domain Eukaryota; kingdom Viridiplantae; phylum Streptophyta; class Magnoliopsida; order Dilleniales; family Dilleniaceae; genus Dillenia; species Dillenia suffruticosa. The sequence continues at coordinate 19,298,634 of JAVTVX010000030.1, forward strand.
GTGAATTCGATTATACCACTGTGTTACCCAACTCACGTAGAACACGAAAATAATTTTTTCATAATTTTCTGAGCACAATAGGGTTAAGAAAATTCCGGTTGAAGCATTCGGCCGTGAATAGTGACCGAACACTTCAACCCCAGATTTGGCGAGTTTTATGTCAGATCAGAGCATGAAAATGGTTGATCTGTGTTTGCCTCTCCCAGATCTACATTTTGATATATATATTGCATGTTGTTTATACCGGACTGTGAGGATTTCGGAGACGGGTTGAAAAAACCCGGTTGCAGACATCTTCGGGCGAAGACGAAGGCCCAACAGTGCGGCGCGTGCACAACACGCGCGCAGAGGCGCGTCTGTGCAACAGCTGCCGGGCGCGTGTTCCTCACGCGCACGTAGGCGCGTGAGGCCAACCGGTCTAGACCCGGTCTGGACCGAGCCGGGTCAGACCCGACCGCTACCCGGGATCCGACCCGGAATCTGGGTTCCGACCCGAGCCCACATCCAGATCCGACCCGGGTGAAAATGGGTTGCGCGCGTGCAGGCGCGTGGCCCGTGCACCCGCGCGTGGGCTCACACGCACAGAGCGCGTGCAGGCGCGTGCCTCACGCGCTGCGCGTCCTGCACGCCCCAGGAGCCTTCCCCTGCGCGTGAGAGCGCGTGGGACACGCCGCCGGGGTCCGGTGGCGCGTGAACCCTCATGGCGGCGCGTAGCTGTCTAAAAAATTGGACTTTTCTAATTTTTTGGGGGATTTGTGATAAAAGGTGACATTTGTGGGTCTTTTATGCACCGTATCCCAGTCCGAATGGTGAGAGGCAATCCCGGATTGTGGTGTATGGTGTCCGTTGACTCATACGCTCGTCTTGGGTCTGTACTCAAATCATTTTGGGTTTGATGATTCGTAGAGTGCATAAAATTATAAATTTAAGCATCAATTGTCACTAATGTCCTTCTTTTACTGTGTGACAGAGACATGGCTGCTACGAAGACTGTCGTTCTAGATCTCATTAAGGGAGATAAACTGAACGGTGACAATTATGATATTTGGCACCGAAAGGTTCAGTTTGTTTTCGAGGAACAAGAACTCGGGGAAGTTCTTAAGAACGAGATGGTGGATCCCGGGGAGGGTACCACTGCACAAGCACGACGGGATCAGGAGGTATATCGTGCTTGGAAAAAGAAGGATAGCCAAGCGAGGGTAATCCTTCTTAGCTGCATGCACGATGAACTGATTCCGATTTACGAGCAGTATCCTACTGCACAGTCGATCTGGCATGCTCTCAGAGAGCAATATGGCGCCCCGTCAGCTCCTAAGGTGAGGATGCTGACCTATAAGTTCATCACTTATAAGAAGAGGCACGATCATACAATGAAACAACATTTAATGCACATGTCGAGTATGATCGCTTCTCTAAAGAATATGGGGGAGCCGATGTCTAATGAGTTTCAGGTACTAGGTGTGATCTAGTCCTTGCCTGACTCCTGGGATGTGGTTAAGACCTTATATCACGCACACTGAGAGTATTCATACTTTCATGGACGTGAGTAGGCACTGTGAGCTCGAGGAGGAGCGTCAGGAGGTGGCTAGGTCTTCATCATATGGGGGAGCCGATGTCTAATGAGCTTCAAGTACTGGGTGTGATCCAGTCCTTGCCTGACTATTGGGATGTGGTTAAGACCTATCTCACGCACACTGAGAGTATTCATACTTTCATGGACGTGAGTAGGCACTGTGAGCTCGAGGAGGAGCGTCAGGAGGTGGCTAGGTCTTCTTCTGCTCATGCTAATTTTGCGGAGTCGAGTAAGGGCTCTCGGGGTTTAAAGCGCAAGTGGCGCAAGCATGAGAAGAAGGCCAAGGGCCAAGGCAAGAAGAAGCAACCTACCAAGACCGACGACAAAGGACAGAAGCGCAAGAAGAAGGAGCTCGATAAGAGCAAAATCCAATGCTATGTTTGTGGCAAGTTTGGGCATTTCGCACGCGAGTGTGGCGAGCGAAAGGTATGTTCTTCTTCTTTACATGGTTTGAGTTATGTGTCATCTAGTGTGATGCTCATTAACTCTTCTCCTTTGTGGATTGTAGACTCAGGAGCCACGGACCATGTAGCTCGGGACAGGAGCGCATACGTGGAGTTCTGCTGTTTAAGTCCCCAGACGAGGAGGCTGTACGTGGGGAATGGAGCATTCGTGGAAGTGAAAGGGATTGGCACTTGCAAGCTATTGCTACAAAGTGACCAAGTCTTATATCTTCATGATATTTTGTATGCTCCTGAGATTAGGCGGAATCTAGTATCGGTCCGATGTTTAGATTTGTTAGGATATTCAGTATTGCTGGGAAACTCTAGAGTTTCCATTACTTATGACAGTTCTTTAATTTGTTCCGGTTTAGTCCATGAGGGACTTTATGTACTGGATATGATTTCATGTTATGAGACTTATTCTTCTTCTACTATTGCTTTTGCATCTGATAGTGTAGTGGATGATGTGAATGTATGGCATAGTAGGCTTGGCCACATAGGGCAAGAGAGGATGGCCCGGTTAGCTACGAATGGCCTGCTGGGCCCGCTAACCAAGGTCCAGTTGCCCGTATGTGAGTTTTGCCTTGCGGGCAAAGCCACTAGAAAACCATTTGGGAAAGCAACGAGAGCTGGGACTCCATTACAATTGGTCCATTCCGACATTTGCGGACCCATGAATGTGAGAGCCCGAAACGGAGCCACGTATTTTATTATATTTATAGACGATTACACGCATTTCGGTTACGTCTACCTGATCTCGCACAAGTCTGAGGCACTAGAATGCTTCAGGAGGTTTATCAGTGAGGTTGAAAATCAGCTAGACTTGAGGGTGAAAACTCTCAGAACCGATCGGGGGCGCGAGTATCTGTCTGAGCAATTTAAAGAGCTCTGTTCCGATAAAGGTATTACGAGACAGTTAACTATTCCTGCTACTCCTCAACAGAATGGAGTAGCCGAGAGAAGGAATAGGACTCTGTTGGAGATGGTGAGGTCGATGATGGCACAGGCCAACCTACCTATCTCCCATTGGGGGGATGCGTTGTTGACTGCGGCCTATGTCCTTAACCGTGTTCCGACAAAGTCTATAGTTAGCACCCCATACGATCTTTGGACAGGGAGACAACCTGACCTTAGCCACTTGAGGCCATGGGGTTGCGCTGCGTATGTTCGTGATTTCTCGCATCAGTACGGCAAGTTAGGCCCGCGAGGAAAGAAGTGTATCTTTGTTAGATACTCTGAACAATCCAAAGGATATGTGTTCCTAGGAGAACATACGAACGGTATTGTTACTGAGATAGAGTCTCGTGATATCACATTTCTCGAAAATGATTTCCCTAAAAGAGGAGAAATCGATCGAGATCTCACCTTCTACGAGATGGATGAGCCCAGTGGCTCAGCCGAACCCAGTGACAGGACTCAAGAACCGATTATGGATCTTGATCTTAGTGGGAGCAATCCATCTGAAGATGTGAGACCTCTCTCTCCTCGAAGGAGTAGTCGGGGACAAGTGCCGCGTCGCCGTTTCCCGATTGAGGATGAGATCCTCATTGTGACTCCTAAGGACGATGAAGAGCCGAGGAATGCACAGGAGGCTCTGGAGGGTTCAGCAAAGGACCAATGGTTACAGGCCATGCACGAGGAAATGAAATCAATGACAGTCAACAAAGTCTGGGAGCTAGTTGACTTACCTGAGGAAAGAAAGGCCATTGGAAACAAGTGGGTTTTCAAAATTAAAAGAAAGGCCGACGGATCGATTGAGAGGTACAAGGCCCGTCTGGTAACCAAGGGTTACACGCAGACTAAGGGCATTGACTACGAGGAGACTTTCTCCCCAGTAGTCAAATTTACTTCGATCCGTTTACTTTTGGCGATTGTCGCTAGTATGGATCTTGAGTTACACCAGATGGATGTTAAGACCGCTTTTCTAAACGGAAGCCTGGATGAGTAGATCTACATGGAACAACCCCCTGGTTTTGTTCTGGTAGGTCAAGAGGACAAGGTCTGTCGACTTCGGAAGTCGATATACGGTCTAAAGCAATCATCCAGGAGGTGGTACCTAAAATTTCACGAGGAGGTGATATCTTACGGTTTTACGATGGTCGAGGAGGATCATTGTGTCTATCTGATACGGTCCGATAACTCTTTTGTGATCTTGTCGTTGTATGTGGATGACATAATGTTGACCGGGAATGACATTTAGTATTTAATGACCATCAAAGAATGGTTGTCATCCAGTTTCGACATGAAAGACATGGGTGAAGCTGAGTTCATCCTCGGAGTTAAGATCCAGAGGGATCGCTCGAGAAAGATATTGGCTCTTTCACAAGAGACCTACATTAAAAAAATTCTCGAGCGTTTTGGGATGAATGATTGTAATCCCATAGATACTCCGATTGCCAAAGGTGAAGGCCTGAGCCTGGACATGTGTCCGAAAACTCAGGAAGAAGTAAGGGAAATGAGTAAAGTACCTTACTCCAGTGCAGTGGGAAGTTTGATGTACGCAATGTTGTGTACTAGACCGGACATTTGTTATGCAGTTGGTCTGGTGAGCAGATATCAGGCAAATCCTGGAATGGGTCACTGGAGAGCAGTGAAAAGGATTTTCCGATATCTAAAAGGAACTGCAAACTTCTCCTTGAGTTACGGAGGAGGCGATTTGCGTCTTGTGGGTTATTCGGACGCCGACTGAGGAGGCGATTTGGATAAACGCAAATCGACATCAGGTTTTGCTTTCTTGCTCAATGGCGGAGCCATCTCTTGGAGCAGTAAGAAGCAAACCTGTGTTGCTCTTTCTACGATGGAGGCTGAGTTCGTGGCATGCTCAGTTGCAGTTCAGGAGAGTGTTTGGCTCCGAAAACTACTGAATGACTTAGGGATTGTAGCGGATAGTGGGAGACCTGTAATGATTTATTGTGATAATCAGGCCACTATCGCTTACACTCGAGATCCTAAGTTTCATAGTAGGACTAAACACATCGACACCAGATACTATTATGTTAGAGACATCATAGAGAAGGGTGAAGTGACCGTTAAGTACATTTCGACACACAGCATGGTGGCTGACCCCTTTACCAAACCCATCACTAGAGACTCTTTTTTAGGACATAGAGAGTCATTGGGTTGAATATCTACTGACATTTCTCAGTTTGTACTTAATGATGACGTTGATACTTATTGATTTTATATATATATGATTATAGTGCATTATTCAGTCACTTTTGTATTATATTTTTCATTATTGCACTTACTTTTTAATCATCATATATATGTTCTGAGATGTGATAATAGATATGTCGGGCAGGCATGGTCGACTTTCTCACACGAGTGACCACCTCCAGCTTTGAGTGAGCGGGGATGAGACGGTTTCTAGTTGTAAGAGGTTTTGAGAGTGGCCCTACTAGAACATAAGTCGCCCTGATACGTGTTCAGGATGAGGTCATATGCGATATGACCGACATGGAAGTACCCACATCCATGTTGCCTGTGAGTAGCCAGGTTTGAGATCTCATATATCACCTGTAATTTGTGATATTGTCTCTTAGGTACTCTTTCTGAGATCTCTAGGTAAAGTCTTATGTGTAGACTGCGTCCCCATACCTGCACAGTGTTAGAGAAATCTGACATATGCCCTTCTGAGAAATGGGGGAGTAACACTGTGGCACGTGTTTCATACTACGTGTGAAAAGACGACTTGGGATAGTGGGAGCTATATTACTTGAGACAATAACTTAAAATTTATCCCCAAACCCCACTGTGTGAGACTCGAGATCCATTGGGTGGGATCTCTTGTGCCCTTATTACTTTCGGCTGTCTCTTGAGATCATAATTCAGTATTTGCTACTTTAGTCTGTTTACCAATGGCCCGGAAAATAAATTGAGGTCTGAGGGACAGATCTAGGAAAGCAGCTGAATTGAGATCGATAGATTCGAGTTTGGGAAAAGGAAGACCAATTGACATTGCATTGTTATGTTATATTCACCGACCGGTCTTTTATGTTCATCCATGTAGGGATTTGAACATAATAGTGAATACATAGTCGAGTAATATCTGGGGATTACTTTCGGTGAGGAAAGTAGCTCGATGAATGTAATTAGTCCTGGATCTGGGGTACAGCGAGCTTTCTTATGGTATTAACAGTGACTACTCGATCATCCTAACAGGTGTGTCGAGAAGTTTTTTTGTTTGCAGGTGTACTCGCTAGTCGCACGACGTCCAACCCTGTATGAAAACCCTGTAGGGTGATATGATGGATCGCATGAGTTGTGATCTTATGACGAAAATAAAATGCCCTCGTGTGCAAGTGGGAGATATTGAATAATGCCCACGTGGGGCTATTCAAAATTTCAATTTCAAAATAAAGGGGTAATGGGTAGTTACCCATTACCCCACTCTCCCCTAATTTCACTCTCCAAATAACTCCTACGGGAGTTATGATTCATAAGAAGAAAAATAACAGAGAAGAAAATAAGAGAGATGATCACCAATTAAGAGGGATTTGATTCCGTTCAACGTACGAATCACCGGGTTAAGGGTTGGAACGTTGTGGCATCGTGTTAATAGTTCGTCTTACGTAACTATCATCCCGACTGCGAGTTACTCCAGTTCAAAGTTTGCGGTTTTCGAAATTTTCTGAATCACCAAGTTAGTATACCGTAAACTTTATCTTTTTCGATTCTGAAAAATTGTTTAATTATTGCTTCCGTTGCGTGATTGAGTCACCAAATTCTAACAGAAACAGATTAAAAGATAGCTTTATGTGCCCTTGAGTGCTTGGTATAAGTTTAGGGCGAAAGAGGACTTACTTGACCAGTTAACTTTGCTATATATATAGCTTACTTGTGTAAGTCTCTTATGCATTCGGACACCTAAATCCTAGTTTTCTTACGGAGGTGTCCCAAGATCTTGGGGATCATCGTGAGAGATTCTCAAATATATAAAATACTATTGTATAAAAAAATTCAAATCATCATATATTCCTTTCCTTGTTGGTTGTAATCAAAGGTTTTCTCTTCAATTACGGGAAGTTGACTCCGTGTCTTAAGGGGAGGCGTATATTGCCCTTGGCCGAATAGGGACGTGGAGCACCGAGTAGATTTGATAATCAATCAAACATCTATCGTGAGGGGTCTGGTCTGTATGTACCGAGAGGAGGAGACACGTCCCATGTAAACGATGCATTTCGACGAGGTTTAGTGTATTTTGTTCATTAGGCCATGGGCCCGAGTTGCTCGTTAATGGGCTTCAGACCATGCAATATCATTTACCCATACTCCTTATGTTGTTTTAAAGAAACGACATGAGGAGTAAGTTCAAAAGTTGTTAGCTGAAAGACCGTGGGGGTATTAATGGATTCCAAAATAAATGTTTCATGAGAATTTGGAAAGTTTGAACTTTTCATTCATTGCGCATGTCTTCCATTGGGCATTTCAATTGATAGCAGTCGTGAAGGTCATGCCTTCGCGGTTATAAATAGAGAGGGAGGCTTCGGTACCGTCCCAAAATGATTTGAAACTGACTTCTTGAGATTTTGTTTTTGAGATTGTGTATACCTTTGAGATACCTTAAGCATGGGTTTTAAACCCCAAAACTCTGTGTGTTAAGAGACTTCTGTCGATATAAGGTACCATCAAGATCAGGACTGCTGATACAAGATGCCATCATGAAGTTCAAAGTTCTAGCATTATGGTAGGATCTATCCGGGTTCCTCAAGAATGTTGGCTTTGGGTACGGAGAGATCTTAGCTCAGACATGAGAGATTTTTGTTTGTAGTGGAAACTCTCTTCTCAAGGTCAGAATTATCATCCGGCCCCTTGGTGTAACAGGTGGCTGAGGGTTCTTAACATTTTTCGGGTCGGGCGATAAGAGGAGATAGGGAACTGGAGGAGAACGGTCGATGGAAAGGATGCTAAACTTGATGTATGTTTTCTGTCTCTTTTTTGTCATCTCCTACATTCTGGGTGTCTTCCTGATTTCTTTTGTAAAATTTTTGTAATTTTTCTTCCAATTTATGATTTTTTTTTGCACCGCATGGGGTCTTGTACTTCTTGTTTCGTTTGTACTCATTCTATCTTGTAATAATACCAACGAATGAATTTCTTTCCTTCTTTAAAATTGCACTATATGTTTATCTTATACCTGTGATGCGAAGCATAATAATACTTCTCGACAAGTTTAAATCATTTAATTAGTTCCTTCGTTTCGTTTGCTAACTTGTTATAAAATTTCAATAAAAAATGTGGATAATGCCTACCCTTCAGGGAGCTACATTCCTGTTTGACAACTCATTATGCTTGATAGGACACTCCATCTGGAGAGAGAGAGAAAGAGAGATGGGGAGAGAGAGAGAGAGAGAGAGAGGGAGAGAGGGAGAGAGAGAGAGAGAGCTCGGACGAGAGGGAGGACCGTCTCTATTTATTTAGGAGTTACATCCTTTATTGATCACATGTCTTGTTCGGTAGAGCATTCGATTAAGGGAATTTGAATGATTGAATGGGTCGTGTCCACCCGCCTGGAAGATACATCCTTTATTGATGACAAGCTACGTTCGGTAGAATATTCGAGATAGGGATCCAATGAGAGGATGGGCCGTGTCTATCAGTCTGGAAGATACATCCCTTATTGATGACATACTACACTTAGTAAGACATTCGAGAGATGGATCTAACGAGATGATAGATTGTGTTTACTTGTCTATAAGATAGATCTTTTATTAATGACACGCTACTTGATGTCATGTCTCGTTCGGCAGAGCATTCGATTAAGAGAATTCGAACAATTGAATGGGCTGTGTCTACCCGACTGGAAAATATATTCCTTATTGATGACACGCTACATTCGGTAGGACATTCGAGAGAGGGATCCTATGAGAGGATGAGCCGGGTCTATCCATCTGGAAGAAACATCCCTTATTGACAACACATTATGCTCAGTAAAACATTCGAGAGAGGGATCTAACGAGATGATAGATCGTGTTTACCCCTCTATAAGATACATTTTTTATTAATGACACCCTACGCTTGGTAAGACATTTGAGAGAGGGATCCAATGAGAGGATGGGTTGTGTCTTCCCGTTTGGGAGATACATCTCTTACTGACGACACGCTACGTTTGGTAAAACATTCGAGAGGAATCCAATGAGAGAATGGGCCATGTCTACCTATTTGGGAGATATATCCCTTATTGACGATATGCTATACTTGGTACAAATACAATAGTAGATCAGTTGATAGATAAATTAAAGGACAGCAGTGGTTTTACCTAACTTTGGTTGAAACTGAGTGATTTTTTACGAGGAAGTGGTGGCTGTCATTGATAGTAAATGCGTAAGTTCTTAAAGTTTCAGGTTCTTGGCACAATTGAGCCATCCAAGCGATTGAGACGATATATCCCGGTTGAACTTCTGAACATACTTGATAAGATCCCCTCCCAATTGAGCACTAGCTTTCGACTTGGTTGAGACTATCCGATGGCCTCTACTTTCTTTAACACTTGATCTTCGGGCTTAAATGGTCTATCCCTGACTTGCCTGTTGCAATATCATACCATCTACTGTTGATAAGCTATATGTGGTTTCTCATAGCTCGGGGAACAAGTCTAGTCATTCACACAATGCTGGCTCATTTCGATCGAGCTCATATTGATCTACTCGGAGCGAGTAGATACTGATTTTTGCTGGTATTATTGTTTCGCAGTCGTAAGTCATATTAAACTATGTCTTACCCATCGCCTTTCGAGATATTGTCCTATAAGCCCAAAGGGTACTGTAAAACATCTCTACCCAGTAGCTTTAGACTTCATCTAGTATAGCTTTTAGTCCTTACAGGATTATTCAGTTTGTCATCTCGGCAAGACCATTAGCCTAAGGGTACACGACAGAGGTGAAGCGGTGTTGAATTTCCAACTGGTTATAGAAGTTTTGAAACCGTTTGTTGTTAAACTGTTTGCCGTTGTCGGTGATAAGGACATTGGGCACGCCAAACCTGGTGACAATAAACATCCACATGAAATTCTGCATCTTACCGATAGTAATCTGAGCTAAATATTTGATCTCTACCCATTTGGTAAAATAATTGATGGCGACGACCAGGAACTTCCATTGCCTGGTAGCTGGTAGGAATAACTCGAGGATATCCATCCCCCATTGTGCGAATGGTGGGTTCACTATCGGATTGAGCTTGGTGGACGGCTAGTGAGATGTCGATGAGAAGCGTTGACACTTGTAACACCTTTTGACATAACTGTCTGCTTCATTTTTCATGGTAGGCTAATAGCATCCTTGTCAAAGAGCTTTGTTCACTATGTTCCAAACGCCTACGTGATTGCCACATATCCCCTTATGGATTTTTCTAAGCATGTAGTTCCCTTCCTCGAGCGTCAAGCATTTCAAGTATGAGTGAGTATAGAGATCTCTTTTGATAATGGCATAATAAGCGACCTTATGTTTTAGCTTGGCAGCTTCAATAGGGGAAATTGGCAACTATTCGTACTTCAAGTAGGTTTCTATGAGATCTTTCCAACTCAGTGAACTATCTATTGATAGAATTTGTTCAGGCTCATCGATACTTGGGTACAATAAGTTCTCTATATAGACTGTTCAACAGGTTGCTATTAAGTCAGAGTTAGCTAATTTTGAAAGGGTATTGGCAGGTGCATTTTCTGATCGGGAGATCTATTGTATATCCACTTTGTTAAACTTACCCATTGCCTATTGTAACTTAGTTAAGTATTTTGTCATTGCTGGATCCATAGTCTAGTAGATCTCTTTAATCTGTTTGACATTCAGCTGACTGTCAATGAAGACCTATACTTTTTGAGCTCCCAGTGACGTTGCTATTTGCAATCCAGTTAGAAAAGTTTCATATTCGGCCTGATTATTCATTGTCCGTAAGTCAAAATGGAGGGAGTATTTAGTTTTGAAATTATTTGGTCACACGAGGATAAGACCGGCCCCGCTTCTTGAGGAGTTCGATGATCCATCTATATGAAAGGTCCATTCAGACAATGAGCATTCTTCTCGGTCATTGGTTAGAGTCGGCTCGGTGAACGGTGGAAGTGTGCATTCAAGGATAAAATCGATGAGAGTTTGGCCTTTAATTGCTAGCATCGGTTGGTACTAGATGTTGAATTCGCCTAATTCAATACTCCATTTTACGAGTCAGCCTAAGGTATCTTTCTTTTGTAGAATCTACTTCAGAGACTAATTGGTCAATACCATAATGATATGAACTTGAAAATAAGGCTGGAGGCGTTGGATGGTTATGACTAGGGTGAATACTATCTTATCAATAAATCGGTAATTGATCTCAGACTCTTGAAATATGAGATTGATGTAATATACCGGTCTCTACGTAGTGGACTCCTACCTTACAAAAACATAGTAGAGTGCTCAGTTAGATATAGAGATGTAAAAATAGAACTTCTCATTGGGAACAGATCGAGAAAGGAACAGAAGCTACATGAGATATTCTTTAAGACATTCGAATGTAGTTTGTCATTTTGGTGTCCATTCAAACTTCTAAAACTTTTTCAAAGTATCGTAAAAGAGTTTTATACCTCTCATTTACTTTTGACATAAACCGATTGAGAGCTATAATTCTCCCCGAGAAGTATTGCATCTTTTTCATTATCATTGCTAGTGCCATGTCCAGTATGGTTTGTATCTTCTTAAATTCGTTTTGATCCCTCGGTTGGTAATTAAAAAGTTTAGAAACTTCCCAGAAGTGATTTTGAATGTGTAATTTATTGGGTTCAGTCTCATGTTATAATGTTATAACATCTGGAATGTTTTCTCTAGATTTGTAACGTGATTTTTGACCTTAGTACTTTTGACTATCTTGTCATCGACGTAAACCTCCACATTTCTGCCAAACTGCTTGCTAAAAACTTTGTTGACCAACAATTGAAAGGTTGTACCAGCATGCAGAACGGCATCACCTTGTAACAGTAAGTATCAAACTCTATGATGAAACTAGTTTTTTCCTCATTTTTGGAGGGTTATGAGTATCTGGTTGTAGTCGGTGTATGCATCCATAAAACTTAAGAGCTAATGACCCGATGAGTTATCTACCAACTTGTCAATGTTGGGGAGTAGATAGCTAGCTGTCCTTCGAGTATGCCTTGTTGAGGTTGATGAAGTCCACACACATACTCCATTTGCTGTTGGCCTTTTTCACCATAACCTCATTGGCCAATCATTGCGGATAATCTACCTCACGAATGAATTTTGTCGTTAGGAGTTTTAGAATTTTCTCTTGTATTGCGTGTTGTCATTCTATACCCTCTTCTTTTGCTTAAAGGGTTTATTGTTGGCATCTACAGTTAATCTGTAAATTACAACCGACGGATGAATTTTGGGCATGTTTTTTGGGGACCATGCAAAAATTTTGGAGTATCATCGCAGATAGTCTACGATTGTGCTTCAAAGGGTTGTCGGTAGGTGGACGCTGACTTGAACCATCTAGCTTGGTATATTTGTAATAGAAATTTCGAATACTTCCTCCCTCGGTTGGGGTTTGGATTGGTGCTGAGTGGCGAAGACTTCTTCGTCTCTCCCAATTGTGAGAGTAATCGTTGGGTTGCTATCACCACTGAGCATTGCAATCCCTAGCGGTGTTCTGACTTTGATTTTCATGTGATTTGTACTTGGTAATGTTTTGAGATCGTCCAGACTAGGACGACCTAGAATTACGTTATAGGGGGACAGTAGTTTTACCACATGAAAAGTGGTCCTGGTTGCAGTATGGTGAGGAGGCGTTCCTAGAGTTATGGTGAGTAAGATGGTACCTTCGAGATATATAAGTTTGTTAGCGAACCCCTTCATAGGTCTGTTAGAGGGTTGAAGGAGATGGGTTGAAACCTATTCATTGAAAAGCATTCCAAAAAAGGAGATTCTGTTTTGCTCCTTAATCAATGAATACCCTTTTAACGAGATAGGACCCTATTCCTGTAGTGATGATCAGCAGATAACTTCGGTTTGTGTCGACTTCTATTAGATCGTTATCGTTGAAACTAATAGTCACCTCTTTCTCTTGATTGATGCATTGGCAGTAACAAAGAATGGTTGTACAAACTCAGAAAATCAGTTTGTTCTCACAGACAATACCAATCTATTGGAAGTGAGTTTGACTCTACAGATGATAGATCTGCTGACTTGAATAGAATGGTTAGTTGTCAGCCGATGTTGATCAATGGGACCTGCAAAAGACCTTCAAAGGGTGCTTTAGTAGGGGAGACCCTGATATTCAAGCCAGAGAACAGTTTTCAATAAGGGAAACAGACTGAAAGATATCTCTGTGTGCCCTTAAGTGCTTGGTGTAAGTTTAGGGAGAAAGAGGACTTACTTGGTCGGTTGGCTTTTGCGATGTATATATAGTTTGTCTATATGAGTCTCATGCATATTGGGAGTCTAAACCCTAGTTTCCTTATAGAGGTGTCTCGAGATCTCGGGAATCATAGTGAGAGATTCCCAAAATCTAAAATATTATTATGTAAAGAAATTCTAATTATCATAAATTCTTGTCTTTGTTGGTTGTAATCAAAGATTTTCTTTTCAATTATGAGAGGTTGACTCCGTGTCTTAAGCAGAGGCGTATATTGCCCTCAGCCTAATAGGGATGCGGAACACCGAATTGATTTGAGAGCCGATAGAACAACTAACGAGAGGGGTCTGGTCGGTGTGTACTAAGAGGAGGAGACACGTCCCATGTAAACGACGTGCTCCGACGAGGTTTAGTGTATTTTGTTCATTGGGTCTTGAACCCGAGTTGCTCATTATTAGGTTTCAGGCCAATTGATATCAGAAACCTAAGATGGTTTGTTTCCTCACACTCAAAACTACATTGTTCCTAACAAACCAAATTTGATCAATTACACTTGCACTAAATAGAAAGAGGGCAGACTTGATTTCCCTTTCTAGATTAAGGTCGGGTGGAGGATGGAGTAATCATGACCATTGAGATGAATATCAAATGGGTCAATAGTCTCGAGAATTTTGATAACCGAAAGGACATAAATTATCTACTATTTATCCTTCGATCCAATAATGTTTTTAGTACAGGCATAATAATAAAATGTTATATTTTTTTAATAATAAATCTTAAATTTAAATCATAAAAATAGAGAAATAAGATTTAAAAGAGTGAACCCCTTGATTGATTTCATAATACTCAAAACAAATTAATCAAACAAAATTCTGATATCGATTAATAGTAAAAAAAATTCATTTAAAAAAAAATTAATAATGTCTTTACCGGAATGCATCCCCAGCTTGGGATGGTAGTTTGGTCTTCCAGCTTTCTGACCGATTAGAAATTTTTGTTTGAAACTCTGAAAGCTTTCCTACCCTGTTACAGAAATGTTGAGAGGCAAGCCAAAAAACTGGTATGATTGAAGAGAAATGAGTATTCACATCCCACAAGCTTTGGTCCGGGGTTGTTGAAAACTTTCCAAGGCAAAAAATTGTAAACATCTTGAATTAATTTTGTTCTTTGAATCTAAAAGTACTATTTTGAAAGGGTCGAATTATGAAAGTCTTAATTTCACTTTCTCAGGAAAAAACATAAATCATATGATCTTTTTAAATATAAAATCAAGCTACATTATAGAAAATGTGAAAATTTTCAAATATCACTCATTTTTGTAAGACAAATATAGTAGCTCAACTTCATTCTAGTAATAATTTTTTTAAAATAATAACGCCATCAAAAAAAAAAAAAAAAAAACCAATGGCCGAGGCAAAAGTCTGTCTCTCTCACTCTCTCTCTCTCTCTCTCCTCTATTTGAAATTTGGTCATTTTTTAACGTTGTCTTTTTGACAAAAACTTATGAAAAAGGTTGCATTTTGGCTGTCACGCACGACTCGTGTCTCAGAGATTGTTTTGGTACCTATCCACACGCTTCCGTCATACACGTAGGTGCTGCCAGAAAGAGTTCAACAGCTTAATGTCAAATCCCAAAGATGCCCTCACTTTCCCATGCCCCGTTTTGCTCCTTTCAACTTTCAAGAAGATTGGCGTTCATTTTTAGAATTGAAAAAAGAATAATTTAGGTTTTTTTAATACTTCTCACTGTGGCCATTTGAGCTGTAATATGTTAGAGAATTGAGAGCTAGTTGCAATATTTATGTAATCAATCAAATACCATATCATATATTTGTCTATTATAATAAATATATAATTTTCAAAAAATTACTTCCTTTTTTTTCTTTATAAAGTTATTCATCTAAATGACAAAACTCAAAAGCAAATAGAAGATTAATCCAAAATTATTATTATTTTTTTCAAATTTTATGTATAAAAAAAATATGTACAAAGAAAGTTTTGTTTCTTAACGATCAACTTATCCAACTCGAATCAAATTTAATTAGATTTAACATAATTATAGATACAGATATTTAAATATTTTTTGGCAAAGAAATGCATGAAAATTTGCATTTGAAGAATGCTACTTAAATATTTTTTTTTGAATTTGATTATTGATATTCGAAAATTTGACTAATGTGGTTTGAATAGTTGTGGATCCAACTAAGGGATTGCTTTTCATGAAATCTATTTTTTTATTTTTAAAATTAAAATTTGAGATTTTGATTAAATTGATTTAATAGTTCTATCACTAAATCCACGGATAGTTATTGTTATTTAAACATATTTATTAACAAGGCACTATGAAAAATTTATCTCAGAAACAATATTTCAAAATATAATTTTTTAAAATTGTATAGAATTAGAGGTGGACGCAAACCAAGCATATATGCAGTGGATTTTGAAGATGATAAAAAGAGAAACACTATAAAAATAGTGAATCATCCAACGGGCTAGAAGAGAAATTGTGGGTATTATGAGCTGCATAAGATGGGGAGGGGCTTCATTTTCGTCATAGCCTCTCCACCGGACTTGATCAAGGAGTTGTTTTCTAAAAGTTAATCTACTTAAAATATAATGACATCGTTCTATACTGCACAATATACTAAAATTCAACATATCCCATTGTTGCATAACATTATTAATTTATTATTTAAATTCTAGTTATACTTTTTACATTTTTGTTACGATATTACACTTAAAATTGAAACAGAATTAAATTAAATAAAGGTTAGAATATCTCAAACCCAGAATACCAAAAAAATTTCACGGGGAGCAGAGGAGATAGAAAATGGACGGAAACGGATGGTGCCTTGATTGATCAGGAATAGGCATAAGCAAAACTGACAGAGGAGAGAGAGAGAGAGAGAGAGAGAGAGAGAGAGAGAGAGCTGCCCCCAAAGCTACCTGCCAAAACCTTGCACGGCCTTTTCCTTCTTTCCCTTCAACCCACTCAACCAAAACCGTCTCCCCCAAAACGAATCTCCTCTGTTCTCTTGGCCCCATCTTCAAACGTCAGTTTCCTCTCTCTCTCTGTCTCACGCTCACTCTCTCTCTCTCTCTCTCTCTCTCTCTCTCTCACACACACACACACACACACACACACACACACACACACACACACCATAAACACACACAATTACACATGTTTTTAAATAATTCATATTGTATATAAAAGATTAAAAAAACCAGTAATCACCCGTAGAGTAGCTAGTATTTGAGGCGTCCTCTTCACATACAAACCGAGACGGTTCACTCCTGTCGCACCCCCACCCCCAAAACCAAAAAAAGAAAAAAAAACCAAGAGAGCAACAGTATGCTTCATTAATCGGCTCACAAATACTCCGCTCTGTCTCTCTCTCTCTCTCTCTATAGTCTGCAATTTAGGAGAGAGGAAGAGGAGTTTGAACCAGAATCTCTGCTCATTCCAAAAGACAAAAGGAAAATGAAGAACACTTCAATCATCACGTGCTTCACTCTTTTATTTTACGCGAGCATGTTCACTTCCTCACTGGTACTCGCCGACTTACTCTCTGAGCCACTAAAGCCCGGCAACTACCCTTCTCCGAATACTGTACCCGCATTCCCCGTCCAAACCGAAACCCAAATCTGCCGTCTTGACCTCTCCGACGAGCTCTTCGGAGGCGTCAACGACGCCTGCGGACGAAACCTCGACCGGAGCCGATGCTGTCCGGTATTAGCCGCGTGGCTCTTTGCGGCTCACGCTCGGTCGGCACTCCAAGTCCCGGCCTCGGCTCCTTCTTCGGCTGCCTCTTCGGATCTTCCTATGATGCCGGACGATTCTCAGAAGTGTGTGAACTCGCTTCAGACTTCACTCCAGAGTAGGAACATTCATATTCCTCAGCCGAATTCTACGTGCGACGCGATTTTGTGTTTTTGTGGGATTCGGCTTCACCAGATTACCTCGTTGAGCTGTCCTGCGGCATTTAATGTTTCGAGTCATCGGAATGCGACTCCGACTGCGGCCGTTAAAAATTTGGAGCGAAACTGCCGGAATTCCTCGTACTCCGGTTGTACGAGGTGCCTCGGGGCTTTGGAGAAGGTCTGTCTATTTTGTTTGTGCTTTTACATTATTAACCTCATATATATTTATTAAACATTTTTCTTTTTGTAATGATTTCGATTTTCTTTTAAAAGAAAATTATTCTAACTTATTGTGCTCGAAGTTTATCTTATTAGAAATTATTTTATCCCAAAATGGCATTATTTTGCATAATATATAATAGTTTTATTAATTTCATGATTAAGTATAGTGAATTAATATGGCTCTCACTGGACTCGTTAGTATGGAATCTTTTCAGTTCTCATCCATTACCATGAAATCTTTTCGAGTTATCTTTCATTATTGTGACCAAAACTTTGTTAGCAAAAATAGGTAATAATGTGAGCAATTGTTGGGAACTGATTCATCATAAAGGGTATATTTTTAATGGAGGAAAAGGATTGAGAGAATAAGACCTTATAAAAAAGGTCACATGCATTTGCATACCCAGAGAGAGAGAGAGAGAGAGAGAGAGAGGTCAATTGTGAAGAGGTCTTTTTAGCCCATTTATGAAACAAACCATTTTCATTCTGGTAGACCCTCTGAGGACCTGACCTCTCCCCTAACACCACAATGCACCGTCTCTCCCTATCATGTATTGTTTCTAGGTTCATTTTCCTTTTAGGTCATAGGCAATCTGGTAATTCCTCTAGGATCTCTTCTCCCGAACCTTTCCTTCTTTCATCAGTACATTTCAATTCCCTACACTACCCCTAACAACACCCAAAATCTCTCCGCCCTTTTTGACTTGTCATGATCCGAAATATCTAAACTGCCCTTCTATGTAATTTTGATGTAGCTAAAAAGTGGGGGCAAAAACGGAACAACATCGCCGGACGAAGATCGGGCAAGCAAAATGTTCAACAGGGACTGCCAGCTAATCGGGCTGACGTGGCTGCTAGCAAAGAACAAAACGGCGTTCATACCAACAGTATCGGCCGTGTTGCGCGCCATCATGTACAGTGCGCACCAACCCCACGAGTCCAAGTGCAGTCCCGATCAAGAGAACATGCCCTTAGCCGTCAATTCTCTCCAGTTCAGAGATGCCGAGTCCTCTTCACCTTCTTCATCCCCTACGATTTTCTTTTCTTTTCCATTTTTGATTCTAATCATTTTGATTTTTCTCTTCGGCTAATGGGTCAGCTCCGTTATTGTTTTTGGGGGCTGAGAGGTCACGTGAAACTAGTAGACAAAGATGGGATCATTTGGTGTTTATTTGGTTTTTTTAATTTAATTTAATTTAATTTTTTAACCTCACTGTAAATTTTCAGCTCGTTTCTCAGACTGCTTTTGACAGCTAGGACGAGGAGGTCTTACCTTAATTAACCCTTTTCAATTTTTGTTTTTCCGAAGTTACTTCTTTCGATTTTCGTATATATCTCTTTTAATTATGTTCTTTTTAGCTTATAATTTAGCCCTTCAGGTTGTCTAATGAACAAAAACGATTCAAAAGATTAAGAGAAAAAACAAAGGTTAAAAATGGCATAGGGAGGATACTTTAATGGTTAAATTATAAAGAGGGGTCGGCCTTTTCTTAGGGTTTTGTGTTCTGATTTTGTGATAATCCAGATGTAAAAGATGCCTTTCCTTGAACTCAGACAAATGACAGTGTTCTCGCTGATTGATGCATGTGGGATTGGGAGCTAATTTTCGGCTGCAAGGATTAGACATTTTTTTTATATATAATATTCGTCTAATTATTAGAATAACAACATTGTATGATTTGTAAAATCAATGGTTCCATATAACTAGGTGGAATGTGTCCTAAATATGTGTCTCACGTATTGTCTAATCGTTGGAAAAGGTCCAACGCTGGGCTGTTTTCAATGACCAAATATGTTGGTCGTTAATTAATGAGGAATATCGATTAAAAGGAAGGAGCCCTATGTTATGGAAAATTTTAATAAATTATGAAATGGGTCTTTCTCACGAGGTACTTCTCTCTGTTTGGAAAATTTGGGTTGTCTTTTGGGAGTGGCGATTCACATGTTATGGGGAGAGAATTGCGGTTGGATGTTTGTTCTCACTTCTTACTTCCAAATACAGCCTCTCCCTCTCTCTCTCTCTCTCTCTCTCTCTCTCTCTCTCTTAAATGCTTTTTTTTTTTTTTTTTTTGGTTACAAGAAAGACAAACGACCAATAAACGCTGGCCCCTGAATATCACGCCTTAAGGATCTATAAACCTCACGAGGGGGGCATACAAATCGTGGATCCCTGGGGGAACTGAATGGCCCATATGAGCTAAGATATCAGCACATTGATTACTCCCTCGGGACCAACTGGATGTCCCGAATTCTTAAACTGATTAGATTCTGGCACTCATGAATGATATGGAGACTATAAGCTGAGTCATCCCTTTGGGTGACAAAGATTCTACGAGGTCAGCGGAATCCAACTCAATAATCACCGGAAAGATCTTCAAATGGAGCACCACCCGTTGTCCCTCTTGAACTCCCGGTAACTCTGCCATGAAAGGGCCAAAAATACAATAAGTCACGTCAGGAGTTGGCAAAGACACAAAATAGATCAACGTAAATTGGTTCAACTGGATGTGGGGTTGAGTACCCTTAAACATGATCGATATTCAACTCTCGCTGAGAGTATCGGATTCTCACATGTATGGAGCATTCCTGTTGGGGGACTCACCCTCCGAAAGGAACCACTGCAGTGGTTGGTCCGGATTAATAGGGACGAATTTTCGGATATCGAACGATATCAAAGACATGATATAAAAAAAGATATGGTTCCAAAAAAAAAAAACCAAAAGACAAAATTGGAAAGTCCACAAAAAGCCCATTTGCGATAATTACGTCCACAACTGAGTTTGGTTTCGCGGTACACACATCTTTAGTTGATGGGGGAGAGCTTATAAAACGGGTATTGGCAGAATTTAAGCTTTTGAGCCAAGTTAGTCCAATTGAATAACAATAGCTTTTGCGTCTAGACTTCTCTCTCTCTCTCTCTCTCTCTCTCTCTCTCTCTCTCTCTCATGTATATACTTTCATTTAAATGTAATTGAGTCTCGCAAAGTGTACATTTTTTTCTATGCTAAATCTCGACATTGTTATGAAAAGAATTAAATTTTAGATTTTTGGTATTATTTTAAAAACCTTTTATAATTATTAAACTATCAAATACTTGGGAAACAAGTCTTTTACATTAGTGATGGATGCTCACACTAATTCTTGCGTTCCAATTGGACCCAACAGAACGTGATTTTTTGGGAGTGTGTTTTTAAGGTCTTGTCTTCACTTTTGTTTACACACACACACACACACACACACGCACAAAAAGTCCTTTACCATTTGTGGGTGGGGGTGACCCCATGAAAAGAAAGAGCCCTATGAAAAAGGTGAATGCCGTATTTTTGTTTGTCAATGTTTGGTAGTGTATGGAATGATATTGAGTCTCTGTCGGAGCACGCAAAATAGTGCACAACATATGTTTGATTTGACATTAATACCGGAGAAATATGTTCAAGGTCTCCCCTCTTATTAAATTAGAAAAATGGGAAACTGGATTCTCCTTTTTCTTTTGTGCAAGTGGATATTTTTTTTTATCACTACTAATTGGTATCGAGTTTTATCAACCGGTCTGAATATTATGAAATTTATTAAAATATTAATTTTTTAAAATTTTATTTTTCTATTTTTATAAATGTCATAAGGCTACGCATATAGGAGTTTGGTTAGGTTCTCTTTTTCTCTTTCTAGCTAAGGAACTGAGTCGTCCATTTGGGCTTTGAGTCAAAGTCCTTAGAAGTTTAAAAACGAAGTTAAGAAGGCCCATGAGCATCTTATGAGGACCAAGGCGACGCAATTCGGCTATTTATTTTTCTTTGGGCCACCTCGCCCCTAACTCTCGCTTCATTAATGGTAGTACATGCTGAGTTTGAATTAATTCTTTTGACAAATCATACTCAAAGTTGAAATTGAGCTTCTTCTAATTCCAATCCACAAATTTCTCCTTCCACCATTTTTCTACCGGATCATAGATTGCAAACAATAGTGAACACATAAAAGTATGTGGAACACAAGAATAGACCAAAGTCTTCTACCCAAAAAAAAAAGGAATAGACCAAACTCCCCCTTTTTTTTTTTTAATAAACCATCGTTATCCGGTAACTGCTTTAATTCTGACTAAATCTGGCTCGAGCCAGGTTGAATCCTTAAAGAACAAAACTATCCGATATTTGTTTTTTCCATACATAAGATGCGAACCCGAGACCTTGATTAAAGGATACTAATGCCCAACCACAGAACTAACTAGACGTCAGTAGACCAAACTCTGAAATTCCAATTTTACAAAGAATCTGGTTGGCGTCCTTCAGGGACAGCTCAAATGGTAGTCTCCCCTTTTCCATCCTCTTTTCTCCGATTCGATTTCGTTAGTTGTATCTCATTGTAAAAAAAAAAAATGTGGTCGGCAACTTGAGAGACTAGAATCACTTTCTTGAAGATGAAGAAAAGAAAAATCTAAGCTCATGAATTCAAAATAAAATAGTAAAAGGAAGGCTACCAGCATTTTCCAATGAGCCACAACCAGTCAAGTGTAACTCCGGCAAATATTCCACCTAGTAAGAACAACACCAACATACCCAACACTTTTTAAATTGAGTAGTCGGACACTCTATTTTTATAACCAGAGGTCTTGAGTTTGAGCCCTGAGAATGGTGAAAAGGGATTTTGAAAAATCAACCCCTAAAATGAGTTCTACAATACTCGAATCAGATTAGTCGGATAAAAACTGGATACCGGTAGTGAAAAACCAGAAGAAAAGAACAACACCAACATGTTTCCCAGTGCATTTTGTTCAGGTCCCTGCCAAACAGATTGGTCAAAAGCAACCAATTGGTTCATAGGTTTTAATGTAAACGAGGTTGGTATCATTGTATACCTTAACAAAGTCATCAATGACACATATTGAATGAGGGAAAAGAACTTGCATACCTAGTAACCCTTTGGTGCTGCAGTCATGACACTGACTGTAAGATACCCGTTAGATAACCCCAAGAAGGATGTCAGAAAAATCATCCAACCTTGGTCACCGTATTTGGCGGTGAAATAGAATGCTGGGATGAGTAAGAACCGGAGAAGAATGGCTATGGTGAGTCCTTTCCGCGACTCTAGCTCGATGGCTTCGATCACTGGGATATACCTTCCGATCAGATCCCATGTATTATACATTGCTATCAACACAAGTGCATACTTAAATATCCTCAGACAATGTCAGACCGTGAACATTTTTTGAATTTGATAATGAACTATGCAAATGCTTTGCGAATGAGATGTCACAAACAACAGTTGATCCCGAGATCTCTTTAATCCATCTGACCTTAGTCCGTTGTAGTAGTCATAAAAAAGAACTCACCATGAACCTAAGCTGTGTGATCCCGTGTCTTCAGATAAGAATCCAGCGAAAACGGACAACGTCACCACATAAATAAGAAACAAATCGAGTGCATAATCAAAATTCTGAAGCAGCAATTCTTTGTTGCTTAGCCTGTCGTACTCCTGGGATTTCTGGCATTCCGCATAATTTGCAAAATCATTGATTTAGGGACCTCTGTACTAAATACACATTTTTTCTCCTTCATCTGCTAGGATTGCTTGTTAGAAATGAAAACAGAAGGCACCTCTTCATCTGGTTGTGTTTTGAACCCACCAGCTGCAAGATCAGCAGAAACAGTTTTTGAAGCCTCAGATGCTGCTGTTGAGCGATAGTACTTCACGGCCGGAAGCTTTGGAAAGATATAGGCGTGGAGAAGTACACAACTCAAAAAATGCAGAGATTCCAAAGAAGAGCACTGCATTGGAAGAATCAAGCAAAAATTAGACATTGTCAAACATTAAAAAAAAAAACAATGAAACTTCTGTTGGAAATATAATCAAAGTTTTCCTTGATAGAGACGGAGGTAAGAATTTTGACATACAAGCTCACTTGCGAAGATCATCCTGGGTATTTTCGAAAGCTGCTTTTGTAACAAACCTCAAAGAAGAGGTAAGAAACCCTGATGCAGCCAATCCAGTGAAAAAGGACTACAATTTCAGAGGAAAAGGAGAATAATAAGGAGATTAGATATTAAATTCAAAAGAAAAGGTTGGTTGAAATTTGGTAAGAAATGATATGTAAATGAAATTCAAAAGAAAAGGTTGGTTGAAATTTGGTAAGAAATGATATGTAAATGGCCACAAAAAATAACCTGAACAAATTCTGGTCGCATGAGGGAAAGGTCCCCGGATATCCCACCTTGAACATGAGCATCTGCAACTCCAAAAGCGCAACTAATAGCACATATGCCCATTAATGGTCCATGTCCTCCTTTACCAGATGTAGCTAAATCTAACTGTGACAATCAAGAACAGATGGACTGAGACAAGCACAAAAAAGTAGAGATAAAATTTGGGGGGAAAAAAATGAACATGTACTTACAACAAGGACCAATACAAAGCCGGCCCAAAAAAGGATGAATCCGAATAAGTTGCGTTTTCTAGTGTTGATCTTGGCCTCATGGTAAGTATGGCAAGTGTTCCCACAGAAAATGGTTGATACACAAGAGTCAAAACTCTTGGAGAGTGATACTTCTGTGTTAGACAAGATAACAGAAAATGAAACCATTTGTTTGTGCAGTCCCATTACTAACAACAAAGAACATGCTTCCATGTCGCAAGGACTACAAGAGACATTCAGAATCAGAAAGATAAACAATCCTATGCAAATGTATCATAGATACTGAATTAAATTATGGATATAATTGCATCTTCAACGAACAATATTATACACAAAAGCTTGTTGGTTGTTTGATATAATTGGCAGGTATTGCTTAAACCATAATCAAGTTCGCTTGTCACATTAGGGATTAGTACAGCAACAGTGCTTATGCTCATTAGTTCTGGATGTCATGCCTCAAATACAGGTGGTGACTTTCCTAGCTCGAGGCTCAGCTCAGCTTATGCAACCGTGCAGGAACATGATGTTTCGGCTAATCTGTTAACAACACAAGATGGAAACAAATAAGTTTAATTTTATTTAAAGGTAAAAATTGTTTTAAAGATTCAACTCAACATTTTCAACTAGTCCGAGGATCAACTTCAACCAGTTGAACCCATCGGTCAAATCGAGGCATATGCTATGAGATGCAACCACATCAGCCCCACTACATTTTTCTTTTCACTTTAGGCGGTCCCCATAAGGTCGCCTTATTCCAACCGGAGGAAGCCTTGTTTTAACAAGATTTTCAAATTCGGGTAGACTTGCTTAAAACCCTAATAAGAAGTTAGCAGTACTATGCAATCACATTCTATGTAAAAGCCAAAAACTTTGATATAGGGAAAGGTTTAAGGGAAAGCGAAGGGGAAATTACAGGGAACAGGTACGAGTAGTAATCTTCGATAGCCAATGATTGGGCTTAAATGAATATAATATTTGTAATTGAATTTGTATTATTCTTGAATAAAAATTACACTAATATTTTTGTTTTGTGACATTTGATTTACAAAGAGATTTATTATTGAAAAGGAAGAAAAATAAGTTAAATTAGAGTAATTTTGTAAAGTATGAAAATTGGACAACAATACTTTTTTATTAGCACGTGGGTATATGGATCGCAAGAGGCAATGCAAGATTTACTGCAATAAAAATTTCGTTTCCCAGTTATACATTCAAGAGGAAATTGGAGTAGAATTGGAATATTGAAGATTTTAAAAAATTTTATTTTATTCCTAATATTTAGGAAAATAAATTTTTAAATATGTAAATCTCTTAGAATACTAGTTTTTAGGAAATTTACCTTTTATTTTCTTTTTATTTATTTATATGTAGTTAGGGTTACACTCCTACATGTAGGAGTGTTACAACACTTTTTTGAGGTGTGCAGCCACAAAGGGGGCAACAGCAGCTGGCAGCCTAGGGAGCACATTCTTTACTCCTTGAATCGGAGGGGAGCACATTCTTTTTTTTGGTAGAGGAGAAAGGCTCCAACCGTGGGAGTTCATTTGATTTCTTGTGTCATTGAACATTATTTGGAAAGCAATAAATCATTTAGTGAGTTTTCTTTCCATACTTTGTTTTTAATTTATTTTTCTAGTCGAAAAGTTATTAAATACTTGATTTTCAATGGTTGTGAAATCTAATTAGGTATATTAATTCAATTTATTATAGATATTTATTTAATTCATGCACTTCATGGATCATGATTTTCTAAAGTTTATTAAATAGGAACCCATATTTAATAGTTCTAGAATAATTTATGAATAATTAAAACAGTAAATTCGTAATTATTTGTTGATTTTAATAAAGTGGTAATTGGCATTCGTGTCATGGTAATTGACATTCGTATCATGAGATTGAATGATCTAATTTAAATGAACCCAATGTGTACTTGTTAATTAGAATTTGGTTTTTCTAAATCTTAATACTGTTGAAACTTTAAATTTTAAGAGTTTCTCTAGGGTTGACTCTCAATTAGGGAAATAATTAACAAGTTTGTCTTAATTATCGACGAAATAAGGAGAGATTGGTCGTTGAGCGTTTGTTGACAACTATAACCAATTTATTTATGATTATTGAGATCTTTAGATAGGTCGATAATCAATCGTCTGAAATAAAGGTGGAAATAATTCATTAAGATAGAATTTCTTTTCATTGATATTTTCTTTTTTAATTGATAGTATTTAATTTTCTTATTTTAGTTAATTTTATTTGTTTTGTTAGTTTTAGATAATTTTTCAATCCTTCCGTATTTTTATTTTTTCTTAAAAGAGATAAATCTTTCATCCTTGTGGATTTGACCCTACTCACCCTAGACTTGTCTTTAGTGAAGTAAGTATTTTATTTTTGATTATTTGATGACATACCAAATTTTGACGCCGTTGTCGGGGAACGGTGTTAAGTGATTTATTTCTTTTAATTTTTTTTCCTTGTTTGCAAGACTAATCCTTTGTAGGGAACTTGCCGAAAGTTGTCAAGGGTTTAAAAGAGAAGGACATCAACCACGAGGATATGGTCACACAAAAGACTTTAAGGGAGTTGTTATTTTCTGATTTTAATGAACATAACTTTTGCAGTGATTTTTCTAATATTGAGATTTCCCGACAATTTAGAATGTGGCAAGATGTTCCAAAAACGGTCAATGAGGTAAGTGATTTTTCCCTTCATCGAGAATTAAAAGAACTAAATTCTCTTATGCGTGATTTTATTGTAGGAAAAACACAATCAGTACAAACCTACGGAATTTGTTCAGAGATAGATCATCCAATCGATAAGTGTTCCATTCTTTATGGTGACTCATGTTCGAACATCTATAACCAAGGATGGTATAATGAACCATATTTCAATTATGGAAATTGACAACAAGGATTCCAATAAGAACCACAAGTCCAATCTCAATTTCAGTCTCAACAAACTTTTTCGAACCAAAGTACGTCTCTAGAAGAGATTGTTAAAAGTTTGGCTAACAGCACTCTGTTAATTCAACAGAAAAGTCAACAATTTTAACAAGAGACAAGGACCAGCATCCAGAATTTGGAGAATAAAATGTCACAATTGATGACAACGTTGAATCGATTAGAAAAATCATCAAAAGAAGTGAAAGATAATTTATCAAAAACCCAAGAAGAAATGAAAAACGAGCAAATAACGAAATCATTAATAGTGAATGAATCCACCGAGGAGGTAAGTAAAGAGTCCAACACTTTCCAAATAAAAATTTTGATTTTACCACATGTTCCCAGTAGGTTGGCACAACCGAAGAAGGATGAAGAGAACGAAATTTTAGAAACTTCTCCGAAAGAAGGATTCAACCTTCTCTCTTAGAAGCAATAAAGAAAGTGTTAACACTCTTTATGAAAACAGTTAATACAACAATTGATGTAAATTTGAGTATTTTAACTCTTGAATTTAATGGTAAAGTTGTTACTTTTATTTTTGATATCATGAAATATCCAAGTGATTTTAAGTTTATTTTTCATGATAGTACGGTGGATTTCATTGTTCATGATAATTTTGTGTAACATGAATTGGATTTTGTATTTAAGAAAAACGTGACAGAAGATGTTATACAATGGGATAAATTTCTTAAAGACAAACTCCAACATCGGAAATGATTTATGGTAGGCCATAAAGTCCTTCATTTCAATTTAAAATTGAAATTCATACCAGGTAAGTTGAAATCAAAATGGACTGAACCGGTTTTTGAACGAGGTTGAAACAAGAAGCTAATGTCGAGTCAAAGACATTAAACAAAGACGTTTATTGGGAGGCAACCCAATATTTTCTTTATGATTTATTTATTTATTTTTATTTTTATTTATTCATTCTCATTTATGTTAGTTTGATTTAGGATTGATTCCAAAAAAAAAACAGAAGTACTCCTTATTTAAGGCGTGCCCACGCCTTAAGTCAAATCCATTGCTGCCTACACAGATCACATGGACAGTTTTGCTCCTCGCTTATGGGGTACCCACGCCCTAAGTGAATTGTCCCAACCACACTTCACTTCTGAAAAAAGAAAAAAAAAAAAGAAAGAGAGAGAGAGATGCGATTTCACTTCTATTTTAATACTTGCATTTCATTTTTTTAGGACTTCTCTCTCTACCTGGAAACCTCAATAATGGACCGAAATACTTGATGATTACGGCGTGCCCACGTCATAGCTCTTTTTTCGAGTCATTAGAATTGATACTCCATTTTCCACTCCACCCTAGGGGAGTATTGTTTTCACATTCCCCTTTTATTTCTTTGTTTTTTTTTTCTTTTATTTTGTTTGATTTATTTATATATTTTTTTTAATCTCTCTTAACTTGAGCATACATTGGAGATAATGTATGATTTAGGTGTAAGGGATATTAGGTGTTTCCTTATTTATTTATTTTGACACTATATTTATTTTCTTTGTTATATTAGTTTAGATTTTATTTCTTCAAAAATAAAAAAATAAAAAAAATGAAAAAAATTCTGAATTTTCTTAGTTGATGTATACTATTTGGTTAACTAGAAATATATGAAAAATGGTTTGTATCAATGGCTTTTGTGCTTGAAATGGCTACTCATATCTTTAATAGTTTTTTTTGAATGATGAACATGCAAAGATTTGACACAAATCCGACTTAAAAAGCGAGATTTTGAGCCATAAACGAGCAAATTCATTTTTTGTACTCGAAATTATTTTTCTTGATAAGTGACTATCATACTTGGATTGTACATTGTAAAACTTGTATTGTTATGCATTTCAAAACCACATTCTAGAATTTCATACATTGAAATAACCAAAAAACTTAGTTTTTACCCCTTTTGGCTTTCTAAAATCCCTACCTTAATTTCATAACCCCTAGTTAATCAAGTTGAGCCTTTTACCCCATTTTCTTCTTTGAAACCCACTCAATACAACACCTAATCTTTAATTTTAGTTTTCGTTTCAAATCCTTGTACCAAACGTATATATAATTAATTACATGGTTTTTGGTTTTATGTTCGCCTCAATAGGAAGATGATGATTGGAATTTTGATGTTGACATTTTCATGGAGATGATATATATTCGAAAAAAAAGAAGAAAAAAAAGCAAGAGAAAAAAAAGAAAAAAATGATAAAAAAAAAGGAAAAAAGGGAAAAAAAAAAGAACAGAAAAAAAAAGTGAATGAGAAAGAGAAGTATTGTATCTTGATTAAAAATTCATTTACATTTCAGTTATGAAAAATTGAAAAAGCATTTAATATTCTTGTATGCTAATTGCTGTTGCCTATTCATTTGAAAAGCAAGAAGTCACTCTTTGTTCACTGTTTGTTTGAGATAAAAATCGATCAATGTTATGAAAATTGTATGGTTAGTTATATATAACCTTTGGTACCTCTCTTTCTCTCTCGACTGACTTTCTCGACTCGAAACATGGCACATCCCAATTCCATCTGCAACTCTGCTCCCCCATTTCAAAAAAAAAAAAAAATCAAATAAATCAAAACAAGCTCTAACTCTTACCACTCGATGATTTTCAGAAACTCTAGACAGAGTTTACCTAGACTAAGAATTTAAAACCTAGAATAAGTAACTGAGAGAGAGAGAGAGAGGGTTTACTTTCTCTTGCAGTGGCGACTGGCGACGACGATATCGACGAATCACAATCGCACTTCACAGATCTCTATTGAAGACTTGAAAGCTATATCACGGTGAGAGAAGAACAAATCATCAAAGAAATCATCAAAACTCTAAGGGAGAAGCAAAAAAATCGCAAAAGCTCTAATCTCTTAGAAACCCTAGAGAGGGAGAGAGGGAGAGAGAGAGAGAGAGAGAGAGAGAGAGAGAGATTTTACCTTTCAATCGAGAGGAGAGAGCGCAAAACCCTTGTAGCGACGGACGACAAAAGAAGAATGAGAAATGAGATAGCCACGGGAGGCAATAGCTGTGCGGCGCTGCTATGCTAGGTTAGGTCACCGCGAGAGGAGAGAGCATTTCGGTTTGAGAGATCCAGAAGAATGAGAAACTAACGGACGAAGGCGAAAGGAAAAATGAAAGCAAAATTACATTTCCATCCTTCAAAGTTTTACAAGTCAAGAATAACAAGCAGGACATTTACGTAATTTTATAAATGTCGGGTAACCCAATGAGCTTTCGGGCTCGATACTATTTGGGCTTGAGCTCAAAGTCGAGACACAAATACTGGGCTCGAGCACGATCCGAGTTCGAGTTGACCGAGCTCGAGCTCGAGCCTTGATTCAGGTAGTGTCACGAGTACTCGTGACACTACTCGAGTGTCATAATAGCTCTACTCCAAATCAAATGTCTAAGCAAGTGGTATCTCAGGAATGATGCACAAAAATTGCCTTCTAGAATCTTGTATATGGGATACCATTTAAAAGAAAACTTGAAATTCAAAAATTCCAAATTTTGTTAGCGGGCAACAAGCTATGTTAACAGATAGAATATAATTGTGAGAATCTCACCAAGATGCAGGATGCAGGTCATGTAGTTTCATGCATTCTAAGTTGGAAGGATCGCCAAATATTTTGATTACAAGAACAAACTAGTAGAGAGAAGAAATGGTTGTTAGACACAAAGGAAGAGAGAGGGGTCGTGGACCATGCTATCCGATGGTTAGATTTTCTAGCCATTGGAGGATGATTCAAAAGCCCTTTATGGGCCGAAATCATGGGCCTTTGACTTGGGCCATGAGTTTCTTATTTCCAATATTGACCATCAAGTTTGGTGAATAGATGTTGATAGAGTCTAGCTTGACAAGAATATCTTGGAGATGACTAGTCGTCACTCCCTTGGTAAAGATATCAGTGAAATGCTCATTGCTTCTCACGTGAGGGATGGTGATGGTCTTGGCCTTTAATTTTTGTCATATAAAGTGACAATTAATCTTAAAATGTTTGATTCTCTCATGAAATACTGGATTTGAAGTAATGTGAATTGTTGATTGATTGTCGCAATGAAGCTTGATGTGACCAAAAACAAAAAAATTTCAATTCCTTAACTAGAGCTCTTACCAAACAATCTTACTAGTTGTTGTCATGGCTCTGTATTCTATTTCTATACTCAACCTAGATACCCTAGATTGCTTCTTACTTTTCCAAGATACAGGTTTCCTCCTACAAATAAGCAGTAGTATATCATAGATCTCCTATCCTTTGTGTCCTCAGCCCAATCCGCTCACAATATCTCTCGATTTCTAAACTCTGATTATTTTTTGTCTTTCCAGGAGATCTTTTGAGATATTTTAGGATTCTTTCAGTAGCCCTACAATCCCCAATTGTAGGAACATGCTCACAACTAATTTGGCTCATAGCATATGCAATGTCAAGCATAGATGAGTTTTTCAACTAGTCTCTGAAGAGTTTTGAGATTGGTCCTTGTGGGCTGCAAGATTGTTAGCTCGTTCCATTAATCTCAATATTCTCCAAATAGATTTGATAGAGTTTTTCGCTTCTTTTTAACATTTACAATTTGCCTCTTTGTTTCAAAAATCCTGCCCAAGTTGGATTCTTGACCATAGAAACCATGCATTTGGTCCCAAAGGGTTTTGGAGATTGGAGTACAAGTGCTCATCACCCCATGTGTGTGATCCATAGAATTGGAGAGCAAGATGAAGACTTAGACGCCCTTCTTCTTCCATTCTTTATATCTTGGATTTGATACATCTAAGGACTCTCCCGTGATATGATCGAGGAGATCTCTTAGATTGAGAGACCTTTGAACTCGGGTGGTCTATTCAAAATAATGTAAGGAATTTAAAAGAATGGAAGAGAAGGGTTGGGTTTGGAATGATTCATTTGAAGAAGTAAGGATCTCATACCATATTGAATTTATAATATCAAAAGCTTAAAAAAAAGAGAGAGAAACAATACTTCTTTTATTGAATTTCAAAATAAGTATTTTAGTGGAGATTTATCCCCCCAAACATTACAAGAAAGAGAGAGAATGCATGTGAAGTGATTGTTTCAAACTTGCTTACAAAGAGTGGAGAGATTTTATTTATAGAAGATTACAAGAA
The DNA here is from genome assembly GCA_033439265.1 of Dillenia suffruticosa. Classification (NCBI taxonomy): domain Eukaryota; kingdom Viridiplantae; phylum Streptophyta; class Magnoliopsida; order Dilleniales; family Dilleniaceae; genus Dillenia; species Dillenia suffruticosa. Next base: position 19,330,557 of record JAVTVX010000030.1, read on the forward strand.
CTAGCCACTAGAAAGAAGAAATGACTAATAGACATAAAGGAAGAGAGAGAAAGGGTCCCGGACCAGGCTGTCCAGCGGCTAGTCTGGCCGTTGGAGGATGATTCAAAAGCCCTTTATGGCCTAAATCATGGGCCTTCAGCTTGGGCCATGAGGTTCATATTTCCAACATAGTCAAGGCTTGACACTTCAAGTCCTTAACCCATAACAGACGAAAACCTGTAATTCTTGCTTCCCTGTCAAAGGAAAATAATGTTGCACGTCTTTGGCGGTCCATATCAACCTGTGGTTTTCACCAAAATTCAATTTTCTTTCGTGGACATCTCATCGTTCTTCTGTCAAAGGCTTGACACTTCAAGTCCTCAACCCATAATAGACGAAAACCAATAATTCTTGCTTCTTTCTGTCAAAGGAAAATTATGCAGCTCGTCTTTGGCGGTCCATCTCAACCTCTGGTTTTCACCAAAATTCATTTTTCTTTCCTGGACTGCTATTTGTTTTAAGTTTTTCACATATGACATAGTAAGCCGTCAACTTCATGGACCATGTGTAATCCAAGCATTAACTGCTGCTGTACTCCTTTTCTGCTCTCTCTCTCTCTCCCCCCGTCACATAAAGCACAAACACTTGTATTGGAAGACAAATATCTCATCGTTCTTCTTCTCAAATTGACCAGCCATGGATGTTGGGAAGAGTCCTCGGTTGGTGATCTGTTTCTTCCTCTGTTTCTCCCTTCAGACTCATCTTTCTTTCGGAGGTGACGTCATCTCCGGGAACGAATCTCTCTCTGGTAACCAGACCATTGTCTCTGCGGGAGGGAACTTTGTATTGGGTTTCTTCAGGCCAGGTAACTCCTCCAACTCCTATATCGGAATTTGGTATGGCACACTTTCAAAGCAAACAGTGGTTTGGGTAGCAAACAGAAACAATCCCATCGTTGATTCAAGCTCTGCTGAGTTAAAGCTCTTAGATGGCAACTTGGTTCTTTTCAATGAGTCCGGAGTCGGAATATGGTCGACTAATTTAAACTCTACGAGCTCCAACTCAACAATAGCAGTCTTGAATGACAGTGGGAACTTTGTTCTTCTAGATGCATTAAATGAATCAAAAATTCTGTGGCAGAGTTTTGATCACCCAACAGACACTTTTTTGCCTGGTAGCAAACTTGGGTTTGATAAAAAAACCAAAGTAACCCGACTTCTGACTTCATGGAAGAATTCAGATGATCCGGCAGAGGGACTTTTTTCCTTTGAACTAGTCCCATATGGAACCGGTCAATTTGATCTATACTGGAATAAAACTAACCGATACTGGACTAGTGGGTCCTGGGATGGGCATTCATTTAGCTTAGTACCTCAAACGGGATTGTATAACGTCAATAGCTCCTATATTTCGAATGAAGAAGAGAGCTATATTATCTATTATACGAATGATCCAACAATATTGTTAAGGTTTATCATGGATATCTCTGGGCAGGTGAAGGTGAGTGTGCTGACCCAGTTACCCACTTCTCAGCAGTGGAATTTGTTTTTGTCTTTACCAAACCACCAGTGTGAGGTTTACGTCTATTGTGGGCCATTTGGAGTCTGCAGTGAGAACTCCCTGCACTTTTGTACTTGTGTAAATGGCTATGAGATGAAGTCACCAAGTGATTGGAATTTGGGTGACTATTCAAGTGGGTGTAGGAGAAGCAGTGCATCTGCAAATGGGCCAAAAGATGAGTTTCTGCCACTTTCCAGCATGAAACTTCCTGATAATTCCATATCAATGCCAGCAGAGACTGCTGCAGCATGTAGAGTGGCCTGCTTGAACAACTTCTCCTGCAATGCTTATGCTTGGAGTGGTCATTGCCTAATGTGGACTGGCGACCTCCTGAATCTGCAGCAATATTCTGATGATGATTCTGAGGGAAGCACAATTTATATCAGACTGGTTCCCTCAAGCAGCATTAGAAAAATAGTTACTTATGTTCTGGGCTCTGTGGGGGTAATTTTGTTGTTTGGCCTTGCTTTCTTTTTGATCTGGAGGAAGAGGAGATCAGTTGAAACTGCAATTGCTGATAAGGGTTCGTTCATGGTATTTGGTTATAAGGATTTGCAAATTGTGACCAAGAACTTCTCTGAAAAATTGGGAAGAGGAGGTTTTGGTTCCGTATTCAAAGGGACATTGACAGATTCGACTGTCATAGCTGTGAAGAAGCTGGAAAGCATCGGCCAAGGAGAGAAACAGTTCCGGGCAGAGGTGAGCACCATCGGAATGATCCAGCATGTGAATCTTGTTCTGCTTCGTGGGTTTTGCTCAGAAGGAACTAAAAAGTTGTTGGTGTATGACTACTTGCCGAATGGCTCTTTAGATACCCACCTTTTCCATGGAAAGGAGGACTCGAAGGTGTTGGACTGGAAGACCAGATTTCAAATTGCATTGGGGACTGCCAGAGGGCTGGCTTATCTGCATGAGAAGTGCAGGGATTGCATCATTCACTGTGACATAAAGCCAGAAAACATCCTCTTAGATGCTGATTTCTGCCCTAAAGTGGCTGATTTTGGCTTGGCAAAACTTGTTGGCCGTGACTTTAGCAGGGTCCTGACTACTATAAGAGGCACAATAGGCTATCTTGCACCAGAGTGGATTTCAGGTGTTGCCGTTACAGTCAAAGCCGATGTCTACAGCTACGGAATGATGCTTTTTGAAATTATTTCAGGTAGAAGAAACTTTCAGACATCAGAAGATAGTAGCATAAAATGCTTTCCCTCCTGGGCTGCAAGCAAATTACATGCTGAAGACGACATTCTCACTATTCTAGACCCGACGTTGGAGGGCAGTGCAGAAGCAGAAGAGCTTAGAAAAGTTTGTAAAGTAGCCTGTTGGTGCATCCAAGATGCTGAAATTCATAGGCCTACAATGGGTCAGGTAGTTCAGATCCTCGAAGATCTTTTGGATGTGAACATGCCGCCAATACCTAGAACTCTCCAAATGTTTGACAGCCGAGAGGACAAAATTTTCTTCACGGAATTGTCATCAAGCCACAATTCACAAGTAGGGAGCAATGTCTCAGTTGCTTCCACTCAGGCCAAGAGCACCACATCCATCCATGTCTGACATGTCATGAAGACATCAGACAATCTTACACCAATTCTCTAGAATGTATGCCGGGCTGCCAATGCCTCTCTATTTACAGCCATGTATTCAATGTTTTCTAGGCCTTCCTTCTCCCAACTAGGGAAACATCAAGAGAGACACTTGTGCTTGTTTCTTTTCAAAGAGGGCACTTATTTATTCCCTTCTCTTTTTCTTCTCTGTAGGTGTTTGTGGGAGATCATTAGGAACTTCATACATTGTTCATCCCTCTCCTAAACACTTAAATGCACAACTCTACTAATCAATTGAGACCAACAATGTGCAAATGGTTATTTGTTTAAGTGGTTATGCACCTTTTTTTTACTATTTTTAATATCCGAGGTTTTCTGCATATTTATTACACCAACCTTTGCGCGTGCATTACATAAGTTTGATGGTTTTATCGATGATTAATAGTGTTGTAACTTGACAGTTTGCGGTACATAGAGCCCACAGGACATATCGATTGGTACTAGCAGGTTAACAGTAATCCCCGAATACAGACAAACCAAAGGGTAAAATTTCCACAGATCGACCATGATGACAGAGAGAGCTGGTGTTTCACGAAAATATAGATAAACTTCAAAGGAAGAAGAAGGATAAAACAAAATGCACAAACTACTGATACGATTTCATAGGCATAATAAGAATTCTGTAGAATCTGAAGGTATATAGCTACATGTTTGTACAGTATTTCTGTACATTTGGAACTCTAAATCACTGAATTGTGCATACAAAAACATGAGAAGACTGTATACTACACTCCCTTTCATATGAGCGACTTCTAAAGACTGAACCTACTCCTTTACTACGTTATCAAGGCATACTACATTAGCAGTTTGGGTATGTTCTCGCTGTTAAAAACCTATTTGCTTCAAGTGAGTAGCAAGGAATCTACGCGGCTACTGAATAACTTCAACGTTTCCGGGACATGGAAAATTCATAATCCGGCTGCTGATTGACTACTTTAACCTGACCTTTGACAACATAACCTCTCGCAAAAAGTAGCACATTTTCCTCAAGAGTTCTTAGTCTTTCTTTGAGAATTTCTGAGATGTTTAAAGGGGACAAATCTTTCAGGGAAGATTCATCAGGAAACTTGGGGGAAAATCAGCATTCACCCTGCAGATATTATCGAGGCTAGTCAAGTTAGCAGTGAAACCTTATGCTGAGCATTGAAGTACGTCTGAGCTGAACATATATTTATGGTGGAGCATAGATATTCAAATACTATCCATGATATGATATTGAATTAAATATCCCAAAAGCAGTCTTTAAAAAACAATTAAAAAAAAAAAAGGATGTCTAGGATGATACAGTCTGGCAAAAAATTGAAACCTACTCGCCATGTGAGACGCCAAATTCAAGGTCCTTTCAACAGTACGATGATGCTAGATCAGATTTATTGTTATAAACAAATAATTTAATCATGGAAACTAAAGGAAAAAACCCTGAGTTGATACTTTGGTCATCTGATAAGTTGATCATGACTAAGACTATTGAATTAAACAATAAATAATAATACGACGATGAAAAAGGAACAGCTATTGCTTCGACTCACAGAACATATTGTAGCTAAAATTCCAAGTTAACAGGGAAAAAGAATATGTTAATTGGTTACAAAAGTTCATTAAGTACTTGAAATTTGAAATGAATTTTGGGGAAATGCTTGATGAAGCTTTGAATGTTGAAGCAAATGAGCTCCCTGTTTGTCCTTCTGTGCAAAGCATCTAGCCTAAAAAAAATGGAGAAAAGAAAATAAATCTAACTAGGTTGATTCAGGCTAGAGGCTGAGACTAGAATTTATCATGTGTTCTTGAACAACATCTCTCTCCGAAACTGAAATTCTACGTTTAAGCGACAGTGCTAATGTAAATTTTGCATAAAATAACTCAGAGTTGTTTGGTCACCTGTGCATTATAGCTCTGCAATCCCAAAACAGGAGAGACAACACAGTTTGTGCTCTTATCATTAGTTCACTTTTGATGAGCTCCATGGTCCTACGAATCGAAAAGAAATTAAACTACAGATGATGAAATTTAATTAACTGAAAACAAAACAAACATACATATAATCCCAGCATCAATGGGCGCGCCTAAGCTTGAGAGAGAGAGAGAGAGAGAGAGAGAGAGAGAGAGAGAGAGAGAGAGATTAAAATATGTCTTGTCTCCTAGGCTCCTCCTATAAACAAAGCTCTAGAGTGTTCCAATCAACCATCGTTCTGAAGCAAATACTATCAATTCAGAAAGACGACTCATAAAAAATGAAACAAATAATCCATCAAAACTCAAAATGCTTTAAAAGTGGACAAACAGAATAATATAGAGCACTACAAACTGAGGGCATATTGAGTTGAACCTCATCATGTTGAAGGATTAAAAAACTTCTTTCCCTGACCAACATATGGACAAATATGATGTATAGTAATAAAAAGTGATGCCACAACTTTAATACTTTAATGTGCCCCCTTTCACGACAATAATTACAAATCAAAATCTTTTGCCTAAATTTATATCTAGATTTAGATTTACTCACGTCACGGTCTTTCTTTTCAGATTTGCCTTGAACAAACAAATCATCAGCCTAATTCATACCAGCTTCCCGGTTATGTCCAATCAATCTTTTCCTTAGATTTTCAAGAAGATTTAATTTCAGGGTATGAAATGGTTTCTTTCCCATAAATCATAGTATCTCAAAAATCCTTAGACAACGTGGGAAAGGAACATAATGATAAAAGAGTCTGATCCTTATCATGAGTTTTCACATTTATATTCTCTAAATATGTAATATTAAAATCAAATTTATCAAAAATTCGAAAGTATAGATATAGCTTTGGTCGTATCGTACAAGGACAACTTCAATTAACAGTTTTCTTTATATACAAAATTTTTAATTTTTTCCACATTTTTGGCTATCGTATTAGAAATAACTTCTCTTAAAACCTCGTTAGAAAGATTTAGTATGATACCCAATATAGCCTTTTTACCTAATTCTGCAAAATTCTATTCGTTCATTTTGTTTGGCCTTTTCTCGACTCCTTTCGGTGCACTTCGTCTTGAATTAGGATGACCTCAATTTTGATCTGCCGACATCTCAAAATTGATGTTCGTCATCATTAGAGCAAAGTCGCAGAGGCTCTGATATTAGGTTTAGGAAAAGACCCAAGTTATGATCCCAAAAATCATCAAAGCAATTCTAAACAACTAATACAAAATGATAATGATAGTAGAGAAACAATAATAACAATAAAAAGACACCCAAGTTGGTTTGGTCAAATGACCTATATCAAAAAAGGAGCAAAATTTGTAAACCCACAAGCACTAAATCAAAAGCCCAAGATCATAAAATAATAAAAGTGATATGATGACCAACGTTCTGATAGGCCCCCAACTCTCTTGGATTGGTGGTACACGTACCTTCACTAAAATCTCTATTTATTAGTTTCAAATGAGGGTCAGCTCCACAACTTATTCAATGTGGGATAAGTGCAAGGCTCATAGGATCCAAGTGAAACCCCACTCTTCAAAACATCCGAAACAAGCGCAAGAGACCACACAAAATAGACCTTAGGAACTTGAGACTTCGCTCCTCCGTCTCACAAAAGCTAAAATGCCTCACTCTATTAATCATCGAGACTAACAATGTGCAAATGATCATTTTCCTCAACCTGAAGCACTTTTACACACGCATGTGCTTTCTGAACTATCTTCACGTGTTTGATGGTTTTAACAATGCACAGTAAAGAGTGTGCCTATAGGCCAAGGTTTCCACCACCCCCTCCCAAAAAAGTGGAAAGCATTATCGCCATGAGTATTAATACTCATGAAATTTGAAGTCATTGGATCAATGTCATCTGATGGTTACTTTTTTGTGGGATTAGACAATAAAGTAATCGGTGATCGTTGGTTAGCAAACCAACAGTTGTAAATATCCCAGTGGTATCAATGCTTATAAAATTAACCCTATTTTAGGATTTTCCTTAATCAAAATCCAATGTCATGATACTTATGGGCCAAAATCAGCCCTTGCTCTCATAGTTTACATTGTTGGGTTTCCTTTAATGTGAAGTGGCCTCTAATCTTAACATATCTGAACATCTTCATGGGCAAGGAAACAGTTTTCGTCATGAAGATGTCCCATGGCCAGGGACCATTGAAAACACAGTTCATTAAAGGCTCCAAGTGAGAATTTTTTTTTTTTTTTTTTTTTTTTTTTTTTTTTTTGCATATGAAGAGTCCCTGGATATAAAAAATAAGAATTCTCAAATCTTGAAATCTAATCCTCTTATTAATCCAAAGATATTAAAAACTATTTGGAAATATCTAGAAAATTTTTAAATTCTAATACTTTTCCTTGAGAATTTTATTGGAGACTCCAAACTTTGATCTTAACTCTTCGAACTTGGCTTTGGAAAGTGCTTGGTTAGCATGTCAACTAGCTGATTTCATTAAAGGCTCTCAGGGATTTTTTTTTTTTTTCCTTACGAAGAGTTCCTGGGTATAAAAAATAAAAATTCTCAAATCTTGAAATCTAATCCTCTTATTAACCGAAAGATATTAAAAACTATTCGGAAATATCTAGAAAATTTTCAAATTCTAACACTTCTCATTGAGACTTTTCTTGGAGACTTCAAACTTTGATATTAACTCTTCGAACCTAGCTTTGGAAAGTGTCTTAGTTAATATGTCAGCTAGCTAATTTTCTGAGCAACAATATACCAAATTGACTTCATGATTCTTTCCAGGTTCTCTGATTATATGAAACTTCACATTTATATGTTTAGCTCTTCCATGTTGTACAGGGTTCTTTGCAATAGCAATGGCTCATTTGTTGTCAACCCAAATCATAGTAACATTTGCTTGTGTTTGCCCCAAGTCTGTCAACAGTTTTCTTAACCAAATTACTTGATTTGTAGCTTCAGCAACAGAAATATACTCAGCTTCTACTAAAAATTGGGCCACCACCTCTTGCTTTCTTGAATTCCATGAAAAAAATCCACTTTCAAATGAGAAAACATAACCATAAGTGTTTTTACAATTATTTATACTTTCTGTCCAATCACTATCTGCATATCCTTGGAGTTCTTCACTTTCTTTCTTAACAAACCATAAACCATAATATGTACCTTAAAATTCTCTTGGTTGCCCCAAAATAAATCTGGCTAGGTGAGTACATAAATCTTGAGAGTAGGCTTGCAGAGAACATTAAGTCAAGCCTTGTAGCAGATAGGTAGGGTAGGCTACCAATAAGGCTTTTGTAAACTGAAGCATTTGCTTTTCTAATTGTTTGTTAGCTCAGTTTAGAATAATCTACAATCGATTAAAATGGCAAATCCGTAACTATTTGTTAGTTTTAATTTAGTGGTGAATGACCTACATGACATGGAGTTGAATAATCTAATTTTAGCAATCCCGTTGTGTGTTTGTCACTTAGAATTGGATCTCTCTCGATCTTAATACTATCAAAACTTTAAATTCTAAGACATTTTCTAGGGTTGTCTTTTGGTTAGAGAAATAGTTAAAAAGATTCTTTTAATTATCGACGAAATAAGGAAAGATTGGTCATTCGGCGTTCGTTGAATGATTATAACCAATTCCTTTGTTGTTGTTGAAATTTTTAAATAGATCGATAATCAATCGCATGAAATCAAGGTAGAAATAATTCTCTTGACTAGAATTTCTTTTCGTTGATATTTTCTTTTTTAATTGATAGTATATAATTTTCTTACTTTAATTAATTTTATTGATTTATATATTTTATTAGTTCTAGATAATTTCTAAAGTTTCCACATTTTTATTTTCCTTAAAAGAAGTAGATCCATCATTCCCTATGGATACGACCCTAATCGCACTATACTCATATTATTTGAAGTAGAAGAAATAAATTTTTGGTTGAATTGACACCCACCACCAACAAGTTATCTACATACAACGAGACAATAAGCTGAACTTCTTCTTGAACATTCAACACATATAGAGTAGTTTCACTTTCACTTCTTTTAAATCTTTGCTAGATCAAAAAAGTATCAATTCTACTATACCAAACTCTTGGTACTTGTTTCAAGCTATAAAGAACTTTATGGAGTTTATAAACTTTGTCTTCACAACTTGAAACCTGAAAACCTTCTGGCTGCTCAATATAAATTTTTTCATCAAGCACACCATTTAGAAAAATAGACTTCACATCAAAATGATGAATTTTCTACCCCATCTTTGCTGTTAAAACCACTAGAAATCTTAAAGTATCATGTCCGGCCACTGGAGCAAAGGCATTTAAAAAATCAACACCATACTCTTGAAAATAACCCTTTACAATCAATCTGACCTTAAGTTTGTTTACAGAACGCTCTGGATTATATTTGATTCTAAAAACCTACTTAACACCAATTATCTTTGGATTTTCATGCTTATCTGCTAATTTCCAAGTTCCATTCTTATTTATCATTTTCTTTTTTTGATATATATTGGGACTCGAACCCGAATTTATTACATGAGGGAGGAGGAAGGTGCCACTTGAGGCAAAGCTCATTGGCCTTATTTATCATTTTCAGCTTCTCCTCCATTGTAACTCTCCACCCATTTTCTTTAACAATTTCGTCATAACATGTAGGCTCCTATAAAACTACATCACACCTTTCATAAAGTGACCTTGTTCCTCTCATTAGAACATTATCAAAATTATCAGCACAAACTTCATCTTCTGTTTCTTCTGGGAATTGGAAAATAGTAACCCCAATTTGATCAACACCTGTAGCTTCTATCTCATTTTTTTCCCCAATTCCATACTGCCACTTTATTAAATTTTATGTCCCTACTAATCATTAATTCTTTTTAGTTTCAAATTGAAAACTCTATAGCCCTTGGAGGTAGAGCTATATCCCAAGTAGATTCCCATCTCGACTTTGTAGTCCAACTTGTCTTGTTTCACATCTAGCACTTCAGAGTAGGACAAACTCCCAAATACTTTGATGTGCTCCACAGTTGGTTTAACTCTATACCATGCCTCAAATGGAGTTTTATCTTTCACAGTCTTAGTCAGAAGTCTGTTCGACAAATATACAACTGTGTTTATAGTATCAACCCAAAAATTCTTAGGCATCTTTTTTTTTTTCAAATAGCAAATACCTTGTCATTTCCATAACAATTTTATTCTTCCTCTCACTTACTCCATTTTGTTGAGGAGAGTAAATGGCAATCCGTTGATGTTTGATTTAGGATTTAGAACAAAAACTATTAAACTTGTCTGATGTATATTCGGACCCACTATCTGATCTTATCACTTTGATACTATAATTTACTTGATTTTCCACCAAGGTCTTGAATTTTTTAAACACACCAGTCACCTCCAACTTTTGTTTCATAAAATAAACCTGCATATCCTTGTATAATCATCTATGAACAAAATGAAATACTTGTTTTATATTCATCGATGGTGTCTTCATTGGTCCACACACATCAGTATGGACTAACTGCGTCATTTCAGTAGCTCTCCGGGCCTTGTTGGTAGGAAATGACAATCTACTTAGCTTTCCAAATTGACAAACTTGACATATTTTTTTTATTACAAATGACCGGTAGGCCTTGAATTAAACCTTTGTGGTGCAAGTGTTTAAGTGCAGCATAATGAAAATAGCCAAATCTCTTGTGCCATAACATTGACTCATCGACAATAGTGGTATAAGTATGCAAATTATTCTCTTTCAACTTAATTTGAAAGCTTTTGTCTCTCATTTTTACAGTTATCAACTTACGACCAACATTATCAACAATGATGCAGGACTTATTTTGAAAATACAAAGAGTAATTCTTCTCTAGCATTTGACTCACATTTAATAAACTCTCGCTAATTTCATGCACAAATAACACATATGAGATAAATTTAGTACCTATAGAAGTCTCAACAACAACAACTCCCTGGCTTTTGACATCAACCAAGTCTTCGTTCCAAATCTTCACTTTGGACTCGTATGACTGATCCAACTCCCTGAAATAGTTCAATCCGGAAGTCATGTGGTTTATACAACCATTATCAATAAACCAAGATTCTGTCTGGCTGCTAGTTGCTTGACTAGCAACCATAAACAGTTGTTTTATTTGTCGTTGATTTTCAGCCATTCATACTCGTTGTCTTTGTTGAACATCTTTATTCTTGCAAACTTTCTCTACATGTCCAAATTGTTTGCATGATCTGCATTGCACATTTGGCATAAACCAACAATAATTTTATGAATGGTTCTTCTTTTTGTAGTAAGGACATGGAAGATATCTTCTTTTGCCACTGCTTTGACTTCCTTGGCCCTCATTCTTCTCCTTATCTTTCTTCTCACCAATTGCTTCTTCTCTCCACCTTGAGGTACTTTTCTTTTTAGTTTTGCAAGGAAAACCCCTTCATTGCTATCTTCTTGTCTCATTGACCTCCTTTGTTCTTGAGCATGAAAAGCATAAACAAGCTCAACCAAGGAAATCTTGGTTAAGTCCTTTGAGTCTTCAAGAGAGAAGATCTTGGACTCAAACCTTTCAGGCAAGCTCACGAAAACTTTCTCTACAACCTTTTGATCTGTTAGATCCTCACCAAGTAGCCGGATCTTGTAGACAACTTCCATGAGCCTGGCGCATATTCTTGGATAGACTCACTATCTTTTATCCTCAAAACTTTGAATTCCCTCTTCAAGCTCAGAATTTGCATTTGCCTGGTTCTATCACTCCCTATATACATCTTCTTAAGCTTGTCCCAAGCCTCCTTTGGCGTTTCACAAGCCATAATTCTCGTGAAAATTGAATCAGAGATAACAACATGAATGTTAGATAAAGCTCTTGGAGCTTTAGTTTCTTCTTCTTCACGAGCCCTAATTTGATTAAAAGTTGGATTGTTTCCCAAAGGAGATATTTCCCTTCCAGTTTCAACTCATTATCACAAATCAAGACCTCTCAAATGAGTTTTCATCTTGATAGCCCAAATTTGATAGTTTTCACCATTGAAAATTGGGGGTGAAAGGGCTCGTGTATTGCTAGAAGCCATGAGGGATTAAAGTTTGAGTCTTTGTTTTTTATTTTTGGATTTTTTTTTTTATGGAGAGGAAACCTTGATGGTATTCTCTCTTAGTCACTCACGGGTCCCTTAAGATGCTTTGAATGCTCTAGTACCATAAAAACACAATTCATTAAAGGCTCTCAGAGAGATTTTTTGTTTTTTTTTTCATATGAAGAGTTCCGGGGCATGGGTACATTTAGCTTAAAAAAAAAAAGATCCACCAAATTTCATAAAATAAAAATTTTCAAATCTTGAAATCTAATGTTCTTATTAACCGAAAGATACTAAAAACTATTTGTAAAAATATAAAAAAATTTTAAATTCTAACAACTTGGAACGTCCTAAACTACCCATCAGAGTTATAACTGCAGCTATCTTGATAAGGTATGTAATGAATCCTAGTAGTTGGGTTTATTATTCTCAAAATATAGTGTCTAAATTCGTTGTACGGTAATTTATTTAGCGAAACAAGCATTTGCAAGGCAAAAGGAGTAAACTAGCATCGGGTAGTCTTGTTTGTTGTTTTGCCATTTAGTTTGGTATGTAATTCCCCAAAAATCTTGATTGTACTTGATCGTCCAGCCCTGCAATGCCCACTGCGTGGACCCGTTTGCAGGTCATATTTTATTTTCACTGCATGAGTTGCAATCAGTAGATGTTCATGGAAATATGCATTTTCGTTTGCCTCATTTAATTGAAGTTATGTGCAGTATGATGGCATTTAGTGCTTTAGATCCTCTTAACTCGAAGAAAATCGCAAATGTTATCATTTTATCCACAAATTAACACAACAAGATTTGAATATTAAAGAATTTTATATGCTCGAGTATGGTTGGGCTTAATTTGTATAATATTGTCCTTGTAGAATGCAGATGGTAATCCCCCCTTTCCTTGCCCCATTCTCTGCTCTTTCATCGTACTGTTAATGTGTTTTCACCGACTTTATGGTAAATTGGGTGGGGTGTAAAGTGAGAGGAAAAGAAGAAGGGAAATAAGCGTGGAATAAAATAGAGAATTATTCTTGTTTTGTTTGAAATAAAAAGGGGATGGAAGCAATATAGGGGTGAAATAGCACTTACACCCTTCATTTTTATGAATGGATTAGCACTACAATGAAAATTTATGATAGTTTAGAGAGAATAATACTCATTTCTTTTTCCTTCCCTTCACTTTTTACTCCAATCAAAGGGAAAGTAATACATATCTTCCTCTTTTACTCTATTAAACAAAATAGAAAAAAATATATTTATTTTCATGAGGTAAAATAAATCTCCCCCTCCTACTCCCTCTCCTCTTGTGCTTCCGCGAACCAAACTTACGCAGAATCTAATCTAAACTTTCGTGTGATTAAAAAATTACCCAAATATAAAATGGCAAAGAAAAGTGACGGGGCATGATGTTTGCTCTATCTCTACCTGACATTTTCTGAGTAAAAGTAGGTTATTTAGTAGAACCAAGGATATGGAAGCTAATTAAATAGTTGATTTTCTTAAATAAATTGTGGGTTATTAATCCTATCATAGTTGAACCATGTAATTCATGGTTGAAAAATAAATAAATAAATAAATAAAGTAAGTAAGCAAAAAGAAGAAAACTATAGTTCCAACTATTCTCTTTTATGGGATAATTTTTTTTTATAACTAACTAGTATCATAATAATTCGATTTAAATATTGTCAGGTCTAATTTAAGAGAATTTTTCAATATGTAAATTTTTTCATTCGTAAGTTTTGAATCTAAAATTTTATTAAAATATTTAATTCACTTACTCACTGAACTGATACTCTGTTGGTCTCTTTTATGGAATTGTGACAATTTTTCTTCTTGGCAATGTTTCTTGATTTGAAACCGTACAACATTGTAACAATATATATATTATTTCAGTTACTAAGTTTTACCAATAAGTTTTTGTAAAATAATTGTCTTCTCCACAAGTGAGATATTTCTTTACCCTTATATCTTTTTTTATTAATATTATTTTCATATTAATTTTAAATTATTAATATTATAATCTAATTTTTTAATAATTAAAAGCAAACCCTAATATAAAATGGAAATAAATATATCTCAATAATTTGGAAATAAATTCACTCTCACAAATTCTAGACATAAATATATAAAGGGAGCCTCCAGCTGACCAAGATGAGGCTGAATCGCCGCTTAGGCAGGAAAAAGTATATAATAAATAAGGATTTGTGATTCAACAGATTGAGCTGAGCTACACCATTATGGATCAACAAAAGTCCAATATAGAGTGTGGGAATAAATAATTTAAATGCAATGCAGGAGTCACAGAACAGAGTGACTGCAGACAAATTCCCATGAACTTGGTCGTCTAAGATGGTAGACTAGTTACAGCCTGCACTGCTCCTGCAGAAGGGGTTTGAATGTTTTATAATTTTTTAATTTATTGAGATTTTGTTTTTGTTGAATTTAATCACACATGCGAAAATGTAAATGAATAAATTAAAATTTTTTAGGTAAATATCTCTATAGGACGGTTTCCAAAAAATCCAACCGGAGTCGCGATATTCCTCGAACGGAGTACCGATCGGAATGGTGATCACGTGATCGAACCACCACCGCAAATCCACGATGCCTAAAGCCTCATGTCTGGTGAATCCTTTGATGAAAAAAATTTTTCTACGCAAAAATTCTAAAAAGCCGTTCTTTCTCTCGAGATGTGTGCATCAATATACAAAACCCTAGCCATTTTTCTTCTTACATGGCCGTTGTCTCCCTGGAGAGTATAGCGCATTCACGTGGGGTATATTCTTAGTAAATTTTTTTGGGGGGTTTCACAATGATGGTTAATGAAGTTATTAATGGGATAATGAGAGTTATCATATTATCCCACTATTACCAAAAATGCCCTATCATGGGCATAAATAACCAACATCTCTCACTTGCATATAAGCGTATTTTACGTCCGTCACAAAATCACAACTCATACGATCTATCATATCACTTTATTGGACTTTCATATAAGAATGGACGTCGTACGACCAGCGAGTACACCTGCAAGTAAAAACTACTCGATACACCTGTTAGGATGATCGAGAAGTCACCGTTAATATAAAAATAACTTGCCGTACCCCAAACTCAATATAATTACATCGATCGAGCCACTTTCCTCATTGAAAGTAATCCCCAATCAATTTGCTCAACTATGTATTCACTATTATGTTCGAATCTCAACATAGATTAATATAACAGGTCGACCTGTGAATACAATTCAATAATATAATGTCAATTGGTTTTTCTTTTCCCAAACTCGAATCTATCAGTATATATGACAAGAAATCAATGCATGAAATAAACTTGTAACCCAATAATGCATGCATGTCATATATTTCAATAAACATAAAAAATAGTATATAATGAGAAATGTTAAAATACACTAAACTCAATGATTATTTATCTCACAAAGAAATCTCTCACAATGGGTTTTCTAAATGGATTATCCATCATGCTGTATCTCAAGGTATACTTAGATGTCAAATTACCCTTCTCGGTAATATCTCTCACAGAGCGGTCACTGGTATCAATATGTTTGGCTTCATTATGATACTTAGGGTCTCGATTGTTGGTAATGAGGATCTAATAATAATAATAATTATCACTTAGCTCCCACTATTTACCACAACCCCTAAGTCATCCAAAAATTTCTGGAGTCAAACACTCTCATGAACTGCTATTGAGCATCCAACAAGCTTAGTTTCTATCGTAAATAGAGTTATACAGGTTTGCTTCTTACTGCTCTAAGAAGATAAAACTTGATGTTAGTTTGCGTTCATCCAGATCGCTACTCTTAGTCAGCATCTGAATACCCAACGAAAACGTAAATCGCCTCCTCTGTAACACATGGAGAGGTCCGCAGTTCTAATGAGATATTTCAAAAACCATTTCACTACTCTACAGAGATCCTTTCTAGGATTCGATTAATAGCTACTTACGAAATCAATTGCAAAATAAACGTCTCATCATATACGCCTCATCGCATATATTAAACTTTACATTACACACATTAAACTGTACATTGCATGTGTGCGCCTCATTGCACATTAAAATGTATA
The DNA here is from genome assembly GCA_033439265.1 of Dillenia suffruticosa. Classification (NCBI taxonomy): domain Eukaryota; kingdom Viridiplantae; phylum Streptophyta; class Magnoliopsida; order Dilleniales; family Dilleniaceae; genus Dillenia; species Dillenia suffruticosa. The sequence continues at coordinate 19,346,776 of JAVTVX010000030.1, forward strand.
TCACACTAGCATAAGCGATTCTACTCATCTCCTTTATTTCTTCCTAAATTTTAGGATACGTCAAGATTTAGATCTTTACCTTTAGCAATAAGAGTATCTATTAGGTTGTCATCGTTTATCTCGAAATGCTCAAAAATTTATCTGATTTAGAACTCTTGTTAAAGAGTTAACAATATTTTCAAGCGATCCCTCTAGATTCAAATTTCAAGAATAAACTAAAATCTCACCTATAAACAAAAACCATGTTACAATGGTCATTGGATATTCTTTGTTATTTCCCGGCTAACAGAAATGTCACTCACATATGAGAACATGATCATAAAGGAGTCATCGGGATATATCAGATAAATACAATGATCCTACTCGATTATTTCAAAACCATAAGATATCATCTTTTCGTGAAATCTCAGGTGCCACTATCTGGATGATGGTTTAAGGTCGTATGTTGATTTCTAAAATCAATAGACCTTATCCACCTGATCTACTAGAACGAACCCAGAGGGATGCTCCATGTAAATCTCCTCATCTAGACTTCCATTGCAAAAAGCGGTATCTACGTCCATGTGGTGTGACTCTAAATCCATATTCGTGACAATCGATAAATGATAAACGGATCGAGATAAATTAGACTACGACTCCTCGATCGTCTACCCCTCGCTAAATTATAAATGGATCCGTCGGCCTTTCTCTTGATCTTGAGAACCTACTTGCTCCCAATAGTCCTTTTGCCCTTAGGCAAATCAACTAGGTCTCAAACCCCGTTGATTCTTATCAGCTCCTTCTCTTCATTTATGGCCTTGAACAAAATGGGCTTTCGCAGAACCCTCGAGAGGTTCTTAAACCGTTTTAGATTTCTCATCATCCTCTAGAGTTACAACGAGGGACTCACCCTCAATCGGGAAATGACATTTAAGTACGCATTCTCAATACTCCCACAAGAAGAAAAAAATCTTTACCTCTTGATGAATCGCTCCCATTGAAATCAAGATCCGTAGTAGATTCTTGTATCCCACCGCTGGGCTTCCCGAGCCACTAGACTCATCCATCGGATAAAGGGTAAGATCCAAATTGATTTTATCTCTTTTAGGGAAATCATTCTCAAGAAATATGATATTACGATACTCAATTTCGATTATAGTGTCGTTTGTCTGTCGCCTTAGAACACATATTTTCTAGCAGGCCTAACTCGCCGTGTGAATGCAAGAAACTGCGGCACAACCCCATAATCTAAAATGGCTAAGATCAGGCTACTTCCCTGTCCAAAGTACAAATGGGGTACTAACTGTGGACTTCAATGAGATACAATTGAGGATGTAGACTGCAGTCAATAAAATATCTCCCTAATGGGAGACGAACATATTGATCTGCGCTATCATAGACCTTATAATTTCCAACAAAGTCATATTACTTATCTCAACTACTCCGTTCTATTGAGAAATAACAAAAATAGTCAGTAATCTCGTAATACTCTTCTCGAAACAGAGCTCCTTGTGTAGTTTAGACGAATACTCATGGCCCCGATCGGCTCTGAGAGTCTCCACTCGAAAATCTAACTGATTCTCAATCTCGCTAATGAACCTTCTAAAGCATTCCGATGTTTCAGACTTGAGCGAGATCAGTTAGATGAACCGAAATGCGTGTAAGTGTCTATGAGCATCATAAGGTACACAGCTCCATTTCTTGCTCTCATACTCATAAGGCCACAAAAATCACAGTGGACCAACTGTAATGGAGTCCCAGCTTTCATTGCGTTACCAAATAGTTTTCTTGTCGTTTTGCCGGCTAGACAAAACTCACAAACGGGCAACTCGAATCTGATCAACGAATCTAACAAACCACTCGCTACTAACCGATTCATCATCTCTTACCATATATATCCAAGTCAACTATGTCACTCATTTACATCATCATCGACGTAATTAGATGTAACAACAATAGAAGAATGACAAGAAACCATTAAAAAAAGATGATTTTCTTGCATATCCTAGATAATATCGGATAAGTTACTAAATTCAAGTTTCGTCGAATGCCTGGAGTATAGAGAACATCATAACAAGTATCCATCCCTCTAATGACGACAAATGCTCTGTCCCTGACGTAAATCCTCCTGAAGTAAGGATTCACCCGACGTAACTCTATTTACGCACTCTTGTCTCGAGTTACGTGATCGGTTGCTCCTGATTTTTCAATCCACAAAGGAAAGAAATCAGCGAACATTATAGTGAATGAGACAAAGTTCAAACCACGTAAAGAAGAAGGATATTCTTTTCGCTCGTCACACTCACGAGCGAAATGAGCAAGTCTACCTCAAACATAGCACTTCGCATTAGTCTTATCAAATTCTTTCTTCCTGTGCTTTTGTACCTTGTTGTCAATTTTCTCGGATGGTTTTTATTGCCTGGGTCTCGAGTCTCGTTCACATGCTTACGCAGTTGGCTAGGCGCTATGGGAGTTCTTACTTGACTCCTCTGAATAAGCATGACTCGAGTGCAGCCTAAGATGCTCCTCCTCGAGCTCACAATACGTACTCACATTAGTGAAAGAACGAAAACTCTCGTCACGCGTGAGGTAGGTTTTCATGGTTTCCCATGAATCAGGTAAAAACTGGATCGCACCTATTACCTAAATTTCATCCGAAATTGGCTCGTCCATATTTCTTAACTCAGTGATTATACTCAACAGTTGTATCAAATGTTATATCATTATATGATCAGCTCTTTTCTTCAGCATCCTCACATTAGGAGCTGAAGGGAGCAACTCCATGCTCTTATAGGCCGAGCCTTACCGACATATCTGTAGGATATTGCTCGTAGAATGAGATCAAGTCATCGTACATGTCTCTGATAAGGATTACTCTAACTCGGTTATCATTTTCTTCTATACACGATAGACCTCCTTATCTCGTCTATCCTAAGGTGCAGTGTCCTTCCTGGGGCCCACCATCTCGTGTTTCAGAATCTCAAACGGATTTTGCTCTTCGATAGTAAACTAAATCTACTGATATGAAATCTCACAAATCATATCATTCAGTTTGCACTCCTCGCAAAATCTAATACGACAATTCTTAATGCAGTAAAAGAAATATTGTGACTTATCGATATTTATTCTCACATTTTGTGTACCCTAAGAATCATCAAGAGCAAAATGATTCGAATATAAACCCCAAAGTAAGTGTATGAGTCAACGGATACCATACATCACAATCCAGAATCGTATCTCACCATTCAAACTTGGATTCGGCACATAAAAACCCATAAAAAATCATAACTATGGATATAACACTCTTAGAAAATTGGACAAATTCAATTTTGGACGACCTGATGCGCCGTCACGTGCCGGCGGCGCGTCTCCACGCATTGCCACGCACCTCCACCCACTGGCAGCAGCTTGGCCACGCGCCAGACGCGCGGCGTGCCTCACACGTGCCGCCACGGGCGTGGTGCGGCTCGGCTCACCCGCTTAGCGCAGCTCGGCTCGCGCCTAGTCGGTGCGCGGCTCATGCTCCTTCACGCACTAAACCGTGTTGCCTGGGTCGGTCAACGGGTCAGGGTTTGACCCGACTGTCCGATCAAGAGGTCGGGGTCTAACCCAGTGTGTCGGTAGGTGGGTCGGTTTTGGGTCAGGATCCGACCTGAACAGTGACCTTGCCCCTTTCACGCGCTTGCTCCTTGGCTTCTGACGCGCCTCTCCAGGCGTGAAGTGCATGCGCTAGCAGGTTGGGCCTCTTCTTTCTCGCCCGATGGGTCCTGTAACGGGTTTTTTGACCCGGTTGCCGGAAACTCATTTTAGGATATTTTTCATACGGTTTTCGACTGGAAAAAATTGTTGGGCATCCTCCAAACATCCTCAACTCAATTATAGGAAGATTTAAGGCCCAAGAATGTCAGATCTACATAACCCAGTCGCGGCCCTCTGCGGCCATTCAGAAACCTTAGTTTTCGGTATTCAAAACTCAAATTTAAATGCATGAAAATATGCATCAGGATGTGAGGAATACATATAAACTATTTTCATGCGTCGATCTACTCTCTAAAGCCATAGATCTAAGGTTTTAAAATCCGTACGGTCGTAAATTTCGAACGGACTTTTCATGACCTAAACATGCTTGGAAATTCAACAAAAATCATTTCTATAATTCCTAGGCCATGGGTATTCCTACCGTATTCTCGGATTCATGAAACTCATCCGTGATGTGGATCCCAAAAATTTTTATACCCCAAAAATAATTTCAAAAATAATTTTAATTAAATCTAACGATATCTCTGATACCAGTGTTATTTTTAATCACACATGCGGAAGCATAAATAAATAAATCAAAATTTTTCAGATAAATACCTCTATAGGGCGATTTTCAAAAAATCTAACCAGAGTCGCGATATTTCTCAAACGGAGTGCCGATCGGGATGGTGATCAAGTGATCGAACCACTATCGCAAATTCACGATACCTCAAATCTCATGCCCTGTGAAACCTTTGAAGAGGGAGATTTTCCTATGCGAAAATTCCCAAAGCCCCCGTATTGTTCTCTCTCTCTCAAAATGTGTGCATCAATGTACAAAACCCTAGTCATTTTTCTTCTCACATGGCTGTTGTCTCCTTGGAGAGGGCAGCGCATTCACGTAGGGTACATTCTTAGTAAATTTTTTAGAGGGTTTCAAAATGATGGTTAATAGGGTTGTTAATGAGATAACGGGAGTTACCCCATTATCTCACTATTACCAAAAGTGCCCCATTATGAGCATAAATAACCAACAGTTTTAATAAGGAAGAAGGCTCAGTTAAGGTTTGACACTTCCAAGTCCCCATTCCGCGATAGACGAAAACTAGTAATTCATTTCTTTTTGTCAAAGGAAAATGATGTAACACTTCCAGGACGGTCCATCTCAACTTGTGGTTTTCATCAAAATTCAATTTTCTTTCCTGGTCTGCTATTTGTTTTGACGTCAGTTTTTCACATGACATAGTAAGGCCTCAACTTCATGTGCCATGTGTAATGCATAACTTGAGCCTGCTATACTCGTTTTCTGGTCTCTCTCTCTCGTCGCATAAAGCATAAACCTAAAAATAAAGATAAATTTTTCCTATTTTTTTATCTTAGGAAAAATTATTTAAGTTGCATTTTAAGATAGGATAAAATTTTCTAAGAGATAAAATCTTAAAAATTTTAAATAAAAAAAAAATTCTAAAAAGAATAAAATAATTTGACTCAAAAATTCCTATTCCTAAATATTATGAATGAAATAAAATCTTCAAAAATCTTCAATATCTCCAAAAATATTATTGTTATGATTTGCGTGCCTACGTGCTCATGAAAGAGTATTACTGTCCAATTTTTCATCATTTACATAATTATTTCAATTTAGTTCATTTTTCTTCACTTTCCTTAATAAATCTCTTACATCAATTCTAACATGTCAAATGTTATAAAATATAAATATTAGTATAATATTTATTCATAAATAAAGCAAAATCAATCACAAATATTATATTCATTTAATCCCTATCAATTCCATTTGTTGTCAACTGGCTTAAGACCACTAAATTTTCCCTCTCAGTGTCATACTTTTCTTGGTTGTGTCCGGCAAACCAAAAGGAGTAAAATTTTGTAGAATTCAGAAGAAGATAGACTGGTAAGTGCTGATTTGTAGTCTGTGTTTCTTCCGTTCTCCCACTTTGATGGATGACTTCTTGCCCGTGTCAGAAGTGGCAAAGCTGATGTATATAATTTAATTTATTCAATCTATACTTAATGTTTTGTGTCATGTGAGATAGCCAATATATTAAGCCCCATGATTATGGTTCGCACTTTGTATTTTAGGACATAAATCATTTGTCTAATTAGACTTAAATACAAATGTATTTTGGTTTGTTTCATAGCTGCATCCAAGCTGACAATCAATCATTGGCTAATTACCAATTCATTCACTTGTGCTACTTTGTTTTTTTGCTACTGCAGTTGTTTCCAGTTTTTCTATCGAAGATGCAACAATGAAGAAGCAAACATCATAACCTACAGAAGTTGAACCTAGCTGAAGTTCAAAGGGTGAGTGCAGTTAATTCTATCAGCATTTACCAACATTGTCATCGACTACCCTCAACTGCTTCCAACCCCTCTTAGGTTCCTGCTGATGCTGCTCTCCTCGGTCAAGGTGAGTCCAATTAAATTACGAAAAAAGCTCTGTTTGTTACTTCGCTTGCTGACAATGACAAAATCTTTATTCTAATTAACCTCCAACTTCTTTATTCTTCTTTGTTGTTCATATTCAAACAGTAAAAGCTTTGTCTTCACGTAGTCTTTTGCCAAATGCTTTGTTGGTGTCATTTTGATTGCTTGAATCTTGTGGGGCCATCCCACTTTTCAGGTGAAGGCACTCACTGAAGTCTGATGTTGAATTAAGTATCCACGTTGAGGCAACCACTTATGTCCACCTTAATCATTAATTTTCTGGTAACGACATTATTTTCCAGGGATAAAACTTTGTTGTCACATATAGGTTGACAAGTCAGAAGATCCTCCGTGTGAGCAAAAAATCACTGGATTGGAAGGTATTTTGTCTGCAATAATGTAGGATAAGATGTCATAAACATATGAATCATTGGAAAAAAAATGCTCTGTTTGTCTACGTCTTTACGGCTCATGAGAGTCCCACTTTGTCTTGATTTTCTCTTGTGGGGTATGCACATTAGCTAGCAGATTAGAGTGGTTGATTGATGCAAAAGAAAAGAAAGCTTTCTTGTTTTATTGTGGCCTGCCTTTGTAAAGTTTTCATAATGCAAGCTTTTCTAGTTCACTTTCTTATGATTTTCTAATAATTTCTTTTTTCCTTTTTGCTTTTAGGAATAGTTGAAAGTTGCAAACCTATTGAAAGATTGCTTTATGAATGCTAGAAATGGCATTGTTTAGGTGAATATCGTGCTTTACTAATTTGGATGTTGGATTATAAGTGTGGAGAGATTTTGTTTGGCTTTAAGGCTACCAACTTTGTTGATGTTCCTTAGACAATAATTTAGAAAAGGGTTCAGTGTGATCTTGAACCAAATTAAGAATTGGGAAATGTGGATCTAATCATAAAGTGAATATATATATATATTTTTTGAAAAGTGGATCTAATCATAAGAATTGGGAAATGTTAGAAGAAACTTAAAAGTATATTTCCTCACATCTTCTTTGTCATGAATAACCCAAAAGCGATCAATAGAGAGACGATGAAAAGAAAAGGATAAAAAATGAGGGCGCGATTATTATTATTATTTTTACTTTTCTTTTTCTGGTGAGGGATGTAGCCACCTTGATACTGCCATTTGTGAGTGTTGTAGGCCAAACTTTGATGGATTTAGGATGTTGTATCCTCTTAATTATATATGTTGGATTCAAACTATGAGAAATGAAGAAATGACATTTGAAAGGGTTGGTCCTTTAATGGCCCTACAGTACTAAAATAGGATTAATCGGGTAAAATTCGAATACAGATCGATTAGAAAAACAAAAACACAATTGTTATAAATAGTACTTCAGCTTAATTCGTTTTCAAAACGATCTGTACACAAATTATGAGTGATTTTAATATTTGAGCCACTGTAATTACCTTAATTTAGATTTAATGTAGAGTTTTTATCGAGTAAAAATGGATCTAAAGATTATTTGGGTAATCTTTTATCCACTTTCTCTTCCTTAGATAAGTAAAATTTAATTTGAGTATAATTATGAAATGGGTAAAAAAAAAACACTCAAATAGAATAAAAAATATACCCAAAAAACATTATCCTTTTTATAATAAAATAATAAATTAAATTAATGTACTTTATTTTAGAAAGTGAAAAACTAAGTTTGTATTTTGTTTCACAAGAAAATATTAAAATTAATGTGTTTAAAAAGAGAAAATGTAAATTAAATTGATTTTTTAAAAAGAAAAAAAATTAGATTTAGATTTTTTAGAGAAATAAAATTTAAAACCAATGTGTTTAAAGAGATAAAATTTTGATTCGATTTTTTAGAAAGACAAAAATAATATATTTCATTTTAGAGAGTTTGGTATGTTTAGATGGAGAATACTTAAAATCGATATTTTTAAAAAGAAAATGAAAACCAAATTAAGTTTTCTAGAGAGAGAGGAAATTGACTTTAATTTTAGAGAGAGAAAAATAAATTTGATTTTTTTTAGAAATAGAAAATTAAAAATCAATGTTTTTAAAGAGAGAAAATATAAATTAAATTGATGTTTTGAGAGTTAAAATTAATGCGTTTAATTTTATACATTGAAACATTAAATTTAGCATTTTTACAGAGAAAAGTAAAAATTAATATGTTTAGAAAAACAAGATTTAAAATAATTAAATTTTTCATAGAAAGAAAATTAAGTAGAAACAAAATTTATCTTTTTTAAATAGAGAAAATTTAAAACCAATGTGTTTAGAGTGAGAGAAAATGAATTAAATTAATTTTTTAGAGAAAGAAAACTAAAATATTTAGTTTTAAAAAGAAAAACATAAATTTAATTTTGTTAGAGAAAATATTTAAAATCCACCTATTTAGAAAGGCAAAATCTAAAATAATTTGAACTTTCTAGAAAGAAGAAATTAATATTTTTACTTTTAAACAGAAAAATCCCTAAAATAATTTGAACTTTCTAGAAAGAAGAAATTAATATTTTTAGTTTTAAAGAGAAAAATTAACTTTAATTTTTAAGTGAGAGAAAATCTAAAATAAATGTGTTTAGAGAGAGAACATTATAATTTAATTCTTTAGAGAGAAAAAGTTTGATACTAATATATTTAGAGAGATAAATTTTAAAATAATTTAATTCTTTTAGAGAGAGAAAATTAATTTTAATATATATATATATATTTTTAAAAAAGGTAAATTCTGCTCTCTTAAAGGAAAAAAATATAAACTTTTTAGTTTTTCATATACATTGTATTGTAAAATTTTTAGGTTTTCAATTTAACAAGTTCAATCAGTTGATATTGTATGGTGTCTAAGCTACCGAATGAAAAGAATCGATCTTTTTATTTCAATAACTAAATCCAAAATCAATCTTAAACTGATTGGATTTTTTTGAATCGAGCAAAAATTGAATTTTAAACTCAAAATAGTTGATTTGGCCGAATCTCGATGATAGCCCTGTCTATGCTTAAGTGTAATTTAGTTAGTGTATAATTAAATTAAATTCAAACAATTTTAGATTTTTAAATGAATGCAAATCTATTCAAATTCTGATCAATTAATTAAACAAATTGAAAATTTATGTTTTTAATTAATTTATTTAACTAATTGCAAAAAAAAAATCAAATTTGACACTACTACCCCCACTCATTTCTAACCTAAAAATTAATATCTTAATTTCTAATTAAGATAACGTTTTATTCGCATTCGAAAATCATAATCAAATTCAAAATCAAAGATTTTGGTATGAATTTTATAAAATTCATATTTTTTCTTTTTTATAAATCTTTATTTTGAAAGTTTTATTCTTAAATTTCTATTTCTATTCTATTAATCTAAATAATTTATATAAATTTCAATTCAATTATTAATTTTTATTCTCGATCGAATACCACGAAACGTTACATTTGACCTGATTTTATATTGTCCGGGGTATACAAAATCCGTAGATCCAAGGCATGATCAAATGGCCTACGACAAGGAGAAGAAGAGACTGAAATGACACCCGAAAAACGGAGCGTTAACGGGAGACTTGAATCTATGTCTCCATAATCAAACAAGCAAAGCTTGTCTCCATAATCAAACAAGCAAAGCAATGTCGTGTCGTACCATTTTTGACAACACCGTTTGAAGTTGTCGCAGCCAACATCAGACCCCAACCGAAGACACATCATTGTACCTTTTTCTAAACTTCATACTTTTTCATTTTCAATGCCCGTTTACCAACAAAAAGCTCTTTGATATGGCACCCGTTGCGGTAAAAAAAAAAAAAAAAACCATAAATATGTATATAATATATTATAGAGACGACTAGGATAGCAAAGTCCAAACGTCTGAGAACGGGTGAAAATAGGCAAAGATTACATTGATTTCTTGATTGAGATGAAGAGTTTTGGAAAATTTTTAATAATATTTTAAAAAATATAAATAATTTTGATTTTAAATCAGTTTTAAATTATTTTTAGTCTGATCATATTTCTACCACATAAACTTTGGACAGAAAATGATTTAAAAAGTAGATTGATGTAATACTAATATATAGAATGTTAACATAGTTTATAAAACTTTTTTAAATTAGTAATAAAATGGAAATATCACCAAAATGAGTATTATTTGTATTTTGATACTATAATTAGAAACTTTCTAACAATTCTGTTTTAAATAATTATTCAAATAATTTAAAATCATATATATATATATATATATATATATATAGATTTATTAGAAGTGTATTGTCGTTAAAAAGTTTAATTTAAGTAAAACTACCATGCAAGTGAATTTTAAACATTCTATATTTTAAAATAAAAAATTTATGGTATACCATTTTTGTGTGGTTAGAAGAAGTGTAAAATACTATCCAGGAGGGCTTGGGAAAGATGAGAAACCTTGACTTATGGCAGGTTAGAGATATGTTTTGCTATTCATTTGCTTTTATTATTAGTTATTTTTTACTTTCAAAATAGATATATCTACAGAACATCCCAAGGAAACCAAATCATTGCCCAAGAAGAGAAACACTTAAGCAACAATTTTGCACCATGCATTATAGTTGAATACTCCAACTTAGAGTACTCATTCCCTTAGTTGCAATCTGGAACAGTGTTCTTAACATCTCCTTCGTACAAAACTGTATTTAAAGCCCACTCAAAAGTATTTTGGACGCCAAACCTTATAGTCTGCCTCTGCAACTTCCGCACTGAAATACTCTTCCATATCAAACCAACCCTAGTTCCCTTATCCGAATGATCTTGAACAACCATTGCAGCAGAACAAAAGTCCTCTATAATAGTTGCGCCCACATTAAGTCTTAGCATCCCAGTTTGAGGAGGAACCCCTTTGGGCTGAAGAGTAGTAGGTTTTAAAGATTCAGGCAGAATAGTAATCCTATTCTCCGTGAACAATCGTTGAAACTTTTAGGAACTGTTTGAGGTGAGTTTGTTTCCACAAATGATAACTCTAATGACTCAAACAAGATGGTAAGCCGTCTGCTGATATTGATCGATGAAATCTGAAAAAAAAAAACCACAAAAGGATGCTTTGGAGGAGAGACTCTGACGTTCCAGTCAGAGAGCGATTTTTAATAAGAAAAACAAATTGGAAGATAGCTCTGTGTACCCTTGAGTGCTTGGTGTAAGTTTAGGGAGAAAGAGGACCTACTTGATAGGTTGACATTGCTATAGATGTATAGCTTACTCGTATAAGTCTTTTATGCATCCGGAGCGCCTAAACCCTAGTTTCCCAAAGATCTGAAATACTATTATATAAAAAAATTCAAATCACTGTAGATTCCTTTCCTTATTGGTTGTAATCAAAGGTTTCATCTTCAATTACGAGAGGTTGAATTTGTGTTTTAAGGGAAGGCGTATATTGCTCTCAACCGAACAGGGATGCGGAGCACCGAATAGATTTGAGAATCGATCGAACAGCTACCGAGATAGTCGGTATGTACCGAGAGGAGGAGACACGTCCCACATAAACAACGCGTTTCGGCAAGATTTAGTGTATTCTATTCTTTGGGCCATGGTTCCAAGTTGCTCGTTAAAGGGTTTCAGACCATATAACATCATTTACCCCTACTCTCTGTGTTGTTTTAAAAAAACGACATGAGGAATAAGTTCAAATGTTGTTACCTGAAAGGCCACGGGAGTATTAATGGAGATAACTACCAAATAAATTATTTATGAATAAATGTTTCATGGGAAGCTGCAAAGTTTGAACTTTTCATTCATTGCGCAAGTCTTCCATTAGGCGTTTCAATTGATAGCAGCCATGAAGGTCACACCTTCGCAGTCATAAGTAGAGGGGGAGGCTTCGGTACCATTTCAAAATGATTTGAAACTGATTTCTTAAGATTTTGTCGTTGAGAGTGTGTATACCTTAGAGATACCCTAAGCATGGGTTTTAAACCCCAAAACTTTGTATGTTAAGAGACTTCTATCAATATAAGGTGTCATCAAGAACGGGGTTGCCGATACAAGATGCCATCATGACGTTCAAGGCTTTGGCATTATGGTGGGATCTATCGGGGTTTCTCAAAGATGCTAGCTTTAGGTACGGAGAGATCTTAGCTCAGACTGGAGAGACTTTTGCTAATAGTGGAAATTCTCTTCCCAATGTCAGAATTATCGAGATCAGAATCATCATCCAGTCCCTTGGTGTAACGGTGGCTGAGGGTTTTTCTTCAACCCTTGTCGAGTTAGGCGATAAGAGGAGTTAGGGAACTGGAGATCGGTTGACGAAAATGATGCTAAATTTGATGCATCTTTTCTATCTATTTTTGGCCATCTTCTACCTTCTAGGTGTCCTTCCCGACTTCTTTTGTAAAATTTTTATAATTTTTCTTCCGATTGTACGATATCTTTTTTTGCACCGCATGGGGTCTTGTACTTCTCCTTTCGTTTGTACTTGTTCTGTCTTGTAATAACACGAACAAATGAATTTATATCCTTTTTTGAAATTGTACTGTATGTCTGTTTTGTATTTGCGATGTGAAGCATAATAATACTTCTTGACACGTTCGAATCGTTTTAACTAGTTCCTTCGTTCGTAAAATTTCAATCAAAAATACAGGTAGTACCTACCCTTTGGGGAGCTATATTCCTTTTTGACAACGCGTTATGCTTAGTAGGAAGTTCCATCTGGGGAAAGAGAGAGAGAGAGCTCAGAAGAGTGGGAGGATCGTGTCTACCTATTTGAGAGTTATATCCTTTATTGATAACATGTCTCGTTTGGTAAAGCATTCGATTAAAAGAATTCGAATGATTGAATGGGTCGTGTCTATCCGACTAGGAAATATTTTTCTTATTGATGACACGTTACGTCGGTAGGACATTCGAGAGAGGGATCCAATGAGAGGATGGATTGTGTCTATTTGTTTGGGAGATACATCTATTATTGACAACATGTTATGCTCAGTAAGACATTCGAGAGAGGGATCTAATGAGAGAATGGATCATATTTACTCGTCTAGGAGATACATCTCTTATTAATGATACGCTACGCTTAGTAAGATATTTGAGAGAGGGATCCAACAAGATGAAGGGTCATACCTTCCCGTTTGGGAGATACATCTCTTACTGATGACACGCTACGTTTGGTAAGACATTCAAGAGAGGGGTCCAATGAGAGGATGGGCCACGTCTACCCGTATGAGAGATACATTCCTTATTGATAACACGCTACGCTTGGTACATATATAATAGTAGATCACTTGATAGATAAATTAAAGGACAACAGTGGTTTTACCTCGCTTTTCGATTGAAACTGAGTGATTTTTCATGAGGAAGTGGTGGTTGTCATTGATAGTAGATGTTTAAGTTCTTGGAGTTTCAAGTCCTTGGCATAATCGAGCCGTCCAGGCGATTCAGACGATATGTTGTGGTTGAACTTCTTAGCATACTTGATAAGATCCCTCCCAATTGAGCGTTAACTTTCCATTTAGTTGAGACTATTCGATGGCCTCTACTTTCTTTACACCTGATCTCCGGGCTTAAATGGTCTAGCCCTGACTCGCCTGTTGCAATATCACTCCATTTACTATTGACAAGCTACAATTCGAACAGATGTTGTTTCTCATAGCTCACGGAGCAAGTCTAGTCGTTCACACAATGCTAGCTTATTCTGCTTGATCTCGTATTGATATACTCGAAGCGAGTGGATAATGATTTCTGCCGGTATTATTGCTTTACAGTTGTAAGTCAGATTGAACGATATCTCCCCCGTTGCCTTTCAGGGTATTGTCCTATAGGCCCAGAGGGTACTATCAAACTCCTCTACCCAGCAGTTTTTGACTTCATCTACTATGGCCTTTTGTCCTTACATGATTATTCAGTTCGTCATCTCGATAAGACCATTAGCTTGAGGGTATGCGACGGTGGTGAAGCGGTGTTGAATTTCCAACTGGCTACAGAATTCTTGAAACCTTTTGTTGTTGAATTGTTTATCGTTGTCGGTGATTAGGACATGGGGCACGTCAAACCTGGTGATAATAGACATCCACATGAAATTCTGCATCTTGCCAATAGTAGTCTGGGCTAAATGTTCAATCTCTATCCATTTGGTGAAATAATTGATAGTGACGACCATGAACTTCTATTGCCCTGTAGCTGGTGGGAATGACCCAAGGGTGTCCATCCCCCATTGTGTGAACGGTGGGCTCGTTATCGGATTGAACTCAGTGGAGGGCTGGTGAGATACCGATGAAAAACGTTGACACTTGTCACACCTTTCGACATAACTATTTGTGTCGGCTTTCATGGTAGGCCAATAGTATCCTTGCAGAAGAGTTTCGTTCACTAGGTTCCAAGTGCCTAGGTGATTGCCACATATCCCCTCATGAATTTCTCTGAGTATGTAGTTCCCTTTCTTAGGTGTCACGCATTTTAGGTATGAGTGAGTATAAAACTTCTTGTGGAGATCTCCTTTGAAAATGACGTAGTGAGCGACCTTACGTTTTAACTTGCCGGCTTCAGTAGGGGAAATTGGTAACTATTCGTACTTCAAGTATCTTTCTATGAGATCTTTCCAACTCGGGATAGAATCTATTAGGACTCGTCGATGCTTGGGTACAGTAGGCTCTATATAGACTATTCAACTAGTTTGTTATTGAATCAGAGCTAGCTATTTTCGAAAGGGTATTGGCTCGTGCATTTTCTGATCGGGAGCTCTGCTGTATATCCACTTTGTCAGATTTGTCCATTGCCTCTTGTAGCTTAGTTAAATATTTTGTTCATGCTGGATCTTTAGTCTCTTAGATTCCTTTAATCTATTTAACGACCAGCTGACTGTCAATGAAGATCCGCACATTTTGGGCTGCCAGTGACGTTGCTATTCGCAATCCAGTTAGAAGATTTCATACTTGGCCTGATTATTCATTGTCTGAAAGTCAAAATGGAGGACGTATTTGGTTTTGAAATTATCTAGTCACACGAGGATGATTTCGGTCCCATTTCTTGAGGAGTTCGATGATCCATCTATATGAAAGGTCCATTCGGACAATGAGCATTCTTCCCGATCATTGATTAGAGTTGACTCAGTGAACGTAGAGTCGACTCGATACTCTATTTCATGAGTCAGCTTGAGGTATCTTTCTTGTGTAGAATCTGCTTCAGATACTAATTGGTCAATATCACAATAATATGAACTTGAAAATAAGGCCAGAGGCATCGGGCGATTATGACTAGTGTGAATGCCATCTTCTCAATAGATCGATAATTGATCTCAGACTCTTGAAGTATGCAGTTGACGTAATACACTGGCCTCTGCGTGGTGGACTCTTGTCTCATAAAAATAGAGTAGAGTGCTCGATCAGAGATAGAGATGTAAAGATTGAACTTCTCACCAGGGATAAGATCGAGAAAGGAATTAAGATGACATGAGATAATTTTTGAGACATTCGAATGCTGCTTGGCATTCTAGTGTCCACTCAAACTTCTAAAACTTGTTTAGAGTATTGTAGAAGGGTTTATATCTCTCTCTTACTTTTGAAATAAACTGATTTAGAGCTTTAATCCGCCCATGAAGCATTGCATCTTTTTCACTGTCCTTGGTGGTGCCATGTCCAGTATGTCTTGTATATTCTCCGGATTTGCTTTGATCCCTCGGTTGGTAATTAGAAAGTTAAAGAACTTCCTAGAAGTGATTCCGAATGTGTATTTTGTTGGGTTCAGTTTCATGTTATAATGTTCTAACGTCTGAAATGTCTCCTTTAGATTTGCAGCGTGATTTTCGATCTTAATACTTTTGACTATCATACCATCGATGTATGCCTCCACGTTTCTGCCGAGCTGCTCGCTAAAAACTTTGTTGACCAACCATTGAAAGGTTGCACTAGCGTGCCGAATGACATCACCTTGTAACATTAAGTGTCGAGCTCTATGATAAAACTAGTATTTTCCTCATTTTCGGGGGGTCATGAGTATCTGGTTGAAGTTGGAGTATACATCCATGAAACTAAAGAGCTAATGACCCTACAAGTTATCTATCAACTTGTCGATGTTGGGGAGTAGATAACTGTCCTTAGACTATGCCTTGTTGAGGTCGGTGAAATTTATACACATATTCCACTTGTCGTTGACCTTTTTCACCATAATCACGTTGGCTAATCATTCCGGATAGTCCACCTCATGAATGAATCCTACCGTCATGAGTTTCAGGATTTTCTCTTGTATTGCATTTTGTCATTCTATACCCTTTTCTTTTGCTTAAAAGGTTTACAACTGGCATCTATAGTTAATCTGTAAATTTCGCTCGATGGATGAATATCGGGCATGTCTTATCGGGACTATGCAAAAACTTTGGAGTGTCGTTGAAGATAGTCTACGATTGCATTTTGGAGGGTTGTTAGTAGAGTGTCGACTTGAACTGTCTGGCCTGGTATATTTGTAATAGAAATTTCGAATACTTCCTCCCTTGGCTGGGGTTTGGATTGGTGCTGAGCGGTGAAGACTTCTTCGTCTCTCCCAATCGTGAGAGTAATCAATGGGTTGCTATCACTGTGGAGCATTGCAATCCCTAGAGGTATTCTGAATTTGATTTTAATGTGATTTGTGCTCGGTAGTGTTTTGAGATTGTTTAGACTAAGACGAGCTAAAATTACGTTATAGGGGGATAAAAGTTTTACCACATGATAAGTGGTCCTGGGGTAGAATGGTGAGGAGGCATTCCTAGAGTTATGATAAGCGAGATGGTACCTTCGGGATATATAAGTTCATCAGTGAACCCTTTTATAAGTCTGTCGAAGGGTAGAAAGAGAAATGGGATGAAACCCATCTGCTAGAAAGTATCTCAAAGAGGAGATTATGTTCTACTCCTTAATCAATGAAGATCTTTTTAGCGAGATAGGACCTTATTCCTGCGGTGATGATTAGCGGATCACTTCAATTTGTGTCGATTTCTATTAGATCGTTGTCGTCGAAACAGATAGTCAACCTCTTTCTCTTGATCGATGCATTGGCAGTAACAAAGAATGGTGGTACGAACTCAGAAAATCAATTTGTTCTTATGGACGATGTCAATCTATTAGAGGTAAGTTTGGATCCATAGATGATGGATCTGCTGACTCGAATAGAATGATTAGCCATTTGCTGATGTCGATCGATGAGATCTGCAAAAGACCATCAAATGGTGCTCTGGTAGGGGAGATTCTGACATTCAAGTCTAAGAGCAGTTTTCGATAAGGGAAACAAATTGAAAAATATCTCTATGTGCCCTTAAGTGCTTGTGTAAGTTTAGAGAGAAAGATGACTTATTTGGTCAGTTGGTTTTGCGATGTATATATTGTTTATCTATATGAATCTCATATGCATCTGGGGAGTCTTAAACCCTAATTTCTTTATGAAGGTGTCTCGAGATCTTGGAAATCATAGTGAGAAATTTTCAAAAATTTGAAATAGTATTATGTAAAGAAGTTCAAATTATTGTAGATTCATTTTCTTGTTGATTGTAATCAAAGATTTTCTCTTCAATTATGGCAGGTTGACTCTGTATCTTACGGGGAGATGTATATTACCCTCGGTCTAACAGGGATGCGAGTGCCGAATATATTTGAGAGCTGATGGAATAGCTACTGAGAGGGGTATAGTTGGTGTGTACCTAGAAGAGGAGACATGACCCACGTAAATGACGTGCTCCAATGAGGTTTAGTGTATTTTATTCATTGAGTCTTGAACCTGAGTCGCTCGTTAATAGGTTTCAGACCAATTGATGTCAGAAACCAAAGATGGGTTTGCTTCCTCACACCCAAAACAACATTGTTCCTCACAAACCAAATTTGATCAATTACAGTTGCACTAAATAGAAAGAGGTCACACTGATTTCCCTATCCGGATTAAGATCAGGTGGAGGATGCAGTAATCATGACCATTGAGATGAATATCAAATGGGTCAATGGTCTCGGGCATTTTGATAACAGAATGGACATAAATTATCTACTATTTATCCTTTGATCCAATAATGTTTTTACTATGGGTGTAATAATAAAACATTACATTTTCTTTAATCATAGATTTTATATTCAAATCATGAAAATGGAGAAATAGAATTTATGAGAATTAATTTTTTAATAAATTTCACATACTCAAAATGAATGAATTAATTAAAATCTGAATATCGAAAAATTTACTTAAAAATAATAATAATAATAATAATGTCTTTACTGGAATGCTTCCCCAGCTTGGGATGGTAGTTTGGTCTTCTAGCTTGCTGACCGATTGGAAACTTTTGTTTAAAACTCTGAAAGCTTTGCTACCCTATTACAGAAATGTTGAGAGGTAAGCCAAAAAAACTGGTATGATTGAAGAGAAATGAGTATTCACACCCCCACATGCTTTGGTCCGGGGTTGTTGGAAAACTCTCCAAGGTAAAAAATTGTGAACACAGTGAATTAATTTTGTTCTTTGAATCTAAAAGTACCATTTTGAAAGGGTCGAATTATGAAAGTCTTAATTTCACTTTCTCAGGAAAAGCATACATCATATGATCTTTTTAAATATAAAATCAAACAACATTATAGAAAATGTGAAAATTTTCAAATATCTCTCATTTTTGTAAGACAAATATAGTAGCTCAACTTTAAAAATAATAACGCCGCAGAAAAAAAAAAAAAAAAAAAAGAAAAACACCAATGGCTGAGGCAAAAGTCTCTCTCTCTCTCTCTCTCTCTCTCTCTCTCTCTCTCTCTCTCTCTCTCTCTCTCTCTCTCTCTCTCTCTCTCCTCTATTGGAAATTTGGTCATTTTTTAACGTTGTCTTTTTGACAAAAACTTATGAAAAGGGTAGTGTTTTGGCTGTCACGCACGGCTTGTGTCTCAGAGATTGTTTTGGTGCCTATCCACACGCTTCGGCCATACACGTAAGTGCTGCCAGAAGGAGTTCAGCGGCTTAATGTCAAATCCCACAGATGCCCTCACTTTCCTATGCCCTATTTTGCTCCTTTCAACTTTCAAGAAGATTGACGTTCATTTTTAGAATTGAAAAAAGAATAATTTAGGTTTTTTTAATACTTCTCACTGTGGCCATTTGAGCTGTAATATGTTCGAGAATTGAGAGCTAGTTGCAATATTTATGTAATCAATCAAATACCATATCATATATTTGTCTATTATAATAAATATATAATTTTCAAAAAAATACTTCCTTTTTTTCTTTATAAAGTTATTCATCTAGATTACAATACTTAAAAGCAAATAGAAGATTGATCCAAAATTATTAATTTTTCATTCAAATTTAATGTATAAAAAAAATATTTACAGAGAAAGTTTTGTTTCTTAAAGGATCAACTCATCTGACTTGAATCAAATTTAATCAAATTTAACATAATTATAGATACATATATTTAAATATTTTTTTGACAAAGAAATGCATGAAAATTTGCATTTGAAGAATGCTAATTAAACATTTTTTTAAAATTTTGATTATCAGTATGCGAGAGTCTGACTAATCTAATTTGAGTAGTTGTGGGTTCAACTATGGGACTACTTCTGATGACACCTATTTTTTTATTTTTAAAACTAAAATTTGGGATTTTAATTAAACGAATTTAATAGTTTTATCACTAAATCCACAAATTATCATTATTATTTTAACATATTTATTAACAAGAAAATTTTATCTCAGAAACAATATTTCAAAATATAATTTTTAAAATTGTATACAATTTGAGGTGGTAGTCCAATCCAAACCAAGCATATAAGCATTGGATTTTGAAGATGATAAAAAGAGAAACACCATAAAAATAGTAAATCGTCCAACGGGCAAGAAGAGAAATTGAGGGTATTATGAGCTACATAAGGTGGGGAGGGGCTTCATTTTCGTCGAAGCCTCTCCACCGGACTTGATCAAGGAGTTATTTTCAAAAAATTAATCTACTCAAAATATAATGACATCGCCCTATACTGCACAATACACTAAAATTCAACATACCCGATTGTTGCATAACATTGTTAATTTATTATTTAGATTCTGATTACACTTTTTATATTTTTTGTTACGATATTACACTTAAAATCGAAAAAGAATTAAATTAAATAATGGTGAGAATATCACAAAACTTGAATACCAAAAAAATTTCACAAAATTGGGGGAGCAGAGGAGTTAGAAAATGGACACAAACGGATGGTGCCTTTGATAGGAATAGGCATAAGCAAAACTGACAGAGGAGAGAGAAGAGAGAGAGAGAGAGAGAGAGAGAGAGAGAGAGAGAGAGAGAGAGGCCCCCAAAGCTACCTGCCAAAACCTTCTTTCCCCTCAACCAACCAAAACTTCGTCTCCCCCAAAACGAATCTCCTCTGTTCTCTTGGCCCCATCTTCAAACGTCAGTTTCCTCTCTCTGTCTGTCTCTGTCTCTGTCTCTCACACACACACACACACACACAAACACACACTAGACATGTTTTTAAATAATTCATATTCTATATAAAAGATTAACAATTAACCTTAATATATATATATATATAACCAGTAATCACCCGTAGAGTAGCTAGCATTTGAGGCGTCCTCTTCACATACAAATCGAGACGGTTCACTCCTGTCGCCCCCCCCCGGGGAAAAAAAAAAAACCAAAACAAATGCTGTTTTTATTGGGAGAGAACCACCAGTATGCTTCTCTAATCGGCTCTAAAATACCCCGCTCTGTCTCTCTCTCTCTATTGTCTGCAAGTTAGGAGAGAGGAAGAGGAGTTTGAATCAGAATCTCTACTCATTCCAAAAACAAAAGGCAAATGAAGAACACTTCAATCCTCACGTGCTTCACTCTTTTATTTTACGCGAGCATGTTCACTTCCTCACTGGTACTCGCCGACTTACTCTCTGAGCCACTAAAGCCCGGTGACTACCCTTCTCCGAATACTGTTCCCGCATTTCCCGTCCAAACCGAAACCCAAATCTGCCGTCTTGACCTTTCCGACGAGCTCTTCGGCGGCGTCAACGACGCCTGCGGCCGAAACCTCGACCGGAGCCGATGCTGTCCGGTATTAGCCGCGTGGCTCTTTGCGGCTCACGCTCGGTCGGCACTCCAAGTCCCGGCTTCGGCTCCTTCTTCGGCTGCCTCTTCGGATCTTCCTATGATGCCAGACGATTCTCAGAAGTGTGTGAACTCGCTTCAGACTTCACTCCAGAGTAGGAATATTCATATTCCTCAGCCGAATTCTACGTGCGACGCGATTTTGTGTTTTTGTGGGATTCGGCTTCACCAGATTACCTCGTTGAGCTGTCCTGCGGCGTTTAATGTTTCGAGTCATCGGAATGCGACTCCGACTGCGGCCGTTAAAAATTTGGAGCGAAACTGCCGGAATTCCTCGTACTCCGGTTGTACGAGGTGTCTCGGGGCTTTGGAGAAGGTCGGTCTATTTTGTTTGTGCTTTTACATTATTAACCTCATATATATTTATAAAACATTTTTCTTTTTGTAATGATTTCGATTTTCTTTTAAAAGAAAATTATTCTAACTTATTGTGCTCGAAGTTTATCTTACTAGAAATTATTTTATCCCAAAATGGCATTATTTTGCATAGTATATAATAGTTTTATTTTAAACTTTATAGTATATTTTTAATGTACAAAATGTACGTATGAAAATGTATTTGGCAGTCCCATTTTTGAATGAAAGTATTTTCTGTAATGTATCAAAACTTTAATTTCATGATTAAGTATAGTGAATTAATATGGCTCTCACTGGACTCATTAGTACGGAATCTTTTCGGTTCTCATCCATTACCATGAAATCTTTTCGAGTTATCTTTCATTATTGTGACTAAAACTTTGTTAGTAAAAATGGGTAATAATGTGAGCAATTGTTGGGAAATGAGTCATCGTAAAGGGTATATTTTTAATGGATGAAAAGGATTGAGAGAATAAGACCTTATAAAAAAGGTCACATGCATTTGCATACCCAGAGAGAGAGAGAGAGAGAGAGAGAGAGAGAGAGAGAGAGAGAGAGAGAGAGAGAGGTCAATTGTGAAGAGGTCTTTTTAGCCCATTTATGAAACAAACCAATTTCATTCTGGTAGACCCTCTGAGGACCTGACCTCTTCCCTAACACCACAATGCGCCAATCTCTCTCCCTATTATGTACTGTTTCTAGGATCATTTTCCCTTTAGGTCATAGGCAATCTGGTAATTCCACTAGGGTCTCTTCTCCCAAACCTTTCCTTCTTTCATCATTACATTTCAATTCCCTACACTACCCCTAACAACACCCACTCTCTCCGTCCCTTTTGACTTGTCATGATAGCGAAATATCTAAACTTCCCTTCTATGTTCGTTTGATGTAGCTAAAAAGCGGGGGCAAAAACGGAACAACAACATCGTCGGACGAAGATCGGGCAAGCAAAATGTTCAACAGGGACTGCCAGCTAATGGGGCTGACGTGGCTGCTAGCAAAGAACAAAACGGCGTACATACCAACAGTATCGGCCGTGTTGCGCGCCATCATGTACAGTGCGCACCAACCCCACGAGTCCAAGTGCAGTCCCGATCAAGAGAACATGCCCTTAGCCGTCAATTCTCTCCAGTTCAGAGATGCCGAGTCCTCTTCACCTTCTTCACTCCCAATTATTGTCTTTTCTTTTCCATTTTTGCCCCTAATCATTTTGATTTATCTCTTCGGCTAATGGGTCAGCTCTGTTATTGTTTTTGGGGGCTGAGAGGTCGCGTGAAACTAGTAGACAGAGATGTGATCGTTTGGTGTTTTTTTTTGGTTTTTTTAATGTAATTTTATTTTATTTTATTTTTTAACCTCACTGTAAATTTTCAGCTCGTTTCTCAGACTGCTTTTGACAGCTAGGACGAGGAGGTCTTACCTTAATTAACCCTTTTCAATTTTTGTTTTTCCGAAGTTACTTCTTTCGATTTTCGTATATATCTCTTTTAATTATGTTCTTTTTAGCTTATAATTTAGCCCTTCAGGTTGTCTAATGAACAAAAACGATTCAAAAGATTAAGAGAAAAAACAAAGGTTAAAAATGGCATAGGGAGGATACTTTAATGGTTAAATTATGAAGAGGGGTCGGCCTTTTCTTAGGGTTTTGTGTTCTGATTTTGTGATAATCCAGATGTAAAAGATGCCTTTCCTTGAACTCAGACAAATGACAGTGTTCTCGCAGATTGATGCATGTGGGATGGGGAGCTAGTTTTCGGCTGCAAGGATTAGACATTTTTTTTATATATAATATTCGTCTAATTATTAGAATAACAACATTGTATGATTTGTAAAATCAATGGTTCCATATAACTAGGTGGAATGTGTCCTAAATATGTGTCTCACGTATTGTCTAATCGTTGGAAAAGGTCCAACGCTGGGCTGTTTTCAATGACCAAATATGTTGGTCGTTAATTAATGAGGAATATCGATTAAAAGGAAGGAGCCCTATGTTATGGAAAATTTTAATAAATTATGAAATGGGTCTTTCTCACGAGGTACTTCTCTCTGTTTGGAAAATTTGGGTTGTCTTTTGGGAGTGGCGATTCACATGTTATGGGGAGAGAATTGCGGTTGGATGTTTGTTCTCACTTCTTACTTCCAAATACAGCCTCTCCCTCTCTCTCTCTCTCTCTCTCTCTCTCTCTCTCTCTTAAATGCTTTTTTTTTTTTTTTTTTTGGTTACAAGAAAGACAAACGACCAATAAACGCTGGCCCCTGAATATCACGCCTTAAGGATCTATAAACCTCACGAGGGGGGCATACAAATCGTGGATCCCTGGGGGAACTGAATGGCCCATATGAGCTAAGATATCAGCACATTGATTACTCCCTCGGGACCAACTGGATGTCCCGAATTCTTAAACTGATTAGATTCTGGCACTCATGAATGATATGGAGACTATAAGCTGAGTCATCCCTTTGGGTGACAAAGATTCTACGAGGTCAGCGGAATCCAACTCAATAATCACCGGAAAGATCTTCAAATGGAGCACCACCCGTTGTCCCTCTTGAACTCCCGGTAACTCTGCCATGAAAGGGCCAAAAATACAATAAGTCACGTCAGGAGTTGGCAAAGACACAAAATAGATCAACGTAAATTGGTTCAACTGGATGTGGGGTTGAGTACCCTTAAACATGATCGATATTCAACTCTCGCTGAGAGTATCGGATTCTCACATGTATGGAGCATTCCTGTTGGGGGACTCACCCTCCGAAAGGAACCACTGCAGTGGTTGGTCTGGATTAATAGGGACGAATTTTCGGATATCGAACGATATCAAAGACATGATATAAAAAAAGACATGGTTCCAAAAAAAAAAAAACCAAAAGACAAAATTGGAAAGTCCACAAAAAGCCCATTTGCGATAATTACGTCCACAACTGAGTTTGGTTTCGCGGTACACACATCTTTAGTTGATGGGGGAGAGCTTATAAAACGGGTATTGGCAGAATTTAAGCTTTTGAGCCAAGTTAGTCCAATTGAATAACAATAGCTTTTGCGTCTAGACTTCTCTCTCTCTCTCTCTCTCTCTCTCTCTCTCTCTCTCTCTCTCTCTCTCTCTCATGTATATACTTTCATTTAAATGTAATTGAGTCTCGCAAAGTGTACATTTTTTTCTATGCTAAATCTCGACATTGTTATGAAAAGAATTAAATTTTAGATTTTTGGTATTATTTTAAAAACCTTTTATAATTATTAAACTATCAAATACTTGGGAAACAAGTCTTTTACATTAGTGATGGATGCTCACACTAATTCTTGCGTTCCAATTGGACCCAACAGAACGTGATTTTTTGGGAGTGTGTTTTTAAGGTCTTGTCTTCACTTTTGTTTACACACACACACGCACAAAAAGTCCTTTATCATTTGCGGGTGGGGGTGACCCCATGAAAAGAAAGAGCCCTATGAAAAAGGTGAATGCCGTATTTTTGTTTGTCAATGTTCGGTAGTGTATGGAATGATATTGAGTCACTGTCGGAGCATGCAAAATAGTTCACAATATATGTTTGATTTGACATTAATACCGGAGAAATATGTTCAAGGTCTTCCCTCTTATTAAATTAGAAAAATGGGAAACTGGATTCTCCTTTTACTTTTGTGCAAGTGGGTATTTTTTTTATCACTGATTACCGATTAATCTGGTTTGAATATTATGAAATTTATTAAAATATTAACTTTTTAAAATTTTATTTTTTAATTTTCATAAATGTCATATGGCTACGCGTATAGGAGTTTGGTTAGGTTCTCTTTTTCTCTTTCTAGCTAAGGAACTGAGTCGTCCATTTGGGCTTTGAGTCAAAGTCTTTAGAAGTTTAAAAACGAAGTTAAGAAGGCCCATGAGCATCTTATGAGGACCAAGGCGACGCAATTCGGCTATTTATTTTTCTTTGGGCCACCTCGCCCCTAACTCCAACTTTATTAATGGTAGTACATGCTGAGTTTGAATTAATTCTTTTGGCAAATCATACTCAAAGTTGAAATTGAGCTTCTTCTAATTCCAATCCACAAATTTCTCCTTCCACCATTTTCTACCAGATCATAGATTGCAAACAATAGTGAACACATAAAAGTATGTGGAACACCAACATATGTTGGCGTAAGTGGGAAAGACACCTTCATCCCTTAACCAGGTCGAGAGTTCGACTCCCACTAGGTACGGAATAAATATTATTGGGAGAGAACTTCCTTAATTAAAACCTGACAGACTCCTCAATTCGAATTAGTCGGGATGAATCTCTAGATACCGGATACCGGATATTCAAATTACCAAAAAATAAAATAAAATATGTGGAACACAAGAATAGACCAAACTCTTCTACAAAAAAAATGAAATAGACCAAACTCTCCTCTTTCTATTTTTTTATTTTAATAATCCATCGTTATCCAGTAATTACGTTAGTCTTGACTAAATTTGGCTCGAGCTAAATTGGGACCTTAAGGAGAAAAACTCTCCCGATATTTATTTTCTCTGTACACAAAACTTGAACCCGAGATCTTGATTAAAGCGTACCAATGCCCAACCATAGAACCAACTAGGTGTCAGTGGACCAAACTCTTATTTGTTTCTTTACCATATTGATGGAACCATAAAAGGATTTGTCAACAAGTGTATACATCCAAAAGGTACGATCTCACTTGTTGTAACCTTAGGAATACCACGTCACCATACTATTATCGAAACCACTTTTCATGTGGTGAAACTCCTGTCCCTCTACAATACCATCGTGGGTCATCCTAGCTTGAATAGTCTCGAAACATTACCGAGTACTAGACATATAAAGATCAAATTTAAAACACCCTTAGGGGCCGCTGTGCTTGGTGATGTTAACTCGTCGACCGTTCTCTCATAGGAGGAGAGAAAGAAATTCTCTCTATAGAAACTCTGGAGCTTAGAGATGACACCGAACTTCAATCCAAACCTCAGCCCGGAGATGAAATAATAGTAGTTTCCATCATAGATGTACTTCGACGACATTCTAAGGTTTTGCATAGTCCCTAGAAGACATGTCAGGTATTCACCCTTCAGTTTTAGTCCATAAACTAACCGTAAATGCAAGTAGGAAGCCTGTTAAGCAGGAGAAAAGGGTTTTCGTATTAGAACGACAATGCGCAATATAATAGGAAGTCCGAAAGCTATTAAAAGCAGGGTTCATCCGAGAAGTAGAATACTTTGAGTGGCTAGTCAACATGGTTATGGTAAAGAAAGATAACGACAAGTAAAGGATGTGTGTAGAATTCACCGATCTCAACAAAGCGTGCTCGAAATACAGTTATCTGCTCCCCAATATCAACAAATTAGTAGATAACTTATCGGATCACCAACTCTTAAACTTTATGGTTGCTTATTCTAGCTATAAGCAGATACGTATGGCCCCCGAGGCTGAAGAGAAAACTAGTTTCATCACGGAGTTCAACACTTACTGCTACAAGGTCATGTCATTTGGTCTCAAGAACGCCGGAGCAACCTTCTAGCGGTTGGTCAATAAAGTCTTTAGCGAACAACTCAATAGAAACGTAGAAGTTTATATCGATAACATGCTTGTCAAGAGTATTGAAATAGATGACCATGTGACAAATTTGGAGAAAACATTCCAAACGTTAAATTGCTACAATATGAGACTGAACTTAGCAAAGTGCACCTTTGGAATCACTTCTGGAAAGTTTCTAAACTTTCTTATTACCAACCGAGGAATCGAAACGAATTCAGAGAAGATAAAGGCCATACTGAACATGGCACTGCTGAGGATAGTAAAAGAAATACAATGCCTTATAGGGAGAATCATAACTCCAAACCGATTCATGTCGAAAGTGGGAGAGAAATATAAAATCTTCTACGATATTCTAAAAAAGTCCTAAAAATTCGTATGGACACTGGAATGCCAAATAGCATTCGAATATGCAAAGAATACCTCATGTTACCCTGGCTTCTTTCTCGACCTGTTACTACTGAGAAACTCTACCTTAACACCTATGTTTTTGACCAAGCGCTGTGCTCTGTCTTTATAAAATAGGAATCCACTATGCGTAAACCGATATATTATGTCAGTTGCATATTCCAAGAGTTTAAGGTCAACTATCAACCTATCGAGAAAATAACCTTCACCCTAGTCATCACCGCCAGACGACTTTGGTTTTAACTCACACCATCGTGGTATTGACCAACCAACCTTTGAAGCAAATCGTGTAGAAGAGAGATACCTCATGTCAGTTCATCAAGTGGAGTATCGAACTTGGTGAATTTGATATAAAATATCAACCTACTAGCAATCAAAGGTCAGACCCTTGCCAACTTCATCCTCGAGTATATGCTCCCAGCTTCAATTGAACAAGTCCCCACCGATGATACGGAGGAATGCTCACTACCTGAATGGACTCTCCATGTGGATGGATCATTTAACTCTTCAAGAAGCAGACCGAACTCATCCTTGTAGGACCGGACAATTTCAAAGTTGTATATACCCTCAACTTTGATTTCAAAGCAACTAACAATCAGACCAAGTATGAAACTTTTCTAACCGGGCTGCAAATCACATTATCATTAGGAGCTCAAAATATATGGGTTTTCACCGACAATCAGTTGGTCGTTAGGCAGGTCAAAGGGGTCAACGAAACTAAGGAACCAACGATAGTAAAGTAGTTATCCAAGCTACATGAAGCAGTGAATGGATTCAACAAAGTGGATATACAATAGATTCTCCGACCAAAGAACTGACTGGGTAGTAACTAGTTGAACCATTTATATTGAGAGAATGCCGCGCCCGAGCATCGAGGAGTCCAAACAGATATTATCAACAAGCAATTCACTGAATTGGAAAATTCCTATAAAGACTTATTTGAAGTAAGAGAGCAACTGCTAAGCTCATCCTTCGAAACCACTAAGTTGAGGCATAAAGTCACCTACACGCCATCATCAATGGGATATCTATAAGAAGTCCTATATCTATCCATACCTGAAATGTTTAACACCCGAAGAAGAGAACTACATGCTTAGAGAAATCCATGAAGAGATATAAGACAGTCATTTAAGCACCCGAAACTTGGTAAATAAGGCTCTGCAATAGGGGTACTACTGGTCCATCATGAAAACCGATGTAGATGATTACGTTAGGAAATGTGACAATTGCTAACACTTCTCAATGGTACTACACTAGTCCTCCGTTGGACCTTGCCTGATAGCATGCCCAACAATGGGGAAGGGACATTCTCGGGCAGATCCTGCCA
Organism: Dillenia suffruticosa; assembly: GCA_033439265.1. Classification (NCBI taxonomy): domain Eukaryota; kingdom Viridiplantae; phylum Streptophyta; class Magnoliopsida; order Dilleniales; family Dilleniaceae; genus Dillenia; species Dillenia suffruticosa. Next base: position 19,375,577 of record JAVTVX010000030.1, read on the forward strand.
GCTACCGGGCAACAAAAATTTCTAGTTGTAGTTATCGACTGCTTCACCAAATGACTAGAAACTGAACCATTGGCTCAAATCACAACCGATAAGATGCCAAATTTGGTATGGAGGACCATCATTACTAGATTTGGCACACCCTACGTTCTAATTATTGACAACGACAAGCAGCTCGACAATAAAAGTTTTCAAAACTTTTACAGCAGGTTGGAAATTCAACACCGTTTCACTTCCATCGCGTACCCACAAACTAATGGTCTCGCGGAGGTAACGAGCCAAACAATCCTACAAGTACTAAAAATTGCACTGGATGAAGTTAATGATCGCTTGGTAGACGAGCTCTGTAGTATTCTCTGAGCCTACCGAATGATGCCTCGAAGGGCAACAGGAGAAATGCCATTCAGTCTAACCTACGGCTATGAAGCAGTGATACCAGTAGAGATTGGCATCCACTCATTTCGAGTAGATCAATATAAGCGTGGGAAGAACGAGCTTGCAATCCACGAACGGTTAGACTTGCTTTCCGAGTTGCGAGAAACCGCGTCTGTTCGAATGGCTGTTTATCAATAGCAGATGACAAGGTATTACAACATGCGGGTCAAAACTAGAACACTCAAACCAGGTGACTTGATGTTGAGAAAGGTAGAGGCAACCGGCCAACCCTAACTATGGGAAAACTAGCACCAATTGGGAAGGCTCTTACTGAGTATATTGGGAAGTTCGCCCGGAGACGTATCGTCTCAACCACCTAAAAGGTTCAATTGTGCACAGGACTTGGAAATTTGTGCACCCACTATCAATGATAGTTGTCACCCTCTTAGGAGAGCACAGTCAGTTCCGTATCTAGCTTAACAGTCAGATAAGACCTCAGTGGTTCTCTACTCTATAATATTGACCTATTGACCGATCTATTTCCTTATCTCTATCAAATGAATGTGCCATCAATAGAGGATCTATCTCCTTGACGGGTGGGCACGGTTCGATCTGTCGAATGAACGTGCCATCAATAGAGGATCTATCTTCTCAATGGGTAGGCATGGGCCACTCTGTCAAATGAATGTGCCATCAATAGAGGATTTATCTCCTCGACTGATAGACATGAGCCGCTCTGTTGAACGAATGCACCGTTAATGGAGGATTGATTCTCTCGACAGGTAGGCGTGACCCACACTCTCAAATAAACATACTGGAAAAATATCCTTACTCGGGCGAGCACAATCCTTTCTTTGGTCACACACAACAAAACGAATCAAAGGGGGATGACACACTATTGGACAAGTCCACCGATCGATGGTCATCCCACCAGTTGAATTACTCACTCGACCATTCAATCCTTATGGCTCACATCAATAGATTATGAACAGACAAGATGATTCAACTAAGGCAATATTCACTAATCAGTTCTTGACACACACCGAATAGTCCCTTCTCAGTAGCTACCTGATTGGTTCTTTATTCTCCCCGGTGCTCGGTGCCACTGCTTAGTTGGAGGCAATATTCACTTTATCTTAAAATACAAAGACAACCTCCAATAGTCAAGAAGAAAACTTTTGACATTCGTTAATAAGGGAAGAGAATCTTTGGTGACCAAAATTTCCTTGTACAACATTATTTTAAATCTTTAAAAATCTTTTTTATGATGCCCATAATCTCGAGACACCCCATAAGAAAACTAAAGTTTCAACGCCCTGAATACATGTGTAACTCATATTCAGAATCTATATATATATATTATGAAACCATCAAACCAGGTACATTCTCTGAACTCACATATAATACACAAAGATATAATAAAAGTTTTTTTTTTCAGTCTGTTTCTCTAAACTGCTCTCTAACTTGAGTATTGGAGTTTCTCTCGTCGAAGCACCATCTGATGGCTTTTTGTAGGTCCCTCTAATCAAGATCATCAGATGGCTAGTCATTCCATTCGAGTCAGTGGAGCCATTATCTATATAGCCAAATCCACCTCTAACAACATACAATCGGTTAAGCAGTTAGATGCTTGAGGATCTTTTGCGTGTAAATCTGCTGCCAATGCCAAGCTTCTCAAAATCTTTATTGACACCCCAGAGCACATAGTTTCCTTCACCAAATTATTTTCAAACCTGGATTCACAAGTAGGAAGTAATGTCTCAACCGCTTCCTCTCAAGCCAAATGCTACGCATCCATCCACATCTGACATGTCACGAAGACATCAGACAATCAACTTTACACCAATTCTCTAGAATGCAAGCCGGGCTTGCAATGTGTTTGTCTATTTGTAGTGATGTTTTCAATGTTTTAAGGAAAGATCTGTTCATGTATTCAACGTTTTTCTATCCTTCTTCCTAACTGGGAAAACATTATTAATGTTTAATGGCAAAATAAGGGATGTGTTTGTTTCTCTTCAAAGAGGTGCTTCTTTATCCCCTTCCCTTTTTCTTCTCCGTTGCTCTTTGGTAGACCATTAGGAACTTCATACTTTGCTTATCCCTCTCACAAAAGCAAAATGCCTAACTCTATTAATCATTGAGACTAACAATGTGCAAATTTCATTTTCTCAACCTATTGCACTTTTGCACACGGTTGTGCTTTTTGAACTATCTTCACGTGTTTGATGGTTTTACCAATGCATAGTAAAAAGTGTGCCTATAGCCCAAGGTTTCCACCACCCCCTCCCAAAAAAGGGGAAAGCATTATCGCCATGTGTGTTAATACTCATGAAATTTGAAGACGTTAGATCAATATCATCTTATGGTTACTATTTTCGTGAGGTTAGACAATGAAGTAATCGATGATCGTTCACACAGTTATATAAATCCCATTGATATCAATACTCATAAAATTAACCCCTTTTAAGGATTTTCCTTAATCAAAATTCGATGTCATGATACTGATGGGCCAAAATCACCTCTTGCTCTCATAGTTTAGATTGTTAGGTTTCCTTCAATGTGAAATGGCCTCCAATCTTAACATATCATATTAGAAAATGGGTACCAGGTTGCCCACGAGGGTTTTGACCCAATCCAAAGAATTTGAATTTAAATAAGAGACGGATTAATTTGTCTAACATTGTCCTTGCAGAGTGCAGATGGTAATGCCCTCTTTCCATTTCCCATTCTCTGCCCTTTCATCTTACTGGTTAATATGCGTTCTTACCAACTTTAAATTAATACTTTTAAAATCTAAATTAAACTTTCGTATAATTAAAAAATTACCCAAATATAAAATGGCAAAGAAAAGTGAAAGGGCATGATGTTTACCCCGTCTCTACTAGGCATTTTGTGAATAAAAGTAGGTTATTTAGTGGAACCAGGCACATGGAAGCTAATTAAATAGTTGATTTTCTTAAATAAATTGTGGGTTATTGATCCGATTATTGTTAAACCATGTAATTCATAGTTGAACAAAAAAGAATAAATAAATAAATTAAGTCGGCCAAAAAAGAAAACTGTAGTTCCAACTATTCTTGAATAATCTGATTTGAGCGTTGTTGAGTCTAATCTAGAGGGAATCTATTTTCCAGTTTCAAATCTAAAACTTAATTAAAAAATCTAATACCATTGTCTACTAAATTAACTATCCATTAGTCTCTTTTACGGGATCATGGCAATTTTTCTTCTGGGCAATGTTTCTTAATCTGAAACTATACAATATTGTCACAATATATATATATTTTTTATTTTCAGTTACGAAAATTTGTCAATAAGTTTTTGTAAAAGAATTGTCTTCTCCACAAGTGAGATATTTCTTTACCCTTGTATCTTTTTTTATTAATTTATTAATTTTAAATAATTAATATTATAACCTAATTTTTTTAATAATTAAAAGCATACCCTAATATAAAATGGAAACAAATATATCATATTGTAATAAAAATCTCAATAATTTGGAAATAAATTCACTCTCACAAATTCTAGACATAAATATATAAAGGGAGCCTCCAGCTGACCAAGATGAGGCTGAATCGCCGCTTAGGCAGGAAAAAGTATATAATAAATAAGGTTTTGTGATTCAACAGATTGAGCTGAGCTACACCATTATGGATCAACAAAAGTCCATTATAGAGTGTGGGAATAAATAATTTAAATGCAATGCAGAAGGAGTCACAGAACAGAGTGACTGCAGACAAATTCCCATGATCTTGGTCGTCTAAGATGGTAGACTAGTTACAGCCTGCACTGCTCCTGCAAAAGGGTTTGAATGTTTTATAATTTTTTAATTAGTGGTCTCTAAGCACAAATATAACTATATAAATATATAAATAAAAAAATATTTGAAAATAATTAATTGTGAATCTCACTGATTTTTCTTTCTTATTTTGTAGTAAATTATTTTTTTTAATTTATTGAGATTTTGTTTTAATAAGGAAGAAGGCACAGTCAAGGTTCGACACTTTCAGGTCCCTAACCCATAATGGACGAAAACCGGTAATTCTTTTCTTTTTTGTCAAAGGAAAATTATATAGCAATTATTTGATGGTCCATCTCAACCTGTGGTTTTCACCAAAATTCAAATTTCTTTCCTGGACTGCTATTTGTTTTAAGTCTTCCACATATGACATAGTAAGCCGTCAACTTCATGGACCATGTGTAATGCATGCATTATCTCCTGCTGTACTCTTTTTCTGCTCTCTCTCTCTCTCTCTCTCGTCGCATAAAGCACAAACACTTGTATTGGAAGATAAATATCTCATTGTTCTTCTCAAATTGTGCGGCCATGGATGTTGGGAAGAGTCCTCGGTTGGTGCTCTGTTTCTTCCTCTGTTTCTCTCTTCAGACTCGTCTTTCTCTCGGAGGTGACGCAATCTCCGGGAACGAATATCTCTCTGGTAGCCAGACCATTGTCTCCGCGGGAGGGAACTTTGTATTGGGTTTCTTCAAGCCAGGTAACTCTTCCAACTCCTATATAGGAATTTGGTATGGCACACTTTCAAAGCAAACAGTGGTTTGGGTAGCAAACAGAAACAATTCCATCGTTGATTCAAGCTCTGCTGAGCTAAAGCTCTTAGATGGCAACTTGGTTCTTTTCAATGAGTCTGGAGTCAGAATATGGTCGACTGATTTAAACTGTACGAGCTCCAACTCAACAATAGCAGTCTTGAAAGACATTGGGAACTTTGTTCTAATAGATGCATCAGATGAATAAAAAATTCTGTGGCAGAGTTTTGATCACCCAACAGACACTTGGTTGCCTGGTAGCAAACTTAGGTTCGACAAAAAAACCAAAGTAACCCGACTTCTGACTTCATGGAAGAATTCAGATGATCCAGCTGAGGGACCTTTTTCCGTTGAACTGGACAAAAGTGGAACCAGTCAATTTTATACATACTGGAATAACACTAAACAATACTGGACTAGTGGGACCTGGGATGGGCATATATTTAGCTCAGTACCTCAAATGGGACTGGGTAACATCAATTACTCCTATATTTCGAATGAAGAAGAGAGTTATTTGATCTATTATATGAATGATCCAACAACACTGTCAAGGCTTATCATGGATATATCTGGGCGGTTGAAGGTGCTTATGATTTTCCGGTTACCCACTTCTCAGCAGTGGAATTTGTTTGTCTTTACCAAGACTGTGTGAAGTTTACGTGTCACGCCCCGATCCTCGGATCGACCATGCAACAGCCGCCGCGTTGTCTCGGTACACGGGCAGAACCTCCCCTTATACCGGGACTCCGCAAGGCTACAAATCAGTTCAAAACTCATCCAATACACCCTCCATCAGAAATGAGAAAAATCATAAGACAATACACATATAAAGGACCCATCCGGTCCATCCCTGTACACACAAGCATGCATCGACACGCGAATGGGACGGGGGTTCCTGTACATGCATACATGCAAAATTGGCAATCCAAGCCATTCCAGAATTCTCAGCATAATTAAAACATTTAAAACAAAGAAGTCCCAAATCATAATCGCAGAATTTTACTACAGTAAAATCCAAGTGGTATGAGATGTACAGAACTTCACAAATCCAAAAGAAAGTATCAAAATTCAGAATTTCAATCCAAATGTCCCATATGAGAGTTTAAAAGAAAATGAACAAGTTCCGTACAAACCATGTAAGGATTCCATCAATACTTGCTCTTATATATGAAACAAGTATTAATTTAATCCATACCAAAAGAATTATACAAGTTTTTCATTCTATGGACTTCAAAATCAACCAAAATGAACTTTCATTTCTATGTACCTACACAAGTCAGCGGAATAAATCTTCCGCAGCTCCAATTTCTGCAGCAGATCTAAACTTCCTCTGAAAATGTTAAAGAGAGGGGTGAGTATTGGGAAATACACAGTGAGCGGAGTGCAATGGTATAATTGTGTGATAAATGAGGGGTGAATGTGGGAGTGTCAAAGTATATCTCAAATAACATTTCATATATGTCGAAACATTTTTCAATAAATCAGATAATTCGCAAAGTATGCATCCACATCAAGTATTCTTTCAAAAAAATCACAAGGGTCCCATCGAAATTACTTCCGTCTTGCGTTTGGCCGAACCAAGACGAAAGCCCGCCAAGAGGTTTTTCCATTTCAGTATTTCAAACACTACCCCCTTCCTTGGCGTTGGCTCGGACCTCCCCGGGGTGCAATCCAGATAGTCCGACGTGGCAGAGAAGAGGCCGCGTATACCTCTCTCGCAATAAAACCCAACCACGCCACCCCGTCGGGTCGCTCCGTGGAGGGAATGACTATAGCCATTAACTACTAGCACCATGCATTTATCAAATATATCATTTCTCAAGTCATGTGCCATAATTTCTAGCAAACAATTATCAATTTCATGTCATAGCAATTTATAGATCAACATCTAATCACACATGGCACATATGCATTTATAAATACAATGGATGCATTCATGTTTCACAATTCAGTCCGGACATCCCACGATCACAAAGCAATTGATATAAAACATGAAAAATCTTACAAAATCATTTATAAAACAATTTTAAACTCATTTGCTCATTTATAACACAACGGACCATCCACTCACCTTTTAGGGAGGGTATCCACTCCCTATGCCCTATCGATACTCAAGAAATCTCCTTTCAAGCTCCAAAAAGGCCAATCTAGACCAATAATCCACAATTTCAATTCAAATTTCAAGGAAATCTATCCTAATCGACTCAACAAGTTTCTAATTTCATCAAACACGTTTCTTTCGTATTGATCAATCTAAATTCATGTAGAATTTAGACGAAACCCTATAAATTACATATCAAATGTCAAAAATGTAACACCAAGCCTAAAAAAAAAAAAAAAAAAAAAAAAAAAAAAGAGGGAGAGCCAAAACGCAGCGTTTTGGCCCTCCCCCCAATTGAATTAGGGCTAAAGCCCTAATTCGTTTCTCTCTCTCTCTCTCTCTTTCTCTCCCTCTCTCCGCCGACCCTTCGCCTCCCTCCCCCACCGCGGCGTTGGTCTTCACCGCAAGCTCCGCCGGCATCTTCTTCTTCTTCTCCTTCTCCTTCTCCTTCTTCTTCTTCTTCTTCTTCTTCTGCTTTTTCTTCTTTCTCCCGCAGCTCATTTCCCAGCGATCTCCCTCTCGCGATCTCCCACGATCGCTCTCTCTCCGCCTTGCCGCACACCGCCGCGAGCCACGATCGAGCACCACCGCCCGCCACAGCGTGCGATTGCTGCCTCCTCGCGCGATCGAGCCACCGAGTGCGCAGCAGCACAGTGCACAGGCGTGCATCAGTGCACGGGCGTGCACCAGCGCACCTCAGTGCACTAGCGCGCGGGCACGAGCCCAGGCCGCGAGCGCGAGCCCAGGCCGCGAGCGCGAGCCCAGGCCGCGAGCGAGAGCCCAGGCTGCGAGCGAGAGCCCAGGCCGCGAGCGCGAGCCCAGGCCGCGAGCGCGAGCCCAGGCCGCGAGCGTGGGCCCAGCTCACGGGTGCGTGGCCCAGCGCACGAGCGCGAGCAGAGCGCGCAGGGGCGCGCAGCAGCGCGCGAGCGCGCACGAGCCAGCGCAGCACACGGGCGAGCACCAGCCCGCGAGCCACTGTCGGCCCGCAGGCCCGCCAGCCGCAGGCCCATCAGCAGCAAGCCCACGGGCCCACCAGGCCCGACAGCCCGTCCAAGCCCGCAGGTCCAGTACGGCCCGCGGCCCAGTTCAGCCCATCGGTCCGCCAGCCCGCCGGCCCGCTACCCCGTAGCACTCAGACCAGCGAGCCCGCTAGCTGTAGCCCACGAGCCCGCGACGGCCCGTGACGGCCCACGAGCCCATGACAGCCCACGAATCTCCACGCAGGTAAATGACTTAGGGTTTTGTTTCGGATCTTTGTGTTTAGATCTAACAAATGAACCTTGTTTTGATAGGAAACCCTACAGACTTTGGAGTGACCGAAGCGACTTTCGGACGAGACTCGGCGCTTCGAGAAAAACCTAGGTGAGGAGATTTCGACTCTAATTGATAAATTGGACGAATGTAGGATTGAATTTAAGATGAAAGGTTTTGTATATGTTTAGAGTGTAAGTGGAATGCAAATAGAATACAAATTATGAAATGATTATATATGAATTGAAGGTTAAGTATAGAATGTTACAGAAATTTGATGATCTGATTTAGGTTGATCTTTTGGAGACTCGAGGAAGCAGATCAGATTTGATTAGTTTTGAAAATAGGGAGTGACCACCCTCCCCAAAACTGTGAGTAGGACTTTGACATTCGCTATTGATTGAAAACCATGTTTCAAAAAATATCTTTTAAATGACATGTTTCTGCAAATGTATGATTGTTAGACCTTTTCAATATTTGATGAAATGTTTTGTGACATTTGGAGTGTCTTAACTGCCGACTTTATTGATATGCATCCATGAGTTTTGATAAATGTATATTGTGCCACATTTTCGACATATTGATATGTTTTAAATACTTCCACTGTATTGGCACATGGTTTTAAATGGATTTGCTTACACATTTGGGCTGTACACCCGGCCGACTTTATGATATTATGTTTTGGGCTGTATGCCCGGCCGACTTTGTGATATTATACATTGGGCTGTATGCCCGGCTGACGTTATGATATTATGCATGGGGCTATATGCCCGGCTGATCTGGTGATGGGATGCATGGGGCTACGTGCCCGGCTGATATGATATTGTTATCCGTAGCTACGAAGGACATCTGGTAGAGGCACCCCTTGTGTCCGGATACGCTTCGGCCGGAGGTATCCGCTAGATCGTCGTGTGTATGGGTGCTCCAGGTTGACCCTCATCGGAGAGGACGTTGAGTACGGCTCCGTCTAGCACCAGGCGGGGGCACCATACACGGCCGACTAGTTATATGTACATTATTATTTTTTTTACAGGCTAGTTGGGGTAGTCTGTGGCCAACATTGGGGCAGAGAACCATTCTTTAATACTTGCATTTGGAAAAACCCCCAATGCGCCGTCCTTGGTCGAGGTAGACCATTGCCGGAAATATTTCATTGGCCGGTTCTTCATGACATTGATGTAAAATTTTGGGATGCATATCTTACTTTTTGATGTGTGCGTATTATATGTGATTTTGAAATAACATGATCGGTTTGCACACTGTGGACATTTTCTTATGCTTTGACACTCCAAGTTCACCATAGATATTGATAGTATGATGTCAATCCCCTCACTTACTGAGTATCCTCCCATAGATACTCACCCCTCACTTTCTTTCCCATAGGATTAGTGTTGGACCGAAGAGATACCACTGGGCTTGGGTATGGAGGTTTTCCATCTCTTCCGCTACGATGATTGGTGATATTGTTATGTATTGGAGATTTTAGTTTGACCATTCCATTTATTTAAATTTTTGGGATGACTGTATAAATTATGGACATTTATTCTTGAAACTCTCGTATTGATTTATTTCATGGCATTGAGGCATTTGTAAATATTTAAAAACAACTTGGGAATTTAATTTATATATGCGTAGAATTTAAATCCGCTCGGTGTGGCGGCTGCTCATGCTCTAGTTGGGCATGACAGTAGAGGTCTGTTGCTAGGACTGTTAGAAACTTTATAGCCTTGCGTTGTTCTGGATGTTGGTTGTGGTATTTGTTGAATTTGGAGAGGCCGGGATGGCCAATTGTTTATTTTTACAGGATGAATATCTTATACAGGTGAAATTGTAAATGGGAAACCTCCGATTTATGGGGAGGTTCTGTCCGATTTTCTGTAAAAATACAGTCGGCATCCAGGGACAACGGGCGGCTGTTCACGATCCCGGTTCGGGGTGTGACAAAAAATGCATTTTAATCGTATCTAACATACATCCTAAATATATACAAGACCTCTTACACTAAATTCACTCGATTTATCGAAAGGATTTAAATTTCCCTCACCTATGGTTTCCGTAGCTTGCAGCCCTAGCGTCCGTGCATCTACAACTCGGTCCAGACCCCTGTAATGTTTCCAAACTGAAGCACACTTTAGCAATTAGCCCTAATTTCCAAGAGAATCAAAACTCCTAAATTATTGATCAGAGAATCGTTCTTACCTACGCAAGGGATGAAATGCAGGTCGCGGCCTAGGGTTTCGAACGTCTCTTGCTACTGCCGGCTTGGGCTCCTGCGAGGGCTGTGGAAGAGCTTTCGGCAGAGGGAGAGAGCAAAGCGCGCGAGTGCGCGAACAAGGAGAGGACAGCGCTACTGTCGCGCGGTCGGGAAAGGGAGAAGAGAGCTTGTTCGAGTGTGTACGGGAGAGGAGAGAAATGGAGAGTGAAACAGAGAGTGAGGATGAGAGAGAGAGATAAAGAGAGAGAGAAAGAGAGAGTCGGGAGAGGGAGAGAATGAAAGAAACAGAGAGGGAGAGATTGGGGGTGAGAGATGAGAGAGAGTGATGGGAGAGAAATGAGGGAAAGAATTGGGAAAGTGACTTTTCACTTTCCCCATTTTTTTTTTTTTTTTTTTTTTTTTTTTTTTTTTTATCTTTGTCGGTGCCACATTACGCCTATTGCGGGCCATTTGGAGTCTGAAATGAGAACTCCATGCACTTTTGTACTTGTGTAAATGGCTATGAGATGAAGTCACCAAGCGATTGGAATTTGGGCGACCATTCAAGTGGTTGTAGGAGAAGCCGTGGATCTGCAAATGGGGCAAAAGATGAGTTTCTCCCACTTTCCAGCATGAAACTTCCTGATAATTCCATATCAATGGCAGCAGAGACTGCTGCAGCATGTAAAGTGGCCTGCTTGAACAACTTCTCCTGCAATGCTTATGCTTGGAATGGTGGTTGCCTAATGTGGACTGGCGATCTCCTGGATCTGCAGCAATATTCTGATGATGATTCTGAGGGATGCACAGTTTATATCAGACTGGCTCCTTCAAGCTGATAAGAATTGATTGTGAAAGAAAATGATTTTTCATTGAATGACTTTGTTTTGATACATATGTACATATACAAAATTGATATACGCAATTATAGAATACAAAGGAATCAATTAAGCAATGAAAGGGAAAAAGAATCAACTAAAAAAGGAAAAGTCAATTAGACAATTAAAGGGAAGAGAATAATGGATGTCAAATCTTGTTCCTATAATCAAGTTTTCAATTGATATTATTTCCTTAATTCTGCTAATACAAGCAGCATTAGAAAAATAGTTACTTATGTTCTGGGCTCTGTGGGGGTAATTTTGTTGCTCGGCCTTGCTTTCTTTTTGATCTGGAGGAAGAGGAGATCAGTTGCAACTGCAATAGCTGATAAGGGTTCACTCGTGGTATTTGGTTATAAGGATTTGCAAATTGTGACCAAGAACTTCTCCGAAAAATTGGGAAGAGGAGATTTTGGTTCCGTATTCAAAGGGACATTGACAGATTCGACTGTCATAGCTGTGAAGAAGCTGGAAAGCATCGGCCAAGGAGAAAAACAGTTCCGGGCGGAGGTGAGCACTATCGGAATGATCCAGCATGTGAATCTTGTTTGGCTTCGTGGGTTTTGCTCAGAAGGAACTAAAAAGTTGTTGGTGTATGACTACTTGCCGAATGGCTCTTTAGCTACCCACCTTTTCCATGGAAAGGAGGACTCGAAGGTGTTGAACTGGAAGACAAGATTTCAAATTGCATTGGGGACTGCCAGAGGGCTGGCTTATCTGCATGAGAAGTGCAGGGATTGCATCATTCACTGTGATGTAAAGCCAGAAAACATTCTCTTAGATGCTGACTTCTGTCCTAAAGTGGCTGATTTTGGCTTGGCAAAACTTGTTGGCCGTGATTTTAGCAGGGTCCTGACTACCATCAGAGGCACATTAGGCTATCTTGCACCAGAGTGGATTTCAGGTGTAGCCATTACAGCCAAAGCTGATGTCTACAGCTACGGAATGATGCTTTTTGAAATTATTTCAGGTAGAAGAAACTTTCAGACATCACAAGATATTAGCATAGAATTCTTTCCATCCTGGGCTGCAGGCAAATTAGACACTGAAGAGGACATTCTCACTATTCTAGACCCGAAGTCGGAGGGCAGTGCAGAAGCAGAAGAGCTAAAAAAATTCTGTAAAGTTGCCTGTTGGTGCATCCAAGATGCTGAAATTCATAGGCCTACAATGGGTCAAGTAGTTCAGATCCTTGAAGGTCTTTTGGATGTGAACATGCCGCCAATACCTAGAACTCTCCAAATGTTTGACACCCGAGAGGACAAAATTTTCTTCACATAATTACCGTCAAGCCAAAATTCACAAGGGGCAATGTCTCAGTTGCTTCCTCTCAGGCCAAGAGCACTCCTTTCATCCACATCTGACATGTCATGAAGACATCAGACAATCTATCTTACACCAACTCTCTAGAATGTGGCTGCCAAATGCATTTGTCTATTTACAGCCACGTATTCAATGTTTCTCAGGCCTTCCTTCTCCCAACTAGGGAAACATCAAAAGAGATGCCTGTGCTTGTTTCTTTTCAAAGAGGCACTTATTTATTCCCCTCTTTTTCTTCTCTGTAGGTGTTTATGGAAGAACATTAGGAACTGCATACTCTGTTTATTCCTCTCCTAAACACATAAATGCACATTTTTCACTATTTGCAATATCGGATGTTTTGCAAATTTATTACACCAATTTTTGCACGTGCATTACATGTGTTTGGTGGTTTTGTCAATGATTGACACTGTCGTAGCTTGACAGTTTGCGGTACAAAGAGCCCACGGTACACCATATCTATTGGTATTAGTAGCTTAACTGTAATCCCAGAATACTGACAAGGACCAAAGGGTAAAATTTAGACAATGATGACAACGAGGGACATGGTTTCTCACGAAAATACAGATAAACTTCAAAGGAAGAAGAAGGTTAAAACGAAATGCACAAACTACCAATAAGATTTCATTGGCATTAATAAGAACTCTGTACAATCTGAAGGTTTATAGCTAATGTTTGCACAGGATACTCTGTCTGTACATTTGAAACTCTAAATCACTGAATTGTGCATACAAAAACAGAATAGAAAACTGTATATACTACACTCCTTTTCGTATGAGCTATTCTAAAGACTGAACCTACTACTTTATCACGGTTTCCTATATTAGCAGTTTGGGTATGTTCTCATTAAAAACCTATCTGCTTCCGGTGAGTAGCAAAGAATCTACGTGGCTACTGAATAAATACAGCATTTCCGGGACATGAAAACATGCATTATCTGGCTGCTGATTGACTACTTTAACCTGACCTTTGACTACATAACCTCTCGCAAAAAGTAGCGCATTTTCCTCGAGAGTTCTTAGTCTTTCTTTGAGAATTTCTGAGCTGTTTAAAGGGGCCAAATCTTTCAGGGAAGATTCATCAGGAAACTTGGGGGAAAACCAGCATTCACCCTGCAGAGATTATCGAGGCTAGCCAAATTAGCAGTGAAACCTTAATCTGAGCAATGAAGTACGTCTGAGCTGAACACATATTTATGGTGGAGCAACAGTTATGGTCGCACAGAAATGCAAAGAAGATGTTCAAGTACCATCCGTGATATGTTATTGAATTAGGAGCTTAATATCCCAACTACAATCTTTAAAAAATAATAAAAAAAAGGATGTCTAGGATGATAGAGTCTGGCAAAAAATTGAAACCTACTCGCCATGGAGGCACCAAATTCGTGATGCTAGATTAGATTTATTGTTATAAACAACAATTTAACCATGGAAACTAAAGGAAGAAAAACCCTGAATTGATACTTCGGTCATCTGATAAGTTGATCATGACTAAAACTATTGAATTAAATAATAAATAATAATAAGATAATGAAAAAGGAACAGCTACTGCTTCGACTCACAGAACATATTGTAGCTAAAATTCCAAGTTAACAGGGAACGAGAATATGTTAATTGGTTACACAAGTTCATCAAGGTACTTGAAATTTGAAATGAATTGTGGGGAAATGCTTGATGAAGCTTTGAATGTTGAAGCATACGAGTTCCCTGTTTGTCCTTCTTTGCAACGCATCTAGCCAAAAAAAAAAAAAAAAAAGGAAAGAAAGAAACCTAAACAGGTTGATTCAGGCCAGCGGCTGAGACGAGTTTAACATGTATTCTTAAACAACATCTCTCTCAGAAACTGAAATTCTAGGTTTAAGTGCTAATGTAAATTTTGCATAAAATAGCTCAGAGTTTCGTTCGGTCACCTGTGCATTATAGCTCTGCAATCCCAAAACAGGAGAGACAACACAGTTTGTGCTCCTATCATTAGAATTATTCAAAGATGAGCTCCACACCAAATGTCCGAGTGAGCGGTACGTTGGGAATGATGCACGAAAATTGCGTGGAATCCTGTATATAGGATACCATGCAACAGCAAACCTGAAACCCGAAAGTTTCAAATTTTGTTAGTAGGCGACAGGCTGTATTTTTTTTTTTGTTTGGTACTATACCAACCGGTATCCAGAGCTATACTCCGATTAATCTAGTCTGGGACTTGCAGTGGCCCATATAAGAGATTACCCTCCTAACGTAGTTCAACGTAATCTGCTCTATACTCAAATCGCGAGCCAAACTCATGACCTTAGTTAAGAGACCATTTGTTAGTAGGCGACAGGCTATGTTAACAGAGAGAATATGACTCTGAAAATCTCACCAAGATGCAGGGTGCTGATCATGTAGTTTCATGCATTCTAAGTTGGAAGGATCACCATATATTTGAGGACCAGAAGTTCCATTTTTGATGAGCTTCATGATCCTACGAATCAAAAGAAATTGATCTACTGATGATGAAATTTAATTAACTGACAACAAAACAAACATACATGTAATCCCGGCATCAATGGGAGCGCCTAAGCTTGAGAGAGAGAGATTAAAATATGTCCTGGCTCCTAGGCTCCTCCTATAAACAAAGCACTAGCGTGTTCTAATCAACCATCGTTCTAAAGCAAATACTATCAATTCAGAAAGAAGTCTCATAAAAAAATGAAACAAGTAATACACCAAAACTCAAAATGCTTAAAAATGGACAAACAGAATAATATAGAGCACTACAAACTGATGGCATACTGAGTTGAACCTCATCATGTTGAAGAATAAAAAAACCTTATTTCCCCGACCAACATATGGACAAATTTGATCTAAAGTAATAAAAAGTGACGCCACAACTAGATTCTCCAGGCAGCTTTAATACTTTAATGTCAACCTTTTCATGACAATAATTGCAAATCAAAATCTTATGCCTAAATTTAGATCTAGATTTAGATTTACTCCTATCAAAGTCTTTATTTTCAGATTTGCTTTGAACAAACAAATCATCAGCCTAATTCCTACTAGTTTCCCTATTATGTCCATATCGATCTATTCCTTAGATTCTAAAGATGATTTAATTTCACTGTATGAGATGGTTTCTTTCCCATAAATCATAGTATCACAATAATCCTTAGACAATAGGGGAAGGGAACATAACAATAAAAGAGTCTGATCCTCATCATGAGTTTTCACATCTATATTCTCTAAATTCATAATAATAGAATCAAAGAGAGTATAGATATAATTTCGGTTGCATGAAGCATGTACATGGACAGCTTCAGTTAAAGTATGTTCTTAACAGTTTTCTTCATATACAAAACTTTTAGCCTTTTCTACATATCTTAGGCTGTCATCTTAGAAACGACTTCCCTTAAAACCTCATTCGAGAGATTTAGTATGATACCCGATCTAACCTTTTTATCTAATTCAGAAAAATCCTAATCGTTCATTTTCTTTGGCGTTTTCTCAACTCCTTTCGGTGCTACATCGACTTTGTCCTGAATAAAGATGATATCAATTTTGATCTGCCACATCTCAGAATTGATGTTCGTCACCATTATAGCACAGCTGCAGAGCCTTTAACAAAGCTGTCATACTAGCTTTTTTGGAAAAGACTCCGGTTAAGACCCCAAGAATTGTCAAAACAATTTCTAGACAACTAACACAAAATGAAAATAATAATAGAGAAACAATAATAATAATAGAAAGACTAGGTTTGGTCAAATGACCTATATCGAAAAAGGAGCAAAATTTGTAAACCCATGAGAACTAATACAAAAATATAAGAGAACTTAAAATAATAAAAGTGATTTGATGATTATTAGAACTTAAAATAATACAAAAAAGGAGCTGTCATGTAGTTTCATGCATTCTAAGTTGGAAGGATTGCCAAATATTTTGATAACAAGAACAAACTAATAGAAGAAGAAATAGTTGTTAGACACAAAGGAAGAGAGAGGGGCCGTGGACCACACTATCCAATGGCTAGATTTTCTGGCCATTGGAGGATGATTCAAAAGCCCTTTATGGGCTGAAATCATGGACGTTCAACTTGGGCCATGAGTTTCATACTTCCAACACTTATCGTCAAGTTGGTGAATAGATGTCGACAGAGTTTAACATGACAAGAATGTCTTGGAGATAACTAGTCATCATTCCCTTGGTGAAGATACCAGTAAGATGCTCATTGCTTCTCATGTAAGGGATGGTGATGGTCTTGTCCATTGCTTTTTGTCGCACAAAATGACAATCAATCTTAATATGCTTGGTTTTCTCATGGAAAACTGGATTTGAAGTAATGTGAATTGCTGATTGATTATTTCAATGAAGCTTGATGTGACCAGGAACAAAAAATTTCAATTCCTTAACGAGAGCTTTTAACCAAATAAACTTTCTGGTTGCTGTTGTCATAGCTCTGTATTCTATTTTTGCACTCAACCTAGATACCACAGATTGCTTCTTGCTTTTCCAAGGTATAGGCTTCCTCCTAAAAATATGCAGTAGCTTGTCATAGATCTCCAATCCTTTGTGTCATCAGCCCAATCCGCTCACAGTATCTCTCGATTTCTAAACTCTCATTATTTTTCATCTAGATTCCTTTTCTAGGAGATCTTTCGAGATATTTCAGGATTCTTTCAATAGCTCTACAATCCCTAATTGTAGGAATATGCTTATTGACTAATTTGGCTCATAGCATATACAATGTCTAACATACATGAGTTTTCTAACTAGTCTCTGAAATTGCACTTTCTAATATTGTTGCTGAGAAAGGTAGACCTCAATTTTGCGTACCAGGGTCTTGGGGATTGCTTAAGATCATAGATTGCTTTTCTTAGTTTGCACACTTGCCCTTCATTTTCTAGATACAGCCCTTGAGGCATGTGCATATATATCTCCTCTTCCAGTTCTCCTTGGAGGAAGACATTTTTTACATCCATCTAGTACATTATCCAACTTTGGTTTGTGGTGAGAGACATAAGAGCCCTGATGGTATTTATCTTTGCCACTAGAGCAAAGGTCTCCATGTAGTCCCTCCATAAATCTCCCTGAATCCTTTGGCTACAAGTTTGGCTTTATAGTGATCAATTAATCCATCACTTTTGTGTTTGATCTTATAAATCTACTTGCATCCTACTACTTTCTTTCCTCTTAGAAGTGAGGTGAGTTCCCAGGTTTCATTCTTGGTTGAGGTATCTAGCTCTTCTCTCATTGCCTTTCTCTACTCTGGATGTTCATTAACTTCATTGAAGTTTGTGTTCCTATACTTGATATATGCCACTCAAGAAAACTTTGTGATCTACAAAGATGTTAATAGTAGTATAAAATTCAGATATGAGATAGGAGATGACCTTGCTATTGTAATATACTCTTTGGCCTATCTATTTAAATGGTAGCCTTAGCCTTATGATCTTTTGAGAGGAGGTGGAGATGGTGGTGAACTGTTGGTTTCCTCCTCTTATTTCTAAGATAAGAGAGTTTTGGTCTCCCCTTGCTCTCTATTTTACTTCTGGGAGTACTTCATTCTCCCTTAATTTTGGATTTTTAGGCTCCTCTTCCTTTTGCTTTGAGCTCTCTAAGTTCTCCTCAATAGATTGGTGAGAGGAACTTCTAGATTCATGACAAGAATATATAAATACTTGTAGGTTCTCCTTTCAGATTCTTTTACTTTCATAGCCTTGCAAAATAAAATTTGCTTAAGACAAACATTACATCTTTCGATATATGTAATTTGTTAGTTTCAGGATCAAAACATATATATCATTTTTGAAAGTATGCATATCCTAAGAAAATACATCTCTTGCACTTTTTTGTTTAATTTGTCCCTAAATTGGCTTGGAATGTTAACACAACAGACAGAACCAAATACCTTCAAATAAGTGATATTTGGCTTGGTTTTTGTAAGAGCTTCCAAGGGAGATTTCCTTTGGAGTATTCCGGTTGGAAAATGATTAATTAGATGAGTTGTAGTGCTAATTGTATCACTCAAATATTTCAAAGGTGTATTAGCATAAAATATCATTTTGTTCTAACTATGTCTAATAGATGCCGATTCTTTCTTTTGACTTTCCCATTTTGTTGGGAAGTATATGGGTGTAAGGTTCAATGAATTATTCTCTTTTCTCTTAGGAATTCAGTACAGGCATTGCTTATGTATTCCCTCCATTATCTATCCTAAGCATTTTCATATTTGCATTGTATTGCTTGGTGACATATGTATAAAACTTTTTGAATGTTTCGAATGCTTTTGCTTTAAGAGTGAGCATATA
Organism: Dillenia suffruticosa; assembly: GCA_033439265.1. NCBI lineage: Eukaryota > Viridiplantae > Streptophyta > Magnoliopsida > Dilleniales > Dilleniaceae > Dillenia > Dillenia suffruticosa. Next base: position 19,394,521 of record JAVTVX010000030.1, read on the forward strand.
AACCCAAATGTATCTAGCTTTATGGTTAATAAATGATATGAAGTATTTGAATTCTCTTCTAGATACTATCGGTGATGTCCAAATATCAGAGTACACAATATCGAATGCATTTTTATATATTGTCTCAGAAATTGGGTAATACATTTGGGTTTCTTGTCCAAAAACACAAACTTCATAATGCCTATCTTCACAATTTTTTTTTTTTTTTTTTTTTTTGTAGAAAATAGGTGTTGTAAAACTTGCTTACATAGGTGACCTAGCTTAACATGCCACAACACATAATTTTGTCCTTGACATGCTACATATGCATGATTGTCTTGATTCACAAAATATAAGTTTTTTCTCTTAAATCCCCCACAAATGATTTGATTCATTTTGAGATCCTAAAAAAAATAGTGTTAGGATCGAATACAATTTTACAATTTTAATCTTTGGTCACTTGGCTAATGGACATAAGATTAGAAGAGAACTCTAGGATATACAAAGCATTTGTCCTTTTTCCAAAAAGTTTTACTTCCCTAGCTTCTCTTGTCACGTCCCGACCCTTGGATCGAGTATGCGACAACCGCCCTGTTACCCCAAAATAAGGGTAAATCTAATCCATAAACCAAGGTACCACAAGACATTCAAAGATATCCGCCCATTTTCCCAAAACAAATTTCAACAAATTCCAATAAGTCAACATGCATTCATCACACAAATGAAGGATCAGCTCTATCCTCCTTGTTTAAAACATGCATGCATGAGGCCATCCCAGCCGTCTGTAATCCAATCATATGCACAAGGCCAATCCAACCGTTAATCTCCAATCACATACACCAAAATAAAATAAGTTCCTATTCAAGGGATTAAAACCAAATCCAACAAAAATAATTGTTAAGTAAAGTTTTTGAGAAAATAGAAAGATCTTAGGTCCTCAATATAATTTCACATAACTCAATAGAATATAATCCTCAAGAAAAATCAAAATATAGTCCAAAATATAGTTTTCAAAACAATCACTAACATTCACCTCCATTTGGATCTCCTAATATCTCAAAAATAATCAAAAGCTGATACCCAAAAGAGTTATCAAAATATTTCCCATCCGGTTTAAGACAAGAGCTAGTCTCCAAGCTAACCATTCTCTATAAGAATGAAGTGAGAAGAATGAATATAAACAATACTCAGTGAGTGGAATAATATATTATGCAATGAATGAGGGTGAGTGTGGATATGTCAAATAATATTTCAAAAAAATAATTTTCATCATATTTAATTTCGTAAATGTTCTGCATAAATATCAAGATTTTCCAGTCAAATCTAGATATTATAGTAAAATAAGTTTTAAGCATTCAAGTCATATCATAGTTTTCAAACAAATAACAGGGATTGCCAAAATATTATATCTGACAATGGTCTATCGCGACCAATGGCGAATCCGTCAAGAGGTTTTCATACAATTCACATTTATCAAGTGCCCCTAACCTCGTCGTTGGTTTGGGATTTCCCTAGTGGTGCAACCAAATTAGCTCAATAGGACAAAAGAGGCGTTTCCCGAGTTTGACTAACCTCTTCGTCTAATAAATCCCTAATCACGTTGTCCCGTCAAACCACACCGTGATAGGGAATGACTATAGCAATCAATAAGGGTTCAGAGTCATACTCCAAGCTAAAAAATACACAATTTCATATTTAACCAATATAATAAATGTACTAAATTTAATTCAACTATTTTTCAAATCAAATCACACTCAATACGTCACATAAAACATGACACATTATCCATTTACAACAATTTGGATGCATAACTATATCAAATTTATGCATAAGGATAATCCACACATGCAAAACATTTCAAAACGCATTTTAAAATCATTAAAAAAAATCAAGTAAAATATTGTACTCATTTATAACATAACATAAAATTTACTCACCTCTCAGAAGGGTCAACGCTTCCAATCTACAATCCAAAACTAAATTAATCGTTCCAATACTTTCAATTATTTCAACCTAAAATAATAAACACCATTTTACAATTAATCATAAATTACATTTGGAATTAGTTGATTTTTTTTCCTAACTTTTCCTAACTATACATTTTCAATATTATTAAAACTATGTTCAAATACTTCCAATAAATATCATAAATCTAGGGAAAAAAATTTTTCTTTGAACATTTCCCTCAATTTCATCATTATACAAGTCTTAGGGCCACACTCTCAAACTTAATCCTTCCAATCTCATCATAATAATTCAAATATATGATAAACTAACTCAAATCTAAATAAGAGAATGAGATTACCTCAAATAGAGTCACCAATTTTGTTCTCAAGTTGACTTACACCAAAATTCTAAATTTTTCTCTGTTTACGAAATCCCAAATTTCCAACATAAATTGCAATTTCATGCAAGAATAACATAAATATAAGTTAAGAGAGAAAATTTACCTCCATGGGGACTACCACTTTCATCCCTTATCATGCCACTCCAAACCCTAGATTTTTCACTCTCTAGGAAAACTTGAATCTCTCTCTATATTCAATCTTCTAGAAATTTATTGGAGAAATTGGAGTTTAAATCTTTGGTGTTTGGGAAAATTTGATCAAAATTGGTTGGAGATTAGAGAGGGAGGAAGAGAGATGGCGAGAGAGAAGAGAGGAGGCGCGAGCAGAGGGTTTCGAGTGGGGAAAGAAAAGAGAGAGAGTAGGGAGGGGAGAATAGGGTTTTCTTTCGACTTTTCTTTCCTTTTTTTGTTTCTTTTTCTTTTCTTTTTTTTTTGTCTCATTCGGGGGTTACAATTTCTAACCCCCTAAAAATTAAATTTTATCCTCAAAATTCAAAGACAAAATCATGTCTCGAAGAGATGAGAGCATTGCTTTTTCATAGTATTCTCAGACTCCCAAATTTCTTCTTTGATCCGATCGTTTTCCCACTGGACCTTAACAATAGGGACTTATTTGTTCTGTAATCTCCTCATTTGGCGATCAAGAATAGTTACGAGTTGGAGTTTGAAACTCAAGTTTTCCCTTAATTTGATTGATAGAGTCTCTAAAACATGTGAAGGATCCGACAAATATTTCTTTAGCATGAAGATATGGAATACATTGTGGATTTTCTCTAAATTTGGGGATAATTCTAGCCAATACGCCACTTTTCCTATCCTCTTGAGGATTTTGAAAGGACCAATGTAGCGAGAATTCAATTTCCTTCGCTTCTAAAACTGGATTACACCCTTCCAAGATGATATCTTAAAAAATACCGTATCTCTAACCTTAAACTCCAAAGGTTTTCTCCTTCGTCGACATAGCTCTTTTGTCTATCTTGAGCCGCATTCATTCTTGCTCAAATTACCTTCACTTTCTCTACGGTTGCTTCAATTAACTCAACATTTTCAATCTTCCTCTCTCCTACCTCATTTCAACACAATGGAGTTCTACATTTCCTTCCATATAAAGCCTCGTAAGGTGGCATCTCAATACTCACCTGATAACTATTATTATATGCAAACTCAATCAATGAGAGGTGTTTATCCAAACTCCCTTGGAAGTCTATCACATATGCCCTAAGCATATCTTTCAATGTCTGAATCGTACGCTTTGATTGCCTGTCAGTTTGAGGGTAGATAGTCATGTTGAACTTTAATTTAGTCCCCAAGGCCTCTTGTAGCTTAAGCCGAAATAGGGTTGTGAATCGGGAGTCACGGTCAGATACAATCGACACCAGAACCCCGTAGAGTTCACAATCTCATCAATATAGAGTTTGGCCAATTTCTCTAAGGAGTAGGTGTTCTGAATTGGAAAGAAATGAGATGACTGGGTAAGTTAGTTTACTACCACCCATATAGCATCATAATGGCATTTGTCAACCAAATAACGAATTTATCCAAATGAGAGTAAAATACTTTATTCATTAAGTCCATAAAGGCCGCGCAAGCATTTGTCAACCCAAAGGGTATTACCATAAACTCGTAGTGGCCATACCGCATTCTAAACATGGTCTTGTAGATATCATTCTCTTTGATTCTCAACTGATGGTATCCCAACCTCAAATCAATTTTTGAGAACACTCTAACGCCTTCAAGTTGATCAAAGAGATCATCAATCCTTGGCAAGGGGTATTTGTTCTTGATAGTCATCTTATTTAGTTGGCAGTCAACACACAACCAGAAAATGTAATCCTTCTTCTTCATGAATAAAATCGGAGCACCCCAAGATGAGATATTCAATCGAATAAACCCCATGTCTAATAACTTTTGGAGTTGGACTTTTAATTCTTTCAACTCCGCAAGTGCCATTCCATACGGAGGGATTGAGATTGGTGCTGTACTAGGAACCAAATCAATAGTAAATTCAAACTCTCGGATTCGAGGCAAACTGGGCAATCCATCCGCAAAGATATCCGAAAACTCATTCACCATCGAAACATCCTTCAAGTTGGGACCCTTAACTGTCGTGTCAATGATGTGTGTAAGGTAAGTTTCACATCTCTTATGCACTAACTTACTTGCCTCCATAGCCAAGATCGTACAACTCGAAAAAACCCGTCGCTCACCGACGAATACTACTATCGATCACCCTGGTCTTCCAAATTCCACCTCTTTTGTGAAACAATCAACTAAAACCCGATAGAGATATAGTCAATCCATACCAAGGATGGCATCAAAATCTACCCTTTCTAATGGTATCAAGTCTGTCTCAAGAGTAGTTTCCCCTATCACCACATCACAACCCTGATATACCATGTTTTTAACCAACTGCTCACCTAATGGAGTGATCACTAACAATTCTTTATCAAGGGGACTCAAGGGTCTATTGGTGTGCTTAGCAAACACCATGCTCACAAAAAAATTATTAGAACCAGTATCAATAAGCACACGAGCATCAACATAAAAGATTTTCATCATACCTATTTAATATAAACCATCAAGTAGTTATTAGTGAATCTTCAAAATACATACTCTACAAATATCATGATATTACACCATACTAATTACATGTATGTATATACATAAGTGATAGGGCTTAAATGAGTATAATATTTATAATTGATTTTACTTTATTTAATTATTACACTAATAATTATGTTTTGTAATGTTTGCTATGATAGACTTGATGGAGGAGGTTTATTAAAGAAAGTGAAGAAAAATGAGATAAATTGGAGCAATTATATAAAAGAAAAATTGAACGGCAATGATCTTTCATTAGCACGTGGGCACGTTGATTACAAGAGGCATTGCAAGAAGTTTTGAAAATTTACTGTAATAAAATTTCCTTTTCCAATTACATATTCAAGAGGAAATTAGGATAGAATTGGAGATATTGAAAATTTTTATTCCATTCCTAATATTTAGGAAAAGGAAGTTTTGAGGATGTAAATCTCAAGTCATTTTATTTTTTAGGAACTTTTCTTTTATTTGAAATTTCTAAAATTTTATCTTTTAGGGATTTGAATAATTTTTCTTAAGGTAAAAAATAGGAAAAATCACTCTTGCTTTAGGGTTACAACCGGCCTCCTAGGACATATATATTTCCTTATTCTTGACTTGAGAGAGGTACTTTGGAGGGGTGCAGCCCCAAGGGGGTAGCAGCCACATTTTCTTTAGGAGGAAAAGCAGTAGCCAGGTAGCATTTTTATTATAGTTTCATATTCTTTTCCAGCAGCAATAAAATCATTTTAGTGAGTTTTTCTTTTTCATGATTTATTTCTAATTTATTTTTCTAGTTGAAGAGTTATTGAATCCTTGATTTTCAATAATTGTGAGATCTAATTAGGTATATTAATTCAATATATTATAGATATTTATTTAATTTTTGTACTTCATGGATCATGAATTTCTAAGGTTTATTGAATAGTGGTTAATATTTAATAATACTAAAATAATGTACAACCATTTAAAAACAGCAAGACTTGTTTATTTTTAATAGAGTAGTGAATGATATCTATATCATGGAATTGAATAATCTAATATAAGCAATGCCAATGTATGTTTGCCACTTAGAATTGGGTCTCTCTAGATTTTAATGCTGCCAAAATATTAAATCCAATGAGGGTCTCTTGGGTTGTCTTTTGATTAGAGAAGTAATTAACGATGGTATCTTAATTACAGAAAAAATAAGGAGAGATTGGTCATTTCGTAGTACTTAACGGCTATAACCAATTTATCTATAGGTGTTGAAATCTTTAGATAAATTGATGATCAATTGAATGAAAGCAAGGTGGATATAATTCTTTTGATTAGATGTTATTCTTATTGACATTTCCTTTATTTAGTTGAGATTATTTAATTTTCTTGTGTTGGTTAATTTCGTTGATTTATTGATTTCTGTTAACATTAGATAATTTCTCAAACCCCTGACATCTTTACTTTTCTTAGAAGAGACAAATTCGCCATTTCTTGTGGATTCAACCCTACTTGCACTATACTCATATTATTTGAAGTAGGAAAATTTTATTTTTGGTTGGATTGATACTCACAAAATTTTGAGACCGTTGCTGGGAAACGGTGTTAAGAGATTTATTTCTTTTAAATTTTACTTTCATTTTCCTTTCGATATATGCCTTATTCTACTCGTATAGGTGAACTTGTGTTTGACCCTGAGATTGAGAAAACAGCTCGTAGACTTACGAAGGAGATCATCCAAACAAGACAACTTACATCTTCATTGCTTGAACTCACCTTGGACGAAGACTTGCAGGATCAAACATTTGACAATGAGGAGCAATTCATTCAAGACGAGAACATGGCTGCACAAAGAACATTAAGGGAGTAAGCTACACCTGATGTTAATCAACAACCTCTATGCATTAATCTTTCTAACATTGAAAATCCATTGAAACTGAAATCTGGATTTGTTCACTTACTTTCTAAATTTCATAGACTTGCTGGAGAAGATCCCAACAAACACCTTAAGGAATTTCATATCGTTTGTTTTACAATGAGACCTTAAGATGTATCCGAGAAGTAATTGAAACTAAGAGTTTTTCCATTCTATTTAGTTGATAAAGGAAGTTCAGAATTTCTAATCAAAAGAGGAATACAAAGTGAAGAACAATAGAAAGAAACTATACTTCTTGAAGTTAAACCACAAAAGAAAGGTGAGGTACAAAACAAATCAACTTCAAAACTAACAATTTTCCTTATTTTCCTGGCAGGTTATCACATTCCAAGAAGTAAGAGGATGAGAAGGAAATTTTGGAAACTTTTCAAAAAGTGGAGATAAACATCCCTCTAATTGAAGTAATCCAACAAGTGCCGAGATATGCCAAATTTCTCAAGGAACTGTGTATTCGAAAACCCAAGTTAGAGAGCAATGATAAAATTGTCGTGAGTAAGAATGTTTCCGCCATCATCCAAAGAAAGTTGCCTCCAAAATGTAAGGATCCAGGTATATTTACGATGCCTATCATCATAGGTGACAAGGGGGTTGAAAAGGCTATGCTTGACCTAGGTGTCTCTATAAATGTTATGCCCTTAACCTTACTTAGATATTTGAATTTAGGACCTCTAAAGGAGACCAATGTGATCATTCAATTAGTGGATAGGTCCAATTCATATCCTGAGGGAGTCATTGAGAATGTATTGGTTAAGATCAATGAGTTAATTTTTCCCGTTGATTTTTATATCATAGACATGGATGAAGCATGTTCCACAAACCTTGCTCTCATTTTGTTAAGTAGACCTTTCATGAAAACAGCAAAAACCAAAATCGATGTAGATCTAGGAACCTTGTCATTCGAATTTGATGGCGAAATTGTAACATTCAATATTTTTTATATCATGCGACACCCTAATGACTCGGAATCCATTTTTCATGTTAGCCTAGTTGATTCAATTGTGCATGAGAATTTTGAATAGAATGTGATACTTGATAAGCTTGATCTCGCGCTGAAGACGGGATGGACAGATGAGGATGTGAGATCAACCCAAGATGAAGAGGTAAAGGAAGCCATCATGGAGTTGCAGTCCACACCGGAAATATCCCAAAGGTTTGTAAACAATTTTCTGTCTTTACCTTCTTCTAACGAAAGAATTCTTTCTTTTATTGTGCAGGCTCCGAAGCTCAAATTGAGACCACTGCCCAAACATCTCAAGTATCCCTATTTGGGTGACGATGAGACATTGCCGGTGATCATTGCGAAAGACCTAACAGAGAGTCAAGAGGAAAGTTTGATGAGGTTGCTAAAGGAATAAAAACAGGCATTGGATGGATCTTGGCGGACATCAAAGGTATAAGTCCCTCTGTATGCATACATCGAGTCTTTCTCGAGCTCGACTCCAAACCGGTAAGAGAACTTGAACGCAAGCTAAATCGTACAATGAAAGAGATTGTTTTGAAAGAAATTCTGAAACTATTAGAGTTAGGGATCATTTACCCCATCTCTGATAGTCGTTAGGTGAGTCCGGTTCATATAGTTCAAAAGAAGAGTAGATTTCAATGGATGAAAAATGAAAATAATGAGCTAGTTTCAATGAGACTTCAAACAGGATGGCGAATTTGCTTTGATTTTGAGAAATTAAACATGGCCACTAGGAAGGATCATTTTTCTTTACCATTCATTGATCAAATGTTGGAGAGGTTAGCAGGGAAATTGTTTTTCTGTTTCTTGGATGGATATTCAAGTTACTATTAAATAGTTGTAGCTCAGGAATATCAAGAAAAGACTACATTCACTTACCCATTTGGAACATTTGCATATCATAGGATGCACTTTGGCCTTTGTAATGCACCAGGGACTTTTCAAAGATGCATGATGAGTATCTTTTCTGATCTAATCAAAAATTACATTGAGATTTTCATGGATAATTTTACTGTGTATGGAAATTTATTTAATCAATGCCCAAATAATTTATGCAAAGTTCTTAAGAGATGCATTGACACTAACTTAGTTTTTAATTATGAGAAATGTCATTTTATGGTCAAGAAAGGGATAGTGTTAGGTCATGTAATATCATCATAAGGCATTGAGGTTGATATTACATGATGTGCGAGAAACCCACAGCTTTCTTGGACTTGCAGGATTTTACCAAAGATTTATCAAGGATTTTTTGAAGATAGTTCAACCACTTTCAAGATTACTGCAACATGATGTTCCAATTGATTTTGGTGAAGAGTGTAAAGTGGCCTTTGACAAATTGAAAACCTTGCTCACAGCGGCCCTAATTCTGCAACCACCTAATTGGAATCTACCATTTGAGTTGATGTGCGATGCGAGCCACTACGCTGTTGGAGCTATACTAAGATAAAAAGGAAGGGAAACAGTCTCATGCCATTTACTATACATTGAAGACACTCAATCCTGCGCAATGCAACTACACCACAACAGAGAAGGAGTTTCTTGCCATAGTCTTTGCTTTTGAAAAATTTAGATCTTATTTGTTAGACTCTAAAGTTGTTATTTACTCTGATCATGTAGTATTGAAATACCTTTTTTCGAAAAAAGAGTCAAAACCGTGAGTTATCCGATGGGTACTACTTTTGCAAGAGAAGGGAATTGAAAATTTTGTAGTTGATCACTTGAGTCGCTTGGTACAAGAAGAAGAACCCTTACATTTGAGACATTTCCAGATGAACAATTGCTTACCCTACAAGGTAAGACAAGTAAGGAACCATGGTTTACTGACATTGTTAATTTTCTTGTGACCGGGATTGTACCACATGGCCTAAGTACTGCACAAAAGAACAAAATTAAAAGTGACTCTAAATACTATATTTGGGATGAACCTTACTTGTAGAAAATATGATCTGATCAAATCATTCGTATATGTATACCTAATGATGAAATTCATTCCATACTTGTTTATTGTCATAGTCATGTATGTGGTGGTCATTTTGGTCCCAAAGGAATAGCTAGAAAAATTTTGGATAGTGGTTTTTATTGGGAAACCCTCTTTAAGGATGCTTACCAATATTGTAAAAGTTGTGAAAATTGACAAAAGATTGGTAACATATCTTACAGGGATGAAATGCCTCGAACTCCAATTTTATTTTGTGAGATTTTTTATGTGTGTGGGGTATGGATTTTATGGGACCTTTTCCTAGTTCATGTGGCTATCTATATATTTTGCTTGCGGTTGATTATGTCTCGAAATGGGTAAAAGCAAAAGCTACCTGAACTAATGATTCTATGGTTGTTGGTTTTCTTAAATCTAACATTTTTAGTAGGTTTGGGGTACCGAAGGCGATCATTAGTGATCAAAGTACACATTTTTGCAACTGCATGGTAGAGGCTTTAATGTGCAAATACAGAGTTAATCACAGAGTGGCCACCACATACCACGCTCAAATCAATGGGCAAGCGGAGGTCTCCAACCGTGAGATCAAAAGCATTTTGGAAAAAATAGTTAATCCAAACCGTAAAAATTGGAGCTTACGATTGGAGGATACACTTTGGGAATATCGAATTGCATTCAAAACCCCAATTGGAATATCACCGTACTGATTAGTCTTTGGGAAGTTTTATCATTTACCGGTTGAAATTGAACATCATGCTTTTTGGGCAGTTAAGTAATGCAACCTAGATGCACTATTAGAAAAATCAGTATCAGTGACGGATAAATATCGACGAAAAAAAATCCATCGGTAATAGCAACGGATTTTCGATGGATTAGCGACGGACTAAATATCGACAGAAAATTAGAGACGAAAATATTTCCGTTACTAAACCCTAAAAATAAAAAATAAAAAAATTGTAAAATTATCATCGACGGATTACCGATAGAATTTTTAGTGACGGAAATATTCCATCGCTAATCCGTCCGTGAATTGGTGAAGGGAAAAAAATAAAAAAAAATATATATGTATAGCCATTAGCGACGGATGATTGACGGAAAATTAGTGACGAATTATCAACGGATTAGCGATGGATTTTTTTATTTTATTTTATTTTATTTTAATTTTTAATTTTTAATTTTTAATTTTTTTAATTTTTTAATTTTATTTAATAATTTTTTTTATTTTTATTTTATGTTTTCAAATTTTTTGTTATTTTATTTTAAGCTAAAATAAAATTATTTTATTTTAAGCTAAAATAAAATTATTTAATTATTTTATAATAAATTATAATTTTATATTATTTTATTATTATTAAAAAATATGAGATAAAGATAATAAGTAAAAAGAAAAAGAAATATAAGTAGATAACTAAGTTAGTTTAATGGTTGGCTTGCTCTCATCACTTCCGTTGTACTTGGGTTCGAAATTCACAGGAGGCAATTTGGTTGTGTGGGCAAGTTGAAGCAAGCTTCTATTTTTTTTGTTTTTTTTTTTTTTAGAATTCAAAAATCAGCGACAGATTTAGCGACAGAAAAAATCCGTCGCTAATACTCTTCAGCGACGGAAAATGGGCTTTCAGAGACGGATTTTTCCGCCACTGAAAGCCTATTTTCTGGTAGTGATGCCAAGTTGGAATGGAAAGGAAAATGCAACTCCAGGAGTTAGAAGAGATTTGTTGGGAAGCTTACAACAATGCAAGACTTTACAAAGAAATGACCAAACTTGTTCATGATAAACTTCTTCATCAAAAACAATTCTTTGAAGGTCAGAGAGTCCTCCTTTTCGATTCCAAATTGAAGTTTATGCTGGGTAAGTTAAAATCTCGATGGATAGGACCGTATTCGGTGGTAAGTATCTCTACTCATGATGCAATTGAAATTAAAAGTCTAGAGACTAACAAAATTTCTAAGGTGAATGGGCAACGATTGAAATCATTTATTGATGGATTTATTGTCTCTACAGTGGAGGAAGTTCAATTGGCACACCCGACATACAATGAGGATTGAGGTAAGAAGACAATGTTGAGCCAAAGACATTATACAAAGGCGCTTCTTGGAAGGTAACCCAATATTCCTATTTTGTTTTGATTTATTTATTTATTTTCATTTTTGTTATTTTGTTAATTATTTTCCCTTCTTTAGATTTGATTTAGGAGTGAATTTACTTAAAAAAAAATTGGAAGTGGTCGCTTGTTAAGGTGTGCCTATGCCTTAATAGAACTTCATTTTTGTCCATAGTTCAGCCTAGCTATCTATTTAGGGTGTGCTTACGCCCTAAACCAATCTCACTTTTGTTCGCTTAATACACTTGTGCAGACACACTCTCACATTAAGGCGTGCCCATGCCCTAACTCCCATGCACTTCTGCCCCAACCACTCACACGGACATAAATCCTCTTAGTTTAGGGTGTGCCCACGCCCTAAACTCTCTTCACATCTACCATGAGAGCACTCTATGGACAGTAATACACATGATTTAGGGCATGCCCAAGTCCTAAAATCAACCTACTTCTGCCCAATAAAAAAAGGAAGTAGAAAAGAAAAACAAATCAAAATATTCTTTTCTAACCTTTCGCACTTTCGTTTTCTAGGTTTTTTTTTTCTTTTTCTCCTTCCCTTCGCCTTCGACTACACCATCATTGCTCACCTTCATCTTCCTTGGTTGATTCTTCCTCCTTTGCTGCCATCAATGGCAAAGAAACATATCCACCCTACTGCCGCCGCTATGGCCTCCACCCACATTGGCCCCCTGGATCGAGAAGTCCAGCCCCATCTCATATCTCTCTCCTTGATAGTGATGAATCTACTTCGTCACCTCCCGCAAATCCTTTGGCCTCTACCTCTTGATCCATTCTAAATTCACCACCCAACATACCTCTAAACCAAAATAGACCTCCTTCCTCGTCATCTTCGAGTGATCATGAGCCAGCCTCTCGGAACCCTAATCCCCAATTGAATACCCCTCAAAACCTTAACCCCCAATCGAACCCTTCACACAACTCTAATCCCTGATTGAGCTCCCATCCATCACCTTCCCCTCCTATTGACCCTCTCCCTCCCAATCAACCCCTATTCCTGATGTTGCGGCCGAACCATCCTCTTCACATCCTCGACAATCTCGCGTGCATTCTAGGGTAGCGAAAGGGAAGTCTATACTACCTCCACAACGTGCTCATTTTTATCGACTGTCTCTAATTTCATACGGCTGAAGTGAGACAAAGGTTCTCCCACACCCGAGGCTATTCTTATGCCTAATGCAGCCACCACCTCAGTGCCCACCTTGCAGTCCATCAACAAATGTCTGTCTTACATGGAGCAAAACCTGATGGCCTATTTCGAGTTCGTTGGATTCACCCCACTATTTCCTCCTCCAACCTAGGGGAGTATTCTTCCACCTTATTTTGCTTCTTAATTTCTTTTTGCATTGTTTTCTTCTTTTGCTTGCATTCTTGAGTTCTCTCATTCTGATCATACATTGGGGATAATGTCTAATTTAGGTGTGGGGGAGGTGATATTCTTTGAGGTGCATACATAGGAACATTCTTTATAGGCATTTTTTTCATTTGAAATTGTTAGGTTTTGTTTTCATTCATAAAAAAAAAAACAAAAAAAAAAAAAATTGAGTTTCCATTATTGATCATGCTATTTGGTGGTTGAAAATGTATAAAAAAATAGCTTGTATCAATGGTGTTTCTGTACTTGAAATAGTTGCTCATGTCTTTAATAGTTTCGTTTGAATAAGAAATATGCAAGATTTGATACAAACCCTACATAAATAGTGAGCTTTTGAGCCAAAACGAGCAATTCTATTTTTTGTGCTTGGGATTATTTTTCTTGAAGAGTGATTATCACACTTGGATTGTACATTCTAGAATTTGCTTTGTTATGTATATCGAGACCACATTATAGGATTTCATGTATTGAAATGACAAAGTCAATTAGGTTTTACCCCCTTTGGCTTTCTCAAAAAGCACTGCCCTGATTTTATAAACCCGTAGTCAACCCAATTGGGCCTTTACCCCTTTTCTTCATTACATTGTCTTAGTACAATACTTAGCCTTTTATTTTAGCTTTCGTTTCAAACTCTTATACCAAAGGTATATATAGTTAATTGCTTGATTTTGCTTTTATATTTGCCTCGATAGAAAGATGATGTTGTTGATGTTTTCATATTCCATTTCAAAAGAAAGCAAAAGGAAAAGAAAAAAAAAAAGAGAAAAAAAAGAAAGAAAATGAAAAAAAAAAAGAAGAAGGAAAAGAAAAGTGTTGCATTTTGATTGAAAATCCATTAACACTTAAGTTTTGGAAAATTGATAAAGCATTTGATATTCTTGTGTACTGTTTGATATTGGGTATACAGTTGAATAACAAGAAATCAAATTTTGTTTGCTATTTGTTTGAGGCAAATATTAGTCGATGTCAAGAGGATTATGTGGATTAATTATATATTTCCTTTGGTATGTTTTTAACCCTCCAATATCACCTTATCCTACCCTATACCCTAGCCCTGTTACAACCAAATGAAAGACCTTTAAATTGGTACATGAAATTCAAGTTTTAAGTGGTGGAGATTTGATATATTTACAAGCATATGGTAATGTCATTCCATGTTGTTGATTTGAGTGATATATATATATATTTCATATCCTTTTGAGTGCAATTGAGTGAACCCCCTTGAAGAGAATTGTTGAATCTTGTTTTTTGGATTTCGGAAGGAACTATTAAGATGTGAGTAGTTGTTTTAGTGCAAAACACTGTGAAGTACTTGTTATTCTGATTACGCTTTCATATTAACTCTTATGGTATTTATTGACTTGGAAGCTTGGAAGAAAAAAATATATTGGTTAGTTTTAAATTTATTCGAGTTAGGGATGCTCAAGAACAAACATCATCTGGAATTTGATAAGGTTTAAATGAGTGTGATATTTGTGATTGATTTTGCTTTATTTTTAAAGAAATATTACAATAATTTTTATATTTTGTGATATTTGATATGCTATAATTGATGGAAAATGTTGATTAAAGAAAGTGAAGAAAAATGAGATAAATTGGAGTAATTATGCGAAGGATGAAAAATTGAACAGCAATGTTCTTTCATTAGCATGTAGGCACGTTGATTACAAGAAGCAATGCAAGAAGTTTTGAAAATTTACTATAATAAAATTTCATTTTCCAATTGCACATTCAAAAGGAAAGTAGGATAGAATGGAAGATATTGAAGATTTTTATTTCATTTCTAATATTTAGAAAAAGGAAGTTTTGAGGATGTAAATCTCAAGTCATTTTATCTTTTAGGAACTTTTCTTTTATTTGAAATTTCTAGAATTTTATTTTTTAGGGATTTGAATAATTTTTCTTAAGGTAAAAAATAGGAAAAATCACTCTTTGCTTTTAGGGTTACAGCCGGCCTCCTAGGATATATATATTTCCTTATTCTTGACTTGAGAGAGGCACTATGGAGGGGTGCAGCCCCAAGGGGGTAGCAGCCACATTTTCTTTAGGAGAAAAAGCAGCAGTCAGGTAACATTTTTATTATAGTTTCATATTCTTTTCCAGCAGCAATAAAATTATTTTAGTGAGTTTTTCTTTTCCATGATTTATTTCTAATTTATTTTTCTAGTCTATGGGTTATTGAATTCTTGATTTTCAATGATTGTGAGATTTAATTTGGTATATTAATTCAATATATCATAGGTATTTATTTAATTCTCGTACTTCATGGATTATGATTTTCTAAAGTTTATTGAATAATGGTCAATATTTAATAGTTCTAAAATATTCTACAACCATTTAAAAATAGTAAAATTTGTTTGTTTTTAATAGAATGGTGAATGATGTTTATGTCATGGGATTGAATAATCTAATCTCAGCAATCCCGGTGTGTATTTGTCATTTAGAATTGGGTCTCTCAAGATTTTAATACTATCGAAACATTAAATTTAATAGGGTCTCTTGGGTTGTCTTTCGATTAGGAAAATAATTAACGGTGGTATCTTAATTACCGAAAAAATAAGGAGAGATTGATCGTTTCGTGATACTTAACGGTTATAACCAATTTATTTATGGGTGTTCAAATTTTTAGATAAATCAATAATCAATCGAATGAAATCATGGTAGATATAATTCCTTTGACCAGATGTTATTCTCATTGACATTTCCTTTTTTTAGTTGAGATAATTTAATTTTCTTGTGTTGGTTAATTTTATTGATTTATTGATTTCTATTAACATTAGATAATTTCTCAAACCCCTTGACATCTTTACTTTTCTTAGAAGAGATAAATCCACCGTTTCCTATGGATTTAACCCTATTTGCACTATGCTCATATTATTTGAAGTAGGAAAAATTTATTTTTGGTTGGATTGACACTCACCAATAAAACTATAGAATTTATGGTTTTAGCCTTAAAGGTGATTATGGATTTGTAGGATTCATTATCCTTTGACCCCAAACTAGGTGCGACTAAACAAAAAAAAGGATTTTCGATTGTCGTTGAGCAATCACTCATCAAGTGACACTTACTTAAAGAATTTTATGCGTTAACTACTTGATGACACATTCCTAACTCAATCATCATCAATCATAGAGTACTTATATTATTATTTTCAAATAACCAAAGGAAAGATTAGGGGGAGGTACCTATGACCACGTCTGGGTAGGCATAAGCTTCCTCATTTGTCATGGCATAAATTCTCGTCTTAGTTCTTAACTGAGAATGTTGGGGAGGAACAGTCACCGTGTTGCTCCCAGTCCCTGTCCGTGGAGTAGTATTCGTCAAATGAGTTGGGTATTGGTTTGGCCAGCCCTAGATCCACTAGGTAGATCCTGACCGGGTTGGCTTCTTTGTCTGCTCATTCCCAACTCTAGGGAATTATTATGGAAATGCCCTTCCTTCCCGTATTGATAACATCTCTGTGGCTCCCTACATAACCCAAAGTGAAACTTCTTGTAATTTGGGCTACGGTCCCTCTTACTCTTCACCGACTTACTTCTAGAGGCGGCATTAGTTGTGGGAGAATCAAATTGAGGTAGTCATTGGCCTTGTAGAGTGCCAACGGATCTAGAGATAGAGGCCCCATCATAGGAGCCTGAGCTCTTACTCTTCTTGAAGCTTTACTCTGATGCAAATCCGAACTTCTTTTGTTTTTCTTTGTCCGTCTCTCACCTTCCCCCTTTCTTCTACAATTTGCTCAACCCTCAAGGTCAACTCCAAAACATTTTGGAAGGAATGGGTCTTGGTCACCGACATCTTCTCTCGAATGTTCAAGTTCAAGCCATCCTTGAACTTGAATGCTTAGAAGCCATATCCGAAACAACAGAGGACAATCTTCTCAACTCAGTCTCATACTCCATCACCGTCTTATTGCCTTGGCGGAGATGGAGAAATTCTTTCCTCTTCAAGTCCCAATAATACTGAGTATAATATTTCTTATTGAGTTCCCAAAGGAATTTGCTCCAAGTAATTGGTGCCGGAGTCCTCTCTCTCAAATTATCCCACCATGCACGAGCATCTTCATCTAAGAGCTTCACAACCACCATGAGCTTCCTCTCATCATCAAGCCCCATATCGGCCACCACTTCTCGAACACGGTTGACCCAACTTTTGGCTACCGTGGTATCACAAGTTCCTGAGAAGATGCCACATCCTAGTAGCCGAGCTTCCTTAAGCAGCTTAGATAGCTCAACAGTTGATCAGGTGGCCGGTGTAGCAATGGAAGTAGGAGGGACAACCGGTGCCACCGAAGGAGTCAGTAGGGCCATCGGAGTAAGTGGAGGTGGAACCGATGCTTGAGGTGGAGTTTGCATTTGAGCCCCATAGGCCATCCACCACTCCATCACTTGATGGAGTGCAGCAAACGATGGGGCCGGAGTCCCGATTGGTGGATTTGGGTAAGTAGGTGCCGAAGGAGGCGCATATGAAGATGATGCAGCCTTTGGTTGAGAAGATGGTGGAGAAATCTTATTGATATTCCTCATTTTTTGTCGGGGAGACATTGCAATTTTACAAAATAGAAGTTGTGCTTAGTACGTAAGATTAGGTAAAGAGTTAAATACCTAACCCTCTAAAAATAATGAATTTAACTCCCTAAAATCCATAGAAGGCATTTTAAAAACCCTTTGGAAATATTTTGAAAATTTAAATTTTAAAATAATTTGAAAACAATTGAAAACTTTTGAAAATATTTGAAAATATTTGAGAAAACTCTAAAATTTTTACAAAACAATAATCTGACTCTAATACCAATAAAATTGTTATGCCCCGACCCTTGAATCGAGTACACGACAACTGCCTCGTTACCCCAAAATATGGATAAATCTAACCCGCACACCAAGATACCACATGACATTCAAAGATATTCACCCATTTTCCCAAAACAAATTTCAATAAGTCAATATGCATTTATCACACAAACAAATGATCAGCCCGATTCGTCCCTGTTTAAAACATGCATGTATGAGCCCATCCCAGCCATCTGTAATCCAATCACATGCACAAGGTCATTCCGGCCGTCAATATCCAATCACATACACCAAAATAAAATAAGTCCATACTCAAGGGATCCAAACTAAATCCAAAAAAAAATAATTGTTAAGTGAAGTTTTTGAGAAAATAGAAATAAGTCAGATCCTCAATATAATTTCACATAACTCAATAGATTATAATCATCAAGAAAAATCAAAATATAGTCCCAAATATAGTTTTCAAAATAATTACTAACATTCACCTCTACCTAGGCCTACTAATACCTCAAAAATAATCAAAAGTTGATATCCGAAAGAGTTATCAAAATATTTCCCATCCGGTTTAAAACAAGAGTTAGCCTTCAAGCTAAATGTTCTCTATAAGAATGAAATGAGATGAATGAATATAAACAATACTCAGTGAGTAGAATAATATGTTATGCAATGAATGAGAGGTGGGTGTGGATATGTCAAATAATATTCCAAAAAAATCATTTTCATCATACTTAATTTCGTAAATGTTCTGCATAAATATCAAAATTTTCCAGCCAAATCTAGATATCACAATAAAATAAGTTTTATGCATTCAAATCATATCATAGTTTTCAAACAAATAATGGGGATTGTCAAAATATTATGTCAGACAATGGTTTACCATGACCAATGGTGAATCCGTTAAGGGGTTTTCATACAATTCACATTTTTTAAGTACCCCTAATCTTGACGTTGGTTCAGAACCTCCCTAGCGGTGCAACCAAATTAGCCTGATAGGACAAAAGAGGCATCTCTCAGGCTCAACTAACCTCTTTGTCTAATAAATCCCTAATCACGTTGCCCCATCGAGCCACACCGTGATTGGGAATAACTATAGCCACTAATAAGGGGTTCAGGTTCACACCCTAAGTCAATAAATACACCATTCCATATTTAACCAATACAATAAATGTGTCAAATTTAATTCAACTACTTTTCAAATCAAAACACACTCAATACATCGCACAAAATACGGCACATTATCCATTTACAATAATTTGGATGCATAACTATATCAAATTTATGTATAAACATAATCCACACACACAAAACATTTCAAAACTTATTTTAAATCATTAAAAAAAATCAAGAAAAATATTTTACTCATTATAACATAAAATCCACTCATCTCTTGAAAGGGTCAACACTTCCAATCTATAATCGAAAACTATATTAATCCTTCCAATACTTTCAATTGTTTCAACCTAAAATAATAAACACCATTTTATAATTAATCATAAATTACATTTGGAATTAGTTGATTTTTTTCCCTAACTTTTCCTAACTCTACATTTCCAATATCATCCAAACTATATTCAAATTTTTCCAATAAATATCATAAATCTAGGGAAACAATTTTTTTCTTTGAACATTTCCCTCAATTCCAACATCATACAAATTTTAGGGCTACAGCCCCAAAGTTAATCCTTCCCATCTGATCATAATAATTCAAATATATGATAAACTAACTCAAATTTAGATAAGAGAAGGAGATTACCTCAAATGGAGTCACCAATTTTGTCCTCAAGTTGACTCACACTAAAACCTTAAATTTTCTCTTTCTATAAAATCCCAAATTTCCAACATAAATTGCAATTTTATGCAAGAACAACACATATAAGTTAAGAGAGAAAATTTACCTCCATAAGAGAGAAGAGAGGAGGCACAAGCAGAGGGGTCTCGGGTGGGGAAAGAAAAGAGAGAGAGTGGGGAGGGGAGAATAGGGTTGACTTTTCTTTCCTTTTTTTGTTATTTTTTTCTTTTCTTTTTTTTTTTTTGGTCTCATTCCGGGGTTACATCTCTAACATTTAAATTATGTCCATTGACCACTTTGATTATCCTATGATCCGGGAGTGATTTTAGGTTTTGAAATTTTTTTTATCCCTAACCATTTGATGGTCACAATCTGAATCGATTAATCAATCTTTAAAGTTTGAATTTGAGCAAGTACTTGAATTTGATGCTTGCTTGAGCAATACTTTTGTCACAATATTCTTGATAGTTGATTCAAATGTTGCGTTTTGGTCTGTGTTTGATGTCACTTGGCTCCATTTTGGTCAGAGATAGGGATGGAGGAACTAGCATTTCTCTTTCAAGTGCCTCGGCTTCTTGTTGTATGAGCAAGTCACTCTCTTGGCTGATTGACTCACTATGTTGGCAGCACGCTCTGCTACAGTTGCTTCAAAACAGTGGCCTTCCATCTTGGAGTGTGAAGCCTCCTCAAGTCTCATGCTCGCCTTCACACATTGGATCATAAATTATACCTCCTGATAGGATGTAAATCCCTTCATTCTAAGAATTTCTTGGAGAACATGTGTCTATGGCTCTCCATGTGAGATGAGGAGACCAAAGGTTATGTCCTCCTCTTCTCTTTTCTAGAGAGATTGGTCCTTGTGGGCTGCAAGATTGTTAACTTGTTCCATAAATCTTCATATTCTCCAAATAGTTGTGACAGAGTTTTTCCCTTCTTTTTAACATTTGCAATCTGCCTCTTTGTTTCAAAAATCCTGCCCAAGTTGGATTCTTGACCATAGAAACCATGCATTTGGTCCCAAAGGGCTTTGGAGATTGGAGTACAAGTGCTCATCACCCTATGGGTGTGATCCATAGAATTGGAGAGCAAGATGAAGACTTAGTGGTCCTTCTTCTTCCATTCTCAGTATCTTGGATTTGATATGATCAAGGAGATCTCTTAGATTGAGAGACCTTTTGACTCCGGTGGCTCATTGAAAATAATGTAAGGAATTTAAAAGAATGGAAGAGAAGGGTTTGGTTTGGAATGATTCATTTGAAGAAGAATATGATACCATATTGAATTTATAATATCAAAAGGTTAAAAAAAAATTAGGGGAACAATACTTCTTTTACTGAATTTCAAAAAAAGTATTTTTGTGGAGATTTATCCCCAAAAATTACAAGAAAGAGAGAGAATGCAAGTGGAGATTGTTTCAAACTTGCTTACAAAGAGCGGAGAGATTTTATTTATAGAAGATTACAAGAACTAGCCAATAGAAAGAAGAAATGACTAATAGACATAAAGGAAGAGAGAGAAAGGGTCCCGGACCATGCTGTCCAACGGCTAGTCTGGCGGTTGGAGGATGATTCAAAAGCCCTGGCTGAAATCATGGGCCTTCAGCTTGGGCCATGAGCTTCATAAACATAGTCAAGGCTTGACACTTCAAGTCCTCAACCCATGATAGACGAAAACCAGTAATTCTTGCTTCTTTCTGTCAAAGGAAAATTATGTAGCACGTCTTTGGCGGTCCATCTCAACCTGTGGTTTTCACCAAAATTCAATTTTCTTTCCTGGACATCTCATTGTTCTTCTGTCAAAGGCTTGACACTGCAAGTCCTCAACCCATAATGGACGAAAACCAGTAATTCTTGCTTCTTTCTGTCTAAGGAAAATTATGCAGCACGTCTTTGGCGGTCTATCTCAACCAGTGGTTTTCACCAAAATTCAATTTTCTTTCCTGGACTGCTATTTGTTTTAAGTTTTTCACATATGACATAGTAAGCCGTCAACTTCATGGACCATGTGTAATGCAAGCATTAACTCCTGCCGTACTCTTTTTCTGCTCTCTCTCGTCGCATAAAGAACAAACACTTGTATTGGAAGATAAATATCTCATTGTTCTTCTTCTCAAATTGTGCAGCCATGGATGTTGGGAAGAGTCCTCGGTTGGTGCTCTGTTTCTTCCTCTGTTTCTCCCTTCAGACTCATCTTTCTTTCGGAGGTGACACCATCTCCGGGAACGAATCTCTTTCTGGTAGCCAGACCATTGTCTCTGCAGGAGGGAACTTTGTATTGGGTTTCTTCAAGCCAGGTAACTCTTCTAACTCCTATCTAGGAATTTGGTTTGGCACAGTTTCAAAGCAAACAGTGATTTGGGTAGCAAACAGAAACAATCCCATCGCTAATTCAAGCTCTGCTGAGCTGAAGCTCTTAGATGACAATTTGGTACTTTTCAGTGAGTCCGGGGTCAGAATATGGTCGACTGATTCAACCTCTACGAGATCCAACTCAACAATAGCAGTCATGAATGACAGTGGGAACTTTGTTCTGGTAGATGCATCAAATGAATCAAAAATTCTGTGGCAGAGTTTTGATCACCCAACAGACACCTGGTTGCCTGGTAGCAAACTTGGGTTCGACAACAAAGCCAAAGTAACCCGACTTCTGACTTCATGGAAGAATTCAGATGATCCTGCTGAGGGACTTTTTTCCCTTGAACTAGACCCAAATGGAACCAATCAATTTTATCTATTCTGGAATAAATCTAACCAATACTGGACTTGTAATACCCAAATACAAAAAAAAAAAAAAAAAAAAAAAAAAAAAAAAGAGGAAAATTAAAATTAGGGCTTTAAGCCCTAATTTTCTCCTCTCTTTCTCTCTCTCTCTCTTTCCCCCTCTCTTCTCTCCCTCTCTCTTTCTCTTTCTCTTTCCCGATCTCCCCGCCGCCGTGTCTCTTCCCCTCCCGCTGCCGCCGCTGCCAGCACCGCCGGTCACCACCATCGCCACCGCACCCAGCCGCCGCAGCTGCTCCCTTCCGCGAGTGAGCCGCTGCAGCTCCTCCCTGCACGAGCTGCCCAGTGCGAACGCGCGAGCTAGCGTGCGATCTCCCTCGCGCGAGCGCCAGCGACCCCAGCGTGACCCCAGCGCCAGCAGCGACAGCAGCGCGAGCGGGCGAGCAGCGCGAGCGGGCGAGCCAGCGCGCGAGCCGGCGCGAGCCCACACGAGCCCAGCGCTAGCCCAGCGCGCGAGCCCAGCGCCGCCCAGCGCCAGCCCAGCGCCAGCCCAGCATGCCCCAGCACGAGAGCGAGCGCTCCAACGCGCGACCCACTGCGCGAGCACTCGATCCAGCTCGCGAGCACGACCCTAGCCACTGCGGCCCAGTCCAGGCCCGCGGCCCACCAGACCCATCAGGCCCGCAGGCCCGCCAGGCCCACCAGCCCACCAGCCCGCGACGGCCCATGACAGTCCGTGAGCCTCTGCGAAGGTAAATGACTCAAAGTTTCGATTTTCGCACTTGGATTTCGAAATTCTTTAGTAATTGGACTTAAATTGTTCGCAATTGTTTCAAATTTGGAAACATTCAGGTTTTAGACCAAACCAACGGGCGAACGAAAGCTAGACCCGAGATCCGAGAAACCCTAGGTGAGAGAAACGAAATCTCTTCAACCTTTGGATAAACTTTGTCAAATTATGTAGTATTAGTTGGTTTTAGATTCGAATTAAGATTGATTTTGATTTTGTTATTTACTTATAAATAGAATGAAATTGATGACATTGGAATATGTTTATAAATTGAGGAATTTAGGGTTTGTACAAATTTAAGGAAATTGATAAACCCTGACAATAGTCGAAATTTGATGAAAATCGTGATGATTGATTAGGTTGGCTATTTTGGTGATTCGATTGAGGGGAGCATTGCTTTACGTATTGTGGTTTTATTGGGGAGTGCGCTATCCTCCCCAAAACGGTGAGTGAGATTTATTTCAATGCTTTTGTTTAATATGTAAATCCTGTTTTACAACATTTTGATAATGAGCATGATTTGTCGTATGTTGGAAATGTTTTGACTGGTTTTAAAATTGACTTTTGTGAATCGTTGGAGTGTCCAAAAAAACTGTATTGAATTATGAAATTATGCATCCATGTGGTTGAAATGTATAATGTGCCATTTTATGCTATATGTTGCATTGGTTTATGAACCTGACTTCGGCACATTTTGATATGATATTGATTATGGCCTTGAGAGCTTTGATATGTATTGTTCCGTAGCTACGAAGGACACCGTGAGAGGCGCTTTGGTGGCGTCCGGATATGCCTAGGCCTGGGGTATCCCACGAGTTGTCGTGATTTGATTATCTACACGGTACTAGCCAGGTTGAACCCGAAAGGGGGAGGATTTGGATTTGGATTGGATATCCTCTCCAAGTCTAGCACCTGGACGAGGTTCGTCGCCAACGCCGGGGTAGAGAGCACTTTAAGAAATTTGCATATAACACCCCCGGTGCGCCTGTCATAGGTCGCGGTAGACCTCTGCCAGGACATTTTCGGCTGGCAGCTCTATGATTTTAATGACAGTGCTTTGGATGCATATTTGACTTGAAAATGCGTGAAATGATATATTGTTGAAATGAAGAGCATGATGATTTGAAATATGATTTATATACTTATGTTTTGACACTCCAGTTTCACACTCCATATTTGATGACTGCATTGACCCACTCACTCACTGAGTATTCTTTCCCGAGTACTCACCCCTCATTTCCCTTTTGTTTCAGAGATAGTATTTGACAAGGAGTGTCGCTTTTAGGACGCTCAGTTTCTTTGGGAGATCAGGACTGGACTTGAGGAATTATTGTATATTTCCGCTGCAAATTTGTATTGGTGATGTATTTGTATTCTGAGGTCTATAAATGACCATTTTTTTATAATTTTGGGATGACTGTATAAATATGGACATTTAAATTGTGGAACTCTCATGTCACTGCATGACATTGCATTGAGGCATTTCTTTTTTTTGTTGCGTCTGTATTTGGGAATGTGTCATGTCTTAGAATTGTTCTCTAGGATCGCTCGGTGCCTCCTCTAAATCACAGGAGGGGCGACTGGCGGCTGTCCATGCCTTTGATGGGGGCATGGCAGTAGAGGTCTGTGGTTAGGACTGTGGAGAATTGTTTGTTAGCCTTGCGTTGCCCTGGATTGTGCAGTATGGATGATCTGATTTGTTGTTGAAGATAATTTATGCATTTTGAGACCGGGATGGCCCCTTTTGGACAGGTAACAGGTTTATTTTAATATGGGAGACCTCCGATATATGGGGAGGTTCTGCCCGATTTTCTGTAAAAATACAGCCGGCATCCAGGGTAACGGGCGGCTGCTCACGATCCCGGGTCGGGGCGTGACAGTTGGATTGGTATCAGAGCGACTTGGTTGAGAGCTATGTAGGAAGAGAGTATTGGAAACATTCCCGAGTGTGTTGGTCTTTAAAGTCCTCAATGCATAAGAGTTTCATACAGTCATTTATATCCCTGCATATGGTCTTAGGAATTGAGTTTATCTATTTTAAGGGGTTAGATACTAATTCTTATCTAACCTAGCATTTCTTCATTTTCAAAGAAGGAACCAATGGAGATGGTTCTTAAATTGATGATTTCATTCATTTTAGGGGGTTAGTTGTACTAACCCTAATCCTTGAACAATGCCTAATGAGAATTCCTATGTTACGGAACCATGACGAGTACATGGAGCGCTGGATATGTACTCCCTGATTCACTTAAAGAGAGCAAGGATACTTTCTCATTTCTGGCACCCCTTTCGGTGCCGAAGAATACATCCTTAAGGTGTGTGTTTTCTCTGGCACCTTTTCAGCCGGCTATTATACCGTCCCCACCATTTACTCTTGATATTTTCGGGCAAGTGTACGAGTGGTACATGGCACATGGGGTCCAGATGTCACCCCATCACCTTTGATGGCAATGCCGATATCTACGGCTGCGCTTATTTCTCCTACAGTAGTTCTTACTCAAGCGGCACCAAATCGTCCATCGGTGGCCGTTCTTCTTACAGTTTCGAATCTGAATTATAAAAAATTGCGCCATACTTAGGTGCATCCCCGAGATGACCCAGCTAGTCACGGTAGCTCGACAGTTGGGATGCACAGATTTTTGGACTTGGTGATGCTACGGTAGCAAAGCACTGAGTCAACTGAATCTGACGGATCTTGATAGATCTAGGCTTGCACGAGGAGTGCAGTCTACGAGTAACTGAGAGACTATTCGATAGGGAAGCCCTCACTTGATGGGAGGCTATTTGCGATGAGGCTATAAACCATTGCGGCATAGCGATTTTCTAATGGAATTCGACCGCAGATATTTCACGGAGTTTTAGGGGGACCATATCCCCGGTGGTTATATCACCAGTCCTAGTACCATGAGCTAGGCTACTGCTCAGCGACCTTTTCTTTGCCGCATATGTGGCAAGCACCACGCTCGAATAAATATGTAAAGCACTTATTACATGCTTCCACTATGAGAAGCCGAGGCATATCAAGAGTTTATGCCCTGATTTGTGACTTGGAGGTTAGTTGGCTTCGAGTCATCAGAATACACCATATGTAGGACAGCAGGGAACACCTGCGCATTCTAGTAACACTGCTCCACGGACTGCAGCCGGGAGCAATATAGTATTAGGTTTTCACGAGAGTAGTTGAGGGTGCAGGCCCTTGTGTATGCGATGACTCAGGAGGACGCTTTGGCGAACCCAGATATGATCATGGGTAATCCTCCTGCGGATCCTTCCGTTTAGAGGTCCTTATGTACTGTTTTCTTTTGAAATCGTGTATTTTGTGATAATATGTACAGACATGATTGTTATACTACTAGAGGCTTAACTATTTTGATATACTGGTGTATATCTCTATTATTTCCGTACTCTTAGTAAATTCTTTTTATTTTAATTTATTTTATTTTATTTATTTGCATCTTGGTGCTATGGAACTAAATGGAGTCGACGTTTGTGTTCTTATTGGCACAAGGTCGAACTATTTCTATGTGAGAGTTTCTTTCACTCAACAGTCGGATGGGCTGTTATCGTTACTTGATAAGGAGCTATTAGTTGTCGCTCCTCTTGGTGAGCAGTTGGTTAGAGAATTCGTATATAGAGAGTATGATGTCATGGCAGGTGGGACAGTGCTGAGAGCAAATCTGATCCCACTGGATATGACGGATTTCGATGCCATCGTAGAGATAGATTAATTGTATACTTATAGAGTTTCCTTAGACTGTTTTATCAAGAAAGACGATTTTTGGAGGCCTGAAGGGCCACCATTGACGTTTGCGAGTGAGAGACGGGTGTTACCCCGTGGTATTGTATTAGTGAGGAAAGCCAGACGTATAATACGTCGGGGATGTATGATAGATCTGACACATATGATCGATACCACCATACAGAATTCGAGACTTGATGAGATTCTGGTGGTACAGAAGTTTCCTGAAGTATTTCCCGAGGAGCCACCCTAATCATCATTGATTCGGAAGTTTAATTTTGAGATTGATCTGGCTCTAGGGATTACTCTTATTTCTATTCCGCCATATATAATGGTACCATTTGAGCTGAGAGAGCTCAAGATTTAACTACAGAAATTGTTAGATAAATAATTCATCCATCCAAGTACCACACCTTAGGGTGCTTCGGTATTATTTGTAAAGAAGAAATATAGAACACTTAAACTTGTTATGGATTATTGGCAGTTGACTAAGGTCACTACCAAGGATTGATATTCATTTTCCCACATTGATGATTTGTTTGATCAGCTTCTCGATGATAAGGTCTTTTCGAAGATAAATCTTCGATCGCGTTATACTCGGTTACGGGTTAGGGTCGAGGATCTGTCCAAAAATCGCATTCTGTATCAGCATGGACACTTTGAGTCCTTGGTCATGCCATTTGGGCTGACCAATGTCCTAGCTGCATTTATGGACCGAATAGATCGGGTCTTTTATGAATTTCCTAGATCAATTAGTTATCTTTTCCACTGATGACATCCTAGTCAGCTTGCAGAGTGTTGAGGAGCATGCTCAGTGTCTTACTCTCAGACGACAGAGAGAGTGTTTACCCCTCTTTATTGGTGGGACTCCGTACCTTAGGAGTCAGTGTGGTTAATGATGTGTAAGAAGCATCATTAGCTAGATATGAGGACAGGCAGACCTTGGTCAACCATGTCAGAGACTTCGGATTCCGAGAGAACAGATAGATAGTGTTTGGAGAACGGATTTGTATTTCAGTTGACATTGATTTTCGCAAGGCCATACTTAAGGAGGCACACTCCTCAACTTAAGCATTCATCCAGATAGTACCAAGATGTATTGGACTATTCGGGATAGTTATTGGTGGCCTAACATGAAACGAGAAATTGAGGATTTTGTGGTAAGATGTTTAGCTCGCCAATAGGTAAAAGGCCGAGCACCAGCGTTTAGCTGGTACTTCACAACATTTTTATTCCCATTCTTGAGTGGGAGTGGGAGTATGTCACGATAGACTTCGTAGTAGAGTTGTATCGGACTTTGGCACAGTATGATGCCATTTGGGTGATAGCTAATTAATTTACTCGGTCCATACATTTTCTCCTTAGTCACAGCAGAAGCGTGTTGAACCCAGAATGCAAGAGGCTTTGGGCACGCGGCCTAGTTTTAGTACAGCATATCACCCACAGACAGATGGTTAGTCGGAGAGGACCATTCAGACGCTCAAGGATCTACTTCGGGTTTGTGTTATGGATTTTCGGGGTAGTTGGTACAGGCATTTACCGCTGATGGAGTTTGCGTATAATAATAGTTATTAGGCCAGTATCGGCATGCCACCTTATGAGTCACTCTATGGTAGGAAGTGTCGTACCCCGTTGTGCTGGGATGAGGTAGGCGAGAGACGCCTTACCACAGTTGAGCTAGTCGAGGAGACTAAAGAAAAGGTCAGAGTGATCCGCGAGCGGATGAAAGCCGCCCAAGATAGATAGAGGGCATATGCGGATCGAAAACGCCGACCTTTAGAGTTTGAGTAGGGCGATATGGTGTTCTTGAGGATTTCTCCCTTGAGGGGACTAGTACGACATCGGCAGCGGGGCAAGTTGAGCCCCAGGTACATTGGCCCATTCCGTATCCTCAGTAGGGTTGGGAGCGTGGCATACAGGCTAGAGCTGCCAAATGACTTATCTCTGATCCATGATGTCTTCCATGTATCAGTGTTGAGGAAGTACATCTCAGATCCTTCACACATTTTGGAGCCTCTGCCGATAGAAATGGGAGAGGATTTGAGCTTACCTATCCAGCCCGTGATTATTTTGGATCGACAGGTCAGAAAGTTACGGAGCAAAGAGGTTCCTCTTGTTAGAGTTTTGTGGAGGAGCGACCAGGTCGAGGAACAGACCTGGGAGTCTGAGGAAGCCATGAGAAGACAGCACCCCCAATTGTTTGCTGCTTAGCCTTCTTTTAGTTTCGAGGACAAAACTTGTTTTTAGGGGGTTAGAAAATGTAATACCCAAATACAAAAAAAAAAAAAAAAAAAAAAAAGAGGAAAATTAAAATTAGGGCTTTAAGCCCTAATTTTCTCCTCTCTTTCTCTCTCTCTCTCTTTCCCCCTCTCTTCTCTCCCTCTCTCTTTCTCTTTCTCTTTCCCGATCTCCCCGCCGCCGTGTCTCTTCCCCTCCCGCTGCCGCCGCTGCCAGCACCGCCGGTCACCACCATCGCCACCGCACCCAGCCGCCGCAGCTCCTCCCTTCCGCGAGTGAGCCGCTGCAGCTCCTCCCTGCACGAGCTGCCCAGTGCGAACGCGCGAGCTAGCGCGCGATCTCCCTCGCGCGAGCGCCAGCGACCCCAGCGTGACCCCAGCGCCAGCAGCGCCAGCAGCGCCAGCAGCGACAGCAGCGCGAGCGGGCGAGCAGCGCGAGCGGGCGAGCAGCGCGAGCGGGCGAGCCAGCGCGCGAGCCGGCGCGAGCCCACACGAGCCCAGCGCTAGCCCAGCGCGCGAGCCCAGCGCCAGCCCAGCATGCCCCAGCACGAGAGCGAGCGCTCCAACGCGCGACCCACTGCGCGAGCACTCGATCCAGCTCGCGAGCACGACCCTAGCCACTGCGGCCCAGTCCAGGCCCGCGGCCCACCAGACCCATCAGGCCAGCAGGCCCGCCAGGCCCACCAGCCCACCAGCCCGCGACGGCCCATGACAGTCCGTGAGCCTCTGCGAAGGTAAATGACTCAAAGTTTCGATTTTCGCACTTGGATTTCGAAATTCTTTAGTAATTGGACTTAAATTGTTCGCAATTGTTTCAAATTTGGAAACATTCAGGTTTTAGACCAAACCAACGGGCGAACGAAAGTTAGACCCGAGATCCGAGAAACCCTAGGTGAGAGAAACGAAATCTCTTCAACCTTTGGATAAACTTTGTCAAATTATGTAGTATTAGTTGGTTTTAGATTCGAATTAAGATTGATTTTGATTTTGTTATTTACTTATAAATAGAATGAAATTGATGACATTGGAATATGTTTATAAATTGAGGAATTTAGGGTTTGTACAAATTTAAGGAAATTGATAAACCCTGACAATAGTCGAAATTTGATGAAAATCGTGATGATTGATTAGGTTGGCTATTTTGGTGATTCGATTGAGGGGAGCATTGCTTTACGTATTGTGGTTTTATTGGGGAGTGCGCTATCCTCCCCAAAACGGTGAGTGAGATTTATTTCAATGCTTTTGTTTAATATGTAAATCCTGTTTTACAACATTTTGATAATGAGCATGATTTGTCGTATGTTGGAAATGTTTTGACTGGTTTTAAAATTGACTTTTGTGAATCGTTGGAGTGTCCAAAAAAACTGTATTGAATTATGAAATTATGCATCCATGTGGTTGAAATGTATAATGTGCCATTTTATGCTATATGTTGCATTGGTTTATGAACCTGACTTCGGCACATTTTGATATGATATTGATTATGGCCTTGAGAGCTTTGATATGTATTGTTCCGTAGCTACGAAGGACACCGTGAGAGGCGCTTTGGTGGCGTCCGGATATGCCTAGGCCTGGGGTATCCCACGAGTTGTCGTGATTTGATTATCTACACGGTACTAGCCAGGTTGAACCCGAAAGGGGGAGGATTTGGATTTGGATTGGATATCCTCTCCAAGTCTAGCACCTGGACGAGGTTCGTCGCCAACGCCGGGGTAGAGAGCACTTTAAGAAATTTGCATATAACACCCCCGGTGCGCCTGTCATAGGTCGCGGTAGACCTCTGCCAGGACATTTTCGGCTGGCAGCTCTATGATTTTAATGACAGTGCTTTGGATGCATATTTGACTTGAAAATGCGTGAAATGATATATTGTTGAAATGAAGAGCATGATGATTTGAAATATGATTTATATACTTATGTTTTGACACTCCAGTTTCACACTCCATATTTGATGACTGCATTGACCCACTCACTCACTGAGTATTCTTTCCCGAGTACTCACCCCTCATTTCCCTTTTGTTTCAGAGATAGTATTTGACAAGGAGTGTCGCTTTTAGGACGCTCAGTTTCTTTGGGAGATCAGGCCTGGACTTGAGGAATTATTGTATATTTCCGCTGCAAATTTGTATTGGTGATGTATTTGTATTCTGAGGTCTATAGATGACCATTTTTTTATAATTTTGGGATGACTGTATAAATATGGACATTTAAATTGTGGAACTCTCATGTCACTGCATGACATTGCATTGAGGCATTTCTTTTTTTTGTTGCGTCTGTATTTGGGAATGTGTCATGTCTTAGAATTGTTCTCTAGGATCGCTCGGTGCCTCCTCTAAATCACAGGAGGGGCGACTGGCGGCTGTCCATGCCTTTGATGGGGGCATGGCAGTAGAGGTCTGTGGTTAGGACTGTGGAGAATTGTTTGTTAGCCTTGCGTTGCCCTGGATTGTGCAGTATGGATGATCTGATTTGTTGTTGAAGATAATTTATGCATTTTGAGGTCGGGATGGCCCCTTTTGGACAGGTAACAGGTTTATTTTAATATGGGAGACCTCCGATATATGGGGAGGTTCTGCCCGATTTTCTGTAAAAATACAGCCGGCATCCAGGGTAACGGGCGGCTGCTCACGATCCCGGGTCGGGGCGTGACAGGACTAGTGGGACCTGGGATGGGCATATATTTAGCTCAGTACCTGAAATGGCATTGGCCAACATCAATTACTCCTATATTTCGAATGATGAAGAGAGTTATTTGATCTATTATATGAAAGATCCAACAATGGTGTTAAGGTTTATTGTGGATATCTCTGGGCAGGTGAAGGTGAGTATGCTGACCCAGTTACCCACTTTTCAGCAGTGGAATTTGTTTTTGTCTTTACCAAGACAGCAGTGTGAGGTTTACGCTTATTGCGGGCCATTTGGCATCTGCAGTGAGAACTCCCAGCACTTTTGTACTTGTATAAATAGCTATGAGATGAAGTCACCAAACAATTGGAATTTGGGCGACTATTCAAGTGGGTGTAGGAGAAGTAGTGCATCTGCAAATGGTGCAAAAGATGAGTTTCTGCGACTTTCCGGCATGAAACTTCCTGATAATTCCATATCAATGGCAGGAGAGACTGCTTCAGCATGTAAAGTGGCCTGCTTGAACAACTTCTCCTGCAATGCTTATGCTTGGAGTGGTGGTTGCCTAATGTGGACTGGCGATCTCCTGGATCTGCAGCAATATTCTGATGATGATTCTGAGGGAAGCACGTTTTATATCAGACTGGCTCCTCCAAGCAGCATTAGAAAAATAGTTCCTTATGTTCTGGGCTCTGTGGGGGTAATTTTGTTGTTTGGCCTTGCTTTCTTTTTGATCTGGAGGAAGAGGAGATCAGTTGAAACTGCAATAGCTGATAAGGGTTCGTTCATGGTATTTGGTTATAAGGATTTGCAAATTGTGACCAAGAACTTCTCTGAAAAATTGGGAAGAGGAGGTTTTGGTTCTGTATTTAAAGGGACATTGTCAGATTCGACTGTCATAGCTGTGAAGAAGCTGGAAAGCATCGGCCAAGGAGAAAAACAGTTCCGGGCGGAGGTGAGCACTATCGGAATGATCCAGCACGTGAATCTTGTTCGGCTTCGTGGGTTTTGCTCGGAAGGAACTAAAAAGTTGTTGGTGTATGACTGGTTGCCGAATGGCTCTTTAGATACCCACCTTTTCCATGGAAAGGATGACTCAAAGTTGTTGGACTGGAAAACAAGATTTCAAATTGCATTGGGGATTGCCCGAGGGCTGGCTTATCTGCATGAGAAGTGCAGGGATTGCATCATTCACTGTGACATAAAGCCAGAAAACATCCTTTTAGATGCTGACTTCTGTCCTAAAGTGGCTGATTTTGGCTTGGCAAAACTTGTTGGCCGTGACTTTAGCAGGGTCCTGACTACCATAAGAGGCACATTAGGCTATCTTGCACCAGAGTGGATTTCAGGTGTCGCCGTTACAGTCAAAGCCGATGTCTACAGCTACGGAATGATGCTTTTTGAAATTATTTCAGGCAGAAGAAACTTTCTGAAATCAGAAGATAGTAACATAGAATTCTTTCCCTCCTGTGCTGCGAGCATATTACATGCTGAAGAGGACATTCTCACTATTCTGGACCCGAAGTTGGAGGGCAGTGCTGAAGCAGAAGAGCTAAGAAAAGTTTGTAAAGTTGCCTGTTGGTGCATCCAAGATGCTGAAATTCATAGGCCCACAATGGGACAAGTAGTTCAGATCCTTGAAGGTCTTTTGGATGTGAACATGCCGCCAATACCTAGAACTCTCCAAATGTTTGACACCCGAGAGGACAAAATTTTCTTCATGGAATTACTGTCAAGCTAGAAGTCACTAGTAGGGGGCAATGTCTCAGTTGCTTCCTCTCAGGCCAAGAGCACTCCTTTCATCCACATCTGACATGTCATGAAGACATCAGGCAATGTATCTTACACCAATTCTCTAGAATGTAAGCCGGGCTGCCAATGTCTTTGTCTATTTACAGCCATCTATTCAATGTGTTAGAGTATTTCATGACTCTATCATGCAGCGGAAGTATTAAACAATTTCGGAATTAAAAGTGTAGGGTTTTGGTAATACCTCAATGAGTGATGCAGTAATCTTTGGGGAACCACCAAATCCACGTCTCGATCTACCTCGTAGTCGAGATGATAATCACAGATCGGATTATCAACACAGTTCCATGACGTCTCAACTCTAGATCCGGTGATGGAAACGCCACTCGACAAAATCCCTCAATTTCTCTCTCATGCAAAATGTCAAAATTCTCTCTCAATTTTTGAATTACCTTGATCTCAATACCAGATCCAGATCTATGTTGTATTCCTCCCTTCCAATATTGGTTTTTCTATCGTAGGCAAATCAATTACCCAGAATTGATTTGGAAGACCACCATAAATGTAGGAGTTACAATCAAGGCCTTCCTTATTTGGAAGATGCCCCACGTGGGCATATTTGACCTTCATCTCCCACTTGCACATGAGGGCATTTTACGGTCATCTCGAAATCACAACTGATGTGATCTCTTCACATCACCCTACTGGATTTTCACACAATAGGGCTCAGGGATAAAATTTTTAATCAGTGCCTCAAAGTAAATAACTCCCACTATCCCTAGTCGTCTTTATCACACGTGGTATGAAACGCGTGCCACATTGTTATTCCCCCATCTCTCAAAAGGCGTATGTCAGATGTTTCTAACACTGTATAGGTACGGAACTCAGTCTACACATAAGACTTTACCCAGAGATCTCAGAGAGAGTAATTTAGAGGCAATCTCACAGATCACAAATGCTTTCTGAGATCTCAAACCTGGCTTCTAGCAAGTAACATGGATGTGGGTATGTCCATATCGGTGATATCACATATGACCTCATCCTGAACACATATCAGGGCGACTTATGTTCTAACAGAGCTACTCTCAAAACCTCTTACAGTTAGAAACTGTCTTATCTCTACTCGCTCAGAGCTGGAGGTGGTCACTCGTGTGAGAGAGTCGACCTCACTTGCCCTATAATAACATCACAATATATATATATATATATATGATAATAAAAGTAAGTGCATTGATTAAAATGCAATACTTATATGACTGAATAATGCATCATATATATAGAAAAATTAATAAGTATCAATGTCGTCAGTACAAGATGAGCAATGTCAATAAATCCTCAAACTCAATGACTCTCTATATCCTAAGAAGGAGTCTCTAGTAATGGGTTTGGTGAAGGGATCAGCCACCATATTGTGTGTCGAAGTGTACCTGACGGTCACTTCACCCTTCTCGATAATGTCTCTTACAAAATGATATCTGGTGTCTATATATTTGGTCCTATTATGGAATTTAGGGTCTCGAGTATAGGCAATAGTGACCTGATTATCACAATAAATCATTACTCGCCTCCCACTATCCGCTATAATCCCTAAGTCATCTAACAGTTTTCGGAGCAAACACTCTCCCGAACTGCAACAGAACAAGCCACGAACTCAGCCTCCATGGTTGATAGAGCAACACAGGTTTGCTTTTTACTGCTCCATGAAATGGCACCGCCATTGAGCAAAAAAGCAAAACTTGATGTCGATTTACACTTATCCAAATCGCCTCCCCAATCAGCATCCGAATAACCCACAAGGCGCAAATCGCCTCCTCCGTAACACGGAGAGAGGTTTGCAGTTCCCTTAAGATATCGGAGAATCTTTTTCACTGCTTTCCAGTGACTTCTTCTAGGATTCGCCTGATACCTACTCACCAAATCGACTGCATAACTTATATCCGGTCTTGTACGCAGCATTGCGTACATTAGGCTTTCCACCACACTGGAGTAAGGTACTCTACTCACCAGACCGACTGCATAACTTATGCCAGTCTTGTACATAGCATTACGTACATTAGACTTCCCACCGTACTGGAGTTAGGTACTTTACTTATTTCCCTCACTTCATCCTGAGTTTTAGGATATATTTCCAGACTCAGGCCTTCACTTTTGGCAATTGGAGTATCTATGGGATTACAATCACTCATCCCAAAACGTTCGAGAATTTTTCTAATGTATGTCTCTTGTGAAAGAGTAAACATTCTTCTTGAGCGATCCCTCTAGATCTCAACTCCAAGGATGAACTCAGTTTCACCCATGTCTTTCATGTCAAAATTGGATGACAACCATGTTTTGATAGTCTTTATATACTCAATATTATTCCCGACCAACATTATGTCATCTACATACAATGACGGGATCACAAATGAATTATCACCCCATATTAGATAGAAACAATGATCCTCTTTGACCATCCTAAAATCATAAGATATCATAGTCTCGTGAAATTTTAGGTACCACCACCTGGATGATTGTTTTAGGCCATATATCAACTTTCGAAGTCGACAGATCTTGTCCTCTTGATCTACTAGAACGAATCCTGAGAGTTGTTCCATGTAGACCTCTTCATCTAAATTCCTGTTAAGGAAAGCAATCTTAACGTCCATCTGATGTAACTCGAGATCCATACTAGCGACAATCGCCAAAAGCAAATGAATCGATGTAAACTTGACTACCGAGGAGAAAGTCTCCTCATAGTCAATGCCCTTTGTCTGTGTGTAACCCTTGGCTACAAGACGGGCCTTATACCTCTCTATCGATCCTTCGGCCTTCCTCTTGATTTTGAGAACCCACTTGTTCCCAATGACCTTTCTTTTCTCAGGCAGGTCAATTAGATTCCAGACCCCATTGACTTTCATTGATTCCAATTCTTCCTTCATGGCCTCTAACCATTAGTCCTTGGCAGGACCCTCGAGAGCCTCACTGAATGTTCTTGGCTCCTCATCGTCCTCGGGAGTAACAATCAGGATCTCATCCTCAATCGAAAAGTGATGATGTGGTACGTATCCCTGACTACTCCTACGAGGAGGAGAAGCTATTTCACCTTCAAATGGAACACTCCCCCAAGGACCAAGATTCACATCAGGTTTTTTAGTCCCGCCACTAGGTTCGGTTGAGCTGTTAGGTTCATCCATCTCATTGAAGGTGATGTCTCGATCGATTTCACCTCTTAGGGAAATCATTTTCGAGAAACGTGACATCACGAGACTCTATCTCAGTCATTGTGCCATCGATATGTTCTCCTAGGAGCACATGTCCCTTGGAGTGTTCAGAGTATCTAAAAAAAATACATTTCTTTCCTCACGGGCCTAACTTGCCATATTTGTATGAGGAATCATAAACAAACGCGGCACAACTCCATGATCTCAAATGGCTAAGGTCAGACTGTCTCCTTGTCCAAAGCTCATACGGGGTGCTGACTACAGATTTTATTGGGACACAGTTAAGGACGTAGGCAGTAGTCAATAACGTATCCCCCAATGGGAGATGGATAAATTGGCTTGCGCCATCATCGACCTCACCATCTCTAAAAGAGTCATATTCCTTCTCTCGACCACTCTGTTCTGCTAAGGAGTAGTAGAAATAGTCAGTTGTCTCGTAATACCTCTATCGAAACAGAACTCTTTAAATTGTTCCGATAAATACTCGCGCCCTCGATCAGTTCTAAGGGTTTTCACCCTCAAGTCTAGCTGATTCTCAATCTCGCTTATAAATCTTGTAAAGCACTCTAGTGCCTCAGACTTATGCGAGATCAGGTAGACGTAACCGAAACGGGTGTAATCATCAATGAACGTAATAAAGTATATGGCTCCGTTTCTGGCTCTCATATTCATTGGTCTGTAAATATCGGAATAGACCAATTGCAATGGAGTCCCAACTCTCATTGTTTTCCAGAATGGTTTTCTAGTAGCTTTGCCCACAAGGCAAAACTCACACATAGGGAACTGGACCTTGGTTAGCGGGCCCAACAAGCCACTCGTAGCTAATCGGGTCATCCTCTTTTGCCCTATGTGGCCAAGTCTGCTATACCATACAAACACATCATCCACAACACTATCAGATGCAAAGGCAATAGAAGATGAAGGAATATTTTCATAAAATGGAATAAAATCTAGTACATAAAGTCTCTCACGGGTTAAACCAGAATAAATCAAAAGACTGTCATTATCATAAATGAAAACTTTAGAGTTTCCTAACAAAACAGAATATCCCAACTGGTCTAAATATCGAACAGAAATGAGATTCCGCAGAATCTCAGGAGCATACAATACGTCATATAGATACAGGGTTTGGTCATTACGAAGCATCAGCTTGCATGTGCCAATCCCTCTAACTTCCACAAATGCTCCGTTCTCCACATATAGCCTTCTCGCATGGGGACTCAAATAACAGAATTCTATGAATGCGCTCTTATCACGAGCTACATGGTCCGTGGTTCCTGAGTCTACAATCCACGAAGGAGAAGAGTTAGTGAGCATCACACTAGATGACACATAACTCAAACCATGTAAAGAAGGACTTACCTTTCGCTCGCCACACTCGCGTGCGAAATGCCCATACTTGCCACATACATAGCATTGGACTTTGCTCTTGTCGAGCTCATTCTTCTTGCGTTTCTGTTCTTTGTCATCGATTTTGGCAGATGGCTTCCTCTTGCCTTGGCCCTTGGGCTTCTTCTCATGTTTGTGCCACTTGCGCTTGATCCCTCAGGAGCCCTTGCTCGACTCCGCGATGTTAACATGAGTAAAAGTGGACCTCACAACCTCCTGGCGCTCCTCCTCAAGCTCACAATGCCTACTCACATCCCTGAAAGTATGAATACTCTCAGTGTGTGTAAAATAAGTCTTAACCACATCTCAGAAGTCAGGTAAAAACCGGATCACACCCAGCACCTGAAGCTTGTCAGACATTGACTCCCCCCATACTCTTCAGAGAGGCAATCATACTCGACATGTGCGTCAAATGCTATTTCATGATATGAACAGTTCTCTTCTTATATGTAATGAACTTATACGTCAGCATCCTCAACTTAGGTGCTGACACGGAACCAAAGTGCTCTTTCAGAGTAAACCAAATCGACTTCGCAGTGGAATACTGCTCATAAACCGGGATTAACTCATCGTGCATACAGCTAAGAAGGATTACCCTAACTTGGTCATCCTTCTTCTTCCAAGCACGATACACCTCCTGATCCCGTTTTCCTTGTTCTATTGGAACCTTCCCTAGGTCCACCATCTCGTGTTGAAAACCTACCCGAGTTCTTATTCCTCGAAGACAAACTAAATTTTTTGGTACCAGATTTCATAGTTGTCACCATTCAGTTTCTCTCCCTTAACGAGATCCAGAACTATAGTTTTTATAGCAGTCATGTCTCTGTTACACAGAATAGAGACATTAGTAACAAATGATACTCAAATTCATAATTTTATGAACCTTACAAATTATCAAAGCCAAAGTGACTCGAATACAGACTTCAAAACGAGCATATGAGTCAACAGATATCATATACCACAATTTAGGATTGTATCTCACCATTCGGACTAGAATTCGATACATAAAGACCCACATATAGTCACTTGTTATCATAACACCCTTTAAAAATTGGTAAAATCCAATTTTAGGCGAACCAACGCGCCGCCGGAAGGGTCCACGAGCCTGTGGCGCGTCCCCCATGCGCCGAAGACGGGTCTGGCGCATGCCTAAACGCGCTGCGCGTCTGGCACGCGCCTACACGCACCTGGGTGTGTGCCTCACACACGTCCGACGTGCAGGCGCGTATTTCATGCGCTCACACGCGTGAGACCTGTCGGACCGGGGTCGGGTCAGACAGAGTTCAGGTCGGACCGGTCGGGTCCGACCTGTCCCGACTGCCTCACTCGCCCGCAACCGTGGTTGCCAAGCACCCGCAACCGCAGTTGCCAAGCTCCTCATCACGCGTGTATTTCACGCGCCCGCGGGTTGAGTCCTTTCTTCTTCACCCGACAGGTCTGAAACCGGGTTTTCCGACCCGATTTCTAAAAAACGCATTTCCGGCCTGTTTTTCACGGCGATTCTTGCCAGAAAATTATTTTGGACATCTAAAAAATATCCTAGACTTGATTTTTGGGTTATTTACGCCCTAAACTCGACGAAACATATATCCAAAGTTTTGGCCCTCCGCGGCCTCGTCGGAAAAACTCAATTTCCGGCAACGGCAACATACAATATGCATACCAAAATGTAGATCTAGATGCCAGGAACTCAAATCTACAATTTTTTTTGTGAAGATTTCTCATAAATCTTGACAAATCTGGGGTTTATTTATCGCGATCACTATTCACAGCCTAGAAGTTCGACCGGAATTTTCATGGCCTAATCGTACTCAGAAAATTACAAAAAAATCATATTCGTGATCTACATGATATGGGTAACATCATGGTATTTTCAGATTCACGAAATGCATCTGTGATCCGAACCCCAAATTGTACATGCTCATTATTTATGCCCAAAATTAATTCCGAAAATTTGTTTTAAAATAAATCTAATCTTTGACTACGATACCAATGTTAGAGTATTTCATGACTCTATCATGCAGCGTAAGCATTAAACAATTTCGGAATTAAAAGTGTAGGGTTTTGGTAATACCTCAATGAACGATGCAGTAATCTTTGGGGAACCACCAAATCCACGTCTCGATCTACCTCTTAGTCGGGATGATAATCACAGATCGGATTATCAACATAGTTCCACAAGGTCTCAACTCTAGATTCGGTGATGGAAACGCCGCTCGACAAAATTCCTCAATTTCTCTCTTGTGCAAAATGTCAAAATTCTCTCTCAAGTTTTGAATTACCTTGATCTCAATCCCAGATCCAGATCTTTGTTGTATTCCTCCCTTCCAATATTGGTTTTTCTATGGTAGACAAATCAATTACCCAGAATTGATTTGGAAGACCACCATAAATGTGGGAATTACAACCAAAACCTTCCTTATTTGGAAGATGCCCACGTGGGCATATTTAACGTTCACAATGTTTCTCAGGCCCTCCTTCTCCCAACAAGGGAAACATCAAAAGAGACGATTGTGCTTGTTTCTTTTCAAAGAGGGCACTTATTTATTCCCTTCTCTTTTTCTTCTCCGTAGGTGTTTATGGGAGATCATTGGGAACTTCATACTCGCTTCATCCCTCTTCTAAACACATAAATATACAACTCTGCCAATCAATTGAGGCAAATAATGTGCAAATTATTATTTGTTTGAGTGGTTATGCACCTTTCTACTATTAGCAATATCGGAGGTCTTCTGCATATGTATTACACCAACTTTTGTACGTGCAATACATGTGTTTGATGGTTTTATCAAAACTTGTTGTAACTTGACACTTTTGATGAGCTCCATGATCCTACTAATTGAAAAGAAATTGATCTACAGATGATGAAATTTAATTAACTGAAAACAAAACATACTATTAATTGATGCCCACGTGGAGCAGGTTGGGGGTAATGGACAGTTACCCATTACCCCACTCACCCCTAATTTGACTCCCTAAAATAACTCCTACGGGAGTTATGATTCAAAAAAGAGAATGAACATGATTCTTTAATAAAAAAAAATAAAAATAAAAATAAAAATAAAAATAAAAAAAGGACAAGAGAAATAATTAGACAAGAGAGGTGAATTCCGATCAACGAAAAATCACCGGGTTAAGGGTTGGATCGTTGTGGTATTGTGTTAATAGTTCGTCTTACGTAACTATCATCCCGACTGCGAGTTGTTGCAGTTACAAGTTTGCGGTTTCCGAAATTATTCGAATCACCGATTAAGGTATACCGTAAACTCGATTTCTTATGATTCTAAAAAATATTAATTATTGCTTCCGTTGCGTGATTGAGTCACCATAATCTAACATTGGTATCAGAGCCTATTAGATATATTTTTAAATAATTTTTTTGGAATTTAATTTGGGTATAAAAGTATAGGGTATAAAATTTGGGGTTCGGATCACGGATGATTTTCGAGAATCCGATTATACCACTGTGTTACCCAACTCACGTAGAACACGAAAATAATTTTTCCGTAATTTTCTGAGCATGATAGGGCTAAGAAAATTCCGGTTGAAGCATTCGGCCGTGAATAGTGACCGAACCCTTCAACCCCAGATTTGGCGAGTTTTTAGGTCAAATCAGAACATGAAAATGGTAGATCTATATTTGTCTCTGTTAGATCTACATTTTGACATAAATATTGCATGTTGTTTATACTGGAAATTGGGTTTTCGGAGAACCGGGTCGAAAAACCCAGTTGCAGACCCGTCGGGCAAGGAAGATGAGTTCCAGACCCGCGGGCGCGTGCAAAACACGCGCCCATAAGCGCGTCCAGCTGGCGCGTGTACCTCACGCGCGCGTAAGGCGCGTGAGTAGTCCAGAAGGGACACGGGTCGGGGCGGGTCAAGAGTCGACCCACGACCCGACACGTGTCGGGTCAACCCGACCCGTTAACCGCAAGTCGGGTCACCTAACCCGTTTGACCGACCCGCTGACTCGGCTCCGCGGGTGAGGGCGCGTGAGAACGCGCCGCGACTGGGAGCGCGTGAGCCGAGTCGGCTCAGGCGCGTGGCAGCGCGTGAGACACGCGCGCCGCGTGAGCCGAGCCACGAAAGGCGCGTGGTGGCGCGTGAGGAGCTTACCGCGCGTCTGGCGCGTGATCCAGGCTCCTGCCGGCCCGTGGAGGCGCGTGGCAGGGCCTGCAGACGCGCCGCCGGAGCGCGGCGGCGCGTGGGGACCCCGGCGGCGCGTCAGGTGTATGGTGTATGGTGTCCGTTGACTCATATGCTCACTTTGGGGTCAATACTCGATTCATTTTGGATTATTAATTCGTAGGGTGTACGAAATTGTGAAAATAAGTATTATTAGTCACTGACGTCTCTTTTTTCTGTGTAACAGAGATATGGCTGCTACGAAAACTGTCGTTCTAGATCTCGTTAAGGGAGATAAACTGAACGGTGACAATTATGATATTTGGCACCGAAAGGTTCAGTTTGTTTTCGAGGAACAAGAACTCGGGGAAGTTCTTAAGAACGAGATGGTGGACCCCAGGGAGGGTTCCACGGCACAAGCACGACGGGATCAGGAGGTGTATCGTGCTTGGAAAAAGAAGGATAGCCAAGCGAGGGTAATCCTTCTTAGCTGCATGCACGATGAACTGATTCCGATTTACGAACAGTATCCTACTGCACAGTCGATCTGGCATGCTCTAAGGGAGCAATATGGCGCCCCGTCAGCTCCTAAGGTGAGGATGCTGACTTATAAGTTCATCACTTATAAGAAGAGGCACGATCATACAATGAAACAGCATTTAATGCACATGTCGAGTATGATCGCCTCTCTGAAGAATATGGGGGAGCCGATGTCTAATGAGCTTCAGGTACTGGGTGTGATCCAGTCCTTGCCTGACTCCTGGGATGTGGTTAAGACCTATCTCACGCACACTGAGAGTATTCATACTTTCATGGACGTGAGTAGGCACTGTGAGCTCGAGGAGGAGCGTCAGGAGGTGGCTAGGTCTTCTTCTGCTCATGCTAATTTTGCGGAGTCGAGTAAGGGCTCCCGGGGTTTAAAGCGCAAGTGGCGTAAGCATGAGAAGAAGGCCAAGGGCCAAGGCAAGAAGAAGCAACCTGCCAAGACCGACGACAAAGGACAGAAGCGCAAGAAGAAGGAGCTCGATAAAAGCAAAGTCCAATGCTATGTTTGTGGCAAACTTGGGCATTTCGCACGCGAGTGTGGCGAGCGAAAGGTATGTCCTTCTTCTTTACATGGTTTGAGTTACGTGTCATCTAGTGTGATGCTCATTAACTCTTCTCCTTTGTGGATTGTAGACTCAGGAGCCACGGACCATGTAGCTCGGGACAGGAGCGCATACGTGGAGTTCCGCCGTTTAAGTCCCCAGGCGAGGAGGCTGTACGTGGGGAATGGAGCATTCGTGGAAGTAAAAGGGATTGGCACTTGCAAGCTATTGCTACGAAGTGACCAAGTCTTATATCTTCATGATGTTTTGTATGCTCCTGAGATTAGGCGGAATCTAGTATCTGTCCGATATTTAGATTTGTTAGGATATTCAGTGTTGTTGGGAAACTCTAGAGTTTCCATTACTTATGACAGTTCTTTAATTTGTTCCGGTTTGGTCCATGAGGGACTTTATGTACTGGATATGATTTCATGTTATGAGACTTATTCTTCTTCTACTATTGCTTTTGCATCTGATAGTGTAGTGGATAATGTGAATGTATGGCATAGTAGACTTGGTCACATAGGGCAAGAGAGGATGGCCCGGTTAGCTACGAATGGCCTGCTGGGCCCGCTAACCAAGGTTCAGTTGCCCGTATGTGAGTTTTGCCTTGCGGGCAAAGCCACTAGAAAACCATTTGGGAAAGCAATGAGAGCTGGGACTCCATTGCAATTGGTCCATTCCGACATTTGCGGACCCATGAATGTGAGAGCCCGAAACGGAGCCACGTATTTTATTACATTTATAGACGATTACACGCGTTTCGGTTACGTCTACCTGATCTCACACAAGTCTGAGGCACTAGAATGTTTCAGGAGGTTTATCAGTGAGGTTGAAAATCAGCTAGACTTGAGGGTGAAAACTCTCAGAACCGATCGGGGGCGCGAGTATCTGTCTGAGCAATTTAAAGAGCTCTGTTCCGATAGAGGTATTACGAGACAGTTAACTATTTCTGCTACTCCTCAACAGAACGGAGTAGCCGAGAGAAGGAATAGGACTCTGTTGGAGATGGTGAGGTCGATGATGGCACAAGCCAATCTACCTATCTCCCATTGGGGGGATACGTTGTTGACTGCGGCTTACGTCCTTAACCGTGTTCCGACAAAGTCTGTAGTAAGCACCC
Organism: Dillenia suffruticosa; assembly: GCA_033439265.1. Classification (NCBI taxonomy): domain Eukaryota; kingdom Viridiplantae; phylum Streptophyta; class Magnoliopsida; order Dilleniales; family Dilleniaceae; genus Dillenia; species Dillenia suffruticosa. The sequence goes on from JAVTVX010000030.1 coordinate 19,439,087, forward strand.
CATACAAGCTTTGGACAAGGAGACAGCCTGACCTTAGCCACTTGAGGCCATGGGGTTGCGCTGCGTATGTTCGTGATTCCTCGCATCAGTACGGCAAGTTAGGACCGCGAGGAAAGAAGTGTATCTTTGTTAGATACTCTGAACAATCCAAAGGATATGTGTTCCTAGGAGAACATACGGACGGTACTGTCACCAAGATAGAGTCTCGTGATATCACATTTCTCGAAAGTGATTTCCCTAAAAGAGGAGAAATCGATCGAGATCTTACCTTTTACGAGATGGATGAGCCTAGTGGCTTAGCCGAACCCAGTGACGAGATTCAAGAGCCGATTATGGATCTTGATCTTAGTGGGAGCAATCCATTTCAAGGTGTGGGACCTCTCTCTCCTCGAAGAAGTAATCGGGGACAAGTGCCACGTCGTCGTTTCCCGATTGAGGATGAGATCCTCATTGTGACTCCTGAGGACGATGAAGAGCCGAGGACTGCACAGGAGGCTCTTGAGGGTTCAGCAAAGGACCAATGGTTACAGGCCATGCACGAGGAAATGGAATCAATGAGAGTCAACGAAGTCTGGGAGCTAGTTGACTTACCTGAGGAAAGAAAGGCTATTGGAAACAAGTGGGTTTTCAAAATTAAAAGAAAGGCCGACGGATCGATTGAGAGGTACAAGGCCGTCTAGTAGCCAAGGGTTACACGCAGACCAAGGGCATTGACTACGAGGAGACTTTCTCTCCAGTAGTCAAATTTACTTCGATCCGTTTACTTTTGGCGATTGTCGCTAGTATGAATCTTGAGTTACACCAGATGGACGTTAAGACCGCTTTTCTTAACGGGAGCCTGGATGAGGAGATCTACATGGAACAGCCCCCTGGGTTTGTTCTGGTAGGTCAAGAAGACAAGGTCTGTCGACTTCGAAAGTCGATATACGGTCTAAAGCAATCATCCAGGCGGTGGTACCTAAGATTTCACGAGGAGGTGATATCTTACGGTTTTACGATGGTTGAGGAGGATCATTGTGTCTATCTGATTCGGTCTGATAACTCTTTTGTGATCCTGTCGTTGTATGTGGATGACATAATGTTGGCTGGGAACAACATTAAGTATTTAAAGACCATCAAAGCATGGTTGTCATCCAGTTTCGACATGAAAGACATGGGTGAAGCTGAGTTCATCCTTGGAGTTAAGATCCAGAGGGATCGCTCGAGAAAAGATGTTGGCTCTTTCACAAGAGACCTATATTAAGAAAATTTTTGAGCGTTTTGGGATGAATGATTGTAATCCCATAGATACTCCGATCGCCAAAGGTGAAGGCTTGAGCCTGGACATGTGTCCAAAAACTCAGGAAGAAGTAAGGGAAATGAGTAAAGTACCTTATTCCAGTACAGTGGGAAATTTGGTGTACGCAATGTTGAGTACTAGACCGGACATTTGTTATGCAGTTGGTCTGGTGAGCAGATATCAGGCAAATCCTGGAAGGGGTCACTGGAGAGCAGTGAAAAGGATTTTCCGATATCTAAAAGGAACTGCAAACTTCTCCTTGAGTTACGGAGGAGGCGATTTGCGCCTTGTGGGCTATTCGGACGCCGACTGGGGAGGCGATTTGGATAAACGCAAATCGACATCAGGTTTTGCTTTCTTGCTCAATGGCGGAGCTATCTCTTGGAGCAGTAAGAAGCAAACCTGTGTTGCTCTATCTACGATGGAGGCTGAGTTCGTGGCGTGCTCAGTTGCAGTTCAGGAGAGTGTTTGGTTCCGGAGACTACTGAATGACTTAGGGATTGTAGCGGATAGTGGGAGACCTGTAATGATTTATTGTGATAATCAGGCCGCTATCGCTTACACACTAGACCCTAAGTTTCATAGTAGAACTAAACACATCGACACCAGATACCATTATGTTAGAGACATCATCGAGAAGGGTGAAGTGACCGTCAAGTACATTTCGACACACAGCATGGTGGCTGACCCCTTCACCAAACCCATCACTAGAGACTCTTTTTTAGGGCATAGAGAGTCATTGGGTTTGAATATCTACTGACATTTCTCAGTTTGTACTTAATGATGACGTTGATGCTTATTGATTTTATATATATGATTATAGTGCATTATTCAGTCACTTTTGCATTATATTTTTCATTTAATGCACTTACTTTTAATTATCATATATATGTAATAGATATGTCAGGCAGGCGAGGTCGACTCTCTCACACGAGTGACCACCTCCGGCTCTGAGTGAGCGGGAATGAGACGGTTTCTAGCTGTAAGAGGTTTTGAGAGTGGCCCTGCTAGAACATAAGTCGCCCTGATACGTGTTCAGAATGAGGTCATATGCGAAATGACCGACATGGAAGTACCCACATCCATGTTGCCTGTGAGAAGCCAGGTTTGAGATCTCGGATATCACCTGTAATTTGTGATATTGTCTCATAGGTACTCTTTCTGAGATCTCTAGGTAAAGTCTTATGTGTAGACTGTGGCCCCATACCTGCACAGTGTTGGAGAAATCTGACATATGCCCTTCTGAGAGATGGGGGAGTAACACTGTGGCACGTGTTTCATATCACGTGTGAAAAGACGACTTGGGATAGTGGGAGCTATATTACTTGAGACAATAATTTAAAACTTATCCCCAAGCCCCACTGTGTGAGATTCGAGATCCATTGGGCGGGATCTCTTGTGCCCTTATTACTTTCGGCTGTCTCTTAAGATCATGATTCAGTGTTTGCTACTTTAGTCTGTTTACCAATGGCCCGGAAGATAAATTGAGGTTTGAGGGACAGGTCTAGGAAAGCAGCCGAATTGAGATCGATAGATTCGAGTTTGGGAAAAGGAAGACCAATTGACAATGCATTGTTATGTTGTATTCACCGACCGGTCTTTTATGTTCATCCATGTAGGGATTTGAACATGATAGTGAATACATAGTCAAGTAATATCTGGGGATTACTTTCGGTGAGGAAAGTAGCTCGATGAATGTAATTAGTCTTGGATCTGGGGTACAGCGAGCTTTCTTATGATATTAACGGTGACTACTCGATCATCCTAACAGGTGTGTCGAGCAGTTTTTGTTTGCAGGTGTACTCGCTAGTCGCACGACGTCCAACCCTGTATGAAAACCCTGTAGGGTGATATGGTGGATCGCATGAGTTGTGATCTTATGACGGAAATAAAATACCCTCGTGTGCAAGTGAGAGATATTAATTGATGCCCACGTGGAGCAGGTTGGGGGTAATGGGCAGTTACCCATTACCCCACTCACCCCTAATTTGACTCCCCAAAATAACTCCTACGGGAGTTATGATTCAAAAAAGAGAATGAACATGATTCTTTAATAAAAAAAATAAAAATAAAAATAAAAATAAAAATAAAAAAGGACAAGAGAAATAATTAGACAAGAGAGGTGAATTCCGATCAACGAAAAATCACCGGGTTAAGGGTTGGATCGTTGTGGTATTGTATTAATAGTTCGTCTTACGTAACTATCATCCCGACTGCGAGTTGTTGCAGTTACAAGTTTGCGGTTTCCGAAATTATTCGAATCACCGATTAAGGTACACCGTAAACTCGATTTCTTATGATTCTGAAAAATATTAATTATTGCTTCCGTTGCGTGATTGAGTCACCATAATCTAACACATACATATAATCCCAGCATCAATGGGAGCGCCTAAGCTTGAGAGAGAGAGAGAGAGAGAGAGAGAGAGAGAGAGATTAAAATATGTCCTGTCTCCTAGGCTCCTCCTACAAACAAAGCTCTAGAGTGTTCCAATCAACCATCGTTCTGAAGCAAATACTATCAATTTAGAAAAAAATGAAACAAATAATCCACCAAAAATCAAAATGCTTTAAAAATGGAATGGACAAACAGAATAATATAGAGCACTACAAGCTGAGGGCATACTGAGTTGAACCTCATCATGTTGAAGAATAAAAATACTTCTTTTCCCGACCAACATATGGACAAATATGGCGTATGGTAATAAAAAGTGATGCCACAACTAGATTCTCCAGGCAGCTTTAATACTTTAATGTGCCCCTTTTCATAACAATAATTGTAAATCAAAATCTTATGCCTAAATTTGGATCTAGATTTAGATTTACTCCTGTCAATGTCTTTCTTTTCAGAATTGCCTTGAGCAAACAAATCATCAGCCAAATTCGTACTAGTTTCCCGGTTATGTCCATATTAATCTACTCCTTAGATTTCAAAGAAGATTTAATTCCATGATATGAGATGGTTTATTTCCCAAAATCATAGAATCTCAAAAATCCTTAAACAATAGGGGAACGGAACATAACAGTAAAAGAGTCTGATCCTCATCATGAATTTTCACATCTATGTTCTTTAAATTCATAATAATAAAATCAAATTTATCAAGATCCGAGAATATAGATATAGTTTCGGTCATACGAAGCATGTATACGGACACTTTCAGATAAAGTCTATTCTTAATAGTTTTCTTCATATACAAAACATTTAGCTTTTTCCACATATCTTTGGCTGTCATCTTAAAATACGACTTTCCTTAAAACCTCATTGGAGAGATTTAATATGATACCCAATCTAGCCCTTTTATCTGGTTTGGTAAAATCCTAATCGCTCGTTTTCTTTGGCCTTTTCTCAACTCCTTTCACTGCTATATCGACTCCATCCTGAATCAGGATGGCCTCGATTTTGATCTGCCATATCCCAAAATTGATGTTCGTCATCATTATAGCAAAGCATAGCCTTTAACAAAGCTCTGATACCAATTTTTTAGGAAAAGACCCCAGTTAGGACCCCAAGAATCATCAAAACAGTTCTAAACAATTAATACAGAATGATAATAATAATAGAGAGACTAATAATAATAGAAAGACACCAAGTTTGGTCGGTCAAATGACCTACATCTATGAGCAAAAGAGGAGCAAAACTTATAAACCCACAAACACTAATACAAAAAACAAAAGAACTCAAAATAATAAAAGTGATATGATGACCCACAAGTTCTAATAGGTCCCTGACACTCTTACTTTGATTGCTCACGTTCCTCTACTAAAATCTCTATTTTTAAGTATGAAATGAGGGTCAATTCTACAACTTATTCAATGTGGGATATGTGCAAGGCTCGTGGGATCCACCCAACTCTTCAAAACATCCGAAACAAGTGCAAGTGACCACACAACATAGACCTTTAGGAACTTGAGACTTCGCTCATCCCTCTCACAAAAGCTAAAATGCCCAACTCTATTAATCATTGAGACTTACAATGCGCAAATGGTCATTTTTCTCAGCCTGAAACACTTTCGCACACGCGTGTACTTTCTGAAGTATTTGATGGTTTTACCAATTCATCGTAAAGAGTGCGCCTATAGGCCAAGGTTTCTGCCAACCCCTCCCAAAAATGGGGAAAATGAGTATTAATACTCATGAAATTTGAAGCCGTTAGATCAATATCATCTGATGATTACTTTTTTCGTGAGATTAGACAATAACCATTGGTATCAATACTCATAAAATTAACCCCATTTAAGGCTTCTCCTTAACCAAAATCCGATGTCATGATACTTATGGGCCAAAATCAACTCTTGCTCTCATAGTTTAGATTGTTGGGTTTCCTCTAATGTGAAGTGGTCTCCAGTCTTAACATATCTGAACATCTTCATAGGAAAGCAAACAGTTTTCGACATGAAGATGCCCCGTAGCCAGAGATTATACCCATGAAACGCCCTAAAACACCCATCAGAGCTATAACTACAGCAATCTTGATAAGGTATGCTAATAACTGGGTTTATTACTTTTTTTAAAAATTTAGTGTTTAAAATCATTGTACTGTAATTTATTTAGGGAAACTAGCATTTTCAAGGCGAAAGAGGTAAATTAGCATTGGATAGTCTTGTTTTGCGATCTAATTCCCCAAAAATCTCAATTGTGCTTGATCGTCCAGCCCTGCAATGCACACAGCATGTACATGTTTAACTCAAAGAAAATCGCAAAAGGTATCATTTTGGCCACAGATTAATACAAAAAGTTTTGAATATTAATGAATTTTATGTGCTTGAGTATGGTTCAGCTTAATTTGTCTAACACTGTCCTCGCTGAGTGCAGATGGTAATGCACCCCTTTCCATGCCCCATTCTTTGCTCTTTCATCTTACTGATTAATATGTTTTCTTACCAACTTTAAATTAATACTTTTAAAATCTAATTTAAACTTTCGTGTAATTAAAAAATTATCCAAATATAAAATGGCAAAGAAAAGTGAAAGGGCATGATGTTTATCCTATCCCTACTTGTCATTTTGTGAATAAAAGTAGATTATTTAGTGGAACCAAGCATATGGAAGCTAATTAAATATTTGATTTTCTTAATAAATTGTGGGCTATTAATCCTATCATAGTTGAATCAAAAATAAATAAAGTAACCCAAAAAAGGAAACTGTAATTTTAGATAATCATATTCCGAGTAATCTGATTCAAATATTGTCGAACTCAATTTAGGGGAGCTCTCTTAATGTCAACGTAGTCTTTTCCATTCTTAATTTTTGAACCCAAGATTTGATTAAAGGGCTTAGCACCTTCATCCACCGGACCATGGATCTATTTTATGGGATCATGCCAATTTTTCTTCTTGGCAATGATAATTAATTGAAACCATAGAACATTGTAACAATATATTATTTTATATTCAGTAACTAAATTTTACCAATAAGTTTTTGTAAAATAATTGTCTTCTCCACAAGTGAGATATTTCTTTACCCTATCTTTTTTATTTATATTATTTTCTTATCAATTTTAAATAATTAATATTATAACCTAATTTTTTTATAATTAAAAGCATACCCTGATATAAAATGAAAACAAATATATCGTATCATAAGAAAAATCTCAATAATTTGGAAATAAATTCACTCTCACAAATTCTAGACATAAATATATAAAGGGAGCCATCAGCTGACCAAGATGAAGCTGAATCACTGCCTAGGCAGGAAAAGATATATAATAAATAAATAAGGTTTTGTGATTCAACGGATTGAGCTACACCATTATGGATCAACAAAAGTCCATTATACAGTGTGGGAATAAATAATTTAAATGCAATGCAGAAGGAGTTACAGAACGGAGTGACTGCAGATAAATTCCCATGATCTTGGTCGTGGGAGAATTTAAAATACAAAATTTTTTCAAAGATGGCAGACTAGTTACAGCCTGCACTGCTCCTGCAAAAGGGGTTTGAATGTTTTATAACTTTTTAATTTATTGAGATTTTGTTTTAATAAGGAAGAAGGCTCAGTCAAGGTTTCCGAGTCCCCAATCCGTAATAGACGAAAACCAGTAATTCTTTTCTTTTTGTCAAAGGAAAATTATGTTGCACTTCTTGGACGGTCCATCTCAACTTGTGGTTTTCACCAAAATTCAATTTTCTTTCCTGGACTGCTATTTGTTTTGACTTCAGTTTTTCACATATGACATAGTAAGCCCTCAACTTCATGTGCCATGTGTAATGCATAACCTGAGCCTGCTGTACTCTTTTTCTGATCTCTCTCTCTCTCTCTCTCTCGTCACATAAAGCAAGAACACTTGTATTGGAAGATAGATATCTCTTTGTCCTTCTCAAATTGAGCAGCCATGGATGTTAGGAAGAGTCCTCGGTTGGTGCTCTGTTTTTTCCTCTGTTTCTCTCTTCAGACTTATCTTTCTTTCGGAGGTGACACCATCTGAGGGAACGAATCTCTTTCTGGTAGCCAGACCATTGTCTCTGCAGTAGGGAATTTTGTATTGGATTTCTTCAAGCCAGGTAACTCTTCCAACTCCTATATAGGAATTTGGTGTGGCACAGTTTCAAAGCAAACGGTGGATTGGGTAGCAAACAGAAACAACCCCATCGCTGATTCAAGCTCTGCTGAACTAAAGCTCTTAGATGGCAACTTGGTTCTTTTCAAATAGTCCAGAGTCAGAATATGGTCGACTGATTTAAACTCAACGAGCTCCAACTCAATAATAGCACTCTTGAATGTTGGAACTTTGCTCTCGTAGGTGCATCAAATGAATCAAAAATTCGGAGGCAGGGTTTTGATCACCCAACAGACACTTGGTTGCCTGGTAGCAAACTTGGGTTCGACAAAAAAACCAAAGTAACTCGACTTCTGACTTCATGGAAGAATTCAGATGATCCAGCAGAGGGACATTTTTCCGTTGAACTAGACTCAAACGGAACCAATCAATTTTATATGTCCTGGAATAAAACTAACCGATACTGGACTGGGACCTGGGATGGGCATATATTTAGCTGGGTACCTGAAATGGCGTTGGCTAACATCAATTACTCCTATATTTTGAATGGTGAAGAGAGTTATTTGATCTACTATATGTGTTAGATTTAATTGATACTAGCGGAAACATGATGAATTTTCAAAAAAAATTAAAACATTGTGTTTTCCAATATATTTCAGTGAATAAATATAGAAAATCTGAAAACTACGAAACCTTTCTTGACGATCTAGTAGTCAGGATGATAACTACGTCAGACAAGTTATAACCACAATATCACAATGTCACAACCTTAAATCCGGTGATTAAAATGATGCAAAAATCCTTATTTGAAATTTTCTCTAAACCCTTATTTGATCTCACTCCAGAGAGTTTTGTATCTCATTCAAACTCAATTCTCTCAAAATAACATAAGTTCTCTGTGAATGATGCCTCTCCTCTCAAATTGAAGAAGATCATCCAAGTTAAGAAGTGATAATGTAGTTATTTTGGAGAGAGTTGTGATAATGGGTTAACCACCCAATATCTCTAAATTAAATTCAAATTTTAATTTTTTTTTTTTACTTTTATAGTAAATGCCTTTATGTGAACATATTTACTAACATCTCCCACTTGTATATGAGAGCATTTTACATTCGTCATAAGATTAAAACTCATGTGATCTTGTACATCACCCTATTGGATTGTCATATAAGATCGTGTATTGTTCGACTGGCGAATACAACTATAAGTAAAGATTTCTCGATACACCTATTTAGATGATCAATAAGTCACCATTAGTACAAAAAAGAACTCTCTGTACCCCAGACTCGGTGCAGTTATATCTATCGAGTCACTTCCTCATCAAATATGATCTCCAATCATTGTTCGATTATATATTCACTATTATATTTGAATCCCAATATGGATAAATTTAACAGATCGGTCGGTGAATACTACAAAATAATATAATGTCGATTGGTATTTCTTTTCCAAAACTCGAATCCATCAGTCTCAATTCAGCTATTTTCCTAGACCTACCTCTTAGACTTCAATTATCTTCCGAAGCATAGGTAAATAGATTAAAGTAGTAAATACTGAACCAAAATTTCTAAAAACAACCAAAAAAAATAAGTGTACAAGAAATTTCACCCAATAGATCTCGAGTCTCACATAGTGGGAACAGGAATTATAATCACACTATCGTCTATAATAATAACTCTCACTATCCCATGGTCGTCTTATCACATGCGATAGAAATACATGCCACAGTGTTATTCTCTCATCTCTCAAAAGGGTATATGTCAGATTTTTCTAATACTATGCGATATTGAACTCAATCTACATATAAGACTTTATCCAAAGATTTCAGAGAGAGTATCTCAGAGACAATATCACTAAACATAGGTGATATATAAGATTTCAAATTTGGCTACTTATAGGCAACATAAATATAGATATGTCCATGTCGGTCATAACATAAATGACTTCATCTTGAACATATATCAGGGCGACTTATATTCTAACAGAGCTACTCTCAAAATCTCTTACAACTAGAAACTATTTTATCCTCACTTACTCAGAGCTGGAGATGGTCACTCGTGTGAGAGAATCGATTTCACCTGCCTAACATATCTTTTATCACATAACATCATAGAATATATGATAAGAAACATGTGCATTAAATAAAAAAAAATATAATAACTCATGTGTGATTGAATAATACACAAAAATCATATATATAAAGTAATAAGCATCCATATCATCAATCAAATGAGAAATGTCAAAATATATACAATTCCAATGACTCTCTATGTCCAATAAACGAGTATCTAGCAATAGATTTTGTGAAGGGATCAACCACCATACTGTGTGTAGAAGTGTACTTGATGGTCATTTCACCCTTCTCGATGATTCTCTTACAAAATTATATTCGGTATTAATATGTTTGGTGTTATTATGATACTTAGAGTCTATAGGTAATAGTGGTCTAATTATCACAGTAGATTATCACTAACCTCCCACTATTTTAAATCATCCAATAATTTTTGGAGCCAAATATTTTCCTGAACTGCAACTGAGTAAGCCATGAACTTAGCCTCCATCAGGTCAGCTACACAGGTTTGCTTCTTACTGCTTCAAAAAATGACACCACCATTAAGAAAAAAAAAAACAAAATATGATATCGATTTGTGTTTATCCAGATCACCGCCCCAATCAGTATCTGAATATTCCACAAGATACAAATCACCTCCTTCATAACACAAAGAAAATCTCGTAATTCCCTTAAAATATCTAAAAATTCTTTTCACTTCTCTTCAATGATCCCTTCTAAGATTTGATTGATATCTACTCACCAGACCGATTGTATAACAAATGTTTGGTCGTATACACAATATTATATTAAACTTTTCACTGTACTAGAATAAGAGATTTTGCTCATTCCCTTAACTTCTTCCTGAGTTTAGGGACATATCTCAAGACTCAGACCATCACACTTGACCATAGGAGTATCTATAGGATTATAATCGGTCATCCCAAAGTGCTTGAGGATTTTTCTAACGTAGGTCTCATGTAAAAGAGTTAACATCTGTTTCAAGTGATCCCTCTAGATCTTAACTTCAAGGATGAACTTAGCTTCACCCATGTCCTTCATGTCGAATCTCAATGATAACCATGTCTTAATAGTCATCAGATACTCAATGTTGCTCCCAACCAATGTTGCTCCCAACCAATATTATATTATCCACATATAGAGATAGGATCATAAAAGAGTCATTAAAATGTATTAGATAAATACAATGATCCTCATCGATAATTGTAAAACCATAAGATATCACCTCCTCTTGAAATCTCAGATACCGCCTCTTGCATACTATTTTATGCCATATATCAACTTTCGAAATCGATAGATCTTATCCTCTTAACCTACTAGAATAAACCCAGAAAAATGTTCCATGTAGATCTCTCCATCCAAACTTTCATTAAGGAATATGGTTTTTACATTTATCTAGTATAATTTTAGATTCATGCTCGTGACAATCATCAAGAGTAAACAGATTGATATAAATTTGATTATAGGAGAGAAAGTTTTCTCGTAGTCAATGCCTTTTATCTATGTGTAACCCTAAGCTACCAAACGGATCTTGTATCTCTCTACTAATCCATCGGTCTTTCTTTTGACTTTGAGAGCTTACTTGTTCCCAATTGCCTTTTTATTCTCAGGTAAGTCAATTAAATCCCAGACCCTATTGACTCTCATGGATTTCATCTTCTTCTGCATGGCCTTTAACCATCGATCCTTTATAGGACCCTCAAGAGCCTCCTTAAATGTCTTAGGCTTCTCATAATCCTCGGGAGTCACAATAAGAATCTCATTCTCAATCGAAAAATGTCATCAGGGTACTTATCCCTGACTACTCCTACGAGAAAGAAGAGCCTTCTCACCTCTAGATAAACCACTCCCACTAAGACTAAAATCTGTAACGAGTTCTTAAGTCCCACCACTATGCACAGCTGAACTGTTAGGCTCATTCATTTCATAAAAGGTGAAGTCTTGATTGATTTCGTCTCTTTTAGGCAAATCATTTTCAGGAACGTGATATCACAAGACTTAATTTCAGTGATTTTGCCGTTTGTATGCTCACCTAGAAATACATGTCCCTTGGAATATTGAAAGCATTTTACAAAGATACACTTTTTTTCTCGGGGGCCAAACTTGCTATGTAGATGCGAGGAATTGTAAAAATATGGGACACAAACTCGTGGTCTCAATTGGCTAAGGTCAGGCTACCTCCTTATCTAAAGCTCGTATGGGATACTCGCTATTGATTTTGTTAGAACACAATTGAGGACATAGCCAGCAGTCAATAATGCATCTCCCTAATGGGAGATAGACAAATTGGCCACACCATCATATATCTCACAATTTCCAATAGAGTCAAATTTTTTCTCTCGGCTACTCCATTCTGTTAGCGAGTAGTAGGAATGTCAACTATCTCATAATATTCTTCTCAAAACAAAACTTTTTGAATTGCTCAAACAAATACCGGCGCCCTCAATCAGTTTTGAGAGTTTTTACTCTCAAGTTTAACTAATTCTCAATCTCGCTAATAAATCTCTTGAATTACTCTAATACTTCAGACTTGTGCAAGATCAGATAGACGTAACCAAAATACGTATAATCGTCTATAAACGTAATAAAATATATAACTTCATTTCGAACTCTCACATTCATAGGCTCACAAATATCAGAGTGGACTAACTGTAATGGAATCCCAACTCTCATTGCCTTTCCAAATGGTTTCCTTGTAACTTCGTCGGCTAGACAAAACTCACATAGAGACAACTCGACCGTATGTGTTCATTCTCTCTTACCCTATGTGGTCAAATCTATTATGCCAAATAGTAACATCATCAACTACGCTATTAGATGTAAAGGCAATAGGAGAGAAATGAGAAATATCATTAAAAGAAAGTACATTCAATGTAGATAGTCCATCTTGGACTAAACCGGTACAAATCAAAGAATTGTCATATGAAACAGAAACTCTAGAGTTTCCCAAGAAAATAGAATATCCTAAATGATCAAGTTAAAGTACAGACATGAGATACCGCCAAATCTCAAAAATATATAAAATATCATGTAAATATAGGATTGGGTTACTTTGTAGCACCAGCTTGCATGTACAAATCCCTCTAACAGTTACAAATGCTTCGTTCCCTATATACAGCCTCCTCGAATGGGGACTCAATAGGCAGAACTCCATGTATGTACTCCTATCATGAGCTACATGGTCGGTAGCTTCTGAGTCTACAATCAACAAAGGAGAGGAGTCAGTGAGTATCACAGTAGATGAAACGAAACTCAAACCATATAAAAAAGAATGACATATTTTTCGTTCGCCACGCTTATGAGCAAAATACCCAAACTTGTCACATACGTAGCACTTTACTTTGCTCTTATTGAGTTTCTTCTTCTTGTCCTTTTGTCATTTGTTGTCGGTTTTGACAGATGATCTCTTCTTGACATAGTCTCTGATCTTCTTATCATGCTTGGGTCATTTGCACTAGGTACCTTGAGAGCCCTTACTTGACTCCGCCATGTAAGTATTACCTGAAGTAGATCTAGCCACCTTCTGGCGCTCCTCCTTGAGCTCGCAATGTCTACTCATATCTATGAAAGTACGAATACTCTTATTGTGTGTGAAGTAGGTCTTAACAACCTCTCAGGAGTTAAGTGGAGACCGGATCACTTTCAGCAAATGAATCTCATCCGATAGTGAGTCTCCCACATTCTTCTAAGAGGCGATCATACTTGATATATGCATGAAATGCTGTTTCACGTTGTTTCACCCTAATTTGACCATCCTTCCTTTTCCATGCATGATACGCCTCCTGATCCCATCTCGCCTAAGGCGTGATACCCTCCCCAGGGTCCTTTATTTTATGTTGTATAATCTCTTCTAGTTCTTGTTTCTCGAAAACAAACTAAACCTTCTGGTACAAAATATCCTAATTGTCACAATTTAATTTATCTCCTTTTACGAGATCAAACATGACAGTTTTTGTTGTAACCATTTTCTCTGTTACACAGAAAAAGGAAATGTTAGTAACATATGATACTTATTTTCATAATTTTGCGCACCCTACGAATCAATAAATCCCAAATGATTCAATTATAAATCCAAAATGAGCGTATGAGTTAACAAACATCATACACTACAATCTAGGATCGTATCTTACTATCCGGGCATCCCACATGCCGACAGCAAATTGAAACATGCACCAAACGCGTAGCGCATCCTGCATGTGTGCTCACGCGCTTGACTCTCATCTACGGGTAGCGGACTGGGTCGGGACGCGAGTCGGACACGAATCTAGGTCAGAATGACCTGGATCATCCGACCTTGTTCACACGCCTCAACACACATGAACATCACGCGCTTGCACTCGCGGGCATCACGCACCTCTGTACGCATGTAGCTCATGCGCCCATGGGTATGGGCTGGTCCTTCCTCGCCCAACAATTTTGTAACTGAGTCATCTTGACCCGTCTACTGAAAAACTCATTTCCAACCTATTTTTGATGGTGATTTCGTTGGAAAAATAAAATTGGATTTCCCTAAGTCATCTACAACTCGATTTTTGGGTGATTTAATATCTAATCTCGAGAAATCATGTGTCCAAAATTTTGGTCCTTCACGGCCATATCGGAAAATCCAATTTCCGATGACGGCAATACCCAATATATATATCAAAATGTAAATCAAACTATGAGGAACACATATAAACCAATTTGATAGATCAATTTGTCCTCTAACGCAACAGATCTATGGTTTTAAGTTTCGGGCACCATTAATGGCCGAAACCTTTGACCTTATATTTCATAGTCTAAACATATTCCAAAAAATACAAAAAAAAAAAATTATTTTTGTGATCTACAAATCATGGGAAATATCATGATAAAATTGGATTCACAAAACTTATCCATGATCCGAATCCTAAATTTTTTACTTTATATTTTTATACCTAAAAAATTCCAAAAAATATTTTAATAAATCTAACTGGTAGTCTGATACCAATATTAGATTTAATTGACAATAGCAGAAGCATAATGATTTTTTGAAAAAATTAAAAGATTATAGGTATAGTTCAGTAAATAAATATAGAAAATCTTGGAATTACGAAGCCTTTCTTGACGATCTTGCAGACGGGATAATAATCACGCCAAACGAGTTATCATCGTAATATCACAATGTCACAATCCTAAAACCGATGATTAAAATGATGTAAAAATTTCCTACTCGAAATTTTCTTTCAACTCTCAATTGATCTCACTCTAGAGAGTTTTGTATCTCACTCAAACTCAATTCTCTCAAAATAACATAAGTTCTCTGTGAATGATGCCTCTCCTCTCAAATTAAAGAAGATAATCCAAGTCATGTAGTGATAATGCAATTATTTTAGGGAGAGTTGAGATAATGGGTTAACCATCCATTATCTCTAAATTAAATTCAAATTTCAATTGTCTTTTTTTTTTTTTTTACTTTTGTCGTAAATGCCCCTAAGTGCATATTTACCAACAATATGAACGACCCAACAATGCTGTTAAGGTTTATCATGGATATCTCTGGGTAGGTGAAGGTGAGTTTGCTGACCCAGTTACCCACTCAGCGGTGGAATTTGTTTTTGTCTTTACCAAGCCACCAGTGTGAGGTTTATGCCCATTGTGGGCCACTTGGAGTTTGCAATGATAACTCCATGCACTTTTGTACTTGTGTAAATGGCTATGAGATGAAGTGACCAAGCAATTGGAATTTGCGTGACTATTCAAGTGGGTGTAGGAGAAGTAGTGAATCTGCAAATGGGGCAAAAGATAAGTTTCTGCCACTTTCGGGCATGAAACTTCCGGATAACTCCATATCAATGCCAGCAGAGACTGCTGCAGCATGCAAAGTGGCCTGCTTGAACAACTTCTCCTGCAATGCTTATGCTCGGAGTGGTCATTGCCTAATGTGGATTGGCGATCTCCTGGATCTGCAGCAATATTCTGATGATGATTCTGAGGGAAGCATAGTTTATATCAGACTGGCTCCTTCAAGCAGCATTAGAAAAATAGTTACCTATGTTCTGGGCTCTGTGGGGGTAATTTTGTTGTTTGTCTTTGCTTTCTTTTTGGTCTAGAGGAAGAGGAGATCAGTTGTAACTGCAATAGCTGATAAGGGTTCATTCGTGGTATTTGGTTATAAGGATTTGCAAATTGTGACCAAGAACTTCTCTGAAAAATTGGGAAGAGGAGGTTTTGGTTCCGTATTCAAAGGGACATTGTCAGATTCGACTGTCATAGCTGTAAAGAAGCTGGAAAGCATCGACCAAGGAGAAAAACAGTTCCGGGCGGAGGTGAGCACTATCGGAATGATCCAGCATGTGAATCTTGTTCGGCTTCGTGGGCTTTGCTCAGAAGGAACTAAAAAGTTGTTGTATGACTACTTGCCGAATGGCTCTTTAGATACGCACCTTTTCCATGGAAAGGACTCAAAGGTGTTGGACAGGAAGACAGGATTTCAAATTGCATTGGGGATTGCCAGAGGGCTGGCTTATCTGCATGAGAAGTGCAGGGATTGCATCATTCACTATGACATAAAGCCAGAAAACATCCTCTTAGATACTGACTTCTATCCTAAAGTGGCTGATTTTGGCTTGGCAAAACCTGATGGCCATGACTTTAGCAGGGTCTTGACTACCATAAGAGGCATATTAGTTTATCTTGCACCAGAGTGAATTTTAGGTGTTGCCGTTACAGTCAAAGCCGATGTCTACAGCTACGGAATGATGCTTTTTGAAACTATTTCAGGTAGAAGAAACTTTCTGAAATCAGAAGATAGTAACATAGAATTCTTTCCCTCCTGGGCTGCAAGCAAATTACATGCTAAAGAGGACATTCTCACTATTCTAGACCTGACGTTGGAGGGCAGTACAGAAGCAGAAGAGCTAAGAAAAGTTTTTAAAGTTGCTTGTTGGTGCATCCCAGATGCTGAAATTCATAGGCCTACAATAGGTCAAGTAGTTCAGATCCTTGAAGTTCTTTTGGATGTGAACATGCCGCCAATACCTAGAACTCTTCAAATGTTTGAAACCCGAGAGGACAAAATTTTCTTCACGGAAATGTCGTCAAGCCACAATTCACAAGTAGGGAGCAATGTCTCAGTTGCTTCCACTCAGGCCAAGAGCACCACATCCATCCACGTCTGACATGTCATGAAGATATCAGACAATCAATTTTACACCAATGCTCTAGAATGTAAGCCGGGCTGCCAATGCCTTTGTCAATTTGCAGCCATGTATTCAATGTTTCTCAGGCCTTCCTTCTCCCAACTAGGGAAACATCAAAAGAGAGGGTGCGCTTGTTTCTTTTCAAAGAGGGCACTTATTTATTCCCTTCTCTTTTTCTTCTCTGTAGGTGTTTATGGGAGATCATTAGGAACATACTCCGGTCCTCCCTCTCCTAAACTCATAAATGGACAACTCTACAAATCAATGGAGGCAAACAATGTGTAAATTATTATTTGTTTAAGGGGTTATGCACCTTTTTTTCTATTTGCAATATCGATGTTTTTCTGCATATTTATTACACCAACTTTCGCATGTGCATTACGTGTTTGATGGTTTTATCAATGATGGATAGTGTTGTAACTTGACAGTTTGCGGTACATATCTATTCGTACTAGTAGCTTAACTGTAATCCCAGAATACCGACTTGGACCAAAGGTTAAAATTAGACCTCGGATAGACAATGAAGACAACGAGGGACTTGGTGTTTCATGGAAATACAGATAAACTTCAAAGGAAAAAGGTTAAAAAGAAACGCACAAACTAATGATAAGATTTCGTAGGCATTAACAAGAATTCTGTACGATCTAAAGGTATATAGCTATATATTTATACAGGATACCCTTTCTATACATTTGAAACTCTGAATCGCTAAATTGTGCATACAAAAGCATGAGAGAAAACTATATACTACACTCCCTTTTGGTTTGAGCTATTTCTAAAGGCTGATCCTACTACTTTATCAAGGCATACTACATTAGCAGTTTGAGTATGTTCTCGCTGTTAAAAACCTACACGATTTGAGTGAATAGTAAAGAATTTACACGGCTACTGAATAACTTCAGCGTTTCCAGGACATGAAAAATTCATAATCTGGTTGCTGATTGACTATTTTAACCTGACCTTGGACAACATAACCTCTCGCAAAAAGTAGGGCAGTCTCCTTAAGAGTTCTTAGTCTTTCTCTGAGAATTTCTGAGCTGTTTAAAGGAGCCAAATCTTTCAGGGAAGATTCATCAGGAAACTTGGGGCAAAAAACAATCGTGGAAGGCTTAGGTGTAAATAACGTATGAACGATTGTAATGAAAAATCACCTCAAGATAATTTTTCAAAAAATAGATAATTTAATAATACAATATATCACTACAACTATACTCGACAACACAACAACTATTAAATAAAAAAAAAAGAACATCAAAATTTAATGAGTTTCGACCAAATATGCTACATCCTCAGACACTACCATAATAATATTTTATTAATATTTAATAAATTATTACAAGAGAGAAGAAATTGCCTAAAAAAATGGGAGACAATTTTGAGATGCTTGAACTAAACGAGGGAGGAGTTATTTTATAGGCAAGAAACTCCCCTCACCCCCACTTACAAACCTATGTGGGATTTTCTCCCACCAAATTTTTTTTTTTTTTTTGGCCACATATTTACAAATCTCCACCATGGCAAAAAAAAAAAAAAAAAAAAAAAATTCTTACATCTCTCTCCTACAATCTATAGTAGTATCTACAAGTTTCAATTTTCAATAATATTGATCAATTTCAAACAAAATTGAAACTTGACCGTAGTCACTACTTTTGTTATCATATCAGCACAATTCTCAGAAATAGGAATTTTCTAAATTATAACTCCACATTCTTTCAAAATCTCTCATACGAAGTGATAACGAACGTCGATATGATTTGTCCTTGCATGATAAACTTGATTCTTTGCCAAATAAATTGCACTTTGACTATCACAATACACTTTAATGTGTTTCTATTTTAGTCCCAATTTACTAAGCAACACTTGAAGCCAAATTGTTTCCTTCACAGTTTTTGTAATTGCCATGTATTATGTCTCTATAGAAGACAAAGCAACTATTGACTGTAAGGTAGACTTTCAACTCATTGGTATCTTTGCAAGAGTAAACATATAACCAGTAGTTGATCGATGTTTGTCTAAATCATCAGTATAGTCAGAATCACAATACCCAACTTTGCGTTGACCATTTTGCTTGTCTTGCTGAAATATCAAACCAAGATTCATGGTATTCAGAATGTACCGCAGAATCCATTTCACAGCTTGCCAATACTCATTTCTAGGATCATACATGTACCTGCTCACCACTCCAACTGCATGTGAAATATTGGGTCTTGTACACACCATAGTATATATTAGGCTACCAACAGCATTTGTATACTGTACTTTTGACATGTGTTCTCATTCTGCATTGTTCTTTGGTAACCTGGATGCACTAAGCTTGAAATGAGCAGCAAGTGGAGTACTAAATGGTTTTGACCTTTATTCGTACCAAAAAGATACCTTTCTTAAATATTCTTTCTGCAATAAACAAAGCCTCCTCAATTTCCTATTTCTAGTAATTTCCATACTGAGAATCTTTTTTTACTTTACCTAGATCCTTCATCTCAAACTCTCTTTTCAACTGAGTTTTCAATTTCTCAATTTTTATCTAATTTCTAGAGGCTATCAGCATATCATCAACATAAAGAAGAAGATAAGTAAAGAATCCGTCTTGTAGATTGTATAAATACAAGTAGTTATCATATTTACTTCTTGTGTACTTCTCCTTATCATAAACTTGTCAAATCGCTTGTACCACTATCTCGGAGATTGCTTTAATCCATACAGTGATTTTTTAAGTTTGTACACCATGTTTGCTTTTCCAGCAACTTTGAATCCTTCTGATTGAGTCATATAGATTTTCTCTTCCAAATTTTCATGTAAAAATGTAGTTTTTACATCCAACTGAGCTAGTTTCGTATCAAACCATGCTATCAACGTTAACAAGATTCTGATAGAGAAATACTTCACAACTCCCTCCTTCTGAGCGTA
This sequence comes from Dillenia suffruticosa, assembly GCA_033439265.1. Classification (NCBI taxonomy): domain Eukaryota; kingdom Viridiplantae; phylum Streptophyta; class Magnoliopsida; order Dilleniales; family Dilleniaceae; genus Dillenia; species Dillenia suffruticosa. Next base: position 19,458,998 of record JAVTVX010000030.1, read on the forward strand.
GCCTTTAGCTATCAATCTTGCTTTGTAGCGAACACCACTCTTGTTAGGAAATTCATCTTTCTTTGCATATATTCATTTGCACCAAGTTACTTTCTTTTCATTTGGAAGACTAGTAAGCTTCCATGTCCGATTCTTTTGAAGGGACTACATCTCCTCTTTCATGGTGATCCTTCATTGCTCTTGTTCTAAACTTTGGACTACTTCATTGTAGGTGGTAGGAATGTCATCGATTTGAATTGTTGATGCAAAAGCAACCATATTAGCATAACGAACAGATGGTTTAATGGTCTTTTTTCCCTTTCTTAATGCAATTGATTCAAGTTGCTGTGGGGATTTTTGGGTCTACACCTCTTCTTCATCTGACTTTTCTTATACTATATGAGAGTTATCATTAGCTATTTCATTTGGTGGGATAATTCCGCTTCTTTCAAACTTCACCTATTTGGGAGTACCACCTACATGTTCAATATTTTCCGGATTCATCAAAAGTAACATCCATACTAAAAATTACTTTCTTTGTTTCTATACACCAAAGCCGATAGCATTTTATCCCAACTGTGATCCCCATGAAGATTGACTTCTTTGCTCGAAGATCCAGTTTTGACTCCTTAACATACTAACATGCAGTGAAACCAAATACATGTAAGGAATCATAATATGCTGTAGGCATTCTGAACCATTTCTCTATTGCTGTTTTACTACCAATAGCTTTAGATGGCAAGTAATTGATGAGATGACAAGCACAGACAATAGTGTTAGCCCAAAATTCTTTGCCCAACCCAATATTGGACAACATACACCGAACTTTCTCCAACATTATTTGATTCATACGCTCCACCACCCCATTTTGTTGAGGTGTATTCCTGATGGTGAAGTGTCTGACAATGCATCCGTCTTCACAAATTTTCAAAATTAGATCATTTCTGAACTCTCCACCATTGTCTGTGCGAAAACGTTTGATTTTTCTACTTGTTTGAACCTCCACCATATTTTTCCATTTAAAGAAAATTCCCAACGCTTCATTCTTCGTCTTCATTGGATACACCCAAACTCTCCGGGAAAAATCATCTACAAAGGTTACATAATAATGCTTTCCTCCTAATGATGTTGAGTTGGAAGGCCTCCACACATCTCAATGAACATAATCCAAAATACCTTTAGTATCATGGATTGCTATGCTAAATTTCACCCTTGTTTGCTTCCCTTTGATGCAGTGCTCACAATTTAATTTGCAAACTCGTACTCCTTTCAACAATTCTTGATCTATCAAAAGTTTAAAGGATTTTTTTCCAGCATGCCCCATCCGCATATGCCACAGTCTAGTTGCTTCTAACTCCCAATCGTGAGTAGAAACTGCTATTGTTGCTGCTGTTCCAACAACTGTACTACCTAAAAAATAGTATACATTATTATTTTTTTTGAATTCCTTTGAGCACCGTGAGTGTACCAGAGATGAGTTTTATTACTCAATTCTTTCACATTTACATCAAAACCTTTTGATTCTAAGGGTCTGATGGAGACGAGATTTTTCTTCAATTTCGGTACATATCGAACACCTGTTAAAGTTCTAATTGATCCTTCCTAATTTCTCAGGTGAATTAAACCAATCTCATGTGTGATGAGAGGGACATTATTTGCTGAGTAAACCACTCCATATTTTTGTTCTTTAAAATCTAAGAACTATTCTCGATTGAGAGACATATGGTGGCTGCAATCAAAATCCAGTAACCACATACTAGAATGGTTGGTTGATGGTGCAACAGCAGTCAGAGGTCTGAATCTGCATCATCATATTTAGCTACATTTGAATTTGAGATAGCTTTCCCCTTATATGGTTTTCTTTTATTTTTCAATTTCGAATAATCTTTCTTGTAGTGTCCTTTTTCTCAACAAAAAGCACATTGATCCTTCTTCGGTTTGGACCTTGACTTTAATCTTTCTCTTGTCTCTCTATTCTCACCCTGCGAAGGCCCTCTGAAAGCTAAAACTTCTGCTTCTTCAGTTGTGTTTTCTTGCTTTTCTTTTTTTCTTAGTTCGTAACCATATAATATTACAGTTACTTTATTAAGAGAGATAACAGCTTTCCTGTGAAATAAAGTAGTTTCAAGATATTCGAATTTGTCTGAAAGGGATCCCAACAACATCAAAGTCAGATCTTCATCTTTGAAAGTCTCATCCATATTCATCATATCAGTCACCAACTGATTAAAGTTGGTGATGTGATCATTTATAGTGGCAGCTGGAATATGGTTGAAAAGAAACAATCTCTTTTTCATATAGAGCTTGTTTAACTACTCTTTTTCAAGAATTTTTCTTTTAATACACTCTACAATTCATTAGTAGAAGTTTCTTTTGAAAAGGCATACTTTTGCTCTTTGGAAAGACACGATCGAATTGTACCACATACTAATCTATTCATTATCTTCTATTCTTTCTCCTCAGCATCATTTGATTTCTCTTTTTCAATGGCAATGTTTAGACCTTGCTTAAAAAGAATGCCTAGAACCTTACTTTGCCACATGCCAAAATGACCGGTTTCATAAAAAATTTCCACTACAAATCTAGCATTCGTCATAGCATCTCTCGACAGAATTGATGATGTTGACATGGATGACTTTTTTGCTATCAGCTATTTCTGTCACCCGTACTATTTAATAGCTGCTGATGCAAAATGTCGATTAATCTAGAAAAATGTTTTTATGATGTAGAAGATCAGACTAAACTATAACCACAAAATATAATAAGATCAACCGGGTTCAATGTCAATTAGCCCTAAGAAAATCTTTTTCTGATGCAGAAAATCAGACAAATCTGTAACTACAGAGCATACTTAGATAGACCGGGCTTTAATACCAATTGTTGTAGAAGCTTAGGTGTAAATAGCATGTGAACGATTGTACTGAAAAATCAGTCAAGGATAATTTCTCAAAAAATAAATAATTTAATAACACAATATATCACTATACCTATACCCTACAAGAACTATTAAATAAAGAAAAAACACCAAAATTTAATGAGTTTTGGCCAAATATTACAAATATTCTTACACTCTTGGACACTGCCAAAATAACATTTTACTAATATTCAATGAGATATTACAAGAGATCAGAAAATTACAAAGGAATGAGAGGCAATTTTGGGGTGCTTGAACTAAGGGGAGGAATGGCTATTGTATAGGCAAAAAACTCCCCTCACCCCCACTTACCAACCAATGTGGGATTCTCTCCCACTGATTTTTTTTCCCCACATATTTACAAAAACCAACATTCACCCTGCAAAGATTATTGAGGCTAGCCAGTTAACAGTAAAACCTTAAGCTGAGCATTGAAGTACATCTAAGCTGAACATTTATTTATGGTGGAGCAACAGTTATGGTCACAGAGAAATGCAGAGTAGATGTTCAAATACCATCCTTGAAATGTTATTGAATTAGAACCTAAATATCCCAATAATCTTAAAAAAATAAAAAAATAATAATAATAATTAAAAAAAATGTCTAGGATGATAGAGTCCAGCAAAAAATTGAAACATACTCGCCAAGTGAGGCACCAAATTGAAGGTCCTTTCAACAACACAATGATGCTAGTTCGGATTTATTGTTATAAACAATAATTTAATCATGGAAATTAAATAGAAAAAACCATGAATTTTGGTCATCTGATAAGTTGATCATGACTAAAACTTTTGAATTAAATAATAAATAATAATAAGGTAATGAAAAAGGAACACATAGAACATATTGTAAGTAAAATTCCAAGTTAATAGGAAAAAAGAATATGTTAATTGCTTACTCAAGTACATTAAGTACTTGAAATTTGAAATGAATTTTGTGGGAGTGCTTGATGAAGCTTTGAATGCTGAAGCATACGAGCTTCCTATTTGTCCTTCTATGCAAAGAATCTAGCAAAATAATAATAAAAAAAAACCAACCTAAATAGGTTGATTCAGGCAAGAGGCTGATACTAAAGTTTAACATGTATTCTTGAGCAACATCTCTCTCAGAAACTAAAATTCTATGTTTAAGCGACGGTGCTAACATAAATTTTGCATAACATAGCTTAAAGTTTTGTTTGGTCACCTATGCATTATAGGTCTGCAATCCCAAAATAGGAGAGACAACACAGTTTGTGTTCTTATCATTAGAATCATTCAAAGATGAGCTCCAGACCAAATGTCCGAGCGAGTGGTACGTCAGGAATGATGCACAAAAATTGCCTTCTAGAATCCTATATATGGGATACCACACAACAGAAAACCTAAAATCTGAAAGTTTCAAATTTTGTTAGTAGGCAACAAGCTATGTTAACAGATAGAATATGATTGTAAGAATCTCACCAAGATGCAGGATGCAGGTCATGCAGTTTCATGCATTCTAAGTTGGAAGGATCGCCAAATATTTGATTACAAAAACAAACAAGTAGAAAGAAGAAATGGCTGTTAGACACAAAGGAAGAGAGAGGGGTCGTGGACCATCCTATCCAATGGCTAGATTTTCTAGCCATTAGAGGATGATTCAAAAGCCCTTTATGGGCTGAAATCATGGGCCTTCAACTTGGGCCATGAGTTTCATATTTCCAACACTCATTGTCAAGTTTGGTGAATAGATGTTGATTGAGCCTAGCTTGATAAGAATGTCTTTGAGATGACTAGTCGTCATTCTCCTAGTGAAGATATTAGTGAGATGCTCATTGCTTCTCACATAAGGGATGGTGATAGTCTTGTCCTCTGCTTTTTATCGTACAAAGTGACAATCAATCTTAATATGTTTGGTTCTCTCGTGGAAGGCTAGATTTGAAGTAACGTAAATTGCCGATTGATTGTCGCAATAACATTTGATATGATCAAGAACTAAAATTTTCAATTCCTTAACTAGAGCTTTTAGCCAAACAATCTTACTAGTTGCTATTGTCATGGCTCTGTATTCTATTTCTGTACTCAACCTAGATACCACAGATTGTTCTTGCTTTTCCAAGATACAGGTGTCCTCCTACAAATATATAGTAGCTTGTCATAGATCTCATATCCTTTGTGTCATTAGCCCAATCTGCTCACAGTATCTCTCAATTTCTAAACTCTAATTATTTTTTGTCTAGATTCCTTTTCCAAGAGATCTTTTGAGATATCTCATGATTCTTTCAATAGCTCTACAATCTCCAGTTGTAGGAACATGTTTACTAACTAATTTGGCTCGTAGCATATGCAATGTCTAGCATAGATGAGTTTTCCAACTAGTCTCTGAAATTGCACTTTCTAATATTGTTACTGAGAAGGGTAGAGCTCAATTTTGCATACCAAACTCTTGGGGATTGTTTAAGGCCATAGATGGCTTTTCTCAGTTTGCACATTTGCCCTTCATTTTCTGGATATAGCCTTGAGGCATGTGCATATAAATCTCCTCTTATAGCTCTTCTTGGACGAAGACAATTTTTACGTCCATCTAGTACATTATCCAACTATGGATTGTGGCGAGAGACATAAGAGCCCTGATGGTATTCGTGTTTACTATTGGAGCAAAGGTCTCCATGTAGTCCCTTCCTAGATCTCCCTAAAACCTTTGGCTATAAGTTTGGCTTTATAGTGATCAATTGATCCATCACTTTTATACTTGATCTCATGAATCCACTTGCATCGTACTACTCTCTTTCCTCTTGGAAGTGAGGTAAGTTCTCAAGTTCCATTCTTGGCCGACATATCTAGCTCTTCTCTCATTGCCTTTCTCTACTTTGGATGCTCATTAACTTCGTTTGTATTCCTATACTTGATATATGCCACTCAAGAAAAGTTGGTGACCTACAGAGATGTTAATAGTAGTATAAAATTCAAATATGGGATAAGAGATGACCTTGCTATTGTAATATTCTCTTTGGCGTATCCATTTAGATGGCAGCCTTAGCCATATCGATCTTTTGAGAGGAGGTGGAGATGGTGATGAATTGCTAGTTCCCTCCTCTTGTTCTGAGAGAAGAGAGTTTTGGTCTCCCCTTGCTCTCTATTCTCCTTAGCTTCTAGGAGTTTGATAAGATTTAAATGAATATAATATTTGTAATTGATTTTGTATTATTTTTTAATAAATATTACATTAATATTTATATTTCGTGATATTTGACATGTTAGCATTGATGGAGAAAACTTATTAAAAAAAGTGAAGAAAAACAAACTAAATTTGAGCAATTATGCAAAGGATCAAAATTTGGACAGCAATATTCTTTCATTAGCACGTAGCCATGCGGATTTCAAGAGGCAATGCAAGATTTACCCCAATAAAATTTTCTTTCCTAATTGCACATTTAAGAGGAAACTGGGATGAAATTGGAGATATTGAAGATTTTGAAATTTTTGTTCCATTCCTAATATTTAGGGATAGGAAATTTTGAAAATTCAATTCTCAAGTTATTTTTTTAGGAACTTTTCTTTTATTTCTAGTATGTTATCTTTTAGAAAGTTTTATCCCTTCTTAAAAACCAGTTAGAATATTTTGTTAAGGAAAAAAAGAAGGGATAACCCCACTGTTTTCTAGGGTTGCAACCGGCAGTACATAGAGATATAAATACATATGTTTTCTTGACTTTGATATATTTTTGGAGAGGGGGCAGCCCAAGAGGGGCAGCAGCCCCACGTCCAAAGGCAGCCGACAGCCATAGTGATGGACATTTTCCTGTAGTTTCAACATTAATTTTCAGCAACAATAAATCCTTTTTGTGAGTTTTCTTTTTCTATGTTTGGTTTTTAATTTAATTTTCTAGTCGAAAATTTATTAAAATCTTGATATTCAATGATTGTGAAATCTAATTAGGACATATTAATTTAATATATCATAGGTATTTATTTAATTTCTATACTTTGAATCATGATTTTCTAGAATTTATTGAATAGGGGATCATATTTAATAGTCTTAGAATAATCTACAACCAATTAAAACGGTAAATCCATAATTGTTTGTTAGTTTTAATTTAGTGGCGAATGACCTCAGTGTCATGAAATTGAATAATCTAATCTCAGCAATCCCGTTATGTGCATGCCACTTAGAATTGAGTCTCTCTCGATTTTAATGCTATCAAAACTTTAAATCTTAAAAGTTTTTCTAAGATTGTCTTTCAATTAGGAAAATAATTAAAATCTTTCTCTTAACTATCAACAAAATAAAGTGAGATTGGTTATTTGGTGTTCGCTGAATGACTATAACCAATTTATCTATGGTTGTTAAAATTTTTAGATAGATCAATGATTAGTCGCATGAAATCAAGGTGGAAATAATTCTTTTGGCTAGTTTTCTTTATCTTTGATATTTGTTTCTTTAGTTGCCATTATTTAACTATTTTGTTCTAGTTAATTTATTGATTTATTCTTTCTCGTTAGATTTAGATCAATTCTCAAAATCCCTCAATTTTATATTGATTTTCCTTAAAAGAAATAGATCTACTGTTCCATGTGAATATGACCCTACTCGTACTATACTCGTATTATTTGAAATAAAAGAAATTTATTTTTGGTTGAATTGATACTCACCAAATTTTGACGCCGTTGTCGGGGAACAGTATTAAGTGATTTATTTTTTTTAAGTTTTTTGTTTTCTCCTTGTTTCAAGACTAACCTTTTGCATAAACTTGTGGAAAGTTGTTGAGGACATAGAAGAGAAAGACTTTAACCACAAAGATATGGCCACCCAAAAGACTTTAAGGAAATTAGTATTCTCTGATTTTAATAAAAATTCTTTTTGTAGTGATTTTATTGGTATAACAGCAAATACCCCACAATTTGGGGGACAACACGATATTTTAGAAAGTGTCAATGAGATAAGTACTTCTTCTCTTGAACATAAGATTGATTCCCTAATTTCTATGGTGGAAAGGTTGGTTGTACGACGAGCACAAAAAGTGAAAGTATACAGAATTTGCTCGAATATGGGTCACTCAATTAACATGTGTCCTATCATTCAAGATGAGTTTAACAAACAATTGAATATTGTAGGTGGATTTTTAGGACAATCTCAAAGACAGTACGATCCTTACTCAAATACCTACAATCAAGGTTGAAGAGATCATTCGAATATGAGTTATGATGATGGACTACATGGATTTCCACAGCAATTTTATGGAGGATCACCATTCCAACCTCAACAAGCTCCACAGGACCAAGTACTAGCCTTAGAGGATCTTTTTAAAAGTTTTATGCAAAAAACAAGAGCAAATATTCAAATTCTCGGTATCCAAATGTCACAATTGGAGAGGGCAATAAGCAAAATCGAAACTAATCAAGAAAAATTATCATCTCAAGTGGAAGTTAATTCAAGGGAGAATGAAAATATTATACTTCTCATAGATAGAAAAGAAGTGCATAACTTTTCATCAAGGGAGACACGAAAAGAGGAAGAAAACGGAAATGAGACAATGCCTCTTGATGCTACACCAAGAAAGGTAAGTGAGGTACCAAATAATTCAAATTCAAAACTAACTATATTTTTTCATTTTCTTGGTAGGTTGGCACATTCTCATAAGCAAGACGATGAGAAGGTGTACTTCATTATACATGATATTTTTGTGCAAAACGAACTGAGTTTTGTGTTTAAAGAGAATTTTACAAATAATTTTACACAATGGTACAAATTTTTCCAAGACAAACTCCCATACCAAAAGCAATCCACGTTAGACTAAAAAGTCCTTTATTTCATTTCAAGATTGAAATTCATGCCAGGCAAGTTGAAGTCTAAATGGACCAGACCAATGTTTGAGCGAGGTTGAATCGAGGAGATCATGTCGAGTCAAAGACACTAAACAAAGGCACTTATTGGGAGGCAACCCAATATTTTCTTTTATGATTTATTTATTTTTTATTATTTTTTATTTTCATTTATGTTAATTTGATTTAGACTTTATTTTGATTAACTTTTAAGTTAAAAAAAAAAAAAAAAAAAAAAAAAAAAAAAACCAAAAGTGGTCTCTTGTTAAGGTTTGCTCACGCCTTAACAAACCTTCATTTCTACCACCCTAGGAATACATGGACAATTGTACTCATTGCTTAGGGCGTGCCCACATCCTAAGCTAACTTCATTTCTGCCCAAATACTTCACATGACCAAAAATACTAATTGTTTAGGGTGTGCCCACGCCCTAAACTACTTTCATTTCTGCCACTTCTTTTTTTCTTTCTTTTTTTTCTGTCTTAAAAAAATATAATAAAAATAAAAAAATTTTCAAAAAATAATAAAAAATTTTCAAAAAAAAAAAGAGAGAAACAAATTGCACTTCTATTTTAATATTTTACACTTCATCTTTTTTGGGTCTCTCTCTACCTTTAAGCCTAAAAAATGGACAGAAGTGCTTGATATTTAAGGCGTGCCCACGCCTTAGCTCTTTTTTCGAGTTCATTGGAGTTGATCCTCCTTTCACCACTCCACCTTAGGGGAGTATTGTTCTCACATTTCTCTTTTATTTATTTGCCCTCTTTCTTTTATTTTACTTGTTGATTTTATGCATTTTTTCTCTCTTTTTACTTAAGCATAATTGGGACAATGTATGATTTAGGTGTTGAGGGATGTTAGGTGTTTTCGTCTTTATTTTTGACAATATATTTGTTTTCTTTGCTACATTAATTTAGATTTTTTTTAAATAATAAAAAAATTTAAAAATTTTGAGTTTTCCTAGTTGATGTATGATATTTGGTTGGCTGGAAATATATCAAAAATAGCTTCTATCAATGGTTTTTTTGTACTTGAAATAACTATTTATGTCTTTAATAGTTTTATTTGAATGATAAACATACAAAATTTGACACAAACGTTATTTAAATAGTGAGGTATTGAGCAAAAAAATGAGTAATTTCATTCTTTGTGTTCGAAATTATTTTTTTTTATCAGTGATAATCACACTTGGATTGTATAGTCTAGAACTTGCTTTGTTATACATATCGAGATCATATTTTAGGATTTCATACATTGAAATGACAAAATCACTTAGATTTTACTCCATTTGGCTTTCTGAAAAATCCAAACCCTGATTTCATAAACCCGTAGTTAACATTTACCCATTTTTCTTCTTTAAAACCCTTTCAACACAACACTAAATCTTTTATTTTAGCTTTCATTTCAAACTCTTGAACCAAAGGTATATATAGTTAATTGCATGATTTTAGTTTTATTTTTTGTCTCAATGGGAAGATGATGATTTGATTTTTAATGATGATATTTTCATATCTTATCAAAAAAATGAAAAAAAAAAGAAGAAAAAAAAAAGAAAAAATGATGGAAAAAAAAAGAAAAAAAAATATGAGAAAGAGAAATATTGTGTCTTGATTGAAAATTCATTCATTTACACTTCAGTTATGGAAAATTGAGAAATCATTTGACATTCTTGTATGCTGTTGACTATGAGTTATTCATTTATATTTGAACAGCAAGAAGTCATTTTTTGTACGGTTTGCTTGAGGCAAAGATCGTTCAATGTTATAAAAACTGTGTACTTAGTTATATATGGTCATTGGTACATTTTAACTCTCAAATATCACCTTATCCTACCCTTTACCCAAACCCTATTACAACCAAATAAAAGACCTTTAGATTGATGCATGAAAAATTTTAAATAATTAAGATTTGATATATTTGCAAGCATATGGTAGTGTCATTCCATATTATTGATTTGAAAGATATATATATTCTTTATCTTTTTCGAGTATATTTGAGTGACCCCTGGAGAGAATTGTCGAATCTTGTTGTTTGTATTTCATAAGAGACTATTAGGATATGTAGTGGTTGTTTTAGTACAGATCACTGTGAAGTACTTATTGTTTCGATTGTGTTTTCAGTTTAACTTTTATGGCATATATTGATTTGGATGTTTGGAAGAAAAAAATAGGTTGGTTAGTTTAATTTTATTTGAGTTACGGATGTTTGAGGACAAACATCATCTAGGTGTGGGGGAATTTGATAGGGATTAAATGAGTGTAATATTTGTAATTAATTTTACATTATTTTTGAATAAATATTACACTAATATTTATATTTTGTGATATTTGACATGTTAGGATTGATGGTAAAAACTTATTAAGAAAAGTGAAGAAAAACGAGTTAAATTGAAACAATTATACAAAGGATCGAAATTTGAACAATAATGCTCTTTCATTAGCATATGTGCACACGGATTTCAAGAGGCAATGCAAGATTTATCGCAATAAAATTTCCTTTCCCAATTTCACAATCAAGAGGGAATTGGGATGGAATTGGAGACATTGAAGATTTTGAAAATTTTGTTCCATTCCTAATATTTAGGGATAGGAAATTTTGGAAATTCAATTCTCAAGTTATTTTTTTAGGAACTTTTCTTTATTTCTAGGATGTTATCTTTTAGAAAGTTTTATCCCTTCTTAAAAATCAATTAGAATATTTTGTTAAGGAAAAAAAGAAGGGATAACTCCACTGTTCTCTAGGGTTGCAGCCGGCTGCACATAGGGATATAAATGCATATATTTCTTGACTTTAAGACATTTTTTGAGAGAAGGCAGCCCAAGGGGGGCAGCAGCCCCACGTCCAAAGGCAGCCGGCAGCCATAGTGAAGGACATATACCTATAGTTTCAACATTATTTTTCAGCAACAATAAATCCTTTTTGTAAGTTTTCTTTTTCTATGTTTGGTTTTTAATTTAATTTTCTGGTCAAAGGTTTATTGAAACCTTGATATTCAATGATTATGAGATCTAATTAAGGCATATTAATTCAATATATCATAAATATTTATTTAATTCCTATACTTCATGGATCATAATTTTTTAGGGTTTATTGAATAGGGGCTCATATTTAATAACTCTAAAATAATCTACAACCTGTTAAAATGACAAATTCGTAGTTATTTGTTAGTTTTAATTTAGTGATGAATGATCTCAGTGTCATGGAGTTAAATAATCTAATCTTAGCAATCACATTATGTATTTACCATTTAAAATTGGGTCTCTCTCGATTTTAATATTATCGAAACTTTAAATTCTAAAAGTCTCTCTAGAGTTGTCTTTCGATTAGGGAAATAGTTAAAAAGTTTGTCTTAACTATCGACGAAATAAGAAGAGATTGGTTGTTTAGCGTTCATTGAACAATTATAACCAATTTATCTATGATTGTTGAAATTTTTAGATAGATCGATGATCAATCGCATGAAATCAAGGTGAAAATAATTCTTTTGGCTAGTTTTCATTATCTTTTATATTTGTTTCCTAAGTTGCCGTTATTTAACTATTTTGTTCTAATTAATTTATTGATTTATTCATGATCGTTAGATTTAGATAAATTCTCAAAATTCTCTGATTTTATTTTTATTTTCCTTAAAAGAAATAAATTCACCGTTCCCTGTGGATACAACGCTACTCACACTATACTTGTATTATTTGAAGTAGGAGAAATTTATTTTTTGTTGGATTGACACCCACCAAAGTTCTTCATTCTCCCTTAGTTTTGGATTTTTAGGCTCCTCTTCCTTTCGCTTTGAGCTCTCTAAGTTCTCCTTACTAGACCAGTGAAAGGAACTTCAAGTTTCATGATGAGCATATAAAAATATTTGCAGGTCCTCCTTTCAGATTCTTTTTCCTTTCATGGCCTTGCAAAATAAAATTTACTTTTACAAATATCACATCTTTCAATATATATAATTTGTTAGTTTTAGGATCAAAACATAATTATCCTTTCTGAAAGTATGCATATCCTAAGAAAATACATCTCTTGCCCTTTTTGTCTAATTTGTCCCTGACTTGTCTTGGAATGTTAACATAGCAAACACAACCAAATACCTTCAAATAAGTGATATTTGGCTTGGTTTTTGTAAGAGCGTCCAAGGGAGATTTCCCTTGGAGTATTCCGGTAGGCAAGCGATTAATTAAATGAATTGTAGTGCCAACTGCATCACTCAAATATTTCTTAGATGTGTTAGCATAAAATATCATTGTTCTAGCCATCTCTAATAGATGTCGATTCTTTCTTTTGACTTCCCTATTTTGTTGGGGAGTATATGGGGGTAAGGTTTGATGAATTATTCTCTTTTCTCTTAGGAATTCAGTGAAAGCGTTGCTTATGTATTCCTGCCATTATCTATCATAAGCATTTTCATATTTGCATTGTATTGTTTGATGACATATGTATAAAAGTTTTTGAATACTTCAAATGCTTTTGCTTTAACTGTCACGCCCCGAACCGAGATCGTGAATAGCCACCCGTTGCCCTTGGATATCGGCTATATTTTTACAGAAAATCGGGCTGAATCTCCCCATAAATCGAAGATCTTCCATGTATAATTTCACATGTATATCACATTCATCCTGTAAAATAAACAAATGGTCATCCCGACCTCTCCAAAATCAACAAATACCACAGCCAACATCTAGAACAATGCAAAAATATAAAGTTTCTAGCAGTATTAGCCACAGACCTCTACTGTCATGCCCAACTAGAGTATGAGCAACCGCCACACCGAACGGACCTCAATTTGATCTTATATACAATAATTTTCCGAAATAACATTCAAATACGTAAAATCGCATCAATGTAAACGAAATATGAGAGTTTCACAACTAAATATATATAAATTATACAGTCATCCCAAAATAAGTACACGGCCAACTACAGACCTAAATGTCAAGATCTTGCAGGGTCGAAATAAAATAAAGATTTCATATTTATATTTAAAGTAAATCTCACCGTCGTAAATACCAAATCCGCTCGAGAGCCTGTAACATCGCTCTATCACAATAAATCTGTCTAAGGAAGGAAAAGAGATGAGTGAGTATCATAAGAAGATATCCAATGAGTGAGGGGGTTAATATCAAGCATAAATAGTGTGGGTAAACCATTGGAGTGTCAAATAATATCATTCGAAATAAAAATTTACATTTCACAGCAAAACATGATATGTTTAGCAATTTGAAATCATTTAATCAATCATACGATAATAAGTATGTATGCATCCATTTAAAATCAAATAATATCAGAGTGAGCCAAAAATAATCCCGGCAAAGGTCAACCGTGACCAAAGACAGACACATCGAGGGTTTTATTATGCATAGACTTTAAAACGCTCTCTACCCTGCTGTTGGCCATGAGTTCGCTGGAGTTAACTCATCATCGTGTATAGGACCCCGCCCGGTGCTAGACGGTGGCGTCACATACGTCCTCCCCCTACGTGGATTCAACCGATCGCGCCTATAGCCCTTAGAATTAATGACGTTTGCGGATACCTCCTGCAGAAGCGTATCTAGGCAACCTGTGCCTCTACAAACGTCTTTCGTAGCTACGGAATCATCAATGTCATTATCATAGTATCACAAGAGTACAACGTCCCACAAGTAAAATCATATCATCGCATAACTAGTGGGCATCCAACCCACATAGTTCATCAAAACATTTCAAATTTGCGTGCCAATACGTTTCATTAAATCAATTCAAAACAGCATATCAATGCAACGGTAGAAAAGAAAATTATCAATTTTCAAGTAATAGAACAATTTTTGTTTCATTTCAATCCATGGATGCATAGTCATCGTCAATATAATTTAAGACACTCTAATAATCACAAAACATATTTGAAATTTAATATCATACGTCAAATCAATGCATATCAAAAGCATGTTTCATCGAAACACGACAGAAAACACGTTTTACTATTTTACGTAAGAGATTAGGGTTCCACTCACCTATTTAAGGAGGGTGGTCACTCCCTATTTTTTCAAATCAATCCAATTGACTACTCGAGTCTCCAAAAGACAAATCTAATCAAATCATCAAATTTGATATCAAATAAAACCCTAATAAGGGATTTTCAATTTTTCTTCCCAATTTAATATAATCTTAATTTACACAATTGTTTCTAAATTCTTGTTTCATCCAATTTTGAATCATTTGGTTCACCAATGATCAAATTTCCAATATTTCTCATTTTCTCTAATTTTCCTCGAATTTAACACATTTCCGAATAGATATATAACTTCCGATTTTAAATTCAATCTAAAATCAATAAAATTTATTCAAACTTTGAAGTGAGTGCATCTCTCACCTAGGGTCCCTCGGGTTTCAGATCTAACTGTCGTTAGCCCGTCGAATTGGTCTAAAATCTGTAATATTTTCAAATTTGAACGACATTAGCAACGACTAAATTTCTAACACCAAACCCTAGAACTTCAACCAAGTCATAGTCGCTACCTGCAGTGAAAATGCATGTGTGCTCTCGAAGGGGAAAGCCGGTTGCGGGCTCGCGGGCTTGTAGGCGGGCGGGCTGGCGGGCTAGGGCTCGTGCTCACGAGCTGGAGTGCTTAGGCTGGAGCGCTTAGGCTGGAGCGCGCGCTCGCGCAGTGGGGAGCGCGCTGTGCGTACTGTGCTCGGTCGTGCTGGAGCTCATGCAGGGATCACACGGGGGCGCTCGCACTCGTGCAGAGGAGGAAGGCGCTACTCGGGGGAGATCACGCGCTATGGCGCGCTGCGCTCGTGCGGGGAGTATCACGTTACGGTGGAGGAGCTGTAATCGCGCTCGCGGTGGGGCAGCACTCACGGGAGTAAAGCAAGGCGGCTATGGCGCGCTCGTTGGAAGGAAGGCGCAGGGCGGCTGGGTGCGGTAGCAAGTAGCAATGGTGCCGAGCGGCGGTGCAGACAGCGGTGATCATGCATAGCTGTGGGAGAGGAAGGGATGGAGAGAGAGAGAGAGAGAGAGAGAGAGAGAGAGAGAGAGAGAGAGAGAGAGAGACGAAGAGAGAGAGAGAGAGAGAGAGATGGGATGAGAGAGAGAATTAGGGCTTAAAGCCCTAATTCAATTTGGGGGGAGAGTGCTGCGTTTCACTCCAAAACGCAGCACCTCCTCTCTCTTTTTTTTTTTCGGCATTACATTTTCTAACCCCCTAAAAATAAGTTTCTTTTTCGAAACTAAAAGAGAACTAAACAGCAAACAATTGGGGGGTACTGTCTCCTCATAGCCTCTTCGGACTCCCAGGTGTTCTCCTCGACCTGGTCACTTCTCCACAAAACTCTGACCAATGAAACTTCCTTACTCCGCTGCTTTCTGACCTGCCAATCTAGAATAGTCACGGGCTGAACCAAAAGATTTTAACTTTATCTTTCGTTTGCTCAATCAACTCAACACTGCTGAGACATCGCTCTTCGACCTTATCCCAGTATATCGGGGTGCAGCACTTCCTACCATACAATGCCTTATACGAAGGCATTCCTATCTGGCTTGATAGCTATTATTATATACAAACTTGACCAACGGAAGGTGCCGATCCCAACTACCCCGAAAATCAACGACACATGCCCGAAGCATATCCTCAAGAGTCTGAATCGTCCTCTCTGACTGGCTGTCCGTCTGAGGATGATATGTCGTACTGAAGTTCAATATAGTACCCAATACCTCCTGTAATTTGGGCCAAAACCTATATGTAAATCTGGGGTCCCTATCTGAAACAATCGACACAGGCACCCCGTGAAGCCAAACTATGGTATCAATGTAGAGACATGCCAACGCCTCTAAGGAATAGTCACCGCGGATAGGGATGAAATGTGCAGATTTGGTGAGTCGATCGACAATCACCCAAATCGCATCATGCCGTGTAGAAGTCCGCGGTAATCCCATCACGAAATCCATAGTAATATGTTCTCATTTCCACTCAGGACTGGGAAGAGGCCGCAGTGTGCCCGCTAGACGCTGATACTCAGCCTTCACCTACTGGCACACCAAGCATCATGCCACAAACTCTGCTATATCCTTCTTCATGCCTGACCACCAATAGTTACTCCTGATGGTCCGGTACATCATCACGGACTCTGAAGTCTCCGCCTTCAACTCTGCGGACTCTATCCGCAATACCCTGAAACTCTTCATCCGTACTCTGGAGCTCCCTGATACGGTCGAACAAAGTCGGCCTGACCTCAAATTGGGTTAGTAAACCTCCCTGATCATCGTTAGTCAAACTAACTCCTAAGGCTCGGAGTCCCACTAAACAAGAAAGATAGACTTTCTCTGTCGACTGTGAGGATGATACTAACCTCCGACTCAAGGTATCTGCTACAACATTTGCCTTACCCGGATGATAGTCAATAATGAGGTCATAATTTTTTAGGAGTTCTAACCATCTCCTCTGTCTCAAATTCAACTCATTTTGGATAAATAGATATTTCAAACTCCTGTGATCTGTAAATACCCTGCAGGTCACCCCATAAAGATAATGCCGTCATATCTTCAATACGAAGACTATGCCTGCTAACTCCAAATCATGTGTCGGGTAATTCATCTCGTGTTTCTTCAGCTGTCACGAGATATACGCAATAACCCGACCATCCTGCATCAGAACACAACTCAATCCCTGACGGCTAGTATCACTGTATACTATATATTCCTGACTGTTAATGGGAAGGGCTAAAATAAGAGCGAATGTCAACTGTTGTTTGAGATCCTGGAAGCTCACCTCATAACGGTCATCCCAAACAAACTTGACCCCCTTTTGAGTCAATTTAAATAACGGAGCAGCTATCCGGGAGAATCCCTCTACAAATCTGCGGCCCGGCCAAGCCAAGAAAACTACGAATTTCGGTAACTATTTGTGGCTGCTCCCACTTCACTATAACCTCAACCTTCCGCGAATCAACATAAATACCCTCCGCGGAGACAATGTGCCCCAAGAATCTAATTTGTCTCAGTCAAAACTCACATTTCGAGAATTTGGCATATAGCTGCTTCTCACAAAATATCTGCAATACCACCTGAAAGTGCTGAACATGATCTTCATCACTTCGTGAATATATCAAGATGTTATCAATGAATACGATGACGAACCGATCCAATTAGTCATGAAAAAATCGGTTCATCAAATCTATAAAAGCAGTTGGGGTATTAGTCAGCCCAAACGGCATGACTAGAAACTCGTAATGGCCATATCAGGTGCGAAAAGCTGTCTTAGGCACATCTTCGACTCGAATTCTCAATTGATGATAACCCGAATGCAGATCAATTTTAGAGAAAACCCTGACTCCCTGCAGCTGATCAAACAAATCATCGATACGTGGCAGAGGATATCGGTTTTTGATGGTGGCTTTGTTCAACTGTCTGTAATCTACATAAATCCAAAATGTATTATCTTTCTTCTTTACAAACAGCACCAGAGCACCCCAGGGTGAAGTACTCGGGCGAATAAACCCTTTGTCTAAGAGTTCTTGCAACTGAGTCTTAAACTCTCTAAGTTCAGCAGGTGTCATTTTGTATAGCGAAATAGAAATAGGATTGGTCCCCGATACTAGATCAATCTCGAAATCGAACTCCCGAACTGGTGGTAATCCGAGAAGCACCTCAAGGAACACATCTGGGAGCTCCAGCACCACAGGGACATCTTCAAGTCTCGGTCCCTCAACGGTGGTGTCGACAATATACACTAGATAAGCCGCACAACTACGGTGTACCAAACGTCTAGCCTTCATAACAGATATGATACTGCGGGGCAATACTCATCTCTCGCCCCAGAATACTAACGGTGGCTGTCCAAACCTCCGAAACTCAACCTCCTTCATGAAACAATCCACGGAAGCCCGGTGTAAACTCAGCCAATCCATCCCTAGGATGGCATCAAAATCCGTGATAGGGAGCGAAATCAGATATGCCTCTAATACCGCCTCCCTAATACCTACTTCACAGCCCCTATAGACTGTATCTCAAATGATGTGCTTGTTAAAAGGAGTGACTACCATAATCTCCTCATCAAGTGGCGAGAGAGATCTATCAGAATGGCGAGCGAACGTATCGCTCACATAAGAAAAATTTGACCCGGTATCTATGAGAATACGGGCGTCAATACCAAATATTCGCATGGTACCTAAGAGTAAGAAAAAGATCAACAGAATTTAAAATGAGAAGAAAAAATGAACGAATATATATATATCAAACTAGTTAAGCTTTTACAGTTTTAACTAATCAAAACTGTATATCGACATCATGATATATAAAATCTAAAAAAGAAAGTACATCTAAAGGACTACATTGAGGGGTCTACAAGAGGATTACCCATAATAACATCAGAATTTGCCTGTACATCCTCCTGCGTCATCGCAAACACACGAGCCTGGGCCCTAGGCTACTGTCGCGACTGTCCTGGCACTGTATTTCTCCTGGCTACAGTCCAAAGAGCTGTAAGAGCTGAGTGCGCAGGTGCCTCCTGTTGGCCTGTGCCAGAAGTACCAGTACGACCCTAAAAAGTTTGTCCTGCTCGACCGAACTCTGGGCAAGCACTCCTAATGTGACCTTGCTTCCCATATTAGAAGCATCTAAGAGGAGCTCCGCAAGCTCCAAAATAACATCAGCCGCAATCGCGACAGATAGGATGGTGCTGTGCTATGGACTAACTAGAGGCACTAGGGGCCTATACTCTAAATCTCTAGGGACGTGGTCCTTGTTCGAACTGTGTTGATGTAAAGTGAGAGGGGCTTCCCTAAAAGTCAGAAGTCCTACCCCACTTCGAGCTCTAGCTCGTCTAGGTCTCAACCCTCTGTGGTCCTATTAGGATTCCGTAAAATATCTACGGTTGAACTCCCTCAAGAAGTCCTCCTACCGCAGTGAGTCAGTAGCCTCGTCACAAATAGCCTCTCACCAAATGAGGGCATCACTATCGAGGAGTCTGTCAACAACTCTCAATCTGAGCCCTTCTATCAACCCCAAATCAGTAAGGATCCTACGAATCCTATTGATCCAGTATTTCACCGCTACGACATCACTAGATCTTGAAAAGTTTGTGCATCCGACCTGCCGAGACTCTTTCACCAACTGAGTAAGCTCATGGATGCGTCTCAAAGTAACCGATGTCTCATCGATCGGAGTATAAACAGAAGGACCGGCCACTGAAGGAGGAATCAGTACCGTAGGTGTAGGTACGGCCGCAGGCGCGGTTGCCAGAGTCTAAAGTGGAGGTGGTGGTATCTGCGCCCTATATCTATTGTACCACTCCTACCACTGCCTCAAGGCATCGAGTGGTGGTGGAGAAATCTCGACTGTAACAGCCGGCGGAGGTGCTGGGGGTGGCGCTGGTGAGCGTGCTCGAGTAGAGGAAGCATTCTCTGGCACTCGTGGAGTCTCGGGTGCCCTAGGTGTATCCGACACTGAAAGACCCTCAAGTCATGCGAATCTAGCACCTCTGCTACCACGTGTAGGTGGCATAATTCTGTGAAAAGAATACATTTTAATTATATAGAAATCAAGAATTAGAGTTAGTTGCTCCGTAACTAACCCCCTAAAAAAATGAACTATAATTCAAAACATTTGAATGCGAAATAATGGGTTAGATGCGTTATGTATCCAACTCCATAAAATAGATGAACTTATATGCCTATGGCCAAGTATGAGACTTTAAATGACTATATGAAACTCTCTAATGCATTGAGTACTTTTCATATACTTGATAAGACTTTTACTACTATCTTTTCTCTAATCTAGACGCTCTGATACCAATCAGTCATGCCCCGAACTAGGATCGTGAACAGCCGCCCGTTGTCCTTGGATGCTGGCTGTATTTTTACAGAAAATCGGGCAGAATCTTTCCATAAATTGGAGATCTCCCATGTACAATTTCACCTGTATATCACATTCATCCTGTAAAATAAACAAATGGTCATCCCGGTCTCTCCAAAATCAACAAATACCACAGCTAACATCCAGAACAATGCAAAACTATAAAGTTTCTATCAATTCTAGCCACAAACCTCTACTGTCATGTCCAACTAGAGCATGAGTAACCGCTACATCGAACGGACCTAAATTTTATCTTATATACAATAATTTTTCCAAATAACATTCAAATACGTACAATCGCCTTAATGCAAACGAAATATGAGAGTTTCACAACTAAATATATATAAATTATACAGTCATCCCAAAATAAGTATACGGCCAACTACGGACCTAAATGTCAAGATCTCACAAGGTCGAAATAAAATAAATATTTCATATTTCTATTTAAAGTAAATCTCACCGCCATGAATACCAAATCCGGTCTAGAGCCTGTAACGTCGTTTTATCATAATAAACCTGTCTGAGGAGGGAAAAGAGAGGAGTAAGTATCATAGGAAGATATCCAGTGAATGAGGGGGTTAATATCAAGCATAAATAGTGTGGGTAAACCATTGGAGTGTCAAATAATATCATTCGAAACAAAAATTTACATTTCGTAGCAAAACATGATATGTTTAGCAATTTGAAATCATTTAATCAATCACACGATAACAAGTATGTATGCATCCATTTAAAATCAAGTAATATCAGACCGAGCCAAAAATGATCCTGGCGATGGTCAACCGTGATCAAGGACAGGCGCATCGGCGGTTTTATTATGTATACACTTTAAAACGCTCTCTACCCCGACATTAGCCATGAGTTCGCTGGGGCTGACTCATCATCGTGTATAGGATCCCGCCCGGTGCTAGACAGTGGCGTCACACACGTCCTCCCCTACATGAGTTCAACCAGCCACACCTATAGCCCTTAGAAATAATGACGTTTGCGGATACCTCCTGCAAAAGCGTATCCGGGCAACCTGTGCCTCTACAAACGCCCTTCGTTGCTACGGAATCATTAATGTCATCATCATAGTATCACAAGGGCACAACGTCCCACAAGTAAAATCATATCATCGCATAACTAGTGGGCATCCAACCCACATAGTTCATCAAAGCATTTCAAATCTGCGTACCAATACGTTTTATCAAATCATTTCAAAACAGCATATCAATGCAACAGTAGAAAAGAAAATTATCAATTTTAAGTAATGGCACAATTTTTATTTCATTTTAAACCATAGATGCATAGTTATCATAAATATAATTTAAGACACTCTAATAATCACAAAACAGATTTGAAATTTAATATCATACGTCAAATCAATGCATATCAAAAGCATGTTTCATCGAAAACACGTTTTACTATTTTATGTAAGAAATTAAGGTCCCACTCACCTATTTAGGGAAAATGGCCACTCCCTATTTTTTCAAATCAATCAAATTGACTCCTCGAGTCTCCAAAAGACAAATCTAATCAAATAATCAAATTTTATATCAAATAAAATCCTAATAAGGGATTTTCAATTTTTCTTTCCAATTTAATATAATTTTAATTTACACAATCATTTCTAAATTCTCGTGTCATTAAATTTTGAATCATTTGGTTCACCAATGATCAAATTTCCAATATTTCTCATTTTCTCTAATTTTTCTCGAATTTAACACATTTCCGAATAGATATATAACTTTCGATTTTAAATTCAACCTAAAATCAACAAAATTTATTCAAACTTTGAAGTGAGTGCGTTTCTCTCATCTAGGGTCTCTCGGGTTTCAGATCTAGCTGTTGTTCGCCCGTTGAATTGGTCTAAAATCTGTAATATTTACAAATTTGAACGATATTAGCAACTACTAAATTTATAACACCAAACCCTAGAATTTCAATCAAATCATAGTCGTTACCTGCAGTGAAGATGCAGGTGAGCTTTCGAAGGGGAAAGCCGGTTGCGGGCTCGCGGGCCGTCACAGGCTCGCAGGCCGGCGGGCTGGCAGGCTAGGGCTCGTGCTCGCGAGCTGGAGCGCTCGGGCTGGAGCGCACGCTCGTGACAGGATCGCGTGCAATGAGGGGCGCGCGCTCGCGCAGTGTGTCGCACACACTCGCGTACTGTGCTCTCGCAGAGGGTCGCACTGGAGCTCGTGCAGGGGAGCTTGCGCTCGTGCAGCGGAGGAAGGCGCTGCTCGCGGGAGATCGCGCGTTGTAGCACGCTGGGCTCGCGCGGAGAGTATCGCGCTGCGGCGGAGGAGCTACAGTTGTGCTTGCGGTGGGGCAGCGCTCACGGGAGGAAAGCGAGGCGGCTATGGCGTGCTCACTGGAAGGCGCAGCGGCGACTGGGTGCAGTGGTGATCGTGCCGAGCGGCGGTGCAGGCAGCGGTGATCGTACGCGGCTGCGGGAGAGGAAGGGATGGAGAGAGAGAGAGAGAGAAAGAGAGAGAGACGAAGAGAGAGAGAGAGATGGGATGAGAGAGAGAATAAGGGCTTAAAGCCCTAATTCAATTTGGGGGGAAGAGTGCTGCGTTTCACTCCAAAACACAGCACCTCCTCTCTATTTTTTTTTTTTGGTGTTACATTAATAATAAGCATATAAACCCAAGTGTATGTAGTTTTATGATTAATAAATGATATGAAGTATTTGAATTCTCTTCTAGATACTATCGGTGATGTTTAAATATCAGAATGCACAATATCGAATGCATTTTTATATATTGTCTTAGAAATTGGGTAATACATTTGGGTTTCTTGTCCAAAAATGCAAACTTCAGCCTATCTTCACAATTTTTTGTACAAAATAGGTGTTGCAAAGCTTCCTTACATGGGTGACCTAGCTTAGCATGCCACAACTCATAATTTTGTCCTTGGCATGCTACATGTGCATGATTGTCTTGATTCACAAAATATAAGTTATATTTCTTTTTTTTTTTTGGTGGACTTAAGTTATATCTCTTAGATCCCCTACAAATGACTTGATTTGTTTTGAGATCATGAAAAATAATAGTGTTAGGATTGAACGCAATCTTACCATTTTGGTCTTTGGTCACTTGGCTAATGGACATAAGGTTGAAGAGAACTTTGGGATATACAAAGTATTTGTCCTTTTTCTAAAAAGTTTTACTTCCCTAACTTCTCTTACATTTAAATTATGTCTATTGACCACTTTGACTATCCTATGATTACGGAGTGATTTTAGATTTTGAAATTTCATTTTTTTCCTAATCATATGATGGTCACAATCGGAATCAACTAATCAATCCTAAAAGCTTGAATTTGAGCAAGCACCCGCATTTGATGCTTGTTGAGCAATACTTCTATCACAATGTTCTCGATAGTTGATTCAAATGTTGCGTTTTGGGCTATATTTGATATCACTTGGCTCCTTTTTGGTCGGAGATGAGGATGGAGGAACTAGCAGTTCTCTTTCAAGTGCCTCGGCTTCTTGCAATATGAGCAAGTCACTCTCTTGGCCAATTGACTCACTATGTTGGCAACTTGCTCATTTATAGTTGCTTCAAACAGTGGCTTTCCATCTTGGAGTGTTAATCCTCGTCAAGTGTCATGCTCACCTCCACACATTGGATCATAAATTATACCTCCTGATAGGATGGAAATCCCTTCATTATGAGAATTTCTTGGAGAACATTGTATATTGCTCTCCATGTGAGATGAGGAGACCAAAGGTTATGTCCTTGTCTTCTCTTTTCTGGAGAGTTATGAGACTGGTCCTTGTGGGCTACAAGATTGTTAACTCATTCCATAAGTTCCAAATTCTCCAAATAGTTGTGACAGTTTTTCCCTCCTTTTTAATGTTTGCGATCTGCCTCTTTGTTTCAAAAATCTTGCCCAAGTTGAATTCTTGACCATAGAAACCATGCATTTGGTCCCAAAGGGCTTTGGAGATTGGAGTACAAGTGCTCACCACCCTATGGGTGTGACCCATAGAATTGGAGAGCAAGATAAAGACTTAGTCGTCCTTCTTCTTCCCTTCTCTATATCTTGGATTTGATACATCTAGAGACTCTTCCATGATATGATCAAGGAGAGCTCTTAGATTGAGAGACCTTTTGACTCTGGTGGCCTATTGAAAATAATGTAAGGAATTTAAAAGAATGGAAGAGAAGGGTTGGGTTGGGAATAATTCATTTGAAGAAGGATATGATATCATATTGAATTTATAATATCAAAAGCTTAAAAAAATAAAGAGAGAAACAATACTTTTTTTATTGAATTAAAAAAAAAAAAGTATTTTTGTGAAGATTTATCCCCAAAAAATTACAAGAAAGAGAGAGAATGGAAGAGATTGTTTCAAGCTTGCTTACAAGGAGTGGAGAGATTTTATTTATAGAAGATTACAAGATATAGCCAATAGAAAGAAGAAATGACTAATAGACACAAATGAAGAGGGAGAAAAGGTCACGGACCATGCTGTCCAACGGCTAGTCTGGCCGTTGGAGGATGATTCAAAAGCCCTTTACGGCCTAAATCATGGGCCTTCAGCTTGGGCCATGAGCTTCATATTTCCAACAAAGTGAAGGCTTGAACTTCAAGTCCCCAACCCATAATAGACGAAAACCTGTAATTCTTGCCTCTCTGCCAAAGGAAAATTATGAAGCACGTCTTTGGCGGTCCATCTCAACCAATGGTTTTCACCAAAATTCAATTTTCTTTCCTGGACATCTCATTGTTCTTCTGTCAAAGGCTTGACTCTTCAAGTCCTCAACCCATAATAGACGAAAACCTGTAATTCTTGCTTCTTTCAGTCAAAGGAAAATTATGTAGCACGTCTTTAGCGGTCCATCTCAACTCGTGGTTTTCACCAAAATTCAATTTTCTTTCCTGGACTGCTATTTGTTTTAAGTTTTACACATATGACATGGTAAGCCGTCAACTTCATGGACCAAGTGTAATGCAAGCATTAACTCCTGCTGTACTCTTTTTCTTCTCTCTCTCTCTCTCTCTCTCTCCTCTCTCTCTCTCTCTCTCTCTCTCTCTCTCTCTCTCTCTCTCTCTCTCTCTCTCTCTCTCTCTCTCTCTCTCTCTCTCTCTCTCTTCCTCTCTCTCGTCGCATAAAGCACAAACACTTGTATTGGAAGATAAATATCTCATTGTTCTTCTTCTCAAATTGAGCAGCCATGGATGTGGGGAAGAGTCCTCGGTTGGTGCTCTGTTTCTTCCTCTGTTTCTCCCTTCAGACTCATCTTTCTTTCGGAGGTGACGCCATCTCCGGGAACGAATCTCTCTCTGGTAGCCAGACCATTGTCTCTGCGGGGGGGGACTTTGTATTGGGTTTCTTCAGGCCAGGAAACTCCTCCAACTCCTATATAGGAATTTGGTATGGCACACTTTCAAAGCAAATAGTGGTTTGGGTAGCAAACAGAAACAATCCCATCGTTGATTCAAGCTCTGCTGAGTTAAAGCTCTTAGATGGCAACTTGGTTCTTTTCAATGAGTCCGGAGTCAGAATATGGTCGACTGATTTAAACTCTACGAGCTCCAACTCGACAATAGCAGTCTTGAATGACAGTGGGAACTTTGTTCTAAAGGATGCATTAAATGAATCAAAAATTCTGTGGCAGAGTTTTGATCAACCAACAGACACTTATTTGCCTGGTAGCAAACTTCGGTTCGATAAAAAAACCAAAGCAACCCGACTTCTGACTTCATGGAAGAATTCAGATGATCCTGCAGAGGGACTTTTTTCCTTTGAACTAGACCCATACGGAACCAGTCAATTTTCTCTATACTGGAATAAAACTAACCAATACTGGAATAGTGGAACCTGGGATGGGCATTCATTTAGCTTAATACCTCAAATGGGATTGTATAACGTCAATTGCTCCTATATTTCGAACGAAAAAGAGGGCTATGTGGTCTATTTTGTGAATAATCCAACACTACTGTCAAGGGTTGTCTTGGATTTCACTGGGCAGTTGAAGGTGATTTGGATTTTCCCGTTTCCCACTTCTCAGCAGTGGAAATTGGGTTTGTCTTTTCCAAGACAGTGTGAAGTTTACGCCTATTGCGGGCCATTTGGAGTCTGCAATGAGAACTCCATGCACTTTTGTACTTGTGTAAATGGCTATGAGATAAAGTCACCAAGTGATTGGAATTTGGGTGACTATTCAAGCGGGTGTAGGAGAAGTGGTGCATCTGCAAATGGGGCAAAAGATAAGTTTCTGCCACTTCCCAGCATGAAACTTCCTGATAATTCCAAGTCAATGGCAGAAGAGACTGCCGCAGCATGTAAAGTGGCCTGCTTGAAAAACTTCTCCTGCAATGCTTATGCTTGGAGTGGTGGTTGCCTAATGTGGACTGGCTATCTCCTGGATCTGCAGCAATATTCCGATGATGATTCTGAGGGAAGGACAGTTTATATCAGACTGGCTCCTTCAAGCAGCATTAGAAAAATAGTTACCTACGTTCTGGGCTCTGTGGGGGTAATTTTGTTGTTTGGCCTTGCGTTCTTTTTGATCTGGAGGAAGAGGAGATCAGTTGTAACTGCATTAGCTGATAAGGGTTCACTCGTGGTATTTGGTTATAAGGATTTGCAAATTGTGACCAAGAACTTCTCTGAAAAATTGGGAAGAGGAGGTTTTGGTTCCGTATTCAAAGGAACATTGTCAGATTCGACAGTCATAGCTGTGAAGAAGCTGGAAAGCATCGGCCAAGGAGAAAAACAGTTCCGGGCGGAGGTCAGCACCATCGGAATGATCCAGCATGTGAATCTTGTTCGGCTTCTTGGGTTTTGCTCAGAAAGAACTAAAAAGTTGTTGGTGTATGACTACTTGCCGAATGGCTCTTTAGATACCCACCTTTTCCATGGAAAGGTGGACTCGAAGGTGTTGGACTGGAAGACAAGATTTCAAATTGCATTGGGGACTGCCAGAGGGCTGGCTTATCTGCATGAGAAGTGCAGGGATTGCATCATTCACTGTGACATAAAGCCAGAAAACATTCTCTTAGATGCTGACTTCTGTCCTAAAGTGGCTGATTTTGGCTTGGCAAAACTTGTTGGCCGTGATTTTAGCAGGGTCCTGACTACCATAAGAGGCACATTAGGCTATCTTGCACCAGAGTGGATTTCAGGTGAAGCCATTACAGCCAAAGCCGATGTCTACAGCTATGGAATGATGCTTTTGGAAATTATTTCAGGTAGAAGAAACTTTCAGACATCACAAGATAGTTGCAAAGAATTCTTTCCATCCTGGGCTGCAAGCAAATTACATGCTGACGAGGACATTTTCACTATTCTTGACCCGAAGTTAGAGGGCAGTGCAGAAGCAGAAGAGCTAAGAAAAGTTTGTAAAGTAGCCTGTTGGTGCATCCAAGATGCTGAAATTCATAGGCCTACAATGGGTCAAGTGGTTCAGATCCTTGAAGATCTTTTGGATGTGAACATGCCGCCGATGCCAAGATCATTCCAATTGCTTGAAACCCGAGAGGACAAAATTTTCTTCGAGGAATTATTGTCAAGCCAGAATTCACTAGTAGGGAGAAATGTCTCAGTTGCTTCCTCCCAGGCCAAGAGCACTACATCCATCCACATCTGACATGTTATGAAGACATCAGACAATCAATTTTACACCAATTCTCTAGAATGTAAGCCGGGCTGCCAATGACTTGGTCTATTTACTGCCATGTATTCAATGTTTCTCGGGCCTTCCTTCTCCTGACCAGGGAAATATCAAAAGAGAGGCATGTGGTTGTTTCTTTTCAAAGAGGGCATTTATTTATTCCCTTTTCTTCTCTGTAGGTGCTTATGGGAGATCATTAGGAACTCCATACTCGGTTTATCCCTCACACATAAATGCACAACTCTACTAATCGAGGCAAACAATGTGCAAATGATTATTTGTTTAAGTGGTTATGCACCTTTTTTACTATTTGCAATGTGGAGGTTTTCCGCATATTTATTACACCAAACTTTGCACATGCAGTACATGTATTTAATGGTTTTATCAATGATTGATAGTGTTGTAACTTGACAGTTTGCTGTACATATCTATTGTATTAGTAGATTAACTGTAATCCCAGAATACCGACTAGGATCAATGGGTAAAATTAGAGCTCGGATAGACAATGAAGACAACAAGAGACCTGGTGTTTCACGAAAATACAGATAAACTTCAAAGGAAAAAGGTTAAAGAGAAATGCAAAAACTAATGATAAGATTTCATAGGCATTAACAAGAATTCTGTACGATCTGAAGGTAAATATTTATATGTTTGTACAGGATACTCATTCCGTACATTTCAAACTCTAAATCACTGAATTGTGCATACAAAAGCATGAAAGAAAACTTTACACTCCCTTTTGGTATGAGCTATTTCTAATGACTGATCCTACTACTTTATCAAGGTATACTACATTTGCAGTTTGGGTATGTTCTCGTTGTTAAAAACCTACACGATTTGAGTAAGTAGTAAAGAATCTACACGGCTACTGAATAACTTCAGCATTTCCGGGACATGAAAATTTCATAATCTGGCTGCTAATTGACTACTTTAACCTGACTATTGACAACATAACCTGTCGCAGAAAGTAGGGCATTCTCCTCGAGAGTTCTTGGTCTGAGAATTTCTGAGCTGTTTAAAGGAGCCAATTCTTTAAGGGAAGATTCATCAGGAAACTTGGGGGAAAACCAGCATTCACCCTGCAGAGATTATCGAGGCTAGCCAATTTAGCGGTGAAACCTTAAGCTGAGAAATGAATTACGTCTGAGCAGAACATATATTTATGGTGGAGCACAGATATTCAAATACTATTCATGATATGTTATTGAATTAAACATCCCATAAGCTGTTAGGGAAGTAACTGCAAAGAGCATAAAATTGTAAAGGGGTGTTAGAAGATGTTAGAGGGTAACAAATTGTGGTTAGAGAATCTTGAGCAGTTGGAATGAAAATTAAGCTATAAATAGACAGGGGGAAAGACGGGAAAGGATAGGAAGAAAGATGAATAGCTTCAGCTAAGTGTGGGCAATCTACTCCTAGAAAGAAACTGAGTTTTACTTCTTTTTTATTCTATTGTAATGCTCTTTTCGAGCTAGTAATGAAAGGGAGCACCTAAGCTACCAAGCATTTTCTGCACACTTCAATTTCTTCACCTAACATTTGGTCCGACCTGCCACTTCTTCCCCACCATTTTTCTCTCTGTTCCTTTTTTTTTTTTCTCTCTCTCTCATCAATCGACTTTCACCCACAGAAACCACTTCATTATTTCATGACTCATACCCGAATGGATACCAAACTAGAATCCATCGAGAAAAGCATTGCAGAATTAGGGAAGACTATCTCGACACTAGTCGAGGAAATGAATATCCATTGAACCAGGATGGACAAACTCAACTCCTTGGAAGACTTGGTGGTAGCACTGCTATGCCAGAAACACGAATCCCGTGAGGAAGCTGGTTCCTTTGCCTCCGCACTCTATGGCATCCCGGGAAGCCCTTCCCTCAAGATAGGGTCCATACCCATTTTCGGAACCCACAACCAATGTTACCCATGACCCAAATACCCATCACAAGATGACTTACCTTTCGTGCTGCGATGATTGGATCTCCCTTGCTCCGATGGCCATGATCCCGCGGCTTGGGTCACACGAGCGGAGCAATTTTTCACCATTAATCACGTCACTGATGATTCGAAAGTTGCTGTAGCTATGCTCTCCCTGAATGGCTCTGCGCTCCATTGGGTACAGTGGTTGTTGGCTCAGAAACCCTCGATTTCTTGGTCTGATCTCACAACTGCACTTTTCGATTGGTTCAGGAGAGGTCTATCAGCAAACCCATTCGAAGCATTGGCGTCTACGAAGCAATTCGGGACAGTCAATGCTTACATCGATGAATTTGTCACCAGGGCTGCACTCATCAAGGGCTTGAACTCTTCAATTCATCTAGGCTTTTCCTGAATGGCCTCAAAGATGAAATTCAAGTAAGAATCCGTTCGCATGAGGCTCATCTCTCCAGACCATGAAACTAGCTCGGGAAATCGAGAGAGAAAATGGTTTTTTAAGGCTGGGACACCACCGAATAACGAATACGAAACCCATACACCACTCGGGTCGCAGAAATGGGGCGGGTCTAACCCGGCCATTGGGGGCTCCGATACCCATTTTAACCCAAAACCATATAGTTGAACCCAATTTTCTTTTACCCGCCTTCAACCCCAAACAACCTTCACGCACAACGATCATCTTCACTCCTTGCTCCTCTACAACCACACGCAACTCCCAACCGAATCTTTCGCCAACTGTCACAACATGAAATCATGGACTTACGCTCTAAGGGTTTGTGCTTCAAGTACAAACAACCTTACCACCCTCTTCACAACTGTCCCAACAAGAGTTTTCGCGCAATCATTTTGGACGATGACGAACCTCCTTCGATTAACGAGGCCGCTAGAGACAACACAGCTACGGAAGATTACCAATACCATCCGGACATTCATTAGAGAGAGAGAACAGGTGCTGGTCCGCTGGGATGGAGGAACGCAAAAAAAAAAAAAAAAAAAAAAAAAAAATGAAGATGCAACTCGGCTAGACCTTCGAGTTTTTAAAGGCCAATTTTTGGGCTATAGCATTGGGGACAAGGCTGAAATTTCAGTAGGAGGCAATGTTAGGGAAGTAACTGTAAGGAGTATAAAAATGTTAGGGGGTGTTAGAGGATGTTAGAGGGTAACAAATTGTGGTTAGAGAATTTTGAGCAGTTGGGATGGGAATTAAGCTATAAATAAAGAGGGTGAGAGACGACAAGGGATAGGAAGAAAGATGAATAGTTTCAGCTAAGTGTGGGCAGTCTGCTCTTAGAGAGAGACTGAGTTTTACTTCTTTTTTATTTTACAGTATTGCTCTTTTCGAGCTAGTAATGAAAGGGAGCCCCCGAGCTACCAAGTATTTTTTGCACACTTCAATTTTCTTCACCTAACAAAAGCAGTCTTTAAAAAATAATTAAAAAAAAAAAAAAGATGTCTAGGATGATAGACTCCGGCAAAAAATTGAAACCTACTCGCCATGTGAGACACCAAATTCAAGGTCCTTTCAACAATACAATGATGCTAGATCAGATTTATTGTTATAAACAATAATTTAATCATGGAAACTAAATGTTTAAGTGACAGTGCTGATGTAAATTTTGCATAAAATAGCTCAGAGCTTTTGTTTGGTCACCTGTGCATTATAGCTCTGCACTCCCAAAACAGGAGAGACAACACAGTTTGTGTTCTAATCATTAGAATCATTCAAAGATGAGCTCCGGACCAAATGTCCGAGTGAGTGGTACATCAGGAATGATGCACGAAAATTGCTTTCTGGAATCCTGTATATAGGATACCATGCAACAGAAAACCTAAAATCCAAAATTTTCAAATTTTGTTAGCGGGCAACAGGCTATGTTAACAGAGAGGATATGACTGAAAATCTCACCAAGATGAAGAGTGCTGATCTTGTAGTTTCATGCATACTAAGTTGGAAGGATCACCGAATATTTTAGGACTAGAAGTTCCACTTTTGATGAGCTCCATGATCACACGATTCGAAAAGAAATTGATCTACAGATGATGAAATTTAATTAACTGAAAACAAGAGAAACATACATAAAATCCCAGCATCAATGGGAGCGCCTAAGCTTGAGAGAGAGAGAGAGAGAGAGAGAGAGAGATTAAAATATGTCCTGTCTCCTAGGCTTCTCCCATAAACAAAGCTCTAGAGTGTTCCAATCAACCATCGTTCTGAAGCAAATACAATCAATTCAGAAAGCAGTCTCATAAAAAATGAAACAAATAATCCACCAAAACTCAAAATGCTTTAAAAATGGACAAACAGAATAATATAGAGCACTACAAGCTGAGGGCATACTGAGTTGATCCTCATCAATGTTGAAGAATAAAAAATTTCTTTCCCCGACCAACATATGGACAAATATGATGTATGGTAATAAAAAGTGATGCCACAACTACTCTCCAGGCAGCTTTAATACTTTAATGTGCCCCTTTTCATAACAATAATTGCAAATCAAAATCTTATGCCTAAATTCAGATCTTGTAGTCTCACTAAAAATGGGTTTGAGCTCATCGAGCTCAAGAAATGCAAGCTCGATGAGCTCAAACCCACCTAACCAACACTCGAGCCGAACTCAGGTATCGAATTATCCGACTTGACTCGAGTGTCATAACACCCCCAACCAAGTTGGCAGTGAAACCTTAAGTTGAGCAATGAAGTACATCTGAGTTGTATATATATTTATGGTGGAGCAACAGTCATGGTCGAGAGAATGCAAAGCAAATATTCAAATACTATCCATGATATGTTATTGAATTAGAAGCTAAATATCCCAACAGCAATCTTTAAAAAGTAGTAATAGTAATAATAATAATAAAAGATACATAGGATGATAGAGTCAGGCAAAAAATCGAAACCTACTCACCATGTGAGGCACCAAATTCATGGTCCTTTCAACTATGCAATGATGCTAGATCAAATTTATTGCTTTTCTAGGATATCAGATTTCCTCCTACAAACATGTAGTAGCCTATTATACATCTCCTATCCTTTGTGTCATTAGTCCAATCCATATCAAAGCATCTCTCGATTTTTAAACTACGATTATTTTTTGCCTGGATTCCTTTTCTAGGAGACCTTTTGAGATATCTCAAGATTCTTTTAATAGCTCACCAATCTCCAATTGTAGAAACATGCATACTGACTAATTTGGCTCACAACATATGTGATGTCTAGCCTAGTGATGGTAAGATAAATGAGTTTTCCATCTAGTATCTAAAATTGCACATACTGAAATTGTTGCTGAGAAGGACAAAGCTCAATTTTGCATACCAGACTCTTGGGAATTGCTTAAGGCCATGAATGGCTTTTCTCAGTTTGCACACTTACCCTTCATTTTCTGGATATAGCCCTTGAGGCAGGTGCATATATACTTCCTCTTCCAGCTCTCCTTAGAGGAAGGCATTCTTTATGTGCATCTATTACATTAGCCAACTTTGGTTTGTGACGAGAGACATAAGAGCCCTGATGGTATTCATCTTTGCTACTAAAGCAAAGATTTTCATGTAGTCCCTCATAGATCTACCTGAATCCCTTGACTAAAAGTCTGGCTTTATAGTGATCAATTGATCCATCACTTTTGTGTTTGATCTTAGAAATCCACTTGCATCCTACTGCTCTCTTTTCTCTTGGAAGTAAAGTGAGTTCCTAGATTCCATTCTTGGCGAAGGCTTCTAGCACTTCTTTCATTACCTTTCTCTACTCTGGATGTTCATAAGTTTCATTAAAACTTCTGTGTTCCTAAACTGGATCTATGTCACTCAAGAAAACTTGGTGACATACGGAGATATTAATAGTAGTATAAAATTCAAATATGGGATAAGAGATGACTTTGCTATTGTAATATACTCTTTGGCCTACCCATTTAAATGGGAGCCTTAGCCTTATTGATCTTCTTAGAGGAGGTGGAAATGGTGGTGAATTACTGGTTTCCTCCCCTTGTTCTGAGAGAAAAGAGTTTTGGTATCCCCCTTGCTTTCTATTCTCCCAAGCTTCTGGGTGTTCTTCATTCTCCCTTAGTTCTGGATTTTCATGCTCCTCTTCCTTTTGCTCTGAGCTCTCTAAGTTCTCCTTACTAGATTGGTGAGAGGAACTTCTAGTTTCGTGAGGAACATATAGAAATACTTACAGGTTCTGCTTTCAATTTCTTTTTCCTTTCTTGGCCCTACAAAATAAAATTTACTTTCTACAAATATCACAACTTTCAATACATGTAATTTGTAAGTTTCTAGGTCAAAACATATATATTTCCTTTTGAAAGTATACATATCTTAAGAAAATGCATCTCTTGCCCTTTTTGTCTAATTTGTCCATGAATTGACTTAGAATGTGAACATAACAAACACAACCAAATACCCTCAAGTTAGTGATATTTGGCTTGGTTTTTGTAAGAGCTTCCAAGGGGGATTTCCCTTGGAGTATTACAGTAGGCAAGTGATTAATTAGATGAGTTGCTGTGATAATTACATCACTCATATTTTTTCGGTGTGTTAGCATAATATATCATTGTTCTAGCTATCTCTAATAAATGTTGATTTTTTTTCCTCGGCTACCCCATTTTGTTGGAGGATATATAGGTATAAGTTTTGATAAATTATTCCCTTTTCTCTTAGGAATTCAATGAAGGCGTTGCTCATGTCTTCCCCCCATTATCCATCCTAACTATTTTCATATTTGTAATGTATTGCTTTATGACATATGTATAAAAGTTTTTGAATGTTTTGAATGCTTTTGCTTTGATAGTGAGTATATAAACCCAAGTATATCTAGGGTCAATAAATGATATGAAATGTTTGAATTCTCTTCTAGATACAATTGGTGATGTCCAAATATCAGAGTGCACAGTATCGAATGCAATTTTATCTATTGTTTTAGAAATTGGGTAATATATTTGGGTTTCTTGTCCAAAAATGCAAACCTCATAATGGCCATCTTCAAAGTTTTTTTGTAAAAAATAGGTGTTGCAAATCTTGCTTACGTGGGTGACCAGCCTAGCATTCCACAACACATAATTTTTGTCCTTGACATGCTACATGTGCATGATTGTCTTGATCTACACTATAAATTGTTTCTCTTGAATCCCCTACAAATGACTTGATTTGTTTTGAGATCCAGAAAAACAATAATGTTAGGATCGAACACAGTCTTACAATCTTGATCTTTGATCAACTAATGACATAAGGTTAGAAGAGGACTCTAGGACATACAAAGTATTTGTCCTTTTTCCAAAAAATTTTACTTCTCTAAGTTCTCTTACATTTAAATTATGTCTATTAACTATTTGGACTATCCTATGGTTAGGAAATGATAGATGATGGTCACAATCCGAATTGATTAACCAATCTTGAAAGTTTGAATTTGAGCAAATACCTAAATTTTATGCTTGCTTGAGCAATACTTTTGTCACAATGTTCTTGATGGTTGATTCAAGTGTTGCGTTTTGGGCTGTCACTACTAGAAAATGAATTTTTAGTGACAGAAAAATCTGTCGCTGAAAGTTCCTTTTCCGTTGCTGAAAAATATTATCGAAAGATTTTTTCGTCGCTAAATCCGTCATAAAAAGTGACCCCGCTAATTTTTAGTGACAGATTTTTTTTTTCGTCACAAATATCAACGTCGGATTAGCGACAGAAACAAATCCGTCACTGAAACCAAAAAAAAAATATCAGCTACGAACCAGGTGTCCGTCGCTAATTTTTTAATTCTGAAAAAAAAAAACAAAACAAAACAAAAAAAACAAAAAAAAAACAAACAAACAAAACAAAACAAAACTCAAGAGCCACCCCAAATTGCCTTTGGCAAAATCGAACCATACACAAGGGTGAGAAAGAGAGGAGAGCGCTAACCACCGAACCAAGTTTATCTTTTAATCATATATTTTTATTTTATTTACTTATTATCTTTTTCTCATATTTTTTAATAATAATAAAATAATATAAAATTATAATAAAATTAAAAATTATAAAATTATAATTAAAATAAAATAATAAAAATTTGAAAAAAATAAAATAATATTATTATTCTACAAAATAAAATAAAATTAAAAATTATTAAATTATTAAATAAAATTAAAATTTTAAAAAATTAAAAAAATCCGTTGCTAATTTTTCCGTCGGTAATCCGTCGTTGATAATTTTATAATTTTTTTTTTTTTGGTTTAGCGACGGAATTAAATTCGTCGCTAATGTTCGTCGCTAATCCGTCAGTATTCAGTCCGTCATTAATCCATTAGTATTACCGACGGATTTTTTTTCGTCGGTATTTATCCGTCGTTGATGCTAGTTTTTCTAGTAGTGTGCGTTTGATGTTACTCGACTCCTTTTCAATCAGAGACGAGGATGGAGGAACCAGCATTTCTCTTTCAAGTGCCCGACTTCTTGCAATATGAACAGGTCACCCTCTTGGTCTATTGACTCACTATGTTGGCACCTTACTCTTCTATGGTCGCTTCAAAACTATGGCTTTTCCATCTTGAAGTGTAAAGCCTACTCAAGTCTCATGCTCACCTTTGCACGTTGGATCATAAATTATACCTCCTGAGAGGATGGAAATCCCTTCATTCTGTGAATTTCCCGGTGATCATGTGTATATTGCTCTCCAAGTGAGATAAGGAGACCAAAGGTTATGTCCTCATCTTCTCTTTTCTGGAGAGTTTTGAGGTTGGTCATTGCGGGCTTTAAAATTGTTATCTCGTTTCGTAAATCTTCATATTCTCCAAATAGTTGTGATAGACTCTTTCCCTCCTTTTTAACATTTGCAATCTACCTCTTTATTTCAAAATTCCTTCCCAAGTTGGATTCTTGACCATAAAGACCATGCATTTGGTCCCAAAGAGCTATGGAGATTAGAGTACAAGGGGTGTGATCCATAGAATTGGATGACAAGATATAGACTTGGTTATCCTTTTCCTTCCATTCTTTGTATCTTGGATTTGATACATCGAGGGAATCTTCCGTGATACGATCGAGGAGATCTCTTGGATTGAGAGACCTTTTAACCCCAGTGGCCTATTGAAAATCATTTAAGGCATTTAAAAGAATGGAAGAGAATGGTTGGATTTGGAACGATTCATTTGAAGAAGTAGGGATTGAAATTTATTCAGATATCATATTAAACTTATAATATCGAAAGGCTAAAAAAAATTAAAAAAACAATACTTCTTTTATTGAATTTCAAAAAAGTATTTGAATGGAGAATTATCCCAAAAAAATTACAAAAAAGAGAGAGAATGCGAATTAAGAGATTGTTTCAAACTATAGAGAAGTTTTATTTAGAGAGTAATACAAGAATTAGTCGATAGAGGAGAAATGACAAATGGACACAAAGGAAGAGAGAGAGGTCCTGGGCACTACATTCTCTGGGTTGAGTAGTCGGGTATTATACTCTTTCGAATTTGAGTCTTAAGAATGGCGAAAAGGGAATTGGAATGTTCGAACCCAATTATTTGGATAAAATCCGAATATGAGTGGTGAAAATAAAAAATAATAAAAATAATAAAAGGAGAGAGGCGTCCTGGACCATGCTGTTCAACAGCTAGTCTAGCCGTTTGGTGGATGATTCAAATGCCGTTTATGGCTGAAATCACGGGCCTTCAGCTTGGGATTTCCATAGTCAAAGCTTGACGCTTCAAGTCCCCAACCCATAATAGGCGAAGACCAGTAATAAATGCATCTTTCTGTCAAGGGAAAACTACGTAGCACGTCCTTGACGGTCCAGCGCAATTTGTGGTTTTCACCAAAATTCAATTTTCTTTACTGGACTGCTATTTGTTTTGACTTAAAGTTTTCACATGTGAGATAGTAAGCCATCAACTTCATGTACCATTTGTAATGCAAGCATAAATCCTACTGTACTACTTTTCTGATCTCTCTCTCTCTCTCTCTCTCTCTCTCTCTCTCTCTCTCTCTCTCTCTCTCTCGCGTCGCAAAAAGCACAAACACTTGTATTGGAAGATAAATATCTCATTGTTCTTCCTCTCAAATTGAGCAGCCATGGATGTTGGGAAGAGTCCTCGGTTGGTGCTCTGTTTCTTCCTCTGTTTCTCTCTTAAGACTCGTCTTTCTTTCGGAGGTGACGCCATCTCCGGGAACGAACCTCTCTCTGGTAGCCAGACCATTGTCTCTGCCGGAGGGAACTTTGTATTGGGTTTCTTCAAGCCAGGTAACTCTTCCAACTCTTATATAGGAATTTGGTATGGCACACTTTCAAAGCAAACAGTGGTTTGGGTAGCAAACAGAAGCAATCCCATCGTTGATTCAAGCTCTGCTGAGTTAAAGCTCTTAGATGACAACTTGGTTCTTTTCAATGAGTCCGGAGTCAGAATATGGTCGACTGATTTAAACTCTACGAGCTCCAACTCAACAATAGCAGTCTTGAATGACAGTGGGAACTTTGTTCTAATAGATGCATTAAATGAATCAAAAATTCTGTGGCAGAGTTTTGATCACCCAACAGACACTTGGTTGCCTGGTAGCAAACTTGGGTTCGATAACAAAGCCAAAGTAACCCGACTTCTGACTTCATGGAAGAATTCAGATGATCCTGCAGAGGGACTTTTTTCCTTGGAACTAGACCCATATGGAACCAGTCAATTTTATATATACTGGAATAAAACTAACCCATATTGGGCTAGTGGGACCTGGAATGGGCATATCTTTAGCTCAGTACCTCAAATGGCGTTGGGTAACATCAATTACTCCTACATTTCGAATGAAGAAGAGAGCTATATGATCTATAATATGAATGATCCAAAACTACTGCCAAGGGTTATCATGGATATCAATGGGCAGTTGAAGGTGTTTCTGATTTTCCCGTTTCCCACTTCTCAGCAGTGGAATTTGGGTTTGTCCGTACCAAGTCAGTGTGAAGTTTACGCCTATTGCGGGCCATTTGGAGTCTGCAATGAGAACTCCATGCACTTTTGCACTTGTGTAAATGGCTATGAGATAAAGTCACTAAACGATTGGAATTTAGGTGACTATTCAAGTGGGTGCAGGAGAAGTAGTGCATCTGCAAATGGGGTAAAAGATAAGTTTCTGCCACTTTCCAGCATGAAACTTCCAAATAATTCCATATCAATGGCAGCAGAGACGGCTGCAGCATGTAAAGTGGCCTGCTTGAACAACTTCTCCTGCAATGCTTGTGCTTGGAGTGATCATTGCCTAATGTGGACTGGCGACCTCCTGGATCTGCAGCAATATTCTGATGATGATTCTGAGGGAAGCACAATTTATATCAGACTGGCTCCTTCAAGCAGCATTAGAAAAATAGTTATTTATGTTCTGGGCTCTGTGGGGCTAATTTTGTTGTTTGGCCTTGCTTTCTTTTTGATCTGGAGGAAGAGGAAATCAGTTGCAACTGCAATAGTTGATAAGGATTCACTTATGGTATTTGGTTATAAGGATTTGCAAATTGTGACCAAGAACTTCTATGAAAAATTGGGAAGAGGAGGTTTTGGTTCCGTATTCAAAGGGACATTGACAGATTCGACTGTCATAGCTGTGAAGAAGCTGGAAAGCATCGGCCAAGGAGAAAAACAGTTCCGGGCAGAGGTGAGTACCATTGGAATGATCCAGCATGTGAATCTTGTTCGGCTTCGTGGGTTTTGCTCTGAAGGAACTAAAAAGTTGTTGGTGTATGACTACTTGCCGAATGGCTCTTTAGATACCCACCTTTTCCATGGAAAGGAGGACTCGAAGGTGTTGGACTGGAAGACAAGATTTCAAATTGCATTGGGCACTGCCAGAGGGCTGGCTTATCTGCATGAGAAGTGCAGGGATTGCATCATTCACTGTGACATAAAGCCAGAAAACATCCTCTTAGATGCTGACTTCTGCCCTAAAGTGGCTGATTTTGGCTTGGCAAAACTTGTTGGCCGTGACTTTAGCAGGGTCCTGACTACCATAAGAGGCACGGTAGGCTACCTTGCACCAGAGTGGATTTCGGGTGTAGCCGTTACAGTCAAAGCTGATGTCTACAGCTACGGAATGATGCTTTTCGAAATTATTTCAGGTAGAAGAAACTTTCAGACATCAGAAGATAGTAGCATAGAATACTTTCCCTCCTGGGCTGCAAGCAAATTACATGCTGAAGTGGACATTCTCACTATTCTAGACCCGACGTTGGAGGGCAGTGCAGAAGCAGAAGAGCTAAGAAAAGTTTGTAAAGTAGCCTGTTGGTGCATCCAAGATGCTGAAATTCATAGGCCTACAATGGGTCAGGTAGTTCAGATCCTTGAAGGGTTTTTGGATGTGAATATGCCGCCAATACCTAGAACTCTCCATATGTTTGGCACCCGAGATTCTTCACCGAATTGTCATCAAGCCACAATTCACAAGTAGGGAGCAATGTCTCAGTTGCTTCCACTCAGGCCAAGAGCACCACATCCATCCACGTCTGACATGTCATGAGGACATCAGACAATCTATCTTACACCAATTCTCTAGAATGTATGCCGGCCTGCCAATGCCTCTGTCTATTTACAGCCATGTATTCAATGTTTCTTAGGCCTTCCTTCTCCCAACTAGGGAAACATCAAAAGAGACGCTTGTGCTTGTTTTCTTTTCAAAGACGGCACTTATTTATTCCCTTCGCTTTTTCTTCTCTGTAGATGTTTGTGGGAGATCATGAGGAACTTCATACACCGTTCATCCCTCTCCTAAACACTCAAATGCACAACTCTACTAATCAATTGAGACCAACAATGTGCAAATGGATATTTGTTTAAGTGGTTATGCACCTTTTTTTTTTTTTTTTACTATTTTTAATATCGGAGGTTTTCAATATATTTATTACACCAACTTTTGCACGTGCATTACATATGTTTGATGGTTCATGGATGATTGATAGTGTTGCAACTTGACAGTTTGCGATACGGTAATCCCAGAATACAGACAAGGACCAAAGGGTAAAATTTCCACAGATCGACCATGATGACAGAGAGACCTGGTGTTTCACGAAAATACAGAAAAACTTGAAAGCAAGAAGAAGGTTAAAACGAAATGCACAAACTACTGATAAGATTTCATAGGCATAATATGAATTGTGTACAGTCAGAAGGTATAGAGCTATATGTTTGTACAGTATTTCTGTACATTTGAAACTCTGAATCACTGAATTGTGCATGCAAAAACAAGAGACGACTGTATACTACACTCCCTTTCGTATGAGCTACTTCTAAAGACCGAACCTACTACTTTATCAAGGCATACTACATTGCAGTTTGGGTATGTTCTCGCTGTTAAAAAATTATTTGCTTCAAATGAGTAGTAAGGAATCAATGCCGCTACTGAATAACTTCAGCGTTTCCGGGACATGAAAAATTCATAATCTGGCTGCTGATTGTCTACTTTAACCTGACCTTTGACAACATAACCTCTCGCAAAATGTAGGGCATTTTCCTCAAGTGTTCTTAGTCTTTCTTTGAGAATTTCTGAGATGTTTAAAGAGGCCAAATCTTTCAGGGAAGATTCATCAGGAAACTTGGGGGAAAACCAGCATTCACCCTGCAGAGATCATCGAGGCTGGCCAAGTTAGCAGTGAAACCTTAAGCTGAGCAATGAAGTAAGACTGAGCTGAACATATATTCATGGTGGAGCACAGTTATGGTCACAGAGAAATGCAAAACAGATATTCAAATACCATCCGTGATATATTATTGAATTAGAAGCTAAATATCCCAACAGCAATCTTTAGAAAATAAAAAATAAAAAATAAAAAAAGGATGTCTAGGATGATTGAGTCTAGCAAAAAATTGAAACCTATTAGCCATATGAGACACCAAATTCAAGGTCCTTCCAACAATACAATGATGCTAGATCAGATTTATTGTTATAAACAATAATTTAATCACGGAAACTAAAGGGGAAAAAAAGCCCTGAATTGATACATTGGTCACCTGATAAGTTGGTCACCACTAAGACTATTGAAATAAATGATAAATAATAATAAGATAATGAAAAAGGAACAGCTATCACTTCGACTCACAGAACATATTGTAGCTAAAATTCCAAGTTAACAGGGAAAAAGAACATCTTAATTGGTTACTCAAGTTCATCAGGTACTTGAAATTTGAAATGAATTTTGAGGTAGTGCTTGATAAAGCTTCGAATGCTGAAGCATAGGAGCTCTTTGTTTGTTCTTCTAGGCAAAGTAACAGCGGGGAGGAAAAAAATAAAAAAATAAAAAATAAAGACACTAAACAGGTTGATTCAGGCTAGAGGCTGAGACAAGAGTTTAACATCTATTCTTGAACGACATCTCTCTCAGAAACTGAAATTCTATGTTTAAGTGACAGTGCTAATGTAAATTTTGCATAAAATAGCTCAGAGCTTTGTCTGGTCACCTGTGCATTATAGCTCTGCAATC
This sequence comes from Dillenia suffruticosa, assembly GCA_033439265.1. NCBI lineage: Eukaryota > Viridiplantae > Streptophyta > Magnoliopsida > Dilleniales > Dilleniaceae > Dillenia > Dillenia suffruticosa. The sequence continues at coordinate 19,501,455 of JAVTVX010000030.1, forward strand.
CCAAAACAGGAGAGACAACACAGTTTGTGTTCTTATCATTAGAATCATCCAAAGATGAGCTCCGGACCAAATGTCCAAGTGAGTGGTATGTCAGGAATGATGCACGAAAATTGCCTTCTGGAATCCTGTATATAGGATACCATGCAACAGAAAACCTGAAATCCGAAAATTTCAAATTTTGTTAGCAGGCAACAGGCTATGTCAGCATAGAGAATATGACTGAGAATCTCACCAAGATGCAGGGTGCAGATCATGTAGTTTCATGCATTCTAAGTTGGAAGGATCGCCAGATACTTTACGACTAGAAGTTTCACTTTTGATGAGATCCATGATCCTATGAATCAAAAAGAAAATGATCTACAGATGATGAAATTTAGTTAACTGACAACAAAACAAGCATACAAATAATGCCAGCATCAATGGGAGCGCCTAAGCATGAGAGAGAGAGAGAGAGAGAGAGAGAGAGAGAGAGAGAGAGATGAAAATGTCCTGGCTCCTAGGCTGCACCTATAAACAAAGCTCTAGAGTGTTCAATCAACCATCATTCTAACGCAAATACTACCAATTCAGAAAGAAGTCTCATAACAAATGAAACAAATAATCCACCAAAACTCAAAATGCTTGAAAAATGGAGAAACAGAAAAATATAGAGCACTACAAGCTGAGGGCATATTGAGTTGAACATTATCATGTTGAAGAATAAAAAAACTTCTTTCCCCTAGCAACAACAATATGATGTATTGTTATAAAAGTGTTGCCGCAACTAGATTCTCCAGGCAGTTCCCCTAGCAACATATGTACATTAATATGATGTATACTTATAAAAAGTGTTGCCACAACTAGATTCTCCAGGCAGCTAATTAATACTTTAATGCCTGTAACACAGGAACTAGGTAACTAAATGTTTTCTATGGGGCACGCCTAATATTTATCTGTTACTCTTTACCACCATTGTTAGTGAAGCAATAGTATAGGTGCTAACCAGAGGCATCCATCTAGCAGCTAGTGCAATAACCCAGTTTACACAGGAGAAAGGGCGCAAGGAAGTGAAAATAACTTACTTATCGTAAAGAGGCTTTCGCTGCTGTGGCTTCTCGGATTCAAAAAATTCAAATACAAGTTCAATGTCCGTTGACAAGTCTTGTGAAGAATTCACCTTTACAGAGTCAATTCCATTACATGGTCGGATTTGAGATACACTAGCAGGTTCCTCAAGTGTGCGTTCAGTTGCTGCATGAACCTGTTCCTGGAAAAGCCTGTCACCAGTCTCATCCAGGGAAGATCTGTCCTTTACATCATCAGAGGATGACACAGGTTGTTCTCTGATTTCTCCGGTCTCCAGAGTGTCAGGACAGTTGTATTCCACACTATCAGTGTGGTTATCTAAGAGACGAGGGTAGCCAAACAACTGAACAGCCGAAAGTAGCGGCACAAAATGAGCATGGAATGGTGTTTGATCAGTCATCCCATCTAAGTTCTGAACATCTTCCACCTTGACTTCCAGTCCATAATTTGTTGGCTTTTCATACCAGTTCCAAACAGTACTAAGGGATGAATCTGGTATTTGGTGTTTGCAAAGGGAACCATCTGAGGAATCAGCATCAAAGCAAACAGCACATTGTTCTAAAACATATGAAGAAGAAACAACAGGAGCAGCAGAATGGAGGAGACGTTCAAATTCAGCAAGTGGGCTGCCAGTTGCAAGCTCGACCCTCTCTGATGCCCTTTGTAGCCTGTAGGCAGCACGTAAAGCTTGCAGTGCCATCTGAGAACCAATCAAGAGCTGGTTGGTACTTCCTTGCACATTATTGAAGGCAACATTTTCTCTGCACTCATTAATGCTTTGGCCTTCAGTTTGGCCACTTAAACTATTACATTTTATGGCATCAGCATCACAGTTTTTGTCTAATTTCAAAGTCTCCATTGAACTTAAAGCTGCAGCTCTAAGTTCCTCACTTAAATTTTCTGGCCCATCAGGTGAAATTGAGCTTCCTTCTTGATCCTTCTCTCTTGTGCTAGAAATTGGTGTAATACAACTAAGATCATTACAAGAATCAATAGAACTGGTACTCAAATCTTTCTTAGCAACAGGAATCCACTTCTTCACACTTGTTCGAGAAGCAAAATCTCTATTTCTATCTACATAAGAAGGCTTTTCTAAAGATCCAAAATTACCTTGTTCACTTGCAATGGAAGCAGGCGAAGGCCTCCTGGTTGTATGTGTCATGGTTGGAAGCTTCATCCAACCATGTGGTTGGTCAACATTGAAGATACCTTGCTCCATGATACTAAATTTACAATCAGGGCAGGCTGATGAGTGAAATTTGAATAGACGCAGATTTACACCATTCTGACTGTTGGGGATAATTCCTTTTGTGGCAAAACCACTTTTATAATAATGAAGTTCACAGGGACCCTGAAGCCGCTCCTTCTGAAAAGATCTATTCTGAAGCCTGAAGAAGTTAGATTTGAAGCCAACTACTCCATTCTTGCTATTATTGTGGATCTCAAGATTGAGCATGCAATTTGATTTGCTTTTCGGTTTTCCATGGTCAATTTCTCTTGGGTTGGTTTGATTTTCCCGCAGGACAAACTGATAAGGACTATGACGAGCAACCCACCGAGAAGAATCATACAGGAAATTTCCATTAATTCCTCTAGGCATCCCTTGCTCCTGATTTCCCATCTCCGTAGCTCTCCTTGCAGCACTATCAGGATTGAGTGAGGAAACAAGAGGAGAAGATAAAAGTCCTTCATGTGAATATGAATGCTGATTCACCAGAAAACAACCGTCCACTAAGCCAACACCCTTTGAATGGTTAAAATGAGGAGGCTTAGACTTCTTTGGCCGAAAAGTTCTTCCTTCCTTTGGCTTCTGGCAGTTCTGCTGCAAATGCCAGTTTTCACTCTCATCTTCAGTAATATGGCAGCATCTAGACTTGCTTACTGCACTATCTTGAATCAATCTATCAGATTCAACCTTTTCAGGACAGCTGTTTACAGAATCTTCTGACTTGCAATGAGATGAGTCAGCAAAAGAAAAACTCTCAAATTTGTCAGAACATACTCCTTCAGGTCCTTGCTTGGTAAAATTTGAAAGTTCGCAACTGGTGCTGGTCCCTGAGTCCAAGTGGTTACATAGAAGACCAGAAGTCAATTTGAAAGCAGAATTAGAGATTTTCCCATTGTCAAGGACACTTGAATCCTCCAAATAATCACCCTCATGTTCGGATGAGCAGAGTGATGTCAAAATAGCAGGAGAATTGTTCTTTGTGCTTCTGTCAGCATTAGATGAAGAATTGTCCTCATCCTTGAACGAGCTTGCAGAATTGGGAGAACATGGCTTGTATCCCATCTCAGATTCTACCTTTTGCGAGAGATTCTTTGTTGGATTACTTTTCTTCTTCTTCTTCTTCTTCTTCTTCTTCTTGGAAATCTTCTTAGATGGCTTTTCAGCACTTGGCAAAATAGGAGCCATGTGCACATCTTTGTTAGTGATAGAAGCTTCAGGGACAGGAGACCCAGAAGGATGATCAAAACTGCAAGGACAATGGAGAGATCCAGGATGTTTTGACTTCTCTCCAAACCTGGTATCTGGAGACCACTTATTTTCAGGTTGCTTGATAAATTGTGTCATATACATTTTCCCAACTACAGGACAATTTAAGGGACATGGGTACCCACAAATACAGCTTCCTTCACTACATTTATGCTCAATCTGTTGAATTAATGCTTCGCTGATAGCCATCTACGGTACAAGTATCTAAATTCTGCAAATAAACAACGGATAGTGATAAAGAAGAGAGGCTACAAAATGTGATCAAACAAGTCATTCAGCTGCTTGTCACTCACCACAGAAATAATCAGCCAAACTCAGATGGTTAAAGATGCAATAATTTAGTCCACGCTCAATTTCAGATGTTATATGAGTCGTGTTTAGAATCATGAAGTGCTAACACACTGAACCACATCCCACATATCTGCTGTTTGGTCTTTTTAGCAATTCGTAGATTACATTTTTACTTTCTACTGCCTAAAAAGTGTTAGTGAAATAGCAATGGTCCCCATCTGCTACAAATCTTTCTTAGGTTTATAACAACCATACTCTTTCCCGTGAATCACTACATTGTTTTACAAGTCTAAGAACTATAATTAAAACCAGATTTCCATAACTCAGATTATTTGTAATTCATTCTCAATAATCTAAGACTATGCAAAGACAACGCATCAGCTTCAATTCTAGGGAGGACATATTAGGTTGTAGTAGCACAAAGAACAAATATACATCTCAGGAAATTAAAAGGCTGCATGTCATTTAGACAGCATGGGCATTACCCATAAAAATAAAAAATAAAATAAAATAAAATAAATGCTTGGAAAAACCTGATGTTGAGATCAGTGCAAAGACTTGCATCAAATGATGCCATCTCAAGTTAACAACAAATCATTCAAGATAATGATTGCCCCTACCCGACCCCAAATCTTCTCTTGTTCAATGTCCATAATTAAAATCCTAACTCACCCGGATGATCTTACAATCTTGTAACCACTTGAATTCAACATTATTGTAGAATCCCCATATGACTATGTTTGGCGACGATTCTAACATCACATTCGCGCATAAATCACAAAAATTTCCCTTTTCTACAGCAAAATATTACGGCAACAACAATGTATATTAAAAAAGATAAGGAGAAATTAAGACAAACAACTCTGGGTAAAGAACAGAAATTAATTATACTATATGTCAATAACATTAATACGCTTGACTAACAGAATAAGGTAATTTCAAAAAAAGATCACATGTAACTAGAAAAATTGCTCAAAACTTATTGCCGACCAGAACCCCATAAAAAGGGCAAAAGATCCAACCTAGTTTTACTCAAAATTCACCCAAAAAATTACAAGAAAAAAGAAGGATCCAAAAAATCTCAAGAACTTGAAACCCTTCGCTCCAAGAAGTAAAAAAGTAAAGACCCAATTCATTTTCAGACAATCCCAACAACAAACATGCCAAGAAGAGCAAACAAACACCGAAATCACAATGTATGTATCAACCCATAAACTGAAGAAAAAAGAAAAAGAAAAATTCAAACCCTCGACCGCAAGAAGAAAAACTCAAAACACCCAAATCATTTTCGGAGGATCCAAACAACATACCCGGAAGAGAAATAAAAACTACTAATCAACAGTGCATTTCGTTGAAAACCCAGCATTTTAAAACATTCGATTGAATTACAATGAGTAATAAAAGAACATACCTGAGAATGAAGAGAAAAAGAGCCGAGAGAGAGAGAGAGACTTCATAGTTTTAAGAGGGGTTTAAGCATCGGTAGAATTTTTGGACGAGAGTTAACGATTTTGTAGGAAATTCGTCGAAAATAAAGATCTCATGTCTCTATATTTACGCCCGATGGATAGCAATTTGGTGAAATCCAAAGCCAATAATTCCGGAGTTAACACTTAATATGGTCAGCGACTCACGCCATCCTTCCGCTTACTATTTGGATTACTCTTTTCTTTTACTTTTTTTTTATAACGAAGGAAAGCTTTTTATTCAAAAATAATTATTTTTTTTATCAATATAGTTTTTGTGATTTTCGGATCAGAGTTAAATCAAAATTTTATATAAAATAAATATTATATATTTGAAAATATAATTTCAGGAGACAAGTATTATTAATTTATAATTCATTAACATAATTACTTAAATTATAAGGCTTGGAATCGATGATTTTTGTAAAATTTTATAAATTTCACATTAAATTTAATGAGTGAAATATTTAACTTGGGACCCTTTTTAGAGAAAATATATTAGCTTTCTATTAAGAAGTCTTTATTATTTCTTTAAGTTGAATTTTTTTTTTTTTTTCTCAAGCATTTCCAAATAGTTTCTTTTATTTTCAAAAATAAATCATTTAATTTCTGTGGAATAAAAAGAAATAGTAAAATTGAAAGGGAATATAAATAAAAGAATGCCATCTGCCCCCTATGATCATATCTCAAGCCTGCTACGTGTCAGTAGCCCAGTCTGAAATTTGCCTTGAATTATATTATTATTTTCTTTTTATTAAAAAAATGGTGGTTTGAAATTTTACAAATTTTTGGTATTTTAAATCTAATTAATCACTTAATTAAAATTTGGTTAACAATGGTTACTCTTTTAGCCCGTCAAAACCATCTTCTCAAGCAAGGGGTGAGGGGATTGAAATTTTATAAAAGAAAAATTAATATATAATTTTAAAAATTATAACTTTAAAAGTTTTTTTTTCATTTTTAACTTCTGATTTATTTTTAATAAAAATTTTCATCCGAGTAGAATTGAATTTTTTGTTTTATTGTAAAAGTTTTTTGATTTCGTCCAATCTCAAATAACTAAATCAAGAGGAGAAGGTTTTTCTTTTTAATTATGAGGAACCAAATTTCTCAATAAGCACCGGTTTTGTAGGTTGATTTGTGAGACATACTTTTGAAGGGACAAAAGGCGAAAAAATAAAAAAAAAATAAAAAAATAAAAAAGGACCACCTCAATTGGCATTGATTATATACATATCATGCTTTCATATTTCGCTAACTAAACAAAGTACGCTACTCTTTTTCACCGGCCCAATTCAAAATCATATGATAGAAATCTGTTAATTCGAATATAATAGAAATCTGTTTTAAATAAATAATTTTTTTAATATAATATTTTTTATTTTTAAATTTTAAATTCTAAAGTTAGTTAAATGATATAATATCTCATTCTATTAGGTAAATTGTGTGTTAATATCAAATATGGTCTCTCTCTCTCTCTCTCTCTCTCTCTCTCTCTCTCTCTCTCTCTCTCTCTCTCTCTCTCTCTCTCTGTGCCTTCCAGGTAAACTTACTTTCCACAAGTCAACAGAAGAAGGTACATAATTGTAGGTTTGTAGCATTATTGCATATTCCCGTTATTTTCTTGGTATGTTTCCTAGGAACTCAATGAAATGGATAATACCCAGAATAGTACCCTAATGTTTATAGAACAGCTGTAAGGCTGCTACCCTCCCTCCCTATAATAATTGAGCTTACACTTAGAAAACCAACATTTGGATAAGGATATAGGTCTCTTCCTTCCCATAGAACTATCCTTAAAATGGTTATGGGATGGTTAAACCAGGATTAAATGCAACCATCTGGCGAACACTTACTTTTATTTCCTCACTAAGTACTACTTTAGAACAAAAATACTAAATATTTTGTTTATAGCCAAGCATAAGAGAGATTAGTCAATAATCAAGCTAAAATTCACCATTAATTTGTGATTTATGTATTACCTTAAATACTAGGCTTCCATATGCTTGGCAGCTTGCTTGCATGACTCCAAAACCACCTATAATTAGTTTAAGGAATAACTTTTTATTTTCTTTTTTTTAAGAAAAAGATTATATAATTTCTTTTTTATAAACTACCAGTAATCACGTTAAATTCAATAAAATTTAATTCGAATCGGATTAAATTTTTTAGAGATAAAATTTTTTTACGACTATTTTTATCATATATATATATATATATATATATATATATATATATATATAAAAGACCCTTGACAATACTAGTGTTCAATCAAATTAGTATCAATGAAATGATTGCACAGATGAAATAAGGTTTGTTTCGCATGACACTTTAATTTTGCGAAAATACTAAATATTTGTAGGGTAGGATGGTGCAAGAACGGCCAAATAAAGGACATAAAACCATTGTTGAGCCGGAGGTGTACTCTTCATTATTGTTACTGTTTTTGATTTGGCTTGGCATGTCTTTTTCCTCGCCGTTTGCAATGGAAGGAAAAAGAAGGGTCCATCTGTTTTTAGATCTTCCTTTTTCGTTTCTGGAAGCTTTAAGTGGAAGGATAAAGTGTTTCATATGCAACATCCATGAATGCCACCTGGTTTTCATTTACTTCCGAATGGGATGATTTAAAGTTCCTTCTTTTATTTATTTTAAAGCAAAAAGACATAGATTATATTATTTACAAAATCGACTTAAATTTACCCTGACCCCAATACTTTAGAGGGTTTGAGTTATAGGTTTAGACCCCGATCAGCTCTAACTCAGATGACACCGCTTTCCTTTCTTTTATAAAATTCTTAGGTTCAAATTTATAAAATAAAAGATAGGTCTAAGCCTAAAATGGGCCAGTGAATACCGGCTCAGGGTTGCCTATTGTTGAGGTTGATTAAAATTTTTTATTTTTTAAATTATGTTGGTCTCAATCCTATCAAATAAATTTGGATTTTAAAGGATAATTTATTTTTGTCATACATAGAAATCAAATATAAAATTAATATTTTGTTATTGAATCAATTGGTGTTAAGACGTACTGATGTGTTATTAAATAGACATAATGATAAAAATTTAGCATTAAAATAGCTTTATATAAAAGTTTATCCACCACCCATAAAAGTTTCTCATTTTTTAGTTAGAAATCTAAATTTAACTCGATTTACATATATTTTATTCAATAAATTAAAATAAAATTTTTAAAAAATATAAAATTGTGATATAAATAATTTTTATATTAAAAACTTTATATTTAATCTCAAATAACTGAATTCTTGATTTTTACAGTCAAGCCATCATACTCACTGCTTTTTTTTTATATAAGAATTTGAATTTGGAATTATCAAGTTGGGAATGAATGTTTATACCACTAGACTGTTTTCTTTAGAACATCATACTCATTGCTTCTTTAAACATGTAAGTCTATGCTTTACTGGATCTACACTCTTATACTGCTATTTAGGGTGGAGATTTGTTCTAAGAATAGATTTAAAACAAACCAAATTTAATAGATTTTATAGAATTTAAAATTAAACGGAGCCAATAACATTGATGAAACAAATCATATAGGAATATGTTTGTTACGAATTGCTGTATTAGTTTTTTATTTGAAGTATCTTATGATATAATTATTATAAATTTTATAAAAATTATTAATTTAATAATTTTATACAAAAATAACAAAATTAAAAATTCTAAAAAATAAAATTTAATTATCTTAATGCCAAAACACACAAAATAGTGGAAAAATGGTTGGTTTGTTTTCGTTCAGAATTTTGGGAACATGAACTCCTTGTGATTAAATATGGATCGTAATTTAAAATAGTACATTTTGATGGGGCGAAGAACATTTGAGTGTGTATTCAAAGTGCAATAACTTGGGGAATGTATGTGTTGGAAGTGAGTTTTTCTCGTGATTATTCTGTTGATCGAGTGAGAAATCGGTATTGTTGAATCTTATTAGCTATCTCAAGAAAATGATTTTAATGTTTAAGTAAGAAAGAACGATGTTAAAAGAATAAGAAAGAAACTAATTAAAATTATAAAATCCCTAATTTTTTTATAGTAAAATTTAAAAAAATCTTCTAAAACTACGAAGATCATAAATAAAGATTTTCGAAAGATTTAAATTTTACTAATTAAAGGAAATTTAAATTGTTACGGATATTTTCTATCTTATTAAGGGAGATTATAAAGATTTTTTTTGTTATCGAAAAATATTATTTTCAAAATTAGACGAAATTCAAATCTTAAACGAACAGATTCGTTCGTCAAGTGTTATCCGTCGAAAGGCTTACTCGATAATGGCTTAGAGACAAAAACCAAGAAGTGAATGAGCAGCTCATCCGATACAATTTAGTCGGGAGGGTCGAGAGAAATAAGTGAGAGTCTTTGGCCTAAAGAGCATTCAATCGAGGTGTATTCTATATTATGATTATGGTCCGACGGGTTGGATAATTTTTGGATTTTATGATAATGGGTTGTTGGATAATGTATCTTCGATATCAAATAAAATTCCTTAATAAAAATGCGTACGTGTCTTTTGTAAGAAACTGTCGTGTCATGTATGAGTGAGACAAGGCAAAAATGCAGGTTTGGCCGAAAGCAAAATTACTTCATGTGACGCCCAAAATTAATAATTGAAACGGACATTAAACCATCTTCACGAGCAAACTGTTGCCATCAACTGCCCCTACTTCCCCATGCCCCAGGCGACTGTTGCATGTATGGTTCAGCCGACACTACACTACACTAGAATAATCATTGGCTAAATAAATAAATAAATAAATAAATATTTTTTTATAAAATCTCATAAAATTAATTATGATATTAAATGGCTCCAAATCTCCCCCGATGGGATAATAAAAGGAAGCCATCATGCTATGCTGTGTTGCTAGCTATCCCTTCATTTAATGCATTTAAATTTGGGTTGATCTTCTAAAAGATCTCTTGCTTCATTCTCTTTGTTCCCTTTTGACCCTTTTTATTTTCTTGTTTAGAATTTTGTGCCAAAACGTCACCTCCGAGTGCAGATTGTAAAAATGGTAATGTCGTGTTTGAGTTATAATTCTTGGGTGCATAATATTTTCCTTTCTAGTAGCCCACCCTTTTTCATTTATTATTATTAGTGTTATTATAAATGTTGCAGAGCTAACACATTTTTATTAAAAAATATCATATATTAAAATCAAATTAATTATTAAAAAAATCATGCAATTGTTATTTTTGTCTTTACAAAAGATTTTGCTTGCATGCCTCCATGTGATGCCACGACAAAAATCTAAAACATCGTATTTGTTTTTAAAAAATAAAATAAAAGAAATTAAGTTTTAAGAATTAAATTGCTATTCTTTAAGGTCGTGTCTGCTTGCGTCCATAAAATTTTGGTGTCACACGGTTTTAATAGATAGCACATTTTCCATTTTGCAGCTTTTGCAACGTGTTCGAGAAGGCCAGCTGTTCGCACGAACGCTCAAGACCAAAAACTCAATTTTCCGCCGGCAGGGGCGAAAGCAATTCTTAGAAAATGACACGGTGATATGAGTTACTAATTGCTACTTGACCTTAGCCATTCCAGAGTGAGCACACAATCAGACATAGTCTGATGGTTTTAAATTTAAACAGTGATTTTAATTTAGTTAATAATTATATAAATAAACATTATTTCCTAATATTTACGCACAATTAAAGAATTAGTGCCCCCACTAAACTTCTTCAAGATTTCAAATTTTACTTATCACATTAATTTATTGTGCGAGGAAAAATTACGTCCCAATATATAACCCTAAATCTACATATCTACATAGGAAAAAAACAATATCCATGATAAGATCCGGAATCCAAGAGTTTACACATTCAGACATTTTTATTTTTATATAACTAACTGGTATTCAGATGATATTTTAATTAATCAAATTTAAATATTATCAAATCTAATTTTTAAAAAATTCTTTTAATATAATTTTTTTATTTTTAAATTTTAAATTAAAATTTAATTAAAAAATTTAATATATTTATCTCAGACATTACCATCTTTTTAAGTCCACTGATTTGAATGGCTACCCTACCCGCATAAAACTAATGTAAACCGGCGCAAAACTGCAAACATCATCAAATAGCGAGTAGCCTTACCCCACATATCCAAAACTTAACCAGATGAACTAAACAACCGACGTCTGTTTAATTAGTTCAGGGACTAATGTCCCTAAATTATGATCAGAGTTTTAATCTTCAATAAGAATAAAAAAATTAATGTTGAAAGACCTACCCCTAAAGTAAATTCTGTAAGTGATCAACCCATATTAATCAGGAAGAAACTTCATATACCGGAAATAACATAAAAAAAAAAAAAAAAGAACTAAACAACCTTCCCCGCATGTGTTCACAAAAAGTTCCATCAAAGCATCACCAACCCCTAATCACTAATAAAAATCATTTATATATTGTTTTAGAACATAGATTATCATGTCAAATCTAACACCATAACATCCAAAATATCACTCAATTACCAAGCGAACCCTCGATCTCTTTATCAGATTGCCTACATCAAGTCATTTGATTACTATTTTGGTCAAATTCGAAGGGAAAATAATGTTAAAATTGCAAATTTTGGGGACTATGCAAGAATTTTCAATCTAACATAATGTAACGTTATATTACTTTGTCCGGAAGAAAGTTAAAATTTGATGAATTCCAATAAACGACAAAAGGGTTGATCAAGTTAGTATACCAATAAAATGCCCCACCTTGTGCACACTTAACACTTCATTTGACACAAAGTGGGTGGTTTTTTTTATAGATATAAAATCATCTACAAATATTATACTATTATATACCCATTACCCACCAAAAAATTTTCAAAAAAAAAAAAACATAAGAAAGAAGAAAATCTATGAGCATCAAGAACACGAAATGAAAAATTTTCACGTCAGTAATTTAATGCTCTTGTGATTGTGGTGGTTCCTCTGTATCAGACCTTCCATAATTACTCTCTTTCTATCATTCTCTCTCCTCCTCGTATCCTTCTCCACGGCAACGTTGTCTTCCGTTTTGCAATCTCCGGCACTTCGATGTGGGATTACGATGAGGCAAATCAATGTCAGCAAAATCGCAGGATATGTGCCCATCACGACTGTGACTATAAGACTAAGTAAAATCAAACATAAACACGTGTTCACCCTCCAACTTGTTAAAACCGTCGTCTCGTTCCCCGGTTTTGACACGGTTTTCACCACCTTGTTTTCATTGCAGTCTTTCTCAATCTTCGTCGCTGAATTGTCCTGGGAGTTCGAGGGAATTGATTTCGAAGAGACAGAAATCTTGTTTTTTGTGATTTTTAATTCTATACTGGGTTTGATTTCTGAAGAATCAGCGGATTTGTGGGGTTTTGAAATCGAGGACTTCTTGTTGTCTTCTGAAAATTCTCCCGATGATCTGCTACTTCTGCTTGAAAGACTGAAATCAGAACGAAATGATGAAAATCGTGCACTTCTACTCCGGAACCTCTTACTCTGTTCAAGAAAATCAAATACAAATTAAATACAAAGAGGGAAAAAAATCGAATTTGTAAGAATTAGGAATTGGAATTTGAACTTTAAAATACTAACCAGCGATGCTTCGAACAAAACGGCTTTGAAAACCTTGGAAAGGGATTTTCGGGAACCGGATTTGGATTTGAGAGAAGAACTTTCTGACCCCAAATTAATAGTTTGATTTGGGTCGATTTCGGTGGTAGTAGAAAAGGAAGACAGTTTCTGGATTTCAACTTCATTGTTTTTGGAGACAGAAATGTAACCGAAATCGGAGGAATCGATGTCGACGACGGGTCGGAAACACAGAAATAACTTGTTCGTGTTTTTGTTTTTCGAACCGCTCTTCATTTCAGGAGATTCTCTCTCTCTCTCTCTCTGGCAGTTTCTACTTTATGGGAGTTACGGATGGTTTGGGGTTCACTGAATTTGGAGGGAGTTACTTGATATTAAGTACCAGTAAAGTGGTGTATTAAGAAGAGAAAGGGTCGGAAACGTTTGAACAAAACTAGGTGCATCTGAGAAACCGAGAGAGGGAGAAAGAGAGAGAGGGAAAGGGGGGGTCTTTTGTGGAGAGAGAGAGAGAGAGAGAGAGAGAGAGAGAGGGGTCTTTCTCTTGGGGGGCGGGGGGGTTTGGATTTGTGGGAATCAGAAGAGCTAGCATATGCTTTTTTTTTTTTTGTCTTGACAAAAAACCTAATGGTCACTGATCCATTTGGCTCTGCTTGATTGCTTTGCTTAGTTTTATACACTTGGATAATGAAAATATTTAGCTACTTTGGTGATAAAGAATACTCAAAAAGGTAAAGTTTTTATATTGTAAACATTTTTTAATTATTTTTATCCTTTTTTTTATTTAGCTTTTGAAATTTAAAATCGAATGTCGCATCCTCACGTTAGTTTTCTGATTAATGTTGTCTTAAATTTAAGCCCTAATATTCAAACCTAAGTCACGCTCACTCTCAAAAACCCAAAGTTTTAATTTTTCTCATGAATAATAGTATCAATTTGTCTTTTTTTATAAACTATATTTTATTGGTATTGTATGCATGTCTGATCTAGATATATGAAGTTTAAATTTGAATGATAAACTTATATTTAGTAATAGGTTTTAGACCTAATTTATGAAAATATTACTTAATTGATTAGTACCTTATTAGGGTTGAATCACAATCTAACATTTACATAGGGTTGAGCTGCAATCAAACATTTATGACTCTTTTATTATATTCAAAAAAAAAATATTGTAATCATCGCTTTTTTATCACTTTATTATACAATTTAAAGAAAAAAAAAGGAAAAAAAAATTGGTAATGAAGAAGTATTACAATTCAAATATGTCAACTATGCATATTATAATCAAAGACAAATATATTAAGTTAATTATGAAGAATACAAGTGGTAGAATTTATTTAGAGAGATTTGCATGGTATTTGAATTAAAGGTATCGGAGAGAATGGCATGGTGTTTACAGAGATTTATTTATATATATATATATATATATATATATTATTTTTTATTCTTTTATGACAAGATTGACTCAGGAATTATGAATCCCCAGGACCAAAACAAAGGGGCAGAAATCACATTGTCCAAATATTTGAATTTAATGTTGTTGGTGAAAAGGATATATGGGACCTCTCTTCCATTGATGACGTTTATTTGTTTGACAAACCTGTATTAGTAAGGATAAAGTTCCACAAAAGTGAAAAATGCTGTTGGAAAAAGTTCCCCACACAGTCTTCACACATAAAAAAAAACAAATATATATATATATATATATTATATCAATCAATATTCGAAACTTACAGTAATCTATTTAAAGAGTTACTTTCCCAATATAATTCTTTTTATACCAAAATCGTGAGTCGAATTCAAAAACTTGATTAAAGGATCTAACTTCATATCCTACTAAACCAACTGTTCGTTTATAATATATATATATATATATATATATATATATATATATGAAACTAAGTCCCTCAAGACAGCTCAACTAATAGAATCTCTTCACTTCCATTCTCATTTTTTTTATTTGAATCCGTTTGATTACATTTCATTATAAAAAAAAAAAAAAAAAAAAAACTAACATATCGAACAGGGTAAGCCTTAAAACTGAATTAACCTGATACATTGAAACTAAACAAAAGTCAGAATCTTAGAGATAAAAATAATTGTAACATAAGTGGACCACCTAAATACCATATGAACCAAAAAAAAAACCCCGATGCCCTGCAAACTTCGGGAAAAATCCTACCGAAGCAAGTAGTAAGCACACCATAACGTAGGGACATGCCATATGAAATAGGTAAACTCCGAAAACAACAGTAAGACCTCAATACCATGTTTACAATACACGAAAAATCTCAGCTGCAAGAGATGAAAAAATAGTAGGACTTGACATAGTCAGCAACACCATCAAACAAAACTCCTGAATAGTGAAGTTCAAATTCAACAAGTGAGTAGCAACAAACTTGGTCAAGTTAGACTCGAAAGAACCAAGGAGAATTTGTTTTCCTACATCTTAAAATTTCTTAACCTCTATTTTTTCTTTCATGTAAAAGAAAATAAAAGTATGATACATTGTATGGAAATTTTCAATCAAAAGTATCTTAAACGGAGCATCATTATGGGTACAATTTTTTTTTTAATAGTAGATCGACATACAAAATTATATTTTGATTAATTCAATTTGAGCGTTGTCAAGTCTAATTTAGAGATGGATTTGTTAATATAGTATTTTTTACTCATAAATTTTAAATTTAAAACTTAATTAAAATACTTAAACAACACCCTCTCTCTCTCTCTCTCTCTCTCTCTCTCTCTCAAATAAAATAGAAATAAAAGTCTCAAAATTTTGTGAAATAACTTATTGGTGGGTCCAAAATCTATTTATCCTCCAATAAACTAAAACCTTTAATATAAAAATTTAGTCCTGAAGTAATGCTAGAATATTTTTAAAAAAAAAAAGAAATTAACACGTGTAATGACAAATTAAATGTATTAATTAGTTTAAATATAAAATAAGTATTACTAGAATGTGGGGGAGTGAAATCTCTACCTAATCAAACAACTCAAGCTTTATCTTGATTAGCGATTTTGTTTCCTCTTATCTCAAACTCGTTTGTGATATGTTTGGATGCAAGGGAAGGACGAAGTGATAGCTCCTTTATAATTATATTAACGTGGGTGTTTATTATGTTGCATAGAAATAGAAATGAAAAAACCAAAATTAATGTAAAATGATATATAAAAATAATATTTTACAAAAATATAAAAAATTTTTATGTAAACATTAATTATTTTAAGAAAATAATAAAACAATCATCTTTTATAATAAAAATATAAAATAATCAAATATGTAATCATTAATTATAAAATAAATAACATAAAAATAAAAATTATAATTAGATAAAAAAATAATACAGTAAATATAAGAAAATATATAAATGTAAAAAATATAAATATTTTTGTATAAATATTAATTAATTTAATCATTGAGTGCATTTTTTTTAAAATGTGCCGAAAACATACTTATGTCCAAATTGTAGAGCCCTCACCATTTTCAAAAATAATAAAAAAAAGCATAATATTATATAGTTTAATGAAATAGAAGATTTTTATGAAATTTTTTGGAGATTTGTTGTGCAGTTCAAAGTCATTTGTTTATGAAAAGTCATAGGTAATCATTGATGTTAAGCGAAATTACCTATTTGTCCCTGATGTTTACGAGAATCCTTTTATTTTATCTTTTTTGATACCAATGGTTAGGCCACCAACCCAGTATTCAGAATTTTATCTCGATTAATCTGTGTCGACTGCTTGCATGGTCCAATTAAGGGGGTAGATCTCCTAGCGTTGATTTTTCTATTTTTATCGGAGATCAAACTTTTGATCATGATTAAGAAACGTGAATCCCCAAACCAATTCAACTATTCTTTAATAGTTCTCGGAAAAAGTGATTGAGAGGGTGGGAAAAAACAAAATTGAATGAGTTAAAAAGTATTTGGGTAAGTGAATATGTTAAAGGAAGTCCAGATTGAAAGATGGTGGACTCTCTCAGGAGTGGTAATCTCCGTCCCTTTTTCTCTTAATCCAAGTTAAATTCATAAAAATCCTTCTTCTTTGGACATACATTATGTCAATAATCTCTCTCTCTCTCTCTCCCCCCCCCCAATATCAAGGCTGTACCTTTTTTGGTAAAGCCTACTAACGTGGAGATGCACTCTATGTTCCTAGAGATTCCAGTGTTAGATATCCTTTTATAGAACCCAACGCGTTTTTCCATTCTTTATTAGCTCTATTTAGGACGCATTTAACAAGGACATTTTTCATGAATAAATAAGATGCTAAGTTTTTTTTTTCTTGGTTGTAGGCACCGACCGATTTCTATGTTATAAGACTAATCCAATTTGAATACTTTCATAAACAGTTAAAAGATAGAAATTGAAAGAATTTTTCTTATATAAACACAAAGATAGTGGTTATAAAAAGAATATAAATTGTGCTTAGACCAACATTTGTTGGCACAGTTGGTCAAGGAAGTTGCGTCCCGTCCTCATACCCGGGTTCAACTTGACATTGGAATGAGAAAAAAAATTAATGTTGGGAAACCTGCCTCCGCGAAGCGGGTCCCATAATGGTTGGTTTAGATTTAATTAGAACGAAATCTCGGATATTAGGTGGTGGTTAAGCCAAGGGTACTTAAAAAAATAAATAAATTGTGCTTACGAACTAGCTGGACCATCCACCAAGACCTTGGGGCTTGGGCCTTTCCAGGCTCTGCTTTTTGTAGTTGTTTCTATCTGGGTCCTAGGCCTTAGTTTTCTGTTCTGGTTTGTTGGGCCAGACCCCTCCCACTGACCCAATAGTTGATGCCCTTTCTTTTAGGAAAAATGCTAATTAACAAGGGAATAACCCTAATTTTGAGCTGATGTGTAACGTGAAAACTCTTTATTGGTCCAATTAAAAGGCCTTTAAAAAAAAAATTAACACTGAGAGGCAACCCTACTCCCTATTTGAAGTTATGCCAATTGTATCTCTTTCCATTTCGGGAAAACTTATTTGTGTGATTCGGCAAATTATGCAAGTCAAAAAAAAAAATCTGATTATCATGGCCTAGTTCTTTAGCTCCAAAATTTACATTATTGACTTAAAACTTTTGTTTATTATAATAATTTTGGAATAATTTAAGTTACGACCCACAATACCTTGTATGGCCTTTACCAAAATCCCCCTGGAATATATGTCACGGGTATGCCTCAAGGCCCGACGAAGCCCACAAAGAATATCATATAGGGGCGTAGGGCTTGCTCTCTCCACGCACGAAATAGCCCAATCTTTATCGAAATTAGATAGCAATTTGGTTTGCCAATGCATAACCGGCCAATTCAAAAATTAGTAACATTTTTTTTGGGGGGGGGGGGGGGGGTTCAAAAGGGCCCCTAGGCCCGACAAAAGCAAAAATCAGGGCAACGGCCCAATCGAGGGAAGCTCCATGCATCAACGCTTGGACAAGCCCAAACTCTTCACCTCCCTGACAGCCCAAGGAGTCCAGGCCTATGACACCGAGCCAGGTATGTTCATGCCAAGATGCAAAAGCTACCAAAGCATGAAACAGAAACACCGCCCGCTATGCTTCTGCACGAGGCAGAAACTGAAGTGGCTTCTCCGAGTGCCCAAAACAAAAGCTTAACCAAGATAATCGGAGAGATATCCGACAACAGCCGAGCAAAATTCATCCTCCGGCCACAGGATGGCCAGTGAGGCTAACAAGTGTTGTAACCACCCTCATCCTTATTTACTAAAAATATGATTGAATTTTGATTTAGTTCATAATTCAAAATTAAATAAATCAAATCATTATATAAAAAATGTGCAAACCATAGTTGAACTAATCAATACTTTTTCAATGAATGTTATGTTAGTGTTGATTTTATGAAGGCCATTAACTTCTTTTAAGATCAAATGACAAAATGTCATTAAATAAACTTTTTTAGACAATTTTTATTTTCAAAATTGGACCATTAACTTAATTATGAAATCAATTAAGACCCTTTTCCCTTTTCTTTTCAGAAATAAAAATAACATTTGCATCATCCAATCATCCACAGTTCCACATGGTGTTTGAAAAATTTATGCTGAGAGTATATTTTTATTCTATTTGACAATCCACACACAATCAGTTTGTTCAAACTGGTCCCAGGAGGAGACTGATGACCAAGCATATTTTGTTCTATTGCTCCGTAAAGAATAGCAAAGCAATCACTCTCTCTCTCGAAGCTTTGAATATTCAATCCTTTTTGTCCCGATTTCAGTCGTATATTAATTTGCAGGTCACGTGTCAAGAGCGTCGAAAACCTAAGGAAGACCTGAAAAATTCTTTCTAGTATTGAGCTTCCACCACCTACTATGATACGATGTCGGATTCTATACGCGTTCGTTGTGACCGGGCCCTGACATTGACAATGCTCTGATATGGCAATGAATTCGATTCCTATTTCTATTTCGTAATTAGCAATCTAATGGCGATAGATTTTATTTTTTTGGTTCAATTCTACAGGAAAAAAGTTTTATACGATTCTTTTAAAAGAATTTTTAAATAAATTAAAATCAATATTAAAATTTCAACATATTCTTAACAATTAGTGTTTTTACCTTAGCATGTCTAATGATCGATGTTTAGTTAAATAAAGAGATGAATATTGATATTTTTTAAATAAAATTTTGAATTTGAATTTTATTTATTAATAGAATAAATGTCGAGAGAGTTTTATTTATAAAAGTTTAACCCAATTCGAATTAAATTTAATTAAGACTAAAATAAGTATGGATATCGATGATTTAATAATAAAAAAAAAAGAGCTTGCCTAATCATCGAAAGTGAAAATATTTGGGAATGTGTTAGTTTAGTTGCCTGCTACGTCTCACTTATCAAAGTAAACTCACCCTAATCTAGAATCTCCCCCTAATTTTATTTTATGGATTTTATTAATAAACAAAAAATGCCAAAAGGACCTCTAACCTAACATTTTTTTCCATAAATATTGTCACAATTTTTTTTTTGGCTATTAAATATCAGTCTTGATTTATAAATATTTTTCGAGAAGGCAAAATTTTCACAATAATGAGTTATGGTGGACTTTATTTATGGACCCTTAAGATTAACCTTCCTAAATGCCTTTCTTTGGAAGATTTGAGAGAGCGAAGTTGGGAGATTGAGTGGTAACAAAAAATAACTCTACCATTTTCTTTTAAATTCCAATTCAAAGAATACCAAAAGATCGTGTGGCTCACAAGAATACCAAGAGATTTAGGATTACAAACCGGTTAAGGATATATATCAGCTCAATATCAATGTGGTGATGAAAACGTCCAATCTCGTTATATATTATATCTCTTTTACTAGACACAGTCAACGTATCTCTCATCTATAAAAAATAATATAAGAGCATATTTGACTCGATCTTAATTATGTATTCACAATTACGTCTTTAAATATTAAGTCATAAATATAATTGAACGGTCTGTGAATACAGAGTACTGTGTTGATAAAAAAAAGTATTCTTTTCATACTATTAACTTTCAATTTTATCTTAACTATTTTTGTAAACATGTACAGCCAAATCAAATCAATTATGGTTTCTTGTTAACATGTTAAAATAGTAACATTAAAATAAAATATGAAAAGATAGAGAAAAGTTTTAAGGGTATAAATAGAAATTAGATATGAATTTCTGAATCTTACACAATGAGATGAAAATGGATGCACCATCTCATGGTCACATAAGCATACATACTATGAAACACGTATTAAAATATTTTTTCTTCCTATCCGGAAGCATATGTCTTTCTTTTTAAAATTAATGCATCGTATAGCTTTTAGTCTAAATATACATAATATTTGATTTGAGTTTTCTTTTATACAAGTCCTAAAAAATTCACAATATCAAGGAAAATACCTTACGTTTGACTCTTAGACAAGTTCGATGAATTATGAGAATTCATCTCGATTACTATATATGTATATACAACCGGTAATCTTATTTTAGTATTCTTACTAAGGTGGCTTATATGTTGATTCACCACAAATTAACACTGTCTCATCTTGATATGTCACACAGATATTAGAGGTGATTGTTCATGTGAAAGAGCCAATCTCCAAAATTTACCTGACATACTTTCAAGCATAGACATAAGAATTTTAAATATAAAAATAACATTTAAATATCAATAAATATGAGTATTAAATCATATATATTCTATAAATGATTACAATCATAATCACAGTTACAAATACTGTCACGACCTATGCAACCAAGTAATCCAATATATCACTAGGTACTGGTTTCGTAAAAGAATTAGCAACTATCAAATGTATAAGTATATATTTTAGTGTTCTTTTTCCATATTTTCAATCATGTTTTTGATAAGATTGATTTTTGTGTCTATATTTAGTTTTACCATAATATTTGGAATCTCAAGCGTAAATAACAACTGACTTATTGTTACAATAAACAGTTATAACTTCTATTGAATTGTTTACTACTCTCAAATATTGCAAAAATCTAAACAACCAAATTTCTTCCTGAATTGCGGAAGTACAAGCCACAAATTTTGCTTCTATCATAGAAAGAGATATATAAATTTGTTTTTTGCTACTCCATGACGCCATTATTGAGCAAAAAAAATATAAGTAGAGATAGATTTTCTTTTATTTAAATCACCTCCTCAATCAGTATCCGTGTATCTTTTTAATACTATATCTTTTCTTTGATAATAAAAGAAATAATTTACAATTCTAATCAAATATCTCAATATCTTTTCATATCAATTTAATCACTCTTCCTTAAATTGGATAAATACTTGCTGACCAAACTCACAATATCACAAATGTCGGGACGAGTTCGTATCATAACACACATCAATCTAATCACTCTTTCTTAGATTGGACAAATACTTACCGACCAAATCCACAATATGACAAATGTCGGAACGAGTACATATCATAGCGTATATCAAACTCTTAACCGTGTTAGAATATAATACTCTGAACATTTCAACTATTTCTCTTGGAGTTTTCAAGCACATTTTATTAGTTAAACTATCGCTTATAGTAACAAGATTATAAATAGATTTGCAGTTTTCAATTTTGTATCATTTCTGATCCTTTATTATACAATAATCTTGAAATAATCCTAATAATCTCTTAAAATGATTTTTATGAATTTTAATTCCCAATCTGTTTCATTCATATCCTTCATTTGAACATTGAAAGATAACAATTTCAAAATTTGAAAGACATACTTTTTATCATTCACGGTTAACAATATGTTCTCAACATATAAGAATAAAAGTACAAATTTGTTATCGGATTTCTCAATATGGACACAATAGTTTTCGTCCGTCATGAGAGATCGTAAGAGATCTTTGTGAAATCTCAAATACCATTGTCTCAGATACTATTTGAAATCATAAATTGATATACTTAATTTACATAATCTGTCTTCCTGACTTTTAATGACAAAATTATCTGATTGTACCATATAGAGTTTTTTCTTAAATTCTTCATTGAGAAAGGTATTTTTCACATACATCTGACGTAACTCTATATTCAAATTGGTCACTTTTGTCAATAATAAGCGAAACGAGATAAATCTCACTATCGAAAAAATATTTTCTCATAATTAATACTTTTATTGAGTGTAACCTTTACTACCAATCGAGTTTTATATCTCTTAATAGTTGCATTTGTCCTACGCTTTGTTTTGAGAATCCACTTGGTCTCAATAACCTTGTGCTTCGGTAGAAATTCAACCAATTTTTAAAATATGATCAGATCTCATTGATTTCAATTCTTCTTTCATTGCTTTTATCCAATCAACCTTGGCATGTCTAGATAGGATCCTATCTACGTTTTAAGCTCTTCTTCATTTTATGGAGAAACAATAAATATGTGTTCTTCATTTTCAAAATGAAACTTAGGCACCGTTTTACTTACACTTTTCTAAATTTATAATTTAGTTGAATCGTTAGAATTTGAATATCTCTCACTGGGATCAACATTATTCCAATGATACAGTATGGACAGAGCCATCATTTGAGTTAACTAATTCAAATAAAAGCTCTATGTCTTTCATATCACCTATGCTAGAAAATTCAATTTCAAAAAATTTGACATCCGTGATATAAAATCTACTACAGTATCATTTTCTCATTCAACAATGAACATTCAACTTTTAAATTAGGTGTAATATCTTATAAAGATACTCTTACTTCTATAGGAACCCAAATTTTCAAATTTATTGGAAAAATTTTAAATACAAACGGTCGATTCTTTGAGATCATTCAGATATGACTTTCTACAGGCCAAAAGTTCATATAATGTCATCAATCATAGAACTAACCAAGATCGCTCGAATAGTGGACTCTATTCTTTTCCATACCTAGTAAGATCTTGTTCTCTCTTTTGTGGAGCAACATTGCTCACACCAAATTCCTACATGACATGTTTGATACTTCTTAAGGTATCTTATTGTTTCAGTACATATCATATTTTATGGTACCATATCTCATGATCATCGCCATTCAATTTGTCATCTCTATTCAAACTCGCAATAATGGATTTCGATAATATGGTTTGGATTTTCAAAAGGGTGGATAGTAATACTAATACTTGTATCATACACATAATTTTATACTTTAAAATTAATATTCATGAGAAGTCAACATTAGGTATAGAATCGAAAGTTCATTAGACTCCTAATCAACATCTATGATCTTAATGTATCACTATCACAAAATTTAATAGATTTTAGGTGAAAATTATACAAATTCTTTCAATCAAAAATCCTCACTTAAATACACAAAATATTTAAATAATATTACAGTTTTGGATGAAAATTAGTCAGATTCTACCGATTCAAAATTTTTATTTAAATACACAAAATATTTAACATTTCAATTTTGAATGAAAATTATTTAAATTCTACGAATCTAAAATTTTCATTCAAGAGATTTTAGTTTTCTTATGTATACATGATCATACAATTCGATAAATATAGTCAATATTGCTTAAGAGAAACTTTACATTAAAAAATTAAAAAATTCCTCTATTACATGATCATGCTCCTACTCAACAATTATAACACGTAAAAGAAAATATGTAAATAAATTATCTCATTTAGAATAAATCTATTCGGGATATCATATTTATAATTCTTTTAGATATACTATGCTTAGAAGTAAATTTCCTTACGGCTCATGAGGAATTATTTATATTTTGAGATATCCTTTTCTTTATTAGAGTTTCTATATTCTTGACTTCCCATTTTTTTATTAATAATGACATCACATCGTCATGAATTATGTGCTCGTTCTCAGCAATCATCTCATCAACTATGCTAGCCCATTAAGAAGATAGAGAATTTCTCAGCATATACACGTCATTTCCCAAAATGCATGATCTAATTGAATAAATTCCAAACATTTTTCTTCCATGATCTCCAGATGATTCCGACAAAGTATGAGATGAGTCCATTTTAACATTTGACCTAATTTCATCAAACGTTCTGAACTTCTTAAATTTTTATTCCTTCCCCAGAGACCCGGAAGATTTAAAAAAGATATCCAATTATCACCATTTCCCTAAAAATAGAAACGATATTATATTAGACATACAACCAATCATAATAGTATAATAAATCTCGAGCCATTCACTTTAAAAATATTTACTCAAATTTCAAACAATTACATATTAAAAAAACTAATTTTCAAATATAAATAAATGAGCAAGAACTCAAACAAATGATAAGTAAAAAATAAATCTTCACCCAGTTAGCCAAAATTAATAAAATAATTTTCTCAACACAATAAAAATTTTCAGAATTTTTCGTACACCAGAAATAATTTTTCTATAATTTTAAACAATTTTTAAATTTAAAAATAAATATAATTTATTTTTCAATTTTAAAAAATAAATTAAAAATTACAAAAAAATACGGAGAGGCTCAACAATTATTTTCATAAAAATTTTGGACAAAACACGCCTTGCGCTCACTCCCATGCATCGTGAGTGGCTGTGCAAAAATAAAAAGAAGATGGTCATTCTCGTGTGCCACCATTGGCGCGTGAGACCCACGCATCGCTTTCCCAAAGACAGACGGCTACCAGATTTTGACAACCCTCCATTTTTGACATCTTTGAGTTCAATGGTAGTCTCACATTTCAGATTGGATGTCCCTGGCATGGAGTTTGGGCTTCACACGCCCTTTTCGAGAGTGAAATTGGCACTTGGTCATTGTTCATCATCTTCAATTTTTTGGGTTTTTTCTGTAACTCGACTTAATTTTTGAATGATCATATCTTTCTTAATTCTTAATTATTTTTTGTGATTTTTATATGGT
The DNA here is from genome assembly GCA_033439265.1 of Dillenia suffruticosa. NCBI lineage: Eukaryota > Viridiplantae > Streptophyta > Magnoliopsida > Dilleniales > Dilleniaceae > Dillenia > Dillenia suffruticosa. Next base: position 19,526,692 of record JAVTVX010000030.1, read on the forward strand.
TGGAAAGTATTTTTTGAGAAAAATCTAACTATATAAATTTTATATTAAAAATATAGTATTTTAAAAGATACGAATACATAAAATTTCGGTTAAGAATTTAAATATCTCATGATGTTTTCATCCGATGCATGCCAAATTTTACGTATTTAATTCTAATGTTATAAGTATACCATTATGTTAAATTGATGGCATTTCAACAAGTCTCTTGCAAGATACCATTAAGGAACCTTCAAAATTATTTATAGCATTTTCTATCTTTAAATATCCAAGAGAGGCGGGAACTATCAAGAGGCTCTGATACCAATGAATATTTTAAACAAACCAATAAATATAATTTTCATACAGAAAATTTCTGAATCTTAAAAGAATTAGAATCACTTACCTTTTTTTTCAATGGTTGTGTATTTTAAGTCGAGAGGATGTCACAAAGTTATATCACACACTATTGTTTACAATCTAAATGTCATAGTACAGAACGATCAACAAATTCAATCCATTTCTTTTCTCTATTTTCAAGTATTAGAATAATTTTTTTCTGTCTCTCTACCATATAAAAAATGGATTCTCTCATTCTTTTGTTTTTAATTCGAGTCACTTCCTCCACCCACATGAGAAGGAGTGTCTTTCTTTGAAAGATTAGAGGAAAGTTGGGAGGTTAAGGGGTGGTTACCAATAACCACCCTATCATTTTCTTTTAAATTCAAATTCAAAGAAAATAATATTGGCCTGGTCTACTCTAATGGCCGGAACCGCCCATTTTCCAACTCTCAATCTACTCCACAGGGTGACAGAGAAACGTCTTCCATGATTTCTAATGTCAAACAACTTGATCTCTTGTCTTTCTCACCAACGAATTTGAATGACAGCACACTCTTCTTTAGATAGAGAAAATGAAGTGGTAAATCATTGTAGCTAAAGTATACTCTTCTGCCTTTAGTTTTTAAGGTTATATTTATCAACGTACTAACATACTAATTTTCTCATTAATAATTTTAAGTATTTGAGTTGTCTCATGAAGCATAAGTGTGATGGGGTGAAACCTTTATTATTATTATTATTATTATTATTTTTAAAATGCTAATCTTCAAGAACATTTGTTAGATGGGAACGAGTGACTTTTTTTGTTTTGATTTTTGTTTTGTCGTTTAGGTCTTGAGGGATTCTTGGTTGACCCCAAGAGCCATGTGTTTCAAAACAAGACAAAAAAATCATGGTCAAGACGTGGGTATGAGAGAATGCCATTCAAGATGCCAAATGGATAACTATGTATGAAACAAATTAGGAAATAATAAGATTAATTTACTTGCTTTCATATGTATATATATATATATATCTATATATATAAAATAATTCAATTAAGAAAATATTTTTAATTGAATTGACTGCTTCAGTACTAAGGGAGTAACATATACGTAACACAATTGCTATCATTCAGTGTTCAATCGTATCCATACTAAATCTTGAGAAAGAAGAGGACTCTACCAAAAAAAAAAAAAAAGGAAAAAAAGGGAATGAATTGATGCGATGTTTGATTAAAAGGTATGACAATTAAGAATGAGCTTGAAATTCAAATAAAATGGTAGATTTTGATAGAAACCTGTCTATAACCTAAAAAAATATTAATCGATCACTTTTAACCCTTTCACTCAAATGACGCCTTCTCCTTTAAAAACCTTGTCCGATTCAAATCCAAACCCTTACTTTGCCCCTCTCTCTCTCTCTCTCTAAAAGAGATTGTGTGCAGTAATTTCTCATTCAGAATTACTCCTCTGGTTCTTGTCTCAAGCGCGACTGCCAATTGGGAGACTTACAAACTTCAATTCTCTGCCGCACCTACTATTTCTCTTCTATGGTGATCAATTTTTGCTTTTTCTTGAATTTCTGATTTGGATTTATTGTTTTAATCTTTATTTTGAAAGTGCTTTGACTCTTGGGTTTTTTGGATTCTGTGACTTTAGATTATTGAATATCATATTGTTTGAAACTCATTTTCCTTTCAATTTTATCGTAATTTCTTGATTTTGGAGAGAATTAGAAACCCTAAAAAAAAACTATTTTGAAAATTATGTTCCGAGTATAATTTTTCTTTTTATATTCACTACAAAAAAACAAATTTTTAACGACAAATTTAACGACGAAAATTTAATAAAAATTCGTCGTTAAAAACGTTAATGACGAAAAATTTTTCGTCGCTAATAACGCGTCACAAAAATTTAGCGATGAAAATTAGAAATTCGTCGTTAAATTTAGCGACGAAAAATTTTTGTAGCTAAATCCTTCTCAAATTTAACGACGAAAAATTATCCATCGCTAAATTTAACGACGAAATCTAAAATTCGTCGCTAAATTTAACGACGGATAATTTTTCGTCGCCAAATTAGTCGCAAATTTAGCGACGAAAAATTATCTATCGTTAATTTAGGGATCAAAAAAATTCACCGCTAAATTAGTAACGGATATAAATTTGTGGCTAAATCCGTTGCTAAATTAGCAATGAAAAAAAAATACGCTCCCACCTGAACCTGAGCCCGCCCACCCGAGCCAGCGCCCACACGCCCTCCCTCATTTAATTCCTGAAAAATGCCTCAGCTTTGCTCCCACCGTGGTTCGAACCCCTGCGCTTCCGTAAACCTTTAAGATTCTATAACCACCAAACTAAATGTTAGTATCTGTTATAAATTTTTTTTTTTTACTTATTATCTTTCCTTCACATTTTTTTGATTTGAATACTGAATGTTTTTTCAATGCAGTGTGGATATCTTTGATCATTAAACCATTGGTTGTAAAGGTTAATCTTTTTTGATGCTATATATATAGAAAGCAAGCACCTTATTTGTGTTTCTCAAATAAAAAAAAAAATTGAATCAGATTGTGATTGGTTCAAAAAAATTTTTGAAAGTTTTTTTTTTAATTTTTTATTATATTTTTATCGAGAACAAAATTGACAATCATATCATTTATATATATATATACACCAAATATCAACAATTGTATTCATATACAGTCAGCATTAAATAATTGATATCAGAATCAATTTCTTTATCCCATTTCTAAACTCTTTGATTCTAATTTCTATTTCAATTTCTGAGTATGGACCAAACACGAGTTTTGCATACCAAGTAGTTTTCGATTGTGCGTTTAACGTTGAATGTTGAAGTTGTGCTGCATAGAAGGGAAAGAAGCATGTTTGAGGTGGAAAGAGTAATTTATTGAACGGTCATAAAAAAACCTTTAATCTCAAATTTTGAGATATGTCATAATCTAAAAAATTTAAGAAATTTAAATGTTTAACTTTGATATAAATTATTATTATTATTAATGTAGGTGTTTAAAGCTTTATATGGAGTAATACAAACAATTAGACAGCCATTAAACTTATTAAGATTAATAACTTATGACAACAACGGAATACACACTTCATGACTTAGTAACGCATACATAATGCAATTCTATTATTCAGTGTTCGGTCGAATTCATAATAAACTGTTTTGCCAGTTCATTTTTTTGAGACTATTTCTTAGAAGAGGGGGGTAGGATAATCAAAAGAAAACAAAATTCACTTTATCTATGATGAAGCCTTTTTGGCATCTGATTAGCACCAAAAAAAAAAAAGCCAGATAGACCGGTTTGAGTTCAACTATTAAGTTTATATATTTTTATTAATACCAAACTCTCATAGGTATAATGGTAGGACATTATACTTTCTTAACTATAAATCTCGCGTTCGAGTTATAGGAATAGAAAAATGGGATTTGGGATACAATATGTTAATGAATCCCATAATATCTGAATCGGATTAGTCAGACGAAACTCGAATATCAGTTAGTTAGTGGTAAGAAAATTCATTTACACTAAAAAAATATATATTTTTATTAATATTGAAAGAAGAGATCAGGTTAAGTATAGGATAGTTTTTGGCCTGCATGGCAGAACTTCTCATTTTTTTTCTTTTTGGCGTTGGCGTGTATTGTAATCAAAATTTATGGTGACCTTACAGCATGAAAAAGACCGAACCCAGAAGGCCCAACCTCTAACTGAAGTCAAAATTATTCATAAATAAACAAGAGTATGGACGGACCAGATTTAATTCAAATTAATCAAATTCAAATTTGACCTGATTATTATAGATTTTTTATTTCATCTTTTTATTTTAATGAATAAACTGAGTTTAGCTAAATAGCATGACAAAAATTTCATTTTAATATCATAAAAATCTTTTTTATCCACTCTTACTTCAAAATTTAAGATCAGAACTTAGTTTGTCGTTACATCGTAAAAATTTTTACCGGAAAACTATGGACAAAAAAAAAAGGAATATTATAATTTTTAAATAATAAATGGTATTTGAGATCATAATTTTATAAATTATATAATTGACGTTTTCTTTTAAAAAATTGAAGGGTAGCTCCCCTGCCATGTCGAATCAGACCCGTGAACCGTGAGTTTCAAAAATCCCTCCAAACCCGATGATAGGGAGAGTTAGCTGTCTGGCCGGACAATTAACCCTGCGTGCTTGTGCGGATTTTTTTTTTTTATTTATTATACCAATCGATATTAAAATTAATTCGATTTAAATATTTATTTAGTATTAATATAATTAATGAAAGTTCTCTCAATATATTTATTTTATTCTTAAGATGTACACCGGGATTTAATTAAAATATTTAGTATTTTCTTGGTATTTAGCAATTTTGAGCCCCAAGACTACGCTAAATCAGAGTCTTCGTTGCTTGGATTTCATTTGACTGGGCTGCTGCGTAATCAAAACCATGAGACGTAATGACTGACATCACCGAACTTAATGCATTTACCATGTTTTCTTGCATTTCCAAGCATCATCCCCGAAGCTCAAGGGAAAGAAGAAGGTGTATCTCATCAGCCAAAAGTCTTTGTTAATTACCTTAATTTTCGCTTAACAAACAAATATTAGTGTTACTTAACAAACAAATAAGAGTTTTCCCAACCAAACCTACGTAAGTAAAGGATTAGACCCAAGCATTGAGTTGTTTGGTCCTTCATTGGGTTACTTCTAGATTGATGTTTCGGGCCTTGTTTGAAATTGGCACAAGCACTTGGAAGGGCACTACCCTAATTTTTTTTTAAAATTTAATAACCTTATTTAAGGGATATTTTAGAAAATGTAACAAAAAATTTTAGAAATACTAACCGTTCTGAAATGCCTTTTAAACATTTTAAAATTGTCATAAAATTATAATCCCTAAAAACTACGAATTTTATCTTTACATGTTGTATTTTGTCCATGATATAAATTTCTGATTTCCCTTCTGGTCATAACCTTGGATAACCTAATATTCGAGTCTAAGTGTGTTTTATATTCCTTAATATCTTTGTCCTACCCTATCTTAGATTCTTTTTTTGGTACATAGGAGATGTTCAAACTCGAGATATCTAAAGAAAAGGGAAATAGTACCAATTGGATTATAGATCATTGGTTCCCTATATTTAGATTTGCAAAAATGATTGAAGGATGTGTTCTTTGAAATTTATTACATTTGATGTTTATTCAGATAATCTTTCGTGGGACCTCGGATATTTATTTTTTTCAAAACAAATAAATGAAAAACTACAATTTAACCCTTGTGGTTCTCAAAATTGGCCAAGTCCCATGGTCTGTAGTTTGATAATTTACCTCCAGCCACTACAATTTGCCTCCATATGATTCACTGTATTAGTCGCTCCATTAAATCAAAACATTAGAAATACGTGACATATATAGAAAATTCATGTGTAAAATAAAACAATAAATAATTTCAATAAAATCTTGCAAACACTTCGCTTTCTTTTACTTTTTTGAGTGCATTTGTTGGATTGATTGAATCCTTTTCTTCCTATTTGGATCTTAAATGGAAATCACGATATAACAATAAAGAACTAAAACAAGAACAAGAATAATGGAATGTGAAAGAGAGAACTCAAGTAGAGCAAGAAGTCCTCAAAACATCAACTTGTTTGAGGAGATTGACGATCCGATTCGATCAATAATAAAGAAATATTTGTCTAATTTCAGTGAAAAATAATCCAAGTCAAGAAGGTAGAAAAAAAAAAAACGATTTGAAATTCTGAAGCCACCAAAGTAGAAATATGAGAAAATTTTTCAAAAAGAGAGAAAATTTGGTTGAGTTTTTTTAAATTACTCAATTCTCTACATGTATCATATGCGGCTCATGTGCTGATTTGAAGGGGCGGGGGGAATTGAATTGTGATATTGGCAGGACTAAATTTTCGAATTGCTAATCACAAGGGGCAGTTTGCTTGTTTTGAAAATTCGGGCACAACTTGCAAATTTTACAAACTATAGGTGGTAAATTGTAATTTCTCAAAAATAAAGCGCTGAAGGTTGGCAGCATGATATTATTATTACATCGACTTCTTTTAGAGTACTGACTGAGATCATTGGTAAAATTTGCAACAAAAGATTTGATCAATGACACTACTAGAAAACGTACTTTCAGTTACGGAGAAATCCGTCACTGAAAGTCCCTTTTTCGTCGCTGAAAAACATCAATGACGGATTTTTTCCGTCACTAAATCTGTTACAAAAAGTGACCCCGCTAATTTTTAGCGACCGATTTTTTTTCGTCGCAAATATCAGCGTCAGATTAGCGACGGATTAACTCCGTCGCTAATATTAGTGACGGAAAAAAATCCGTTACTAAAACTGAAAAAAAAAAAACGAAAAAACAAAACAGCGACGGATAGGAATCCGTCGCTAATTTGACTTATGAAAATAAAAAAATACACCAACCACCTCTCGCCCACACGCTGTCGTTGAGACCTGAACTTGCACACTGATGTTTGTGTGTGAATACTCTTGCCACTAAACCAAACAAGTCATCTACTAACATATCTTTCTTTTTTTTTTTACTTATTATCTTTATTTCTTATTTCTTATTAATATTATAATAATATAAAATTATAATTTATTATAAAATAATAAAATAATTTTATTATTACTTAAAATAAAATAATAAAACATTCTAAAAAATAAAATAATATTATTCTTTGCAAAATAAAATAAAAATAATAAGAATTATTAAATAAAATTTAAAAATTAAAAATAATTTATTATAAAATAATAAAATAATTTTATTCTTACTTAAAATAAAAAATAAAAAAAATTGCAAAAATAAAATAATATTACTCTTTGAAAAAAAATAATAAGAATTATTAAATAAAATTAAAAAATAAAAAATAAAAAAAATCCGTCGCTAATCCGTCGTTAATTGTCCGTCGGTAATCCGTCGCTAATTGTCCGTCGCTAATCCGTCGTTAAAAGCTGTAAATATATTTTTTTAATTTTTTTTCCTTCACCAATTCACCGATCGAAATTAGCGACGGAATATTTCCGTCGCTAAAAATTCCGTCGGTAATCCATCGCTGATAATTTTATAATATTTTTTTAAATTTTTTTTAAGGGTTTAGCGACGGAAATATATCATTCGTTAATTTCCGTCGCTAATCTGTGGTTAATCTCTCGGTAAAAAATCCGACGTTAATCCGTCGCTATTACCGATGGATATTTTTCCGTCAAAAATTTTTCGTCGCTGAAGCTGTGTTTTCTGGTAGTGTGAAAATACCTTACACTTGAGCATAGGAAAATTGTTATCACAAAACCATGTTTTATACATCTTGTGATACGCCAACAATATGAGGGATAAAGAAGGAGAGTTGTGATACGCCAACAATTAACATAAAATTTTCGTTAACAATACATGACTATCTGACTCGAAAATTTAAGATTAAATTTTAATTTGTTGTTGTATACAAGTGATTCAAGTCTTTTTTATTCCTTTATAGTATTTTGCGTCGAGCTCAAGCTCAACAAAAATGATGCTAAAAATAGATGATAATGACGCATTTTTTCTATTATTACACTCTGCACATTTAATTTTAGCTTTGACTACAAAATTGGCCGCTTGAAATGGGATATGATCCTTTGTATCATTGGATAGCTGTTGTTGTCATACTCTTTCACTTGCTCTCTCCAATGAAAGTCACAGACTTTTCTTTATGGAAAAATTGGCAACTAACATGCCAAAGCTGAAATTTCAAACATGGAAACCTTAACAAACATACCAAGAAACTCTTTACCTGAATAACTATTAGAAGAAACCGTAACATTTCTCTTCAAATTCCCCCTGACTTTGCCGAATTCCCGAATCATTCTGATGCTGGTCAAGCTAATTAACCACCAAATATCCTAAGAGGGTTTTGGATCAATTCACTTAAATGGCTTGAATTCAATGGCAGACACACAACCTTAGTCTTGGGGTAGGGGGTTTTGATTATAAATAAATTTATTTATTTTTTATAGTTCTAATAGGTACTTACAAAATCAACGATCTAACTTATTATCGTACGAACAACATTAAATTCACGTAATTAATTTTATTAAGATATGTAAAAACACTTAAACAAATATAATTTGTAAGCTATTTTAAGGGGAGCTAAAGGGGATGCCCATGCTATTCTTCATGCTTTAGTTAGAAATAATTTCTAACAACAAAATATTATAAAATTCGGATGAAAATCACAAGAAAGGAAAAATGAATATCCAAAGGAGTGAAATCAACCTTATATGACCGTTAATTTTAAAAATCTCTAACTATAGTCACATTTCTAAATGGCTCATTAAATGCCAATAACTGTTCTTCCAACTCCATATACAAAATAAAATTTTCTGAGATTTTTTTTTTCCGCCAGGGGGTGAAAGCCCCAATGATAGGGTGTGCCCCAACTTAAAATTTTTAATTGCATTAAAATTTAGAGGTTGCTTCTCCATCCTGTACCAGGAAATACTTTATGTACCGAATAAGTCCTTTTATTAAAGTTTAGAGGTTGATAGTTATTTGTCATTCACCTTTTCTTGGTATCAGCTCTTGTACGAGGCTCAGGACTTAACTATCATGAGGTCAAGCATTGACCCAAGCAATTGGAGAGAAGGGTTTAATTAGTCCACACGGTCGTCACCGTCCAAGCCTTCAATTCAAGTAGGAAATTTTCAGTTTTACCTGGGGAGATAACATGGGACCCTCGTTTTTCAAGATTTAAACTATTTCTGATGAAACCACCACACGTTTTCACACTCGGAGACCTTGATGTGTGTATATATAGAATAAGCTCAACAAATTGAAGTGTGCTCTTGCTCAAAGCCGGAGATGATCATAGGAAATTAGGATCCATAATAATAATATAGGAGCTCACAAAAAGTATGGCTAGAACTACGATTTATTGTGAAAAAAGTGGATTGAAGAAAGGTACTTGGACTCCAGAAGAAGATAGAAAGCTTATAGATTATGTCTCCACTCATCGACGCTGGAATTGGCGTCGTCTTCCTAAGTTTGCAGGTAAGAAAAAACTTCACAGATGGGTATATTCTTGAATTTCAATGCAAATTCCATGCATGTTTCATCTGGGGTTTGATTCTTTTGCACCAAATCCATTTGCTTTTGTTTGTCCATTATTTAAAATGAAAAACCTAGTATTAACCTCAGTTAATAATCTTTTGAATGCATTAATAAACCCAGCAGATATATACAAAACCCATCGCATCATAGGCATCAAATCTGTGCTTGGGTTCAAAATCTTTCAAATATCATCTTTGAGGATCAAAGCTTGGAATTTGCCTTAAGGTGCATATTCTATCAGTTGTGGCATTTTGGGATGTATGGTTCTTGAAATCTTAATAAATACTGTATCTTTTAATTGTTTCTGACTACAATTTTTAATATTAGATCATTTTTTGCATGAATATACTTTCGGATAAAATTTTTTAATTGTTGGAAAATATACACAAGGAATAAGGGGTTAAGAGTTTTAATATTTTATGTCTTATTTCACATAGTGCAATTTGATTACTTATATAGGCTTATCAAGATGCGGAAAAAGTTGTAGACTGCGATGGATGAATTATCTGCGGCCAGATATTAAGAGAGGAAACTTCACTGAAGAAGAAGATAACATCATCATTAGCTTACATGAATCTCTTGGAAACAAGTACATGTTTCTATATTAGCTATCTTTTCTATGGTCACATACGAATCTCATGAGGTTGAATTAAATCCCCTCCCCCCTTCAAATAAAAAAAAAAAAAAAAAGAACTAAGGGGGAAAAGAATAACTAGCTAGAAATCTCTCAAGGTTCACTAGTATTATCTTGCAGGTGGAGTAAAATTGCAGCTGCATTACCCGGAAGGACAGACAATGAGATTAAAAATCACTGGCATACCAACCTCAAGAAGAAAACCAAACAAGTTGTTAAAATTCCTCCAACAAACCTTGTTGAACATAAGAAGACTCAAAATTCAACAGGTGAAACAAGCCAAAGTAATCCAGTATTAACACAAAATCACCAAATCATAGAGAGCACCCCACACTCTACTCAACCATCTTCCAGTGAAGTGGCCAATCTAGCCATTTTTGATTCCACTAACATTACAATGGGTCAAGATGTCACAGATGTGAATTTTTCTGGGGCAAGTTTTTGGACAGAACCATTTCTGACATATCCTTCTGATGCATACAATATCATTAGTGCTAATTTTGTGTTACCAAAGCTTGATAATGCAGAACAAAAGGAGACTCCAAATTCAAAAGGTGAAACAAGCCAACCTAAACCCATAACACAAAATCACCAAATCTTAGCGAGCTTTCCACTATCTCCTCAACCATCTTCTAGTGAGGTATCCAATTTAGCCATGTTTGATGCTGTCGACATGAATATGGGTCAAGATGGGGTTACAAGTGCGATGTTTTCTGGGGCAAGTTTTTTGACAGAAGAACCATTTGTGATAGATACTAACGATGCATACAATGTTACTAACGCAAATTTTGTGGCACCAAAGCTTGATGATGATATGATCTTATCTGCACGTTCTCTGGTTTCAAGCGCAGACGTGTTCTTCCCATCCATGTCCTATGAAGAAGATGGTGATGGCTTGGATTGGTTGACCCAGTTGATGGAAGGAGAGCATCTAGACAATTAAGCTAATTGTGTTTGTGTTTAATCACCGATTGTATACTAGACATATATGTTAAATGTTAATCTGAATAGTGTTGGTTCAATATATGTCTCTATGTATTCCATAAGTTAGTTTATCAGCGTGTGAAGAATATTGACACTTGTGAAGAGTCGTGAAAAATATAAAGAGGTGCATGCAATAAATTATTTACATCTATAATAAAACTTTTAGTAGTTTATATATGGGCCCAATATGTAAAATATATGAACAACAAAGATCAATGAAAAAGCAAGAGCAGTAGTTCTGCTATCAAATATATATATATATTCAAAAAATTCGTTTTTACTTCTTAAATTTTTATCACTTCATTTTCTTCATCTTCCTTCCCCAACAATATGAAGGTTTATATACATGTGATCATATGTTGGATTCTCTATTTCACTTCATATATATGAACAAAACTAATGGTAGTTTCCTGTATTAAGTCCTTTAATCTCAATCTCTCTCTCTCTCTCTCTCTCCCCCCATATAGATATATAATATGACGGGAAAGACACATGCATACTTATTCAATGTTTCTGTACCAAAGGGGCGAAGTTATGCCATAAATAGGGTAATGTCATCCTACCGATGGAAATAATATTAAAATGTTGCCCAGAGTTTATTTTTCTATTATTTTCCCAACTCCCTTAACTTATTGTTAGGGAGTCTTGAGGGGAGGAAAGATAAGTTTGTAAGATCTTTAACATATTAAATTTATAATTTATCTTGAAAACTAATAAATAATTTATAATGATTTGATAGCGTAAGATGATATGTGAATTTTTCTTCTCATTCAAAATTAAATAAGATTTTTCAAATTTATTTTCTTTTATTTATTTATTTATTTATTTTTATGATAAAGCATCCAAAACATGTTGTAGCAAAATATATTATAAAACGTCCAAGTGATATTAGGGAAGGGTTTGCATTACTTACTATTCATATTTTCATTTATTATGCCTTCCACCCTCGAAGGGCATATTCATAAAGCCTCCGATCTTACTATAGAATTAAATATGTAACGGGCTGTGCACAAAAAATTTTGACCATTTATTATACAAATATTATATGATATTCCCAGTTGCCCACTTGCAGAAAAAGGTCAGTTTTGTGGGCATAATTTGATATTAAACAAGTCGTATATGGGCTTTAAACCCATTTGCCCAGTAATGCACGATATTTGATTTAACGTGGATATAGCGACACATGGAATTTCAGTAGTGGGCTTTTGGTATTTCTCTCCTCTAATACATTCAATTATAAGGCAATTAATATTTATAATAGGTATACCTACGATCTTACGATCACATATCGTAATGATAGGATACTAATTTTTGTTTAATCAAAATTTTAAGTTTGAATTCTTAGAAATGAAAAAAATAGATATAAAGAGAACTAACTTTTAATTGGACCCTATAGTTATTAGAATCAGATTAGTTAGGTTTTCATATACCGGATGTTAAGTAAAAAAAAAAACTATAATACATACATAATTACAAAAATATCATTGCTGAATAAAAAAAAAAAAAAAACAAATCCTGTCTAATGAACAATAACCCAAGAGAGGGGAAGGGACCCGAAGGATAAGAGATCTTAGAACTACTCGGCCATTCGCTACCTTTTATATCTATTGAATTTTAATTGGTACAAAATTTTTATCTCTTGTACATATTATCCTGCTAAAAACATGATCATGGTATCTTTTAAGGATAGTTCAAGTAGTAGAATCATTTTATTTATATTCTCTCTTTTTCGATTTGATTCCAATCGATTACATTTTCTTTTATAAAAAAAAAAAAAAGGAACATGACCGCGCGCGCGCGCCCGTGTATGTGGGCGTGCGTGGTGCGCGCGCGCGTGTGTGTGTTTGGTAGGGGTGGGGGGAAGCCGGAAGGGGCTCAAGACCAAAACAAAACGACTAACTTGGGGATACATGCCATGCCCCACACCTTAATTCTTAAATTTAATATGATTTTTGTGTGATAAGGCTTCTAGTTGTACAACATCATAGTTATTAAATTTCGACTGCACCATCAACTTTTCCAAAACACCATTGAATTGGTGCCTGAATTAGCTTGGATTGTCTTTTTTTTTATTTAATCTATCACTGGTATTTAGAATTATATTTCAATTAATTCGATTCAACTATTCACGAGAATCTTATTTAGAGTATGACTATTTTAGTATAATTTTTTTAATTTCTAAGTGTCAGCTTCAATATTTGGTTAGGGGATATGACATTCTATTCTATTAGATCAACTGTTCGTTGGTATTAATTTGAAACATCTTATAATACACAGTAAGATATGGTTATTTCTCTATCTACAAAGCCTACCAACCACAATGCAAGCGGGATATAAATTGAAATTCTAATATATATAGACTGAGAATTTGTAAAGTTGAGCTAATTAGAATCAATGATCCTAAATCTGATTTTGAAAGGAAGAAGAAAAGGGGAGGCAATAGCTACAAACATTATTACACCACCGAACTGCCTGGCTATTTTATTTGTTAAGAATAAGAAAAAAATTTATATCCTTACTAACTTTCTTCAAACCATAAGCAAACAATGAGTAAAGGTGGAATTACAGTTGGGATAAAAAAAAATAGTATTTAAGATCTGAGATTTTTATTCCTGCTCAATTTATATATTTATTTCATGAAATGCTCGCATATATTTTGTTTGGGATGCATTCTTTCTTTTTTTTTTTTTAAATAGATCATCGTATTCCAATAATCATATTAAATTTGATTAAATTCAGTTTGAATCGGATTGATCTCTAATAAACAAAACTCTCCCTGTATCTATTTTTTCTATATACAAAAATTAAATATAAAATCTTATTTAATTGATATCAATATCCGATCAATAACGGAGTAATAAAACATTGGAATGCACTTTAACATTCAATATTTTTTGGTTCGGGAGTACGAAAGTGCACATAAGGTTAGTGGTGGAGTCAAGGGGGTCCCGGAAGGAGGGAGGTGAGTTTGGCCGTGGCTTTTTGAAAAAATTCATAAACCATTTTAATCTTTTAATATTATATTTTTTAATAAAAATAATATTAATTTTGTCCATTCCTTTCTCGTAAATAACTATAAATAATTTAGAACTCTAATTATTTTTATTTTTTATCAATATAATTTTGATTATATAATATTCACACAATTATTCACTGTTATTTTTAAATAATTGTTCCACTTTTTTGCAATTCTAATCATAATAAAATATGTAATTATTGTGACATATATTTTTATATTTTCAAAATTTTTAAAATTTCTATCACTCATTTTCTTTCTTTTCACACAAATTTCTTTCTTTGTCTTATTTCAAAAAAAAAAAAAACTTTCAATTGGAAAAAAGAAAAATAAATATTCTATTTACCGAGTTTTCAATTATAATATTTTACATATTAATTATGTTTTTTATATTTGCTGTGCATTTAATCTATAATTTATATATGAATTCATATATTTATAAACATACATATATAATTTGGCCCCAAAATTAAACTCTGACTCCACCACGGCCTATGGATTGCAATTCTACCCTCCCACACCATAAAGAACCTTCGCACTCTAAGAAAGGCACCTGCGGAGAAAACCTTCCAACCGGAAAAAATGGCTCCTCCAGTTCTCGAGAAACAGAGGAAAGAGGAGAGAGAAAGAATAGAGAACAGGAGAAGAAAGGAGATTGGAAAGGGAAAAAGAAGAGAGGATAGAGAAAAAAGAGGAGAACAGATGAGAAGGGAGGGGACAGAAAGAAGAGATGAGGAAGAAGAAATTAAATTTTCTCATGTCATTTACAAAAAGTTGGAATCTTAAACATGAAAAATTGAAGTTTTTTATCCCAACCCTGAAAAATAAATATACATTATAGTAATCCAAAAATTAAATAACAATTTGTGATAATTCAAATCTTTAATTTCATTGTGAGTAAATGCTTTCAAATTCAAACCAGGGTTCTCTACTCCTTGTACTTTAAGAATTCAAGTCAATTATAGGTCAAAATCCAAGACTAGAAATGGTAAAGCATGAGTTGTTGGCATACTTGTTCAAGGTAATTGAACTGAAAACAAAGTAACAACAACTCCAAGGTGTTAAACGAAGGTTATATTGATTTTCTCGACATAATACAATGATTTCCTTTTTTTAATTACGTAAGGGTAACAAAAATCATAAAAATATATGCAATCATAAATATTTAAATATTAGATATAAGATAAAACACTTAAATAAAAACTGTTTGTTAGTCAGGTATTCATAAAAGAATAGAATACAATGAATTCCAGTTAGAAATCAATTGCACTTACCACATAAACCATCGACCACCATTATTATTCATTCAAAGTCAATTGATCCAAGAACTATTCTTTGACAATTGTTACACGTAATTCATCTTCCTGCCCAACAGCATGTAGGTTTATATACATGTGATCAAAACTAATGGTAGTTTCCTGTATTATGTGAATTTTTCTTCTCATTCAAAATTTTTTAAAAAAAAAATCAAATTTATTTTCTTCTATTTATTTATTTATTTATTTTTATGGGTGCAAATCCTTTTGAAATAAAGCATCCAAAACATCTTGTATTGTAAGTCAAAATCCAAGACTAGAAATGACAAAGCAAGAGTTGTTGGCATACTAGTTCTAGATTAAGCGAGAGTTGTTAGAAATCCTTAGGAGACACCTTAGTGATATAAATTTCTCTCCCATATAATAATTTTATATTTAAATTCCTGTAAAAAAAAAAAAAGAAAAAGGTAATTGAAGAGAAAACAAAGTAACAACAACTCCAAGGTCTTAAATGAAGGGTTTTTTTTTTTTGTTATATAAAATTTAAGAAAATCGTAAAAATACATATTTTTATAAAAATTTGAATATTTATCTTGATTCGAAGCAAAACACTTAAATAAGAAATTTTTATCATTTGAATATTCCTACAAAAACTTAAGGTTTTATTGATATTCTCGACATAATACAATGAATTCTAACAAGAAATCAATTGTACTTACCACGTAAACCTTGAACCACCATTATCATTCTTTGAAAGTCAATTGATCCAAGAATTATTCTTTGACAGTTGTTACACGTGATTCAAAACCTAAGCAACACCTTTTAATATTTGTACTCGGTTTCAAGGGTCATGCCCACACCCGACACAGTTTGTTCTATTTCTTGTAGTTTATACGTTGGCTGTGTTGGTTGTAAACAGATTCTTCCTTCTCTTTCGTCCCTAAGGGAGATAATCTAACGATATAAGTCTTACTTTTCCGATCTAGTGATTCTAGATTTAAATCGTTATCTCTAAGAAGATAGCCTAACGACCACAGTTTATATTTTATTTTTAAATTTTAAATTTTAAATTTAATTAAAAAATTTAATACGTTTATCGATTAGATCGACCGTTTGAACATAAAATTCTCTTCTAATATCATGGCATTCGGTGTGCCTCTCTCTCTCTCTCGGCCCTGGATTGGGATTGATCCTAAAGACTTGTGCATATTTTGAGCATCCAGTCACGAGTCAAACACATGTTTTTCCAACCTCTTATCCCTTTCGCCTGCACAATAATAGTCTCTCATTGCCTCTTTCCCACACTATATCAAATGAGACCAAAACATTCAAAACTAGATTTCTAGACTCCATATGAGAACAATTACCAGGAACAATGGTATTTTGAATAAAAATATAAATACTAGATTTTTTGAGATCCAGTTGCATACAAATTAAATAGGCTATGTTTCAATCATATCAATGGACACTAGAATTTGGTTAAATAACAATTTTCAATACAGTTTATTTTTCTCTATTCTTGTTTACTTTAATCCCATTAAATAGTGTATTTTATGTAATTACTCAAGAGAGATTGTCGATGAACTCTAATTTCACTGGTACTGTCCTCTTCCTCAAAGATTTTGATTTTGAGTTTCGTTATATGAAAAAAAATTACTCAAAAAAATCATTATTTCTTTATATCTATTCACGAGTATTGTGGTCTTAGTTTAAATATTGCAATATTTTGGTAGTTATGACTAAATTTATTTGAAAATGAGTATTGAGAAATAAGTAAACCCCTTTTAAATTTGAAAATTATTCGGTTGAACCGAAGAAGCCATGTAAGAAGCTTCCTTCAACCTCAAATTTGACTCTATAAGTCATGACATACATGCCATTGAGCCAAACTTCATCTACCATGTTATTAGGGTTGTACTTAGACTCAAAAGAGAATAATTTGAACATAATTTTACACATGAAGCTGCATTGATAAATATGCGAGCAATAATCACAAGCCCATGAAGGAACCAATTCTTGTCTAACTCATGTATGTTTAGTTTAAGCCATTGAAATAATGGATGCTCATAATTTAATACATAATTTTATTAAAAGAAAATGTTAGTATGTGTTATGAAAGAAGATCTTCAAATTAAAAAAAAAAATTGAAATTCTAATATTTCACTCACCAAATTTCTTTTTATCTTTGTCGATGAGTTTTGATTTAAGTGATGTCTTCTCTCTTTTCAAGTAATAAACTTTGGTTTGAGCCCGGTCTATAGAAAAAAAACTACTTCTTTAACTTTTTATCGACTCTAAGAAATAAATTGAGAAATAAATAACTTAAAATATATATATATATATATAATAAAGTCTTATGTATAATCACGAATGAGGTCAAATATAGAATCTTTTGCATTATTTAATGTAGGTCACGTTTGCTGACGTCACAAATCATACGTCACCCAACGACCTTCCCCCCCCCCCCCCACCCCACCTCCTTTTTCTCCCCCACGACGTCCGCCAGCTGAGAAAAAGCTGAAGCAATTAATATTAAATAATTAAAGATGGACCATTAATTGCAATTTTTTTTTTATTAAATAGGAGTTAAAGACTTTTTACCACTTCGATCCTATAAAAACTAATTGTAATTTTAGTCTCTGTCCCATAAGCCAAGACATTTAAATTAATCCCATTCTACCTAATATAAGTTTAAGGTTTCTATTAAAAAAAAAAAAACAAAACAAAAGGAGACTCAAGAATTCACCTCCTCCCTAAGGCATCCATGGTAGGACAGAGAAAAAAAAAATCTTTTATTTCTTGCTAAACCATATGATTAGTCTTAAGAGAGAAAAGTGTTAACATTGTACTTCAATTTGCGCATATCTTAGGTACCAAAGAGATGGTCAAATAAAATTTTCTAGCTTACACATTGTGCAAGAAAAATAGAAATAGTATCAGATTAGTCCATGTGCAGTCTAAGAAAATATGAGAGAGAACAAAATTATAATTTTCATTGTAAAGTTGATATATCTTTTTTTCTCGATCCGAGTTAAAAGTAGTTATTGTTGTGACAGTTCGACACATAAATATCATGATTTTAATAAATAAAAAATTATTTAAAATTAATATATTTTTTATTTTAATTAATCCAAATATTTCGATTGTTTTTAATCTATCGATATTTATTAATTAATTTATTAGACAAGGCGTGGGTGATATTTGGCATTTTCTAACTTGTTGTACGGACCATTTAGAGTGTAAAAGGCAACTCATGTATTTACGCCTCAAGTACTTGGTTTGATTTTTTTTTTCCTTTTCTTTTGGGTGAAATCAAGCACTTGGTTTGATGAAGACCAATTAGTGCACCTTGCTAAGGTGGGGTTTGGGCAGAGTGAAGTCAAATATAAAAAGAAATTAATCAAAACTTCTAATGCGAGAAATTAATGATGGAATGATAATTTTAATTGTTTTTCTCTAAAAAATTTAATTCGTGTTCGCAGAATTTAAATACTTTTTTATTTTAATTAATAAATATTTTAAATGAAATAAAGTAAAATAAAAAGAGTAGAAAAAGTAGAAAAGATAATAGGTTATACGAGGGCGGATACGAACCGGAGTGAACTTTTGTTCTCTTTTTGCCACCCAACCATAACAAAGGATAGTATCACCCTCCCGGCCCCTAACCCCCCAAAAAAAAACAAAAAAACAAAAAAAACACATTTTCTTCCGTCTTTTAACTAGACCCATCGGATTCGAACTCAACTTCATAGCCCATTTTGGGTCGGCCTAATCTAAACATCGAAAGTTATTTGAATCAAAAAGTCAACTAAGCCCACAAACCTGAGGATGTAGTACCGCGTGGGGTCGGCGATCAAGCTTTCTAAGTCGGGCTTTGCAAAGCCCAGAATCGACCATTTTTATGGATCCAAACCTCAAGCCGACTCAACAAAACTCAAAAAATTGAGACTAAAAAATTAAAAGGGCCACAGGCCCATTTTGGATCAGACTCGACCTGAATTATAAATTTTATTTTTTGATATTTTTAACATATTTTATAATATAATAAATATAAAATGAAACACAAAACAAATATTATCATATCAAATTAAGAATTACATATTATTATAAAAATTAATAATAATAAGATCATGAAAAATTAAAAAATTTTATCAAAAGTAATAAATTAAAGTTATCCAAATAACCATTCAATCACCACAATATTTGAT